>JAETXT010000012.1:384426-1584426 GCA_019188255.1 Verticillium longisporum
AACCCTAACCCTAACCCTAACCCTAACCCTAACCCTAACCCTAACCCTAACCCTAACCCTAACCCTAAAACAATCACAGTACAGCAATACCATGAGTTTCATCAAAACTATATGCATGACTTGAATGGTTGATGGAGATTTGCTATAATAGATTTCTGTTCCCTGACGGTACCTAGTTCAAGCTAGCTAGATCGACTCAAGTCCAAACATTCATGTGTACACACTATGTGTCAGGACCTGAGGGAGGTATGAGACCAACAGGGGATCGCCTGTTGTTTGATCGTAGGAATCAAGAAGAGAGGACCGAGCGCAGTGAGGGAATAGTTATAAGAAAGGTCAACGGACTAAGATTTAGAGAAGGGTATCGATTATTCTATCTTCCTAGAGACCCCCAAGAGACCAACAGTTGAACCCTTCACTCGTTGCACAAGACTCCTTGACACTATGCTGGGCCTGAAAGATGCGCAAGAATAGCATCCATCAGCGCCTGACCGCTCAGTGCTTCTCCAGTGGCAGGTGCTGTAGGTGTGGCCGTCCCAGCCGGCGGAGCAGGTACCGCTGGTGGAGCTGCGACTGCGGCGGGATCCGGGATGAAGAAGGCGAATTCTCCGTTGATGTTGGCCACGGTGACAGTCAGTTCGTTCTCTTCTCGCTCGAATTCCAGCTCGCCGACGGCAGGTCCAATGACAAAGGCATTTGTTTCGGTGCACAAGCGAGCAGCCTGGCCCTTGCTAATGTCCAGAGTGTCTGTCGTCTGTTAGTTGCGCTGAGCCGCTGGCAAATGAAGATATAACTGACTGTTGGCGTTCAGAATGTAGTCTACTTTCTGAAGCGTAAGACCGTCCGTGCCTTCAGCGAGGGAGATGATCCAAGAAACAGGCTCGACTGCAATAAACCCAGCAGGAGGCGCAGCTGGGCTCTTATTCTCAGTGACTGTCAAGGTGCGCCCCACAGGGCCTTGCAGCTCAACCTCGAAGACACCGTTGACCTATGGGGAGTCAGAATGGAGACGTGACAACAATCGGGCGTTCAACTTACACCAGGAGGATACAGTGTGTCAGTCTTGATATTGTTGCCTCCAACTGCGATGGGTGTGTCGAACTGAGCTTGCTGCTCGACCTCGTTCGCTTTATTCTCCTCTCCAGCTTCGCCACCGGCTTTGCCTCCCGCACCACCACCGACCGCGGGCTCACTAGCACCTATTTCAGCTCCAGCTCCAGCCTCGCCTGCATCGGCGGCTCGTCCGCCTCGAGAGACAAGAGCGCTGCCGCGATCAATTGAGGTAGGCAACGCGGAGACAGCTGAGAGCTGAGCAGCAACGAGAGTAATCCAAGAAAGCTTCATGTTGAAGGACGAGGACAAGAAGTACAAGACTGCGAGAATTGAAGAACTGGTCGCTAGAATAGACAAGAGGGGCGGTCCAGCCGAAAGAACGTGATAGAAGTCAGAACAAGCTCGCTAAAGAGAAGGTGAAGCCGATGATGAGGAAAAAAAAAATTGATACGGGAGCCGATTGCTAGCCGATCTTTATACATTACGACGCCAGGCCGTCTGGCGTCAATTGACACTCGGGTAAAACTGCCTGGCCGCAATGAAACCTTCCTCGCCCCCGTTGGTGAAGATGCAGTTGAACATCATAAGAGCAGATCGTGGCCCCACCCCCGCACGGGGTTTCAGACGACAGCCAGCGATGTGGTATATATAGACCTCAAACAGCCAAGGCAATTGGACGATGCCTCCTGCAGAGAATGTGCGCCAAACTAATCGTTACTTCTCGACAGATGGCAGGCTTTATTCGTCGTCCGAAAGAACCGCGCCAGTTTCACAGTGCTTACAGGCAGGCCGATTTGGCGTTCAATAGAATGCCAAGACGCGAACGTGCCATGAAGCCCGCCACTGTTTGAACATGCGATGCATGGTCAACGCAGGATTGCTCCGCGCGCTCGAAATATCTTGCGCGCACACAAGCAATGGCGGTTTGGTCGGAGCAAAGTGTTCTGTGTATCGTCATAATCATGTTTGCCCTCGACGACGCAGGTGATTTTACTTCTTGCACAGCAAACTCCGGGTTGTGCAAGACGAAGTAAAGGCTTACGTGCGCGAACGAGTAAGCTAAACACGTCTCGTATAGATCCCGCACGCTCTTGAATGTAAAGACAGGCGTTCGGCTCATGATCTTATAGGTTGGCGTTAATTGTCAAGTAAGCACACTCATGCGGCGATTGTTCATCTGGTTCGTGGTATTGCAGCAGCCGTGAGAGGCTACAGCGATGAGGCGTCGGATTAAGGTGTGGACCAGAGACCTCTTCAACTTGTTGTGCTTTATGTCGGGTGACACGCTGTGCTCACCAGAACACAGCATCTCAAGAACGCATGTGCCGGCTGGGTCACAGGCGAGATCTGGGGTGCGGGCACATCCACGATTGGCCGGCGATCTCCCCAAGTCCCCCGTGGAGATATCACGAAGTGTGTGGGGAAGGGCATTTCGGCCGGCGGCCGATATTGGCCGGGGGATCACGAGCGAACGCCGACTGACTGCCTTCAAAAGGGCACGACGGACGACCCCGTGGCAAAACCGCCGAGACAGATCACAGAATGTGGTGCGTTGAGTTGGCAGCGAGGTCTACTAACTTGACGACAAAGTTGCATCGCCGTCTGTGTTGGGTTTGGCACTCGAGACCATGAGCCACGGACCTCGAATTTTCACAACATGGCGGCCTTGTCACGATGGACAGGATGTGGCAGCTTGTCTACATTGCGGAAGACTAACCGGCAGACGGCTGCTATAAAGTGAGAACAAGAAGACACTCTCAAAATATATGACTTGCCCAGCAGCATACCCTGATTACCATCATCATGCAATTCCTTACCTTTCTCTTTGCTCTGACGGCTTCAGCCGCTACAGTGACTCTGAACGACTTCACCAGAACCTGGCCAGGCGGTGTTGACAATGTCATCGTGACAGAGGCCAACACGCTCAACGGCACGGTCAACAGTGAGGTTGAACCTGCCAGAGCGCCTCTACCCGGCAATCTACCACTTAGCCTCGTCAACAACTTTGCTGGAGGATCATTGAACGCCTACATCTCGGGACTCGATTCAAATGGCGCGGTAGTATTCTTGGCTGCGGACGGCAGTTTGGTCTACCCAGCCTCTGGCGGCTCCAGTGTCCCGGTCCCCATTGACGCCGACATCGCCATTCCGTTGCCTCCCAAGGGGCAGACATTGCGCATAACACTGCCGATCGCTCTGAGCTCGGGTCGCGTGTATTTTTCGGCTGGCAAGCTGGATTTCTTCATGGTATTCACTGGTTCTGGCGACGGACTGGTGCAGCCCTCGATCAACAACCTGCAAGATCCCAGCGCTGGGCTCAATTGGGGGTTCGTCGAGCTGACGCTGACTCCGGAAGGCGTCATTTGGGCCAACATTAGTTTCGTCGACTTTGTCGGCCTCGTATTTGGAATGCGACTAGTGAACCGCGACGGCAGCGTGCAGGAGGTTCTCGGCCTGCCAGCGGGTGCTGTGGACAGCATTTGCAATAAACTGCGCGTCCAAGGGGATATCGACGGGCGACCTTGGGCAGCGCACTGCATCGAGGGACCCACGGGTGGTCCATTGCGCGTTGTCTCACCGAACAACTACGCCACAATAAATCCAGGAGCCTTCGCCGACTACTGGACAGTCTATGCCGATGAGGCGTGGCGGCGGTACGCAAACCAGCCTCTATACATCAACACGCAAAACGAGAACGGCGTAGTGGAGTGTCGCGTCACGGGCGACACTCTATCGTGCGACGGCGACAACCGTGGCTACGCGAAACCCGAAGCTGTCGATATTTGGGGCTGCAATAGCGGGCCATTTGGCATCCGACAGGGTGATAATGCCGTCCACTACGCCGTGGTCCCACGGCTCTGCGCTGCCTTTGTCCGGACGACACTGCTGCTTGCTGGAGGCGACCTGCAGCCGGGAGTCGACGCGCGCAACTATTATACGCAGGATCCAACTTCCCACTACAGCCGCGTCGTACATGAGCAGGAGGTGGATGGACGGGGCTATGCATTTCCATATGACGACGTGAACCCTGATGGTGCTGAGGATGCTGCAGGTCTCGTCGCGTCGGGCAACTTTGATGTGCTGAACTTCTTCATCGGGGGCGTCTAGATGACCCCTCATGCGAGTGGGATTCGCAGGGCTAGTAGATGTATCAAGTTGGAATCAATCATCCGGACCGTGGCCGGGTCTCTAATTCATCTCTCTAAGACGCGTCTATGTTCTATGTGTATCGCCTGTGAAGGCCGTCTCGCAAAGTCTAGTTCTTGACCCAGCGCATGTTGCCCTTGATATCAGGGTCGTTCTCGACGTAGTGCAGAGTGCCGAAGACGGACCACAGCTGGCCAAGGAAGCTGCGATCGTCGCGGATGTACAGGTCACCGAGCAGAGGCTTCATGGCCTCAGTAGCCTCATCAGCCTTGTAGAAGGGATGCGGCTGCGACAATTAGCGACAGATTGACCTAGGGAAGTCCATCGTGCAACTTACGGGAAAAGGTGGTGCACAACGTGCTTCTCAATGATGCCGTGGAAGAGGTGCTTGCCAATGAAACCAAACTCGCGGTCGACGGTGGCAAGGGCACCCTTGACGAAGGTCCAGCCCTCCTCGTTGAAGTGGGGGACATCAGGGTGGTTGTGGTGGAGATAAGTGATGGCAACTAAAGCCTTGTTAGCAGGAGACTCACAATAGCCAAGGTCGACGAAACTAACCCAGCCAGTGGTGGACCCAGAAGTAGGGAACAGCGTAAAGGAAGAGAACGGTCGAGAGATCCAGGGCCTGAGTGGCGTAGTAGAGCGCGGTGAACATCAGGGCCAGGCCGATGTCGGTGATGGCGACGAGGACCTCGCTGGAGCGGAAGACGGCGCTGGTGGGCTCAAAGTGGCTGACGCGGAAGTACTTGCCGAGACCGGACGGCTCGCTCTGCTTGCTGCCCTTGCCAGCGGTCACGTTGAAGAACAGGTATGCCTGCCAACCGAAGAGCTG
Source organism: Verticillium longisporum (assembly GCA_019188255.1). Lineage (NCBI taxonomy): Eukaryota > Fungi > Ascomycota > Sordariomycetes > Glomerellales > Plectosphaerellaceae > Verticillium > Verticillium longisporum. Next base: position 389,459 of record JAETXT010000012.1, read on the forward strand.
GTGGAAGATGAGGGGCACAAGCTGGGCGAGGGGGTGTCCTCGAAGAGCTCGTGAAGGTTAAGGTTGGCGAGGAACGAGGGCAGGCGCGAAACGGGAGCCTTGGTAGCGGGAACGAAGGCCATGTCCTTGTTCATGTGGCCGGTGAAGCGGTGGTGGCGGTGGTGCGAGAACTTCCAGGAGAAGTAGGGCACCAGGAGGAAGGAGTGGAGGCCCAGCCAACGCAGTCGTTGAGCCTGGTGTGGGTGGAAAAGGCACCGTGTCCGCACTCGTGCCCGAGGATCCAGACGCCGGTACAGACGAGGCCCTGCACAAAGCCGTAGGCCATCCAAGCGGCGAAGCGCAGGTAGGCGTTAGGAATCGTAGGGATGAAGGTAAGGGCGGCCCAGACGAGACCGGTGACCATGGAAAGGTCGCGGAAGACGTAGTAGAAGGACGTCCATAGCGATGGCTCGAAACAATGGGCGGGGATGGTGTTGCGGATGGTCTGAATGTCGGGGAACACAGGCGCGGATTTCTAGCGAGGGGGCCAAAGGTCAGCCATTGAAACTGCAACGAGGGCTTTTAATGCTCGAACATACCTGCGGCTGGAGGACCACGGTCGCAGTGGCCGTGGTCGTGGAGGTGCGCTGGCGGGTGACGGTCGCCATTGTGATGGTGGTGAAAGCTGTTGGTGGGTGAACAGCAGAGAGATGTGTCAAGACGAAGAGATGGGAAGAAAAGGGGAGGAAAGGAAATGGGTCAAAGTTTCCAGCGGCGGCGCAAAGAAAAAGGCTTTTTGCAAGACCCTGACTCCCTGAGGAGGCAACCCGTGCATGTGCTTGTACTGTGCCTGCCAGTGCCCGCCGTACCTCTGCCGTGCCTCGCAAGGTTTCTTGCCTGTCTGAGAAGAGCCGGCGAAAGCTGCCCTGTGGGGATCGACGTCTCGTCTCTGTTGTCGAGGGCGGTCAAGGGATAAGGGCACCAAGCAAAGGGCCAAGCTCCTACAGCAACCCATGCAGACCCATTTTAGCAAGAGTGCCCCTTGTGGATCGATCTGAGTAAGGGCCCGTCGAATGCTCAAGGTGAAAAGGGGAAAAGTTGTGTTTTCACGGCTGGTAGGCATGGAACGGCGTTTGACGTTCTTCGTTCTGACTCGGAGGAGGCATGATGCGATTTTCCTAAGGTACCTAAGGTACACAAGTCGGGGCCTCAAGCATTGGGTTTCGCTGCCACGATCTGGCGCCTCGATCTAGCTGTCATCGACGAATACCATTCGCACGCTGCCGTTCGCCCACGGGCAAGGGAACGCAGAAATGGGTGTGTGCGAGAGCGAGACCGACGCGTTTGTGCCTGTGGCAGACAACGACAGGAGAGGGCAGGCATGCGAACTTGTTGAGGTGAGAGGAGCCGAGGTGGATGACCCGCAGGCGATCCCACGTCCCAAGCCGAAGCAGTTTGTCGCTTAACCCCCCGCGCTAGCCAGTACAGGACTAGAGGGGCCTGGACCTGGACTTTCGTGGTGAGATTTTCAGGGGTCCTGGCCTAAAAGCGGAGCCTCCCATGATAAGGGTCTACTGGGCCCGGTGGGTTTTTCCACCAGGGGCGGGTCCCAACCCCAACAATTTTGACTCCTTCTCTTCTCTGTTTCTCCTCCCTCTCTCCCTTCTTGTCCTCATGGCCTCCCCTCGTTCTCTTGCTTTTGCACAGGGCAGCGACTCAGGCCCTCCGACGCTGTGAATTCGGCCAGTCGCCATTGGCTGGGTGCTTTTCCTCCGGCAGCTCGTCGAAACGGATGGAGTCGTGTTCCGAAAATCTGGGTCCTCTTCACATGCCACCAGGTCTGTCGCCTCACAAGAGACACGACAGGGCCTAATGCGATGCGAACCTCTAATGCACCGGCTGTCGGCACCACACGCCGGACCAGGTGATTTCGCCTGCCGCTTCTGTGCATGTACGAGGACATCGCATCAAGGAGGGCGGTGAGACGACGGATGAGCAAATCATTCAGTAAGCATGGAAGAGGCATGATCGCCCCCGGCTCCATCTAGGTGTGGCTTCCATTTGGCCGGGTTGCCAAGCTCACTTGTTCCAACAGAGTTGGCTCTCATATCTGATCACGGCAAACAGCTCTCACTGTTGGTCGCACTCACAGAACATCAGTGCATGATCTAAGGGCAACCCAGGCAAATCGGGTCATTCCGGGCTCCTGAATCATCTCAATGTATGTCGCGCATTAGCAACAGGTGATCGCCAGCTATTTGTCTACTTTGAGCGTATTTTTGGCTGTTCGACTGCATTATATGAACCCTTGTCTGAGCCACCTCATGTTCTCCTTCACATGTCAGTCGGAGAAAACCCACCCAGTCGAGACTTCAAGGCTGCTTCGGGGGTACAAGGCTACGAAAACTGTCCAGCTGTCGCCCCCAGGTCCCGATTAACCGCCTCGATCTGATTTCTGTTTTCTAGGCGTCGGACTGACAAAGGCCGTGGCTGTCTACTTGCGCCTCTGTTTAGAAATCGCTCACAACAGACAGAGCTGAAAGCTTGAGTCCGGGGCATTGCAAGGTTGTTTGCTGCAGGTGGGGTCTCAGTCTAGCAATACGTTCTGGTTCAAGCTTCGTCTTGATCTTAGATTGATTTACAACGTCGTCGTAGAGGAAGTTGGACATGTTTTTGGGTGATTGTGTCTCGTTGTGTTGCCGGGAGCTGGAGTAACTCGCCGTCTTCAGCCATGCGCGCTATGAAGACAGCTGCTGTTGTGGTTGTTGGCAGTTCAATGCAAACAGTACGGGCGATCAATAGTAAGACTGTAATCAATGGAACAACTATACCAATCCAATGTTGCTTCATGGCAGAGGTTAGAAGAGTAAAAATGGCCGGCTCCGCCCTTGGAAATTACTTGAGCGCAAAAGCACATTTGCTCAATCTCTTCCTGGGCTAAGGTATGTAACTTAGAGGGTCAATGGATGCACGAGACTGCCGTGTCGGTAAATCTTTGATTCTTTCAGAGTTCCAGCGAATCGCATACTCGGCATCAGAATGACAGGAAAACTGAATACGGATCCTCGTCAGCGGGAGCAACTGTTCGTCATTGGCTGTTGGGTGGGGATTCTTCCAGGCTGACTGACGATGGGCCCCCCACTGGCCCCAGCCGCAAATTTGAGCCTCCGCCTCGAGCAGCCTCCGAGGAGCCGAAAGGTTATTTGCACCTCTCAGCCCCGCCGTCCGTCAACAAACACCCCATGAGCTTCATCCGACGAACGTCAGCATTGTCGAGATTGGCATCATGTCACCCCACATACTCTTATACTTCATCCCAGGCAATCCTGGCTATGTCGACTACTACACGGACTACTTGCACGACCTCAAATCAAGGGCCGCTTTCGCCGAGGGCCATATCCACGTCCATGGGCGCGATCTTGCTGGTTTCCGTGATGACAGCCACAGACCATTCACTCGCGACAGCCCACCATATGACCTTGAGGTTCAGATAGAAACCATCTTCAGACACCTGGCGTCCCTCCGCCGGACGAACACGTCTCGTGGTACTCCCGGAACAGTGGGCCAGCCATATGACCTTGTCGTCATCGCTGGACACTCCGTCGGTGCATACATAGCTCTTGAGATTTTCCATCGCCACCAAAAGGATCCTTCGGCTGCACCACACCTCAATCTCCATGCTGGTATCCTACTTTTTCCAACCGTCACGCACATTGCGCAGTCGCCGAGCGGCCGTCGGCTGGCCCTTCTCGCGTCGTACCCGGCCGTGGGCGGCATTGCTCACATTGTCGCTAAGGCCATCCTCCTCTTCTGGCCCGCTTGTGTGCTACAACTCTTCGTATCGTTCATCCTTGGACAGTCACCAGTCGCCACGAAAACTACTGTTGACTTCCTCAAGAGTCGCGATGGCGTTTGGCAGGCGCTTCATATGGGCCAAGACGAGATGCGCGTCATCGCCGAAGACAAGTGGGATAATTCGTTGTGGAATCTTTCAGCGGCAAACCGGTCTTCAAAACCAAGCCCCCGCTTCTTCTTCTTCTTCGGCGAAAATGACCATTGGGTATCGAACCGGTTCAGAGATCACTTCATCGAATCCCGCGCCAAGCACATTGACAACGGATGGGCGCATGTTGAGATTGACCAAACCGGTCTTCCTCACGCTTTCTGTACGACGCAACAGAACAGTCGAGGAGTTGCTGCAAAAACTGCGGGCTGGCTGCGTGAAATATGGGATGCGGCAAATGATTCGAGCAAGTTGGAGTAAGTTTGCAAATTCTTCTTTCAAAATCTCAAATACACAAAAGCGCATCATTTTAGTTTCAATCCAGCACGCGCCCCTGCTTACTGCTTCTTCCCCACGTCAGAGTCAGGTAGAAAGTGAGGTCGACAGGAAATCAACCAATTTGGGAACACTCTCAGATACTTCATCGTACAAGTTCATATGGCCTTTCCCGTTCATCACGTACAGCTCTTTCGGTTCCGCAGCTTGGTTCAAAGCTTGCCAGCTCATATCTGCCTTTACTGCTTGATCCCTGATGATCATAAGCAAGGGCCGGGGTGAGATCCAGTCGATCTAAGTGAAAGAGGCATACACCGCCATGAGCTCCACGCTGCGCCGAACGCATTCGGTCGTCGGGTTTGGGTGCTTGCCCCGACCTGGTATTTCGTAGTATTTCTTGGCCTCTTCCCCGAAAGTTTCGAGGATGTTCAGCATCGCCGGCTGCCGGCCTTTTGCCTCTGCAATGCGATCTTTTGTGGCTTGAACTAGCTGTTGCTGAGTGTTTCTTTGGTCGTACTGGTACGTGTTATCTGGCCCCAACAACCAAGGAACATAGTCACACGAGCACAGATGCGAACCTCAGTCACTGTGGCAGATGCCACAACACCCAGACGCGCAGATAGCTACGAGTCCAATGAGACCCGAGTCAATGCCCACGTCACGATCCATCGTTCAGAGGAACAATGCCGCGCTCTTGAAATCCTCAATGCTCTGGGAGGGGTCCTCCAAGCAACGAGGCTCACCGCCGCTTGCGCCGTAATATGCGGCGTCTAAGGCGAAGGCGTGGAAACCAGTGTCCGCGAGACACCGAGCGTGTATACCAGAAGCTTGCTCCTTGATGCCTGTGCCAGGATGCCCAACTACTATCATGGCTTCTTTGCGATTGGGTACGGAAGAATCGGGCGAAATGAGATTCTCAACAACATCTATGCCACGACCAGGGAATTTGACCTGGCGGCAGGTTAATATGATGAACGAATAAAGGCGTGGTTTGGTGAGGCCGTTCTAGGTTCAGCTACTGACAAATATCAGCAAATAACGCCTGAGAGCCGTAGGCGGGTGCCAAAGGTGGTTTATATATCTTGTAAATATTGTCAGTCGTCATCAATGGGCGTATCATGTAAATTGCTCGTCGGAGTCAGAGTACTCCTGCAGGCGACTCCAATATCAGCGCGTATGGAGCTTTTGATGCCTAAATCCGGGACTCACCAGAGCTCTCATATTTTTCCCCGACTGTACAATCCCCATATCACGGTCGCTAGCAGCGAGTGCCCGATGAGCACTACAATTATATGCGTCAGAGGCGTATGTCGGGCCAGCACGTGCCCACGAGACATCGAGCGACAGTACCATTACTAAGGTAGTAGGTTGACGGCCGCGCATTGGACATATACTTGGAAACCCTTACAAACGAAGTACCCAAAACCCAATTTTGCAGCAGCTAGAAGGATGTTTATCTAATAGCACACATTCCTTACGACCGAGTCTAATACGGGACATTAAATAGGACCGACATGCTAGCGACCACGACTCATGTAGACTCTTATATATATCACGGGATATACACGGCTATGCTATACAGCTGAGGCTACGCCTCCGTAGCTAATCTACTAGGAGTCTCGTACTCGATATTATTAGCTTCTCCATGAAGGGTTACACAGAACCTTGGCTAAACCCTTCCTTTATGTTAGTCTTGATCTAGTGATAATACATTTAAGACCTCGTCTTAGCGAGACGCTCGACGACCAGCCCCTTGCAATATGCCATAGCTTCACTATCGCTATTGCAGTCTAGAGAGTTGAAAAAAGCAAACTACGGACACATATAGTAGAGAAAGACCGCATTGATTCCTCCAGCCGGCCGTTGAGAGTTGTGACGGATAGACTTCTCGCGCTATCGTCGCCAACCATGTTAGCCACAATATCCACCACAGTGTAGCAAAAGCCAGGAGAGCCAAAACATACAACACCGGGGATTCGTTGATGGTCACCCACCCAACTACTAGTCCGGCCCTCACTGGTTTATCGCTGGGAGAGCGGACGGGATCCCGAGTTCTCCAGTAGGTATGGTCGTATGTGGTGGAGTGGACAGATGTTGCAGAATATGTTCCCAAAGGCCAGGACAGTAGCATCAATATCAGTAAAGGCTAAAGGGGTTTCAGAGACCATGGATTCGAAAAGGCAGCATTGATCTGATTGATTGGAATTTCACGTGTCCTTGAGAGAATCCTGATAAACGACGTGACTGGTTCAAAGTTCAGGAGACCAGTCGCCTTTCGTGTCATGACATAAAAAACAACCTTCAGTGGACGGCTTCCCACTTCAGCTTAGATGCGGCTCACTCACTCATACTCAAATTTATAATTTTATATGTTAAACAAACTGTTCAAAGGTCGTATTCATGGCCAGCGTTGCGTATATTCTCGAGACATCCATTGTGCCACATATGACAGCCTGATGGACCTTTCAGAGCAGGCTGATATGCACAGGTATTTGTCAACCAGTGCGACGCGACAGACTTTGTATTAAATCCACTCTATTACGTATGTATATTTCGTAGGTATGGCAGGACTTTTACGTCAGACTGATCTGTGTAAGTGTGCCACAGTTCAAAACGCTTTCCATACTTTTTCGCTTCGTGACGCTAAGCAACATTATAGCAATGGTGAACATTGAGTAATGGAGGTCATTCAATACGGTTCATTATATCGTACCATAATTCTCTAAAGTTGGGAGCCGTCACAAATATCCAATTAGAAACTCATATACAAAACAGGGGTATCCCACACGCCCACTAGTCAGGTCAAGGGATCTTACGCCTGTTGATCTAGAGAATCCAGGCGATGAAAGTCTTGTAGAACCAGCTGCCACCACGCTTGTTACCCTCGAGCTCGCGGCGCGCAGCCTTCTGAGCGAGAAACTCCTCCTCCTCACGGTCCACGATATCCTTGCCAGTGAAGAAATCCGCCTCATGGGGCTTGACTCCCTTGCTCTTGGTAATGATCTTGTGACCGGCGATCATGAGAAGGTACAGGGGAATACCCAGGTAAGCAGTGATGAAGGTCTTGTACTTCTCCTTGCCGAAGCCACCGCCGACGAAGACGTCAAAGTTCTTGGTCAGGGCGATAAGGATGCACACGAACAGCGCACCATAAGAGCCCCAGATGCCGAAAGGTGCCCTGTAGGGCATGACATCGTCCGTGAGGTTCTGGGCCTTGCGGGCGCGGCTGAACCAGATATGCGTGACGAGGAGTGAGATCCAGGACAGGATACCAAAGATGGTGGTGAGGTTGACGAAGTAACCGAAAACGAGTTTCGAATCATCGGCAACGTTGAGGAAAGCCAGCAGCGCGAACAGGGAGGAGAAACCCAGAGCGTAGATGGGAACACCACGCTTGTCAGTCCTCTTGAAGATAGCGGGAGCTGATCCGTCCGAAGCAAGACCGTAAAGCGTACGGGAGGCGATGTACAGATCCGAGTTGGAGGCGGAGAAGACGAAGACGCAAATGCATGCGTTGATAATGTGGGGGACAACCTTGACACCGGCAACCTCGGCCGCGACAACAAAAGGCGAGGCGGCGGCACCCGTGGCTGCCTTGTTGGCAAAGGCAAGCCTCGGCGAGTCATAGGGAACATTCATGCCAACGAGGAGAACTGAAAGGCAGTAGAAGAAGAGGATACGGTAGAATGTTAGGCGGACTGGATACAGATCAGCATGTGCATGTACAGGAGGCGAAAGTTTCAAGAACGCTTACTGGCACGGGGGATCGTCTTGCGGGGGTTCTGAGCCTCAGCAACGGTGACACCAACAAGCTCAGTACCGAGGTAGGCGAAGGTAGCCGTGACCATGGTCGACCACAGGCCGAGGAACTTGCCGGCATCGCCATCCTTGATGTAGGGCTTGAAGGCTCTGTAACGAGGATTAGCTGTGATCGTTCGAATCCAAGGCGCACGATTGAACACATACCCAGGCTCTTTCCAGTACCGGAAACCCTTGCGGTCGTTGTCGGGGCCACCACCGAGGGCGAGGATCAACGAGAACAGAATGATGCCGACAATGGTGATGACCTTGAAGGAAGACAGCCAGAACTCAAATTCTCCAAAGAACTTGATGCCGAAGTAGTTGATACAGATGATGGCGACAAGGAAGATGGCGATAAACACACCGGGTTGATGTCTTCACGGGGAACCCAGTACTGAATGACGAGGGAGACGGCAGTCAGTTGGTTGGGCGTAACGATGATGTATTTGAACCAATACGTCCAGCCGAGCGCAAAGCCGAGAGAAGGGTCGCAGTACCGAGAAGCGTAGCCGCTGAAGCCAGCGGACAGAGGGAGCCAGGTGGCCATCTCGCCAAGGGCGGCCATGACGAGGTACACGACGAAACCAACGATAGTGTACGAGATGAAGATAGAACCGGGCCCGGCCTGGGCCAAAGCCTTACCGGTGCCGATAATGAGACCAGTACCAATGGCACCACCGATGGCAATCATGGTAATGTGACGAGCCTTGAGTCCCTTGTGGAGCTGCGTCTCGGGGTTGGTCTCGAGGCCGCGGATGTGTAGGTCCTCCTTGGGTCCGGAGTACTGGCCGACCAGAGCAGGTCCGTCAGTCTTCTCGACATCGTACTGGCCGTACTCGCGCGACGTCGCGCGTGTGACGTGAGGGTCCATGCTTGCACGCTCTGGACAGGAGGGCTTGACAGCAGGGGAGTGAAATGCAGCCGAACAGAGCAAGGAAGGATCGGGCTAAGAAAATAACTGGGACGACGGGCCAGGTCAGACGTACAGGCGATGAGTGGGAGGGCCCGACTTTAAATGATGGATGCCTCGCGAGCACGAGGGGCAGACGGAGAAGGGACCCAGGTCCGGGCACGATAACGTCGCGTAAGACATCAAAGGGGGGTGCGCAACCGCCCCAAGTTGACGACCCACCAGATAAGGCTAATGCAAGACAAGGGCGGATTGGAGCAGCGTCAGTGGCACAGGTAAGAGACTTTGGGCACCTTCCCCGCGTGGTAGGGAGCACGGTTGACAAGCTGGGGTCGGTGTTGCGTAATGGGGAAGGTGGTGCGACGATGATGACCTCGCTGGTGCAGTGTTCAGTAACGATTTGGTAACGAGATTTGGGGTAGCGGCCAGCGGCGTCCTCGCGGCGTCAAGGGCGCGCTCGATGATGGGGACCCTGGGCGAAAAGATCTGCGTCGCTGCTCTTTCGCGGTTGGGAGCCCAGTATCTACCTAGGTACTGCACTGCCCTGAGATCTTCACTGGATGGAGCTCGATCTGTGTTGGTGCTCGCCGCCGGGCCAGATACTGACCAACTGGCACGAACGCCCGCAGAGAAGAAGCCGGCTGCCAGGCTTCCAGAAGGAAGCTTGGCAGGCAATAGCCTGCCACTTCTTATCACGAGGTGGAGGAACAGAGGGATAAATTGACAAGACGAGGCGGGGCCCTCCCTGACAAGCCGAAGTCACCCGGAAGCATTTCGCCCTTGCCATAGGATGAGGGGAGATGCCCTGGATGCATAGCTCTTTCTGTTGTTGGGCAGATCAAACTGGCAAGGGTGGGTAAACAAAAACCTGCGTGCTTGAATCGCATGAAGTGGGGGGGCATCGGTGCTGCCATCATTCACAGTACACATGATTGGGCTGAGGCCGAACAGGGTGTGGTCGTGGCGGCCGCCGTCTCGTGCAAGACCCGGTCCTCCCGCCAGCCATCGCGCTCAATGAGGTGAGGGGCTGGACGCCCGACCTGTAAAAGCCGAGAGGCAGACACCCTGGTCGAGACGAATAGCCGAGTGGCCAAGAGGGCCAAGAGGGCCAAGCAGGGCAGAGATGGCCAAGGTCGATGGCCAAGATGAGTTGAAAGCTTGACCGAAAAGCTTCGCCCACACGACCCTTGTTGGTCTGCCTCTTCGCCCTGCCCGGTCTGCCTGTGGCTTGAAGTGGTATGTTGATAAAGGTCGAACGATCTTTTCTTCTCCTTTCAGCTGGTCTGCCTTTCGTGGGGAATCCCGGGTAAGAAAACGCCTACTGTTACGTGGTCGAGATATGGATTGAGTTCGCAAGCGTCGAACGGCGAGTCAAACGGCTGGTGGCGTCTTTGTAAAGTCCCGAGAACTATGCATACTTTCGCCCCAGGTAAACCCCCCAGGCGTACGCAGGCACATCGCACCTCCACGAGCTTCCTTGCTGGAGCTAGACGACGTTCTGGAACGATAGCCAAGAAGTGGTTTGCAACCAGAAATTGGCTCCGCCACAGTCCAGTGAGTGCAAGGGTGGGGAGTGGATGCGTTTGCAGATTGGCCGACTCGGATTGAGAGTCTGCTTTGGGCCAGGTGACCACCGACGTACGAGCTGACAAGGGAAGGGATGTGGGCTTATCGCAAACAGTGGAGCAAAAACTTGACGGTACCACACGGGACCACAAAGCACGACGCAGCGCTGTTCGCGTCGGTTCGAGTCGGTGTCGAGCAGCGACCGTATCGTAGCGACCAGGCGCCAGCGGGACTTCGGCGGTCGAGACCTGTTCCGAGACGGCTTGGTAGCTCAACTAGCTACTGACTGCTGGAATGTGGAGCGCCGCAAACAAACAGTCAGGTACGAGAATGCCTTGTCTGCCCCCCCCCGCCATGTCTCTTTGACGTGGGCAAACAGAATATTGTGCCCTGGGCATGTTTGGTGGCCGCCACAGATTCTCATTGCAAGCCAAGCACTTGGCAACTGGAGAAGAGAAAAGCTTGACTCGGGCAAAGCTGGAGAGCCTGGGATGGGTGGCTTCAGAGGCGCTATGTCTGTCCCTGAGTCCTCCCAAGGCGCACAGATTGCGCCGAGCTGACAGGGCCCCAGATCTGATGTGTCAAGGGTGACCAATCCGAGTTGTGCCGTGGATGGAGTGGGGCACGTGACTTTATGTCACATGACTCTTAGGGGCCACATCAGCCGCAATCTTCGGACACCCCGCGATTCTACGGGCACTGCCGGAGTATCGAGCGCCAAACCTGTCTTATTCTGGATTGCGTTCCACCTCATCAGCTATCGGGTGACACCAGTCTATCGGCAACCAATGAACTCTCCCTTGATGCGAATGCGAAGACCTTTTCAGGGAATTGCTATCAGAAGGTCTTGCCACAGACGGGCGTTGGATTTACGGGGAGCGATCTCAGCTGCGTCGTCTGGCGGCCCATCGCTGCCCCAACACGCACGCCTATCGAAACTCACAGCTCCTGTTCGGCAACTGAGCCGGAGCCATCAGTATCCCATGTCTACACAAGCTGGACACCTGGGGCAGCAAAGCCAGCCCTCGTCCCTTGAGAAAACCATTACCCCACAACTGCTGGGCGAGGTACGCGACTTTTGGTTTTCTCATTTGGCAAGTGAGGATGCCGCCATCCTGCCAGGCTTCAATGAGATGAAGCGTTGGTTCATGGGAGGCGAAGAGCTGGATACTCTCTGCAGGTAGGTTGTTCCGGCCACGCCGCAACTGAATATTCACTTACTCGCCCAGCGAACGTTTCAAGCCAGTGCTTGAGGCCATCAAGTCATCAAATGCGACCCCAGAAGCGATCATTTCCGACGCCAGCCCATCTGACCCTGGGGACTGGCTCGCGTTAGTCCTTCTGCTCGATCAATTCCCCCGCAACTGTTACCGAGGGTCCTCAGCCAGTCTCGTCTTCTTGATCTTCGACCCACTTGCCCAAGCCGTTGCACGCAAGGCCATCGATCTTGGTATTCCGTTTTCTCAAGACACTAAATACTACCTGTCCCGCCGCATGTGGTTCTACCTACCTCTGATGCATTCAGAAGATCTCGCGTTACACGACCAAGCCGTTGCTGAGTACGAGCGCATGGGCCGCGACTTCAAGACGCTCATGACGTCTTCACCAGTCAATGACGCCGCTGAGGAGCGTTGCCGTCAGGCCCTGGCGACGGACAAGAGGCAACTGAAAAGGTTCTGGCTTCGAATCTCGACTTTGAGAACAAGCACCGTGAAATCATTGTTCGCTTTGGTCGCTATCCCCATCGCAACGGTCCGCTTGGCCGGAAAATGACAGCGGACGAGCAGAAATACCTCGACGAGGGTGGCGAGACATTCAGTGCGAACGCGTCGAAGTCTTGACCAGTCGTACCCAGGGCGCGCTGACAATCTCGAGCACGTAACCCCCAACAAGCCTGTATATATGTGATTGTACCTGTTTCGTGATTTTTTGATGTCGCAACTTTGTGCCATCACCAAATGCAGTCATGTTGAAATCCTTCGTGGAAGTTGACGATGACCCCGCACTGAATTGGGGGGAGCACGCCACCTCGCTTCCTCCAGTTATCGATGCGCCATTACTATACGCTATGATTGATAATCAAACATCCCGAATGCCTTGCATGGCGTCATATAAATCGCAATTGATATAAAGAGAACTCGGAGGCTGTTCTTCCGTATCTCGCTATTGAAAACATATCATATCAAAATGGGACGGTTTGCCAACAAGCTTGCTGGGCAGAAAATTGCTGTCATTGGCGGTTCTTCCGGGTAGGTCATGCTCTCTCAACGATTTTGATGCACCGACTGACTCCCGCAGAATCGGCTTTGGTGCCGCTGAAATCTTGCTTGATGCCGGTGCTCATGTGGTTGTCATCTCCTCAACAACGGACAATGTGCAGAGTGCCGTCCAGCGCTTGAATAGCCCAAACGTAACAGGCAAAGTAGGAGATGTCCGTGACGAGGCTAGGTTCACGCAACTCCTCCAGTCGCTCGCGCCTCTTGACCATATCGTCTTTTCGAGCGTTGACAAGATCATCCGCGGCAGTCTCGCAGAAGCTGACCTGAATGACGCGAAGAATCTGTTTGGTGTAAAGTTCTGGGGTAGTATTGTCACAGGAAAGGGTACGTTTCTTGAGCTTTTAGCATTGTTAGCATGCTAAAATTGAGCAGCTGTCGCAAAGCACGGCATCATCAAGCCTGGAGGCTCGCTCACTCTGACCTCTGGTCTCGCCGGGATACAGCCTGGCAAAGGTGCCGCAATTGGAGGTGCCCTCAATGGTGGACTACTATCCTTGACCAAAGGGTTGGCTGCCGAGCTGTCTGATAAGAAGATCCGCGTCAACGCTGTTGTGCCAGGGCTGGTGAAGACGGAGCTATGGGATAAGCTGGGACACAGCAAAGAGAAACAACAGGAGATTTTTGAAGGACGCGGTAAGGAGCTGCCAGTGGGCTTCGTCGCGACGCCAGGCCACATTGCCGAGGCTTACCTCTATGCTGTTCGAGCAGACTATGCAACTGGGACTCTCATTGTCATTGATGGTGGAAACCTAGTCTGTTAGTCAATTTGGATGCAATTTCGTAGTCATTCCACAGTCTTGAACTCATGTTCGGCCGGGGAACAGCCTGCCAGAAATCGCCAAATAACATCATCGGCCCAGCAGCATGGCGCCCAGTCGCTACATGTGCTATGACGATCAGCGTGCGCGGACAAGTCATTCATGCACTCGAAGACAATGCACCGCCACGAAATACATTCAGTAAGTGATGGATACAGAAGTGCTTCAACTCTGCGGCTCTCGACCCAAACGTTGACCACGAAGACCTCTTAGCATGTGAATGCAAAGTTGGATACAATCTGCCACAAGAACCGAGCGCCTGGGTTCATCGGACTTTCCATATCCTTCAAGAGGCTGTTGACGACAACACAACAAACACAACATACAAGGCCGCAAGTTTTGCCGCAAGTTTTGCCGCAAGTTTTACTCGAGATACCATGACGGCCAAACACTTGTTAGCCGAGTACAGCAGACCGCCCTAAGGGCTGCGGGACGCCTTGTAACAAAACGTCAAACGTGCTGTACTGCGTTGGTATTTTTAAGATGCTGAATTTGGCATGTGCTCTGGTAACATGTTTCAGCGCTGTAGAAGGAGTATCGTGCCAGGCTCGGTCGTATTGTGTTGCCTTATGGTCATCTTAGCTTTCGTCTGGTAGCGAAATCGTGACAAGTATATACTTCACTTGGCTTTGGGTTCGATCTCATGGACTTAAGCCTCTCGCGTGCTTGTAACCAGCAACCATGGCCAAGGGTAGCACATTGGTTGGTAAAGCCCAAGCCACATTTGTCCAGTCGACTGTTGGGCCACTCCAGCTGAATTTTACTGGCAGAAGCTAGAAAATCCTTCGTGTAGCAGGTAGAGGACGTCAGCTAGTCATTGCCTCAATGACATTGGGTTGCACCCTGGACCATGACCAGTCAAAGATACATCTTCCGGCGATGATAGCAGACTGAACCGGCTGCAGAAGATAGAAGGGTTCGATACACAAGGAAGAGCGGGAAATGTACAATAGTTTTGCGAACGATTTCGAGAACATTGATGCCGCGTTGAAAAGGTCTGGATACGTCAGGAGTTGCGGAAGGAAGTTCAAGTGGCACGCCGTCCAGGATTGTCTCTCCCTCAGAAGCGGCAGTCTCATCGATGGTGGCCGTGACAACAGCAGCAGAACGTCGGCTTTTTTTTATCGGAAGCAGCGGGAGCAGACTGTCCCAGGGGGTGCCGCCAAAGAGAACTACGAGGCAGCATACGACATAGCTTCCTAGGGGAAGACACTCACCAGATCGATGAAGTTCATGAGCCCGTCTCCGAGATGCTCGGAGTTCCGAGCATTAAGCCGATGGATAGAACATGCATCCGAGCCTGATAGTTCGCGCTAGGAAGACGGCCAAGCATTGTTGTTGGCAGTTGCGCGGCTCAGCTCGCGATTCCCCGGAGCCTCGTAGCGGGGACACGCGCTGCCAAGAGACCATGGCTGATTGAAAACATCCGTGTCGTATCAATTGGCATCTTGGCCTCACAGCAAGTAGGAAAGCAAAATCATTCGCACGCCTTCGAAGCCACACATGTTGGGGGCGCAGCGTGGAAATTCTGTGGCATACGGAGCGCCAGCGCGTCCGTCAGGCGCGTTGGTTGCAAAGTGTACATGCAGCGCACGGCTTGAGGTGGCAACTAAACTAAAACCACTCAACGACGTTTTCGAGCAAGAGAGCCGAGCGGGCGTAACAACCCCCCGGCCCCTCTCCCTCCCCGGGAACGTTCGGGTTGGGGTTGTGGAGAGGGCGCGGACCTGGGGAAGCGTGGAGAGAACGACAGACTGGTGTGTTCGAGAAGCGAGATGCCAAGATGAGGCGAGCGCCATTTTAGGCCCCCCTCCCTTTTACAATGCATGTCAAGCCTCCGGGCTCGGTCTGGGTCGTAAGAAAAGACATCAGAGGCCGGCACTTGTAAATTGTGGGATCGACAGGCACCGTAATTTGCCGTCGGGTGATGTCTTTTACCTGGCGTTGATGCAAACACTGGCATCATGGCTTTTTTCTTTGTTTTATAATGACGCGGAACTTGCTTGGGTGCTTCACTACACAACGATCCAGTCGAAATGGCTGGGCCCTAGGTGACTTACTCAAGCTCACAGTCAGATTTCCCTGGTGCATTTAGGTTACGAACATCAAGCCA
Organism: Verticillium longisporum; assembly: GCA_019188255.1. Taxonomy (NCBI): domain Eukaryota; kingdom Fungi; phylum Ascomycota; class Sordariomycetes; order Glomerellales; family Plectosphaerellaceae; genus Verticillium; species Verticillium longisporum. Next base: position 405,204 of record JAETXT010000012.1, read on the forward strand.
CGAGTCGAAAATGCACAAGAACGAAACATAGGCCCCAGGGTCTTGAAGGGGTGGCCAGGTACCGGAATTGTGTAGCGTCGCATGACTGAGGCACCTGCAGCCAGATTTGCTTCAATCGGATCAGGAGGGCGAGGCGACTTTGGTGCATCTGTTTTGCGCATTTCTTGAGAGGCCCCGCAAGGTTGCAATCCCTGCCAGTAGCTAAGACATCATACCATCGCCGGGACGCCTACTTACGGTTGATCGCCTGACATGAAGATAGATTCGATTGTCCATGACGAGTTCAGCCCTCCGGAGTTCCCGGTTGTCACACAGCAAGACTCTAGTTGGATGGTGGCACGACAGCTCGCACAACATGGCGGACTGTTGTCCGCGAGGGGGCCACATTCATCATGTTGATCGGAGACTTGGCGGCGTTACAAGTGGTGGTGGACCATATAAGCCAGGATGAAGAAGAGTCATAGAGGAATTGGTTTGCGAGGAGCGAAGGAGGTGGGGAACTAAAGGAAAGAAAAAAAAAATGCCAACCCATCTCCCCCGTCTTTCGCCAACCCAGCAGGGGCCTGCGCATGCAACGCACGACTCGAGTCGAGCTCTCGTGATAATAAACGCTCACCGACCTGGCATGGTGGAGAGGGGGCAGGATGGGTCATACTTTGTAGCATGTGGAATGTGGGACACGCCAACATGGGGGGCAGATTGTAAGGTTCAGTTCGACGACCAGACAGTGTTTCCCAATCAGCTGGACAGTCGCACGGCCCAGAAGCGCTCGCCAGACGCCAAACGCCCGTCGGCCACACGCACGACGCGAGGCAAATAGGCACGCAGGCAAACTGTAGGCGGGCAAACGGGCAATCAGACAATCGGGCAGGCAAGCAAGCAAGCAAGCGCGAGGCTCGTAAGCGAGCAATCCAGACGCCTTCTCGGGTGCTCCCACGAACCGTCCAACTCTAAAACACGAGCGGTCCAGTCACTCATGGGGATAAGCTTAAAGGCTAAGAATATTGGCTCAGTGTCCCCCCCCAAGTCACAGGCCCGATATTTGCCTTGGCCTCCTATCCATCAACACGATTTCTACTGTCCCTGAAAGACCCGCGCCACGATTTCTCACGGCTCTGCAGTTGGCTAGACACTGCCGACAAGCCCGGCCTATCCACAGCATAGCGCGTTGCGCTGCACCACCACTGTGGTGAGGCGTTATACTCTGCAGCATTGGCACTACAGATGGTGCGATCGCCAATTTCATCGAGAACACACACAACCTGCACCAAAACAAGCTCCAGCCATGCCAGCCACCAAACTAGCGACGAATCGCATGGCATTGTGTTTGTGGTGGGTGGTTCGAGGGGCCCCTTGGTTTGTGGCCTCAACATTAGTTCGTTGCACCACCTCAACATTGCCCATGACTGGCCGAGAAGCAAGGACCGAAGACACTCGCCAACCAGAGTGGACGCGCCTCCGCCCGACAACACGTCTTTGGGAAGAATCCGGAGCACTGCAGATTCACTCTGAAAGGGGGGGCAGCCATCTACGCAACCTCGTGGGCATGTCTACGGATGCAACGGATGCGTACCTTTGCAGATGACTGTGCTAGTCGAACCACCGAGTCATCCCGACCCTCCTTGCACGATTGGCGGCAGCCTTGCGACAGACGAAGGTCTTGGGAGTGGACGAGCACGACTCCAGCTCGCCCTCCATCACAATGATGCCAAGCCAAGGTGCGGCCTCGTCTAGAAGGGTGCACAACGAATATTGGCAACCTTTCCGTCGTGTTAGGCGCTGCGCCCGAAGTTTCCCCATCAAAAGGGCCGTTCCCCCGCTCTCGCTTTCCCTCGAATGTCGGTCTTCTCTCCGCTGACCCATGTCAAAGGGCAATACAGGTCTTCTCATTGATCAGGACCCTAAGTGCCGCGGGGCCACAACCCCGGCGCTAGAGGTTGGCAGAGGGGGGCCCACCCGCTGCGGAGTGCTGTAGCTGTGTAGGTGATGACCTCAACCCCCACTTCCCCGCTGCCAGCCACCAGAGCATGTTTCGGGGGCACCGGGCAGGCAAGGCCAGTAGCGTCGGAACCTGATTAGAGTCCCTGCTTAGCATTGGTCTAGGGTTACCATTTTGATGGGCTTCTGTAGCCTCAAGCTCCCTTTGGGGATCCATGGATCCCACACATCCCGGCTTCTTGGCATGGCTTTTTTTGCGCCTCTCGTTTGCCCCCCACGTACGTGTACGCTACGTCCGTACCCATCGATAGCAGCAAGCAACACCTTAAGCAAGGACGCAAAGACAAGCAGGCAGGCTTCGAGGAAAATGGTTGCTCATGGTGGATGTGCGAAGCGTCTGCAAAATGGCCAAAAAAAAAGAAGACGGACGGACAGCAGCAACGAGTGCAGATCTTTCACCCCCAACCGCAACTCTGATCCTTCAGCCTTCAGCCTTTGAATGGCTGGGTGTTGCAGTGTTGCAGTGCGTTGCAGACAACGAGGGAGGGCGAACGGGCGAGTGGCTTGTGGCGCGAGATGAAAATATCCAATATCCCACCGTCAGCCGGGACGCTCCTCTCCACCTCGAGACGGCTGGCTGCACATCGTATTGGCACCATGAGAAGCTATCGAACCATTCGGGCGGAGGGATGCGCATCGCACTTGCGTCGGAGCCCACGTTTCCTTTCCTGCCTCCTGTCCACTAGCTTGGGAGCCTGGTGGTGGTCGCGCGTGTCCGTCGAAGCTTCTTCAGCCCGTTCGTCCCGTATTCCTCCATGGATGAGATCAATGGAAGATCCCTAGGTAAGGTACCTACCTACCCAGGCTTGCCAGGTAGGCAGGCTTGGCAGGCAGGCGTCTGATTCCATGCCACGGCGATGACGGAACATGCAAGTGGACGAGGCAGGCGTGACCCAGACCCAGACCCAGCCAGACCTCTAGTAGAAAGTCCCCCGGGCAGCACCCCGCGAATGGGCAGTCACAAAGCGCAAAGGCTCCGGTTCTTTCCCCGCGTCAACGCGATTTGCAGCTTGCATCTTACACTCACCTGTCGTCGCTTCCGAGTCATTGTCGACATATTAAGGTTGTGATACCACAGCGCCTGCAACCTCACCATGATACCCTGGCGTCCTTTCCTCCGCCCAGTCTCCATAGCCTTACCTTCCGGCGAGCTACTGTAGACCTGCACATCCCTGCTCTTCCCGGCCAACTTGGACCTTCATAGGTTTCTTGTATTGCCGGTGCATCGTGCCCCATGCGCCAACCCATGTGCACCCCTCCCTCCCTTCTGTCGAGGCTCAGATCAAAAATCTCACCCGCTTCCCGCTCCACGTTGTCAGAAGTTTCGCGTCCAATCCAGACCCCAGCTCTCGGACGCAAACAGCTTCTCGTTGAAGCAGTCCTGGACGGCCGCGACATCGGGACCCTGTCGTCCCCGTCCGCCCCCGTCACCGTTACCGTGCACAAAGACATTCCCCAACGATCCAGTAGTGGCCCCCCTTCTACACCCCCAGGTGTGCCCCTCCTATGACTACGAGCTTCCCCCTCAAACCGATGATCGTTTCTCCAAGGGGGGACCATAGCGCGAAATCAATCTGGCCTACGGATCGCGACCTCATTACAAGAGTGACGGCATCCCCCCTCGTTTGCTGCTCACCCTCTCGATCCAGCTCCTTCCTCATCCTCATCACTTCGCCGTTTCCGCCTCTCACTCCCCTTCCTCCTCTTACACTTCTTTCCTCCACATCACTGACACTCACGTCTGTGCACTCCTGTCTCGTCAACGGCCCTGCGGCATCGTGACAACATGTCAGCCATCGATGAGAAGCCCCAGGCGGAGATCGACCGTGTCGAGACGTCGTCGGGCGACAATGCCAAGGGCGGTATCGAGTATGAACGAGCCCAGCTGCTCGCGAACCTTCCTGATCCCGACGCTGGCAAGTCGGAGGAGGAGCGCCGCGCAATTGTAAGTTAAGGATAGAACAGCTGGTTCTTTACGTTACAGGACGGTCTCGCTTACACGCAATCAAAGGACAAGAAGCTCATGTGGAAAGTTGACCGATGGCTGATCCCTTGGCTGTCTCTGCTGTGAGTTTTTCCCCACAAGCAAAAGATTCACGCGCAACACCGTGTGCTCTCTTCTCCTGCGAGTGCACCCCGCTTACCCGTTCACCAGTTACCTTCTGTCGTTCCTCGACCGTACCAACATTGGCAATGCGCGTCTCGCCGGAATGGAACCCGATCTCGGCATGGAAAAGGGTGACTATCAAGTGTCCCTGACGATCTTCTTCATCAGCTACGCCCTTGCCGAACCCCTGACCAACGCCCTCCTGAAGCGCCTCACACCCCGAATCTTTTTCACGGGTATCATCCTCAGCTGGGGTGTCATCATGACCCTCATGGGCCTTGTCAAGAACTTCCAGGGCCTGCTTGCCGCTCGCTTCTTCCTCGGTGTCGCCGAGGCCGGTCTGTTCCCCGGTGTGAACTACTACCTCTCTTGCTGGTACAAAGGCTCGGAGATTGGTGTCCGCTCGTCGCTCTTCTTCTCCGCTGCCGCGCTGGCGGGCTCCTTTGGCGGTCTTCTCGCAGCTGGCATTGCCCAGATGGATGGCATTGCTGGCATGCCCGGCTGGGCCTGGATCTTTATCATTGAGGGTATCGCCACCGTCTTTGTTGGTGTCTTCTGCTGGTGGATGGTTTTCGACTGGCCCGAGACGGCCAGCTTCCTCACCCCTGACGAGCGCATCCGCGTTCAGCGTCGCATCATCATGGACCGCCAGGGTCGTACGGCCGAGGACTTTGACAAGCGCCACATCTACGCTGCCCTGGGCGACTGGAAGACGTACGGCTGGATGGTCATCTACATGGGCTGCCTGACACCTCTGTACGCCTTCTCGCTCTTCCTGCCCACCATTCTCCGCGGCATGGGCCACACCGGCACTCGCGCTCAGCTCCTGTCTGTGCCTCCTTACGCCGTCGCTGCCTGCTGCACCGTGGCCGTTGGCTTCTTTGCTGACCGCACGCGCTGGCGTGGATACTGCAACATGGTGACCGTCACCATCGGCATCATCGGCTTTGTTCTGCTCATGGCATCGTCAGACCCGCAAGTCCGGTACGCCGGCACCTTCCTCGGCGCTGCAGGCATCTACCCCACCATCTCCAACACGCTGTCGTGGGTTATCAACAATACCGAAGGTTCACTCAAGCGCGCTTTTGTCCTTGGCATGGTCGTCGGCTGGGGAAATCTCAATGGTATTGTTTCTTCTAATATTTATCTCGACCGTGAGAACCCTCACTTCCGGACTGGTCATAGCGTCGTTCTGGGTTACCAGGTCCTCTTCCTGTTGGGTGGATCCGTGTTCATGCACATTGCCCTCAGAATATCAAACCGCAACCGCCGGGCTGGCAAGATGGATGCCAAGTGGGCAACGCTCACGGAGGAACAAAGATGGATTAGTGGTGACAAGAGGCCCGACTTCATTTACACTCTGTAAAGCACTGACCGACCTTTTTGTTGCGTTACTGGCTGTCAAGAGGAAGAACGATAACTTTGCAAGTAGCGATCGAAAATTTGGGCGTGCACGAGTGTGTATTCTCGGTCGCCAGCTACATAGATTAAGAGTTCAAAAGGGTTACTTATCAATTTGCCATTGAAGATGAGTTGCCGTTTCAATACGTGCATGTCGTCCGTGGCTTCCCACTCCCATGACGTTGTGATGATCTTGGTTGGGTCTGATGACTAACACCCGCGGATAGCATCCTAGGCATCCGCGTTGTAGGAGAGCCGCACATGCATTTCGTCATCAGTATCGCGATGGCGTGCGAGCTTCATTGTACCACCAAAACATTCCTCCGCGACACCCACCCCCAAACACGTGCTCGGATCGCCAAGGTGCCATCAAACGCCATCACCATGGAGTCTCAGATGTCAGCTGTGCTTATCAAGCAGTCGTCGCGTCCCATGGATTTCGATCTTGCAATGCCTCCCACAACCAAAACGCGGGCGTCCGTCTGTTGCGAACACAACCAAGACCATCAACTGTAGTTGCCCGAGACATGACAGATATATACAGCCTGCAAACGCCGCTTCCACGATTTCAAGTGCCGATGCGAAGTCAGGCATGTTAGCAAAGCCAAACGACTACCAGAAACGATCAATCATCATGGCGACCACCGACGCCGAAGCTCAGCCGCTCCTCTCACCGGCCTCTTCTAGCAGCTCGAGCAGCTCAAGCACGACGCTGAGCTCCAATCATTTCGGCAAAATATTGCGTCGTATCGAAGACGATGTGCTCCCCGAAGCTTCTTCCCTGGGCCGCACGCTCTCCTGGCAAAGTGCTTATATCCTTGTCATCTCCCGAGTCATCGGCAGTGGCATCTTCGCAACGCCGGGCTCCATAGTTCGCGCCGTCGGCAGCCCGGGGCTAGCCCTGCTGCTGTGGGTCGTGGGTGCTGCCGTGGCCGCTTGCGGCTTGGCCGTTTCGTTGGAATTCGGCTCCATGCTGCCGAGGTCGGGCGGCGACAAGGTGTACCTGGAGTTTACATACAGGCGGCCGCGCTTTCTCGCCTCGACACTCGTGGCCGTCTATGCCGTCCTGCTCGGCTTCACGGCCAGCAACTGCATTGTCTTCAGCCAGTATGTCCTGTTCGCACTGGGCCAGGAGCAGGCGGGCGATGTTCTCCGCAAGGGGCTGGCTGTGGCATTGCTCGCGGCCGTCACCGGAGTCCATGCCGTATTCCCCAAGACAGGTGTCCGTTTGCAAAATGTGCTAGGCTGGGTCAAAGTTGGCATCATCATGTTCATGATCCTGTCTGGCCTGTACGTCGTGCTTCTGCGTCCGGAACAGCGACTACCAGCGCAAGGGTCGAGCCTGGCATGGGATACACTTTGGGAACATTCAAACTGGAACTGGGGAATCATCGCGACGTCGCTGTTCAAGGTCTTCTACTCGTTCGCTGGGCTGGACAATGCCAACAACGTCCTGAACGAGGTCAAGGATCCCGTGCGGACCTTGCGGTCTGTCACCTTCACTGCGCTCATTACGGCTTGCGGGTTGTACCTGCTCATTAACGTGGCCTACTTCATCCTTGTCCCCATCGACGAGATCAAAGAGAGCGGCGAGTTGATTGCAGCGCTCTTCTTCGAGAGGGTCTTCGGACCCGGCGTAGGGCGCATCATCTTACCCTTGGCCGTCGCCCTGTCCGCTGTGGGAAACGTACTGGTCGTGGCTTTTGCTCAGGCCCGGCTCAAACAGGAGATTGCCAGGCAAGGCTTTCTTCCCTTTTCTGAGATCCTTTCAACAACACGCCCCTTCAACTCGCCGATAGGAGGGTTGGCGGTACACTTCGTGCCCTCCCTCCTCGTCATAACACTACCGCCATCGCGTGAGGTATACTCTTTCATCCTAGAAGTAGAAGGCTATCCTGGCCAGTTCTTTTCGCTGGCAGTGGCATCCGGCCTCGTGTGGCTACGGTTCAAGCGTCCAGATCTGAAGAGGCCGTTCAAAGTCTGGCTGCCTGCTGTGGTGCTGAAGATCTGTTTGAGTCTCAGCCTGCTCGCTGCACCATTCTTCCCGCCGCCAAATCGGCGCGAGGGTGAACTTTTCTACGCCACATATGCTATCGTTGGTGTGAGCATGTGAGTTGCCCTTGCTTTACATAACCCGAACCTTGCTAACGATTGTAGTATCACCGCTGCGACAGTGTACTGGTATGTGTGGACGCGACTCATCCCGAGGCTTGGAGGGTATAGATTGGAAGAGAAGGTTGATGTGCTCAAAGATGGGACTACCATCACTAAGCTGATTCATGAACCGTTGTGAGCGGGAGCGTGGTCACTGGAAGCATCATAGAGGGTAGGCCCTTTCTATTTATAGAACTGGTTATATGTTAATTGTGCGCTTTTGAAAGACTGCTACTGAAGTCTTCGCCGTGGTGGTCGATGCTGCTGATGATTTTCAATCATCGTGCAACGCGCGTAGCTTACGCACCATGTGTGAATTTATAAACACAACCCCCATCCAGTCATCTTTTTCAATGTATCATTTATAATCGAGCCTCTGCTCACACTGTCCAACGTCACTCGCGCCTTTCCAGTGCCCAGCTCACATCTCATTGGGTTGCTTATCAATCCCTTGATCAACCGAGTTGAGGTGTGGATGGCGAGCTCACGGGGTGTCTGTTGAGGCGACCGTCGCATAAAAAGGACCGAGGTCCATGCCCAAAGATGACCACGCAAGACCCAACAGAACCATTACCAGAAACCACATGACCAACGCCTCGTTGATCCCTTAATTTCATAGCTATCAGCCCTTGAGTATCCCGGATTCCTTTCATCATGGCGGCCGCCGCCGTTCACCAGATCACTACAGGGGCCTTCGGTTCTCTCCAGAGTATCGATAACCCCGTCCAAGTCGAGACTTCAAACGCACCCAAGCTGTCCCGTCATGACGTTGAGACATCCCTCAACTACTTTAAGCCCATTGAGGACGGCTCGCCTCCTCATCCTACCTACGTTGATCGCCCCGAGACTTACGAGCGACCGTTCGAGTCTCACAAAGTCACCATTCAAGACATATCAGGCCGGGAGGCCGAGTTTTCGCTCGATTCCAACGGTTTCCAGATTCATCGACATATGGCGCAGGAGCGCGACTTCCTCGATGATGACCAGATCAAGACTTCATACTACCCCGAAACAGAGCAGCTCCTCAAGGATGTGTAAGTTGCCGAGGGATTATGACCATGAAAAATTCTTACACTCCACAGCACTGGTGCCTCAAAGATCTTTATCTTTGACCACACCATCCGCCGCCAGGCCCCTGACGCAGAGCCGAAAGGTCGAACGCTCCGAGGGCCCGTCCAGCGCGTCCACATTGACCAGTCGTATGCGGCAGCGCTCACGCGGGTTCCGCATCATCTGCCCGAAGAAGCAGATGAGCTCCTTAGCGGTCGCGTGCAGATCATCAACATCTGGCGGCCCATCAAGACTGTCCATCGGGACCCGCTTGCCGTGGCCGAAGCCGATTCAGTCCCGGATTCTGACCTCGTCGTGACGGAGCTCATCTACCCCAACCGCCGTGGCGAGACGTATGCCGTCAAGCACAACAGCAGCCACAAGTGGTTCTACAAGAGCGGATTGACCCCGGATGAGGTGCTTCTCATCAAGTGCTTCGATAGCAAGACGGACGGCCGGGCGCGCCGTGTGCCCCACACGGCATTTGTGGACCCCTCGGCTCCGGAGGATGCGCCGCTGCGGGAGAGCATCGAGGTGCGGGCACTGGTGTTCCATCCGGATGATCGTCAGTAATTGGAAGCATAGGAACTGAAGGGTGGTGATATGACTTTTGCTATGTACAATCATTTATCATTGTTAAATGAGGCCAAATTGTTTGATCCTTGCAAGTCATCCCATCCGTACTGGAACCGGAAAATGGGTGCATAACGACAGTCTTACACACCATCACTGTCTCAAACATACCGTACCCTGAAGTCGGTGGAAATAAAGCGATCCCAGTCTTTGACGTCGCTTCTATTGCCAAAGGTCCGCAACGCGCTTACAATGAAGCGGTATCGCCCGGGAGGTGCCCAGGAACCATCCGCCATTCTGCCGTTCCATGAAGATGCCCAGCCAAGGTTTCGGTGGTATGTTCTAGGATAGCCTTCGATGTTCCCCACTGTCAAATCGCCAAGCCCGTTCTGCTCCTGCTGTGGAGCAGCGGTCAAGCATGATGGTGCCAGGAGCTGCAGTTCAAGACGGACTTCGGCACTCCCCATGACGAGCCAGATGAACTGACTTGGAAGTGCACCTGGCGGTAGGATGAGATCTGAAACTTCAAGCGGTTTTCTGGTCCAGTTTTTGTGGTTAGGTGGGGCAGAAAGCTGTGCAGTGGCTCCGGCTGGCAGCGGTGAGCTGCGCCAGTCGTCCGACCGCGTAGTCCACATGCGAGACGATGCCATTACTGTGGTATTTCGCATCGCTCCTGCGGCTCCTATGTACGGAAGTACAAGCTGGGAGCTGGACGTTTCACTTGAATTATCATTGAGAGTGATCCATCCGGAGTAAATGGGTAGCGCAGAGATGTCGACGTCCTTCGGTGGTATTGCGGAAACCAAGACCTGGACTTCCTTGCCAGGCTGAACAGTTATTCTTGAGGGAGAAAATGAAAGCTCTGCGTAGGCGCTCGTCAGTGGTGGTGATGAATGCTTGTATACCGTGCCTGACCAGAGGGTGTCCGCAGTGAGCGCGGGCCTGTGTCCGATGGCGTAAGTCACTGATAGGTTGCCTTCATTTCGAATCGTAAAAGTTTGTTCAGAGAGGAAGTTCTCAGTGTCATTAAAAGACAACTGTGTGGCACTCAGGAAGACGGTCGAGTGGATTGCGTCATATGCCTGTACCAAGCCTGCACCTTGCTGTGGAACGGGGCCGAGCCCAGGACTTAGGACTGGCCAGCCTGTCGACATGTCGTATGATCTGCTGGGCTTAGCGGACATTGAGAGAATTCCTTGAATCTCTCGAGGATCGCTTGTATTCCGACTCTTGCGTAGCATCAGTATTAAGTTGTCGCTTAAGGGGAGAGAGACACTGACCTCAACAACCAGAGCAACGATGGCGGCAAGAAGAGGGCAGGACATGGACGTTCCTGAAGCAACTCCATAGCCACCCTGAGCCAGTGGCAAAGTCGAAAGAATATTTCCGCCTGGTGCGCCAACATCCGGCTTATTCTTCAAATCAAAGGTCGGTCCCCAGCTTGTGAAGGTACTGACGGCACCACCCGTATCCGTATTCAAAATCTCGCTAGCTTGTCCGCTAGTCGCGTTGTAAGATGGGTCATGGGTGTTTTGGAACGACGAAACCGATATGACTCCATCGCCAGTTGAGGGGGCACTGACGCTGAAGAGGCCTTCTGTGCCCCCAACCTCGTTGCCAGCTGAAAAGGTGCAGGGAACACCGGCTTCAACAATACGAGACACCAGCAATGCAAATGGGTTTTGGCTCCAGCCACTCGCCATTCCGATTGACCCAGTGATAATGTCGCTTCCATCTTCATATGCCTTGCTAGTGGCAGCCATGAGGGCGTCCATTGTCGTAGTGTCAGAGCAGCTAAAGGCGCGGAACATGCCAATTTTGACACCAGGCGCGGCGCCTTTGAAGCCAAGCGGGTTGTCCAGCGCGGCAATGATCCCAGCGACATGCGTTCCATGGCCGTTACAGTTTTCAAAAGGGTCTCCGTCTGGGTTGGGTGGCTGACTTCCATCGTAGCTGTCACCGACGACATCTGCGCCGAACTCGACGAGGCATCCGGGCCCGAAGCAGCCCCCGAGGGCTGGATGTGTGTAGTCGATGCCAGTATCAACGATACCTATCCGAAGCCCCTTTCCAGTGATTCCCTCAGCATGAAGGCGATCGACCTGCGTCATGATGTGAGGCGAATAACCATCTTTGCCAACCTGTCTCCGCTGAACTTCCACCAGGGGCTTGCCTTGGGCAGTCCAAGACAGATTCAGTTGGGGCGATGAGATGACTTCGACAGGCCAGATATTTTTTACTTCGGGCGAAGCCTCAACCTGGCGTACGACCTCTTCTTCGTCTTGCTTCTGAACAGTTCCAAGGTTGAAAGACGTGCCTTTGAAGACTGTGGAGTCGAAGCGGATGCGCTCCTCAATACTGGCTACACCTTCTTGGGCCCCGAGTCTTGAGATGAACTCATCTGTACTCTAAAGGTCCGGTCAGCATATATTTCCTGTGCAAGCATCCACGTTCACTGACTTGACCGTCGGATATCTCCACAATATAGGCGCCGGGGACATATTTTCCCTTCGTCATAGGCGGTGCGATGGCATCCTCATCTTGAGATTCTCTTGCTAGGCCAAGACTGGCAGCTAAAAGCCAGGGGATAGCTGAACCGAACCTCATTACAAGTGCTTTCCGTCGAGGCTGTCACGATCTGAAGCGAATTGCAACGGGCCAGTGAACAGCATATCGTTCATGGAAAGACCGGCGATTAAATATGCTTGGTGCAAGTCACCTTGCTCCCAGAGAGCAACCCCTCTTTTGCAGAACGTCCTAACCCAGCAAGCCCGCTTGGTGTTCCCGGACATGATGCCCCCTTGCGTGGGTGGCAGTAACGCTGCGATGCTGCCGAAAACATCCGCACTTCGCGCACGCAGCGTTGCATCAGGGCGCTCAAGTCCCTTCGAACCACGGGCACCACTTTTTGAGTGGGGAACAACGATTGCATCAGGCACCATGGTGCTGCAATTGAGGTGGTTTGAGCAGGAAATCGCTGGAGAGCGGGGATGCTGCTCATTTCCAGGATGCGCCAAGATGCGCCGTGTATTTCTCGCGATGAAATACTCCGACTGTACAAAGGACGCCATCACGCAGATTTTCAGGCTTTCTCAAAGATGAATCCTGAGTCTGGTCGCTTCTCAAAAAGGTGACTAGAGCCTGATCAAGGTTTATAACACGATAGAATTTCGCTCCCAGCACGACAATTTACAAGACTGACGTTGCTGTCAGGTGGCCCTGCGGAGCCACGGAACAGGGGGCCGGTTAGGGACTAAGAACTACGAGAACTTATGTAGAAGGACTGCGAAGGGCCCTCCTAGCTGCGGAGGGCCAGAATTCAGATGTATTACAACCCCATACCTATTATCTATTGCCTGCGGACCACGTGTGGAAGACCTCTTCATTCTGCCCAACCCACGCACTGACAGTTGCCCAGTCAGAATATTTGAGGACCCCTCATAAGATTATAACATGGAATAGAAAGCTACCAAAGTATAGCCAGCAATGATGCGCTCCAACTTATGCGATGTGTCACATCCCTCACAGGTACAATCGAATACGTGGAACGCACATGAAAGACCTGGCTTAATGGTGATGTCAGAGAGAAGCGCTCCTCTCTAGAACTATAATACCTTCAGGAGTCACAGCCTTGATCTCGACATTCAAAAAAACGACTGGGCTGGCCACTTAAGCCAACCCGTGTGTGCTGGAGCCTTCGCAGACTTTCGGCATCACGATTCAAGTCAAAGAATAAAATCAAAGTTTGGTTTCAGACGCACAACGAGATTGGCCATATTGTTTCCATACCCTCTCAAATGTTCTGGTCTCTGCTTTGAGTTACCTGTCTTTGTGACACGGTTCTTCAGACATCGATGCTCTGCGGTGGTCTGCTTACCGCGACTTCCTCCCCACGATAAAACAAGCCCGAACCTCAACAAATTGCTTTCGCTCTTTCTGTAACTTTGGACCAGACACAGGAGTCTTTCTACACAAACCGCTCAACGGCCCACGGTATTGCAGATCATATTTTGAGAAGGTCAACCAAAGTCTTCCCTTCGTCACCTGCAGATTACCCAACTACAGGAAGGCCTTCCCAGTCTTTTACAAAACTACAAGGACCAAATTCGCACCTTCGACATCCACCTTCCAGAGCCATAACTTTGAGCTATAGTCGAACAGACAAGCAGCCAGATAGTGCGTTCATCTGCGGTAGAAGAAGACAGGATCTCTTCTCCCGCCATGGTATCCAAAAGTCCTTCGGGAGCGAAATCCTCTCCTTCAGCACAGCCTAAGGGCACTGGCCGGCACCTCTGTCAAGCCCCTGGCCAACGATCTCTCCACAGCGTGCTTTCATTGGCCCCGAGCGATGGGAAGTGCTCTCAAGCACTTTCAGCCATTGACCCGCAAAGCAAGGGCCAATCGCACATCAAATTCAGCATCAAAGATCACAACGACTACACTCTCTGGTTGTCATCTCCCGATGACCGCCCGCTTGGCACCGCCTTTGCTACTTATTGCAAGCGCAGCGGCCGCGCTATTGAGACAGTTCGCTTCGTCTTGGAAGAATCATCAGGCAGGGTGAACCCCTCGTCGACGCCTGGATCGGTAGGTTCATTATGTGATGTCGACAGCATTAATCAAGGGTCCTAACTTTTGGCTCAAAGCTTGGCATGGCAGATGGAGACAAGACTTGGTGTACGAGCAAACTCTTGGGGGATCTGGGCCAGTTGGCATGGTAAGAAACGAGGTCGATCAGTCGTCTTACTGCTTCGATTTACGATGACTTTGACCTAATGCGGATGACAACTGACACTGGTGGCGGAGTTGTGCTAGGTGTGTTTGCCGGAGACAGCAACTTGGGGAACAAGGCATGAGCATCATAGCAACAAGCAGACATGTAGAAAACAGGCAACAGGGTATGGCAGTAGGACGCAGGTTGTATGTAGACAGCGTCTAAACATTGTATATGTATATGGTATCTTGTAGCAACGAATGGCAGCATGCCTTTCCAGATGAGCAGCGCATGCCGTTCGCGAGGCTGACAGCCCTATTAAACTGGTCCGACATCTGCGCAGCGAGATATGTACCTCCTCCGCGTAACACCCCTTGGTATCAAAGAAAAGAACACGCGCTTAGAAGACGCGAGTGAGACCGCGGCGCCAAGCAGGCATGGCGGCGACGCGGGCACGGTGGGCGTTGATCTCCTCCCAGTTGTGCTCACGGAGACCAGCATCAAGATCGATCTGGTCAATAGTGAGCCAACCGGTGCGCTTCCAGAAGTAACCGCAGGCCCAGAAGACGAGGACGACGGGAATGGCAAGGCAGGACATGAAGAAGTCCTCAGCAGTACCGGGGCCGGACTGGCCGTAGGGCATGATGGCAACGAAGATCTGGGCGACCAGGATGACAGCGCAGAGGGTGAGACCCAAGTAAGAGCCGTAGACACCACCAGCGGCGTGGAAGGGGATCTGGTCGAGCGAGCGACCCTGCCTCTTCCAGGCAGTTCGGAAGCGAATGTGGCACTGGAGAATGTTAGCGATGGGATCAGATGACTGAATAGCAGGAGGCAGAACGTACCAGGCAGATGGAGCCCCAGGTGAAGAGAGCGGCCAGGGCGGAAAGAGCAAGGAGCCAGTCAAAGACGACGGAACCGTGGGCGCCGAGGACAATGTAGGCAAGGCCACCCCAGGCGAGGAGGAAGAGGACGGACACGAGGGGACGGCCAGACTTGTCAACGTAGGTGAAGATCTTGGGGGCGTAACCGGTGTGAGCGAGCGCAGACAGGGTACGCGAGCCGCCGTAGACGCAAGAGACACCAATAGAGACGACAGAGATACAGATAACAAGGTTCATGAACGTATCGTAACCCTTGAGACCAGCATCCTTGGCGGCCAGGACGAAGGGAGAGGTGCCCTCAGCGTAGGGGTTCTTGGCGTTGAGAAGACGCTCGTCGCGCGAGGAGACGAGAAGACCGACGAGGGTGAGACCGACGATGTAGAAGAGGGTGATACGCCAGAAGACCTGCTTGACAGCACCGGGAAGGGCTCTGGCGGGGTTCTCAGACTCGGCGGCGGCGAGACCGACAAGCTCAGAGCCGGCGTAGGAGAAAGCGGCAGTGACGAAGACGGAGCAGAAGCCCTTAAAGCCGTTCTGGAACGCACCAGGGTCGCGCCAGTAGATGTCGCCGTGGAACTCGTCAAACTTGTAGCCCTTGGGGCCACCACCGCAGATGAGAACAACAGCAACGATCATGAAGATGATGATGGCAGCAAGCTTGAAGCAAGAGCTCCAGAACTCCTCCTCGGCGTAACCCAGAGTACCAAAGATGTTGACGATGATGATGACAACCCAGAAAAGAGTAATCCAGACAGCATCGCTAACATCCTTGTTCCAGTACTTGACGGTGAAAGAGCAGACAGTGAGTTCGAGAGGCAGGACAATCAACCATTGGAAGACCTGGCATAATGCGTTAGTCAAGACGTATCATCAGACGGTTGAAGCACGAGAGACTTACGTAGTTCCAGCCCATGGCGAAACCCCAAGAAGGATCGATGAAGCGGGTAGACAGAGTGTAGAAACCACCAGAGACAGGGTACATGACAGCGAGCTCGCCAAGGGCGTGGATGACGTTGAAGATCATGACACCGGCGATGGAGAAGCAGATGAGGACGGAAGCGGGACCACCCTTGACAAAGGCGCTACCGGAGCCGACGAAGAAACCAGCACCGATGGAACCACCGATGGCAATCATGTGCAAGTGACGGGTCTTCATGGAGCGATCGAGCTCGACGTCGCCGGTACCGAAGTCACCTAGACGTTGTGTCAGTCGGGGGTCCGAGGTCTCAGACAGCGGACGGCGGGAACGTAGGCCGAGTGAGAAAAGCGGCCCGAGGCCGGCGGAGGAGGTCTGTACGTACGGCGAGTGAAGGAGCGGAGGTTGAGACCGTTACGGGTCATGAAGTCCTGCTCACGGAAATCCTTGGAGACGTTGCCGTAGCCGGCGTAAGGGCGGTTGCTCTCGAGCTTGTCGGCATCGAGACCCATGGGGTCATCGACGGTGGGGGGCGCGGCCGTGGCCACGCCGAGGGCGGTCTCCTTCATCGACATGGTGGCGCCCAGTCGGTGTTGAGCTTGGGGTTGGTGAGTTGATGAGGGTTGAAAGAAGGAATGTACCTCGGGGCCGAAGAAGGGAGGACAGAGCTGGGCTGAGGGGAAAAAAGGAGAGAGGAGATGAGAGAGGCGGAAGGGCAGTCTTTTATGAAAGTGCAGGTGCGAACATCCGTCCGCTCTTGCTGCTGCCGCGACTCCTGCTACTGCTGGTGCTGCTCCCGCTCCTGGTCTTGGGTCTTGGGTCTGGGTCGAAGACCGGGGGGGGGGGCAAGAACACGCCGGGAAGGTACAGTGCAACAATGGGAACTGCTTGGTCGCTGGCTGCGTCCGGCCGCCTTCCATGCATGGAAGGATTCCAGTGTCGCCGTATCAGGGGCGTGGCGCTGATTGGCTCACTAGGGGGTGCACACCCTGGCTCCCCTTATCCCCCAGGTGCCCCCGACCCACCCAAACACAGCACCAAGAGCACCTTACTTAGTGGGTCCACGAGCCAGTGGTGACTTGTCTACTTTGCCATCTGGGCTGGGCAGAACACCCACCCGGTCCTGCTTCCTGCGGGAGGGGGCAGCTGCGACGTGCACCTGTGCGGCAAGCGAGCGGTGCCCCAACATCAACCCTGCATTGGCAGGTGCTCCTTCCCATCCCGGCACCGGCTCGAGACTTGGCTCGTCCTCGTATCCCTGTCGCCCAAGCCCTCGAGAAGGGTCCGGCCCCAGCTCGATCGATCCACCCGACAACAACGGCAGGCGCAGAGTCGCGCAGCCTGTGCCCCACAGCCTGTATGCCTAGGAGCTGCTTTCCAAAAAGGGCAGGTGCGAGTGCGGTCGAAATTGGCTGGAGCTGCCGCCAAGTGATTAGCTGCCACACGGCCCACCACCAACCAGCACCTGCTTCCGGAGTCTTGGCTACCTACCTACCCACCTTACCAACACCACCCAGTTGCTCTGGCCTGGTCTTGCTGGCCTTCTGCCTCTCACGCCCCCCTTCCTTTCAACTGCCACTGAATCCCTCGTCAGTCCGCAGTCCACCCTGACTCTGACTGCCTTGCAGTCGCCCGGCCCTCTGCCGCGACGCGAGTTTGATTGGCCAGACGTGGAGGGGCATGCTTTCCCCACGCAGATAACGGAGCCGCCTATCGCCCATGGGACGGCGATTGATTCGTTGTGGCTTGCTGATGCCAAGGCTGGGATTGAGCACCTGTGCGACTCTATGCCCCATTTCCCAATCTCTGGCAGGCCGAGTGGCTCGGTTGCGATGTGCTCGCCATCGGTGCATCTCTGGTATCATTCGCCATTCATACTGAACTGATTTGCGTTTTTCCCCCTCCTCCCTCATGACACCCCTCACTTTGGCGTCAGGTCGCCGCTCCCCCTCAGCCGATCCTATCCTTTTTAGCAGCTTAGGTAGATATCCCAAGCCAGATACCTAACATACCTACCTAGGTAGGTAGATAGGTGGTGCCTTGCAACGGCCATGTGGCTTGGTGGCTGGCTTCCATTTCTTGCCTCCGCCCATGCTTGGATCTTTTGGCGAACGAGTGACACTGGGCAGGTTCAGGCAGGTGTGCCACCACAAGACCTCAACGGCTGCTGGCATGCATTCCGCATTCCTCAGGCCCCCAAACTACCCACAGCACGCCGAAACGGTCAATACCCCCGTGAGTGCTGTGCTGCAGGCTTACGGGGGCTCTCATTCCCACGGTCATCTCGTCTCGTCCTCGTCCTCGTCCTCTCATTTTTCGTGCATGAATGATGCTGCATTCGGGAGGATGCAAGGTCAAGCAAACCATCTCAGCCTGTTGCCACTCGCGCATCCTGCAGACTACTCATTCATCAGCCGTTGGTCGTGCGTTTGCAGCCGCCCCAGCTTGGCTTTTTTTCTCGACTTTTCAATGTGGATGGAGGGCCAAGCTGCTGATCACCGACCCAAGTTTCCCTAGTAACAAGTGTGCGTATGGGGGTGTGCGTCCTACCGGTACCCGCGTATCGTGACGAGAACTGGTTGCCGTCGGGCGATGTGGTATGATTTGCCTCTTGGAGATGCTTTCTCTGGGTGGACGACCATCCATCAGTTCGGCTCCTTCGGGGAGGAGGCTTTTGGCCCCCTGCTGATTGTATGCCATTGCCTCTATCATCAAGTAGTGCATCATCCCGGGCAAGTCCCTAGCAGCCTTGTCACATCAGTCCTTACCCCCCCTTCGCCCTTTCCGTTGCTCTGCCTCAACCACCCCGGCAACTCCTACCTCTCTTGTTCGATGAGGGTTCCATGTGCGAGACGATCTTCCCAAGTGCATAATGGCTTGCCACCACCGAACCACAAGCGTGATGCGATCACGACGGTTCTTGCGTCGCTTCTTCGGTCATCCCCATTGCCCCAATCTTTTCGCATCCGGCCCCATCCATTCATCCCCAGACTTACCAGGCAACCAGGTCCTACCTTATTCCTCCGCACGATCCATTCCTCGTTGTTTTTACGGAATCGCGTGGTGGTCTAAAATGCGGAGTGCGTATTGCGTGGTCATGAAAACAGCTGAAACCGTGCGAGACAGGTCTCGCGATGACCAACCTTACGTACAAGATGACAGGGACCCGAAGGCATCATTGGCCCGACCCCAGACCCGCGGGCTCTCCCGCCCTGGTAGTGGTGGCGTCAATTCGTGCCTCCTACTTCGAGACCACTCTGATTGTTGTCCGCTTGTGACCTCGAAAACAAACCACGGCCATTGATTGATCGACGAAACTTGTCCGTCCGAGTAGGCCAGGGGGGAGTGGTCAAGGTGGTGCACAAGGCGGCCCAGCCTCGCCCAGCTGACAATCGAAAGCTTCTTCTCGTTGACACACACTCACGCACACACACGCACAGAGATGAGCACACCCCGTCCCTGACCTCGTCAGCCCTGGTGGAGCACCGCATGGAGTCTCGGGGAGCGCGCGAATCGATAAAGCACATTCGCAAACTTCCCGAAGCATGTGAGATAGACGCGTTCTCGACGTCCCTCATCGCCCGAGCCGCCTGTGACTGGAGTCGTCCCTGGCCAGGATAGGAGATTGCTCGAGTGCCGCGACGCGCGCGCTGAGGCCCAGAATCAATCCTCGGGCCCGGCACGGTGGGCGGCGACAGGAATAGCTCCCAGTGCCTGCGCCGGAGCAGGAGTCAGACTGCAGGAGAGCGGCCGGGTCCCCTTTCGTCTCGTGTTGGCCATCGTGCCGAATACAGGCAGGTAGGTAAGTGCTTCAATATGGTTTCAATTGACGGGTCATCCATGCACGCATCGCCATACCCTCTTATCCTGCCTTAGGGTGGTCCTTCGATGCCTAGTACGGCGCGCGCCAGCGACGGCGCGGGCGCTATTTCGATTCTTGGAATTCGAGGTTGGCAGCGACACGAGCGAGCTCGAGAATAGCAGGTGCTTGGCGACTTCGCCGCATCGTCAAAGCCAGATGAACCGCGCTGTCTTCGCTGCGATGGGCCATGGTGAGCATATGCCCATCTCATCCTTGTGCCCCCCGCCCCGATCGTTTCGCTAGCGCACCCAGATGGATCGCTGGGGGTCTTGCCACAGCCAAGACGCCTTGCCTCCTTCCGTTTGCGACTCATGACCCCGTAATTGGCGTCTGGTTCGGAAGGCGAAGAGGGGGGTTGCGCGATGGCCTGTTCGGGCTCAATCTCCGAGAGCAGGGAGGGGGATCAGTGCTGGCGCGTCTCGCGTCGTGTCTCTATCTTGCGCACTGGGGGAGAAAGATACCTTGGTGTTTCGCGACTGCGATTCGTGCTTCTGTACTCTGTGACTGTCACCTGATGACCGGTGCTGACGCTGACAGGCTGAAAGTTCCTTTTCCTCCCTATCCTGTGCCCCTCCAACTCGGCCCATGACTGGTCACAATAATCGAGACCTGGCGATGAAGACAGCCCTGGGAAGAGGGCGATGAGGTGATACTGCATGAACCAGGTGAACGTTGCCGGCGTCGATTGGAACTCAAGATAAGCTTGATAGCATCGTGTGGTTGGTTGGACAAAGTTGCTTCGAACGGTGTCGCCGATGCTGGTCGTCGATGACATGACCCTCGGGCTTTTTCTGACTGTGGTTCTGCCTCACGACAAGCTGAGGTCTGAATGCCTCACACTTCGGCTTTTGCCTCCCTACCCGCCGTGTCGGACAGCTGAAGCTCAGCGGAAGCGTCGAGGTACTCGCGTCGTGGCGAGATACAGTGCTGAGGATTCGCGCCGCACGCCGCTACTGGCCCTAAGATTGAATAGCATCACGACCATTCGTCGACGACATGGCTTCCCCACATCGTGAGGCTTCTCGAAGGCTTCCAACCGTGCGCCGCCCGCAGGCCTACAGATCCACCCGAGGTTCCTCTTCGTTAGCGGCCGCTGGCTCATGTTGTGGTGGTGTTCTGAGCAAATCGTTTGATATTGGTATTGGCGTTGGCGCCGCTTCCTCACACGTCCCTCTCACGGACAGATAGCTCCTCCCATCTGAGGGCACCGTCTCAACTCAGCGACGCCACTGGCAGTCGATGGGCTCTCTTTCGTCCGACTTGGTGCCCTACATGATCCCGACTGCTTGGAGGCTTTCTTTTCCTTACCGTCCTTAAGCCTCCTGCTGCCGATCGGCTGGCAGCGGCCCATGCATTCCGTCTGACCACGTCCTCCCACCATCACCGCCACCAGAGACAATGCGGCCGGCGCCCGACGAATCTTGACAGCAGATCGAGGTAGCCACAGGACCAACAAAACGACGGCAAACAGCCTCAGGTTCGTTCTTTTTGACGCGCCAAGACTCGAATCCGGGGCTAGAGAGGCCGCCGCCTATTAACCTTCTTTTTTGGATCTGGCACCGCCGTGGGCCTGAATCCGCGACTCGCCCCTGGCCAGCCCCTGTCCTGTCCGGTGTGCTGCCCAAGAGGCAATTGGTTGGTGCTGAGCCCCTCTCCGGTGTCCGGTCCCCCTTTTCATCCCCGCCATTACTCCTCGAGGCGCTATCACGTGTCGTTTTCCTGCTGTCAACGATTGCTCTAGCTTCGGTCACGAGCTGAACCTGAACATCTTGTTTGACCGCGCCGCATCCTCGGACCACAATAGTGCCACGTCGTCTTGCCCCTCGTTGCTCGGCGAGGGCATTTGATCAGATACATCATCATTGGGCAGAGAAAACGGGCTTCCGCTGCTTGCTTCCTTCGTCGTCCTCTCTTTGGCGCGACTCCAACGATTCCTTTGTCAATCGCCTATCGCTGATTTCTCCCCCGCCCATTTCGCATCTTCGGCTCGCCGGCCTCGCTATAGCAACACCACGCTCGTGGCTGACTCGCGCCTCAGGAACGCTCCAGCCAACTCCCTGCGGTCTAGACTTTCAGGTCATTCGCGCCGCTTGATAACCACACATCATGGCTTGACAAGGCCCTCTTTGATTTGGGTTTTCATGTGTCAACGGCCCCGCGACATCTCAGCATTGAAACTCCGTCTGGGGAAACAAGCTTTTGACGCAGGCAAATGAGTAACCTCAGTATCGGCGCAAATCGGTCAACTGAATCGCGCATTATCGATACTCAAGACCGTCTGCGAGCCAGCCGCGAGCCAGCATTACGTGGGAGATATTCTTCTGGAAGCAACATTCTGCGGGCGAGCCACCCTGCGCCCTCTCGAGGCGGACGCGAGAACGGCATTTTGGTTACATCCTTAGCTCGGCAAGGTTGCGGAAATATCCCTCAGTCACGGCCTCGGACGTTGCAATGACCATTCTCAAAATTTTCCATTGATTATATGCTTCAGCCGTACAGTAACAGCATTCCCTAGCAGATAATCTCAACGATAGCCTGTGGGCCGAGTCAGAACAGATATCAGGCCTGTCAAGCATTACGCAACAATCGGCTTGAGATGCCGGATTACAGCCCCGCTTGAAGACGATTATCAGGCGCATCTGCTTGAAAGACGCCATTGCTGCGGTTTCGACTCGTGAATGTGATTGTCGATATGTCGTTCAAGGGGGTATATGTTGGAGATGGCTGTGTGACTGCCATTCGTGCGACGAGGACCGAAACATGACCATCCGAACTAGCGCCCGCACAATGTTCCCTCCGCTCAGGACCGAGTCCGAGAAAGAAGACTTCAGCGGAGGCGCTTCACATGATGTCGTCTCCCCTCGCAAGTGCGACTTGCTCCGCCAATTCTGAAGGGATCATGGTAGAAGGGAGTGAACGAATCTGACAGCTGATGCGCCGGCTATCCGATTATCCCGAAAGACAATACCAGTAGCAAGGCAAGCACCTCAGGTCGCCTAGGGTGTCCCATTTGGTCACGTGATTAGTTATAATCCCAGGCAGACGTCACAACCGAGATCATTCGCTTGGGGTTCCTGGCTGCTGATGAGTGTGGTCGCTGAGCACATTCGTGGCAATGTCGGAAGTGTAGCGCCTTCTTTGTCATAGATTCCTCAACAGATATCAAGGTTTTAACCGGTTGTACCACCATCCAGGGAGGTCCAATGGCCTTGGCTAAGTGATGCCGGTCAGAATGAGTCGTACACCTGCTTAAGCTGTGATATTGCAAGTCCAGCACCCACGTGCCTGATTCAAGTAGGATGGCGCCGGTCGGTTCTGTGCGAGGGACCATACGTCTTGGGCTGCCAGCCTGATATCGAGGATCTCCGGCATCGTCGTAATGCTGGTAGGTCAAAACACGAATGTAGCCCAATTGCGAAATGAGGGTTGGCGAGCCGTTGGCTTGCGTCAGGTTTGTCCGTGTAACAGTGTTCCTCCAGGCCCGCAACCTTGAGTGGATCATGTGCGCTCGACGCTCGCAAATATGACGATATCAGAGGCGCACTGTTGACCTGCGGGCCAAGCCAAAGAACGAGTTCAGCCTCTTCGTTTTGGGTGACTTTAGCCCCTTGAGACCCGTCAGACAGAGACTATGCTATAAGCCGTTTTGATAAGGGCCGGCGAATAAAATTCCATGTCAGACATAGGTACTTTATTAAATTTTGAAAGTTATGGATGTAGTTTGTATATTTGTAGGTCATAGACTGAGCGGCTGTATTTGCATTGGCTCTTCACCGAGCCATCCAGTGGCCTCGCCGCTGAGTTTAGAGGTTCATACTCAATCACGTAAATTACCTCCAAGGTCCGGTACGATATAGATTTGATGTGAGCAGGAGCTTTGAGGTCATCGGCTGTGACGAAGGTAAAACTTATTGTCTCAAGTTCATTTGCGCAGACAGCAGCATCTGGAAACGTTTTAGTACTTGAGGGAACATGCAACTGTGGAATGGCATTTAGAAATTCATCCACCACAGTGTATGTGCCGCTGATCGTTTACCAGCACATGATATATCAAGTTGGAAGAGTTGCTACTGGCTCTTCTCGCAGTCCTTGACTATTTGACGAAAGAGTTGGTACATACATCAATACCTTGGATTAGAGCCGTAGACTGGCACCAAGTAAATCAGTCAAAGCCATCACTTATTCTTCTCATCGACCATGATTCATTTGATCAAGGGGACGGCACTCCACTTTTAAAAACCTGCTGTCGAATTTGAGAAGTAGGTAGCTGTCGAACGCTCTCTTCCGCTGAGTTCAAAAACATCCTCGCCCAGCACTGCTATGTAAATTGATACAATACCCGAAACGAGATAAGACGGCCGTAAATAAAGTTATCGCTATCACAGTGTCATAATTCATCACCACTGATTATCAAACACCTTGCCGTCCACATGGTTGACCATCGCAGTCACCCACGCCAGCTCCTCCCGCCCAGCTCCAAAGGCCATGCCCTTGCTCATGACCTTTCGGTAATTCTCGCCAGGGTTCACCTTGCCCAGAACATATGGTCTTCTCGTCTCCACACGGTCGGGCACAGGGATGCTCCGCCCGACAATGGCCTCCATGCCCTGCCAGGCAAATGTGACGGCCTCCTTCGCACCGCCAGGGATGCCCGCGTCATCGAGCATGAACATCTTGACCCCAGGCAGCTGCTCCTACATATAGTCCGTAATGTTGGGATTATACGCGCCACCGCCGCACATAAAGACTTCGACCACCTGGCGCCCCCCGGGCTGGTACCGACGCCAGTGGTCAACAATGGCCTGTGACGTGATCCTCGTGACCGTCGCGACAACGTCATCCGGAGACAGGCCGAGTGCCTCGGCGTCACGGATCAAATCATCTGCCAGCGTGTCACGGAAGACCTCGCGTCCCGTTGTCTTGGGCGGATCCCATGAGAAGTACGGTATGGACTTCAGAAAATCATCGACGAGAGGCTGGCATACAGTTCCGCGCTTCCCCATCTCACCGTCGCGGTCATACTCCATCGCGCCCGCCGTGTAGTGCCTGACCACAGCGTCAATGAGGGCATTCCCCGGTCCAGTATCAAAGTCAAAGGCGTGCTCGGGCCCCTCGGGTGGGATGAAGCACACGTTGGCGATGCCGCCAATGTTCTGACACGCCCGCAGCTTGCTCGGGTGGTGCAGCAGCAGCGCATCGAAGAAGGCGATCAGCGGGGCGCCCTGACGGCCGGCCGACTGATCGGAAACGCGAAAGTCAGTCACGGTGGTGACGCCGGTACGGGCAGCGATAATTGTGCCTTCTGCCATGGTAAGAGCCGACTTGGGGACGCCATTCTGTGGCATGCTGGCGAGCCAGATGGTCTGCCCATGGGAGCCGATGGCGTCGAGCGACTTCATGTCGACATTGTTGTCCTCGCAAAACTTCTCGGCCGCCAAGGCAAACACCTCGCCGAGTAGACCGTTGACTTCGGATAGTTCCGAGGCGGATGTGCGATCGTGCTTGATTATGTTGAGCACGCGCTTTTTGATTTTGAGATCCATGGGCGTCTCGCCATATTTCAGCAGGGAGAAGTGCATGGGTGACTCGGGCGTCTCCTGACGGAACCTACAGAGCGCACAGTCGATGCCGTCCTGTACAGCGTGTCAGTGTGGTTCTATTGCGTAGGGCTGAATCGATGCGAGATCCAACGGTCCAGCAGCAACAGGGGGGCCATATTCTCCGCTTATCGTGGGGTGCCAAGAGCGTCTCTCGGGGCGCTCGGGAACAAAAACCAATGAGTCGGTCTTTGGGCCAAATGGAACATGCCGATCAGAGATCTGAGACTCACCATGGAGGTTCCGCTATTCATTCCCAGAACAGTCAGGTCCAAGGGCTGGCCTCCAGCCTTGTCGTGGCTGTCAGCGAGTACATGCCCGTTTGCATGGCCATTGCTATGCCCATGGCCATTCGTCGCTCCAGGCATGATGAGAGGCAGAAGTGTAAATGTCAAAGATGCATTGGCCGATTCATGAGAGTGTATTGAGACCGTCGTCCGACAGGCTGTCTTGCAGGAAGGGTCGTCCTATATACTTTGGCCACCCGGACTTCGGAAACAAGACCAGCCCCCGAAGTATTTCCCCGCAGCTGTCATATCTGTAGCGCGAAAGGATCCGCTGTGCCACAGTCTCACCACCACATCCGGGGCCGATTCTGGCGGTTGTTTGGACGACGAGGAGGATGCAAGCGGAACCGCGTGCATGACCACACCACCATCGCCGAGTCTCAATTCAAGCAGATGAAGGTCGAAGATACGGCAAAGCGGTTACAGGCTTAAGAGGATAAAAGTTCACTCAATTGCACAAATACAGTAGCTGTCAATCGTCGCTTAAGCGTCTAAGCGGATGAGCGCTTCTCCTGACTCGTCGGGAAAACCCTTTGACAAGTGATAAAGAGGACGGTTATTTGTTCGGCCCTTATTAGCTATTTGCTCTGCCCGATAGGGGCAAAGCCACAACCGACAGGGGCAAAGCCACAAACATAGCTTCACTACTAAAATTAGCTGGGGCGTCGGTGTACCTATCCTTTTCTCTTATATACTCGAGTCGTCTAATGAATTTAGGCTAAAAGACTAGCGTAGTGCCTCTCTACGACTGCTGCTATGTAGCTACCCTAGGGCGCGCTGTAGTTCTAGCCCGGGCTATTTACTCCGGGGGCCTCTAGAGGTTATAGTAGCTATTGCTAGTAATAGGGAGGGTTCTGAATATATATAGCCTCTAATTGAGCCTAGTTCGGCGTTTACTATAGTCTTTCCGATATCCTATTTTATAATATAAAGAAATTAGTACTAGCTATATTAGGGCTACTAAGGGCTACTAATAGCTATTAAGCGACTCGCCTACTTCCCTATTCTATTAAGTAATTCGAGTATATAAGAGAAAAGAATAGGTATATCGATGCCCTAGCTAATTTTAGTAGTAGAGCTATGCTTATAGCTTTTCCCCTATCGATTATAGCTTTACCCCTATTAAGTAGAGTAAATAGCTAATAAGGGCCGAGTAAATAAGAGGCTATAGTTTACCTAACTATTAGGTATCGACCTAAGCTAACTATTAGGTCCGCTTTTAATTTATACTAAGCCTCTTTAGGAACTAACCTACTACGGGCATAGTGGACAGGCAGTTAAATGAACCCTATTACGTAACTACGGGCTAGTAATTACCGAGACGTAATTCCCTTCGGTAATTATAGAACCGTAATCACTAGCAAGCGGTCACTATATAGTAATTACGGAACCGTAATCACTAGCCTAAACGATTCCTAGTTATATAACTAGGAATTATAATATATAGAGAATTCCTATATACTCTCCTAATAGGGAGGGCATCTTAATATAATATTTTAAATTAAGTATTTAAGATCTAAGATTACTAGTCCTTATAGCTATAATTATATTAAATAGTATTAATTAATTTAAATAAGTTAAACTAATTATATATTATACTATTAAGAGAGTAGTCTATACCCTAGGTATTAAAGAGAATCTTTATTAGAAAATTCTCTTTAGGAGTTATAGTAGTCCGCCTACTTATTAAAGTACTAGATTAATACTTAGATACCTTCTAGCTATTTATTATAGATAAATAGGAATCCTATCTTAGAGATACTCTATTAATAGTAGAAGAAAAGGAACTTAATATAGAATTCGATAAGATTTTATAGTAGAATCCTATATTATCCCCTACTATAGCCTATATCTAAGTAGAACGACGAGTATTTAAGAATAGCTTTACGAAGGTCCTAATATAGTAAATATTTAAGCTAGAATGCTTTCCTTAGGCTATAGAGGATTAGCGGAAGGTATATAAGAAAGCTATTATTAAGGATATAAACCCGGAAACCCCTGAAGTATTAATTAGAAGCTATAATTACTAGGATACGAAGACCTTAATAGGCGAAATTACTAGTAGATTAAGGAGATTACGATCCTCCTCCCTAGTTAAATAATAGAACTTAGGGACGACGATTCTAAAAGAGTTAATAATAAAGCTTATAATTAAAGAAGAACTTAGAATTAGAATAATTACCCTAGGAAATATACCCTTTTACGAGAAGCTATATAGCTAAAATACTATAGATAAATACTATTAATTATATATTAACCTAAGTAGCTATAATTACGATAATAGCCTAGTATCTATAGGAGAAATACTATCCTAATAATTAAAAATATACTATCCTATATAAGTATCCTCGTTTATATAGTATTAGCCCGAAGTTAATAATAATCCTATAACTCTCTAATTTTAATATATAATATTAGACCTAGCGATAATATACGAACTATTTAGACTCTAAAGGAATAAACCTAAGGATGAATATAATTATAAGTTTAAGCTAGAGGATATTAGGTTTTTCGACCCGCCCCTTTACTTTAAAGAGAAACCCGATATATAGTAAGAAGGTATAAGGATAACGTAATCCACAAGCGAGTGGTTCACCCATGCGAGTGGTTCACTTCACCCCGACCCGACAAACATTCCGAGGAAAACCTCAACCCAAACGCCGTAAATCAATTAAAATCACTCCTCCTCGTCTTTTGCAGACGATGAGATAGCTACCTGACAAGTTCTCGCGTTGTGGCCGGTCTTCCCGCATACGCTACAGCATCGTTTCTTCGGCTGGGACCACGACGCGGGACCCGGGTTCTGCAGCGTTTCCTCTTTTATCTGGATATCTACTTCCTTCTGAGCAATCTTGTCCTGTCCCTCGCCTACAGCCATGCTTCCTCCTTCCCGGAGACGTAGCTTTTGGCCCTCCGGCGTCGGCTTAGTGTAGCATTTTCCTCTCGAAGGATCATAACCTCTGACTTCAAAAGAGCGATCTGGTGCATAACACCCCGCGTCCCCTTCGCAAGATAGTCAACAGCATCTAAAATTGACGTTGGGGAGCTTCCCTGGTGGCGTGAGATTCGCCCTTTGATGAAGTCAGTCTGGGAACCTGCCTCGAGCAGGTTAGTGGGCGTCTTAGAGACCCAAGAATCACGCTCCCCGTGGGACGTCCCCGGAGGCGTCGTCGTCCTCAACCTCACATCCAGCTTTGACAGGACTGTTTCCGGGTTATGGGGGACAAGCCCCGCTCCTCGAAAGCCTCCCTGGATGTTTTTTCTGTCATTGCTTGCTGAAATGCAGCCGAAAACGCCGGGAAGAAGTCCTCTTTGCTGATGTGCGTTGTACCCGCCCTCATCCTATCCTCGATTTGCCGACCGTATGCTTTCTTTAGTGGGCCAAAACACCCAACATCGAGAGGCTGGAGTAGATGTGACGAATGAGGAGGCATACAGAGTGTGATGATGTTGTTCTCCTTGCAGTAGAGTTCGAAGTCGACCGAGTGGTGACTTTCGTGGCCATCCAGGATCAGTAGGCGATAACCGCCCGAAGTACGGGACTTTGTATGCCTGTCAAAATGCCGAATCCATTCCAGACCAATATCATTCGTCGTCCAGCCGTTTGGAGATGTTGCGATTCTCCAGTCGCGAGAAATCGCGTCGTCCTGGTACCAGCTCGAGAGGTGGTACTTGCCCGAAACCACGATGAACGGCGGGACGGAGAAACCCAACGCGCCAACGCCCTGGATCACCGTAACCCATTCCCGGTTGCCTGGCTGCCTCATCTTCACATTGGACCGTCTTTCCGAACTGGTCACGACCATTCCGTTGGCGATAACGCCCATCTGGAAGCCGGTCTCGTCAAAGTTGTACATGTCAGCCTCTTGGATGCCGTACTTGGCGATCATGTTATGCACGAGGCGGAACCACGCGTTTATCGCGTCCGGATCTTCGCATTGGGCCCTCTTGTAGTCGTACTTGCGAAAGAAACGCGTCCGGAGCTCTGGTTGCCGTTTGACGAAGTTTGCGGCCCAGTTCTTCCCGACGCGTGGCGCGTCACGGTCGGCAAGCAGGCGATTCGCCATATCTCCGACCTCACCCAACCGGGGAGGGTAAGATCGCGCATCTAGGTCAAGGATATATTCGACAATAGTTTTCTCTTGTAGTACTGTTAATTTGGCAGAATTGGGCGGGCTTTCGCGTCGGGAGGGTTTGCCCTTCTGGCGTCGGAGGAGCGTCGTTAAGGGGACGGTGTAGATCCTCGCAGCACTCCGGGCGCTTAGGTTCGGGTCATTGTCCATAGCTTGGATAGCAAGGAATAATTGACCTTCTTTTGAAAGAGTCTCCATCGCGGGCGGAGGTGGAATCTGTAGAATTCAGGTGTAGGTCGTGGGCCCGGGCGAAGTGAACCACTCGCTTGGGTGAACCACTCGCTTGTGGATTACGTTAGTCTAGTAAGACGTTTATAGATTCATCGACGTTATCGAGTAATATATAATCTTAAGCTTAAACTATTAAGCTAATATAGCTAGTAATTTATATTAATACTTATTAAGGATAGCCTTAATATAATATATTAATAATATAGACTCCGATTTAAGGCTTCGTCTTTTAATCGGAACCGATAAAGGACTAGAAATATAGATAGACCTATTACTCTAGAGGTTTAAACTATTATATAAGGAGGCTAAGGAGAGACTTAGAAAGATAAGATTTACGCTTCGAGATATTATTAATTACTCCGATTTCCGCTTATTTATAGATAAGGTTATATAATTCGCTAGATCTATTAAGGAACTATTAAATAAGTACTTAGCGATCGTCTATAATCGAATAGAAGCTATACTTATTATAGGCTTCGAGAGATTAATAGGATATATTAGCTACGAAGCCTTTATAGAGAAGATCTAAGGGCTAATAGTTAAATAGAGATAGAATTACCTCTATAGAGTATAAAGGCCTTTAGCCTAGTTAAGCTACTTAGTAAGTAATTAGCGAAGGAATACTTAATTACTTAATAAATAGGATTTATAGGAATCTAAATCTAGAAAGTAATTTTAATTATTAGAGCTTAGTAAATAGTATATAAAAAACCCTAAATAGAACCCGTCTAGATCTAGGCCGTTTAGTAAATAAAAGCTCCTTATAAATATATACGAACCTAAACGCTAGCTAGTACTTAATTAAGGCTAAGCTAAATTCCGGAAATTTTAAAAGTTTCGTAGAATAGATATTATAAATACTATAGAAGATATCGTAATACTTATCTAGATAAGCCGAGGAGTAATAAACTAAGCATTAATTATTAATCTATAAAATTAAGGATATTTAGTTATAGAATTAAGTAGTAAATTATTAAGCGAAGACTTAGCTTAGTTAATAGATAATAAGAATAGTAATAATAATTATAAAGCGGACCTTTTTAGCTTTATAGTTAAGTATAAGGATAAGTTCTAGATTATAAGGTAATATTATAATTACTATATATCTTATAGATCGAATAATATAATTATTAGATATTAGCGGTCTTATTAGAAGATACTAAGCTTAGAATATATAAAGGTAATTAATGGAAAGCCCTAGACTATCCTAGAACTAGGATAGGTAAAGTATAATTTTATATATACTAGGATCTAGGTTACCGATAATTATAGCGAAACCCGCCTTAATGCCTATATTAACTTAGGGGCTAGCCGCTATATAATCGATAGAAGACTATTTAATATTATCCTAGGGTATAATATAGATATAAGCTAGAATATAGAGCTTAATAGAATCGGTAATATAAAGGCCCTAGGATAGGTAATATTTACGATCCGAGTAAGTAGTATTATCGAGGGGTAGCTTATAATAGCCCGCCTATATATAGGAGTATAGGTAATAGAGCGCCTTAGCGCTAATCTCCTCCTCGGCTAGGAATTCCTAGTCCTAAACTAAGTAGATATTTTAAACTCTTTTAGCTATATTGAAATTAGAATAGCTAAAAGAATCTAAATCCCCGTTTTAATTTATTCTAAGGTTAACCTAGTTCCCCGAAAAGCCTTTATAATTAAGAAAATAATAATATATCCTAGTTAAATAGAATAGATACTATTTACTAGGAGGAAATCTAAGGATTTAAAAGCTATAGCCTTCTATTTATATTTATAATAGAAGGTAATCTATATTTTTTAAATAAATAAAGTAGCGGGCATCCCTATAAAGAATAAAGGGGATAAACCTATAATAATATTTAGAAAAGCCCCCCTAGGAATCCTAGGGCCCTTTAAAGTAGATAGTAGCCTTTATATCCTATTAGACGAAGTAGCTCGTTTCCTCGAGAAAAGGATAATAGAATAAGCTATTAAAGAAGAGAATACTAAAGAACCGAGGACAAGGTTCGATAAATACTTAAATACTAATTCTAAGCTTAGGATTACTAGAAGCTTAGCTATGTTAATAGAGATAATACTAGAAGGAGTTAAGATTTTTAAATATAATAACTACTTTATAAAGAGAATATCTAAGATTATAGTAAAGTATCTAGAGATTTAAAACGATATAGGAATTATTAAAGTATTATTTAGCTAGGAATTTAAAATCCTATTAATTAAAGGGTATTATAATTAAAAGATTAATTAAAAAGTATACCCTAATAGCTTTAAAGATAGAGAATTTCTAGATTAGACGTTTAACGATCTATATAAATAAGGGAGATTCGAATAGATTATAGATCCTATATTATTTAAGAGCTTAGTCTTTATCGTCTAGAGGATAGTAAATAGTACTTATAAGGGGCGAATAGTAATAGATCTTCGGGCTCTAAATAAGGTTATTATATTAGATATATACTTAATATTATTCTAATTATCTATTATCGAAAGACTTTAGGGGAAACGGTATATTATAGTAATTAATATATACTCTTTCTTTTATTAGTTCTTAGTAAAAAGAGAATATAGGGAATAGTTTATTATTATTAATTATTAAGGATAGGAATAACCGAAAGTAATACTAATAGGCTTTCGTAATTTATTAATATATATATAATATTTTATAGACTAGCTCCTCTATAATTATAATAAATATATAATAGTATTTATAGATAATATTATAAATATTGAACTAATATTAGGGGATTACCTAGGTCGGTGATCACCGTATAGGATTCACCGATATAGTAATCACCGGGGCTAGGATTCACAGCTCTTAGGAGTACGTGATTTATAGCTTACGTAATCGGTGAATTAGATAGGTATATCTAATTTACGTAGGTAGCGGTAATTTAAAGAGATAGAATCATTAATAATTACAACCCTTATATTACCTACCCTACCGATTCAGAGCTCTCAGGCATAGCCAAAGTAATAAATCAGGGTTTATATAAGCAGTGAAGCCCTCTTAATAATAATAGCTTTAAATATAGAGGACGAATATATAATATATTTAAATACTATCTTATACCTCTTCTTATAAAAGGGAATCTTATTCTTAGCGCTTAAATCGTTTATTAGATACCTATCTATATAGCTCCTTAGCTTCGAAGTCGATATTTTTAAATTATTAAATATAGATAAATATATTAAAGTATTAAGAGAGATAGTACCCCTTAATAATTTAAAGAGCTTAGAGAAATAGATTAATATAATTAGCTAGCTCTAATACTTTATACTTCGATTTACTAATAGAATTAAACCGCTCTAAAGCCGAAAATCCGCCTTCCTAGCTATAGCTAGGATAGAAAGGAAGGATATTAGGAGAGTAAGAAAGATCTACGTTTAAGCGATAAGTATTAACTTTATTAGGGAAAAAGCTATAGCGTTTAAGGCTATCATAGATATATTATATTCTAATATCGCTCTATTCTACTAGGATCCCTATAAGATCCTATTTATCTAGTTTAATATATTAAAGGAATATAGTTTCTCTATTATACTTTTTTATATTATAGATAAAGAAGCCTAGCTATTAAAAGAAGTAATTTACTATTAAATAGTTCATTTAATCCTCTATCTTAATAAAGCTCTAAATATAGCTAAAACTAAATACTAGCTAATAGAACTAGAGATTATATATCTTATCTAGGTAATATATAAAATAAGGATAATAATATAATTAATATAAAGACTATTAATTATCGTCCTTATAGATTATATAATAATAATAGGTATTATAAAGTAAATTACTCTAGTAATTATTAATAAGATATAATTAATATAAAGTTAATATTATCCTCGGAGTTCTTAAGCTAGTTCTAGCTAGATTGCTAATATATCCCTAATAAGACGAACGTCGTAGCCGATAATCTATTATAGTTACTAGGACGCCTAGTAAATTAAGGGGACCTAGGCGAACTAGATAGGATTTAGGACGATTAGGTAATCTTCCTATATAATAATATATATATAGACGATGACTTCTAGAGGAAGCTTCTCGATAAGTATAATAAGGACTTATACTAGAACTATATTATAGCGTAAATTAAAGAAGCGGATACCTTTATTAAGCTCCTATTTAAGGTTAAAGATAAGTTATTATATAATAAGGATATTAATAGGAGACGTTACCTCTATATCCTAAGGAGCTATTTAGAAGATATTCTAAAAGAAATATATAATTATAAGAACTACTTCGGGGAATATAGGATATAGTACGATATAATTTCTAGGTTTACTATACTACGACTCCGATATATAATTAAGAAGTATATTACTAGCTATAAAACGTATAAACTTAATTAGACTAATTAAGTAAAATCTATTAGAGCTCTCTAATTAATCTTTATATTATTTATTATATTTAATATAATCGCTATAGACTTTATTATCGGGCTATTAATAATACTATCGTTAGGAATACTATAGTAGATCGATAGCTTCGAAACCTTTAATACTATATAGATAATAATAGACGTCTTTAGTAAAAGTATAATCCTAATCCTAGATTATATTATATATATAGTTAAAGATTAGGCGAAGATTAATATTCGAATATTCTAATTCATAAACTAGGGGATACTTAAGTCTATTATTTCGGATAGGGATAGGAAGTTTATATTAGTATATTAGGGCGAACTCTAGAAGGAATTAAGGACTAAATTAAGGTT
Organism: Verticillium longisporum; assembly: GCA_019188255.1. Classification (NCBI taxonomy): domain Eukaryota; kingdom Fungi; phylum Ascomycota; class Sordariomycetes; order Glomerellales; family Plectosphaerellaceae; genus Verticillium; species Verticillium longisporum. The sequence continues at coordinate 439,814 of JAETXT010000012.1, forward strand.
TTTAATAGTATAGTACCCTTAAACTAATAGAGCTTTAGAAAAGAAGAATTAAATAGTCGAGATAGCTATTAGAATATTTATATTCGATAACTTAGATATTCTATAGATAAGAGGAATCGTCTTACTTTAGTTTAATTTAAATAATGCTTTTAATACTACGATAAGCGTATTAGTAAACGAGGTCGTATATAGGTTTAAAATGAATATAATATTAGATATATTTAGGGATATAAACCCGGAAATAAATAAGGAGATCTTCTAAGAAGAAGCCTAGCTAATAATCGTATTAGCCTAGATAGCTATAAAGAGGCAATATAATATTAAATATTAATAAATAACCTTTATATTTAGGGATTTCGTAAATATTAAATTTAGCTATAGATATAATCTATTAAAGAAGCTATCCCTTAAACTCGGTTAATAAAGATTCGGGCTATTTTACGTAATAAAGAGAATAGGAGCCCTAGTATACGAGCTCGAGCTCCCCTCTATAATAAATATCTACCCTATAATCTCTATAATTTACCTCTTATTAGCGATAGCTCTAAAGGAGGACGACCGCCCTTAATAGTCTATATATTAGGGACTATTACTAGTTTACGATATAGATATAATATAATAAACTAAATTATATAAATACTTCGAGGTTAAGAGGATTTTAGATAAGAGAAAGACTAAAAGAGGTAGAGGGTAACCTAGAACGGAATTCTTTATTAAATAGAGGGGCTAGCCGAGTTAGTATAATATCTAGATATTAGAGGATATAATAGTAGCTAATAACCTAATTATAGCTTTTAGAGTAGAAAGGGATAAGATTATTAAGCTTAATAAGGCTAATAATAAAGGTAGAAAGGCGTAAGAATAGCTATTAGAATTAGGGGAGCTTAAAGATTAAACGAAAGCCTATTAATTAGAAAGATTAGGATAATATAATAGGATAATAGTAAATAGTCCTAATAATACTATTATTTAGGAATAGCGACGTTTATAGTAAATAAGGGCTAAATTAAATATAACTTACCCCGATTAAATAGTAATATAAGATTAATATATATATATATATATAGTAAATTTTATAAATTTAGGCCCTAAACTATTTTATTCTTACCCTATATAGCCTCCTATTTCTAATTCTTTTACTTCTATCTATTACTATCTCTAATACTATAATTACTTTAGCTAGTAAATACTTAATAACCCTATAATTACGATATAATTATAATTATTTATAATATTAAGCGAATATTATACTCTATCTTCTTTATAAATACCTTCTATATTATATTATACCCGACCTCGATTATACTTTCTTAGGATAATACTTTTCGTTTAGACTCCTATAATATAAGCATCCGAAAGTATAAATATCTTATTTTCGCTAGATATCTCCGCTTACTAGAACTCTTTAATAGCGAAGATATAGCTAAGACCGCTTATACTACGTTTTAGGGATTTCTTAATTCGTAGAGCTATAAGAATAAAGCCGCCTTTAAGGATTATAGATAGAAGGCTATTAAATATAGCTTTCCTAGCCTAATAAATAATACCTTTAATAGGGTAATATATACTAGCGTAGGTATTAATTAGCTAATTATAAAGGAGGCTACTAAAGAGGTTTACGCTACCTTCCCTTAGCTAAATAATATTATAAAGAGACTAACCTATCTAGCTATTACTAAGTAATAATTATAGCCTATTAACTTTACTTTTAAAGACTTCGTATTTAACTTATTCCTTATTCCCTAAATTAAGAGCATTTACCCTCGAATAGCCTAATTCCGTAACCTTTATAATTAGAAGTTTATTAGCGCTATTAAATATAATAACTTCGTTAACGTTAGCCTTGCGCCCGAAATCCCTAAGCGTAGTATTATTAAATAACTATTAAACTATACTCTTAGCTAGCTAACCCCTAGAGTAACCGATATTATAGGTAGCCGCTATACTCGTAGTAATAGCGATTATACTATTATTATAGCCCTAATACCTATTATTACCTATAATATTAATTATAGTAACTTTATTATTAATACTAAGAAGCTAGCTATCGCCCTATATACTATCTTCGTAAACTATTACGACGTCGATATTAGCTAGATAACTATTAAGGAATTCGTTATTAACGTTAGCTAGATCGAGGGTAGCCTTAAGATAGCTCTAAAGGCTATTAAGACTATAATAACCCCTACCTCCGAACTACTTATAATTATTAGCTAGCGGATAGAGGTAATAGAAAGCGCTACTAAGTATAGTACTTTAAGGATTAACCCCTTTAACGTTAATTATAAATACGTTATTTACTATCTCTTTACTAGCCCCGCTAATACCTCTAATACCCTTAGGAAGCGCTACTATATTATTACTATTAATAGTAATACTAAGAGCCTATCCGCTATTACTATTAATAAGTTTAATACTATTATAAGAACTTCTATATTAAGCACTATAGCTAATACTAATACTTAACCTATCTATAGTAAGAAGATTTAGGATTTCGATAATTATAGCCTTAGTACTATTAGCTAGGGTAATAAGACTCTTATTGCCCCGATCGCGATCGTTAAGCTAATAACCTAATTTATTATTAATAAGATCGTAGATAGCTTCTTAATATCGGGTCTCTTAATAATTATTATCTATTATATTCTAGTATTTATTAATTATTTATAGATTATAATTAATATTACCGATATCGCCGATAATTATATAGCTATTACTATAGCTAAAATCCGCCCCTGCCTAGAGGACGATACTAAGGCCTCGCTAGAGGAATACGTATTTCGCTTAGCTAGTACTATCTAGTACTTCAAATCTTATAATATCGAGATAGTTTTTATATATATTAGTACTTCTAATTAGGAGGTTAATAGCGATATTATAGCTATCGAGGACGTTATCCGCTTAGGTAGTAGTAAACCCGACGATTAGGGAGTACTTAATAGCGAGAGCTACTAGGCCGTTAACGTCGTCTAGTAGGATGTACCTATCTAATACTAGCATTTATAGTACCTTATACTAGGTACCCTAGTAATCGCTATAAATATAACCCCTATTATTATAATTATTATTAGAGATTATAGAGGGTAATATAAATATAAGAGGTAATAGATAGGAGGATAGACGTAGCGATCTTCTAGGATACTATATATAAATTAAGTAATATAGCTAATATACTTGAGAATCCTATAGATAATCGCCCCGACTATATCCCTCTTATATTCTATTAGTTTTTATATTATCCCTATTATATTCCGTTTCCTTTTATAGTTATACTATACCGCCTTTATATCTATTTCCTTTTATATTATTATTTATCTCTTTATATATCCTCTTCCCCTATTATAGCCTACGTTTCCTTTATTTAATCTTTTATTATAGGCTCCTTAACCTAGCCGATATATATATTAATTATCTAATACTTATATAGGACTACTATATATATAATAGAGCCTACGAGGACGTAATAGCTTTTATAGCGGGGCATTTATTATAAGTATAGCGGATAAGCAATTAAATAAACCCCATTACGTAACTATAGGCTAGTAATTACTAAGACGTAATTCCCTTTAGTGATTACGGAACCGTAATTACTAGTAGGCGGTTACTATATAGTAATTACGGAACCGTAATTACTAGCCCGGACGATTCCTAGTTATATAACTAGGAATTATAATATATAGAGAATTCCTATATACCCTCCTAATAGGGGAGGGCATTTTAATATAATACCTTAAATTGAGTATTTGAGATCTAAGATTACTAGTCCCCGCGGCTACGACTATATTATAACCTAACTATTAGGGGGTATTAGAATAGGGTGAAAGTATTAAAATAGGCTTATTTAAGATTAGCTAATTTCTCTATCTTCGATAATCGATTCCGAATCGATTATAAATAGATTATAAATCGATTCTAAATCGATTTAGAATAGATTATTTTCTAAAAAATTAGAAAAAAATTAAAAGCTTTATTATATAGCTTTAATAAGCTAACCTTAATAGATTTTATAGTCTAACCTTAGTAGATTTAGTAGTCTAGCCTTAGTAGATTTAGTAGTCTGGCCTTAGTGGCCTGGCCTTAGTGGATTTAGTGGTCTGGCCTCAGTAGACTTAGTAGTCTAGCCTCCATTATATTAGGTAACTAAGGTACGTAATATTCTGGTACAGCTTTTAATTGCACCCTATAGCACCCCCCAATGGTCAGGTCAGCTCCCAAAGAGGCTTAGCGTAAATTAAAAGCGGACCCAATGGTCAGCTCAGGTCGATACCCAATGGTCAGGTGAACTTATACCTCAGCAAATAACCGTCCTCAGTGACAAAGGGTGACATTTGTCCCAAGCACCAGGCACGCGGTGGAGCCTATGGTCCGAGAAAAAACAGTTGGAGACGACGCATGGCGGGGAATACTGCGGAGTGGTGGAGGAACAACAGACATCAAGTACATGACGACACCACATTGAAGCACCTCACCACCGTTGGGGTTCAGTTTCAGTATCCTACGACATCTGATGGCACTGGGGTTGGCATCAGCAACGCACATCAGGTGAGGCAGGGTGTTGACCTAGGCGAACGTAGGCCAAGGCGCGGCAGGGGCCCAACAGACGCCCGAGCACACACCATCACAGGACATATCGGCCTGGAATATACACAAGGGCGCTGCCAGACGACCTGGAAGTGTGAGAAACGCTAGATCTACCGGCATCTCCTCATCGACTTGGTTTCTTATCTCACGACAATACTGTTCATCGGTCTTCTTGGCTGTCACCTTTTCCGCACTCCTCAATCCTGCTCTAATCTTCCGTCTTGAGCTTTGCCCGAGCTCTCCGCAGTTATGGGCTACACCACGTGGTGGAAGCGGCTGTCGCCGAGACAGCTGAATATAGCTATCCAGACCTTTTCGGTCATCAGCATCTTCTTTGAAGGCTATGACCAGGGCGTCATGGGTGGCGTCAATGCCTCACCCCGGTACGTCGAGGAGGTTGGTATTGGACTTCCAGATGGTACTGTCACAGATACGCTTCACCAAGGCGGCATTGTTTCCGTATACTACCTGGGATGCATCGCGGGCTGTTTCGCCGGTGGTTGGCTTGCCGATCGCATTGGCCGTATCAACGGGTATGTCTGTAGTGACGAACTCCGTTCCTCTGCAAGAAAGCCACTGCTGACAGGCTCTCAGTCTCTTCATCGGTTGCATTTTCGCCATGATCGGCGGTGCTCTGCAGGCGGCTGCTCAGTCTAGCGACTTCATGATTGTCGCTCGCGTCATCACGGGCATCGGCACGGGCGCCCTCACAGGCATTACCCCCGTCATGGTGTCCGAAACGTCAACGGCGGAGCACCGGGGCGGCTTTCTGGGTTACGTCTTCATTGCTAATTTCGGTATCTCAATAGCCTACTGGCTCTCCTTTGCCCTCGCCTTTATCGACGGCGGGTACTCGGACGTCCGATGGCGCTTCCAGTTGGCCTTTCAATGTCTTCCAGCGTTGCTGCTCTTCCTGGGCATCAAGATGTTGCCCGACACGCCCCGGTTCCTCGCTTCCGTCGGCAGATACGATGAGGCCCGCGAGGTCATCGAGCACGTTCGCGGCAATTTCGGCCCCGTGGTCGAACGCGAATTCCTCGAGATCAGGACTGTTGCCGAGGAGAGCACCAAGAGCTCACCTATCGAGTTCATCAAGATCCTGTTCGGCCGCGGACCTAAGCCAGGATACAACCTTGGACAGCGTGCCTGGCTCTGCCTGTTCCTCCAGATCATGGCCTCCTGGACGGGCATCACAGCCGTGACCGCCTACTCGCCCGTTCTCCTGTCGCAGGCTGGCTACACCGAGCTGACGCAAAACGGACTGGCTGGTGGCCTCAACACGGTCGGTATCGTGGGCACAATTATCAGCGCCCAGATTGTCGATCGCCTGGGCCGAAGGACCTGCCTCATGGGCGGCGCTCTCGCTCTCTTTGCCGTTAACCTCATTGCCGGTTCCCTCTATGAGGGCTCACGGGCTCATCCGGATCGAGCGTCCCAGTTCGCTCCAGTCGCGGTAGCCATGCTCTTTCTCTTCAACCTCTCGTACGCCGCGACGTGGGGCACTGTCGCATTCTTGATCCCCACGGAAATTTGGTCTTCCGATTTGCGCGCCCAAGGGAACGGATTCGGCATCACGGGCTGGGCCATCGGTGTCGGCATGACCACGCTGGTGAATCCGATCATGTTTGACGTCTTGGAGAACCGGACATATTTCTTGTTCGCCGGTCTTAACCTGCTCTGGGTCCCCGTCGTCTTCCTCTGTAAGTGACTCTAAGCTCATTCCCCATCACCTAGCCCTGCGCTTTTCGCTGACCAGGCATGCTGCTCTCCAGTTTACCCTGAAACATCCGGACGCTCACTTGAATCAATCGATGCTCTCTTCGCAGCCAACAGCATCTTCAACACGAACATGGAACGCAGCTACATGGCCCACGGCGATGTATCGGCTGAGCGAGGCAATCATGATAGCCAAGTGGCGTCGGCAAGCGATAGTGGATCCAAGCCTGGACCTCCTGAGTCGGTCGAGAAGCTGCAGGTTTGATGGAAGAGGGCTAAAAGCGCGGAACAAAGAACGACAGAAAAGTGTAAGGCTTGAGACAAAAGTTCGGGGGCGACCATCCCAAAAGGCGCCCAAGAACGAGTCATTGGATAGGCTGCGAACCACCGGATCGATAGTGTGTGTGATACCCTAGTTAAAGCGACGGTGGCTTCGCGACCCTGCGTGGACACCCACCTCGAGCCTTTGTTGCCACATGGATTTCCCCGTGGCAATGCAACTGCAAGTCTGCAACGCTTGCGTTGTGTGTTTCAGTCTTCTGTGAGGTTTCCATGTCAATAATTCTTTGAAAGCCCTCAGCGAAAGCCTGTCCGACATCTGCTGGTGCGGCTTGAGTGGCATCTTGTTTTACTGGTGTCCATGTCGGCCCTGTCTCGTTGGCAATCACAGCGGCGCGCTGCGAGGGGGCGTCGCACAGCTGCGCCGTGGCTGGCTAGTGCCGAGTCTGAATGATATAGCTCTATAGGAATGTCGCTCGTATTAACCAGGGTCCCCAAAGAACGGGAACTGGCTCTGGTACATGTTGAACGACCAATCCCAATTTTGCAAAAGCTCGTCGGGGATCTGAAATTGAGGGGAAATCCCGTCGGGACCAATCGGCGGGTTCTCGGTGCTTGCCGATGCCATACGTAGCACCTCATGGGGTACCGGCTGACTCACAACCATCTGGCGTCGAGAGACCATGTACGCGTCAATGCGTTCCACTTGTTCGCGAAGCCTGCGTCCGGCACCAGCGCGCTGATGATGGAACGATTCGAGGCTCTCGAGGAGGTCAGCCATGGACAGGAGCAGATCGCGGACGCGCTGGTACGAGCTCTCAGACATGGGGCCCTCCATGACGGATCCCAAGATGTTGCCGATACCTCCAATATGATAGATGAGTGGCGTGCTAATGGCTCTCTGGAAGGCTTTTGGCACTTGGTGAAAGATACCCAAGACATCGCTGGCGATGGAGCACTTCTGGTCGAGATCGACGTTCTGCTCTACGGAGAGAAGAGCCATACGAAGCAGAGCGAGCGTGGCCTGGATGTTTGCGGCCTGGAAACCAAATATGTCGTGTTCCAATTGACCTGTAGCCGCGCGAAGGTCCTTAAAGCTGGATGGCAGGTGAGTGTACATGACATTGATCTGGTCGTTGATCTGCTTGATTGTCTCGGCCGTATCAGGGGCCCGCCCGGCAGCAAATAGATTGAAGCGCGATGACCGAGTCCGTAGCTTGCAGATCGCATGCTCAAGGATACGGTAGAGATCTGTTGTGAAGTTCCAACCGAGTATCCACGGCTGACTCTGGCGCGGTACACCAGATTCAGGCTGGTCGCCGCTGGGGTAAGCAACTCGGGCATGCGCCTCCTGAAAGTGGATGCAGCCGTCCCACACGATAGAAGTGAAGATGTCCAGAGTGTAGATGGACCAGTACTGCACATGATTAGCGGTCGATCATACTACATATGCAGGAGAAAGCCTTTGTCAATTTCATACCAAGCGTCGACGTTCCTCAAGTTCCACAGGTGACAGACCAGGGGGCCAGGTTGCCTCGTCATGCCACTGCCACGTCGCCGTCATGGTGAAATAGTGACCGATGTACATGCGCATAGCATCGATCTTGCCGTCCTGAATGCTTGCGATTGCCAGCAAGGCACACGCGCGAAGAAAGTCAAAGTCCTGCGAATGAAGCAAATCGCCTGGTAGGGTGTCCTGAGCTGCGGAGAGGAACGTCTCGGGCGGCATGGTGAGGAGTTCCTGAGAGTGACTGCCGAGAGAGACGAGGGCACCGTCACGCACCCGAGCCGAGGCGAGCGCGCACGCGGCCATGATCGAGCAAAAGAAACCGCGGTTGTGAATTTGCTCGTCGGCTGAGAGCCTGCGGTCAACATTGGGGCGGTCGAAGAGAGGAAAGCTGCACCGATTGTTAGGGTGAAGTCCAACCTCGAGTTGGACGGTTGGACGAGATGAGTGGCAACTCACATGGGATACACCGTCTCAAAGTAGACGGCCAGCAGTTTCCTCACGAGAGGCGACGATGCGTGCGCGAACGCTTTCCAGGCAGGACTCAGCGAAGCGTCCTTCCTGTCGCGAGACACAGCGCCGTTCACCAATGAAGCGGACACGGGCGGAAGCGGGAGCGGTCGCACAGCTCCTCCAGTCGGGTGGCCGTTCGGGTGGCCATTCAGGGTGCCATAGCGGCCAGGCTGCAACACAGGCTCTGTCGTCGAGTTGGCCGGCGAGGGCGTCGCGGCGTGCGCGAGGCAGCCAGCTCGATTGGCAGCGGCTGCTTTGCCCCTCTTCAGCGGACGCGAAGATTCACACTCGATATCAAAGTCGGCGCAGTTCTGACAGCGACGAGGATCGCTTTGGCTGGCGCGACACTTGATCCTGCGATGATGGCAGTAGTCGCCTATGGCGGGTATGTTAGCCAGGTCATCGTCGACGCGTCTTTCAACGCGATACGACTGCCGGCCGCGACATGCCACGACAACATGACCATGAGGGGCATGAAGGGAGTGTCCAGTCAGTCACTCACATGCTTTCGAGACCCGCAGCAAACGCCGAGGACGCGACTCAGACATGGTCACAGCTGTCAATGTGCGTGGCGGAAAAGACTGGAAACGTCGAGCAAGGATACATTGATGCGGTCAAGCCCAGATCTCACTGCAACTGGCCGTGTTGATGGCTGACAACGATACGAACTGCGATGGCAGATGGCGAAAAGGGTTCCGACGAGGTTGATGAAGGAGACTGTGGTCGACGAACCGAGAGCTGGGGAAACAAAGGATCGAATCGTCCAGATTGGGATGGGTGGGGTTTCTTCCAAGGCAGCTGTGTGACCCAACGTGCAGGTTCAGGCGGGGTTCGGACACCCACTTAGTAAGCCAAGAAGGGTCCTTCTCGTGGCTGCCTACCTAGCAGCCTAGCAAGCTTACATGGTCAGAGGCAAAAGTTTCGATAGCCTGTCAGGTATCGATAAACCCTGCTTATGGGGCACGCTTGGAAGGTACAAAAGCTGACGTTCCTTTCCTTGCACAAAATTATACTACCTTAATAAGGCTGGTCTACGCGCTAATGAGATATAGATAAGATGCCAGGGTAGTCGATGGGGAAGTCGATGGTTTATGGGCCCCCTGGTCGGCTCCCTGGTCGGTACTCGTTAAATGATTGAAACTTACCGTATACTATAGTAGGTAGGTACTTTTCCCCCTGTGGCCTGATCGTGGAGCAGAAGGACTTGTCTCTTTTCTCTTTCTGACCTCCAGGTACTTCCCACACGATGACCGTAGTTTATGCTTGGCACATTGAACATGGCGCCATCTGATTCCCCATGGCGACGAGACCCATGAGGTGTGCTTACCTGAGCCGACGAGGCGAAAGGGCATCCTCCTGGGGACCCCGCCATCAACGATTGACGACAAGGATGGCCCCCAACTGAGACAAACATTGGACCCGGTTAGCTCGACGCTCGTGCATTCAGTCTCCTCTCATGAGTAGGAGACTTTCTACATGCTGACCGCGGTGGCTTTCATCCCAGCTTGCAGTCTGCCTGGAGTGTCTCGACTGTCATCCACCAGGATCAACCTACTCTCAAGGACGGCTGGATTAACCCAACGTCGATCTGGGATCATCGGGAATCTTCGAGCTCGCTGTTCGTCAAGTTGCACACAACCAGTTATCACTTGTGTGTAAAGCAAAAAAAAAAAACGAAAAAAAAAGAAACTCCATTTATCATCTCGTGTATCACGTCTCTCCGTTGGACGTCGGTCGCCCCCGCCACAGACCTCCATAATTACATCCCCCAATCCCACCGCCCACATCAAGATAAAGCGCACGGTAATGAACGGATCGGCGCAGTAGACAGCCGCGATTACATGTTGTTGAAGGCAACAACGCCCGCGCCGAACAGCGCCGCAACACCCACGGCAGCAGTGCGCATGGGCGCGGCCTCGGTGCTGGTGCTGGTGCCGCCGCCGCCCTCGGCGCCAGGGTTGGCGCCGGTGGCGATGGGCGCGGGGGACGTGGGGCCCTCGACGCCCGACGTCAAGGGGTTGGCGCCGCCCGAGACCGTGCTGGCGCCGGTGAAGGCGGGAACAGGGGTCGAGGCCGAGGGGTCGGGCGTGGCGGTGGTGTTGTCCGGGTTGAGGACGCTGAGAACCTGGTTAGAAAGGGCCGGCGACAACGAGGGACACTTGAAGAGAGGAAGAGAATGGTGAACTCACTTGTTGATGACGTGGACGACACCGTTGCTGATGAGAACGTCCTGGACGACGACCTCGGCAGAGTTGACGAATACGCTTCCGTTGACGACGGAGACCGTGAGCTCGCCGCCACCGAGGGTTTCAAGGGTGGTGTTCTCGATGAGGTCACTGTAGAGGACCTGGCCTGCGACGACGTGGTACTCTAGAATGCCAGCAAGAGCAGACTGGTTCAGTCCGTTGTCACCGCCGACTAGGTTGGCAATGGCGGCGAAGGCCGAGTTATCGGGAGCAAAGACGGTCAGGTCGCGAGGCTCGCCAAGGGCCTCGCCGACATCAGCACGCTGAACAGCGCCGAGAGTAGCTGTGAGGTTGGCGGCGCGCAGGGTGTCGCTAATGTTGAGGGGCAGGGTGAGCACGCGGTCAATGATGTGGATGGTGCCACCGGTGAAGTTTAGGTCAGCCTGCTGGACTGTCGAGTTCTCCTTGAGACCCGAGTAGAAGGTGACATCGCTGTCATCGCCCTCAGGTGGGATGACCTCGATGCGCTGGCCGCCAGTGACGTTGGCGTACGTTTCGTTGGTCAGCATGGTTGGGACGAAGAGAGGACCGTCGGCGCCAGTGATGTTGGAGGCGTAGTAGGTTCCATTGAGAATGTGGTATTGCAGAACAGCGAGGATAAGGCCTGGGTCGGCAGCAATGGCTGCGGAAGCAGCCGTGTTGTTGAGGAAGGCTTCAAGCGCATCGTTGCTGGGTGCCAAGATGGTGATGTTCTGGGCTTCGCTGAGAGACTGCACAACCTCGTCGGGCAGGGTGCCAATGAGTGCTGTGTCTTGTTAGCCGTTTGGTTCAAGGATGGATGAACATTGGGCAGTCATACTGGCTAGGGACGACAGGGTATCGTTCTGGGACGCCAAAGCCTCCGTGAGGCTAGGCGTATCGCTCTGCGCAAGGACGCCGGTGGCGAGCGCCAAGGGGAGAACGTTCTTGTACAGCATGATGGCTTCTACTGAGCGAATGTGTGATAGGCAACTTGGATAGCTGGCAGTACGATGGAAAATCTGGAGCGCTACACATGCAACGGGGGTGGTCCAGCTATAAAAGCTTCGGCTGAGCTCGCCTGGCAAGGTAGAGCACCCTCAGCTCGGTGTGGTCTAAAGAGGCATACGTCTAGCACGAGGGAAAATGCTTGGACTCAAAAGGTTCGCCTGGGCGTCTTGCCACGCCATCGAGTTCCCGAGATCAAAGCAGGAATCCTGTCTTGCTAGCTGCGACAGAACAGGACCACACGCGGTCGTCATGGCATGGTGAGGAAGACGGCGTAGCCAGTTCGGGCACCAGGTCGTAGTCGATTGGGTGCGCCGGCCGCTCATCCGCTGCGCCAAGCCGATCTTTGACCAAAGTCGACAAGGGTTGAAGCCAGTGATCGGGCGGGGAACGAGCTCGCCAGCAGCTTGGCCGTAGCTTGGTGATGCAAGACCGCCCAGGTGCAGTGCTTCGCAGTGCCGTGATGTGCTTGAGCTTGCGCTGCAGCTCGAGCTCCACCATCCGAAAACGGCGGGGCCGAACATGGGGCTTTTCCGGCCTGAGCTCCGGGGTGAATGGGGCGATAGGAATGTTTGATCGAATATCAAAACGACATGTCAAGCGGCATGGCGAAGCTTGCCGACCTCAATTGACCTCATGAATCCTTCAAGAATGCTCGACCTGGTCCTCCTGTGATCTGGCTGGGCGCCATGGAGAAAAACCTGGTTTCCATTGCTCGTTGCCCCGGTCCCGAGCTGCGCGTTCTCGACCGGCTGATTGCACGGTCGATGGTGCAAGTCGAAGTCAATGTCGTCAGTCAGGCCTTAGCGCAACTTGCACAACTGCGCCAGAGCAGCTCGCGATCCAGATGGCCCAACCCGCTCGCACTTCCCCGCATGACCGCCTCATCTGGATTGGCCGTAGCCCAGACAGCTTGCGAGGGCTCGAGAAACACACAGCTCAGCCAAGCCAACCCTAGCTTGCCTGGCATGCCGCCATTGGCGTGGCCAGGTCCGTTCAAGCCGTCCAAGGAAAGTAAGTGTATCCCCGTCGTTTCGCCTCGGCGCCATGCTTGAGCTTAAGGCGAGGCACAAGCTCATGTTACTAGTACAGCACCAGCGAGATGCTACGGCCGCCTATCCCTTGGAATTCGCCATCGAGATCACCTGTAAGCGGTAGTTATTGCCACCCAGCGCGGTTCTGCCAAGATGCCTTCGAAGTCTTTGAAGGTCCTGAAACATTTCGCAGGGCTTGGCTGGGCAGGATAGGAAGAAGAAATATCAATGTCGACACTGTCGTACGCGTCATCGAACCCGGGATTGCGTTCGTCGTAGAGGTTCATCGCGTTTACTGGTCGAAGCTTCATCCCATCCACTAAGGTGCCGCGCCGAGCCGCTTGTGAGAGACGGGGATTTTGTTAGTCGCGACATTTGTTTGGCCCGATGATCAACACCGACCTGGGGCACATTGTACATAGGGCTTCGTCCTCATCCGTGATGTCGCCTTCGTTTGCGTCGCGCGAGGGCCGAGTAGACCGACCGAGCAAGGCATCCCAGCCTTCCAATTTTCTTAGTTCTCGCCACGGGGCGTTTAGCAAGTCTGGCTCGAGCAAGCGTTCCACAACATGCAATCCTTAAGCCGGATCGAGTTGCTCTGCCATCCAGTCCATCAAACTCAATCTCTACCCTAAAGTCCAGAAAAATAAGGGGTATCAGAATTAGCTGTCGAGAACTGAAAATCCACCCTCGAAGGCCCTCCGCCCCCACAGACAAAGCCTGTGGACTGCCAAAGAACAACTCGCCTTTCCCTCGCTACCTGCCCAGCCACTTCCTGGTGCTTGCGACGCGACGACTCGAGCAACTAGCCCACCCTCCCCCCCTCGCTCTCCCTGTGCTCTCAGAGAGCCTCCCTATTTTCACAGAGCGCCCCCGAAGACATCGTCTCCGGTCACTTTCCTCCGTTTCGTGTCCCTGTCAAGTCCTCCAAGGGGTATGCCAAGTGCGCCCCCATCCAGCCCAGATTTGCTTCCCTTGCGCACCTCCTTCTCCTTTGCCGTCGCCGTGGCGGCTGCCTCCCGCCTCGCCTTCTGCAGGGCGACGAGATCTGCGCGATCGGGGTCCCTGCACTTCTTGAGTTTCTTGACCAATGGTCGTATCAATTTCATGCTCTCGGGCTTGATACTGTTAGCGAACTGCGGACCATCACACGTCATGTGGCGCGAGGGGGCCACTCACCGTTCCCCAGTAGTCCTGCATTCTCTCGGGCAGCTCTGTGGACAGCAGTTCCTTGCACGCACGGACCGTTGCCGCGAGCTTGGCCTTTACCTCCAAGGCATCGCCAGACGCTTTTGCAAATGTGTTATCGAGGATCGTATCGCACAGCCCTTCGTCGGCGAGCGAGAGAGCTGCCAGCATGATTTGACTGGGTGTGTAGTGGAAGTAGGCGTCGGTGACAAGAGAACTAAACTTGAGAATCTCGCGTGCTCTCTGATGGGCAGCATCGATTCGAGAGGTCTACCGGCGGTCAGCAAGACATGACTACTTTGGGACTCCCCCCTCCTTACCTTGATGTCGCTGTGCCGCCTCAATTCAAGAATTGTGCCCTCGAGCCCGCGGAAAGGGTGTCGCACGTCAAAGGCGAACCGAATGCCCTGACACAGGAGGAACTCGCCGGCGAGAATCTCCTCCTCGGTCGTGTTGGGGAACTTGTCTGCCAGCCTGGTCCCGTCAGCAACCTCGAAGCGGGACCGTTGCTGGGTGTCTTCGAGGTACAAGACAAGACTCACTTCGACAGCTTCGCAAAGTACCCCTCAGCCTTGCCCCCAAAGAACAAACACGTCTTCAACAAATCCGTCGGCGGATACGTCATAACGGAGTTCGTTATGTAGAACCTCCTCAGGAACACGGCAGCAGTCGCGCGTATCTCGGTCGGCAGGTCGCAAAAGATGGCCGCGCGGATCAATTCGACCGTGAAGAACTTGAGCAGTACAGTTTCTTCGGCGGCGGTCAGGAATTCGGGCAACGGGTCTTCGGGCTTCGTTTCGCGCAGGCGTGTGCTGATCTGTTGCGCGGCGAGCGCGTTTGTCTTCTCGCGAAGGTCGGCCAGTTTGGGTGATGGATAAGACCAGAGGCGAAACTGGCTGGAGAGCCGGTAGCGCGCATCTTCTGTCGCCATTCTTGCTGGAAGGCGGGCTGTGAATGTGAACTTGAAACAGTGGGAATGACAGAAAAGCAGGTCTGAAAAGTGTGTTCTGTATTAGTTTCCAACCAGAGGTTGGATATCGAAGCCGATGTTGGAGCTCCCACCTTGCCAATCCTTAACTCGCTTTCAGATAAGCCGAAGATAAGCTGTGGGGTCCAATCACGTGCAGCATGTGACTGTCGAAGCTTCACTTGCACCACCACGTCTTTCACCAGGATGAACACGCAGATTGCTCCATCGAACTGGACCAATTGCATTATTTTTACTACGTCGTTGACGCAATGTACGCAGGTTCTTCGGAGAGCAAGTTGGGGGCGCATCCGTCAACAGCTGGTATTTCAACGATTGGCAGAGTTCTCGGCATGCACCAAGACAGTGATGGTCAACAATTGTCCGTAAATTGGTAACAGTCGTTGTTCGAGGCCCCAAGATTTGAAAAACTACATGCCAGCTGGAAGACTGACGCCCATGCGACACCAAACGCCATGCTCCCGATCAAGGTCAATCCCAGCCCATTCTATCATACCAAAGAAAGGATCATAAATAATAAACATTGGGTATCCAAGAAGATGCCCTCTAATAGCCCACCTCAGAGGCGCGCTTAGGAGGGATGGGAGGTGCCGGCTTCTTGCTGCGGCAGGGCGGGGGCGGAGGAGGTGCCTTCTTTATGCCAAGGTTGCTTGTGCTTCGTGTAAGGCTCCCCATGCTCGTGGCAGGGCTGGCGCTGCGAGCGCCCCAGTCAGGACTGCCGCTGCCGCTGGCCGTACTCTCGTCGTAGTCGTCAGCAAAGACGTCCTCACGCGCATAGGGCGAGTTGGTGTTGGTGCGAGCGGTCGGGCGCGCGCTGCCGCGCAGGGCGCTGATGCTGGGCATGCTAGGGATCGCGGATGCGCGGCGCTCACTTGCCGGGCCTTGGAAGGTCTGCGAGCGGGCGAATGAGGGGCGCGCGGGAGGCTCTGGTGTTGATGCGAAACGCTGCTCGGAGCGCATAGACCGGAACGGCATGCGGACGGGCTGCGCCTCTGGCTCGGGCTCTTGCTCCTCGTAAATCTGGTTGCGAGGGGCATAGTCATTGAAGGAGCGCGCCGTGTTGGCACGGCTGCGACCTGTCGGGCGGCGCTCAATTGAGCTGATGCGGTCCAGACGGTTAGGTGACGTCTGGCTGACATTGGCAGCCCACGCCTGTCTAACCCGACGCAGCTCCTCAGCGCAACGCTCGTGGTACTCCAGCTCGGCGTCGAGGAAGTTGGAGAGGTCGCGAGCGTTGTCAGCCTCAGCTTCCTTGATGTCCTGCATACGACGCATAACATCCTCGCCGCTCTCCTCAAATTTGGCACGGTTGGAGCGCATCTCCTCCTCGATGCGGTAATCGTCACGCTTGGCCTTATTCATCTTGCTGATACTGGCATCGTAGGCCAAACGGCGGGACTCGTGCTTCTTGCGGGCGCCCTGGAGAGAAAGTATGTTAACAATGGTACGTCTCCATGAACTCGAGACAGTTGTGAACCAACCTGGTACTCCTTCATCATGGCGAGGGATCGCTCAATAGCCTCGAGCCAGTTCTGGTTGACTTCCGCAGCATAGGCTTCCTGGGTCTCGGCAATGCGCTCATTGGCACTACCAACACCTGTTGAAATGTCATCAGTGGCCCAAGGACCACAAGAGAAGTCAACGTACCAATCAATCAGTTGCCAAACTCCGAGTCTGGCTCAAAGTCCTCGCCGTGAGTAACCATCATGCGTCCGACGAAACCAATGGGCACAGCCTTCTCCTTGTCCTCGGGAGCCTCGCCGCGGCGGGAAATCCACTTGACGTATCCATTGGTGGACTTTTGGAGCTTCTCCATGCCTGCGAGATTGGTCAGTATGCGTTGATTGCGGCAGCTGGGAGCGGAAGCAGGCTGCTTACCCTCATGGCGCAGGGTCATCTCGGTCCCGAGGTTCTTGAACTCATCCGAATGAGCGGTCTTTTCGCCGCCAACCTTCTCCCCAGCCCATTGGAAGGCACGGTCGATTTTCCTGCTGAGACCCATGGTGGATGAGTGGGGGGCGTTGCGCTCGTGTTGCAGCGTTAGATGTCAATGTCAATCGAGGCGTCAATCGGGAGTCGGCCGTGTATGTCTTGTGTGTTGGCGATGGACAGTCCAGCTGGCAAAGAATGGTATACAGAAAGATTCGAAAGCCAAGAGGAAGGGCGAGCTCTCAGGACTAAAAGAGTGAACAAAGTGGCAAGTTGGTGTCCGGCAAGGCTTGGAGGGGTTGGAGTCGATAGACAGGGGGGCCACTCCTGAGCGATTCAACGAGCAGGGCAGCTGGTGGCAGGCCAAGACAGGGGACGAGCGAGGGGAATGGTGGAGCGATACCCCGGTTGAAGAGCGCGCGAGGGATAGATGGTGGGTGGATGGGAGGGGATAGGATGTGAAGGGTTGAACTGGGGGTTGGGTGGAAGGTACTTTATCAGTTAATATCTGGCTCGTTAATAAGCATCCGAGTCGGCGTCTGAGGAGTCGCTCGCAGTACAGAGGAAGAGCCATCCGACCTGTCGGGGTCGTCTTCATTCGTCGTTTTCCCGGATTCCAGTCCGTCCAGACCTCCCCCCATCCATAATGGTCTGGCGAGAGAGCGTTTTGGGTCAGTCCTCACGCTCGGCGCGGCCAGACCAAGCCAAGCCTGGTCCCGGAGGTTTGTGGTTGGGGCCCTGAGGTAGGTACCTGAAGGGGGTGGGTGCGAAGGGTCGGAAGGGAGGGGCCAGACGCACGAGGTGGCTGTTTGGGTCCCGCCATGTTAGTGCTTGCCCGGGCTCGCATGGCGGCGGGAAGGTCTAGAGACCTGTAACAACAGGCCTTGGCTGGGCCCAGGGGTGTCTTGGGCGTGGGCAGAACGAGCGACTCGGGTGAGTGGGTGTGCTGTACCATGTACTGTAGTGCTCAGTGTTCCCCACAAAATGGAAGGTGCCTCCGATGGGTGGCCGGCCCCTGCCACTGCCCCTGCCGGTCACTGTGTTCACTGTGCTCACTGAGGAGAGGATAAGAAAGGGGCTCCACTGGCGGTCTCATCGGGCTGCATTAGGGGGCAACCACGACTTTACAGAGGGCAAGCCCACTGGCTGGCATCATGCAGTTGCCCCTCGTCCTCCGCAGCCCCTCAACGCCTCACGCACTCGCCCCTCATCACGTCTTTCCGGCTGCACGGTATAGTGAGCCCGCGGGCCTTCCTCCTGCAAGCCTTTCTACTTTCCATTGAACCTGCCTTTTGGGGAAGTTGGATCGAACGCTGGCGGAAGCAAGAGCCAGCCTTCTTTTCTCTGCTTTCAAGAGTAGATACTATCGAGTGCCTTGCCTGGGCAGCTAAGTAAGGTAGGTACCTCATGGTACCTAGGTAGGTAGGTATGTACCAGCAGCAACGAGCGTCAACGGGCATATGGTTAGCTCGCCACTCGAGTAAAATCCTTGGGGTCGTAGCACCCACTTTGCTCCTCCTGTGTGCGTTGCGAGAAAACGAGGAACGAGAGGTCGAAAGACGATCACGCCGAAACAGCAGCACTGACTCGGGTGGTCGAGCTTTTACCACCTTTACCCGCGTCTGTCATACGTCCGTGTTTTTTATTCGATGCCCGCGAAGACCCAAAAACGACGCAACAAGCGCCAGTCCATTCTTTCTCTCACGTCTCTCGTTCCACCTGACTTGCTTAGCCATCGTCCTTGTTCACCTCTCGCCCTATCGATCCTCGGGTTCCGGTTTGGGTTTACCCAGCCTCGTATCCAGTTCTTTTTCTGGCAGACTGTTGAGCATGTCTCGAGCCGCCCAGTGTCAGCGCCAAATACCAACGTCTGGCGGCATTCTATGGCTTCTCCCATAAGAAGGTCCTGTCATTTGCCATCCGTCCCCTGGGCCGCCCCCCCGTCGCCCCCCCCTTCCTAGGCATGCAGAGTCGATCTTAACGCACGGAGGGTAGCCCAGTTTTCCGAGGCCACGCTCCCACGCTTCACGCCTGACACACGGCCCACGTTGTTTGGGGGGCGTGATCGTTGCGCAGTAGGTCGGTTAGCCTAAGAAGTTCGAGACCGCTCCTTCGCCGCCGGCGGAACTGCCGTCTGCGAGCAAAGTGTCAACTGGTCTGTCATGGTGTGTCTTTGGGTGCATTTCTAGCAGCAGAGCTTGGTCACGATTGTGCGATCGCGGGGTCCTCCGATTTTACGACTTTGGGATGGTACAGAGTGCGGGGAGTCGGAGGATGATGCTAGATTTGATCACTGTACCCAGCCTCTCTGGTGACCCGATGCAAGCCATCGCGGAGGTCACCCCGACGTTTTCTCCATCCTGGGATGGTACGACGTGTGAGTTGAGGATGATTTGGCACTGGTGGACGGACACCTGCCATCAGGCTGATCGCCTGCCAAATCAGGTCGACAGACGGGCAATGGAGGGGCAGGCAAGATGGTCCTTTGTTCAGACGGTGTTGCACATTGCCGATCTGGCTGTCGATCTACAGAGGTACTAGACATTGTCGCACTGGCCACGGCGACTCCCGGGGCTGGCTTCCAGCGCCTGATGTCAGGTCTGTCTTGCAAAGGCCCCGTTGATCAAGTGTTTTGTCAGGTCTCTATCGTGTGATGCGAGCAGGGCAGCGATCCAAATGCCGGCTCCAGTCGAAAGAATATTTGCCACGGCACCCGAGTCTGATGATCCGAATCATCCGCAAGGGAGTTCATGCGTTGGCCCTGCTTGCATGTCGAAAAGACCAAAACGCAAATTCCAAAGGGGGGTGTTTTCTGGCACGACGGCCCGGAGTTCGGCAGAAGGCCAGAAAGGGGTGGTGGTGTGTCGTGCTACTGGGGCTGGTAGGTGGTGGCCCATTGGCCGCCAAGGATGTACACCCCAGCCGCTGCTCTTACATGTAGAAAAACACCAGCCATTTCTTCGAGAAGCGAGTGTGGCTAATGACCTGCGTTTCGGGCCTGGTCTTTGTGGCTGGTGATACCTTGGCATCTCAACATTGTCGTCATCGCCAGGTTCATCTTCCCAACCCTTGCTAACTGTCAGGGGCATGCACGGTGCGTGAAGAGGCTTTCATTCCAGTTCGTGACAATGGAGTATGTGCCCAGATCGGCATCGCATTCGTGACATCACTCGCGAATATTCGGCATCTGAAGTCAATCATACGGCCTCGTATCCTACGACCCATACATTGAGGCTGAGCATCTCGCCCTGAAACTCGACTCAGCCCGGCACAACCGAGACGACCACAGGACACGCCCGCGGCTGTCTGCAACCAGTCCGGCGCCGCATCGGAATGAGCTGTTGCTGATGCGTTCCACATTGAAGAGCTACGCCATCGACCATGTTTCCATCATCATTCGTTGACCGTTGGTCACGAAGCATCCAGACGCGCCGAGATGAGCAGCTCCATGATTTTCCCAACTACCACCTGTCGAACCCTGAGGAGCTCGTCACAACAAGCACCCCCCAGTCCATCACTGTCGGCAGTGGCGTGTTCATCTACAAGCAGACACTGCTGCCAGCAATTCTTACAGCTCGTCATGAAGTCATCCTGGTGACCTGTTTCTGGGCCGAATCCGACACCCTGCGAGCGCTTCGCGAGACGCTTCACGAGCTGGCCAAACGTCGACGCGAGACCATCGCCTCCGATACTGACAGCTCCTCCTTGCCACGCCTTCGCATTCGCATCGGCTTCTCCTCGCGCTCGTTCTTCCAAAAGATATTCCACCCATGGTCTCGCGATGGTCACGCCTACCCTCCCTCTGCCTGGGCCAAGCTAGGTCTGCCGCCCGACGATGTTCTGAAGGCAGCCCGCATCGATCTTTCCGTCAAGAGCCTCTTCTTCTTACCGTTCAGCGTCATGCACCCCAAGTTTGTCATCGTCGACCGTGAGCGCGCTTTCATGCCGAGTTGCAACATTAGCTGGGAGGTGTGGTTTGAGGGATGCGTCGAATTCACCGGCCCAGCTGTCGAGCAGCTGCTGAGGTTCTATGCAAGTGTGTGGGACGGCAATGTACGGCCAGCCGCCGACTGGGACGACAGCCGGGCCCGTGATGCCCAGTCGACACCGCAACTCGAGCCGACCCGGAACGAGCCCGACTCGGCGTGCCAGAAGCGGCTACTTGACCCAACGCCAACACCCACCATGATCCTCCCATCGTCTCATCATGTCAACCCTAGCTTCCGTTACATCCCCTTCCTCGGCCGCCAGACCTCCCCGGCAACCCCTCTGAATGCTGCTCTCCTCGACGTCTTCGCTTCGGCTCATACACAGATTGATATTATCACGCCAAACCTCACCTGCCGCGCCGTTGTCGATGCGCTCCTCGCATCGCTTGCTCGTGGCGTCAACGTCCGCATTCGCACGAGCCGTAACATGATGCTGATCGAGCAGCTCGTCACAGCCTGCACGACGACAGAGTGGACTATACGGTCCCTCATCAACCGCTATGAAGCCCTGACGGCGTCCTGGACTTCGCGCGCCTTTGATATGGAGGCCCAACGTCAGCGACCTGGTCGTCTTGAAATTTACTACTACCGCCCAGCCACCAAAAGCCCAGACGAGCCAGTGGTGTCGCATCTCAAAATGACACTGGTGGACAGAGAGTATCTGATGCTCGGCTCCGGCAACCTTGATCGTGCGAGCTGGTACACGAGCCAGGAGTTGGGCATCCTGCTCCACGTACCGGGATTCGAACATGATATATGGTCCGGTGTGCTCAACACGCGGATGGACGTGCGATACAGACCGGAGTGAGGATGTCCCGTGTTTGTATATCTAGCCTGTACTATTCATCTTGATACCCATCAAAGCATGTGCTTCAAACTACGTTCCCGCCGTCCTCGGCCTCGGGGTTCCATGGTTCTTCAGCGCGTGACACCCACAGTATACCCCTCGTCAACAAACCTATGAACCATTCATCGCTGTACGCCTCGTCAAAATGCCCCAGCGCCGTGTAGAACGACCTGCCACCTTCAAGCTCCCTCGCCCACGCGAGCGGATGATCGTCCCCCATCTTGCCCCCCTGGAAACTGGTCGTATCCCCCCTCAGCAGAACCCGCAGCCCCTGCCGAGCACGCGGGTGCGTGACAAAGCTGTACCACTCATCCATCCAATGCTCCCTGCCCGTCGCGTTCCCGAGAATGTAATGCCGCCCTCGACCACGACAGTCCCAGGCTCCGGAGGAGGGTGCATATCAAAGTGCGCGCCGACGAGCTCGCCGTACCACAGACTGCTCTTCATGCCGCTGGCGGCGCCATGGATAGCGACGACGCCGCCGCCGCGGCGCACAAACGCCTGCAGCGCCCCTAGCTGCTCTAAAGTCAGGAAATCGCCCGAGCAGTGCAGCAGGACGACGGCCGTGAAGGCGCGCAGTGACTCGGCGGCGAAGCTGGCCTCTGCGTCCTCGGAGTGCGCGGCCGTGAAGAGGCCAGAGGTCGTTGCCAGGGCGAAGAGGGCCGCGACAGCCGGCTCGATGGACGTGTGTCGATAGGCGGCGGTTTTGGAGAAGAGGAGGATGTGAGGCTTTGGCATTGTGTGTGCGCGGCACTTGACTTTATGAGAATGGCCTCGTCCTTGTGGTTGTTGCCTCGATTTTGGGAGTCTGTGGTGTTTTGAGGGGGTTGGGCTCGATACGAAGGATAGTGTCACACATGCGAGGCACGGCGGGCCTTGTCAAATGGCAGTTGTGTTATCGAGGCTGCATTGCTGTTGGCATAATGACATCTTGTCATCGCCATGCAAACATGCCCTCTCCGGGCCCGGTCGTCAGATTACCATCTTCGTCATCGCAGATCTCCATTTGTCATACCCCATGCAGCGCAGCATCGCGCTCCGGATCGCGGGGTAATTGACGGAGAAGATCCGAAATGACGGAGTAATGCAAAGGTGAGCTCATGTCGATGATAGCAAGCTTACCTAGTCACTCGTGCAGCGCGACGCTGCTGCTGCACCTTGTGGTACATCAATTATTGGCAGGATACGTACGTAGCTGATGCCATTCTTGACACTCTGGATTTTCAGCACTATTATGACAAAAGAGCAAAACACCGCCCAATGCACCAACCTAACGACTCGGACTGAACTCAAAGGCCCCCATTTTATCTCGCCACACGATCACTGTTGCCTCCTACTGTGCTGCCGATTGTGCTGGGGCTCGACATGCCCCTCTCCTCGTCACCCCACCTCGCCCTTTTCCTAGCATCTTCCTCATCATCGTCACTCATAAGACCCTCGAGCTCGAACTCCTCGGCATCCCGCAGCTGGCGCGACTCAGCCGCGTGCGTCTTGCCGTTCGGGAGGACAACCTTGCCCTCGGCGGATGACGTGCGCTCGTAGAGGCTAATGAGCATGTTGACGAAAAGGAACAAGAGGAAGGCGAAGGAGAAGAGAATCAGGATGTAGGCGACGTGATCCATGGACGACTGGTCGACGAGAAGCATCTGTTCCTCAGTGGCGCCCATGAACAGGAAGCCAGACGCAAAGAGCAGCTGGCAATACATTAGCTCGGTTGTTCAGATCGCCAGCAGGGTGTTACTTACGAATGCGGGAATCAGCTGCCAGCTGTTGTATGTCCGGCCGTCCTCCAAAAGACCATGTTCGTCCTTCACCACAAATGCAATCTCAATGATACGGGTGATGCCAACGGCCATCAACGTCTTGCCGAACATCGAGTGGGTGGCTTCGGAGACGTGGAGCTCCTGGGGATGCGCGGACATGGCCCAGCCCGTGATGAAGATGACGAAGCCGGGGATGAAATTTCGCTTAGGGTTGCCATCGCGATCCTTGCTCAGCCAGACACCCGCCAGACCGGCGCACCACCAGACAATGCCCATGGTGGTGTGTTGCCAGTCGTTCTTGACCCAGGCGGTGCCCCAGTGGTGCTCGGTAAAGGTATTGACGCAGCCCCAGGCGGCGATGACCACGCTGTCAAAGAACTCTTGCGACCGTCCTGTCCTGCGCAGCCACATCTGACCGACGAGCAGGAGCAGCGTCAAGAGAATGCCGTAGGCAATGAAGGCCGAGCCCATGATGAAATGCGCAGCGCACTGTCCGAGATGGTCGCCCTGGCAGAAACCAAGCGCCGTGATGCCACCAAACAAGATCTGCACCCAGGAGATTACAGGCATCGCCTTCCCAAGGACGCCGTGGAAGGGGCGGGCGATGCGACGAATGCGGCCGTGGATTCCCTTTTCGAGATGTAGTCGAAGGTAGACACCGAGGGTCACCTGGCCGGCGAGGATGAACATGAGGAGATTCGCAAACTTGGCGTGAACATTGTTGTGAACGAATTCGCGTCCGCCGTGGGCGTGGCCAATGAAGTAACCGACAACAGCGATTACGGTGCCGAGAACCTGGGTCGGGACGTGCCATCGGTTTTTGGTGATCTGCAAAGACCATGATCAGCGTGCGAACTACATGATGGGAGAGATGGAGGGAAAGTACATACACCCAGCACCATTCCGATGGGGAAGATGATGCCAAAGGCGAGCATCATGATGAAGATGTGAACCCACAATGTCGAGTCCTGCCCCGTCAGTCAACTTGCAGTCTCGGTGTATTCAAGACGCTGTGAGTCCCTACAATTGGCTCTGGCGAGACGGACTCGCCCTCGGCGATGTGGCTGACGCCATGATCGTGTCCCAGCGCCATGGGAAGAAATGCAATGATTGAAGCAAGCTGTAGAACGCGGGACGGTATCATCGAAGGCAAGGCCATGCTGCTCAAAGGCCTTGTTGGCCTGGTGGTGGTTAAAGTCATGGCGGCGTTTCGGGAAAGGGGGGCCCGGGCCCTTGGTCAGGATCGTGTAGCAGGTACCGTAGCGCGAACTCGATCGATGGAACGGCTTTTCGGGAGGAGCCGAAGTGGTGGTGGGATGTAGGCGGCGGCTGGCCGTGTGCGACGGTGTTGATGGATTGTTCTAGGTTGGCGATTGCTTCGTGGATCAGTTGCTTTTTGCTGGCGTCGCGAGTTGAGCAGGGCAAGGGAGAGACCGACTTGTTCCTCGGAGACTTTGGGCGCGCCTGGCGGGCGCTTCTTTCCGTTCGCCTATCTCGTTCGTGTCATTAGCTGGCGCGGCTGTGGTACGTGCCCTACAGCATGTCAATTAGGGGGCCCATGGTTGGTCCAGGCTTGTCATGTTCGGCGGGCCTCCAAGATCCGGCGCCCACTTCCCGTCATTTCCTTCAGTTAACTTGTCATGCATCACGCCCTTTTTCCCTTGACGATTCGGCGAGGCATACGCATGGAACAACTCGTCTTCATTTTGCGGCCAATTGTCTTCATGGTGCAACTCGGTTTGGACAACGCCCTGCTTCCAGCGGCCACGCAACGATGCCAATCATAGGAGCCATCCGTTGCCATGACACGAACCATTTCGCTTTTGCCAGAACTGTTTATTCCTCGTCTCAACACCGTCGGTCGCCTCATTTGCCTGCACGGTACCCAGTGAAAAGTCTAAATAAATTCCCGAGACGTAGCATCATGATCCGCGATGTCTAATTCGGTTCGGCTGCGAAGCACAGCCACTGGGAGCGCTTGCCATCCTTGGTAGAGGTTGATGACACCCATGCGCGACTGGCGCATGAGTCGAAGATTAGGTGTGAATCGGCCGTCGCTGTCACTAATTTTCATGTGATCAATTTCGTGGAAGCATACCGGATAAGGGTTTATGACAAGAATCGGTTCAAGCATCGCTCATCCTGATTGCCATGCTTCAAAGCCACGAAACTACTCGCCAGGCATTCTTATGGACTTGATACTCGCTCTAAAGCGGGCTGTCACTGTCATGACCATCATAAACAGCACACTGACTTGATTAGCGACACAAAATTGAGCCTTATAGTGGTTCGAATAATTTCAATCCAACAAGGGCTCATTTGAAGTTCCTTAATTTCGAACCAGGCGATGCAGTTACAGATAGGCGTGTTAGGAGAAACGTGACGAGTTGGTGAGCTTTGTTCAGCCAGCGAATTTGGCTTGACCAGAGAGCAAAAGACACTAGCTATTCACCAGCGTTATATTAACATCAGTAGCGTAGACTGCTGTAGCCAATTGAGTTTGCCATGTCATGACTTGCCATTTCGATCTGTTTATCCGGATCATACATGGTTGGGGGCAAAAATTTCGATACCCTCCGAGGTAGCGCCCACCCCTACCTGTGGGGGAACGCTTGGGCGGTACAAACAGTGACGTTCCTTTCCTTGCACAAAAATATGCTACCTAAATCCTCACCCTTTAAGGCTGGCCTGCAAGCCAATGACATACAGATAAGATACTAGGGTAATTGATGGGGAAGTCATCAAATGACAGGCCCCCTGGTCGGTACTCGTCCCGCAGTTGAAACTTACTGCACTTGATAGTAGTCTTGAGTCAAGGCTGGACACATGTTCCCCCTTTCTAAAGCTCGAAGCCTGCGACAGTCGACACAAAGCATTAGGCCTTTGTTATGGCGGAACTTTTCGCCATCTGCAAGGTGTAACGTCACGCGGTGCACGAAGGCTTGAGCTACTCCAATGGAGGGTTGACATCAGTATCGCAAGCCACTGAGCATCATTCTACTCATCTCCCAATAGTCGACTTCGGTCCCTATCCAGAGATCCCATCTTCACGTACTCCGAAACGAGGTACGGAACACGCTGTGATTCTTGCGCTGGCAGTGATGAGAAGGGCCAAGAATGGCTGTTCAGTTGTGTCTGGAACTCAACCCCGCCCACCTGTATCTGCATATTCAGCCACACCCAATCTGACTGCATAAGCGACGCCTCTCAGCCAGCTCTAACCTGATATGTCGCTTTTCTCGCTTCACACTGGCGGATTGAGGAACATGGAGTATCCGTCTCCGAACTTTCTACACCTAGAATCGTTTTGTTCCTCCGCATACCTCATTCTCGCGAAGGATTGTGCCACTCATGCGAGTCTTCGACATGTCTCATCCCGTCGACCCGTGTCAAGATGCGCCAATTCCAGGATGCTAACATATATATCGACGAGGTGCTTGAAGGAGGCCCTCGCGCGTGCAATGCCTCGGGCCTGCCACCTTTTTTCGCGAGCTGAGAATGCGCGTCCAAGCTTTCCGCCGCACTTTCGTGCTGGTGTTCAGCATTGTTTTTCCTTTGGTCGTCCTTCTGCAAGTGACTTGGATGTACCGGGAATCATTGCCTACGATATCACTTCGAAGACAAAACCTCGTCGAGACAAAGTTGCACTGTTATGGCGATAACGACTGCTTCCCCGACATCCGATCGATGAACGCATCGGACCTTGACACCAACATCAAGATATGTCAGAGTCAGCCCGAGAAGCGCTATGGGGCTCAGCTCCGGGTTGCGACGGTGACAGCTCAGTTTGGGCAGCCGGAGGACCACTACAAGCGTGCCTTGCGCACCCATCTGCAACACAGTCTGGTGCATCAGTCTGAGGTCCACGTCCTCTGTGCCGAGATTGTGGACGACTTGTGGAACAAGCCCGCCTTTATACTCGAGCTCCTTCTATCGGAACTGGAGAAGCCCGAGGACGAACGCCTTGAATGGCTGTTCTGGGTAGACAGGGACACCATCATCCTCGACAACTGCCGGTCGCCTTCAAGCTTCCTTTCTCCGGCAGCGAAATGGCCTCCGAGTGAAGCCGCTCAACAGGCTGATGGAGTTGAGCGGCCCGAAATCAACCTTGTTGCGACGAAGGACTGGAATGGTCTGAATAACGGCATCTTCCTCCTGCGCGTCAGTCGCTGGAGCGTTGACCTATTCGCGGCCATCTTGGCACTGAGATATTTCAGGCCTGGCGTGGATCTTCCTTTCACAGAGCAAAGCGCGATGGCCATGCTGATGCAGGAATTCCAGTTCGCGAAACAGGTTGCGTGGGTGCCGCAATGGTGGTTCAACGCATACCCGAGGCCAGAGGAGGACTTTGACGAGGCGGACCTTGAGTTACTGGAGGAACACCACGCCAGGAGGGGAGACTTCTTGGTGCACTTTGCTGGGTTGGGTAACCGAGACGAGGCAATGCCGGTTTGGCTGGACGTTGCCGAAGACGAGTCAAGGCAATGGAGCGTTGATACACCACTGAGGGATGTTGACAGTGGTATCAGGCAGTATTGGAGGGGTAGAGTGAATGCTGCCTGAGATTGATTAGTATGAATTCCAAGACATCTTCCCGTTACGATAATCCCCAGAAAAGATCCGTATGCTCTCATATGCTTTCTTTGATACTTGCATACCCTTCTGGTCTGTGCCTGACTACTATTCAAGTCGATGGGTCTGCGTTGGGTCCCTTCGCCATGTATTGGAGTCCAGGCGTCAGGATGCCGCCTACGACAAGGGCAGCAGCTGCCTTGTCCGAGCAATCGCCCACAAACACCTCAGCGTGCCTCTCCAAACTATCGTAAGACCATCTTCAGTGGAAGCAGGACGGAAGGGACGTACCAAGAGATAACGACTTGTTGCAGCCACAAGATTGCGGAATACTAAACACTCAAACCCGCCCTCCCTCAGCACCCCAGCACACACGATCAAGTCAATATGAACGCCAGAAGCACCAAATTCCACCACATACGACCATACCTACTGGAAACCTCGGGATCCCGTCCGCTCTCCCCTAGATAAACCAGTAAGGGCCGGACTAGTAGTCGGGTGGGTGATCACCGGCGAATACCTGGTGTTGTATGTTTTGCGATTTTGCATTTCAGGTGTGCATACATTGCCTGGCGTTGAACGCTAGTCCAATGGTGCGGGATCAGCCTTTGGTCAAGCCTGCGTGCTATGCGCTTGATTCGGCACCAGTACATATCTCGCAATTATCGACATCTTAATCACCTTTCAGGCCAGCATATGGCTTGGCCCCTCAAAAAAATTGGACCTCCCCTTCGTTTGTGGGGGGGGGGATGTGTGGCCATCTGTTCCTCTGGATGCTTCATGGTGAACTTGATCGCTGCGGTTGCAAATCGTAGTCGCATAAGATATCTCAACAATGGGAGGTGCTCATTGCCCGAAAGTGGGATTACATTACGTTTTACACTACGTCGTGGCTCATCTCGTCATTGTCGACCCTTTCTCATCCTCAGGTAGACTACGGCATGCTTCGGGCATGTAAGACTCGATATGCAGGCCGCACCTGATTAGAGTCAAGGTCCCTACCAACTTGTTGTTTCTCAAATCTAGCAACTACCCTCCTCGCCCAAGCCAATCTCGGTCGCAGCCAGGAGGAACTCCATGAAGCCAGCACCGGTCTCAAGAGCGTTCTGGTGGTAAATCTCGCTCGTGGGGTAGAAAGCGCAGCTGGCCGCCGTGTTGCCGAAGCCGAACTCGAGGCAGTAGCCGTGAAGCTTGTTGAGGCTGGGGTCGATCTGGTGGCGGGCCCAGGCATAGTCATCCGAGGCACCGGAGGTAGGGTACAGGTACGCGGCGGACATGGCCTCGTAGTGGCGACCAGTGGCGGCGTCCATGGCGTTGACAGAACGCATGGCGGCGAACGCCTTGTCGGACCAGTCCTTCTGCGTGATGTACTCGCCGTAGACGGCGCCGCTCTGAGGGTCGTCGGGCATCAGGCCGCGGACCTTGTCGTAGGTCGAGTTCAGGAAGTTCTGCTCGGGGTGACGGCTCTGAAGCTCATCGATTCCGCTTGCGTACAGCCTATGTTCGGCTTGATTAGCAAAACAAGCACATTCTCAGAGGGACGATTTAGAGTAGACACTCACAGAACACCAGCATAGGCGTGGACATCCATGTACCAACGCAAGTTCTCGTGCTCATCCATGACCCACTTGATCGCCTGGGTCTCGGCCTCGGAGAAGGCGGACGCGCCCTGGTAGGTCTGGGCACGAGGGTTCTTCGAGGCGACATTGGGGCCGACCTCGGGGTGGAACTTGTTCAGGAAGTCAAAGACAACATCAAAGTTACGGTTCAGGTCAACGCCAACGGAGGCAGGGTTGCCAGCAACGGCGGCCGCGGGGTTGCGGTTCTTCCTCCAGCAAGTGTTGGTGCTCTGGTCCCAAGCGACACCGTCAGGGTTGCTCTGTAAGTCATCCGGTTAGATCCAAATTGGAGTATCACAGCGCACGGAATTGCTCTAGGACGGCATTGGCTTACAAGAGGGGTGAAGACGATACCCGCGGCAAGGGCACGACGCACGTCGCAGTTGGTGTAAGTGCGACCACCGTACTGTAGGCCGGTGTTGTGCTTGTTGGCATACAGCAGATCCGAGATGAAGTAGATGATGTTGTCGGAGGAGCCGCGCTCACGGGCGTGAATGGCGCCGTTGAAGTAGACGTGGTAGCTGGAAGAGCAGTTCTTCTGGCCACCGACCTTGGCACCAACAATCTCGGCGCCCTCGTACGTCTTGACGGGTGCGACGAAGGACTCGAGATCGTACTCGTCGACGAGAGCCTGGACGGCAGCCGTGATCTCGCCGACATTGAGGAGGGTCTCGAGGTTGGTGCCGGGGGCTGAGTGCCGAGACCGCGGGGAACGGTGCCGTTCGCGAACCGGTTGCCAGTGCCAATGGCCAGGCCTGTGTTTCCGGTCTGGCGCTTGACAACGGCCTCGCCACCATTGGCAAGTTCCTCGGGAAGGATGCAGGCCTCGGTGAGAAGGGCGAGCGAGGCGATGGCGCCGGCGGTGGTGAAGGTCTTCATGGTGGGCAGCGGTTCTGAACAGGAAGACACTGGTGGGACGAGGAACGAATCAACAGATCAACGGGCCAGGACGGGCAGCGCCGAGATCCATTGTAGCGGATCGGTCCTTCTTATACACGTGCTGGGGAGACACAGACGATCGTATGCCAAAGGTTCATTTCAGTGGCGATCCTCCCCGTTTGTTGGCATGCAGGCCCAGTGGCATCTACGGCAGCCCGTAGCGTCGCACGAAGAGTGATCTCAGAGGGCGGCCTGGCGACAGGGCGACAGACCGGCGACGGCTACCGTAGGTCTGACAAGGTTAATTGGGTCTGCCGAGCCAGGCTTGTTGACTAGAACTCATCACTGGCGTCACCGTACCGTATGGCGTTTCTGTTTCGGGCAGCTCGATAGCTATGGAGCAGTTCAAGGTCGTATGGGCGGGTGTTGGCGACGTGCAGGCTCCCCCTTGCTGGGCAGAATCCAGAATGCGCGCATCGCGGAATTACATTGCAGCTGCTGGACCCAGTCGCGTCCCGTGCCCTGCAATCTGCTCCACGCCCGCGTGTCCTAGCCTTGAGATGCGGGGATCAAGTGCCGTTTCGGGCAGGTCGTTGTGCTTCTCCATCTCTACAGGGGTTCACGAAGAATCAGCTCGATAGTGTGGTGTCGAGGCAGTCGTTGCCTATGCAGGTGGAATACGACGAGTCAATGGCCAACAAAAAGAGCAGCTCTTCTGTCTTTGCAACAGGAATGCCGGGCATGGGCGATGAGCAGTGTAAATCGACTCTTCATCTCATGGCTGATCAGCAGCCATGGAGCGCCGTCGAAGACTGGGCAAGCACAGGCCAAAGTCAATTTGCACAGCATGTCTTCGTCTCGGTGCCTTGCCGAAGGTACTTCACTGGGCTCCATGAACAACTCATCTCCTCCGCCCAGCCTCCGATAAGGATGTTCTTCAGAGCTTCCATTTCAGTGGCCCGCTTCCTACCAGGAACTTCCTAGCCCACATCATGCAACCAAGATAAGGCCCCGGCCACCTCCAAGAACTTCGATTGGATGGTGTGTCAGGCACCAGGGGAGAAGGCGACCTCGTCAAAGTCAGGCAGGTAGGCTTGATACACCGGTGCTCCCGAGATGCAAAGCTCAAGTTCCCGTGCCGCCTATTGCTAGGTCTTTGGGGAAGAGCTATGACAGGTCGCCATCTCGCCCTAACGAGGATCGGAACCCTGCCAACGATCTGCACCGTGTGTGCCATGTGAAATCGTGCGAGGGTGTCAGGGCGCGAATAGATGTCTCACTGGCAAAGTTCTGCCAGTTCCACGCGCCACATCTCATGTACTTGGGAAAGACCTCATAGGCACATCACGACGATATCGATTGAAAACCCTAGCGGAGGTGGTTGTATGTGCTCTGTATTTCGGTGACGGCGACGCGGTGTGGCCAACTCTGGTGCGACTAGGCATTGATGCTCGAATCTTGTGGATAGCATAGCAGCACTCCGTCGTAGTGAGTGGCACATGGCGTTGTCGTCGATTTCAAACGAGCCGGCCTTCCCGGGATCTTTGTCTGTCCGGTTTGCCATTTCCGCACACGTTGTGGTTGCAATCCATGAACGCAATCGAGCGCCCGATCATGCTGGCCTCCACAAAACCCATCTCGCCCAAGTATCTGGAGGTGCCGCAGCACGAATCGATAAACCGAATTCCAATTTCGTCACTGCTCATTTGTTAGCAAGAACACTGAGAAGTAGGCTGTTTGGGCGCACATCATTATGATCAGAGCGAGCCCCGGGCCTGATGAGTACAATCCGGGGCTCGCTTCCCTCTCTACAAGCCATCCCGTTTCACGAAGAGCTGTTCAAGCGATATCATCGACCTCCATATCCGCTGTTGTCGCAGCAGCCTTCTTCCCCTTCTTCGACTTCTTCGATTTCTTGGACGTCTTGGGCTCGACAGCATCTGAAGTATTCGAGTCAGCAAGCGCGCAACATGTCCGATCAGAGAACAATCCCACCCTCCATCTCAACCTCGGCTTCTTCCTCCGCATCCTCCGCATCAACATATTCCTCGTCCGCCTCTTCGTCCTCGTCCGCGCCCTCAACTTCCCCTTGTTCCTCCCGCCTCTTCGCAGCGTGTGCCAGTGCCTTCTCGACCTTGCGCGCCTTCTTGCGGCTCAGTGCTGCCTGGGGTCCGCTGTTGGGAAGTAGTCCAGGGCGGGCGCCGCGCCTGACATCGCGCTTTGCGACGCGGTTCGCATTGGCGAGAGCAACGCGCGCCTGCTGGGTTTTGGCCTTGCGGGCTTTGGCGTGTGCGTGTGGGCGGGAGGTGCCTGCGAGGTTCTTGGCGGAGGGAGCCATGGCGTCGGGTGATTTATGAGTAAAGGTTTTCGAGTGGTCTCATCGACAGAGAAGGGTGATCGCGACGTCGAAGAGCCTAGTGATAGAAGTTGAGGAGATTCAGAAAGTCGATGTGTCGGTATGGATGGCGGGGGGAGAAGAATCGAATGGGAAACTTTTTAGTGGAGCTGATAAGCAAATTGTAGGCATCTCCGATAAGCCTCACCGAGCTCACCGATCGGCAACCAAGAGAAGCCGTGGCAAGGTGAGAAGGACCTTGTACAGAACTCAAGCGACATGACGGCCGGTGTTGTACGTTTCTCGGGGCTCAAAGTCTCGGTACTACACGAAGTCAGAAACTGCAGTAGATGTGGCATAACTGCGGGCAGCCACTGCACAGCGAGGCATGATAGTCGGCTCACTTTCTGATCACTCAAATTGCCAGTGGCATCTGTCCAAAGGTCCTCAACTGCACGGAATTCGAGGCCACACCCCGTAATCGCTCTCAGTTCCCAATCACCTTGATTGCGTCGGCATGTTCGCATGGATGCGAGACCATGATGCGATTGGCGCAGAAGATGCGCATCCCACGGTGGCGGAAGGTGGGTGGGATCAGGCACCCGAGCAACTTATTAAGGGTGGCTTGTCAGGGGGTATTGAACTTTGCTTGGCCTGCAGTATGCCATGTCCGTAGGTTTGTACTCGTGGCCCTTTTTGGATAAAATGTCAGCATTCAATTCCGACTGTTGATTGTCGACGTCGCAGCCGGAGGCTTTTCTTGCTGGCCATTCGAGGGACGCTTGAATGGCATCTATTAAAAGTTTCAACGTCGACCAGAATGGCGGCCAAGACAGCGCGTCACTGTAACTCTAAGCGGCTTGTACAACCTATGAAACCAACGATCGTTTTGCGCGAGCCTGCTTCCGCTACGGCAGCTATCCCTGCCGGATCATCCGACAGAGTTGTTGCTCAGTCCAGACAATAGAACATATAGTGCGCGGCCAGTCCGGCCACGGCCGTTCCGTTCTTCTGAGGTCCGATTTCCTCCTTCTCAGCCAATGTCACTCCTTTATTGTCACAATGTATTTTACTAGTCTCTCGTTATTGTCCTTCCTGGCCCTCAGCGTAGTGGGCCAGGAGTTACCCCAAGGTGTCTTGGGATTTAACTCTGGAGCCACGAAAGCTGATTCGAAAGCGAAAGTTGAGTCCGACTTTGAGGATGAGTTCAAGACAGCCCAAGGACTCCGCGGTTCCCCTGGTCTTTTCAACAGCGTGCGCCTGTACACCATGGTTCAAGCGGGAACCACGAACAACCCCATCTCGGCCTTTCCAGCGGCTCTTAAAACCAACACTTCGATGCTTCTCGGAATTGGTGTTCCGGCACCAACTCAATCGACCAAGAGATCGCTGCCATGAACAGCGCCATCGAACAATATGGCCAGCGGTTTGCCGACCTTGTGGTGGCTATCTCCGTTGGAAGTGAGGACATGTACCGTCTTTCCGAAAGCGGCGTCGCCAACAATGCTGGGTTGGGACAGGGCCCCGACACCATTGTGCGCTTCATTCGCGAAGTCCGTTCCGCCATCAATGGAACGATCTTGGGAAACAAGCCCATCGGTCATGTGGACTCGTGGAGCGCATGGGCAAACAGAAGCAACACCGACGTCATTGACGAAGTTGATTAGATTGGAACCGACGTGTACACCTATTACGAGGCCGACAGAGGAAACGGATTCAGCAACACAACAGCTGTTTTCGACGACATATACAACCAGACTTTCACCTTCGCCGGCAACAAACCTGTCTGGGTCACCGAGACTGGGTACCCTGTGTCTGGTCCCAACTCTGGGGAGGCTATTGCCAGTGTGTCTATTGCGGCACAATACTGGCAGCTCATTGGATGTGACAGGCTATTCGGAAGAGTGAACACTTGGTGTATAACATCAGGGACTCCAACCCGGCGATTACGGAGAAGTTTGGGATCACAGAGAACCTCAAAACAACGGCCAGGTTCAATTTGACTTGTGCCGCTGACAGTGGTGCCCCCGCCCCTGTCAACGTGGGTTCTGGAGCGGCTTCTTCTCATGGTGGTGAGGTTCTGCTTGCTGTGAGCATGGCTTTTATCGGCTTGTCATTCACACTGTAGCAGTAATAGTCGAGCTGCTGAGGCTGGTAGTCTGGTTCTCATGCCTTTTTGAATCCGTACTTGTTTTAAGAAAAGCGTTTCTGACTCTACCGCTGCATGGCCGCACGCAGTGGTGTCCAAATCAACCTTCACATGCTGGCTTGAGTGAGCGCCTCTCAACTATTGGTCATTTTGGGCTTACTCCATGAGATTAAGAAAGTCGACAGTACATGTAGGGTGGTCAAGTTTCCTCAGAACAATCGTGGACGACCAGCAGGTCTACATCTTGGCAAAACTGTTTAATTGTTCTTTCCCTCTATCTCCTTTGAAGCATACGTACCTAAGGTAAGGTCCTCGTGACAAGAAGAGCACACGAGACACAACGACTACGACCAAAAACGCGAAGTCGGTCGCGCACCTGATAGGGGTTGGTGCAGTCGGGA
The DNA here is from genome assembly GCA_019188255.1 of Verticillium longisporum. Classification (NCBI taxonomy): domain Eukaryota; kingdom Fungi; phylum Ascomycota; class Sordariomycetes; order Glomerellales; family Plectosphaerellaceae; genus Verticillium; species Verticillium longisporum. The sequence goes on from JAETXT010000012.1 coordinate 475,315, forward strand.
GTCAGCGATGCGCATGATGATTGGCAGGAGCTCGAAAGCATGTTCACGGGTCACGGGATCTGACGCCTGTTACACAGCCTGCTTGGGTTGGAATAAACATTGTCATGGTGGTGCGATCACCCCGCTTTTAGTGCTCTTCTTTCATCAGTAGAAGAAGCCGAAAGACCAGTACCTATGGAGTTGTCGCGCAGCATCTCGCGATCCGAGCCTCTCAAGCCGGAGATACGTCTCATGAGCGCTATCAGCAATTTCGAAGCGGCTCTTGAGACTTCAGATCTCAGAAAGCATAAAGCCACGTTCAAAAACCTACGGACCAGCTCGCCCACTGCTCATGACATCGTTCGACTTACCGAAGAGATCAATCGAGACGGCCAGCGCTTACACAGGAGCTGGGGGCCCTATGGTACAAGACTCCTTAATGTCTTTGAACAAATCCACACCTTCACCAAAGTAGGCGACATATTGATCGGCGGATCTCAAAATATGATAGCAAGCAGCGTTTGGGCTGCCGTACGTCTTTCTCTCCAGTTAGCTATCGGACATCTGTATTTCTTCGAAAAAGTATCCGCCCTGCTCATAATTGGCAAGATGGTAACAGTCCAAACCAGCTTGTTCCAATTATACCCAACCTGCCAGGTCCTCAATGGATTCCTCTGCGAGTACCTCATCGTCATCGTGAAGATGTGCCAGAACGTTGCTATCTTCATGAACCACTCCTATGTATCGAAAATATGGTCATCATTTACAAAATCGTTTGACAAAGAGTTCAAAACGTTTGAAGACGACATCCGATGTTCGGCGACCCTGATAAACGACCAATGGAGAGTTCTTCTGACACAGACTCAGCAGGGCCTTGAATCACAAAGTAGCAGCAACTTAGGCGTCAGCATGTCGATAAGACGCACACTCTCCAGGGCGGCAGCGAACGACAACCAGATTCAAATCTTCGAGGCGCTTCGTCGTTTATCGCCGCATCAAGATGACTTTACCAACACTTGGCGACGCCAACGCAGAAAGGGTACATGCAAATGGATCTTGGGCCACCCAGACTACCAGTTCTGGAAAGAGCCCCGGCATGACCCCCCCAAATTGCTGTGGATTTCGGGACATTTGGGTAGCGGAAAAACGGTTCTGATGGCGAATATCGTGGCCGACTTGGCCGGTAGTCCAAAAACAAAGGAATTGCAGATACAGAACCAGGACCAACTGTTTCTTGCTTCATTCTTCTGCCACTACGACGACAAGAGAACATTGAATGCAGATACAATCATCAGAAGTATCACTGCCCAGTTCTTGTATATCCTACAAAGCGCTGGGAAACTCAAGAGTCCCCGGCAGCTTGAGAGGTTTGCATGGGACACCCAATCAGCCGTGGACTGCGCCTCACGACTGCTACCGCGTAATGAACATTACTACATTGTTCTTGATGCGATTGATGAGTGCGACGATGCACATTTCAATGAACTCATCGAAGCATTTCAGAACTTGCGAGAATCCTTGAAAGTTCACTTATGCATCTCTTCTCAAAGCCAGTACACCACTCGATAGGAAACCCTTGTGAATCTTCTGGGAATCGAACTTAAGAACATCAAGGAGATCAAGATGAATACTTCTGCTCAACAAGATGAGCTTTCTGAATTCATTGCAGCGGATATTGACCGTCGCAAACACATCAAGGTTCTCAATCCCTAACAGCAAACTCTGCTGAAAGACGCGTTAGTGACCGGCGCGCAAGGCATGTACCTATGGGCTGTTCTGCAGCTCGAGGCTCTTCTACCTCGCTATGGTCCTGTCGTCATCTCTGACGCGGATATTTTGGTCTCGCTACAAAACCTTCCAACTACACTTGACGACGCCATCGAACGTGCTCTGGCTAGGATCCGTGACATCCGGTACGGCTCCAAAATCTTCCAAGTGGTCTCGGGAGCTGCTAGACCCTTGACAACAAGAGAGCTTGCCGTCGCTCTGAACATAAAGCCAGGCGATACTCACTGGGACACATCGACATTAGCTAGTAATCCTGACAGTACCGTCCACGCGTGCGGCGGCGGTCTCCTAGAAATCGACGAAGAGCAGGGGACGGTACACTGGATTCACCATAGTATCCTTCAGCATCTTCTCAGTCCTGCAAAATCAGCTGTAGACGATCCTGGTGTGTGTTATCACTTCATTAACTCAGCTGCTCAAGAGTTGATGGGTGAGTTGTGTGTCACCTACCTGTTCTTGGACTGTCACAACCAAAACGGCGTTTCCATGCCAACAAAACACTTTTTGGGGGCTGCGCAAGCAGCATCTACGATTGCCTCGGCGGCCACTGTTGGAACGACTTCTCGGTCAAGCTCCTTTTTCAGCCGACTCGTATCGAAACAGACGCCTTCCACTGTCTCCACTGATTTCCTGAGAGCGCTGCAAAATCTTGAAACACGGCCAAACTATCGTCAGGATGATGTCAAATCCTTCTCCGAGTACGCCGATGCTTTCTGGATCAGACACTCAGCTCTGATACCTGCGAATTCTGACTCTACGTCTCGATTGCTCCCGTTATATACCGACATGCTCAAAGAGAAGCGATCCTCAGTCCTTCGACCTTGGAGTTGGCCAAGTAAAGACGCGCTTTGGTACCCAGGTGGGCCCAGAAACGACTGGTTCACCTTGGATATCATGCGGTGGTGCAGCATCCATAAACACTACGGGATTGCAATGGCATGTCTGCGCGCAGGCGAGCAACATTATGCTAGGATCTTTGTCGCGTTGAACAATGCTCGGAATGCTCGGACGCTCGACATTCATATTTCATACGGTGAAGAAAATGATCTCCTCGGCTTCTCAAAGCTTCTGTCTGTGGATACGGCGCTTAAAATCGATATGCCAAAAGTCTGGACGCAAATCATCGAAGCACCCTCGGGGAGCTTCGATACGGAAGGAAACGCCTCCATATTTAATTCTCGGCACTTGAACAGCTCGGTCTGTGTATCGAGTCACGGAGAGATTCTGACACCGCTTCAATTGGCTATGACGGTTCAATGCCATCCAAAAATCATAGAACTGCTCATATCGTGTAGGGCAGATCCGTATTATCCGCTGGATACTGAAGGGACGTCTCTCGAACTGAGTCTGGACAGCGACCATGGAAAACATTCGCCGTTGGTGATCGCTGTGGAGGCGAACTGGACTCCTGGCGTCGTCGCAGTCCTGGGCCAAGAGAATTACTCACCGGACCAATGGTATAGAGCGTCCCGCTGCCGAACAGCTCTGGACCTCCGCTGGCATGGCGGCGGAACTTTGCTAGGGCTTTCCATCGAGAACGACAACTTCGATATATTCCATCTTCTTGTCCGTCATTTCGCACCTGTGAACGATTGGTATCGAAATCAAAAAGCGGGCGCAAGCAGAGTTCTCAGACTTCGAAGATGGCCTCTTTTTGAAGTTGCTTGTACGAAGGATCCTCGCTGGCTGCAAGAGCTCCTGGGGGCGAATGTCGATGTAGAAATGCTCGTAAGCGGGCTGACGGCGTTGCAGACTGTTCTCATGTGGCGGAAGGATCTACTCACAAGCCAGGATGGTGGCAAGATCGTCGCTTTGTTGATTAATGCAGGTTGTCCGGACTATTAGGAAGCGGTTTAAGGTATGACTAGACAGCCAATCATCTTAAGAAATATTCTAAAAGAGGAATGTTGTGGTATTAAAATGAGAGTGAAGTATGAATTCAGTGCTGGTGATGATCTCCTCTTCCCCCCTCGACACCCTTGTTGACATGCCGCAGCAGTCTTCCTCGCCAGACGGCTAATTTCAAGCAGCAGCAGCAGGCGCAGCCTTCTCAGGCTCAGAGCTGTGGGCCGAGGTACCCGCCAGACCGGCATGAGGGTCCTGACCCGTCAAGATGTCGGACACGTGGCGCGTGACCTCGACATAGTCGTAGGCAAACTCGCCGCACTGCACATCATCAAGACCAAGCTCCTCCTCATCAATGTTCACGCGAAGGCTGAGGCCGGGGATGAGGTTCAAGACGAAGCAGATGAGGCAGGTCATGACGAAGCACCAGGCGATGCCGGCGACGGTGCCAGCGAGCTGGTAGCCAAACTGGACGTAGTTCTGCTGGATCCAGCCGCCGTCAATCTCGGTCGCGCCGTCGAGGGCGGCCATGTAGTCACTGGGCACGGTTTAGCAGGGAGGTCACAGAGGAAGACTCGGAGGCGAGGGGAACTTACGCAGCGAAGATGCCGGTCAGCAGGTTGCCGACAATGCCACCGGCACCGTGGACGGCGAAAACGTCGAGGGCCTCGTCGATGCCAACGAAGAACTTGAGCTTGGTGGCAAAGTTGCACGCAGCTCCGCCCACAATGCCAAAGACGGGGACGGACCAGATGGGAACGTAGCCTGCGGCAGGGGTGATGACGACGAGGCCAGAGATGGCACCAGAGCAGAAGCCAATGGTAGACCACTTCTTCTCCAGGCGGTAGTCGAGTAGGACCCAGGTCAGGCCGGAGATGCAGGCGGCCAGGTTGGTGACGAAGAGGACGACGGGCGTGCGAATGTTCGAAGCGAGGGTCGAGCCACCGTTGAAGCCAAACCAGCCCACCCAGAGGAAGACGGTGCCGAGCAAGACATTCGTAACGTTGTGGGGCCTGTAGGGGAGGCCGTGAAGACGGTCGTAGCCGGATCGCTTTCCGAGCATGAGCGAGTAGGCCACGGCTGCGACACCAGAGTTGATGTGGACAGGAGTGCCACCGGCGAAGTCGAGAGAGCCGAGCTCGAGGAGCCAGCCGTTGGCGTTCCATGTCCAGTAGGCGATGGGGTCGTACACAACAGTGGCCCAAATGAAGACGAAGACCATGGCAGGGAGGATGCGACCGCGGTCGGCGATGGCACCGATGGCAATGGCGGGACTGCGACCTGTTAGAAACGAGATTGCAAGACGCGCCAGGGAGACACTCACGTAATGGCAGCAAAGAGACCTTGGTAGATTGCGAACATGATCTCTGGGATGGCGCCAACTGGCTGGGCGACGACATTACGGAAGCCGATATAGTCCATGTTGCCGAGGAAAGCGTTGCCCGTTTGCGAGAAGGTCAAGGAATAGCCCCAAAAGAACCATTGTACTGTCGCGACGCTATGCGCGAGCATGATCATGAGCATGAGCGAGAGTGCCGACTTTCGCCGGGCGAGACCGGCATAGAAAAAGCCGACACCGGGGATCATGAGCAGAACGAGGGCGGAGGAGGTGCACATCCAAGCAATGTCACCAGACTAGAGGAACAGAACAGTCAGCACAGCGCCATATCTGCAGAACGTGGGTTGTCGTCTGCTCACCTCGTACCAGACGTTCATGTTGGCAACGCCAGCTGAGGTGCCATCGTCGGCCGCCCCCTCAGTGCCGTTGTAGGCCTCGGTGTAGAGGCCAGCAGACATGGCGGCAGGGAATTGTCGTCGATACTTTCAGTACTGTTTCGGTGCCAGAAGGCCTCGTTCTGGATGCGTCCGGAGCACTCGTGAAGCAAAAGTGACAGAGGATTGTCGACCAACAGCTGACACGAGATGAGAGAACAGATGGCAGTCACACAGAGGCCGGGGGTAAAGGCAGCCTAAATAAGAACCTACAGACCAAGGCGTGATCTCCATTCTCGCTGCAAGGCGCGCTCCTTCCTGCACTTACAAATGACAGACAAGACTTTTGATAGCGAGGCAAGTACCGCGAGGTAGGTGGACAGACGGGAAGCGAACCCCTGTCCGTATCAATGGAGGGTCGATAACTGAGCAAGCCGGGTCGGTCTGGGCATGGGATGGCGGCTTGGGAGCATGGGGATCCCTCATGATAGCGACAAGACTGAGTGGATCGGCGAGCGAACAGGGAATCACACCAGGGAGGGTTGTTTCCCCGGAACAATGGTGTCGACGCGCAGTGGCATCACAGTGGTGCAGAGCGCGGGTGCCAAGATGTCGGGACAGTGATCGGAGCAAGCTAGGAACGCCGTGTGTCTGTTACTGGAGGCACATCCTGCGACACAGAGGTAAAATATGAGACAAGGTAGCCTTGGTGCGTCGAAGCTTGGACGGGTTGGTGTTCGTGTGGGAAGGGAAGACGAGTCGTCCCACGCCACATCGGGCGACAGAAGGCGGATGGCCCCTTTGGACATGGATATGGAACTGATAAGGACATGGCTCGCGCCGGGGGACATGGGGGGCACGTGCTTGGCGTGTGGACGTGCTGGAGTGGCTAGTGCCAGGGTATCAGGTACGAAGGCCCTGTTGGACGACCATTTGCACTCGTATGTTGCATTGATCCGCCCATCGAACGTTGAAGGGCACAATGAGGCACCTGCAGGACTGTCTGACAATTGAAGATGAAAAAGAAGAAACCAGCCGTTTTGCACTGCGCGGCTGGCTATTTCAACGTGCTTCTGTGACTGCTCACCAAGGCAGGACGTTAGGCATTGACCCCCACAGAGTACATTATGTGGCTGGTGCCTCGGTGAATGCACCCACCTTGCCGAACCTTCATGTACCACACCTCGACAGAACTACCTACCAACCGAAGCATCCTCCATCATGGCGTCCACCAACCGAACATAGTGCCATTCATTCCGACTGGGGTACTCCCGCCAATAGATATGCTTGTTGTCGATGAAATCTAATTCCTCAATCGCTGACCGCCTGCCATGATTCCTCCGCTCGCCGCACCACCGTCAGTATCGCCAAGGCACCATTCAACTTAGAGCGTACACTCGATCGCGGCACCAGTGTACGGGGGGTATCGTATGACACTGGCAGGACCAAAAGTGAAAGACATGGTCAGGCAGAACACAGCTTCAGGGCCATCTGACCACCACAGGATATCTCGGTCGCCGAATGAAATAGCAGTCCTGACGAGTTGGCCTGAGGTGACCTCGTTCTTGATCCTTTCTGCTTATCTGCCAGAGCTTCCGTGCCGTCGGAACCAACGGAGTCAAAGCTCCAACCTCGAAAGAAGGGGTTCGTTCATCCATCCTCCACCCCTGCCTGTCATCAGCGCCAGCACCTTATTCCCCTGCGGCCATCCACCTTGTCAGGGCAATGAGCGAATGAGCGAGTGCAGGTATTAATTAGGGTAGTCAACCATGCATGCAGCAGCACGACAGTGCCAGACGTCAACACGTCCAGAGAAATGCTTTGACCAGCCCGAGACATCTCTGGACTGCCTCTCGTCATTGTCAGACAGCCAAATGAGGCCAACTTGGACTACAGTCTGCTCCTTGCATTCCAAACAATCGTGCTTGCCGACAGGCCTGGAGTCCTCATCGAAGGAATCCTCGTGGTCATGGAGAGGAGAGGAGGTATGAGCCTTGGGGCTTGTTCGATAAGGATGACGTCTGATTGGGAGCTCTCTTATCTCTCGGCATAGTGGGTCGGTGGCTGCAGCACATCCTTGGCGAGATAAGGGAGTCCCTGCGAGACCTTCCTTGACGTCGACCATCCATCTCGAGCCTGCCTAGAGGCGCCAACGACACGCCAAATGCAGAGGATTCTGGGCCAAACAAACACAAAGCAGACTGCAATGCGAACACTATCCACGGTTCCGGCAGTCAGGCTCCGGATCAGTGCCTTTCTGGCCAGTCTGCGTTATCAACCTTGTTCCATTAGTGTTTGCGCTTGCTAACATCTCCAACCGCCAAGCGCCAAGCCGCCATCCCACCGTCAACCTCCCTCAGCGTGTCTTTGGCTAGCCTCGGTCCTGATACCGGAGCAGAGTCCTGACCCTAGTGATTCGCTGTGAGAGCAAATCCTAGTTACTGGCAAGCATGACGGCGAACCAGACCCTACTTGCTGATATCGAGATAATCACTGCTAACGAGCCTCCAGTCGGCCGCACCACGTCGCTTGCTTGCCGCCATGACCCTGATGATAGGCAAAACGCACTCTTTGCCGCTACACTTGAACGCGGCACCGCCAAGCCGAAGGCGTTGCAGACACTGCACGCTCAGGGTCAAACCGAACCCCCGTCTTATTCACATGCTGATCTACGAGGAGCAGGCCATCAACTTTCATCATCACAAAAGCTCAAGTGTCAGATTGAGCATCTAGATCGAGGCGTTTCATTCCTTCTTTTGGGTGCATGCCACCTCGAAATCGGATGGTCGTCTACCATGCAGCTCCGCGATCGATACCACATTGCCCGCGCTTGCGTCCCTGCTTCTCAGCGCCCGCAAGGTGCCAACTGCCGGATCTCATCACAGTCGTAAAGTTCCCTTCTTCTAGACTGCTACCATCTTTCGACCTGGATCAAGTTCGGCAGACTTTTGTCCCTGCTTCCTTGCGGGCGCTCGCCCCCTCCCAAATCGTTCTTGGCGAAGGCTTGCGGTCCTCGTCTGCCAGAGATCTGGCACTTGCCTGCTGGTCCGTAGGGCTTTGCGGGCGTAATTTATGCTTGGTGCCCCATTTTCTTCGATTCGCCATACGCGCTGTTCAGCACGTGTGCAGACGCAGAAGGCCCGGTGCAACATATAAGGTATTCTGTTCGCCGTCGAAGAAAGTGGCTTGAACCTTTCTTTGCTGTATGGGCTAATCTTGACCTGTCCTCACGCGCTCGCAGTACGATTCCTCGCCGCCATGATGCGTTCAAGGTAGTCATCAACAGCAGGATGACGATAGCTGCGATATATCATGACGCATTCATCGGGATATCCTAACTTTCATGTCTACTCAAATGCTCATTCGCAGTGCCAGGAAAGTCGTCACTCTGCATACCACAGTCGAAACGCCTTGAAAGCTCCTCTTGAGTTTATCCAGCAGAAAATCTCATTCAGACCTGACTCCCACTATGTAAGGGGCTGGTCGTCGAGCATCGCGCTAGGACGAGGCCTTAAATGTATTATTACTAGATAAAGAATAAGAATAAGAAGAATGCTATAATAGCTCTTCATGCCCCTTTATAATGGAAAACAAGGGGTCGCGTAGGAGCCCACCTGCGAACTAGCTGCTAAGGCGCAGCCTCAGCTTTGTGGCTTAGCCGGGTATAACCCGTAACACTCTGGAGCCAAGTGCCTCCTGTAGGGTTTTACGGGTTAATTCGCACTCACAGAACCAACGCAACACCTGTTCGCAATCACGATACTCAAGTAATGACCAATGGAGGATATTCAACGACTTGGCCCGTAGCGTCTAACACACCAAGCCGCCATCAACCTGGTACACTGAACCTGTGATGAACTTGCTCTCGTCTCCCAGCAAGAATACAATCAGTGCGGCGACCTCGCTCGGCTGGCCCTGTCTTGGCAAAGCCATAGAATAAGACGTGGGCCTCTCGCCCAGACGTTGTGCTGATGTCTTCAAGAGAGGCGTCTCAATAGGGCCGCTGCTTATTGTCAGTGACACTTTCCTTTCATGACATAACGTGTTATCACTCACGGAGCAACTGCATTGACCCGCACGTGTCTCGATCCGAGCTCTTTCGCAGCCGTCTTCGTCAAACCGACAACGCCATGCTTGCTTGTGACATAGGCAGCGCTGTTCGGCAAGCCGATGATTCCCGCCACCGACGCAGCATTGACGACTGACGCGCCGTCTTTCAATGCTGGGATCTGTGCCCGCAACGAATTCAATACGCCCTTGATGTTAACTCCCATAACAAAATCCCAGTCGTCGTCATCGATTTCCGCAATGGAAGCGATGTTCTGCTGCTTTCCAATGACACCTGCGAGATTTGCTGCGCCATCCAGCTGGCCGAACTTATCAACAGCTTCGTTGATCCAACCTTCAACGGCTCCCCGGTCTCGCACATCGACCTGCTTCGAGTGAATGTTTTCTATGCCGGCGACTTCTGCCAGTTCAGCCCTGACTTCTTCAAGAAGCGATGCGTTGGCGTCGGCGAGGGACAGACGAGCGCCGAGAGAGGCGAGCTGGGTTGCCGTGGCGCGGCCAATGCCTGATGCCGCGCCTGTAATGGCGATAACTTTGCCTTTGATGGTGGACATGATGATGAGTGAGGCGCTGGTGCAGGATACAGAAGGCGAGCATGGGCTGTCGATTCTCTGGATTGAATGCGATCGATTTAATCCAGGTACTTATGGGGTATGCGCCGCCTTTGCAGGTCTAGTACGTTGCGCTTTCGAGGCGGGGTTCCGGATTTCGTCGGAATGCCGCGAAACGACACCCGGGTTCCCGTTCTGCAGGGCCAGAGCTAAAAATTGTTGTGTCGGTTAAACTCGCCCGAAATGTTGAACCCCCCACATAAAAAACGCGGCCCTTTGCTGTAGGTTTACAACATGTTGCGTTGACTCACAGTGTAACAACAGCTTTCAGCGAGTGCAACGCGTCGAACTTGAGCTGATGACGAGGGATGCGTTGAGTGTTCCAAGTTCGTGGCGCGTGAGTTCAACGACAACCAACTCGACCCGCATCACGACGAGTGCCGTTCTTAAAGTGACACCAAAGATGCAATGCGTGGATCGCATCACGAATGGATTACTCAATCAAAACAATCATGTTTATAGGTGGATTTGAATGCAGCTAACAATGACTTGGACTTGAATAAACATTCGTTGTTTTAAGCCCTAGCAGAAGACAGGTCGCTCCTCGGCATAGATATCACGCTGCGCTGTCGTAAGCTGCGCTCAACTGTCTAGTAGACGTATTCAAAGTTGGGGTTCTCCTTATCCGTCATATCTGTAAAGGCAGTGACGTTGAGCTCGTCAGCCACAAAGCTGCCGTTCGCGCGCATGGCGGCACGCTTCTCCTCCTTTCTCTTGTTCTCCCACTTGAAGGCATAGCGGAACACGAAGAATAGAGCGAGCTCGATGCAGTTCGCCACAAGGATGGAGCCGATGCCGAGCTGGTACTTCGGGGCCTGCTTAGTGAGGTAGAAGAATGGGCTGACAATGTTACCGATGCAGGCGCCGAACCAGATCATGCCTGAAACAATCATCTTCTTCGACTGACCGCCCGTGTTGGAGGTGATCAGAGAAAGAGAAATGACAAATGATGCCTGGTACGAGCCGGTGAGATAGCTAGAAAATGATTGTCAGCTTTCAGCCTACAGAGTCAGGGCCACTCATACATACAAGCAGACAAGGCGTCCAACGTAGGCGTCCTTGGGGGCAAGAAGAAAGCCTAGAGATCCAGCAATAGTCGGAATCATGAAGATTGCACAAACCAAAGTACGACTGTTATGAGGCATATATCTGTTGGCGAGAGCACCCAGACCAATCCAGACGACCACCAGAGCACCCTGAGGAATGCCGAGCAAAGCGGTCTCAAGAGTGTCGAATCCAAGGCCCTTGATGACCAGGGTGGAGAAGTTGGAAATGCCTCCGTTGGGAACATTGGCAACGAAGCCAAGCAGAGTGAAGAGCCAGGTCTTGTAATCGCAGTATGCCTCCTTGATCTGGCCCCAGTTGATTTTCCGTTGTTCTATTCCCGTCTGATTGCGACGCATACGAGCGATCATGATCAGTTTCTCCTCGCGGTCGAAGCCCCAGATGGTGCGAGGCGAGTTCGGCAGCATGAAACAGAGGATGATAGCCCAGAATGAGCAGAAAGCACCGACGACAAGGAACTCGTAGCGCCATGACTCCAATGCTCCCTTGATATGCCCAATGCCGTAGCCTATATCGTCAGTAGCTGCGGAATGGACCAAGGACGGCTGTAGCTTACCGATCAAGCCTCCTCCAGCAACACCAATGCCATTCCATGCATACCAAGCTGAGATGCGCGAAGGCTGTTCCTCGCGAGTGTAGTACATTGAAGTGATCAACATGAAAGCAGGGTCGGCGATTGCCTCAAAAGCGCCAGACAAAACTCTGAGGGCCAGCAGGCCCCAGAAGTTGCCAGCTGCAGCTTGTGCCATGAGCAGCGCACCCCACATGAAGATGTTGAAGGACAAATACCAAGCAGGCGGGCAGCGCTGCATGATGAGGTTCGAGGGAATTGCCCAGATCAGCCAACCGAAGTAAAAGCTGCTAGAGAGCCAGGAGTATTGGTCGCCCTTGAGATTGAGATCGTCTTTGAGGCCAAAGATGGCTGCATAGGATCTGTACTTGTTAGTGCATGTATTTTCCGGATGAAAGAGTTCTACTCACAGAGTGGTCTTGTCAACATAGTAGAAGAAGTAGCAAATGCCTAACAGGGGCAGTATTCGCATGTCAATCTTGCGGAGTACCTTCTTCTCGGCCACCTGATCTATCGACTCATCGTTGGGGTACCTTGCGAGGGCTTCGATGTACAACTCAGGGTCCGGATGATTGACATCCTCGCTGATGACATTGGGCTTCCCAAGCTCCTCCTCGACGTGCTCGACACCACTTCTTCTTCCTTCGCCAGTGGGCTTTGTTGCAATGACTTTACTGTCGGCCATGACGAAGCTCTTCTCTACCAGCTGCGTGGTTGGTCCTTGCTGTTGAAGTGACCAAATTGCAGATTGCTACTGATTGCTTGTCTCAGGAAATCAATGACTTCTTTATACATATGTAACTCTTGACCAGCACCAGTCAGTCGCCTCCGATGTCGAGTCAGATGTTTGCGGAGTCGAAACCTTGGTTTGGTTGGTAGGCGATCACCATCGGCTGATCCTGGGGGAGGAGTCGAGTCAGTGGGGCGCCACGTTCTAGCAGCGGTCATCGTTCCGACGGGTAACATTCATGCCCACTAGTAATACGACGGCATTTGGATAATTTGATGGGTAAATCCTGAAGCCAGAGACGTTTCGCCGAATTATGTCGCGCCAAGAAGTGAACTGCGCCGAGACGAGTTATTGGGTTACTCTCCCTGTCCAGCATTGCGGCTGCTGACGACCCGTCAAACCAGACGAGTCCCGGCCGTCGCATCGGGCTGGCAGCGCTGCGGGCTTCCGACCGCCTCGTCGACGGCTCCGACCCCACTGCCGACCCCACCTCAGCTAAGGCTCCGCAAGCCCCCAGAACGTCCACACCCGACGGAGACCATCCGATGGCTGCATTACTGATTCCTAGTAACAGTCTCCATTATGTATGGATCTCAAGTCGTATGTGAATGGTGGAATTCGTGTTTCCGAAGCGTCGGCGGGGACTTAGCAACTGGTGGCTTCGTCTGGGAATTTTCCCGCCACTGGGGATGGCACTCGATTTCGGATAGCTGCCAGACGTGTTTTCGAGGCTGCGCTTCTTTTTGGAGATCGTCGAGTTGGGACCACTCATGGCCAGCATCGAATTCATTATGCCAGGCACCCAGCGTTGATAATCCCAAGACGCATTTGTCTAGAATGCATGACCGAGTCAGATGTCAAGACGTGGACCTTGCATTCATGGTGCCGAGTGTTACGGGTTAGACCCGTTGACGTTGTATAGGCCTGTGGCCTATATCTCTATGAATGCAGCCCAGTTGAATCAACAACGTTGATTCAACACGTATCCTTTTAGCTCAATTGTATAGCTGCCAACAAGGCACTTACGACCGTGTGAGGGCTGCCACTAAGCCCCTTTAGGGCCAACCGTAACACCGAGCTATCTAGAATCATTATCGGTGTGAATTGCAATTCATACTGGCTCAAGATTCACGCCTTTGCATTATTGATTAGCAGGCTATCACCACGAGAGTCTCACGGTAAACAAGAATAAGTAGTATCCGTCTCTTAATGGGTCTCTTGGTATACCATTTTCTCAACATAGGCTTACATCCCTCCTTGAAGAAGTCCCTTATAACGCTTAGCCCCTCGCTTCGTACCTCCTCTTTTGAACAAAAAATACCCCGCTACCGTTCCCTTACTATTATAATAGTCGTAAACGAAGACCCTAAAAAGTGTAAGAGGGAGGGCTAGACCCTCGGCCAACAGACCAAAGGATCCAGCGGTATTGACACCACGTGTGAACCCAGCGCCTGAGACAGCTTGTAGGGGACGACTTGCAAGACTTTCTTACAGGGAGACTCATATAACATAGGCATTCCGCTTCAGCGGGGTCACTTAGCACGGCGCACTCGCGCGAAAGATCTATTAGACTCAGCTCCATCTCATTAAGCGCCGCGAGCTCTGGCATAGACTTTCCTATCCTGGTAGTAGACCATTCTTCGTATGGATATAGCGGTGAGGCGGCAAGTTAACCGTCGATGTCTTCCATGGGCGACTATAGTTATCACAACCACGCCTTTCATAATAAAGAGCTTTTCCGATTTGCAGGTCAATAGCGTCATCATACACACGGCTTGAAAGGTATTGCAATGCGAGATATTGTGGAGAACAAGACGAACACTGAAGTAAACACAAAATCAGTTGTGACAACGACTGTGCGGATGCTTCTTTAGACAGTTCTCCGCAATAAGCCCCCACGTATGTGTGATAAATCAAATGCCGTCTTGATATCGAATAGCAATAGCAGCCTGTATACACACGATACGTAGAGCAATTGCCTCGCTATCTTATCATTCCCGAGCAAGTTGTGACTCTTGATCTACCATTCGGCAACCTCCCCAACACCAAGCTTCTGCATCCTTACGACCTTATCGCAATTCAAGAGTCAAAGAGGATCGAATGCCTTTTTAATCTGCGTCATATTAAAAAGCGCCAAGATCAAAACGAACGACTCACCTGTCGCATTGCGTCAACGGTCCCCTCGCCAAGTTCATGGTTCAGATAGTCTCTTTTGACCAAGCCAACACCATGCTCACCCTGGTACGCGTCAGGATACTCCTCAATCTTTGGTCTGGAGAACTCACAGAGACTGTGCCCTCCAACTCGATTGCTCTCTTGACCATGTCGTGCACCACGTGTTCAGCCCGTTCCCTTTCGGCATCATTGTAGAGCATGATAATGTGAAAATTACCATCACCAACATGACCGACAATTGTTCCAAATAGGCCCGCATTGACCATGGACAATTTTGTTTCCACGATGATATCTGGCAACTGACTCATGGGCACTGCCACGTCACCCGTCCAGACGTGGTCGCCGTCACGCTTTACAGCCATTGTGCTCCAAAGTGCTTCCTTTCGCGCGCTCCAAAGTTCCTGCTGCTCGTCCTGACAGTTGGCAAACTCGAATGTCTGCGATCCTGAGTCGCTCGATAGCTGCTGCACCAGTGCTACTTGCTCCTTAACAGTAGCCGGAGTACCGGCAAACTTGAAGAACAGCGTCGGCACCTCCTCCCACGACCTCGACGTGCTGCCTGTTTGGTTAATGACTCGCATCTGGAGATCATCGAGGATCTCTACCGCAGCGATAGAGATGCCTGCACCAACCACCTTTGCCACGCAGTTGGCAGCATGCCGGATCGATGGGAATGTTGATATAGCCACTGATGTTGACTGAGGCAATACCGTCACCTTCAGTGTAGCTTCGGTTACCATTCCCAGGGTGCCTTCGGATGTTATAAAGAGCTTTGTCAGGTCGTATCCTGCAGATGATTTACGAGGTCTCTGCTGCGTTTTAATGACTGTGCTATCAGCTATTACTACCGTAAGTGATAGCACCCATTCACGCATCGTGCCATAGCGATATGCATTCGTTCCGCTACATCCCGTACCTACTATACCACCGATCATGGCGCCAGGGCCTGGGTCCGGAGGGAAGAATAGGTTATCCCGAGCTAGTTCTTCATTGAGCGCCTCCCATCGGACTCCAGGCTGCACCACAACGTCCAAGTCATCCTTGTATAATGATAGGATCTGATCCATACGCCCAAAGTCGATTGACACGCCACCTCGGGTCGGTACGAAATGGCCCTCAAGTGAGGTGCCACCGCTATACCCGGTCACAGGAATCCAGCGTGTATGACACATCTTCATAATTCCGGAAACGTGCTCTATCGAATAGGGAAATATAACTATAAAAGGGCGCTTAGTATCTTTAGCCGGGTATGTTAACTACTCGGACGTTGAGTGATATTCGAGGTCCGACGTTATGACGCTGATCTGTTGTTTATTAACTATTACGGGTTATACCCGGCTAAGCTATAAAGCTGAGGCTGCGCCTTAGTAGCTAGTTCGTAGGTAGGCTCCTGCGCGACCCCTTATTTTCCATTATAAAGGGGTATAAAGAGCTATTATAGTATTCTTCTTATTCTTATTCTTTATCTAGTAATAATATATTTAAGGCCTCGTCCTAGTACGATGCTCGACGATTAGCCCTTTATATATTACTAGATTAATAATTAGCTATAGACTACGTTAGCCTCCCTCCCCTAGATAATAATATAAACTCATAGCTATAGAATAATAACCTATTATAGGACGAAATAATTAATCGCTATATTAAATAGATAGTATAGGATAATATATACCCCTTAAAAGCTATTATATATTAATAATAGCTATTAATAGAATAGAACTAAGAATATATAGAATAATTATTAATAGTATTAAACTTATCGATTATAATTAACCCTTTACTTATTAACGACCTATTAACTAGACCGACTATTTAAGTAATAATTATAAGGAAATACTTACCCCCTCTTATAAAGTTTTCGGGAAAACGCTTAGAATATATAGTATAATTATAATAGATATATAATAAGATTATATTAAATATAGATTATTATAATAATAATAGAGCTCTATAGTATTTTATTAATAGCTATTTAGATTAGTTTCCTTAATAAATAATCGCTATATTCTATATTTAAGGAGGGCCTAATAGGAGCGTTTTACTTAAAAGGTTTATATAATACTTTAACTAGAACTACCTCGATTTTAATAAAGCCCTCTATATAGCTATAAGACTATAAACGCTCTAATAGAGCGAAGGGGTACCGTTTTTATAATTTATATTAGAGTTTAAAAAGCTTATTATATAAATAAGCGGATTAGGATAGTCCGATAATATAAAGATTAACTATTTAATAAATGCTCTAAATTAAGAACTATTCTATTATTTAATTATTATAGACCTATTCTAAGAATATATTAACTAGATTAAAAGAATATTATAGATCTTAGGAAAATTTAATAATATAATAAGAGTTTATTAAGGATATAATTAAAGCGAAACTATTACTCCTATATAGCGAGATTACGATAGGGATATATATATATCTAATATTAATTAAATTAGGATTAAATAGGAGAAACGATTTATAAAGAAAGATATATAAATATATTATAAGTATTAGAAGAAGGGATATATTATTTAATATTATAATAAATAATATAAAACCTAGATTAAGGTCGTAAAAGCTATTATTAATATATAATTACGATAAAGCTATAATAATAAAGGGTTAATAGGAGATATTAGCGAATTAGAATAAGATTCGGGAAAAGAAGAACCTTAATATAAAGTCGAGTATTAAAGAAGTTAAAGGGCGAGGACTTAGGATAGGATATATTTTAATAGTTTATATATTATAAATTAATAATAATAGAAGTATTTATAAATAAATACTTAATCCGAGCTCTTATAGATTCTAGTTATAATTATTATATAATTATAAATAAAACCCTTATAAAAAAACTTTATTTATTTATAATTAGTAAAAGAAAACGCCCCTTTAATAGTTTCTTAATATAAATAGATATATAAATAAATAGAAATATTAAACTAATATTAAGGGATTATTTAAGTTAGTAATTACTATATAGGATTTACTAATATAGTAATTACTAGGGCTAGGATTTATAGCTCTTAGGAGTACGTAATTTATAGCTTACGTAATTAGTAAATTAGATAGGTATATCTAATTTATATAAATAATAGTAATTTAGAGAAAGAGAATTATTAATTATTATAAATCTTATATTACCTATTCTACTTATTTAGAGCTCTTAGGTATAGCTAAAATAATAAATTAGGGTTTATATAAATAGTAAAGCCCTCTTAATACTAATTAATATTATATTTAATATAATATAAAATAGCTAGAGCTAGAGAAGTTAAGATTAATCCTATAAATAGTAAATTTACTATATATAAGTTTATCGATTACGCTTTATAAGTAATCGTAAGAGTACTATTTACTTTAAGTATTTTAGGACTCTTATAAGAGCTTAGTAATAGAGAAACCCTCTATTATATAATCTATAGGAATACTATCTACTTCGAATATCTTAGGACTCCTATATCTAAGATTACTACCTAGGCTATATTACTAGCTATTAACCTAATAAACGAAGCTCTATAGAATAGTTAATTAGCTATAATAGAGCTTTAATAAAATTAACGATAATAAGCTCCTTAGATTATAATAATAGCTCTATAATAGAGCTAGAGAGCGCTAAAAAGATATAATAGGAGTTTAATAGTATTCTAGAAGAACTTAGTATATTATATTTAACGTAGAAAGTTAAGAAGGGTCTCGATATTAACTTTATCGTTAATAGAATAGAATTATAGTTCCTTAGATTACTAGATTTAATATCTATAGATCTTAAGAGTATTTAGATCTTTAAAGTAATAAGTATATATAGGACTATAAAGGGAGTTTATTTCCTAAAAGTATTTATTAAAGACTTCTAGAGCTAGATTAAAGAGGATTTTAATTCTTATAATATAACGATTATTCGAATATTAAAGGTATATCTAATAGAGTGCGGGATCCCTCTTCTAGGAATAATAAACGCTAAAATATCGAAGAGACTAATCCTAATACTTTTATAGGAAGAGATATTTAATATAATAGAGTCGATTATTATTAACTAGGATTTAATATTCTAAAGAGTAGAGGAATAGCGAGATTAGTAGGACGATAAGTAGTAATTTATAGGGAATATTTAACTATCTTAAATCCGAAAACTATAAATAGGGAGGATAGATCCCTAATAGCCCCTAATTCTAGGGTTATCTAATTAATAGAATAAATAATCTAATTAATAAGAGATTACGCTTTAATTATAAAGAAATAAGACTTTACTTTTAAATATTACTTAGAACTTATTAACTTAATACTATATTCTATTATTATATAAATTAATAAATTTATTAATTAATAGAACTATAATTAAATAATTCATATTACTCTAGAATAAAGAGAGTAATTATTCTAAGGAGATATACGATATCCTTAATAATAAAATATATATCTTTATAGACGTTTACGAACTATTATAAATAGGCTATATATAGCTCTATATACTCTTCCTAAATATATTTTTAAAGTATATATAACGTAATCCACAAGCGAGTGGTTCACCCAAGCGAGTGGTTCACTTCGCCCGGGCCCACGACCTACACCTGAATTCTACAGATTCCACCTCCGCCCGCGATGGAGACTCTTTCAAAAGAAGGTCAATTATTCCTTGCTATCCAAGCTATGGACAATGACCCGAACCTAAGCGCCCGGAGTGCTGCGAGGATCTACACCGTCCCCTTAACGACGCTCCTCCGACGCCAGAAGGGCAAACCCTCCCGACGCGAAAGCCCGCCCAATTCTGCCAAATTAACAGTACTAGAAGAGAAAACTATTGTCGAATATATCCTTGACCTAGATGCGCGATCTTACCCTCCCCGGTTGGGTGAGGTCGGAGATATGGCGAATCGCCTGCTTGCCGACCGTGACGCGCCACGCGTCGGGAAGAACTGGGCCGCAAACTTCGTCAAACGGCAACCAGAGCTCCGGACGCGTTTCTTTCGCAAGTACGACTACAAGAGGGCCCAATGCGAAGATCCGGACGCGATAAACGCGTGGTTCCGCCTCGTGCATAACATGATCGCCAAGTACGGCATCCAAGAGGCTGACATGTACAACTTTGACGAGACCGGCTTCCAGATGGGCGTTATCGCCAACGGAATGGTCGTGACCAGTTCGGAAAGACGGTCCAATGTGAAGATGAGGCAGCCAGGCAACCGGGAATGGGTTACGGTGATCCAGGGCGTTGGCGCGTTGGGTTTCTCCGTCCCGCCGTTCATCGTGGTTTCGGGCAAGTACCACCTCTCGAGCTGGTACCAGGACGACGCGATTTCTCGCGACTGGAGAATCGCAACATCTCCAAACGGCTGGACGACGAATGATATTGGTCTGGAATGGATTCGGCATTTTGACAGGCATACAAAGTCCCGTACTTCGGGCGGTTATCGCCTACTGATCCTGGATGGCCACGAAAGTCACCACTCGGTCGACTTCGAACTCTACTGCAAGGAGAACAACATCATCACACTCTGTATGCCTCCTCATTCGTCACATCTACTCCAGCCTCTCGATGTTGGGTGTTTTGGCCCACTAAAGAAAGCATACGGTCGGCAAATCGAGGATAGGATGAGGGCGGGTACAACGCACATCAGCAAAGAGGACTTCTTCCCGGCGTTTTCGGCTGCATTTCAGCAAGCAATGACAGAAAAAACATCCAGGGAGGCTTTCGAGGAGCGGGGCTTGTCCCCCATAACCCGGAAACAGTCCTGTCAAAGCTGGATGTGAGGTTGAGGACGACGACGCCTCCGGGGACGTCCCACGGGGAGCGTGATTCTTGGGTCTCTAAGACGCCCACTAACCTGCTCGAGGCAGGTTCCCAGACTGACTTCATCAAAGGGCGAATCTCACGCCACCAGGGAAGCTCCCCAACGTCAATTTTAGATGCTGTTGACTATCTTGCGAAGGGGACGCGGGGTGTTATGCACCAGATCGCTCTTTTGAAGTCAGAGGTTATGATCCTTCGAGAGGAAAATGCTACACTAAGCCGACGCCGGAGGGCCAAAAAGCTACGTCTCCGGGAAGGAGGAAGCATGGCTGTAGGCGAGGGACAGGACAAGATTGCTCAGAAGGAAGTAGATATCCAGATAAAAGAGGAAACGCTGCAGAACCCGGGTCCCGCGTCGTGGTCCCAGCCGAAGAAACGATGCTGTAGCGTATGCGGGAAGACCGGCCACAACGCGAGAACTTGTCAGGTAGCTATCTCATCGTCTGCAAAAGACGAGGAGGAGTGATTTTAATTGATTTACGGCGTTTGGGTTGAGGTTTTCCTCGGAATGTTTGTCGGGTCGGGGTGAAGTGAACCACTCGCATGGGTGAACCACTCGCTTGTGGATTACGTTAAACTTTCTTCCTAGAGTATATAAACTAGAGTATAGGATTCTATTAAATATACTTAATAATTAAATAATAATTCGATTTAGAGATTAATAGAATATAATATTATATAGACTAGAGCTCGATAACGTTCTATTCTATAATAATAGAAGCTAATAATATAGGAAAGCTATAAATAGAAATTCTCTAAATCCTTCTAGATAGGCTTTAATAATACTAGAGAGTATTTAGCTCTACGTTTAAGGAAGAGACTTATCTCTATATAAATACTTTAAAGGTAATTTAAGGTATCCTAGAATTAAAGATTATATTAATAAAGCTAAAATAATCTTTTAATATATTATCTATATAGCTTAAGAGTATATTAAAAGTAGAGGAGAATATTAGAATGCTTAGGTACTTCTATATTAATAGATATTATAGGAGTAGATATTATTAGGCTAATAGAAAGGGAGATTATAGAGAATAATCGATATATAGAATTAATAATTATTAGCTATCTAGAATTTATAAATACTAGATATACTCTAAATTAGATTATAGATCGATAAAGTACTCTCCTAAAGAGTAATAATATTCGAAAGAGTAATAGAAATATATATAGGAAGTATATAGGGATTAGCGGAAGGGATACTATTAATTTTTAATAGTAATAGAACCTATTAAGAGCTTAGAATTAGATAATCCTACTTCTAATAAGCTAGGAGTAGATAATACCTTTAAGTCTAATCCTAAGAGCGAATTAATAAATACCTATATTATATACTTCTTAGTAAATAAGTCGTTCTAATATAGAATTAAGGGGAGTAGTCTAAAAGTTAAAATAATAGCTCTAATAAAGTAATTCTTTATTTAATATTAGATTAATAGTACTTCTACGTAGTATAATATTATCCTTAATATAGATATAGTATTAGTTTCTATAATAGGAGCTTTATAAATAAGGGCCCTAATAGCCCTAATATTAAGCTTAATAGTTAATAAATAGGGAATAGAGGCTAGAATAAGATTTAGAATAGGAAATCCTATTTCTATAATAGAGGAGATTACTATTCTAATATTAATTAGGAGAATTATATTCTATATCGTCCTAATAGATACCCTATTCCTACTTTATATTAAGGATATAAACGATCTTAGAATCTATTTAGATAATATATATAATAAGCTAGTAAAATATATTAAGGAGATCTAAGAATATATACCTATTTTTCGTAAATAGGGCTATTTATAGTTCTTCCTAGATATAAAGACCTATATTAGCTCTAGGATTATATATATAATAAGGATAGAGAGTAATAGAGTAGCGTTTCTAATAGAAGTAGAGCTCTAATATATTTATAAATAGTTTAATTACCTATCTATAGAGAAGCTATAAAACCTATTCTAGAGAATAGACTAGGACGTAAATCGGGATATTCTAGAGCTAATAAACCGCTTTTATTATTATTATTAGATTAAAGTAAAATCTCTATAATACTTTAAGTTTACCCTAAAATTAGATATCGACTTTAATTACGAGATTTTAATCGATATTATATATTTAAATAGAAAGCCTATTCTTTATATAATCGATATAAGTATAGGATTCTAATCTATAATTTTTATTCCTAATTTTATAATTTATATAATATAGGAAGCTCTTAAGAGGTATTAATTAAATATATACTTTAGGCTTCTAGATATTATAACTATTAATACTAGAATGAACTTTACTTCTATAGAGTTTAGGGTAGAGGTATACCTCCTAGGTATAACCTATTATTAGATCCCTATAGAGGCCTATTAATTAATTAGTAAGGTTAAGAGCTATTATAAGCTAATATATAAAATATATAAGATCTTAAAGGTAGAGTCTCGTAATATAAGCCTAGAATCGCTACTTTAAAGAGCTATAAAGGTAGTAAACGATATTACTAAGTTTAATAGGTTAATACTTATATTATTTATATTTAGGGTAATACCTAGGATTACTATTAACTTAGCGCTTACTACGATCTAGGTATAGTGCGCTAAAGTAATTAATAAAGCGATAATAGAGCTTTAGCGAATAGTCGCTAAGTAGAAGGTTAATAATACTCTTAATACTTATAATAGATTAAATATTAAGTAATTATTACTAAGATCGCTAGAGCTAGGAAGCAACGTTCTTATATTCCGAGAGCGGGAGAAATAGACTAATCCTTATAAGGTTATATCGGTTTCTAATTTAATAGTTATAATTAAAATAATTAACGGCCTAATAGAGTTTAGAGGAATATATATTAAGCTATATAATAGATTACTAGATTAATAAGCTAGGGAGATAATAGTAATTCGAACTCTAGAGACCTTAGAACTATTTAAGTACTTAAAGTTAATTCTATTATAACGATATAAGAGACCTAGGAAGTTAATAAACGCTATAAATCTATTATAGGCGGCTTTTATAGATCGTAAGAGTAATACGATTAGGACTTTATAGATCGAGCGCTAATTTATTATTAAAAGGGAATAATAGGGGTATAATTTAGCTATTTAATTATATAATAAAAGTAGAATAACGACCCCTAGGAAGCTATTTAAATAATCCGATTAAGAGGAAATCGACTTACTCCTAGTAGCTAGAGTAATTATATTAATTAGGAGATTTATATTTCCTAGTATTAAGATCTTTAAATACTAGCTTATAAGAGAAATAAAAGGCCTCCCTTAAGCCCTATATAAGAAGTTAAGATTAATAGTTTAGGGATATAATAATTAGGAGAAGATAACCCTATTAATATAATTGCCTATAATTATACGCTATAGCTAATAACTAATCCTAGCGATTACTTTAATACTATAATAATATAGCTATTAATTAATACTTTATAATATTAATTAAGCCTATACTTAGAATACTATAGATCTATTATATAATATTCTCTTATATATTCCTAAGGAGCTATAGTATAAATACCCTAATAGAATCGTCTTCTATATTATAAAGCCGCTCTATAATATTATAGAATTAGGTCTCTATTAGTTTATAATTTATTAGCATTATTATAGAGAGCGCTTAAATACTATTCTAATAAGCTACGATCTATATTTACTTCTAATTAAAGCTAGAGAGAGCTTTAGACTAATCGGAATATAGATTAATAATACCCTTAACCTCGGAGAGCCTATATTTATATAAAAGGAATAAATAGAGCTCGAAAGCGCTAGCTTCTAAGTAAAGCCTACTTCTATCCTTAATATAGGATCTAATAGTATCTTTAATAGCTATATTATTAAAGTTAGAATTAAAGATCTTACGATTTAATAAAAAGGCTAAGGTAATCGCTTAGAGCTAGTAACCCTAGGGATAGCGAGCTTAGAATAGGAATATATTACTTAGAGAGCTCGTAATATTTATATGACTTTAATCCATTAATTAGAAGTAGCCTTCGATTTCTCTATTATAGCCTAAGCTAAGAACTTATAAAAGGACGATTTTAAATAGCTTAATAAATATATATAATAGTAGATCGCTAATATAGGCTATAGCTTAAATTACGTATACCTAGATCTCTTAATAGCCTAACTTTATATATTTATTAATAGCTCCTTTATTAATAATAAGGACCTAAGTTTATAAATTAGATTTATTATCCTTCTTAATAATAAACGTTCCTATAATTAGGAGAATACCTTTATAGTATATAGTAATATCCTCTATTAATAATCTATTAAATATAAATAGATTATATATTTAATTCTAGTTAATAAGATCTATAGGATAATTAATAGCTTCGATATAGCTTATATCCTTAAATAGATATTCTAAGAGATCTATAAATACTTAGAACTATTACTCCTATAGATAATTATCTATACTAATAGCTACTCGCTCTATTAATATTTAATTTAATTAAGTATAATAGTAGAGAAATGCTTAATAATAGATCTTATAGTATTATAGTAAAGCTATAAAGAATATAAAATCGACGAAATTCATTAGATCGCTAAAAGTAATAACTTTATAGATTTAATAATTAAAGGAGCGCTAAATTAAATATTAGAAGCGCTAATAAGCTCTAATAAAGTTATAATTAGGATTAAAGGATAGGTTAAACGTTAAGAAAAGAATAATTAAGGGGTAAAGGTAATTAATATTAGTAAAAATATAATAAAGCTTAAAAGCGAGTATTCTAGAAGTAAAAACGACGATTCTACGATTAGTAAAATAGTAAAATAATTATTCTATAAAGCGGACTAGGCCTTAGAATCTAAAGAATCCGAGTTTAACTATTTTAGCGAGTCCTATTAGAAGTAATTAAAGAGCTATAGAGCTATAGCCCGCTTAGCTACTTTATAGTTAGTATTATAAAGACTATTAAGGTCCTTATTAGGGTCGTTACCCCTTTTCGCTTCCTCCTCTTTAATAATCGTTAATATACTTTTTATAATAATATACTATTTCTCTATATCCTATATCCTCTATTAGCTAATTATATAATTAGATAATTAGGGAAATAATAGAGAAGAGAGCTTATTAGCTTATTATTCTTATCCTAAGTAGTTAAAAACTTTATAATAAACTTAAACGCCCTAACTAGATTATAAATAATAATTATTAAAGCTATAAATATTAGAAAATAAAGATTATAGAAGCTTATATTAATTTATAAGAATACTTAGAGATATATTTATAGTAATAGGAACCCTTAAGCTCTAAATCGTAATATATACTATTAGTACTAGTTTTAGTTTATTTACTAGTAAAATAAGACTTTAAATACTTTAAATAGGGGACTTTACGAATATTACTATATATATATACTATATCCTAGATTAATAGCTCCTATAATTAATATTAACTAGGTTCTTACGCTTCGCTACTCTCTTAGCGGGAGGGGTAATAGGCGTAGGGGCTTTATACTTAGGCGGTATTATCGAGGCTAGGATAAGAGAAAAAGAGAGAGAGAGAGAGTAATAAAAATAGGGATTTAGTAATTATCGGAGCTCTAAAATAATAGATTAAGCTAATTAATTTTAAAAATAAAGAATCGTTATAGGGAAGAGGGAAAGTAAAAGGAATAAAGTTACTATAACTTATTAATTAAATATATAGATCTATAGAGTATAGTATTTATTAAATTAGCTTAATAGGATCTATTAATCCTATTTAAGCGATTTAATTCTATTATTCCTATTAAAGGTAGTTTAATTCTATTATTCCTATTTAGAAAGCTAATAAAAGGGGTAATAATAATTATTCTTCTACCCTCTATTAGTATATTAGCGATTTAGAGACTTTAGGAGCCTATATCTAGCTATTATAAGAATGCTATTTAATTAGCTATTATAATATTTAATTACTATTTATTTCCTTTATTAAAGGGTTTAAAAGCCTATTCCTATTATTTAATTATAATTTAATTCATTTCCTTAGAGAGCCTATTTAATAGCTAGTTTAATTAATCCATAGCGCTAGGGATTAGGGATTTAGCGCTTATAGGAATAGTAATATTAAGCTATATTTTTCTTTACTCTATCTATTATTCTCCTATTATTATTTATTTACTTATTTATTTATTTATTTTATAGATTAGGATAGTAGATCTAATATATTAGAGACTAGAGGATTATAAGCGTATTAGAATAGCTATTAACCTAGGTAATAGAGCCCGATATTAGTCCCTTAGGTAATCCTATTTATAAAGAAAAGATAGCTAGTATTAAACTAATATTAGGGGATTACCTAGGTCGGTAATTACTATATAGGATTCACTAATATAGTAATTACTAGGGCTAGGATTTATAGCTCTTAGGAGTATATAATTTATAGCTTACGTAAATAGTAAATTAGATAGGTATATCTAATTTATATAGGTAGTAGTAATTTAGAGAGAGAGAATTATTAATTATTATAAGTCTTATATTACTTACCCTACCTATTTAGAGCTCTTAGGTATAGCTAAAGTAATGAATTAGGGTTTATATAAGTAATAAAGCCCTCTTAATAAGAAATATTATTATATTACTTCTAGATATAGGAGGCTATATTTAAATAATATATATTTATATAATACTAAGCTTAATAAATAACTTATTCCTAGGCTTATTTTAGATATAATCTAATAATATCCTTTTAGACCTTTAGAAGGACTACTTATAATATAGTTTAATATAGATATATTTATAGATAGGAGGAGAAGTAGAAATAAAGGTCTCTTAAGAAATAAAAGTAATAAGGCTAGTAATTAATAGTATATTTATAGCTAAATATTAGCGGGCCTATAGAGGAACGATAAAGGGGAAATCCGCTAATTATACGATTAGAATAATAAGCTTCTTAAATATCGCTAAAGTACTAGTACTAAAGACTACTATTTAGCCCGAGGACTTCGTATTTATAAATATTTTATAGGAATTCCCTAACCTATTTTTAATTAAGAAAGTAAAGGAGCTACCCCTATATTAACCTAATATAGATTATAAAGTAAATTTAGAATAAGATAATAATAATAAAGAAGTTAAACTATTCTAGGGGCTATTATATTAAATAAACTAGGAAGAGCTCCTAATCCTAAAGAAGATTTTAATAGACTTCCTTAATAAAGGATTTATATAAGCTAATAGTTTAGCTAGTTTAATATTAATACTCTTTATAAGGAAATTAGGAGGAGGATTACGTTTTTATTATAATTATAGAATATTTAATATAATATTAAAGCGAGATTATTATCCTTTATTATTAATTATAGAAACGCTTTATAATTTAATTAATATGAAGTAGTTTACGAAGCTTAATATAATAATAGCCTTCTATAAGATTAGGATAATACTTAAGTATAAAGAGAAAATAGCTTTTAGGATACGATTTAAGCTATTCGAATAGCTAATATACCTATTTAGCTTAAGTAATACTCTAATAACTTTCTAGAAATATATTAATAATATCTTTAAAGAATATCTAGATAATTATATTATAGTATATATAGGTAATATCCTAATCTACTTTAATAAGTCTTAGAGAGATTATAAAGTAAAGGTCTAACGAATACTTAAGTTACTTATAGTAATTAGGCTATATCTTAATTTAAAGAAATATAAGTTTAATATAATTAAAGTAAAGTACCTCGGATTTATTATTAAGGCTAGAAAAGGGGTATCTTATAACCCTAAGAAGCTAAGAGCTATCTTAGAATAAGAGGTATTAATAATAATTATAGGGATATAGAATTTCCTTAACTTTATAAACTATTATTATATCTTTATATAGGACTTTATAGAATTAATAATACCTTTAATAAAACTTATCGGAAAGAATATAGTTTTTAAATATAGAAGTAAAGAGGAAATAGTATTCTAAGAACTAAAAAGGCGCTTCTAAGAAAAGCTAATATTTATAGACTTCGACCTAGCCCTAGATACTTTAATAGAAATTAACTATTCTAGGATAGCTATAAGAGGAATAATATCTTAAATAGCTAAGGATAATTAATAAAGGGTAATAGTATATTATTCTCGTAAATTAATAAAAGCTAAATATAATTACCCTATCTATAATAAAGAGCTCTAAATAGTAATCTAATACTTAGAAATATAGAAGATAGAGCTAAAGAGCTATAAGTTTACTATATTAACCGATTATAAGAACTTAGAGTACTTTATAATTAAACGAGATCTATTAGAAAGATAGAATCGCTAAGCTAGATAGTTAATAGAGTTTAACCTCTAGCTAATATATAGGAAGGGTAGCGAGAACGTAGCTATAGATATACTTTCTTATTATAAATAAGATATAGTATTAACTAGAATAGATAATTTAATATAAATATACTATTTATAGATATTTAATAATAATATTATAAAAAGTTATTAAGAATATCTTCTAAATATTAGATATATCGATATAATTAGGGGATTTAAAGTATACTTCCTAATAGATATTAAGCTTAAGAGATTTTAGATCGAAGCCCGGGAAAGGGATTAATAGTATTATACTATAAAAGTAATAGTTTTATAAAGAGATTACTAGTTTTCCCCTAATTTATAATTAAGAGTATAGATATTAGAATATAATATTAATACTATAAGCGATTTAACGTTTAAAGAGAGGAAATAAGTATTTAATAGCTAAGATAATAAAGTATTATAGATAAAGATTATTTAAAAGACTTATAATATTAAAATTTATAACTATATAAGTAAAGATAATATAATCGTAACTATAGCTTAATAATTCTTCTAGCTAAGGTAATTATAGGATATATAATAGTTCCTTAGGAATTATAATATAGATAGATAGTCGAAGATCTAGCGTAATTTAAAGCGTAGCCTTTTAAAACCCCTATTAATCCTATAATATATCTATTATAACCTTGCTATAGATTTTATAATAGACCTATTATTAATAGGGCCTAGGAAGCTATACTATTTATAGATAATTATTAATAGGCTCTCGAAATCGGTTACCCTAGAAATAATAGGGTTAATAGACGTAGAAGCTTATATTAAATAGTTCTTAAACTATTACTTCTAATACTATAGAATACTAAAGTCGATAATTAATAATAGAGGCTTGAACTAGATAAGTAGGTTCTAGGCTTACTTCTATCTACTTATTAATATAAAGTAGCGATTTAGTATAGTATACTATTTATAAATAGATAGGAGTTTAGAATAGCTTAATTAGGAGATATAAATATACTTTAAGCTTTATATCTATTATATATAGGACGATTAGTATAGCTATTTAGCGATTACTTAGCTAGCTATTAATAATTAAGCTAGTTCGATAATTAGGGTAAGCCCCTTCTTTACTATTTATAGTTACTATATCGATTAGATATAAATTAGCTAGATACTATTATTAAGATACTATAAATTTAAAGTAAAAGAATTAATAGAATGCTTCTAGGAAATAATAGACTTTATATAAATTAGTATAATAATAGCCTAGATAAAGATAGAGGAAAACGCTAATTATTAAAAGTAATTATTAAAAAGATATAGAATAAGTAATTACGTTTAGCTATTATTAATTAACTTTAAGATAAAGAGGCTATCTAAGAAGTTTAATTAATTATATTAGAAATACTATATAATAAAGGTTATTAGCTTATATATAGTAAAGCTTAATATATTAAATAGAATATACCCTAAGTTCTATATAGACCTCCTCTATTATATTTATAACGACCCTTTACTAGGATAGCTAGTATATAATAAGCGACCTAAGCCTATCTATAAGGATATTATTAGAATAATATAGCTAATCGACGAGATACTCTATATAAGGATATAGCAAAGAAGTAGAAAGTCCTATTAAGAAGTACTAATATTATAATAAGGATACTCCGAACTAATATAGGAATTAGTCTCTAGATTTAAAGATATTAATATATTAAAGGAATTCGAAGGACGATATAGCTTAATCTAAGAAAATAATAAGCTTATAGACTCTTATTAATAAATAATTATAGCGAAAATAAAGAAGAAGCCTAGAATAAGCTATATAATTATAATATATTTAATTTAATCTTAAATAGGTATTATTATTAATTAAACGGCCTATTAAAGCGGACTACCCCTAAGTAATATTAGAATAAGAAATAAAAACTATAAACTAAAGAGGAGCTATTAAGGCGATTCCCCTATATCGATATAGCCTAAACGATACGAAAACGTAATAAAAACGCCTTAGAAAAACTCTAAAAATATAATAAAGCCGCTTACTCTTTATCCTAGATAATAGGCTCCTCCTTAGCGATTTTAGAGTCTATATCGGCCTCGGTAATAGCGATAAAGCGCTCGAGGAACGACTCTATATAATTAAAACTAGCCTAGACGGCTAGCTTATAAGTAGTAAGGGCAGCGCTAGTAGGCTACGAGAAAGTAGTAGGGGCGGGGGTAGTAATTATAGGGGATAGGGTAGTAGCCTTAGTAGTAGCCTTAGTATATATAATATAGATAGTAATCTCGGTCTAATAGAATATAGCGATAGTATCCTCCTAAGCATAATAGGTCTACTATAAATTAGAAATAAACTAGAAGCGAAGACGGAGCGAGAACGTAAACGTATTATAGTATTAACTATCGTTAGCGATA
The DNA here is from genome assembly GCA_019188255.1 of Verticillium longisporum. Taxonomy (NCBI): domain Eukaryota; kingdom Fungi; phylum Ascomycota; class Sordariomycetes; order Glomerellales; family Plectosphaerellaceae; genus Verticillium; species Verticillium longisporum. The sequence goes on from JAETXT010000012.1 coordinate 506,274, forward strand.
TAAGGAGTAGTAGTATTAATAAAGGTAATAGTAATAGTATAGGCCTTAAGGATTATAGTAATATAGGGGCAATTAGTATAAATATACTTAAAGTACTTATAGCTAATACTTATAAAAAGAAATTAGAAAACGTAATAATATTATAATAACGTAATCCACAAGCGAGTGGTTCACCCAAGCGAGTGGTTCACTTCGCCCGGGCCCACGACCTACACCTGAATTCTACAGATTCCACCTCCGCCCGCGATGGAGACTCTTTCAAAAGAAGGTCAATTATTCCTTGCTATCCAAGCTATGGACAATGACCCGAACCTAAGCGCCCGGAGTGCTGCGAGGATCTACACCGTCCCCTTAACGACGCTCCTCCGACGCCAGAAGGGCAAACCCTCCCGACGCGAAAGCCCGCCCAATTCTGCCAAATTAACAGTACTAGAAGAGAAAACTATTGTCGAATATATCCTTGACCTAGATGCGCGATCTTACCCTCCCCGGTTGGGTGAGGTCGGAGATATGGCGAATCGCCTGCTTGCCGACCGTGACGCGCCACGCGTCGGGAAGAACTGGGCCGCAAACTTCGTCAAACGGCAACCAGAGCTCCGGACGCGTTTCTTTCGCAAGTACGACTACAAGAGGGCCCAATGCGAAGATCCGGACGCGATAAACGCGTGGTTCCGCCTCGTGCATAACATGATCGCCAAGTACGGCATCCAAGAGGCTGACATGTACAACTTTGACGAGACCGGCTTCCAGATGGGCGTTATCGCCAACGGAATGGTCGTGACCAGTTCGGAAAGACGGTCCAATGTGAAGATGAGGCAGCCAGGCAACCGGGAATGGGTTACGGTGATCCAGGGCGTTGGCGCGTTGGGTTTCTCCGTCCCGCCGTTCATCGTGGTTTCGGGCAAGTACCACCTCTCGAGCTGGTACCAGGACGACGCGATTTCTCGCGACTGGAGAATCGCAACATCTCCAAACGGCTGGACGACGAATGATATTGGTCTGGAATGGATTCGGCATTTTGACAGGCATACAAAGTCCCGTACTTCGGGCGGTTATCGCCTACTGATCCTGGATGGCCACGAAAGTCACCACTCGGTCGACTTCGAACTCTACTGCAAGGAGAACAACATCATCACACTCTGTATGCCTCCTCATTCGTCACATCTACTCCAGCCTCTCGATGTTGGGTGTTTTGGCCCACTAAAGAAAGCATACGGTCGGCAAATCGAGGATAGGATGAGGGCGGGTACAACGCACATCAGCAAAGAGGACTTCTTCCCGGCGTTTTCGGCTGCATTTCAGCAAGCAATGACAGAAAAAAACATCCAGGGAGGCTTTCGAGGAGCGGGGCTTGTCCCCCATAACCCGGAAACAGTCCTGTCAAAGCTGGATGTGAGGTTGAGGACGACGACGCCTCCGGGGACGTCCCACGGGGAGCGTGATTCTTGGGTCTCTAAGACGCCCACTAACCTGCTCGAGGCAGGTTCCCAGACTGACTTCATCAAAGGGCGAATCTCACGCCACCAGGGAAGCTCCCCAACGTCAATTTTAGATGCTGTTGACTATCTTGCGAAGGGGACGCGGGGTGTTATGCACCAGATCGCTCTTTTGAAGTCAGAGGTTATGATCCTTCGAGAGGAAAATGCTACACTAAGCCGACGCCGGAGGGCCAAAAAGCTACGTCTCCGGGAAGGAGGAAGCATGGCTGTAGGCGAGGGACAGGACAAGATTGCTCAGAAGGAAGTAGATATCCAGATAAAAGAGGAAACGCTGCAGAACCCGGGTCCCGCGTCGTGGTCCCAGCCGAAGAAACGATGCTGTAGCGTATGCGGGAAGACCGGCCACAACGCGAGAACTTGTCAGGTAGCTATCTCATCGTCTGCAAAAGACGAGGAGGAGTGATTTTAATTGATTTACGGCGTTTGGGTTGAGGTTTTCCTCGGAATGTTTGTCGGGTCGGGGTGAAGTGAACCACTCGCATGGGTGAACCACTCGCTTGTGGATTACGTTATAGGAATACTTACTATACTAATTATAATATATATAATTATAACTAGGTATACTTAGGTACTATTCCTAGATATTAACTTAAATATAATTAATAATTAAACGAATGATATAGGGGTAGTAGAACCGAGTATACTAAGTATTAGCGCCTTTCTTAGGGTATTTAAGTATAGAGGCGGGATTCTACTATAGAGTTAGTATAGGAAATATAATATATAATAAAGGTATTCGTATTATTATTATTATTATTCTTAGAAGGAGTAACGATAGTAGTATTATTAGGGGTAGGAATACTATAAGTATAGGAAGTATAAGTAAATATCTAAAATATATTAATATTATACTATATTAATAATAATATAATAGTTTTACTATTATAATAGTCGTAGTACTTATATAGGTCTATTAAGGTATTTAATATATTAGCGAAAATATAATAACTAAGAAAGCACTAAAATAACTCTATAAAGATATATAAAACTTATAATAAACTATTTTAACGATTATAGAGAAGTTAATAAATATTAATTTAAATATATAATACTTCCTATATTAGAATAGTAATTTACAAGGATAGGGGTAATAATAGCGATAATATAGGTAGATAGAATTAAGAGGAGAAAGAAACTCGAAACTTAATTTAGAATAATAAGGGAAATATATAAAAGGAATAACGGATTCCTTATAAAAGCTAGCTATATTTACTTTAATAATTAAATAATAATACTATAATAAACGAATAGATTTACTTCGAAACTTAAGATAACTATAATATATAACCTATATAAAAGGGGATATTATTATAGGTTATACCTAGCTAAGCTATAAAGCTAAGGCTACGCCTTAATAGCTAGTTCGTAGGTAGGCTCCTATACGACCCCTTGTTTTCTATTATAAAGGGGTATAAAGAGCTATTATAGTATTCTTCTTATTCTTATTCTTTATCTAGTAATAATATATTCAAGGCCTCGTCCCAGCGCAACGCTCAACGACCAGCCCCTTACATTAATAACCCCTAGAAGCTCCGTCCGGGCAGCGATAAGGTTCTCCTCATCGGTCCTATGCGTCGGCACGTCTATCTGGGCGAGGGGCAAAGTTGATTTCTCCGTAGGTGAAGGCTGGTGCGTCCTACCTAGGTAGTAAGCTGTGCCTAGCGTGATGATCATAGCTTGACATATGTTAGCGTTGCAGGGAGGTTGTAAGGTGCAAGAAGGATTCGATCCCTACATGAATTGAGTACTATATTACGCCTGCTAGCAGTTTTTCCATATCCAGTTGAAGGCCGTTCGAGCTCTGACGACCTTTGTGCCAGGCACTGCGAAATGCTGCTTGAGATCTGGCCCTGGAACGGAGGAGATTTTTTAGTCTTGTTTGGCAGCTCGCTTCCAGAAAGCAAGGTTCGCTTGCAAGACGAAAAGGCTCGACTCAGCGTCATACCAACCGGCAACCAACGCCGCAAGGGGCGAGACGCAATCCTGAAGCTGTGCAAGTTGTTCGACTACATTGCCGAAAGGCGTCTCATTGTAACAGAAAAGGCGGTGAAGTCTGAGGCGCAATGTTCGAATGCCTCAAGAAGCCGAGGCGGAACTATAAGTACTTGGTGAGGCAATGCAGGGTATGCAGTCCACGACACTGTATTAGTGGGCAAGGAAGGCAGGGTCGTTCAGGCTTTGGCTACACCCCTATAATCAACATAGAGATCCACCCTCCTCCAACTTGAATGTCGGCTTGTGGATTAGCGCCGTGGATCAGAAAGCCTGTTTTATGGACGAACTTGATTCGGCCTTGAAATGGCAGCCCTGGTCTGTGGCGAGTTGACCTCGGTTGTGGTAACTAGGGGCTCTATGAGAAGAGCCCTTTGGCCGACGGTGCTCATGGGAAAATGGAAAATGCATACCGCAGCGGCAGACAGGTCAAGCCGCGTGGGAAGTATACGATGATTGATAGCGCCTAGTAGCCCGGAACTATCAGGCACTAGTGACTACCACAAATTGTTGCCTGATCGATACATATTTTTCAGGTATCGCAAGCCGAGATATAGAGCCTGAGAAATTTTCATAGCTGAAACAAACATATAATCGTACATTCACGCTGAATTCCTTCATTAAGAGATACAATAGACCAGCCAGAAATCACAACGTTTCTGGCCATAATGTGTCTCACCTTTATACATTTACTATCTTTACTGTACCTACTGACCATCGAGGAAGATCTAACTATCTGAAGCTGATCTTATCGTTATAATAGCTCTCAATAGCTTTCGTTACGCTAGATGTGTTTTGATGCCCTCTTTTACTAGCTTTAGCGGGGCGTTGTCAAATGAGATTGGGCTCAATAGTGCATCAGCCATAGCAATGCATAGCAAGATACGGATCTTCGAGACCGGGGCGAGCCAACCTATTGAAGTAGCAGCCGGCGGTGATGAACGTCGATACGACTTGACCGGATCAGGTAACCAGCCGGCTCCTAGCAGGTTGGTGCCTTGCGTTGTACTGAACCCCTCCTGAAGCTAGTGCTTCCTCGCGCCGAACCTGGCGGCTCTTGACGAAAAAGGCTTGAGACCGCGCTCATCGCATGGCATCTCGAGCATGCTTACAGCCTTAAAGTGTGAGGGGCAATTTGATTCCCCTCACGCTGTCAAACTGGGGCCACCGGCCGGATGGTTGTAGATCGGAAAGCGAGGAGGGGTAAAACCCCGTAGCGCGTCATATTCTTACCAACCGCATCTGGTAGCACCCCGTGCTTCAGTGAGCAACCCCAAGCCGAGCTGAACTACACTATTCTTTCGGACTGGCGGATGCTATCGGTAGCAAGCTAGGGACACAAAGCAAGCCGCGGTGCAACTCGATCATGTGTGAATCAAGCATTCATTGCTAGTCATTGAACTGATCAGGCAAGATGCCGCCGTCTCTCGCATCCGCACGCGTATGACAAATCAGCTGCTCTCCTTCATTTTGTCCTTAGTCCACAGTCTCTGGGTGATAAAACGTCAGGATGACACTGGATGGTAGGCTTCAATGTTTAGCTGAGCTATCTCCGCAACATACCTAACCTCAGATCGAGCACACTCCGCTTTTGCCGTTCAATTTTCTCCCATCATATTCCCACGAATCGATTGAGTCTCGGAAGAACTTACACTGGAATCCGTATCTCACACAATGGCTTCCTATCGAATCCAACAGTTCTCCGGGCATCTAAGCGCCAACCGACCTGCCAAGCACCCACTTGATCCCCTTGATGCGTACGAGATCGAAAATGTCGTATCCATTGTCCGCTCGCAGAAAGGCACTGTCCACTTCAACACCGTCACGCTCCACGAACCGCGGAAGCAAGACATGCCGAAATGGCTAGCCAATCCCGGCACCACCCCTGTACCGACGCGAGTCGCCGACGTCGTTGCCGTCAACAGGTCCGGACAGGTCTACGATGTGTTGGTTGATCTCAACCGAGGTATCATCACCAAGTGGGAGGCCCTTGACGGTGTGCAGCCGATGATCATACTCGAGGAGATGATCAACGTGGAGCACATTCTGTGCAAAGACCCCAGGGTCATCGAGCAGTGTAGTATTATCGGTAACGCTCCTGAAGATATGGACAAGGTCTACTGCGACCCATGGACCATTACACACGATGAAAAGTACGGCACCAAAGCCCGCGCACAGCAAGCTTTGCTTTATTATCGTCCCCATGTCGACGACAGCCAGTACAGCTTTCCACTCGACTTCTACCCCGTCTTTGACGTGGCCAAGAAAGAGGTCATCGATGTAGATATCCCGCCTGTCCGACGCCCCTTGAGCCTTGCCAAGCCCAACAACTACCACGTACCAGACATTGAGAAGGAGGGAGGCTTCCGCACGGGTCTGAAGCCTATCAATATCACGCAGCCGGAGAGAGTCTCCTTTACTGTGCAAAACCGCGTCATCCGCTGGCAGAATTGGTCTATTCACGTGGGCTTCAATTATCGTGAGGGCATCGTGCTCAACGATATCAACTTCTTCGATAAATTTGAGGGGAAAAACCGGCCTTTATTCTATCGTCTCTCGCTGGCCGAGTTGGTTGTACCATATGGTAATCCAGACCACCCCCATCATCGAAAGCATGCCTTCGACATCGGCGAGTATGGTGCTGGAAATATGACGAACTCCTTAGCGCTCGGGTGTGATTGTAAGGGAGCTATTCACTATATGGATGCTCACCTCCCGACCCAAGCTGATGGTGTTCGAAGCATCAAGAACGCCATCTGCATCCACGAAGAGGATGCCGGCATTTTGTTCAAGCACACCGACTTTCGAGATGACAGCACCATAGTCACGCGCGGTAGAAAACTTCTCATCTCCCACATTTTCACCGCCGCGAACTACGAGTACTGCATCTACTGGGTGTTTCATCAGGATGGCACCATCCAGCTCGAGATCAAGCTGACAGGCATTCTCAACACGGCCTGCATCAACCCCGGCGACGATACAGAGGGATATGGAACCGAAGTGTACACCGGTGTGAATGCGCATAATCACCAACACGGATATCGTGCTCTGGCATACGTTTGGGATCACACACTTCCCTGCCCCCGAAGACTATCCTGTCATGCCAGCCGAGCCGATCACTCTGCTGCTGAGGCCGAGGAACTTCTTTGAAAAGAATCCTTGCATGGATAGTAGGCACCAGATCAAGCCCCACAGGTCGTTCACTTCGTTGACTTTTGTGTTTAGTTCCCCCCTCCTATGCCATCACGCCGAGCCAGGTTCAGCAAGGAAAGGATGGTTGTCATTGCGCGCCCAGCAAAGAGAGTGTTAATGTGTGATGGAGCAACGGCGTCTACACAAGAGCTTGGGGAGGGAGATGGACAAGTTTCATATTGTAGCAACTGAGAATGGATGCCATATCAGAGAGGAAATGCATGATGTACATTTAACTTCCACTGGTAGATGGACTCGATGAAGAAGAAAAAGACATCGAATTTGTACAAGATTCTACCAACCCCAGTGCATCAGGGTGGGGCTCATAAAATTTTGGAGAAGTCGGGGTACTTGTTATAGAGGCCTAGTGTTCGGATGCCAACGTAATTCTATCGTAGAGGACTAGCGTGATAGCTGTGTTGAGAGCGTAGCTGAGCAGACATACCTTAAAAAAGTGGTCTGGCTCGTAGTCTTATATGATGAGATTCAGGATCTCCAGTGGCATATTGAGTATCGGCGAGTGCGCACTGTCTAGATCCAAGCTATCGGTTGGCGACTAAAAAATTGGTGCGTTATCTGTTTTGTCTAGCGCCGCCATGCTTTCGTCGAACGTGCCAGAGCTGCCAGCGTTCGTCGACTTTCCTCGTCTTGGGACTTCGGGCCACCCATGTTGCGAAGTGGTAAAATGATGTGGTATCATGGATGCAGATTTCATGCACAAGGATTCAGGGAATTAACTGGCGATCGTGGGTTATAGACGTAGGAGAAGCCGGCAAATGGCAATGTTGTCTGCAACATGTGGTCTGCTGGAGGCCTAGTGTGAGCGGTCAGGTTTTGCCCGGTGCTGCGACATTGCCCGATGATGCCACTGATGCACAATGGGAGACGTGGGCGCGAAATAACGGTGAGCCTTCATGACACTTGTGGAAAAACAGATGATCTAATGAGACTGACCCAGCTGTTCCGAATGCACACCCGATCGGCACAGCCTCCATGATGTCGAGGGAGCTAGGAGGTGTGGTTGACCCTGAGCTTAAGGTCTACGGCACAGCCAACGTTCGCGTCGTCGACGCATCGGTGATGCCCATCCAGACCAGTGGTCATCTGACCTCGACAATCTATGCCCTAGCAGAGAGGCTATCGGACATCATCAAAGACACTGCCTAAGCAGGTCATTGGGCAGCGTCCAATCGCCGAGAGCAAATAGACCCAAAATAAGGGCATGCCAAACAGCTTGAAGGATCCAGTACGACATTGAAAAAAATAACTTTGTGATTAATTAACGCCTCTCAAATAAGAAGAAGGAAACGCTGGGATTTCCCAGCAAGGTATCATTGGCAACAATTGAATAAGTCACAGTCACCACCCCTTTTACCTTTAGGATCGCGGAGGAGTGGAACCAACGTCCATGGACAAAGCATTAATAATCCAAGTGCAAAGGACAATGAAATGCCATTCAATTCTCTCACATCAGTAACTGACTCTGTGATTATTAGTGATTTGTCGCTATGATAATCGTGCCGAGGCCATAATACCGCATGGACATGAGGGGTAATCTCAATGCAGCCACCACACCAAAAGTACCATCACCACCGCCAGAAGTTCGACGCACGGAACCAAGATCCGCGCCTCCGGATGACATGCCACGGCACAGAATCATACTTTAAATCGAACGGAAGCCAATGATAGGACGCAGTGACCTGTCAGGTGTGACCCCTACTTCGAAATAAGAACGGCACGGCCCAGTAACTGCCGTGCGCTACCTCGGCACACCAGCGGGATATTCTAATCAAATGTCCTCACTTGAACACTTTAAAAGCACGGGTACATCTCGGCAAGAACTTCATAGTCTGCAGCTTATATTCCCATTAGACCAGCTACAGAATCGATTCCTACAGAAAAGAGTCACAGCAGCGACATCCAGCAATAATCGCTCTCATTCCCATTCATAAAAGTCACGCTCATTCCACCGGCAGCCCGTTGGCTCGTCACGCTTAGTACGTGTAGCGGAAACCGCGCTGCGAGTCCTCCTGCGCTCTGTTAGTCTCAGGGTATCACCAAAGTTGGTTGCAGGAGAGCGGGGACAAAAGACTTACCTCGTTGTTCTCCAGCTCCTTCTCGCCGCGCTCAGCCTTGCCGTTCTGCCTCTTGAAGTCAAAGCTCAGAATGCCGACAAGGATGAGAGTGAGCAGGCAGCAGGCAATGCAAGCGTACATGCCGGGGCGGGAGTGGGGCATGTCCTGTGCGCGGTAGAGCAGGCTGCCAGCGATGCCGCCGACGCCCTCGAAGCTGACAAGAGTGGCGCAGCAGGAGGCACGCTTCCACTGGCCGCGGATGTTGTTGGCCTGGTAGGCCATGACGGCGGGGATGTTGGAGTTGGCACCAGCGGTGACGAGGAAGACGCCAAAGTAGCGGACATTGGAGTTGGGGTGGAAGCCCATGATGGGGAGGCCGATGAGGCAGAGGACAACGTTGATGATGATGATGGGGCCACGGATACGGTACTTGTCGCCGAGCCAGGCCGTGGCGAACATGACGCAGCCGGCAAAGGCGTAGGGGGGCGCGACAAGGCACTGGGCCTCGCCGACGGTGAAGCCCATGTTGATCTGGAGGATGATGGGCAGGAAGTAGGCGAGGGCATACGACAGGGTGGTCGTGTTGAAGAAAATCATTGCGTAGGCCCAAATCTTCCAGTCGCCGCCGGCAGCGAAGAAGCGGCGGGCGTTGAAGGGAGGCGTCTTGGCATCGCCACGGTCATGGTTCACGCGGTCAACGACCCACTGGAGCTCGCGCTCGCCGAGGAAGTTCCAAGTCTTGCGCCTCGAATCGGGGAAGTCGACAAGCAGCCAGTAGCCGAGGAAGGCGAGAAGGCAGGTGATGATACCTTCGATGATGAAGATCCAGCGCCAACCGGTCAGGTTAGCGAGGCCGTTCATCTGCATGAGGCCGTAGGCCAGAATGCCAGCAAAGGCGGAGGCGACGCATCCGAGGAGGTAGAAGACGGAGTACCGCTTGCCGACCTCAACTACGCCAAGAAGTCAGTATGACACTCAATCAACTGCGTCGGACACCATTAACAAGATCGAAGAGCAACACATACATCGGGTATACCAGGTGCTGAGAAGGTAGACGCAGCTGGGGAAGAAGCCAGCCTCAAGGACACCAAGAAGGACACGGCACACGGCGAGGTGGGTGAAGTTCTGAGAAAAGCCCATGCCGATCATGACGCTACCCCACATGAGACAGATGCCTGCGAGATGAATGCGAGGTCCCAGCTTGCGGACGATGATGGTCGACGGCGGTTGGAAGAGGATGTAGGGGATGAAGAAGACAAGCGACGCGATGCTCTGTGAGTATCACACAATGGTCAGCCAAGGTGCATCCATTCACAGGCACTGAAGTCGGGGGTCAAGGGTATTGCATACGTATCGGTTCTCGACAACGAGGTTGAGCTCGACATTCATGCCGGCAATGGCGGCGGCCGACAAGTTGGTTCGGTCCATGAGGGAGACGCAGTACATCAGACCGACGATGACCACGAGGCGACGATCGACGCGCCTGATGATCTTGCGCTGCTCCTCTGGCGTGAAGCCATGGTCGGGAGCAGAGGAACCAGGCGTGCGGACGCCATCGGCCGAGTCGACGCGGTTCGCCTTGTCGCCAATGTGCTCGGTCTCGAAGTCCTCCTTCTCGAGCTCACGATCGCGTGTGCTCATGATGGGCAGGCTGTATGGGAGGGTGTGAGCGGGTGAGTATGGGATGAAGCTGTTCGGGAAACAGCTGGTGAGGTACTGGCCTTGGTTCTGTCGTGTCGTCGCCTGTGCACCCCGAGACGTTTTTGGGACCTTGAAGGATGGGATGAGAGAGTCTTGGGCCTACCCTTTTTCTCTTTGCATCGGATTTCAGGAAAGCTTCTCACCCAGACCTTTTGTAGATCGACCGGCGACGTGTCCCAGAGCAGACGAGACCCAGACCAGGCCACACCAGACCCATACCATGGGATCGGGACCCCTCCCATCACTTTCCACCCTCACCTACCTATTCATGGGGCCCCCATTACGCATCACGCACTACGAACCTAGCACCTCGCACCACCCGGCAAGCTCCACGCGCTTTTCCCCAGCTTTAGCTGGGCTTGCCTTGCCTGGCGTTGCCCTGCCTTGAAAGGGGGTGACAAGCCGCTCTGGCGCCGCTCGGATGAAGCACACAGACACGGTGGCGAGAGCCTATCAGACAAAGAAGAGCGAGCATTGATGCCGAGGGTGGCGGTCTTCGACAGCCATCAGCGTCTTGGCCAACCGTCCGACTTGGTGGGAGCACATTGTCTGGGGCAGATAAACTCGAGCGTCTTGTGCAAAAGGGGGGGAGGAGGGCGCCGCAATGGACGGCGAATCTGGGGAATGTGGGCTCCCCGAGTGCCCCCATCTCGCCCCGGCTGCGGGGTAGAGCCTAAGCCGGACGCACAAGAGTCAGTTAACACCGATAGCGACCAAACACATGAGAGGAGCGGAGAGAGACAGAGCGTGAGGAGAGAAATACGGGGAAGCAGGGAGGTGGAGTGAACCAGGGGTGGCCCCAGAGCCCCAGTCACCGACCGCAGCTGATGATGCTCGTGCTGCTGCTTCTGCTGCTTTGCTACTACGCCCCCCTCCTTTGCCTCCATTTCAAAGCCGCCCTCATTCAAAGCCAACCGGTACTTGGTGCGGCCGGTTTCTTGGCACGACGCCATAATTGGCCCAGTCCACGGTTCATTGCCCGTTTTGGTGCTAGATGCGAAAATCCATGAGCATCTCGCTCGACTGGTTGCGTTTGTATGATCAAAAGGCTGTTCTACCCCGGAGGACGGAGGGGGGCGCATGGATGCGGTGGGCGCTGTGGATGCCTGGGGGGGGCCCTCCTCGAAATGGATCAACATGTGGTCCATCGTCGACTGTTCGCTCATCGTCATGGTCGGTGACAGATTGGCGTGTTTACCATGTGCGGAGCGCATACCCTTCTGAGCCTCTTGCGCCGCTCATACTCACGCACCAGCTCCTCTTTGCTCCTCTTTGCACTCACGCGTAGGCGCGTGGGGAACGCATGGCACGGCACGAACGGAGGAGGGGCGTGTTAAGGTTGAGGGCATGATCACGATGCGGCCAGTTCCGACTTTGGCCACTGTCAAGAGACAGATATGGGGGGAGAATGGGCCAGGCCAGGCCAGACCAGACCCTGTCCCCCGAAAGGCACAGACGGAGGGCATTGACAACAAGGGCGCTCTCGTTCGTGTGTGTTTCCCAATATTGGGTCGTCTCCATCTTCTTCAGACACCGGTTGCATTTCTCGTGGGTCATTTCGTTTCATGTCAACTTGCATGCTCACTGCCCACTGCAATCCTTTGAATCTCGATAGTACGAAAGAAACGTCTGACGCCACAGACCATTCATTCCCCCGCCATCTGGCTATTCTCCAAAACGCCAGACACCAAGCCCGATATAGAGCGTGCCTCGGCAACTCTACTCTTCCTTCATCATCTCATTGGTTCATCTCGCTCTTCTTCCCAGCCCTTCCCTTCCCCGCACATCTATCTCTCCCTTTCCCTCCATGTCAGAACCTTGACAACGCAAGCCAGCCTTAGCTGACGAGACGTGTTCGTTCACGCCCAGGGAATCCTGAGCTAAGGTAATTCTAACGTCCAGGAGGCTGCATGCCACGCGCTGAACGTGGGCACCACGATATGCCTACCGTCCGCCACATCTGCATGCCACGCCACGGCGATCCAACTCATGACAGCCAGCCAACACTTTCACATGTGCGGCTTGCACTCACTTCGCAAGTTTCGCTCAAAGCGGCAATGCTCACGATAGAAATGTTCTTGACTGCCACTCCTAGAGCTCCTCCTGATTAAAATTTTTCTCTCGATCCTTCGTGATAGACTCCTGTTGGAGTTTCCCACGCCACGTCACCTCGACCCTCGCTGGGCTGATTCTAGACTCATCAAACCGAGTGAAACAGCCGAGGCATCCTCAGAAGATCTCTATTATACTCCTGACGGACGGCTGAGTGGTGTGCATCCTACGGGACATGTCGGGTCATGAGGCTGAAGGCCGAGAGATGAAGTATTGGTGGCTTGGTGATGGCCTCGGTTGTCGGCCAGGGCATGGTGTTGCGTTGACTGTGAATTGTTTTGGGAGATCATAGCTCCCGCCTTGCTCGATCAATGCTGCTCTTTTTGCTCTTCTTTCTTCCTTCACTGCCTGATGAGCTTCGCCTTCCTACCAGCTTTTACTACTACGTGCATTCCATTTGCTGCCGCCAATTAGCTCACATCATCTTGATATGCATCACGAAGTGGTCCACCACTGTGGTGTCTTCCAGTCATAGGAAAGGCTTTGAATCTATCAAACAGCCAGACCAGGATGATAATTCCTGGCTCATCCCGGGATTCCCGGCGATCTGGATCCTGCCTCTTGCATATGCCTTCGACCTTGCTGTACAAAGGCGGCAATGGTTTCGACGTAGCGCAAAGGTGATGCAACCAACTATAAACTTCAATATCCTGTCCCAAATCCAGCAGTCCTTTAACTATACAGCCACGCCAATAACCCATGAGCCTCAGATACGACAACGACCTTATGCAGCTGTCACCCGGGGACGCATCAAAAAAAGGCAACCCGAACCCGTCCTAGCGGTCCCGAGACGCCCGAATGCCATGCCCCAGCTCTGAACCACGATGCACCTTCCCTCGCAGAGTCAAGCTTTGTGGCTATGTCCCCCATTGGTGCATGTTGTTGGCTTGGCCCCCGGGCAAACAATCTCAAAACGGACAGTATTGGCCGAAAAGGTGCATCACATGGGCGCCAGCCGTGTCAGATGAGGTTTCCGAGGGGGGACGCGATCAGGACGGAGTCCATGATGCGGGGAAGAGGACCAGCTCGCCGCTCCCACCGGAGATGCATCTTGGGTATGGCCCTAATGGAATCGACAGGACGTTTTGTTTGTGCAAAATCAAAGTCTGACGTGCTACAATACCTAGATAAGCTTGCCCCTTGATAGGGTTTCCAAGCGGAACCAAGAAATCGAGCGCAATCAAGCCCGAAAGCAATATCGTTCCGCAATACCTAGTCCATAATCTCTTTTCGCAGGGAGTTCTCTGAGACATTTCCTCAGATCAGATCTCCGCGCATCTTGCCACTATTCCCATCGATTTAGGTATAGCAACGCTCAACCGAATCGAACGTAAATGATGCGTCACGACAGCCCAGCCTCAGATTCAGTCGACTGACATCAGGCATCAAGAGGCCGCTCCCGCAATATTTATCGTTAGGGTCCAGAGATAGTTTCAGCTCTCGTTCTTACAATCTCTCTTGCTGACATGTCCCTACGTGCCAGTTCCAGAGGATCACGCACAGGACCTCCCAGTTCCCAGCCCCTCAATCACTACCAGAATCCCAGCTCTGCGTGGCTATCAGTCTCAAATAACGCCAGTCTCCGTATTGAGGAGGTTCAGCGTAGTGTTTGGTCGTTCTGGTTCCTTCGTTCCTCGGTCAGGCATGCAAGCATGTAGGCGCATTCGCCAACGGAACAACAATGCCATCATCTCTAGTCCATCCCGAACCTTCAAGCGAATAAGCCGCTCAGGACGAGGCGCATGTGATCCTATGCGGCAACGGCTACCATGTGGCATGGGACGTTGTGTAACCCCTCAAAAAACCCCTAAAAAAACCTCGCAAAGCCCCGGCAAGTCCAGACCGGCCATGTCCCAAAACACCACGAGCCAAAATGTCACGAGAAAACCATTAATCACCGGCATCACCACTCCATCCATCATCATCGTCAAGAGGGCAAGCGAAGACCAAAGAGCGGCATCCCACGCCCTAGCGTAAGCACCCCGTGGAACAAGCACAGCGGCGACGCAGTGACTCTGTTGCACAACAGATCCCACAAAATTGGTCTCTCCTGTTATGGATGGACGATGCAAGGATGCGATTGGCCTGTCGGTGAGAAGCTTCGCACATTGCGTTCAACACGATAACTTTATTTGCCTTGGTGGTGTTTGCCGTGACGTAGCTGCAGAGGAAACATTCTCGTAGGCCGACTACGGGAGCATTATAGTGAAGCACTAGCCTTCACACGCGGACATCACAATAGACACACGACGGCGAGCAGACACAGCATTTGAATCATACTCTATTGAACGAACACCTGGGGATCACGATCATGACCCCATGCTAACAAAACAGAAAGCGTCGACTCGACGCCGACCATGTCACAGGCCGAAAACAAAACATGGCACCATGAACCGATTGACCCAGCTAACCAAACCATGGTAGCCATCTAAAGCCGAAAGCAATGCAGAGCTATATTAAACAACTGATTCTTGATCGCCATTGGGCAGCCACCGCGGGGAATCTGTATACATGTGTGGCAACCCTTCCCTCATGCACAAGGCGCGCTTACAGCACGACCATGGCACCGCCGACGGCGGCCGCGAGGACGACGTACAGTCCGACGGCGTAGTCGCCGACAGAGAAGGCCTGCTCCATGCGGCGGTTGGTGAGGCCGAAGCTCGCGTTGTCGTCGGCGTTGCTGCTGCCACCGTTGGGGCCACGAGCAGGCGCGGCGGTCGCAGTGGCGGCAACAGCGTTGACGGAGGAGGCAGCGGAGAGCTTGCTGTTGCAAGAAGAGGCAGCAGAGGGAGAAGAGATGCGCTCGGCGTTGCCGTCAAAGTTGCAGGCACTGGCGGCACTGTTCTGGGCCTTGAAGTACTGGTTCATGACGAAGCCGAGCTTCTGGGTAGCGTTGCACATGGAGTAGGCACCGTAAACGCCAATGGTGGCGTTGGTGGAGATGCCAGCGCAAACCTCGGGGTTGTTACCGCAGATGTTGCCGAAGATCGCACCATACTCCTTGACGGCGACGGAAGACTTGACGTTGCAGGACAGGCTGTTGAACATGCACTCGCAAAGCTCCTGGTCAGGAGTGGGAGGGAGACCGTTGGAGCTGACCTTCCAGTTCTCGGCCAGGTCGGGGCAGACGGCGGGGCTGTTGGTGGGCTCGTAGCTGGCGCTAGCGGTGGAGGAGGCAGTGGCGGCATTGACGCGCGAGGAGAGGACCTTGTAGTTCTTCATGACCTCAGCTTTGCTATCACCCTTGAACTTGACGAGGCCGTAGTCGTTGTCTTCCTGGTGGTACATGTAGACGATACCGCCGGAGAAGACCTCACTCATCTCCTCTGAGTACAGAGCAGTGGTATCCTGGAAGAGACGGCCCTCAGCACCGTCAGGGACGTTGCAGCCGTACTCGGCAAGGAAGACGGGATCAGAGTAGTTGCTGAAGAACTCGACCTGCTTGTCATAGCCTGACTTCTGCATGGAGGACTCGCCACACCAGGAGTAGATGTTGTAGCCCCAGAAGTCGATGGCCTCCTCCTCAGGACCGCAGTTGAAGTAGTGAGCAGAGGGACCACGGATTTCAGGGTCGTCGTTGGCGGCGTAACCGACACCCATCCAGCGGTAGTTCTTGGACTTGATGTAGGCTTTGGTGTCGCGGACGGCGGCCTTCACGAAGGCGGAGGCGTCAGTGTTGCTGGCGTTGTTGGAGACCTCATTACCGGCGAAGAAGCCGATGGTGTTGTCGTACTTGGCGAGCTCGTCGATGACAGCGGTGTAGCGGTCCCAGACAGCGATATCCCAGTGGGGGTCGTCACGGTTGATGGACGTGTTGGGCTCACCAAGATCGGCGACGACGTAGATACCAGCATCCTGGAGCAGAGTCATGCACTTGGTGTGGTCCTTCTTGGGGTCGATGGCGTAGACACGGATGGTGTTGGTGCCGGCGGCAGACAGGATTGGGACATCGCGCTTGCACTTGGCGTCATCGGCAAGGGGGTCGATGTACTTTCCGTCCTCGTTCTCACCACCGAGACCCGAGGGGTCCTCCTGGTAGGCAATACCCTTGATGAAGAACTGGGTGCCGTTCTCGTAGAAGAACTTGGAGCCCTGCGGAAAGAGGAGAGATCAGAATCAGATTGTGCGAACCAACGGGGCAGCGAGAGGGGCGACGTACCTTGGTGACGATGGGGTCGAGGGCAGCAACCTTGCTGGCGAGGAGCAGAGCCGAAACGGCAGCGGTGGAAAACTTGCCCATGGTGACTGATTGTGAATTTCGGTTGGTCGAAGTGACAGGTAGACAAACGCAGGCCCAAGATGGGGTGGGAGGGTGCAGGTTATCAACGTGGAAGGCTGTCGAGGGAGACTAGTTTCTCGTTGTTGGAATGCTGTTGGGCTGAGACCTTGGATGCTTGGCTTGCGGAGTCGAAATGTTCGTCGAAGGCGTTTGGGGCTTGAGGCGCAAAAATCCTGGAGAGGGTTGGTTGATTGGGAGGGACAGACTGGGGTTCAAATAAACAAGTAAAGAGGTTTGCAAATGAGAGTGTGAAGTCACAGTAAAGTGATGATAAAAAAGCGGACGAGCAAAGGACAGGCTCGAAGACTCTCTCTCCAGAAAACGAAGGACGGCGAGATGTCGAAGTGTTGACGTTGATGGGAGAAGGAAGGGAGGGAGAGGAAGGTCGCGGTACGTCCGGAGGGGGCAATTGTGGTTTTGTCGGACGGCTTGGCTCCTTAGCTGCCGCCTCCTGGTTCCTGGCTGCTCCTAGCTCCTCTCCTTCTCTCCTGGTTTGAGTGTCCTGGATCTCCTGCCTCGTATCCACCGGATGGTAGGCGTCCCGCACGCCGAATGCGAACCCTCCTAGCACTCGACCAGGCGCACCTGCCACTGTAGCTTCTACTGGCACTGGGCCATTGGACCCAGCGATTGCCAACCGCTACACTGCCTTTCAAGCAGGAACCTGTGGGCTACGAGGGGGCCCATTGGACAAAGGTTTGGCCAGGCGCCTGGTAGGCAAGGGGGCGCAGTCGTGAAGGATGGCAGAGGTACCCAAAATTCGCGTGTGTTGCCTGCCAGTCTTGGTGCTACACCAGCCGAGCTGCAGGTACCGGTTCATCTGCCAGGGGTCCCATCTTCATCTCGTTTCACCCATGTGAGCGGAAGGGCCACAGTGCGAGGACACGCGCCGCCGGGGGTCGATGGTAGGTGCTCAGGGGAAAATCTGTTAGCTCATCAAGAAGCCCTAACAGGCCAGTACTGGAGCCCACCCTCGCCTCTGTTAGTGACAGTCGCACGCCTTGGCATCATCCCTGCCACAGCCTCCCCATTCAGGTCAGGCGGCAGGCACTGATCGTCATCTCGCACAGTGAGCGATGCGAGGGCCTAGCGTCTTGTCTCCTGATTCTGGACCGAAAGGAAAGAAAGGGGCAATCTCCACCCCCTGCGACTGCACCTTCATGCCTCCATCTCCGCTGTCAGCCTAACACTTGCTCTCTCGTGCTGGTCGTGACGACCTGCTCACCGGCAAGAGCAAGGGCCCGTAGAGTTGCGAGACGGGTAGGTAAGACATGATGGGCGAGCAGATGGATGAGCACGCCGTTCGGTGTTCGCATGCTTCGCATTCTTCGCATTGTCAGCCTTGCCACCTACCTTACCTTAGGTACCTACTACCTAAGGTACCACCTACCTTACGGCACCTCAAGGTAGGCAGTCCATTCATCACGCCAACTCCAGATTCCAACCACGCATCGTCTATCGCCCCGCCAGTCCAGGTGCTCACTGGCCTACCTAGGCAGCAGGCGATGCGATAACCTTTGCGGCACAACAGAAGATCACTTTCATTTAAGACTCCTGGCATCCTGATACGGGGTGGTCGGGACCAAGACATCCCGTCGTGTCGAGACACCAAACACAACCAGACGTCAGCGCTTCATCCCTAACCTCCAAGGATTCCTAAGGGCTCCAAGGGCTCCAAGGGCTCCAAGGGCCTCACACCGTCTCGTCAATCTTGGTTCTTTCCAAGCAGCTTATTAACACTTCAGCTCAACTCTTGGGATCCATCACTGGGCATCCGCTCCACAGCCCAGATCAACATGGGATGCTCCACCGAGCTGACGACGCTTCTCACGGACGACGACGACGACTTGTCAAGACAGTTCAGACCTAACAGTCTCCCCTTCATCGTCGCACTGGACCATACCGTGAGCCCCTTTCAAGGAGTCCATGATTCGACCGAGTCGCATTTTCACACACTGTTCATGATTGTGGTATGGTGGCGACCGAATTGTTTGCTACTGGCGAAGGACTGGAACGAGCCACTGAGCGAGCAAGCACCGGAGCGCACCCCAGCCGTCTCAAGGCTCGTTCGAGGCGATCTATTGGACGGTAATAGTCCGACGCCCGACTGGAACCGCCGCCATTGACTCTCCTGATCATCTTCATTCCGCCTGGCCCCCTCCCTCCTCGCATGTCTCTCCTCGCCTGGTCACTCACTCGCCTTGGTCGCCTTGGTCGCTTCGTCGCGAGATGCTGGCCCATTTTTCCTGCTGCACTGCCCCTTCTGGGCCCGCACGTTTCACCCGCCCTGTCGTCGCAGACATCCATCAGATCAGAGATCAGATTCAGGTGCGCACCACTCTCCCGTGCGTGCTCCGTCGCCCTTGAGCTCGCAGCAAGTCAGACGTCTGTATGTAGTCTGGTGATCTTGCGCGCCTTTTGCATGATCGACACGTCCGACATGGCGAGCGACACGCCGGGCCGGCTCCCTACGTCATTTTCCCCGTCCATCGCATTCAAGCGTCGAAATAGTTTGAAACGGGCAAATGCGACGTCTGATTGTTTGTTGCCATGTCCAGCCCGGTGCCTCTGATATGGCCATGCTAATTTTGTCGCTTGTTTCATCGGAATCGTTTGTCGGCCTGTTTTGTGCAGTGTTTTTTGCTTGAGCGGATTTCATGTCGAACATCTTCATCTCCCTCCCAGCTTGAACCAGGCGCGTCCCACAACCTCGCAAACCCCATCCCAAAACTCTGATGTCTCCCGCCAGGCCGACATCAACGGCCCTCGGTGTCGTTGTCCGTATTCACGCACCTCACGGGACTCAGAGTATCGTCTTTGATGGGAACGGACCGAATGAATTTCTGGTGGGTACTCAGAGTCGTAATACGACTGCCGTCTGGCGTCGTCCCCGTAGGTGTCATCTTGTCGTGTCGAGTTCATTTCGCTAGACGTTGCGAATGAGGCTAACAATCTTGCTGCGTCTGCGCTTGCATGTGCCTTCCTGCTTCGTCATTTGTCTCGAGAGGCATCTTCCTTATATGTTTCTTTTTTTTCTTTTGGGCAGAAGGGCGCCCATCTGCCTCGCCGCCGATTGGGCTACTTCGCGTCACCGGGCGCGGGCTGTACATCATCACCAGACGGCTGCGCCTGGGCCTTCAACCAGGCACCAGCCTCCGAGGCCAACCCGGACTAGCAACCCTTCTGATCCTCGGTCGGCCGACCTGTACGCGGATCCTGTAGTCACTCCGTCCCTCCCTCTCAAATGTGCCTAGTCCTTGGCAGCCCGGCATACCGATGGTGTATCGAGACGAAGTGGTGGGGGCGCATTACGATGGTTCCCTGCTGTCATGTGGCACAGACGCTTGATTTCACTTGAAGTCCTGCTTTTTCAATCGGCATGGTGTGTTCGAGTCGGCCTTCAGTGGCTGGCATGCAGTGCATGCAGCTCCTTGATCTGCAGTAAGCTTGCATCCGCGCTCTGATGGTGATCGGCCAAAGGGATTCGGCTGTAGTCGCTCAGGAAACAAGTGCCTATCCTCATGGGTCTTGTTCCCATCCAACCTCGATTCTCAGCATGAACATAGTCTTCGCGGCGCCCTCCTGTATCTGCACACGAAGCAACGGTATTTCTACTCAACGACTGATTCATGCTACTCTAAGGTAGTGACAGCCCAAAACTAACATCTCGTTCAATTTTCTTACGGCATTAACCTTGTTGGCCCACCTACGATAAGTTCAGTCGCGCCGAAGATCTCAGAATGAAAGAGCCAGTATCGAACGAGGTAAGAGCCATAGATCAGGGGCTTGGTGGCGAATAGAGAAGCTACAGATGTTCACCATACAAGTTTTGGAGAACACGACAGAGGACTCCAGTACAGGCATTTGAGCGTGGTCAGGGGATTGAGCAACTCCGCCAACAGCGGCAATCCTTCTCCGTAAGCTGTAGGCCTTTATGGCTTCGGGAAAACTAGCCACGGGGGCCTTCTAGACACATAGA
Source organism: Verticillium longisporum (assembly GCA_019188255.1). Taxonomy (NCBI): domain Eukaryota; kingdom Fungi; phylum Ascomycota; class Sordariomycetes; order Glomerellales; family Plectosphaerellaceae; genus Verticillium; species Verticillium longisporum. The sequence goes on from JAETXT010000012.1 coordinate 527,103, forward strand.
TGGTGATGACTGGGTAGAATCCAAGCCCCGAGATACACCTGGTGGGATAAGAATGAGCTTCGATGTTGTATAGCTTGTTGGATTTCTGTAGAATTCATGACAAAATTAAAGAGATGCCTGAGCTGTGGTACTCTAACATTCAAGCTTTCCCATTAGTATTAGAGCCCAATTGACTTTTGTAACAAGGGCCTTCATCCAGTATATCTTCCATGGATCCCCAATCATAAGAACTCTGGTCCGGGAACAGGGTCATCTGGTAGGTCGACTAAAACTCTTCAACAAACTATAGCGTTGGAAGAGAGGGAATATGACCAGCTGTCCGTGTATATTATTATGGAATTCGATCCTCATTTGCCTTGATCGAACCTCGCCCAGGTAATCAGACAACACGAGAGACCTAGACAACGCACACATTGTCTATTTATCTACAACTTACCGATGACTATTTAAATTGCAAGGCTAGCTAGAACGTCATCTAACTCGGTCAGCTCTTCTCATGGGGGATCACATTCAGGGATGGGAAAATCTCTCTTCCATCGCCGTGATTGTCGAGGGCCTCATCCTGCTTATCGCGTTTTTCATCTGGAAAACCAGGTTCGCTCGCTACCCGTCCCTCCCGCCGAGCGCGATGCGGAGACTCTCTATCATTTCTTGTATGCCCTGGCTCTGGTCGTTGGGGTTTGTTTTGCGATCCTCACGGCCTTGCTCTACAGCTTCCTTGAGGTTGCAGGACATTCGAGTCCCGCCCAGGCCGCCCGTAACAAGCAAGTGATGGAGTCATTCGGGGTCTCAACAACTCAACACATAGACGGCGCCCAGACAGCCACGCAGCCCTTGTTATTTCTTGCATTGCCTGAGTCTGCGTCAGTATTTTCATGCGCTGGACTAAGCGCTCGATGTTCTTCGTCTGCATCGGTGTCAAGCTCATCAGCGGAACCTGCGTCTCCAAATGGGTTGCACTCATTACTGCTCAGGTCACTGGTGACATCGATCGCGGCATGTTCTCTACCTCATAGCCAGTCTTTGTCCATGACATCGTGCAGCAGCCGGATATCACTGTGGCGATGAGGTGTATTCCTCATCTTGACTAATATTGGATCAGTCACCTGAACGAGTTGCGCCACGATCTCAACAATCTTTGGTGCGCTTGATATTCGTGTCGACTGACAATGCAAAAGTATTGCCAATGTGGGCTTCTACAAGCATCCGTCCTACAAGCTCACGGAGCATCACATCGCCGAGGTTCAGGGTGATATTTTTACCATCGTTTACTCGTTAGTGGCTGCCGTGGAGTACTCCGTGGGCGAGCCAATCCACGAGGGCATCAAACAGCACATAGTGATTAGTGAGACTAACAGGGCTCTTATCATGTCAGGTATGGCAGTCATGCGGTTCATGATATGGTTCATTGAAGACATGGATTTAGAGGCTGACGATGCTGGCAAAATCGTTCAGCTTCAGTTAAAGCCTGAGTACAAGGCTATTCAGAGTACTCTGCTGCCTGTTTGGCGTTCAAACACCGCTGCTTCACCTAGAACGACACCAACGACAGAAATCGAACCTGATAAATAAGAGACTAAAGCAGATACGCGGCTAATTGGCAGTTATAGCATAGACCACAATGAGAACAACGGTTGATTTGAGCAAGCTCTTTGCGTAGACCATAGTGTGAAAGCCAATTCCATTCTCAGTGGCGCAGATACAAGGCCGTCCATGCCATGCCCTTCATCCCACACTGAATATGTATTTGGTCACCAACGACGAATAGAACAAGCTTCTGAATCTGATCTCAGTCCTTGGTGCACGCAATTGCTCGCTAACGTTTCTGGACTTATCTTCTCCACATCATGGCATCTTGCGCTCTGCAATCATGAACAGAAAGACAAGCCCTCTGTTTCATTACTAGGATTCGATCCATGGCTGCGCACTTCATCTTCATCCTCATCACAGGACCGTATTCCTCTGTTGACACTACGCCCCCATGAGCGACGGAAAGTGGCACAACAATAGCACGAAACTGTCATGAGTTGACAACGCTCTTTATACAAATCGACCCATAAGGCCGCTCTAGCCTGTCAAAACATGACAAGATTTACCTTCACGACCTCAGAATCATAGACATGAGATGTCGTTGATCTATCAAGGCTCGATATGGAGACTGAGGTCATTATCGCACTGGCAAGGTTATTCAATCAAGACATGGTCCACATGAACAAATCAATTGAGAGCAACGGTGATCAACTTTGCCAAGTCTGTCTTTCCTGTTTGCTCATGAGTAGGAAGGGAGGCAGGCATTATTGTTGTTTGATGCTCCGCAGAGCGTCGGCAAGATGGAGTTGTCTCCATGTTGGTCTCTGAATACACAGCAGAATAAATAGCTAGACAGCGAGGTCTTTGCCAGCCGCAGTGCAAGCCGTATCCGCCTATTCTGAATCCTCGGTTACAAACCACAGCCCATCTGACAATAAGTTCAAGCAACAACACTCACGCCAGCCACTCCGTAATGCCGCTAGTCTTAGCCATGTGCCTATGCAAGTGTGGATTTCAGGCGTATCGGCGTTTCTTGGAAGCTGCCATCAAAACGAGTCAGATTATTTGCGGGCCATGCAGCGTAGATTCAGACGACTTACGAGTTTCTGGCGTATTGACCATTAATTCCATGGACATACCAGCTCCTGCGATGCTGATACACATCGGAGAAGGGGCTTCAACCACTTCAGGCTGGGGCTCAAGGTTCGCTACGGTCATGATCCGCGACATGGTGCTCGTGATACGCTTCGCACGCGACTTCCGAGAAGGAGTGCCAAGGTGGTATCCTGACTTGGCCGGCGTTGACGGTGAGGGGCGCGGAAGCCTTTCAACCTTGGCAGCGTACGCAGCCTGGAAAGTGCGGAATAGTTCGCTCTCGACGTAACTGCAATTGTCGCTTCCTTTGAGGTGCTCTTGGAATGGGTCATCGCTGGCCTCCTAGGCCCAACTGACGATTTCGCAAGATTGGCACTTCACAGTATCTGGATTCGTCGTTGTTGCAGAAAGATAGAAGCCAGCCTTAGCCATGTCTTCAGCGGAAGGCACGGCGAAAACCCATATACAGGCTCGGTGGCGTTCGTTTTCCTCGAAGAAAGTCTCGAGACGATCATTTAAGTCGTCCATGATGAATCGCTCAGGTTATCTCCGTAGGTGGATCGGGTCTTCTTAGGCCGAATTGTTGATTGAATGTTGGATGGTGAGAGGAGGACGATTTGGAACAACAAAGTTAGTCTTGGACCTTGACCAGGACGAGGTGGTAAAATTCAGGTCGTTTCGAATCTTGCCAGTAGTCTGAAGATAATTAGACAATTGCTGCAGTTCCTATCAGTGGTTATACCATCTCTTGCTAGAGACGCGGGATATTGTACTTGCAACCAAGTGCTGTGGATAGTGGTGATCCCTGAGGTGATGTTGTTCCTAAGAAATGGCAGTAGCAAGGGCGGCAAGAACCCCATCCTGCCTTCCGAAGCGTCAGAAACGGAAGGTGCCTGCATGAAAAGTGCTAGTTGTATCTCGAAAAAAAAAACGTCTTAGAGTGGATGTTGGCAGAGTAGTGGACTAATGCTTTGTTGCTTTCCCAGAGAGACATTCTCGTCATTCTGCTTTTCCTACTCAACGCTTATCCCCAGATCACATGCCGTTGTGGCCAAGCAAATATTGGTAGAGTCAACAACTTCACTCGTGCCTCAAGCAGATGAGTAGTAAGAAGCGTAGCTAAAATCGAGAGTCTGTCCTGGGCTGGCTTGCCGGCCCAGCGAAGAATCCGATGAAACCTGCGCGTCAGGTAAATAACGAGACACGGAGGTAACAAGGTCCTCAAAACCGTCACCGGAGCCTCCGAATCTCTGATCTGACCAAGATGATCGAGTGGCGGGTTGGTTGGTGCTCAATGGTACGTTTCAAGGTAGTCTTGGTTGGAGGGCTCTCCATGTCGTTCGGTCTTCTTCATTCGCCGCTCGTCCCTATAGCACGGAATACATCGGTTCGAAGTGGTATCCTCACCGGCGCCAACGAAACTGCCGTAAGAGTGATCGACATATTTGTCGGTATCGGGCGAGAATATCTCCATAGCGTGCATCGAGCTTCAAGCTGGATCAGCACTCTCATGACAATAATCTTGCCGATGTTTTCAGAGGCTCTTCGAAGGCATCACATGTGCTGCCTCGGGCCCTGACAGAAGATCCCCTGAAGATCGCTCATGCTGGGCGCCCGAAACGCAGAGCAACGTCAAGACGCGCGTGTTGGAAATGAAACTCGACGTCGCATGGAGATTAGATGTACTTCCTGAGTCAATCCTTTCAGCGCCACTGCAACGGCTAATGCTCCTCTAGAAAATAACCCCCAAAACAAGGCATCCCAAAGTAGCATGTGAAAAAGGGCGAGAAAAACGCCCTCCACCGGCCTGCCTTCCTCATTCAGTTGGGTGACCCGCCGTCGGACGGAACCCGCCTTACCCCCCTTATCCCACAAGCTCACGAGCACGCTTCCCCAGGATGTTGAACCTGACGACAGAGGGAAAAGGGAAATATGGCCCGCCAATAATCCACTTGTGTACCTTGAACACGTACCTGCGTGCAGAAAAGATGCGCACAGCACCCAATGCGCGCTGATGCAATGTCAGCCCGTGGAGCCTCCTTTCGCTTTGGCGATCCGGTGTGGTCGTTGACAACGAGGGTGGTGTCCGGTGTGGCTCCCCCCTCCCACTCGTTACGCTTTTTGCGGCTGCTCACCTCCACCAAAACAAGCTTATGGGACGCCCAACCAGATTCGCGGTCGGAGATGAAGGCTGCGGAGGGGGCGCCGGCGCAGCTGGCGGAGCTGCGCGGTTCTGGGTTCTGGACTGGTCTCCATGGAGTCACGGTGCACTGGGCGGGTTCACATGGCTACAGGTAGAAACTGGGCGACAGGGTCATGGCGAACGGGGAATGCAAAAAAATAGGAGGCAATTGGGACCATGCCCTTTTCGTGGAGTTGCATTGATGCACCAGCGGATATCGAATCAGATTGTGCAGATTTCTGAGGAGCAATGAAATGAAGAGTGGATATTGGTCTTGAAATACGCTCCCGGCGTAGTAGGATTCAGGTACATCCTCATCTTGACCAACAACAAAGGGATTGGTATTGATCGCGGCAGGCTCTCTTGGTCGATCGATTTCGCGGCGCTACATGCCATTCTTCACAAGCCAGATTCTTCACTGACACTTGATAGCCGACACAAGGGCCCCATGGCTTGATCATGGCCTCGGCTTTGCTCAGACGCCAGCTCCCAGCGCCAGGCAATGAGCGCGTCAGATGTCTCATTCCACCGTGTCTGCCGTTCAGCCTGTGAATGAGGTGCTTGGTGCGGGGGAGATTGAGCCAGGGCGCCCACCCCCAGACTTTGCCATGCCCAGCGGATCGAGAGGAACAGGACCTAGGAAAGGAGGGGGAGAGGGTGGGCGTCGCCGTTGGCGCCCTGAGTTGCTCGACCCAGCAAGGGGACACCCTTGGTCGTGGGCACTTCCCCCCTTCTTTTCTGCCCGATCTGATGTCCTGCTTCTGGGAGGCGGCCAGGGGTGCCGCCCATGACGGGCGAGTGACCAACGGAAATGGCTGCTGAGCCACCCCTGTCATCGGAGTGGTAAGTTGTGTGGTTGTGGCGATCGTCAGGTTGCGTCCAGTACGAGGACACCATCTCGGCTGTGCGTCGCGGTCGGTCCAGCGTTCCTGCGTCCCTCCGAATAATTTTTGTCATGTGCTTCTGATGCTAGGACACAAGGTAAGGCAAGGCAGTGGACAATGCAACAGGCCAGGGAAAGGGGGCACAGCCATGAATTTCCCCGAATGCAGTGCTCGAGGAGTAACAAGCAAGAGCTTATTGAGTCACGCAAAGGTACGAGTATTGAACCGTATCTCCAGACCCCGAGGCTACCAAGGATGAAATGAATCGACTTGTTGATTAATTGACATTATGGAGCTTTCTTTCCTGGTTTCCCAAGGTCCCTTGGGAGAAGAGCAAAGACCAGTACTGTACCCGCTGTCATTTGCCAGGCCTCTCCTTACCTCGCCTTGCCAAGAACCAGCTCGGCCGCCCAACCCCGGATTTTCGAACCCGCCGAGGAGCGTCGAAGGGGGCCCCAGCAGGAAAACCCATAAAGAACGACACCAGCACGGAGATGGGGTGGCACGGAAGAAAAAGAGAGACATTACAGAGCGCCGGCGTCAGTAAATTACTCTGCTTCTCGAATGATGATTGACTTCTCCATCGCAGCAATAATCGCGAACAGCAGCACAATGCATGGAGCGTTGCCAGAAAGCAATAGAGGCCTGAATAACGCGTCTAGAATCCTGCGTAGCGTCTCAGCCGAAATTACCTCCGTCGAGCCACCGACGTGGCTCATCCAACAGACCATCTTCACATGTCGTGACATCTCCCACACCAGACGGCCCTGTGGGCCCTGGCCCTGACTTGCCTCTGCCTTGCTTTGCCGAACCGCCTACTGCAACGGGCAATCCCACGCCATAGCCAGACAACCTTAGAGGCCGCAGACTAACAAGGACAAAGCGAATCCTGACGAGTCCACACACCCCCCTCAGAGCTCCGCACGGGCAGAACCAACCTGCCATCCCGGTGACTGGTCGTCCGCTTCTGGCAGTCAGGCCCGCGCCGATACATCGCCAGATTGTCGCCCTGGTGTCCGCCCAGTCACTCTGGCCCGCCATCCTTCCCCGGACACATCTGGGCCCTGACTTCACCTGGGGTACTTCGCCATCATGTCTCCTCATCCTTGCTCTTCACGCAGTCGAGACCTGGCCAGGGGGTCGCCGTCGCCGCTGGAAGGATGGGTACCACACCCAGTCCAGGTCCAGGTCCAAGTTCCAGCACCAGCAACCGTCCCATCTCCATGCAACCCACCCGAAGGAAGGTAGCAAGCTTGTGCCTTGCCAGCCTCTCCAGCAGGTTCCTGGGGTGTCTGTTCGATGTCCCGATGCTTCGCGCTCCCGTCAACTCGCCCGCCTCCGGAGCAACATCGCACCAAGCCCGCACCTCCTCCGTCGTCCATAAGAAGCCTCGTCCTCCAGCTCCTCTTCCGCCCTTCTCTTCTTCTCTCTTCATCCACATTCGCTTGGCATCATACAGTACACTCGCTCTTGTACCAATAATCCCCATACCTCGCTAATACCGGTTCATCCTTCCTCCAACCACAACAACCCCCCAAAACCATCAAAATGAAGTCTGTCTACGCTATCGCTGCCTTCGCCGCCGTTGTGGCCGCCCAGAGCTCTTCCGGCCTCCCTGAGTGCGCCATTCCCTGCATCCGCGACGCCACCACCTCGGCCACCGACTGCACCTTCGGCGACTACTCTTGCTCTTGCGAGCCTGCCAACAACGCCGCCATCCGCGCCGCTGCCACCAGCTGCGTCATTGACGCCTGCGGCGTTGACGTTGCCCTCAGTACGTGCTCCCATATCGCGCCCACGTTGCTCCCGAGTCGTCCATGCTAACAAGCGCTTTCAGACGAGGTCATCCCTGCCACTGAGGCTCTCTGCGCCAACCCCCCCACCTCCCCCGAGGAACCCACCACCACCGCTGCTGAGACCACCGCCGCTCCCTCCGCCGTCGAGTCCGCCGTTGAGTCCGCCGTCGAGTCTGCTGTCGAGTCCGCTGTCGAGTCGGCCGCTCCCTCCGGCTACCCCGTCCCTGAGGTCTCCTCTGCCGCTCCCCACCCCTCGACTACTGCGGCTCCCGCTCCCAGCCACGCCGGCAACACCACCGAGCCCGCGCCCACCCACGTCGAGGTTGACGGTGCCGCTTCCTCGGCTTCATGGGCGTCGCCGCCATGGTCGGTCTCGCCGCCATTGCCCTGTAAGCGTCTTCTCTTCTCCACCGGGAAAGAGTCACGCTCGCAGCGGCAGCATTGCTGGCAACGGCAACACGTTCTCCTGTTCGGAGACGAATGGGAGCACAAAGGATGGTACACAACTCATTTGTGGTAATGGCATGAGGATTCGTCGTCTGCGGTCTTCCGGCCGGGACGGCGGTCCTTCCAGTGTTGGAGACAAAAAATAGTATTTCACTCGGGCTTGTAGTTGTTTCACAAATACACCGACTGATACAATAATGTTAATGCGTCTGTCCATGAGACAATAGCAATCGTGATGAATCCCTCGTCTTGTGATGGGCTGTCAAAACTGCCTCTTCCTGTTCCCCGTGAACGTTCTTCCATGAACGAGTTCAGCCGTCGTATTCGACGTGCGGCGCAGCTCGTAAGCGCCGAGTTGCCAAGGTGGTCCTGCATATTGGTGGGTGGGATGGCCGACAACCTTCATGAGATGCCAGGCCAGGGTTGGGCGCCCTCCATTTTGATTCGACAGCGGCACGTCCGGGGTAAAAGACCAAAAGGATGATGCGACCTTGCATTGTTGCTGTAGGCACCACAGTCAACACAGCCGACCCTAACCATTACTCTCAGGTATGTGTCTGGGAACCGTACCTTGAGGCGAGGTGACGGGCCCAGGTGAGTTGTTGTCGTTTGCCGTGCCATTCATCTCCTCGGGGGCCAGGACGTCACTCCGATCTTTCACCCCCGGACAGAAAGGATGCCCCGGGCGGAGTATTGAGCTCGGCCGAATTGCGTTGCAATAAGCGCCGATCTTCATATCTGGGGTCCCCAGGTTACCTACTCTGTCGCGTGGACCGAGGCAGCGAGGTTTGACGGCCATGTGAAGGTGATGCCATCGCTTGTTTGTGAGGACGTGTTTCCCCGGAGCTTGCAGACCCGCGAATGGTTGACCGAGGAGGGAACCTACTTCAGAGAATTTGTTGGTCAATCTCGTCTGTGTGTGTTCCTTTCGTACCGTGGGCTGGCTTGTCAGGCTTCACTGACGTCGATAGTATACTGATGTGCTTGACATCGGATGGCCGTGCCGGACGTAATTGCGATCATCGAAATGTCGAGGGGGTTTCATCGACCACGCCAATGCATCTCTTACGCGTTCCACTCCTTTTCATCTTGGTATGTCTCCTCGTTTGCAACCTTCTCCAGCTTCCCGCTCTTCAATGCATCCCACCTCTTTTCATTCTCCCTTCGGTCCTCTTCTCCTTTCCATACCCTCCCATGGAGATGCCTCACGCAAACCTGCTTTCCATTGCCTGGTGCAAAAAGCCAACAGGCCCATCGCGCCCACTGCCCCTCCTTCATACCGTTCCTTGCGCGCTGGCCGATAGAGTCCTCGATGAACATGCCCCTCCCAATGGCCAGTTGGCTCGGGAATACTCTCTCGAGGTAGTGCCTCCTCTCCACGACATGCGGCTTGTCGTGCCAGAAGTACAAGGGCGTCAGTGGCACGACTTCTCCAGTCGTTGGCGCCGGGTACCTTCCTGTCAGAGCGGCTGACAGGTCTCGCAGGACGGGGAACCGGGCGACGTGCATGGAAGCTTCGTACTCGACCGTCCGTGACGTCGGCATACAGACTTAGCGGCTTGGAGCCTTCGTGCTTGATGTGGAAGCCTGCATGGCGTCGAGGAGATTCGCAATGGGAATGTGCGAGTCGAGCGCCCAGTCGTGCTGGTGAATCCAGACATACGGTGTGTCGGCTTCGCGGAGGGCTGAACGCACAGCCAGGCCGAAACCGAGTCTCTTCTCGGGCTCCATGAAGGTGATGCGTCGGTCCCTGGTGCAGTGGATATCCACGTCGACCAAATGGCCGCTGGAGCGCCCGCCAGGCGATCCATATTCTGCTTCGGCACGACGGACCTCCCAATCGAGGGAGGGCAAGCTGGGCAGCGTCTGGCTCAGAAACTCGCGCGTGGCCAGAGCCTTGACATGTTCCTTGTAGGCGTCGTACACCCGAGCGCCTTCGGGGGTGACCTGACCCTTCTTCAGGCGGGCTCGGTCGACGACATGGTCGTACGTATCGAATACGACAATGACGGGGCAATTGAGCAAAGCCGTGCAGTGAGCGTGGAAGGAGGCGATCACGGCCGATAGGAGATCTGTCGTGGGAGCCGACGGGGTAGGCGACGTCGTGATGATGAGGGTCAGTAGCCTGTCGAGTGAAAAGGCCGGCTGCTCTGGCTCCAGCACAGACGGGGGCATGACGCCTCTTAAATTCGGAGGCTTTGGGATTGTGAGGAACGATGGCGGATGAAGATCAATCAATTGCGTGATTGAAATTTCCTGTGGGTTCACTGCTGACCGAGCCTCACCGAGGCTTCACCTCCAAACAAAGCATCTTGGACGCTTATTGACGGATGCGGGGATTGTGGCAGGAAAAGGTCAATCGACCTCTTCGTGAAAGGCGGATAAAAAAAATCTATTTTTATGGGCAATTTTTTCTGATGTGTTCCTCTCTCCCGCGCAAATGTACAGTCACACCTGCAACGAGCTCCAAGACAGGCTTAGATCTTGATGACGACCTTGCCAGCATGCTGTCCGGAGTACAGATAATCAAAAGCAGCAGCAGACTCGTCAAACGCGAAGACTTTGTCGATGATGGGTGTGAGTGACATGTTCTTTTCTTCAATGAAACGGTTCATGCGCTGATAGTCAAGCTTCGAGCCCACGCCGATACCCCTATAATGTATTAGACGCGGCAACGGACGAGCGATGGACCTTCGTTAAGCTTAGTGTGTGACTTACTGAATCTTTGCTAGTTTTCCCATCAAGGCAAGCAGGGCACTTGGCTCCCACCCCTGCCCCAACCCGGCCAAGAACCCAACAAGAGAGATGGTGCCACCTCTCGATCGTAGGAAACTGATGTCGTCGGGAATGGAGGAAGGACCTGTACTGTTGACCACGACATCGACACCCTTCCCACTGGTGATACGGAGGATATCCTCTTTCTGGCTTGAGGTTGTCTTGTAGTTGATGCCATGGACGTCGGAGCCCAGCTTCTTGATGGCCTCGAGCTTTTCATCAGACGAAGACGTGACAATAGCCTTCCAGCCGTTGGCGATGCACAACAGGAGCGCGAACAGGCTAACACCTCCGGTTCCTGTTCACCTTTGTCACAAAAGTTTTGACGTGCTGCATTCAAAAGGCTTGCCAGGCTTGGACCTACCTTGCATCAGAGCTGCGGGATCCTTCCGGCTTGTTTCGAGGCCGTTCAGAGACGACCATGCCGTTACGCCGGCGCATGTAAGGGTGGCAGCCTGTATAGCACCAGTAAGTCCCATCAAGTTTTACATGTTTCTCGCGTCGGTACTGCGCTCCACCGAGCCTTTGACTCACCTCTTCCCAGGATAGATGCTTCGGAAGATGAACAAGTAGTCCATCCTCGTAGACCGCATATTCCCGTAAGACTCCGGCCGTAGAGCCTCCAAGCGCGCAGTTCTCCTCCTCTTCCAGCCCTGTGAAGTTGTTGATGTCAAAGATGGGCGCCACCTTATCTCCAATGGCGAAGTCGCCAACAGGACCCAATAGCAACAACCTCGGCGGCGCAGTCGGAGCATGGGATGCCCTCACCTTCGACCTCGACAGGATATCTGCCATTGAGCATGGCCACATCGCGAAAGTTGAGCGATACAGCGTGAATTTTTATGAGGACATCGTGTGTTCCAAGATCGCCCGGCGCGGGAACAGGCTCAGTGACCTGCGTGACGGTCCGTGGGAGGTCACCATGTGTCCGCCTGAATACTTTGGCTTCGGTTGGGATCGTCATGACTGTCTTGGAAATGATAATAACTCAGAATTATATTACTCAGAATTATATTACAATCGCGACGACCTTCTACATCAACTCGCGGGGCTTTTAATCGATTTCACTGCCATCAAGAGCCGGTGGGGTCTGCAGCGGACTTTGGTGCGGACTTTTCACAGCAGTGAGCAATTCCGATCTGCGGCGTCAGCGCTTCGATCTCTGCTGGTGGAGTGAGTAAGCTTAAGACACGGAGGCTGACCAAGCGACGTCATCGTCGGCGAGTATTAGTGATCTAGATTTGTTCTGGATTTTCACCGTGATGGCTTCCTTATTGGCTAACACGCTGGCTCGGACGCACATCGGAGCCAAAACGCCAAGTACGTGGGGTACATTTGATGCATCGAAATAACGATGTAGCAGCGAGGCCCCGCGACTTGGTGTGATGTTCGTGCTTGCCCATCCTTCCTGCGAAAAGTGGTGGGCGTTGTGAGGTCTTCACCGCAGTCCTCGCTCAGCGTTATGATCAGCTGCTCGTGGCTATGATCAGGTCTTCTATGCAAGGCAGATGATGTTCTCGGCCACATGCCCCAAATATTCACTTGGACCTTGTGATTCAGTCGTACAATGCATTTGCAGCGCGATGTCTCGACGCACCACTAGCCTGATATCAGGAGTTACTGTTGCCCTGCAGAAGTACTCGAGTGACAGCCCAGCATTTTGCGGCCATATTCATGGCATACTGTGTCAGTGTCAAGGGATGTCCCCGCGTGGTTTGAATACTGAATGTCCTGGCTGTGACCTGGATCTAATCGTCGTGCTTTGCTTCCACTTCGACGAATTCCACATCCACTGATTTGTAAGACCCAAATCGGCGGAGGGGAACGCCTCGATTGAACATAAGGTCAATCTGCTCCAAGGACTTGCCCTTGCACTCGGGGACAAACAGCCACGTGAAGCACACAGACACGACTGCAACCGCGCCGAAGATGAAACCCAAGCGACTGCCGAGATTTGCAGGGTCAAAGAGGAGGTAGGGAATGGAGAAGTTGACGGCAAACCTGTTGAGGCCGAATGGTGTCAGCACAGAGCAACTTCGGCAAGGTTCTTACAGGGCGCAACTCACGCAGTGACCACGTTGACAATGGCAGCAGTACGCTGGGATGCGTCTCGAAGATGGAGCGACGTCACTTCAGTCGTCACGACATATACTAGAGGTGCCCACCCCAGGCAAAATCCACCGCCAGAGAGCGGCAGCATCGCGACTGTGGCCTTCTTGACAGCGACTGACGGGTTTTTTATGGTACCTAAGCCACCCATGGTTATGATGGCAACTGCCTGCCAGGCTGCGCCGGCCATGAGCAATGGCCTGTCAAACGATTTAATTGTTAGCAAAGTGTTTGACCAAGTGGTCAGGGAGCCGGCCACAGCTTACCGTCTGCCAACCCGGTCGTTGAGGAACAGTGAGATGCCACACATCAACAGGTTGACTGATGCATTTATGATGGTCATGTTAAAGGGGTTGACGGTTCCAATGCTCCGCACGAAGATGGCGCCATAGGAGCCTACAAACGCTTGGCCCGTTGCCTGCTGCAAGAAGTTAAGTGCCACAATGATAGCAGTCCGCTTTCTGTTGATACCCTGGAAGATCTCAACGTATCGTCCCTGCTCTTTTTCCATTTGTAGGGCAAGTTGGAGGCCGGCGAATTCGGATTCGATCTCTTCAGGGCTCAAGGTTCCGGAGCGTAAACGAACCAACTCACCGTGAGCCTTACCGACTTCGCCTTTCGTCAAGAGCCAACGAGGAGACTGAAACCAGGATAATACGTAAGCAAAGCCCTGCAGACAGATGCTTTTTACCAAGAAGTAGACTCACCTCCGGAATGAACCACACGGTCGACATAACGATGGTAGGAACTATAAAGAAGAGGCCTAACGGAATTTTCCAGGCTGCATTTGTGGATAGAGTACTTGTCCCGCGACAAATGCAGTTCATGATGAGTCCTCCACACTAAGGTAGGACAAGGTCAGCGGAGGTCGAATATGAAAGTCTCGGAACTCGGCGGTTTACCATCATGCTGAACTGGTAGGAGCCTACCGCAAACCCCCGAATTGGTGTAGGTATGATCTCAGACTGGTAGACAGGGATGACTGCTAGCTCCATTCCGACATATATGTCTGAAGACAAGACTCGGGTCAGAATTACCACACAACTGGCTGAGCGGCATCAAAGCGAGTTGGACATACAGTTTAGGACTCGAGCGGCCATAATTTGTTCTCTGGCAGTTGATGTCACTGCTATTGCGGCGCAGACGACAGCGTGACAGCTCATGGAGAACATGCACCATCGTCGACCCCAGCGTTCACTAACCAGACTACCAAACACCACGCCTGCGTTGCCGTCAGCATTCAGGTTCAAGAATCCGTAGCTTGGAAAATCAGAACGGACCAAACGCGAAACCAATGTAATTCAAGCTGTTGAACATGGAAAGCCACGCGGTTGGTAGTTCATATCTGCCGGTCCTCGTATCAAAAGAACCAAAATGACGAATGAATGGTTCCATCGCCTGAGTTGTTGTATAACCATTGTTATCGAAGCCATAATTCAGTGTCGAAACGGCTATGACTAAAGAGGAGAGGGCCAAAGTTTTGTTAAAATGCTTGAAGATGTAGTGGTTGGAAAGCGTAAACATGGTGGAAGAATGGTCGAATAGAATACCAGAGTCTCATCAATGCGAAATGCTGAGCTACTTGACCATAAACACATTGAAGAAGGAGTGTCTAAAGAGCAGCGGCTCCATTCACCTGTGATTTATATACGATGCCCCCTCTTCTCTGTCTTAGGTTAGGAGCGGAAAGGCCGTGGAGAACCTTGCAAACGAACTTACCAAATAGGGGTGGCGTCAATGGAGCCCCGGGTCGTGTACAATCAATCCCCAGATTTCTCTTCCGGGGCGCAGAATATCCTCCACACTTGAACAGTCCTCGACTCCGGACAAGGTCAGCGTCGGCCCAGTTTCTCGGGATGGCGCCGTCTCGTTCAATAGCGTGGCGATAGACCTTCACCTGATGTTGACAAATTTACATCTATGCAGAGATTCATCATGGTTATGTGGAGTGACAAGTACCCCACAAGATCGTTCGCCTCCGGCCCTCGGGGCAGTCGGGGCAGTCGGGGCATTCGCGGCATTTGGCGCCCGGCGGACTTCTCGCTTCAGGTAGAGTCTGGCCTTCGATTGCCGACTTGTAAAATATCCATGCAGTTCTTATATCGAAGCGTAACCATATATGCCCATGTTGAGATTAACACATTCCTGTTAGCCTCCTCTGAGATCTATGACCTTCCCTGCTCTCATCTCACAACCCGGATTTCCGCAGCAAGGCCCAAAGCTGGCGTAGCCTCGTCGAAGCCTCTCGATACTCTGCCAGAATCAGCTGTGCACTTTCCGTACACGCCTTTCTTTGCATCTTTCCGTCCTTCACGTACTCGAGACCTTCCAATCGCCATCTACGACAACCCACAGCACCCCAACAATGAACGGAAACCGGGGCGCAGTGGACTCCTTTCTGAAGGAGTTAACGCTCCCAGAGAAAATTGATCTTCTCGCCGGCAAAAATATGTGGGAGACAGCCAGCATTGATCGACTTGGTATTCCAAGCCTCAAGACCACCGATGGACCAGCTGGTGTGAGGGGCAAGACCTGGAGCGGCGGCTCACGTACGACATTCATTCCGTGTGGCGTCTCGCTTGCCGCAACATTCAACCTATCTTTAATCGAAGAGGTGGGTGAGGTGCTGGGTAAGGAAACCCGACTCAAAAGTTGCTCTATCCTCCTAGCGCCTACCATGAACATCAACAGATCGCCACTTGGCGGTCGAAACTTCGAAAGCTTCGGCGAAGACCCGATGCTTACAGGCCGAATGGCTTCTGCTATAATTTCTGGCATCCAGAGCCAGGGCGTTGGGGCTTGTATGAAACACTTCGTCGCCAACGACACTGAAACCAACCGTTACAATGTGGACGAACAGATTGATGACCGAACGCTGCGCGAGGTGTACCTTAGACCCTTCAAGCTTGCTCTGGAAGCCCACCCGTGGACTGTCATGACGAGCTACCAGAAGATCTTGGGTGAGCATGTCGATACAAGCTCTCGTCTAGTCAAGGACCTTCTTCGCGGCGAGTGGGGGTTCGACGGACTTGTGATGAGCGACTGGGGAGGACTCAACGACACCATCAAAAGCCTGGTTGCCACAACCGATTTGGAAATGCCCGGTCCTGCAGTCCGGAGAGGTAAAAGGCTCCTCGAGGCAGTGCAGAAAGGAGAAGTTGATGAAGCAACTCAGATTGATCAGTCGGTACGTCGCGTATTGACTACTATTGAGAGAGCTGGCGTCCTCCCCTCTTCACCAACCTCATCTTCGAGAGTTGAAGTGAATGGAACGGAGGATCACGATTCTGTGGCCGGGGAGCACGAGGATGATTCAGACCCTTCGTTCAGAAGGATTGCTCGTCAAGCTGCTAGAGAGGGCCTCGTGCTTCTCAAGAACAAGACCATTCTCCCGATAAAGCCGAAGAACCTGAAACGGATCGCCATTCTAGGACCCCAAGCGAAAAGGCCAACAGCGGGGGGCACCGGGAGCGCTGCCGTCAACCCGTATTACGTATCTTCACCATATGAATCTCTGAGCGAAGCCCTACTTTCAGAGAATCCTAATATTCATATCCAATATGAGAAAGGCATTCGCACTTCCGATGTTCCTCCTCTGCTGGGAGACCGCCTCCAGAATGCCGCAGGCCAAGGATTGCGAGCAGACTTCTACGCCGGGCATAACTTTGAAGGCAACATCATCGAAACGACTTACTGGAAAGACTCTATTGTCTATCTTATGAGCGATGGTGATGTGCCTGCAGAGTTGGCCGACAGAGACTACTGCTTCCGAGTTTCTGGCGCCCTGGTACCTGACGTATCTGGGATGCACAAATTCAGCCTGGCAAACATCGGTCAGGCTAGACTCTACCTGAACGACGAGCTTGTCATTGACAATACTTTATGGACAGAGACTTCAGGGCTTTTCATGGGCTGCGCAAGCCGAGAAAAGACTGCTCAAGTGTCGCTGGAAAACGGTCGCGTCTACCGCTTGCGGGTTGACTATGTCGCTACGCCACCCCCGGTCGAGGCTTACGATAACACTATTTTTCACAAAGTCTCAGGAGCTCGCATCGGTCTTTCGGCACCTGAAGACGAAGATGAAATGCTGTCAAGAGCTTGTGATGCAGCAGAGAAAGCTGATCTCTCTCTGGTCGTTGTCGGTCTAGATCCCGACGAAGAAAAGGAAGGTGGCGATCGTTCGTCTCTCGAAATGCCAGAGCGAGTCAACACATTGATCAAGGCAGTTGCTTCGAGAGGCGAACACGTCGCGGTCATCGTACAATCGGCTTGTGCCGTAGGGATGCCTTGGGTCCACGAGGTGGATAGCATCGTACAAGCATGGTATCAGGGTCAGGAGAACGGCAATGCTCTTGCTGATGTTCTGCTCGGGAAGCACAACTTTTCGGGAAAGCTTCCTGTGACTTTCCCGGTACGTATAGAAGACCACGGGTCCTCTCCATTTTTCCCTGGCGAAGCCAAGAATAACCGTACCGAGTATGGTGAGGGGGTTCTTGTTGGATACCGTCATTTCAACAAGCACCAAATTACTCCTCTTTGGCCCTTTGGCTTTGGCATGTCTTACACACAATTTCGCTTATTTGGAGCACGGGTTTCTGGATTTGTGTCAGCATCGCAGAACTCTGAGGCTACAGTTACGGTTAGTGTCCAGAACGTTGGGCCCTGTGAAGGCCAGGAAGTTGTCCAAGTATACGTGTCGCCGTCTTCAGAAATCTCAGTCCGAGGTTTGCAGTCATACAACAAGGCCCTCGGCGGATTTAAAAAGGTATCTGTCGCCGCGGGTCAAACTCGACAAGTCGAAATCAAAATCTCAAGTGAGGTCTTTCAGTGGTTCGATGTTGGTGATGCCATGGAGGTTGTCAAGGAAGGGTCCTGGAGGGTCGACCCTGGAACGTACCGCTGCTACGTCGGCAACAGCTCCATCGCCGACTTTGACGAGGTCGATATTGAAGTTCGGGAATGAGGACCAGGAACCTATCAGCTTTCATTATAACACAGTGCATCCCGTGTCGTAGAGACGTGGAACAGATACACATGCAAATATACATATTCTTACGATTGCTGCAAACATCATCTTCGCGTGGTGCCTGGGTAGCAAATCTATCGAGCGACAGCTTTCACCTCGAGGAAGCAGCGAGGACAGCCAAACGTATGGGGACTACCGTATCTTTCACCGTGATGACTACGCGTCGTCCTGAACTATGGAGTGTTCCAATCCATTGAATAGGTACATTTCAGTGCCAGCGCCCAGCAGATATTCGGTCCCGGGCATCGACCACAAGTTCTCGTCGTAATAGCCAATGTCTACGGCATCCCCAGACAAGTGAAGTGTTGAGTCCATACGTAAGTACCGCGTGTTAACGTCCGTTATGGCGAAGTCGTTGGCATTCCAGGTACCAGATGTTGCTACCGTCGGCACACGTTGCAGCATCCGTTGGGGACCATCTGTCCTATGGGCTTGCGTACCCGTACTGTGGGCATCTGACCGGTTTCGCTTTTCTACTTCTGGGAGAAGGACAACGGGCTTTTGACGAGATTCCTTGTCGTTGTGGGCTCTATCGGGGTCTTCGTTTAGAAACTTGATACTGGCAAGCTCTTCGCCAATGCTGAAGGCGAAGCCATCACTGTTAAACAGATCTTTGAATCAGCAGCTGAGATAAAAACATCATCGGGATGAGAGAAATGATCACTGACAAGGTAGATTCTGTAGGCTCCCGTTGATGCTTTTGTTGCTCGTTCAACAGATTGGAAACTTTCTCATACGCGAGTCTTACTGTTGGATACACCTCGGCAGGGCAGCGAAGAATGTCTGCATATGGTTGCAGGCAAGAGACTACGTCTGCATGGAATGACGCTGGCACTTGTGGTAGCACTCGCTGATGCAGGTAAATTCGCCGAGTGGCCGATAAGATGCAAAATCCCAGCATTGGGTCAGTTATCAAGACGCCGGCATCAACTTCCAAAACGCTTGTGATCAAAGACGCCAAGGAAATAGCTTGCTGAAGGCCGCGAACGCTGTAGTAATTCAATTCTGTGACAGGTGACGCTTGCGAGCCCGAAATATTGTCTTCGCGCCTGTTTTGGGCGTCAAGAATATCGTAGAGACGGCCGTTCACGTGGTACCACCATACATGCAACATGATGAAGGTGGTCCGCGAGGGCGAGGATATCCGACGGCAGATGTTTCGTGCGCTGATTGAATAGCCTTCGGGAAGTGATGAGATGAACTCTGAAAGCTCGTGCTCGAACCCACCAGCATTGGCTTGTAAATAGGACTCTTCGCCAGTCGTTGATTCAGCCCTTACTCCCAAGTTAGTTCGAAAGTAAATGACACCCTGGGAAAAAGCATTCACTTACTCTCTAATTCTTCGATATATATCAAGAAGCCTTATAATATAGGTGTATAACCCCGCGCCTTCCTTATTCAAGGTTCTGATCGGCTGTCGGAGGTTGCCGGTTTCAATGGACGTTTCGAAATTGTAGGATCGCTCGTTGCACGGCAACTTCACCCACATACTCTCAGTGCGGCAACACGAAAGCTCAGTCTGACCATCAACAGATATCAGGTCCATCATCCAGAGGCCCCACATGATACGTCGTCTCCATTCTTGTATGCTAAAGCCTTTCGATGCCTCTTCGTGGTTCAGGCGCATAGTATACGCTAGTCTCGTAGCAAAAGAGATGACGCCAATCAGCCTACAAAACCTGCGAGAACTGGCATGATCAAAAGCAATGAGTATCAGTGCAGCAATGTCTGTTCGCAGAGGGCTGCAGTCCTGTTGAAGTATCTGTCTTTCGGCCTCTTCGATCCACCGTTGGCCCTCTGAAGACGTATGTGAGTTTTGCTTCATAATAAATCGTGATGCGGCACCGCATATGGCTTTTAACAGCTTAGGATTATGTCGACCATCGAGCCACGTCTGAAGGAGAGAAGGTTGATGTATGAAACTCAGACCGGGTATGGGGTGTATATACTCAAAGAATACGTCGAGGTGCTGCTTGATGATGGCATGATGAAGTCCGGATTTGCTGGCCACCTGTCAGGACCTGAGGGAGGTATGAGACCAACAGGGGATCGCCTGTTGTTTGATCGTAGGAATCAAGAAGAGAGGACCGAGCGCAGTGAGGGAATAGTTATAAGAAAGGTCAACGGACTAAGATTTAGAGAAGGGTATCGATTATTCTATCTTCCTAGAGACCCCCAAGAG
This sequence comes from Verticillium longisporum, assembly GCA_019188255.1. NCBI lineage: Eukaryota > Fungi > Ascomycota > Sordariomycetes > Glomerellales > Plectosphaerellaceae > Verticillium > Verticillium longisporum. The sequence goes on from JAETXT010000012.1 coordinate 547,129, forward strand.
ACCAACAGTTGAACCCTTCACTCGTTGCACAAGACTCCTTGACACCACCTGTCAGTTTGAAAAGTCTTGCGGGTTAGATTGCGGACGCAAAATAAGGTTTCGTTGCTTTTGCCGAGTTCACTGACCTCATGATCATGGTCAACGACGGCGTCGTGCTGCCAGGGGGTGTCAAAGCTTCGGGTGATGGGGGTGTCTCGGCGGTGATACTGGTTGCCTCATTGGGCACGTGGTTACCAGCACGAGATGTCTCGCTGGAATTTGCTGTGGAAGGTTCTCTCTGCTCTGGTGAGACAGCGGGTACGGAGCTGGGTGCCGTGATCGAAGCATCGTGTGGTGGAGTGAACACAGTTGGCTCGAGAGATTCAGTATCTGCAGGTATCTGGCGAGCGCGTCGACTAGGGCTAGGCACACAATCGATCCCAAAATTATGACATCTTTCACAAGGAGGTCGAGTGCCTTGACAGCGAACCTTTTTCTGGCGACAAGGAAGGCAAGCTCTTGGAGCTCGCCGTCGAAGGACCGCACTGGGGGTATGCGACTGGTCAGAAGGCTTTTGCTCCAGATGGTCAAAAGCCGTCGGCTCAGTGAAGGAACATTTGAAATGCAAGCGGCTGCAATTCTGACATCCGCCAAGGGTTCCATCGCATCGAACCTACGGCCACGAGGCAAGGTTGCGTTAGCTTAATTTGGCTTCATTTTGCGGCTCCCCTACTCTCTGCGGGGTCATGAACTCGTTCCTACCTTGCGACTCCGACATTGGAAGCAGATTTGCAAACATTGGTGCGTTCCAGGAACCTGGTTGACCATGGCGGGCAAGCGAGCGGCTGCCGACGACTGCAGATTGTGTTAAGTGAGTCTGGGGAAGTGGGGGAAAAGAAGTCAATTGGGATTCCTCCACATATAGCACCTGGTCCCCGACTGCCCCGACTATCCCGTCAGCTTCGCTTACAATATCGTCGACCAACTTGATCTATTCCCGAGACGAAGGGTCGACTGACAGAGATACCTAGTCATTCCACAACCTCCCCGATTTTCGGGTGAATAATTGGCGTTGCAGGAAGCTTTGGGAGCTAATCCCAAACCGGTATCATTATTCGTTACGGCTCGGGATTTTAAGACGAGTAGCGTGGGTCTCGCGACGCCATTTACGCCTAAGATGTCATGTCCATGGCAATCAAACTGCGCCTTGTCTACCTTAGTAATCGTATCACACGACAGCAATAAACTTGACCATCTAGTCCGCACTTGGACGATGGATCGAATGGCATCAGGTCGTCGGCTGGATCATCGCCTGACAATGGTCTTCTACCAAGGAGTGGAAATCGGTCAAGGCCTTGGCAGCGGTACTAGTCTCGGGGTTAATCCAGCTGTCACCAGTCAAATCTCAGTGACAAAGTCACCGCTGGACGTAGATATATTGGAGCGGCCAGACTGAGCTGTATACAGTACGGGCCATGTCCCACAAGGCTATCATGGCACTTATTCGCTCAGGAGTATCTGCTACTTCAGCAGTCTCCGTGGCATGTTTGACATTTTCCTGCGCGTCATTTTCATGAGACCATATATTACGATTACTAGTAGATTATCTGCCATAGAAGTGTTAAGATATACATTCCATACTTCCATCATTGTGACCTAACAACCTCGATGACGCTTACTGTACGTCATGGTTAACGGCAATGTGAAGATACATTTCTGTCTTAGACGCAATCTTAACATAACGAACTGCCTTTCAACCTGATTGCAGCCAGAGTCAAATGGGTTGAAGGGTAAGCTTCCGTATTCGACTAATTAATGCTGCTGGTACTTGCAGTCTCGTTATCAGGAGACCCCTACGGAGCCACGGAGCAGGGGGCTGTTCAGGGGTTAAGGCCTACGAGAATGCGTATATAAGGGTTACGGAGGGCCAGAATTCAGATATATTCTACCTCTATACCTACGGACCTAGTACGGAAGACCTCTTCACTCTCGGCTCAAACCACGCTCTGGCACTCGTAAACAAACAGTTAGTGGCTGTATCTTGATATTGTCTGCAGAAACTATGGCCTGTAGTAAAGAGTCGCTGGATCCGACTCTTTACGCCTTTTTCTCCCCCTCAAATGTGGTTTTGGACAGCTTCTCGTTGTCAAGGTCGTTCTCGGTCACAGTTTCAACATCAAGGGTCCTGTCGCGAGGGCGGCCCTTCCTATCAAAATCAAAGACTCTTGAAGCTTCCTCGGCAGAAAGACGCTTGGTCTCCGGGAGCATCAAGTATATAAAAGCAAAGTAGAAGATGAGAATGGCAATGTAGACACCATAGCTAGTCCAAGATGATCAGTGTCTGGGCAGAACACGGACTGAGCTGGTGCGAAACTTACTAGCGCCATGCAATGCTCTTGAGAGCAATCGGGTTGACAAATTGGTTGAAGGCATTGCCCAGCGTGGAGGTGCTAGTGAAGAGAGCCATGCCCTTGGAACGCAAGTCGAAGGGTAAGATCTCGACTGTGTAAGCGATGGGCAGGGGAGTGTATGCCATGTCATAGAATCCGAAATAGCTGGCAGCGGTATAAGCATAAGACAGCTTGAGAGGAGATCCTGTGACAACTCACATGAAAAGAAACGGGATAACAGCTGTTCCAAGCGACCGCTGCTTGGTATTCGCAAAACCAGCAGACAAACCCATAACAATGGCGTACGAGCACAGCATGCCGGCAGTGGCAATCAGGAAAAGAGGTCGGCGACCCGCCTTATCACAATACACAGAAGCCAGACCAGCGAGTATTAGATTCCACAGAGCTGTCGACAGGTAAGTGACTATGACAGTCCATTATGGGGGGAGACTTACCAAGACCCGTGTTAATGAGCGTGATTTGCACAGGAGAAGTTATTCCCACAGACATCAGAATGGGGGCGAGATAGCTAAATGGTCAGGCAAGAACATGATTGGACTCTGGGAAAACCTACTAAGAAATGATACCATTTCCCACCCAGTTCAAAGAGCATGCGAGAACAACGAGCGTAGCCAGTCGTCGCCTGTTTCCAGGAGAGCGGAAAAAGTCCAAGAGATCCACTTGTCGTTGGGACATTTCGCGCTGCAAAGCCGTGGTGATTTGCTCCATTTCAAACTTCACAAGGGCATCATCTTCATCGCCGTTAGCATGCAAGTCAGCCAGAATTTTCCGAGCTTCTTCCGCTCGATCGTTCTTGATGAGCCACTGGTTTTTCATGTCAGAATGGTACAATATAACAGGAAAGTCGAGATGAGCCTACGCGTGGTGATTCCGGGCAGAAAAATGCAACCATCATGACGGCGATGGGCCCAAGGATTTGCAGCAGCGAAGGGAAGCGCCATCCCCAGTTGCCGGGAACATAGAGACCAACGACTGGATAAGATAATTAGACCTCACTCTGTTGATAAAGGCCTCCATTGCTACTCACAAGTCATCAAAGCTGAGAAGAAGCCGCCGAAATACGCAAAGGTTTGGTAGCAAGAGCCGAGAATAGGACGAAGGCGTGGGTGGCTGATTTCTTGAATGAGCACGGGAGTCGCGACTTTGATCATTCCGACACCTGCTCCCATAATCGCACGGCCTGAATAATCAGTATCAATGTGAACAAGAGGGTCATACAGGAGAGGATCTCACCACCGCACCACATGCCAATTGAATTGGCAAATGTGTTGACAAGAGCTCCAATGATCAAGACAACCGTAGAAATGAGGATGCACCAGCGTCGGCCCAGCTTGGTGGAGAGATAATCACCAATGAATGAAGTGAAAATCGATGGCAAGAAGAACGATGCAGCGTAGATACCAAGCAGGGCACCAGTGGGTCGCTTGAAGTACCTGGGAACAGGATCAGTACAAAATGGTTGAACACAGCGCATAGGGAAAGCACATACTTCTGCCAAGAGGGTATAGCCTGAAAGCCGTTCAAAAGACTTGCTTGATCTCGAAGTGGATCAGAGATGAGCAGCGCAATTGCGTATAGGGCAACTTACATCCCTATCACAAATAACAGTCAGTCCCGAGTTTTCACTACCGAGAGTCGCATCACCAACTTACATTCGTGGCAATGACGAGACAAAGTCCCAAACCAAAGGCTACATTGCGACGTAGGCCTGCATCCTTGTACCAGATGGGGTTGGTATTGTCTGGCAGTAAGTCAGCGACAAGCCGCGTCAAATCAACATCGTGTGGGCGGGTGCTCACTAGGCAGCTCGTGCCATTTCGCGTTGGCGGTCATTCTGCAATTGGATCTCAAATATTTCTCTTGTGATATCGAAAGAAGATGTCTTGCATGCATATGCTTTTGATGTTCCCCACGGGGTCCCCCGCAAGGTTTTATCCAATTTTCTACGCGCACGATGGTAACACACTATGATGGTGCTCGCTACTAAATCGTCAATCCAGTTCCATGACTGCGCTTCGTATGGTCGGGCCGGCCCTCTGTGGGTGCACCGCGCTATGAAGTTCCGACTTCCGAGAGCCCCGATAGCCGAGAGCCCCGAGCCCCAGCAGGAAAGGCACTCGGCAAGGGCCTGGCATTCATTTCGGGTGGCGTTGATAGACATTGTCTAGATTATCGTTACGGGGGCTTCTAACCAAAGACTCATTATTCTTACGTCTCGCGTGGGCCTGTAGCACAAACTCTGATGACCCGCCTCGCTAAGAAAGAGCCTTGCCGATGACACTGGCACTGCACATCCAGCAGTATGGTGTGACCTAACCATTCTCTGTCCACCTTCATTCCTACTTTCTCATCAACGGGTCAAATAATCACGGATCATGCCATCTCCAAATCACGCACAAAGTGCGACCCCCCAGCACATCGGTAGCCTCCGGCCTGCTTGATCCAGGCGTAGCCAACTGGGCAACGCCCACTAAGCGCTAATCTCCTTCTGGCCTCAGCCTCTTGTCGGCGTCTGTTCTCTTCTTCAATCAATTCACCCATGATGCGGTCCAATTCTCCGTCGTCTGCAGTTTTCTTCGTCTCAAGCATCGACTGATACTGTTCTTCCCGCTCGCCCTCCGCCTGAGCATCCTTCTGCAGCTGCTCCCAAACTTCATCGCTCACGCCAGCATCGCGGATGCTGTCATTCTGGAAGCGAATGTCGGGCTCTGGGCTCGAAGGAGGGGTCAAGTCGTCCTCCTTGGCGCCCTGCGGCGATGTCTCCGTCGTCCTTTCTTCATGTTGGTGCATCAACGTCGGCTCCGCGATTGGTGGGGAAAGGAGAGAGAGATCTGCTACTCCTGTGGTGAGTTGATGGGACACTTGCTTTTCACGGCCGTGACGTTCGTGCAGCATCTTCTGCAGCTGGCCGAGAACGACATCCTCTGAGACTAGGATACAGTGACCGCCGCCTTCTTTGAGACCCCGGAGGCCAACATTGAAAACATCCTTAGCAAGGGTCTCGACGTCGCGTGCGCTCGCCCAGGATGTTTGCTTTGACAGGCCGTCAAACAAGCGCAGGGCATCCAGTTCAAACCGCCTCGACGGTCGCTCTAAGCAGCCGAGGTCGAGATCACCCTTCGGTCCCTTCAGCCTTTGCTTCTGCTTTTGAAGCGTTCTCGTCAATAGCTCAAGGCAACTGCCTGGGTCGAGGCTATAAAAGTCAATGGTTTCAGGAAAGCGGCTTGTCATACCAGGGTTGACGTTCATCAAGCGGTTGATATCGTTCTCGTAGCCGGCCAGAATTATTACCAGGCTTCCTTTATACTTGTCTTTGGTGACGGCATCGACCAACTCGTCGAGAGCTTCTTTTGCAAATTGGCCATTTGCCAGACGATAGGCTTCGTCAATCAGAAGGACGCGCCCCAGAGCTTTGTCAAGGAGCTGTTGCACTTTGGGCCCTGTCTGCCCAACAAACTGTCCGATTAAATCCGTGGCGGAGCAATCGAGGACGTCTGCGCTAGCCAAAAAGCCCATGTCCATGAAGACCTTTCCCATCTTTCTAGCCGTCGATGTTTTGCCTGTCCCTGGCGGCCCTCGGAATAGGAAGTTGAATGGAACTTGCCCTTTCGGATCCATGCCCAGACGTTTCGACGTGCGAACGATGTCTTGATAGCCTTGTAGGATTGCGATGATCTTCTCGCAGCCCACAGTGCCCTCGAAGAGCATTGGGATGTTTGTCTGACTACGTTGCATGCGCTCGAAATCCACATCAAAGTCGACAGCTCCAAGAGTAACCCTGTGCTCTGTTTGGCCGAGAGACAATCGCTTCTGGTGGCTTCCTTTGGCTTGGTCAAGCAGTATATCAATCTCGCCAGCGTTGCCAAAGTTGGGTCGGTTGCGGGCCCGCTCCAGCACCTCGATAGCGACGGTTTTTGCTTGGTCTGTAGCTTTGAACCCTTGTTGCTTCAACTTAAGGTCCAAGATCTTTCGAAGATCGTTATTGTCAAAGTCTTCGAAGACAAAGGCAGACGCCAGCGGGAAGCGTCTGCTGAGGCCAGGGTTAACGTTTTGAAACATCTCCTCCAGTTGGTCCTTGTATCCCAGGAGTAAGACACATCTATCGTCACCGGGGGTGCTCTGGACCTCAGCTACAATGGTATCGATGACGGCAGTCCTGTAAGGGTCTGTAGTTCCCCCACCTTGCGTACCACCCCCGCCGTAGAGACCGCATGCTTCGTCGATGACGAGGACTTTGCCAACCGTGGCTGCGAGGATGCCTCTAGTCTGCTGCTCCGACTGGCCCATGGCTGCACCGACGAAATCCGAGGGGTTTTTGACAATAACCTCTCCACTAGAGAGCAGCCCCAGGTCGACTAGAATTTGACCGTAAATCTTCGCCACCGTGGTCTTCCCGGTACCTGGGCTGCCTGAGAAGACGCGGTTGAGCGAGAACTGTATGACAGGCTCTTCAACCATCTCACGTTGATAGTTCGCCTGGATGGTACCCAAAAGCATTTGTACAGACTCTTTGACTGAAGAGAGGCCAACCAGACCTTGCAGTTTCCCCCATGATGTGGAGTTCCGAAGCGCATTGGTCGGCTGTGGCCCGGTGAGGTCTTCCTTAGTCAATTTGAGGTCATCTGGTTGCAATCCCCTGCGTCTCTCGCTCCGCAGACGGTCGGCTTGCCGCATGCAAATCCTGGAGAACGCGTTTTCGACAGCTCTGGCATTGCCGAATCCCTCCGTACCACGGCCCGTTCCCAGTCGGCGTGCAACGATCCGGCAGAACAGCCCTTGCAGGCCGTCTTCGACTGTCATTCGTCCGCCAAACTTCTTGTTGATTTGACGCTCCAATATTCTCAAGAGTTCTTTGTCATCATAGCCTGCGAACTTCATCTCCAGCGGGAATCGACTGGGGAAGCCAGGATTATGCGCAAAAAACGTCTCCATCTGCTTGGTGTAGCCAGCAAGGACAAAAACAACCATTCCTGTAAGATTCTCGACCTCGGCGAGGAGGAAGTCGAGAACAGCACGACCTCCTGGGCTGTTACCTGAAGACAGCTGGTACGCTTCATCAATGAAGATGACGCCACCTCCGTTTTCAAGAACCTTTTCAATCAGGGTCTGGCAACCGGCCACACCCATGGAAGCCAGCTTCGAGCCTGTGGTTTCTTCGAATTCACTGCCTGCAATGACTGCCAGCGAGGTAAGAAATTTGGCGTAGATTCTGGCCACAGTTGTTTTGCCTTGAGGGGGGGTTATCAGTCAGATTTCTAGGTCTTGTTATGGGCTGCAAAATCCCACCGGTTCCTGGGTTCCCCAACAGACTGCAGCTGAATCTCTCGATCTTGAGAGATATCTGTTGTCTGACTGATGTGTCGACCCTGTTCTTGATAGAGAGGAAGTTCTGTTTGACCCCTTCGAGACCTATTAGGCTCATCAACGTGTCCAAAGCATCACAACTCGCGTGATCAACCCGTTTCATTTCATCCCATTATTTTTGGGCGCCTGTGTTCTCGATCTCAGATCCAGCTTTGGGCCTGCTGGATGACGCTGAATTTGCCACAGAAGCGGCTTCATTCTTCTGTTCGGTCTCGACAATGGCCTCTTGTCTAGCCCGCGTCTGCTTCAGGGCCTGGAGATCAGCGCGTCGCTGGTCGAGCGTTTTATCTTGTTCTTGCGACGTCTGTTTGAATTTGAGCATACGACGCTCGGCCTCGATATCTTCGTCGAGTTGTTGAAGTTGGGTGCGATAGTTGGCCTCTCGAACGAGTCGTTCGCTCTCAAGTTGAAAGTTGCGTTGCGCCCTTCTCTGCAACTCCTTTTCCTTCTGACGACGTTCTTCGTCTTCTTTCAGGCACTTCGGGCAGCTTTCGGTCCCAAAACCGCATGGGGCTTTGAACTTATGCTTCCTGTCGCAGAATTGGGTCACCAGCTGGCGACACGGCGATTCGCTATGGTCCAACAGACGGTGACATCGCCGTTGGCACGTATGCAATCCGTATTTCAGCTTTCTTCCGCACGGCTCGGAGCACCCGCCATCCGGACACTTGAGGTCAAAGTCCTCAGGCCCAGCCAACATGACAATCCTGGAGGGATGCTGCTCACAGCGAACCCAAAGACCATCTTGGAGAAACTCCTTCTCGCGCAGAATGTTGAAAAACGGCACCCACACACGTTGGCCCTGGGTAGACTTTATGAATGTGTCCAAAGTTCCAATCATGATCAGGCTATTTCGTGCTCGAGATACCAAGACATTCAGTCGCTCGGGTGCCTTCATGAACCCAATATCGCCTCTGGCGTTGCTACGCGTTAGTGACGCGATGACAATGTCACTTTCTTCTCCTTGATAATTATCTAACTCGCGTCAGCCGATGTCCAAAGTCCAGGGGCATGTGTTTCGCCCAATCAAGAATTGCATATCCTTCACCAACTTACCAATGGTAGAGAGCCTGATTTTCGTCTTCGCAACCAAGCTCGCCGCGGTCGTCATCAAACCAGCTCTGATGAGCTCAGCAGAGTCCATATCGTTCAGCAGTGGGTCGTTCTCCTTGCTCAGTTCGTCGCGAAGAAGCCATAGCTGTCCGAGGTAGGGAGTGAGCACAACCAGATGTGAATTTTCATACCCCTGTTGGCCCAGGTACTTGACCAACTTAAGAACCAGCTTTGCTTCGAACGGATTCTGTTTGCTTGCACGTAAGTCCACATCGGTTTGAGAGTCGGCACCAGCTCCCTCAAGCTCGGGCTTGTCGTGGTTGATGAAGACAACTCGGCCCAAGAGACCTCGGATGGTAGGATGCTCGCTCGTCTTGTCTCCGTCAAGCAGCTCTGGGTATGTCATCTGTCGTACAAGCTGCGAGATGTCAGGGTGCATGCGATGCTGTTTGCAGAGAGTGGTGTGCCGATGGCCCTGGAGAATGAGTCGCTCGAACAAAGAGCGGTTGAGATCAAAACCGCCGCCGTGCTCAACAGTGAGAGTGTAATTGTTAACCTTGGGCCGCAGCTGCTTATGATCCCCGATCAGGATCAGTTGCTGAACGCAAGGCTGGAGAGCTGCAAGGATGTGTGCTTCGAGAATCTCTCCGGCCTCTTCGACCATGACAACATCAGGGGCAAACGCCGAAATGAGAGATGAGTGCATAGAAGCTGCAGTCGTCGTACAGCCTACGATGCGCTTCGTCTTGATGAAATTGCGCTTCGCCTCGGCAAAGAGATAATCCACTTGTCTCTGAATCTCGTCGAATTGGGCGGTGAGCGTCTGAAGGTTCTCGATCTTTTCTCTGTATACAGCATTGGTCCATGAGCTGTAGATAACCTTCCTTTGGGGTACAGGCATTCCCCATACACGATGTTGGCTTGGCGGCACGTACGCCAATTTCGGCTCTGGAGCTTGAGCCCCTGTCCTCCACCGTCGGAGGAGATAGTCTCTAGAAACGGCCTTGCCTTGATGTTTAGCCGTGACGAAGCCGTCATCACGCTCCATCATGAGGAATGCGTCCTAGTATGGTTGGTATTGTTCCGAGAACTCGAGATAAGAGAGCAAGTCATCAGCGGAAACCACATTGCGCCCAATTCTTTGGCAGGCTTGCTCGATTTCCGCTCGAAGGCTATTCGCCTCTTGTTGCAGCCCTTTGATCATATTGCGGCAATGATTGCTAAGATAATGCTTGCTATTGCGGAAGAGGGAGTCGGATCGGATCGGCTCAGTCGCTGCAGTATACTTCCCACCGAGACGGATCATTTTATCCTGCGATACTCCGGCAACATTGGTGAGGTCTTCCAGAAACTGGTCCAGAGCGTGGTTGGTGTAGGTGATGATGAGGATCCGGGAGTTTCTATTCGCCAAGAGGAACTGAACGGCTGTGGCCCCGATGAAGGACTTTCCCGTGCCTAGGTAAGATACCATTAGTCGACTTGTGGCATACATGAGACGTTAACTTCATGGTGGCACACACCTGGAGGTCCTTGAATGATGGAGAGCGGACTCTCCAAGGCGTTTTTCAACGATGCCGTCTGTGATTGGTCTAGTTGGATTCTTTTGAGTCCCTTCGGGGGACTAAGTTGAATGGATGCGCTCGAGTCATTTAGGGTCCTCAACAATTTTGCAACTTCCGGGCTAGGAGTAAAAGAGTCGTTCATGGAAGTGCCATCATCAGGAAGTACCAGCAGGTATTTTTCAAGAGGCATCTCCTTGATCGCCTTGAGTCTCTCGAGAACCGGCTCATATGCAAACACGGGGGTGTTTACGAGGACGAACTGGAGGTTTTGAGGGTTTCGGAAGGCTAACAGACCTCGACAGCGTGTCTTTGCCAGCGAACTGTAGACCAAATACTTTCTCTGCAAGTTGGTCGACGTCACGTACAGTGATGGCGAAGCCGATGATCTCCTTTCCACTACACAGAGCACCAAAGCTTTGATAACCCAGGATCTTCTTGTCGTCGTTGAGTAGCTTCTTTCGCTTTTGTGAGTCCATCTTATTCAGCATCTCAAGGCCTAGGCCGCATTTGATGAGGAGTGTACATCTAGGCTCGCCTTTCGGTTCCAGTGTCGATGTTGATAGGCTCAAGCATGCCGAAGACTTGTGCACGTCTCCTGCCTTTTGTCTTGCCCATCACAACATATATGTCTTCTTTGAGCTCGGCCAGCATGTCCTCCCTCAGAAGGCGATATTGGTTGTCGAGGTGTATTTGCGGCCGAGTTATGGGTTCGGCTTCAGCAACGTCGCTTATAAGCCTTAGAGAAGGTCGGAGGGAAGAGGCAAACTCGTCGGTTATCTAGCGCTACTATTAATTTAAACCTATTAATTTAAATAGTTAAATAACTAATTAAGTTATACCTATTTTACGATTTGAATAATTAAATTACCCTATTTAGATTAATTAACTATTTAAATACTATTAATTTATATATAAATCTCGGGATTTCTATATTCTAGTATATTATATAATTAAAAAAGAAGGAATTATATATAAACTTAGGCTTTAAGTTTATATATAATTCGAATAACTAGAATAGGATTCGAACCTATGCCTTCTATTAATAAAATTAGAATATTATATTATTAGATTATATATTCTTATTATATTAAGAGTATTATAATAATAATATTAAGAAAGCTCTAAGGGCTAATTAATCCTACCTTCTAAAATATTATATAGATATATAATATAGTTCTAAACCCTCTAGCCCTCTATTCGTAATATTACTTTAATCCCTCTAATAACTACTTACGACCTTTACTTTCCGAATATTAACTTATTAACTTTAAGAACCTTTAATATATGCTTTATAATCTTTAATTCGATTCTAATTTTAATAATATTATTATAATTATTAAAGACTTTATAATTAAATAATATACTAGATTCCTACTTTTTCCCTATTATAATCTAATATTATTATCGTTTTACTTTTATATTATAGATTATATATAAAGGAGTAAAAGATCGTAGAAGCTAGATATATATTTATAGGCTCTTTATTATAGAGATCCTCGAAGGAGATATAATTAGGCTAAAATTCTAGCTCTATTAATAATATAATAAGATTTATAATATTTAGCTCTTTAAAGCTATTTTAATAACCTTTATAATAAATTATCTATAAAAGAAATATAGAATATTCGAATCTTTAAATAAATAGATAGAAGAAGACTCTTTAAATACTTAAGAATTAATATTATAGTATATTATAATATATAAATCTTCGATAGATTAAATAGAAAAGCTTATTTTTATATTTATTATAATAATAAATTAGCTTTTTAATATCTTTAATAGTTTATATTTTAATCGGTTCTTTATATAATTAAATCCTTATATCGTCCTAATAATACCCTAAAAATAAATCTCTCTTTAATAAAGTCTCTCTAGGATTTTTACTATAAAGAAGAAATAGATATAATATTAATTAATAACTTTAAAATCTTAGGTCTATTTTATATATAATTATTAGATTTCTCTAAATAATTTAATAATATTAACTATTTCCTATTATTATATAAGCTATAATAGTATTTAATAATAATATTTTCTTATTCTCCGATAATAATATAGAAGCTATATAAGCTAGAATATTATAGCTTTTATTATATTTATTATTAAAGAATAAGATATTTTAGATTATATTAGCGTTTTAATCTTAAATAATATATAGATTAATAATTTATATAATTAAAAGCTATTTTAATAATTAATTCTATTTATAATAATTAGTAATATATTAAAATAATAAATATAATATTATAATTATATCCTAAACTTTATTAAAAGGGCTTTATTATATAGAGAGGATAATAAAGTCTTTAAATAAGAATTATAAGCCCTAGAGCTATTAAGTAATTCTTAAGATTCTCTTTATTATTAAAGGAAGAAGGGATTTATTAATAAGCTTTATAATATTATTAAATAGGTTTATTCTTTATTATAATATAGTAAATACTTCTAAATTATTATTAAAGAAGTTTAAAAAGCTAATAATAATTTCTAAATCTATTAATAATCTAATTTTAAGCTTTAGCTTATCTTTAACAATAAAATATAATAGAATTTAATATTCTTAATACTTAATTAGGCCCTTAAGAAATATAGTAATATCTAAAGCTTCCTTTAAAAGAATCTCTCTAAACCTAATACCTTCCTTCCTTTTTATTTTTCTACCCCTAGCGCTATTAATGCATAGGTGGAATGCCTACTTAGACCTAGTAGGTCTATTTTTAGTATACGAGCTACTCTAATAGCATATCCTCCGAACTCGGGGAGTCTCCTCTAGAGACTCCTACGAGATGCGCGAGATATATAGATAATATATAGAGAGCCCGCTAATTTAGATTACTATATTAGACTACTTTTAAAAGTCCCCCTTTAATTCCTTTTAGATTATTAAGAAAACGTATTATTAAAGCCTCGCTTTCTCCCCCTTTAATATAGAAACGATTACCTATAGCTATTTATATATAGATTATTAAAAATTCTATACTAAACGAGATTACTAAGCTTAGGAAGGTTTAATAGGTATATATATATATTAGCAAAGCCTTTATTAATAATATTAAAAGGACTCTAAAGGATTTAAGCTAAGATAAAATAAATAATATAGCTATTAGATACTATAGGAGATAGGGTCTTATAACCCTTCTAGTAATTAAAATAAAAGCTAAATTATATTAATATCTATATTATAAGAAAGAGAAAAAGCGGAGCTATATAATAATATAGTTTTTATATAATTCTATAGAGCTATTAAATAATAATAACTATTTAATTTCTCTTATCTTTTATTAGCTTAGCTTATAAGCTAGAGTAGAACCGACTCTACTTCCTTATAGATCTAGAAGTAGTCTAAACGCCTAGTCTACGCCTAGCCCCTAAAGGTTAATCTATTAGATATAGAGTAATTCCCCTACTTTAATTTCTAAGGTTTTAATATAAATATATATTTTCTTCTTAGAAGAAATCGTTATTTCTTTATTCCTTCTTATTTAATAGTATTCCCTATCTAATCCTAATACCTTTAACTATTATAAACGGATACTCTTCTAGATAAGCCCTATTTACCTTAAGGTTAATCCGAGTACTTACTTTATATTACCTTGAAAACGCCTACCTCCGTTCCTATTAATAAATATATTATTATATAGCTAAAACTCTAGGCTATTAAGATCTTCGATCTACTCCTTCCTCCGATATCTCCTTCTCGAAATATATCTACTTTTATATCTCTCTTCCTCTTATACTCCTTTATTCATTTATGTCTTAACGATCATTTTATCTATTAAGATAATATTACCTTTAGTTATTACCTAGAACCTACTTTAATAAATACTATAGTAAACTCTTCGCTAGGACCCTTAAAGATATTATTATTAGTTAGAACGATACCTAGAGACTATAAGAGCCTTAATAGGGAAGGATAGAGGACCCCTAGTAACCCTTTATTTATTAGCCCTCTACTCTATAGATTTATATTAGAATCGCTAAAAGGAACCCTATAATACTTATAATACTTATATTATCTATAATACTAATATTAAATATAGAGCCTATATTATTTATAGTACTTATAAGAATATACTAAACTTATAATAGAGAATGATAGCTAAGAGCTCTTCGAGGGCTTTAATAGATAAAAGAGATATATAAAGCGGAAATACGCTACTTAAATATAATAATAGTAATACTACTATTAATAACGATTAATAATATAATAATAGAATCTTTATCTAATTATTAAATACTATTAGAAACGTCGACCTAGTAGTTATCTATTATTAAATTATCTAGACTTATTCGCTATAGATTATAGATATTATCTAAATAATTCGGATTTCGATTAATATCGTAATTACCCTAAGAATTAGCGGAATTAATATAACTATAACGTAATCCACAAGCGAGTGGTTCACCCATGCGAGTGGTTCACTTCACCCCGACCCGACAAACATTCCGAGGAAAACCTCAACCCAAACGCCGTAAATCAATTAAAATCACTCCTCCTCGTCTTTTGCAGACGATGAGATAGCTACCTGACAAGTTCTCGCGTTGTGGCCGGTCTTCCCGCATACGCTACAGCATCGTTTCTTCGGCTGGGACCACGACGCGGGACCCGGGTTCTGCAGCGTTTCCTCTTTTATCTGGATATCTACTTCCTTCTGAGCAATCTTGTCCTGTCCCTCGCCTACAGCCATGCTTCCTCCTTCCCGGAGACGTAGCTTTTTGGCCCTCCGGCGTCGGCTTAGTGTAGCATTTTCCTCTCGAAGGATCATAACCTCTGACTTCAAAAGAGCGATCTGGTGCATAACACCCCGCGTCCCCTTCGCAAGATAGTCAACAGCATCTAAAATTGACGTTGGGGAGCTTCCCTGGTGGCGTGAGATTCGCCCTTTGATGAAGTCAGTCTGGGAACCTGCCTCGAGCAGGTTAGTGGGCGTCTTAGAGACCCAAGAATCACGCTCCCCGTGGGACGTCCCCGGAGGCGTCGTCGTCCTCAACCTCACATCCAGCTTTGACAGGACTGTTTCCGGGTTATGGGGGACAAGCCCCGCTCCTCGAAAGCCTCCCTGGATGTTTTTTCTGTCATTGCTTGCTGAAATGCAGCCGAAAACGCCGGGAAGAAGTCCTCTTTGCTGATGTGCGTTGTACCCGCCCTCATCCTATCCTCGATTTGCCGACCGTATGCTTTCTTTAGTGGGCCAAAACACCCAACATCGAGAGGCTGGAGTAGATGTGACGAATGAGGAGGCATACAGAGTGTGATGATGTTGTTCTCCTTGCAGTAGAGTTCGAAGTCGACCGAGTGGTGACTTTCGTGGCCATCCAGGATCAGTAGGCGATAACCGCCCGAAGTACGGGACTTTGTATGCCTGTCAAAATGCCGAATCCATTCCAGACCAATATCATTCGTCGTCCAGCCGTTTGGAGATGTTGCGATTCTCCAGTCGCGAGAAATCGCGTCGTCCTGGTACCAGCTCGAGAGGTGGTACTTGCCCGAAACCACGATGAACGGCGGGACGGAGAAACCCAACGCGCCAACGCCCTGGATCACCGTAACCCATTCCCGGTTGCCTGGCTGCCTCATCTTCACATTGGACCGTCTTTCCGAACTGGTCACGACCATTCCGTTGGCGATAACGCCCATCTGGAAGCCGGTCTCGTCAAAGTTGTACATGTCAGCCTCTTGGATGCCGTACTTGGCGATCATGTTATGCACGAGGCGGAACCACGCGTTTATCGCGTCCGGATCTTCGCATTGGGCCCTCTTGTAGTCGTACTTGCGAAAGAAACGCGTCCGGAGCTCTGGTTGCCGTTTGACGAAGTTTGCGGCCCAGTTCTTCCCGACGCGTGGCGCGTCACGGTCGGCAAGCAGGCGATTCGCCATATCTCCGACCTCACCCAACCGGGGAGGGTAAGATCGCGCATCTAGGTCAAGGATATATTCGACAATAGTTTTCTCTTCTAGTACTGTTAATTTGGCAGAATTGGGCGGGCTTTCGCGTCGGGAGGGTTTGCCCTTCTGGCGTCGGAGGAGCGTCGTTAAGGGGACGGTGTAGATCCTCGCAGCACTCCGGGCGCTTAGGTTCGGGTCATTGTCCATAGCTTGGATAGCAAGGAATAATTGACCTTCTTTTGAAAGAGTCTCCATCGCGGGCGGAGGTGGAATCTGTAGAATTCAGGTGTAGGTCGTGGGCCCGGGCGAAGTGAACCACTCGCTTGGGTGAACCACTCGCTTGTGGATTACGTTATATCTTTATTTTAAATAAAAGTTATTACTCCCTATTATATAATAATTCCTATCTAATTTTAATACTTTTAACTATTATAAATAGATATCTTCTAAGATAGGCTATACTTCCTTTAAGATTAATCCGAGTATTTATATTAATTCCTTCCGATAACGCCTATCTCCGTTCCTATCGAAAAATATACTATTCTATAGCTAAAAATCAGGGCTACTAAGATCCCCGATCTATTCCTTGCTCTAATGCTTCCTTCTCGAGATATAATAACTTCTATCTCTCCCTTCCTCTTATATTCTTTTATTAATTTATCTCTCTACGATCCCTTTATCTATTAAGATAATATTACCTTTAGTTATTACTTAGAACCTAGACTAATAATAATTATTATTCTATCTCTCTAAATTACTATTATTTATCTAATTTACTATTATTTATTTAATTTATAGATTATATAGGCTATAAATTATATACTTAAAGGAGTAATAAATCCTAGCCCTAGTAATTACTATAGTAATAAGCCCTATATAGTAATTACTATTTTAGGTAATCCTCTAATATTAGTTTAATACTAGCTATCTTTTCTTTAAAAATAGGATTGCTTTAGGGACTAGTATTAGGCTCTATTAACTAGGTTAATAGCTACTCTAATATACCTATAATCTCTAATCTCTAGTATATTAGATCTACTATCTTAATCTATAAAATAAATAATATAAATAAATAATAGTAGGAGAATAATAGATAGAATAAGAGAAACGTAGCTTAATACTATTATTCCCGTAATCGTTAAATCCTTAATCTCTAGTACTATAGAGTAGCTAAATTAGCTATTAAATAGCTCTTTAAGGAAATAAATTAAATTATAATTAAGAAATACAAATAGGCTTTTAAGCCCTTTAATAAAGGAACTAAATAGCTAATTAAATAGCGCTCTTATAATAGCTAGATATAGGCTCTTAAAGTATTTAAATCGCTAATTTATTAATTATTAATAAAGAAATTATTATTATTAGCCTTTATTAGAAATAATAGGATTAAACGTTTTAAATAGAATTAATAGATCCTATTAAGCTAGGTTAATAAATATTATATTCTAAGGATTTATATATTTAATTTATTAAGAGGGCTTTACTACTTATATAAACCCTAATTCATTACTTTAACTATACTTAATAGCTCTAAATAGATAGGGTTAATAATATAAGACTTATAATAATTATTTTAATACTATCTCTCTAAATTAATACTACTTATATAAATTAGATATACCTATCTAATTTACCGATTATATAAGCTATAAATTATATAATCCTAAAAGCTGTAAATCCTAGCCCCGGTAATTACTATATTAGTAAATCCTATATAGTAATTACCGCCCTAAGCGATTCCCTAATATTAGTTTAATACTAGCTCTCTTTTCTTTATAGATAGGATTACTATAGAACTAATATTAGAAGCTATTACCTAGGTAAATAGCTACTCTAATATACTTATAATTCTCTAGTCTCTAGCGTATTAGATCCCTAGTCTATAAAATAATAAATAAATAAGTAAATAAATAATAATAGGAGAATAATAAATAGAATAAGGAAAATATAGCTTAATACTACTATTCCTATAAGTATTAGATCCCTTAATCCCTAGCTCTATAGATTAGCTAAACTAGCTACTAAATAGCTCTCTAAGGAAATAAATTAAATTATAATTAAATAATAGGAATAAGCATTTAAACCCTTTAATAAAGGAAATAAATAATAATTAAATAATATAATAGCTAATTAATTAGCGCTCTTATAATAGCTAGATATAGGCTCCTAAAGTCTCTAAATTACTAGTATATTAATAGAAAGTAGAAGAATAATTATTATTACTCCTTTATTAGCTTTTTAATAGGAATAATAGAATTAAACTACTTTTAATAAGAATAATAGAATTAAACTATTTAAATAGAATTAATAGATCCTATTAAGCTAATTTAGTAAATACTATATTCTATAGATCTATATATCTAATTAGTAAATCGTAATAATTCTATTCCTTTTACTTTTCCTCTTCTTTATAATAATTCTTTATTTTAAGATTAATTAGCCTAATCTACTATTTTAGAGCTCCGATAATTAATAATTCCCCCTTTTTACTACTCTTTCTCTCTCTCTTTCTCTCTCTTCTTAGCCTCGATAATACCTCCTAAGTATAAAGCCCCTACGTTTATTACCCCTCCTATTAAGAGAATAGCTAAGCTTAAGAATATAGTTAATATTAATTATAAAAGCTATTAATCCTAGTATATAGTATATATATATAATAATATTTATAAAGTCCCTTATTTAGGGTATTTAAAGTCTTATCTTATTAATAAATAAATTAAAATTAATATTAATAGTATATATTATAATCTAGAGCTTAAGGGTTCCTATTATTATAAATATATCTCTAAATACTCTTATAAACTAATATAAGCTTCTATAATCTCTATTTCTAATATCTATAATTTTAATAATTATTATCTATAATCTAATCGGGGTATTTAAGCCTATTATAAAGCTTTTAGCTATTTAGGATAATAATAATAAATTAATAAGCTCTCTTCTTTATTATTTCCTTAATTATCTAATTATATAATTAATTAATAGGGGATATAGGATATAGAGAAATAATATACTATTATAAAAAGTATATTTATAATTATTAAAGAGGAGGAGGCGAAAAGGGGTAATAACTTTAATAAAGATTTTAATAATCTTAATAATATTAACTATAAAGTAGCTAAACGGGCTATAGCTCTATAGCTCTTTAATTACCTCTAATAGGATTTACTAGAATAATTAAACTTAGATTCTTTAGATTCTAAAGCTAAATCCGCTTTATAGATTAATTATTTTACTATTTTATTAATTATAGAATTATCGTTTTTATTTCTAGAATATTCGTTTTAAGCTTTATTATATTTTTATTAATATTAGTTATTTTTACCTTTTAATTATTCTTTTCTTAATATTTAATTTATCTTTTAATCTTAATTATAATTTTATTAGAGCTTATTAGTATTTCTAATATCTAATTTAATATTCCTTTAATTATTAAATCTATAAAGTTATTATTTCTAGTAGTTTAATAAATTTCATTAATTTTATATTCTTTATAGCTTTATTATAATATTATAAGATCTATTATTTAGTATTTCTCTATTATTATATTTAATTAAATAAAGTATTAATAGAATATATAGCTATTAATATAGATAATTATCTATAAGAATAATAGTTCTAAGTATTTATAGATCTCTTAGAATATCTATTTAAGGATATAAGCTATATTAAAGCTATTAATTATATTATAGATTTCGCTAATTAGAACTAAATATATAATCTATTTATATTTAATAGATTATTAATAGAGGATATTATTATATATTATAAAAGTATTCTCTTAATTATTAGAACGTTTATTATTTAGGAGGATAATAAATCCGATCTATAAACTAAAGTCCTTATTATTAATAAAGGAGCTATTAATAAATATATAAAATTAACCTATTAAGAGATCTAAGTATATATAATTTAGGCTATAGCCTATATTAATAATCTATTATTATATATATTTATTAAGCTATTTAAAGTCGTCCTCTTATAGGTTCTTAGCTTAGGTTATAATAGAGAAATCGAAGGCTACTTCTAATTAATAGGTTAAAGTAATATAAGTATTACGAGATCTCTAAGTAATATATTCCTATTCTAAGCTCGCTATCCCTAGGGTTATTAATTCTAAGCAATTACTTTAGCCTTTTTAATAAATTATAAGATCTTTAATTCTAATTTTAATAATATAGCTATTAAAGATACTATTAGATCCTATATTAAGGATAGAAATAGGCTTTACTTAGAAGCTAGTACTTTCGAGCTCTATTTATTCCTTTTATATAAATATAGGCTCTCTAAGGTTAAAGGTATTATTAATCTATATCCTAATTAATCTAAAGCTCTCTCTAGCTCTAATTAGAAGTAAATATAGATTATAGCCTATTAGAATAGCGTTTAAATACTCTCTATAATAATATTAATAGATTATAAATAAATAGAGACCTAATTCTATAATATTATAGAGCGGCTTTATAATAGAGAAGATAATTCCTTCTAGGTATCTATATTATAGCTCCTTAGGAACATATAGGAGAATATTATATAATAGATCTATAGTATTCTAAATATAGGCTTAATTAATATTATAGAATATTAATTAATAGCTATATTATTATAGTATTAGGGTAATTACTAGGATTAATCGTTAATTTTAGTATATAATTATAGATAATTATATTAATAGGGTTATCTTCTCCTAGTTCTTATATCCTTAAACTATTAATCTTAACTTCTTATATAGAGCTTAAAGGAGGCCTTTTACTTCTCTTATAAGCTAGTATTTAAAGATCTTAGTACTAGGAAACGTAGATCTCCTAATTAGTATAATTACTTTAATTACTAGGAGTAAATCGATTTCCTCTTAATTAGATTATTTAAATAGCTTTCTAGGGGTCGTTATTCTACCTTTATTATATAATTAAATAGCTAGGTTATAACCCTATTATTCCCTTTTAATACTAAATTAATACTTAATCTATAAAGTCTTAATTATATTATTCTTATAATCTATAAAAGCTATTTATAATAGATTTAAAATATTTATTAACTTCCTAGGTCTCCTATATTATTATAATAGAATTAGCTCTAAGTATTTAAATAATTCTAGGGTCTTTAGAGTTTAGATTATTATTATCTCCTTAATCTCTTAATCTAGCGATCTATTATATAGCTTAATATATATTCCTTTAAACTCTATTAAGCTATTAACTATATCGACTATAACTATTATATTAGAAACTAATATAACTTTATAGGGATTAGTCTATTTCTCTTATTCTTAGAATATAAGAATATTACTTCCTAGCTCTAATAATCTTAATAATAACTATTTAATATCTAGTCTATTATAAATATTAAGAGTATTATTAATCTTCTATTTAGTAATTATTTATTAAAGCTCTATTATTACTTTATTAATTACTTTAATATACTATATCTAGTTTATAATAAATATTACGTTAATAGTAATTCTAGATATTACTTTAAATATAAATAATATAAATATTAATCTATTAAGTTTAATAATATTATTTATTACCTTTATTACTCCTTAAAATAGTAATTCTAGGCTTATATTATAAGACTCTACTTTTAAGATCTCGTATATTCTATAAATTAGCTTATAATAGCTCTTAACTTTACCGATTAATTAATAAGCCTCTATAGGGATTTAATAATAGGTTATACTTAGGAGGCGTACCTCTATTCTAAATTCTATAGAGGTAAAGTTTATTCTAATATTAATAATTACGATATCTAGAAGCCCTAGATAGATATTTAATTAATACCTCCTAAGGGCTTCCTATATTATATAAGCTATAAATTTAAGAATAAAAGTTATAAATTAGAATCCTATATTTATATCGATTATATAAAGAATAAGCTTTCTATCTAAGTATATAATGTTAATTAAAATCTTATAATTAAAGTCGATATCTAACCTTAGAATAAACTTAAAGTATTATAAAGACTTCCCTTTAATCTAATAATAATAATAGAAATAGTTTATTAGCTTTAAAGTATCCTAATTTATATTATAATCTACTCTTTAGAATAGGTTCTATAGCTTCTTTATAAATAAATAATTTAATTATTTATAAATATATTAGAGCTCTATTTCTATTAGAAATACTATTCTATTATTTTATTTCCCTATTATATATATAATCCTAGAGCTAATATAGGTCTTTATATCTAAGAAGAACTATAAATAGCTCTATTTATAGAAGATAAATATATATTCTTAGATCTCCTTAATATACTTTATTAATTTATTATATATATTATTCTAAATAGATTCTAAGATTATCTATATCCTTAATATAAAAGAGGAATAGAATATCTATTAAGATAATATAGAATATAATTCTCTTAATTAATATTAAAATAGTAATCTCCTCTATTATAGAAATAGGATTTCCTATTCTAAATCTTATTCTAGCCCTTATTCCCTATTTATTAATTATTAAGCTTAATATTAGGGCTAATAAAGCCCTTATTTATAAAGCTCCTATTATAGAAACTAATATTATATTTATAATAAGGATAATATTATATTATATAGAAGTATTATTAATTAAATATTAAATAAAGAGCTATTCTATTAAAGCTATTATCTTAAGCTTTAAATTATTCCTCTTAATTCTATATTAAAACGATTTATTTACTAGGAAATATATAATATAAGTATTTATTAATTTATTCTTAGGATTAGATTTATAAGTATTATTTACTTATAATTTATCGGAAATAGGATTATCTAATTCCGAGCTCTTAATAGGTTCTATAGCTATTAGAAACTAATAATATCCCTTTTATTAATTTCTATATACTTCCTATATATATTTCTATTATTCCTTTAAATATTATTATTCCTTATAAAAGTACTTTATTAATCTATAATCTAGTTTTAAATATATTTAATATTTATAAATTCTATTTTATTAATAATTATTAATTCTATATATTGATTATTCTCTATAATCTCCCCTTTTATTAATCTATTAATATTTACTCTTATAATATCTATTAATATAGAAGTATTTAAGTATTCTAATATTCTCTTCTACTTTTAATATACTCTTAAACTATATAGATAAAGTATTAAAAGATCGTTCTAGCTTTATTAATATAATCTTTAGCTTTAGAATACTTTAAATTACCTTTAGAGTATTTATATAGAGATAAGTCTCCTCTTTAAATATAGGGCTAAGTATTCTTTAATATTATTAAAGTTTATTTAGAAGGATTTAAAGAATTTCTATTTATAGCTTTCCTATATTATTAACTTCTATTATTATAGAGTAGAACGTTATTAAGCTTTAATCTATATAATATTATATTCTATTAATCTTTAAATTAAATTATTATTTAATTATTAAATATATTTATTAGAATTATATATTTTAGTTTATATATTCTAAGAAGAAAGCTTATATATATTCTAAAAGTATGTTTAAGAAGAGTATATAGAGCTATATATATTAGATTTATAATAACTTATAAATATCTATAAATATCTTTATTTTATTATTAAAGATATTATAGGTTTTCCTAGAATAATTATTCTCTTTATTCTATAATAATATAAATTATTTAATTAGAGATCTATTAATTAAAAAATTAATTAATTGATATAAAAATAGAATATAATATTAGAGTAATAGGTTTTAAATAATATTTAGAAATAAAGTCTTATTTCTTTATAATTAAAGTATAATCTTTTATTAATTAGATTATCTATTCTATTAATTAAATAATTCTAGAATAAGAGGCTATTAGGGATCTATCTTCCCTATTCTTAGTTCTCGAATTTAGGATAATTAAATATTTTTTATAGATTACTATTTATTATCCTATTAATCTCCCTATTCCTCTATTCCTTAGAATATTAAATCCTAATTAATAATAATCGCTTCTATTATATTAAGTATTTCCTCTTATAAGAATATTAATATTAATCTCTTTAATATTTTAATATTTATTATTCCTAGAAGAGGGATCCTATACTTTATTGGATATACCTTTAATATTTAGATAATTATTATATTATAGGAGTCGAAATCCTCTTTAGTTTAGCCCTAGAAGTCCTCGATAAATGCTTCTAGGAAGTAAACTCCCTTTATAATCCTATATATACTTATTACTTTAAAGATCTAAATACTCTTAAACTCTATAAATATTAATTCTAGTAATCTAAGGAACTATAAATCTATTCTATTAATAATAAAATTAATATTAAGATTTTTCCTAATCTTCTATATTAAATATAATATATTAAGCTCTTCTAGAATACTATTAAACTCCTATTATATCTTTTTAATACTCTCTAGCTCTATTATAGAACTATATCTATAATCTAAGGAGCTTATTATTACTATTCTATTAAAGCTATTAAATTAATATTAGGGGATTACCTAGGTCGGTAATTACTATATAGGATTTACCGATATAGTAATTACCAGGGCTAGGATTTATAGCTCTTAGGAGTACGTAATTTATAGCTTACGTAATCGATAAATTAGATAGGTATATCTAATTTACGTAAGTAGTAGTAATTTAGAGAGATAGTATTAATAATTATTATAAGTCTTATATTACCTACTTTACCTATTTAGAGCTCTTAGGTATAGCTAAAGTAATAAATTAGGGTTTATATAAATAGTAAAGCCCTCTTAATATTAATTAGTATTACGTTTAATATAATATAGAATAGCTAGAGCTAGAGAAGTTAGGATCGATCCTATAAATAGTAAATTTACTATATATAAGCTTATCGATTACGCTTTATAAGTAATCGTAAAAGTATTATTTACTTTAAGTATTTTAGGGTTTTTATAAGAGCTTAATAATAGAGAAACCCTTTATTATATAATCTATAGGAGTACTATCTATTTCGAGTATCTTAGGACTTCTACGCCTAAGATTACTACCTAGGCTATATTATTAGCTATTAATCCGATAGACGAAGCTCTACGGAATAGTTAATTAGCTATAATAGAGCTTTAATAAAATTAGCGATAATAAGCTCCTTAGATTATAGTAATAGCTCTATAATAGAGCTAGAGAGCGCTAAAAAGATATAATAGGAGTTCGATAGTATTCTAGAAGAACTTAGTATATTACGTTTAATATAGAAGGTTAGGAAGGGTCTCGATATTAACTTTATCGTTAATAGAGTAGAATTATAGTTCCCTAGATTATTAGATTTAGTATCCGTAGATCTTAAGAGCGCCTAGATCTTTAAAGTAATAAGTATATATAGGACTATAAAGGGAGTTTACCTCTTAGAGGCGTTTATTAAAGACTTCTAGGGCTAGACCGAAGAGGACTTTAATTCCTATAATATAACGATTACTTAAATACTAAAGGTATATCTAATAGAGCGTAAGATCCCTTTTCTAGGAGTAATAAATACTAAGACGTCGAAGAGATTAATCCTAATACTTTTATAGGAAGAAATACCTAATATAATAGAGTCGATTATTATTAATTAGGATTTAGTATTCTAAAGAATAGAGGAATAGCGAAACTAGGGGGATAATAAATAGTAATTTATAGGGAATGCTTAATTATCCTAAATCCGAAAACTATAAACGGGGAAGATAGATCCCCGATAGCCCTTAATTCTAGGGTTATTTAATTAATAAAGTAAATAATCTAGCTAATAAGAGATTATACTTTGATTATAAAGATATAAGACCCTACCCCTAAATATTACTTAGAACCTATTAGCTTAGTGTTATATTCTATTACTATACGAATTAATAAATTTACTAATCGATAGAGCTATAATTAAATAACTTATATTATTCTAGAATAAAGAGAATAATTATTCTAAGGAGATATACGATATCCTTAATAATAAAATATATATTTTTACGGATATTTACGAATTATTAGAAATCTACTATATATAGCTTTATACGCTCTTCCTAAGTATATTTTTAAAGTATATATAAACTTTCTTCCTAGAATATATAAACTAGAGTAACGTAATCCACAAGCGAGTGGTTCACCCAAGCGAGTGGTTCACTTCGCCCGGGCCCACGACCTACACCTGAATTCTACAGATTCCACCTCCGCCCGCGATGGAGACTCTTTCAAAAGAAGGTCAATTATTCCTTGCTATCCAAGCTATGGACAATGACCCGAACCTAAGCGCCCGGAGTGCTGCGAGGATCTACACCGTCCCCTTAACGACGCTCCTCCGACGCCAGAAGGGCAAACCCTCCCGACGCGAAAGCCCGCCCAATTCTGCCAAATTAACAGTACTAGAAGAGAAAACTATTGTCGAATATATCCTTGACCTAGATGCGCGATCTTACCCTCCCCGGTTGGGTGAGGTCGGAGATATGGCGAATCGCCTGCTTGCCGACCGTGACGCGCCACGCGTCGGGAAGAACTGGGCCGCAAACTTCGTCAAACGGCAACCAGAGCTCCGGACGCGTTTCTTTCGCAAGTACGACTACAAGAGGGCCCAATGCGAAGATCCGGACGCGATAAACGCGTGGTTCCGCCTCGTGCATAACATGATCGCCAAGTACGGCATCCAAGAGGCTGACATGTACAACTTTGACGAGACCGGCTTCCAGATGGGCGTTATCGCCAACGGAATGGTCGTGACCAGTTCGGAAAGACGGTCCAATGTGAAGATGAGGCAGCCAGGCAACCGGGAATGGGTTACGGTGATCCAGGGCGTTGGCGCGTTGGGTTTCTCCGTCCCGCCGTTCATCGTGGTTTCGGGCAAGTACCACCTCTCGAGCTGGTACCAGGACGACGCGATTTCTCGCGACTGGAGAATCGCAACATCTCCAAACGGCTGGACGACGAATGATATTGGTCTGGAATGGATTCGGCATTTTGACAGGCATACAAAGTCCCGTACTTCGGGCGGTTATCGCCTACTGATCCTGGATGGCCACGAAAGTCACCACTCGGTCGACTTCGAACTCTACTGCAAGGAGAACAACATCATCACACTCTGTATGCCTCCTCATTCGTCACATCTACTCCAGCCTCTCGATGTTGGGTGTTTTGGCCCACTAAAGAAAGCATACGGTCGGCAAATCGAGGATAGGATGAGGGCGGGTACAACGCACATCAGCAAAGAGGACTTCTTCCCGGCGTTTTCGGCTGCATTTCAGCAAGCAATGACAGAAAAAACATCCAGGGAGGCTTTCGAGGAGCGGGGCTTGTCCCCCATAACCCGGAAACAGTCCTGTCAAAGCTGGATGTGAGGTTGAGGACGACGACGCCTCCGGGGACGTCCCACGGGGAGCGTGATTCTTGGGTCTCTAAGACGCCCACTAACCTGCTCGAGGCAGGTTCCCAGACTGACTTCATCAAAGGGCGAATCTCACGCCACCAGGGAAGCTCCCCAACGTCAATTTTAGATGCTGTTGACTATCTTGCGAAGGGGACGCGGGGTGTTATGCACCAGATCGCTCTTTTGAAGTCAGAGGTTATGATCCTTCGAGAGGAAAATGCTACACTAAGCCGACGCCGGAGGGCCAAAAAGCTACGTCTCCGGGAAGGAGGAAGCATGGCTGTAGGCGAGGGACAGGACAAGATTGCTCAGAAGGAAGTAGATATCCAGATAAAAGAGGAAACGCTGCAGAACCCGGGTCCCGCGTCGTGGTCCCAGCCGAAGAAACGATGCTGTAGCGTATGCGGGAAGACCGGCCACAACGCGAGAACTTGTCAGGTAGCTATCTCATCGTCTGCAAAAGACGAGGAGGAGTGATTTTAATTGATTTACGGCGTTTGGGTTGAGGTTTTCCTCGGAATGTTTGTCGGGTCGGGGTGAAGTGAACCACTCGCATGGGTGAACCACTCGCTTGTGGATTACGTTACTTTATAAAATATATTATATATAACGTAATCCACAAGCGAGTGGTTCACCCAAGCGAGTGGTTCACTTCGCCCGGGCCCACGACCTACACCTGAATTCTACAGATTCCACCTCCGCCCGCGATGGAGACTCTTTCAAAAGAAGGTCAATTATTCCTTGCTATCCAAGCTATGGACAATGACCCGAACCTAAGCGCCCGGAGTGCTGCGAGGATCTACACCGTCCCCTTAACGACGCTCCTCCGACGCCAGAAGGGCAAACCCTCCCGACGCGAAAGCCCGCCCAATTCTGCCAAATTAACAGTACTAGAAGAGAAAACTATTGTCGAATATATCCTTGACCTAGATGCGCGATCTTACCCTCCCCGGTTGGGTGAGGTCGGAGATATGGCGAATCGCCTGCTTGCCGACCGTGACGCGCCACGCGTCGGGAAGAACTGGGCCGCAAACTTCGTCAAACGGCAACCAGAGCTCCGGACGCGTTTCTTTCGCAAGTACGACTACAAGAGGGCCCAATGCGAAGATCCGGACGCGATAAACGCGTGGTTCCGCCTCGTGCATAACATGATCGCCAAGTACGGCATCCAAGAGGCTGACATGTACAACTTTGACGAGACCGGCTTCCAGATGGGCGTTATCGCCAACGGAATGGTCGTGACCAGTTCGGAAAGACGGTCCAATGTGAAGATGAGGCAGCCAGGCAACCGGGAATGGGTTACGGTGATCCAGGGCGTTGGCGCGTTGGGTTTCTCCGTCCCGCCGTTCATCGTGGTTTCGGGCAAGTACCACCTCTCGAGCTGGTACCAGGACGACGCGATTTCTCGCGACTGGAGAATCGCAACATCTCCAAACGGCTGGACGACGAATGATATTGGTCTGGAATGGATTCGGCATTTTGACAGGCATACAAAGTCCCGTACTTCGGGCGGTTATCGCCTACTGATCCTGGATGGCCACGAAAGTCACCACTCGGTCGACTTCGAACTCTACTGCAAGGAGAACAACATCATCACACTCTGTATGCCTCCTCATTCGTCACATCTACTCCAGCCTCTCGATGTTGGGTGTTTTGGCCCACTAAAGAAAGCATACGGTCGGCAAATCGAGGATAGGATGAGGGCGGGTACAACGCACATCAGCAAAGAGGACTTCTTCCCGGCGTTTTCGGCTGCATTTCAGCAAGCAATGACAGAAAAAACATCCAGGGAGGCTTTCGAGGAGCGGGGCTTGTCCCCCATAACCCGGAAACAGTCCTGTCAAAGCTGGATGTGAGGTTGAGGACGACGACGCCTCCGGGGACGTCCCACGGGGAGCGTGATTCTTGGGTCTCTAAGACGCCCACTAACCTGCTCGAGGCAGGTTCCCAGACTGACTTCATCAAAGGGCGAATCTCACGCCACCAGGGAAGCTCCCCAACGTCAATTTTAGATGCTGTTGACTATCTTGCGAAGGGGACGCGGGGTGTTATGCACCAGATCGCTCTTTTGAAGTCAGAGGTTATGATCCTTCGAGAGGAAAATGCTACACTAAGCCGACGCCGGAGGGCCAAAAAGCTACGTCTCCGGGAAGGAGGAAGCATGGCTGTAGGCGAGGGACAGGACAAGATTGCTCAGAAGGAAGTAGATATCCAGATAAAAGAGGAAACGCTGCAGAACCCGGGTCCCGCGTCGTGGTCCCAGCCGAAGAAACGATGCTGTAGCGTATGCGGGAAGACCGGCCACAACGCGAGAACTTGTCAGGTAGCTATCTCATCGTCTGCAAAAGACGAGGAGGAGTGATTTTAATTGATTTACGGCGTTTGGGTTGAGGTTTTCCTCGGAATGTTTGTCGGGTCGGGGTGAAGTGAACCACTCGCATGGGTGAACCACTCGCTTGTGGATTACGTTATATTAATTAGTAGTAGACTTATAATAACTAGTCTAGTAATTACGCTATAGGATTATATATTTAAGAGATATAGCTTCTTAAAAGGTATAATCTTAGATAGAGGGTTATTATTTATTAATAAGTTTTAAATGATTTTATATAAAATAATAGGAATAAAGAGACGACTCTTAATAGCCTTCTATTTATAGATTAATAGCTAAATAGAATAATAGAATTAGAACCTAGAATACTACCTTAGAGTATTTTATAATTATAAATAAACGGACTAGATTTCCCTACTCCTTATAGCGGAATTCGTATATAATATATTATTCTATATAATAATCTAATAATTATTAGTAGAAGTATTAATAGGATATAACCTAGCTAGATTAGGGGACCTAGGCTAAGCTATATAACGATAAAGGAACTTAGAGATAATAGAACTATAAATAGCTTAATAGATAATTAAGAGAAAGATAATCTATAGACTCTTAGAAACTAATAGTAGATATTAGGCCCGCTATTATAATTAAGGAAGAATTCGGAAAGAATACGAAGTAAGAGATTTAGTTCTCCTTTCTACGAAAACGATTAAATAATAGAGACCTAGTAAGAAGCTATCTAATAAATACCTCGGACTATTTAGAATTATTAAGAAGATAAATAGCTATAGTCTAATATATAGGCTATAGCTACCCCTTAGCTATAAAGTATATAATATATTCTATATATTATACTTAGAAAATTAGAAAGGTAGAGAAAACTAATTACTACTTTAGCTATAGATTAATAAAGTATTATTAGCTATAGGAATAGAAGATATATATATAATTAAGAGAATAATTAATTATAGGGGATTATTATATAATTAGTAATACTTTATTAAATAGGAAGGATACCTAGAAAGCGAGAATTTATAGGAATTATAGCGAAATATAGTAAACGATTTCGTTAAGATATATAAATAATTATAAGAAAGAGTAATAATAGATTAATAATAATTTAATTAATATTTAAAGGGTAATCTAGCCCCTAGCTCTACTTTTAAAGGAGAATAATAAAAAAAAAAGTAAAAGAAAAAACTAAATAATAAGGGAGTATTAATAGATTATTAATAGTTCTTAAACTGCTATTTCGCTATTACCTTCCTAGTTCTTACTATCCTCCTTATTATTAATAGTATTAATAAAAGTATTATAATTCTAGTAGATTATTAATAAATAAATAATAAATAATTAATAAGCGATTTACGATTAAAGTATAATTCTCCTAGATCTTAGACTAGATAGTAATTAGCTTAGCGAGAGAACTAGTAATCTATTATAGAGTAGTAGTAGAGACCTCGGTAATAGTAGTAGAGCGCTTAGCGGCCTAGGCGAGACGATTAGTAATAGCGAAATAGCGAGTAGAGTACTTACTAGCCTCCTATTAATTAGTAATAGTATATTTCTTAGTACTTAGCGCTTTATCGTTTTTACCCTTTTAGAGGGCTTTCTAGCTAACGGTCTTAGCTATATTAAAATTAATTAAAAGCAATCTATTAATATTTAAATAATAAATATCTAATAAATAAGTATTATTTACTTTAAAGATACTAGTATAGCTATTCTTAGCTATAGCTTTAATAGCTAATTTAAAAGTATATATAATAGCCTAGTATTTAATAGGTACTTATAGGGGATTAATTATTAGATAATAGGGGAATAAAAAAGGGGTAATTTATAATAAAGTATAGCTTACCTTCTTAAGCTATTCTATAATAGGAGTATTTAATAGAATTAATTATATAAACGATTAACCGATAATTAATTACTAGATAATAGCTAATTTATTAATATCCTCCTTATAATAAAAGTACTCTCTATTTATAATAGGATTAAACTATTTATATATATAATCGTAATAATAGAAGTATAATAAGTCTTTAATAGAGTATACCTATCTAGGCTCCTAATAAGGGTTAAGAGGAAGAGGAGCTATTACTCTATAGCTAATTAGCTATTAAACTATAAAGGAAACGTTAAAAGTAATTTATAAATAGGAAATTATTTAAATAATAATATTATTATTTTTAATTAATAGGTAATTAATAGGTAAATATTAATAGATTTATAAATTATTCTTATTAAAGAATTAGAAAACTAGAATCGATCTAAGAACTATACTTAATTAGTAACTATATAATAGCTAATCGCTAAAGGATTATTATAAAAGATATAAAAATAATATTAAAGAGGGGAGGAATACTATTATTATCGTTATTATCGTTAAAGAAGAAGAAAAAATAGAAATAATAATTAGAAAATCCTCCTATAGATATATTAGAAATCTATAATAAGCTATCCTAGAATAATAGCTATTTATTAAATCTAAATAATAAGAAAGGAAAGAATAAAGAATAATAGATTAATAAATCTATATTAAAAGGCGAATAATTACTAATTAATTATAAAAGAAGCCTATTAGATTATTATTTAAGAATAGAATAATATAAGAATAATTAAATAGAATTAAAATAAAGAAGGAGAATAAAAGAATATTAAAATAGTAAAATTATATTAATAAGCTATTATTTATTAATTAATTATAGAAGAGAACTATTAAATTACTAAATAAGAATAATAAAAGAATAAGAAATAGAATTAAAATAAGAAGAAAGATATATAAAAATATTAAACTATAATTATTAAATAATAAAGAACTAATCTAGAAACCCTAGCTAATTAATAGGAGGTATTTATTAAAATAGATATTTAAGAATTAAATAGAAACCTAGAATATATAAATATTATTAGATTAGATAATACTAAATAGCCTAAGAGAGAACTACTTAGAACTTAATAAGGACCTTTAATTTAAATATTATATTATATTTCGGGATAAAGTAAAGAGAGAGATAGGGCATTATATTAAGACTTAAAGGAGGTATAAGACTAATAGGGGATCGCTTATTATTTAATCGTAGGAATTAAGAAGAGAGGACTAAGTATAATAAGGGAATAGTTATAAGAAAGGTTAATAGACTAAGATTTAGAGAAGGGCATCGATTATTCTATCTTCCTAGAGACCCCTAAGAGACTAATAATTAATCCCTTTACTTATTATATAAGACTCCTTAATAAGGCCCTAGTGCTATTACTTAAAACCGCAGTCAGGTTTGAAATTCTTCTACTTATTAATTATTTTCTATATAGCTGAACGCTAAGGGCTAGGTGGGGAGAAGTAATTGATTGCGAATTTTTATAGTCCGCAACCCAGTCTAACTTTATAGGAAGTCTAAATTTGTGTACGAGAACATGTCCTCCAAGAACGGAAACTCCGGCATGAGCTGCTGCTGCGTCTCGAGAAACGTGCTCGGCAGCACATCGTCAGCCGGATCAGGTGTCAACAGCTTGTCCACAACCTCCGTGTGCTGCGCAAGACTGATATCAGCAAGATCCCACCCATGACGATCTTGATGCTGACGAAGCGCATCCAAGAGTTCTTTCGCCAGGTTCAAGGACGGACTCTGAGAGAGGCTCACAGGGTCGTCTTCCGTTTCGAGAGCACAGCGAATCAGAAAGGTGACAGTGTGTGAGAAAGTGAAAGCTGCGACGGGCAACCAAAAGTCGCCGAGCTGGGTGTCCTCGAGTTCCTGCACGAGAGAAACGATTTCTTCAGCAGTGTGGCGGACTTCTGAATAACGACGATCGATCTTCAATGTTTGAGCGTCAGCTGCTTGTTTGTCGTGATTCAGTTCAATGCGTCGGAGAAGCAACTTGGTTGATAGATATGCCAGCCTCAGGTTGGAGGCTCCAGGGCTGTCCAAGTGGGTGCCTCGGAGGATAATCCTCCTGGTGTTTCCTTTGAGACTGTCTACCCAACGACCCAGCCGCGCTTCAAGGTCATCCACGGGAAGATCGGAGGGCGAGAGCTTGATCCGGTAAACATTGTCAAGAAAGACCTCCAGCAGCTGTGTCAGGCCTACGAGAGCAACAAACACGGCTGAAGCCTGAGTTTTCGTTGAAGTTTGGCTATTCGCGCTTAGATATTCAACGGTAGGCAAAGGGACATCACTCTGATCGCTGCGCAGGCGCGGAGGGGTACCGTAGGCCAAGCTTGACCATCTGTCATGAATCAAGAGGCACCACCAAATCTTCATCCGAAGAAACTTTTCGGACTGGGGAATGTGCCATGGCAGTGGATTCCGGTTGAGACCCAGTGAATGGGATAGTGAGATAGCTGCTCCAAGTTGAACGCCGTTGCCGAGCATTGAAGTGGTAGGCCGTCCTCCGACGTTGAGCAAGCTCGCGGCAATGCTAGATATGCCTGGTGAGTGACGCAGCTCGGAGTACAGAACTTGGCAGGCCAGATTCCAGGCGAAGCGCTGGTCAGGACATCGCTCAGATGATAGTATTGGATCGAACTTCCAATATGTCAGGCTGTTGGCGTAGAGGCAGGCTAGCACGGCTGGAGAGATGCGGTCTCTAGCGCTTCGGTATTGGTCACGGAAAGAGTCCTCGTCTAGGAGAGGAAAACAGACGTTGGCCTTTGATAGATATCTAGAAACACGTTAGCTAGTTTTACTCCCTGAAAGAAGTAGATGAGCACTTACAAGTCGAATAATCTGTCGGTCCACGGCTCAAGCAGCTTTTCCAGCATCTGTAGTTGCAGTGATGGCGGTGTCGGGTCAACTGTCATTCCCAATGGGCGTGGCTGAACGCGGGTGAAGATAACGGGCTCAGCATCACCGCCGAGCATGGGGCGAACCATGGGCGTTGAACGCGAGCCATGACGAACAGTACTCAAGTAATCAGCCAATACGTGACTGTCGCTGGTGACAGCCGGGCCAACGATGTGAGGGCTGTCATCAAGCTCATCTTGATGGAGAGGTATCGGGATGTCCGCATGAGTCGGTCCTGAGACAACGGTATGACGCGCTTCGGGTGAACAGTAGTCTGTCGCAATGCCCGTACTACTAAGTTGCTGCTCTGGGGGAGTTTTGTTGAGTCTTGTAGCAGTTTGATTCGCTGAGAGCAAAGATCGTCTGGAGCCCTGTTTGACTTTTGTTGTGGATTTCGCATGCCCTTTCGAAGCCGCGGGGAAGTCGCACTCAGTTGCGTGGGCCTGACACATCAGACATACCGCGGAACGGCTGTTGACAGTACATCGAGACTTGCGTCTGCGACATTGTGTGCAAGCCGGCTGAGAGTGAGATCGATATGAACGAGTAGAGCTCATCTCACTTTCCGGGATGACAGTTGCTGTGTATACAGAAATTTATGTAGCCGACATTCAATTGATTTGTGGTGAGAGAAGGTGAAAATGATGGATGTCGTTGGAGTATCCCGCGGAGGCTTTAGCGTGCATCATTTGGCCGCGGGGAACTTTGGCGGGGTCAAAAGAGCTATGTAAGCACATATGGCGGGGTGCAATGGGCTTCATACCTTTCAGCCGAAGCTTCACTAACCTCAGATTCTTCACAACAACACAGCTATCATAAACGCTGGAATGCCCTCACTCTCTCACATACGACCATACCTACTGGAGAACTCGGGATCCCGTCCGCTCTCCCATAGATAAGCCAGTAAGGGTCGGACTAGTAGTTGGGTGGGTGACCACCAGCGAATCCCTGATGTTGTATGTTTTTGACATTTTTGACCTATTGACTTTTATTGGAGGTAGTCCAGGTTAGTTATCCCTTTGGTGCCGAAATTTGGCCTCAGTATATAAACTGAGCAGAACTGTACGTACCGTAACGGACTGATTCGAGCACCCTCTGTATCGCCACTTCTTATTTGTTTCGTTGAAGTACGGCATCAAACCGATCGAAGGTGGGTTGGTCTTGACGCGGGACGGCGCGACACGCGAACTGGTGGATCCCACTCCACGTGGCGCCCCACCTGCAGCCATGGCGACCGAAAACGACACGATCAACGTCGCGTCTGACGAGGAAGGGAGGAATGGTGTTGAGCAGCGACGACTTCGACCGCGCAAACCGAGCAGCAAAGCCATCGAAAATCAGACAATCGACGATACAACCGACGATGCGGAAATCACGACTAGGAAGCCCAACAGGCGCAATGCCAGAGCGGCGTTGGGAGGACGACCGTCCGTGGAGAAAGAGCGACAGGTAGACGACGACACGTCGCGACTCGCAAAACAGGAACCGATGAAGCAGCAAACGAAGCTCCTCAAAGCAGTCTTAGTTAAGCTCCAGTCACTGGCGGAACTGATTGAAGATCTTCAAGACGAAAACCGAGAACTTAAGAGGGACCTTCTTACGACTAAAGACAAACTACACATGGTCACGGAACAAATGACAGAACAAGCCCAGAGCATACGCGGAAGCGCCGAAGCGATTGCAACGATGGTTACAGGGCAGCAGAGGTCCGAGCCATCCTACGCAGACATTGCCCGAATGCCACCGACCAGCCGACTCGACAACGCGGGCCCGGGCCCCACGGCACCACCGGGTCCAACAGACGTGGTCTTCTGCACGATCGACACGTCAAGGATCGAGGACGAACAAGACGAACAACTGACACCGGGCGCTGTTCGTACCCTCACGGAAGGCGAGGTCAGGGTGGACCAGAGCCAATCCGATTGGCGTTGCCTGGCTGTGACCAAAGACCCGAAGAAGCCTCGAATCAGAATTGCCTGCAGAAACGAGGAGGAGCACACCATGGTGAAACGGCTCGTGGGAGCCAAGCTGCCGCGGGGAGCCCGGATGCTGAGAGACGAACTCTACCCCGTCAAAGTCGACTACGTGTCCCGCACGGTGGTCGTGGATGAGGCGAATGCCATTCGTAGTGGAGCCGCCGAGGAGATTGGCAAAGAAAATGACGTTCAAGTTGCGAAGGTAGGCTGGCTTAGCAACAGGGATGTTCCGAAGGCGTACGGCTCAATGGTTATCTACCTCACGAAGAAGGCGGACGCGGAAAGGCTACTCGCGGAGGGTTACGCTTATGCGGGAGGACAATCCGGGAGGACCAAGGTCTTCGAATCTCGTCCTCGCCTCGACCAGTGCTACAACTGTCAGCAGGTTGGCCGCGGCCACAAAGCTCACCAGTGCGACCTGCCCCAGATGTGCGGGCAATGCGCCAAGGAGGGTCACCACCACAGTGTTTGCACTGAGACTACCCTCAAGTGTGTTCCCTGCGGAGGTCCTCATGCGTCGTTCAGCAGAAACTGCAAGAAGCTCTACCCTTCTTTGAATGAGTAGCACGCTCCGGATAATCCAACTCAATGTGCGAAAACGCGGCGAGGTTCACGAGAGCCTCATGAACGACGAGGACATTCAGGACGCAGCGGTGCTGGTCATTCAGGAACCACAAGCACGGATGATCAAGGGACGGTTATTGACGACTCCGATGGGACATCACGGATGGACAAAGATGGTCCCACCAACGACTGGGGAAGGACGATGGGCGATCCGAAGCATGCTTTGGATAAGGAAGGATTTGGGGGCGGAACAGGTGTTGATAGAGTCTCCGGACATGACAGCAGCACTGTTGAGGCTCCCAGAGAGACTGGTACTGGTGGTGTCCGTGTACGTGCAGGGGATGGACACCCAGGCATTACAGGAAGCGTGTAACACCATACGTAGTGCGGTCGCGGATGCTAGGAGAGCCGCAGGAGAGGTGGTGGACGTGGTCATTGCGGGCGACTTCAACCGCCACGATCAACTATGGGGAGGAGACGACGTGTCTCCGGTACGACAGGGTGAAGCCGATAACATCATCGACCTAATGAACGAGCTCTCCCTCTGCAGCATGCTCCCACGGGGCACGAAGACATGGCAAGGCGGAGACCACGAATCGACAATCGACCTTGTGCTGGTGTCAGAGGACCTAGCTGCGTCCATGATCAAGTGTACGACGCACGGGACAGAGCACGGGTCGGACCACCGCACCATCGAAACGATCCTTGACGTATCAGTTCCGACCCCGAAAGCCCAAGACCGACCTCTATTCAAAAACGCGCCATGGAAGGAAATCAACACCCGAATCTCCACGGCACTCGAGACAGTCCCGATGGAAGGCACGGTCCAAGAGAAGACGGACAGACTCATGTCAGTGGTGCTGGGAGCAGTACAGGCCTTGACACCGAAAGCCAAACCATCGCCATACGCGAAGCGGTGGTGGACGGCGGATCTTACGCAGCTCCGCCACATCCACACACATTGGAGAAACCGGGCGAGGGCAGCAAGACGGGCAGGACGGAACGATGAAGCACTGGAGAACACGGCCAAGGGAGCAGCGAAACAATACCATGATGCCATTCGACAACAGAAGAAAACCCATTGGAATGACTTCCTGGCCAACAACGACAACATCTGGAAGGCCGCCAAGTATCTGAAGTCTGGCGACGATGCGGCGTTCGGCAAGGTGCCACAACTTGTGAAGGCTGATGGCACACGGACGACCAACAGCAAAGCCGGTTGAACTGCTTACCACTTTCTTCCCGTCCCTACCGGAGCATATCGAAGAGGAAGGGGAGAGACCTCAACGCGAATCAGCTGTTAACATGCCCAACAT
The DNA here is from genome assembly GCA_019188255.1 of Verticillium longisporum. Classification (NCBI taxonomy): domain Eukaryota; kingdom Fungi; phylum Ascomycota; class Sordariomycetes; order Glomerellales; family Plectosphaerellaceae; genus Verticillium; species Verticillium longisporum. Next base: position 585,617 of record JAETXT010000012.1, read on the forward strand.
CACGATGGAAGAAGTCGAACGCCGTCTTTTCGCGACGAAATCGTGGAAAGCACCTGGTGAGGACGGGTTGCCAGCGATGGTCTGGAAACAGATTTGGCCAGCCGTCAAGCACAGGGTCCTGGCGATTTTCCGCGCATCACTAGAGGAAGGAGTACTCCCCGACCAATGGAGGCACGCCAAGATCATCCCGCTCAAAAAGCCCGGCAAAGCAGACTACACCATCGCCAAGGCTTGGAGGCCCATCTCGCTCCTCGCCACGCTCGGCAAGGTTCTCGAGTCGGTTGTTGCGGAGAGGATATCCCATGCAGTCGAAACGCACGGGTTGTTGCCTACGAACCACTTCGGGGCCCGCAAACAGAGGTCAGCAGAACAAGCGTTAGTGCTGCTGCAAGAACAAATCTACGCAGCATGGAGAAATCGTTGGGTGGTCAGCCTCGTGAGCTTCGATGTGAAGGGAGCGTACAATGGAGTGTGTAAAGAGAGACTTATTCAGAGAATGAGAGCGAGGGGCCTCCCAGGAGAGTTGCTCCGTTGGGTAGAGGCATTCTGCTCAGATCGGACGGCGACAATTCAGGTCAACGGCCAAGCATCAGAGGTCCGGACCCTGCCGCAGGCCGGACTACCGCAAGGATCACCACTGTCACCCATCTTGTTTCTGTTCTTCAACGCAGACCTTGTACAACAGAAGATCAACTGCTATGGGGGAGCTATAGCCTTCGTCGACGACTTTACAGCCTGGGTCGCTGGCCCAACCACGCAAGACAACCGTAAAGGAATTGAGGCAATCATCGAAAAGGCATTGGACTGGGAGCGGAGAAGCGGTGCAACTTTCGAAGCGGACAAGACTGCGGTCATCCACTTCACCCGATGGGCCAAAAGGTCCGATTCGGAACCCTTCACTATCAAAGGGCAAACAGTCGAACCCAAACAGCATGTCAAGATCCTCGGCGTGATCATGGACATTGGACTCAGGTATAGGGAACACATTGCAAGAGTGGCGACCAAGGGATTGGAGGCTGCTATGGAGCTGAAACGACTGAGAGGATTGACCCCGGCGACAGCACGGCAGCTATTCACGGCCACCGTGGCTCCGGTGGTGGATTATGCCTCTAACGTCTGGAGGCACCGATGCAAAGATCGGACGGCGGCAGCAATCAATCGCGTCCAAAAGGTCGGAGCGCAGGCAATCATTGGAGCGTTCATCACGATAGCCACGAGCGTAGCAGAAGCGGAGGCTCACATCGCCAGTGCACCAGAGCGATTCACGAGAAGGGCTATCAAGCTTTGGACGGATCTCCACGCACTGCCCGAGACCAACCCGCTTCGAAAACTGACTGCTCGCATGCGGAAGTTCAGGCGTTTCCACCGCTCACCATTTTTCCAACTGGCAACTGCGCTCAACGAGATTCCAATGGAGAACCTGGAAACCATCAACCCATTCACACTTCCGCCGTGGATGGAAAGAATGCAGACCATTGCCGAATGGAATGACGACTCAACATCGACGCGTGTCGACCAGGACGCGATGGTGCGCATCGCCGTCAGCAGCTCGGCACGAAACGAGCTGGTCGGGGTCGGCGGAGTCATCGAGGGACCAGGAACGGTGCCCGAGACCTTTTCTTTCACCCACGGCATGAGGACCGATCAGAACCCGTTTTCCGGAGAACTCGTGGCGGCGGCGTACGCGCTGCGGTTTCTGCCACAGCTAAGGGGCCAGAGGGTAACGTTACTGACAAGTAACAAAGCCGCGGTGCTGACACTTCGAAACCCCGTCAACAATCTGGACAAGAGTACGTTCGCTGCATCTACGAAGCGGTCACTCGACTTCGAGAGACCGGAAACACCATCGCAGCCGTTTGGCTGCCTAGTCATCTCGAGGACGACCTCCTGAAGAGAGCGAAAGGAGAAGCACGCAAGGCCAGCCGAGAGGGCGCCTCACCAGAAAAGCAGTTCCCGAAGATGCGGTCCACCACCCTCAATGCTGCAAGACGCAAACTACGTGTAGAGAGACGACTACCGGACAAGGTTGGAAAACTCTCGAAGGAAATAGATATAGCTCTTCCTGGCAAGCACACTCGAGAACTATACAACAACCTTTCCTGGATAGAAGCGAGCATGCTGGCCCAGCTCAGGACAGGCATGGCGAGGCTCAACGCGTCACTTTTCCGAATCAAGGCAGTAGCGTCAGCCCAATGCGCATGCGGACACGCGAGAGAGACGGTAGAGCACTTCCTCCTTCGATGCACACGGTGGGCAACACAACGCGCCGAGACACTCATGTGCCCTGGCGCACAAAGAGACAACGTTTCTTTCCACCTGGGAGGAAAGACAACATCAGATGGTGATGACTGGAAGCCAAACATGAAAGCAGTCCGAGCTACGATACGCTTTGCGAAGGCCACGGGCCGGCTAGAGAATGTGTGATCCTTGATGAGACCTATCACGGCAAACCCCCCTTCCCTACTAATCGAACCTAACACCCACACCTCGTGTCAATAACAGCAGGCGCCGCTTCAGTCGCCGTAGATAGGACTCTGAACACTTGAAGAATAGCCTTCAAGCAGCTTGCCAATACAATCTAAACCCCATGAGAAACCGGCGGAAAGACAGAAGACGAGAAAGCAAGAGCGGAAAGACGACCCCTTATGGGCTTGGGAGTTTCGGACAGACTACAGGAAGCGACCATGTACAATAGCGAATAGTGCCTTATTGGCTCTAGGCCACCAGGCGTAATAAACTTGTGTGTGTGTGTGTATATAAACTGATCACCGCCTGCCTGAATAGCTCTGTTATGGGTCTTGACAGGTACTTATTCATTATATGGTTCTAGCGGCTCGGTCTGTTAAAAACAAGTAACGTATAGGCATATAGATGTACTGTTCGTTCTATCCTTTAATTCAATTGGCGATATCTATTTTCTGCCACTTGGCTGTCGATTATATGAAGTACTGAGGCCAAATTTCGCATCAAAGGGATGCCTCGTCATGATGCGAGGGGTCGATATAATTCAAGCTGTACTCGTGGCGGCGGCTAAGACCTCTGCGCGGAATCGGCATTAATGGCGTGATTGTATCTTATCTCGACGTCATCCACCGACTGAGTTATTATAAAGCTGACACTACTACATATGATGAGGTCCTAAGCTTGAACGAATAGATGCTGCTTTTCCTCAGTTTGTCATTATCGGCATAACGTGAACCAACCATGAGAGTCCAAGATTCCCTTGTTTTGATCGCTGCCCTGGCGCCTAGTGTGTCTGCGGATTGGCAGTTTCGATCACGACCAGACCTCACCCCACCTCGTCTCAACATCACCGTCTCAGCAGACCCTGCCCTTGTCGAGAAGGGCCTCATCTTTGTTGCGCCATATCCAGGCTTCACGCCGACCAGCCATGGCCCCATCCAACCGGCACCGTACCTTTTTCGCGACGACGGAGAGCTCGTGTGGTCAGGTATTGGACACATTGCCGGCTGGGCCGCGAAATTTCGTCCCGACACGGTGGATGGGTCCCAGGTGCTTCGCGCGTTCCAAGGACAAATGTCGGCCCAGCTTGGCATCATGCATGGCCATCACCTCATTCTGAACGAAAAGTATGAGACCGTCAAATCGGTGCAGTCCAGATCACCTCAGCTGATTTCTGGACACGAATTCCGTGTCATCAATGGCAAATCTGCTTTGGTGGAGGTGCCTTTCACGAAACCTTTCGATCTTTCTCGCTGGGGTGGGAAGGAGGGCCAAGACTGGATCGTGTCTTCTGGATTCCAAGGCAGGCTCTTGTCACTTCAAACAAGTATGATAATATGCTGACAGGAAGAACACAGAGCTGGATATTGAGACAGGTCAGGTGCTCTTCGAATGGGAAGCCCTCGACCATGTGGACCCCAAGTGTTCGTGTCATGAGTTCCCGTCAAATTCACTATCTTCCACTGACATCGAATCAAGACAGCGCCTTTCCCTTAGACCACCTGGACAGGGCTATCGAAAGTGGCCGCAGTTCATCCGACGCCTGGGACTACTTCCACCTAAATAGTGTCGACAAGGACGACGAAGGAAACTACCTCGTCTCAGCACGCAACTATGCAGCTCTTTTCAAGCTCAGTGGTGCTACCGGCAAAGTCATCTGGCAGCTTGGCGGCCTGCACGGCGGCTCATCTTTCGAGATTGACCCTGCCGCTCGCTTCGCCTATCAGCATGACGCCAGATTCTTGAACCGATCCTCTGATGGGGCAATTGAGTATCTTTCCCTCTTCGACAACTCGGCCCACTCACCGACAATCAAGATCAACCCCTTCTCACGGGGCCGCATCCTGCAGCTTAACCACACAGATGGGACTGTCAAGGCAGCAGCTACGTATCCAGCACCGGACCAACTTTCGGCTCAGACGCAGGGCAACACGCAAGTCTTGCCCAACAGCAACGTATTTGTCAACTGGGGCCAAGCAGGTGCTATCACAGAGTTTGCTGCTGATGGTACCGTTCTGTTCCATGCGTACCTCGATTCAGAGCCTGGAGGCAACAGCGTGCAAAGCTACCGTGGTTTCAAGCTTCCTTGGACCGGGAGGCCTATCGAAGAACCAGCAGTCGTAGCCCTGGGAAGCGAGGCTTCCGACGACGTGGATATTTATGTTTCCTGGAACGGTGACACTGAGACTACACTTTGGCGGTTCTATGTGGAGGAGCTCAGGGGAGACGTTGCCCGTAAGCGCTTCTTGGGAGACTCCAAACGTCACGGATTCGAGACGCACATCAAGGTGAAGAAGCCCTCTTCAGGGGAAGACTACAGGATCGTTGCCGAGGCCATTGATGGGAACAAACATGTCCTGGCACGCAGCGGGTCTGTTGCTGTTACATTTGGAAAACGGCCGCTGTCAGAGGGACAGTCGAGCCGAACGTTCCCAATGACTGAAGAACTCTGATCAATCTCCGACTAATCACTTTGCTCTTCGGCGGAGTGTCACAAAATGTTCAGCGCAGGAAGAGCCCAACAAGCAAATATACGTTGATATGATATCCAATTCAAGCCATTCTGCATTTCCGGCGTCTTAGTTTTACATTCATAGTTGTGTGAACAGGTAGTTGGCCAGACTTGTCAGTCTGGGGTCACCGTCATCGATCTTGGTTGTGTCAAAGCTGCACAGGACGATATCGCTCAAGTGACACGTACCCACGAAACGAAAATCGGACACATACACCGTGGCGCACCAAGCACTAGCCTAGTACCAGATATCATCCTGGTGTTTCTGGCTGACCTCTAGTGTACAGAGAGTTTACTGCGGCGGACGAACACGGTCATTCAACTTACCCCCTGCTTTGCTCCTCGCAAGAGGCAAGCGATTCCGCCAAGCTTGCTTGGCAGAACCAGCACGGTGACCAATCCATGCCCTTGACAATATGCCTTGGCCACACAGGACTGTTCTGATTCTGGGTTTTGAATCCACGTAGCGCAAGGGCAGCCGCTCGTCATCTGTCACCTTTTTCAAACCCGAACATAGCACCACCACACATGTACAGCCCAAGCAACCATTGCCCTACGAGTTCATGACTGAGAGAAGCAGCCCACCACGATATGTATCCCACCGAATTTGACAACCCTAGAGAGCAGGTCGACTTGCCGCGCGACTTGTATGGGCAGCCGTTGCGTGGTGCGCTACGGTCCCGGTTGCCCCTCAAATACGGTTCATCTTTTCGCGTCTTGCACCGCGCGCCCGCTGCTCACTGGAGCGGCCCCGGCGCCGGAAACCCCCGCCTTCAAATCTACGGCGTCTGTCGCACCCTGGACGAGCGCGCTTGTTACTGCTCTCGATGCGCGCCGCAGAACTGCTGGGGCTCGACGGTCGTGCGCGCCTCCTACAAAGACGACGAGAAATTTGAACGCGCCATGGCCGCTATCCGCCGTCTGGCCCTCGTCACTGTCGACTATGACGAGTCCCTACCTCGAGCTGAAGAGGCTTCGCCTTGCGTCAAGCGGGCGAGACTCGCGGCAGAGCCTGAGAAGGGGCTCGATGAAGGCCGCATGTTGGCTGACAGAACCAACGAGATGAATTGGCTGCAGCTTATAAACGACGTGCAAGCCCGGCAGTCTGACCCGACAGAGGCACTCACAACGGACCAGATTGTCAGCGAGGAATTCAAGTACCGGTTCCATACCACGGTCATCCAGGATAAGGACCTGCTCGATAATGCAGAACCTGAAAAGGCCGAGGAGTACTTTCAGGCCAAAGGCTGGGAGGAGCGCGAGTCGGGCGCCCGCTCGGCTTTCTTCATGTACCTCGACGATGAGACGATTGACCACCTAGCCAGCGCTCCTGACGATCAGGCACTCGCCAGGATGACCATCGATGAGCGCTGCCGCATCGCATGGAATCACTGGGTCAAGATTGTGGAGCCAATGGCTCCGGAAACCGAGGACGATGAGAGCGGTGATGAAGACAGGGAGGCGTTCTTGGAAGTCGAGGACAGCCAGGGACGTAGGAATCGACAGAGGCGCATCCGTCTCCTCTGCCTCCTATCGCTTTATCTGGCTTCGGGGGACTACTCGTTCGATGAAATTCCCAATGAAGGAGCCGACTGCACCCGGTATGCGAACCCTCAAGACGAGACGAAGGCTTGGTGCTTCGTCTCGGGCACATCATTCGAGACGCCGCCCATGATTCACGGCTGGCTCACTGAGATCTACGGCTACAAGGAGAGGACAACCATCCCGCAACCCCCATACAGGCCTGAAACGCCAGCGTTTCTTGAGGATCTTCGCATCTGGAGAGAAAACCGCACCAGGAAAAGGGCAGAGGCCGAGCTGGCCAGACCGCCTGCTCCCGAGTCGTCCTTTGCTGTCTTTCGCCATCTACTGCAGCCGCATTGGGAGAAGACATGCTCCTTGAAGCCAGGCCGAAAGATTCGGCAATATTTTGCAAAAATGAATGACAATTTCGTCTACTGTGCAGACTGCAAGCCACAAAACTGCTGGGGCTCGACCATCGTGCGTGCCACGTACAGAGAGGGCGACGATGCGCGCTTTAAACGTGCCGTCGCGGCCATTCGCCGGCTGACACTCGTCTCGGTTGACCATGGCGATGAAGCGCCACACCTGGATTCTCCTGATGAGAATGTGCCTGCACTCCGACGAAGGCTGGTTCGCGAAACAGAAGTGGACCAGCAGACCCTCGAGACTCACTGGCGAGAAGCCGCCCGTGAGGTCCGGCTGCGAGGTCCGCCCAGATTTTTGAAGACGGACCAGATCCTAAGCGAAGACTTCAGATACCGATTTCACAACACCCTAGTCGAAGACCAGACCGTGCTCGATGGAGTTGATGTCGAACAGGCACGCCTATTCTATCGCGAGTCTGGAGCTATGGCGCGCGAGAATCATCCAAACCTACGCAGTAAATTCTGCATCTTTCTGGATGAAGAGACCCTGAACCACCTTTCAGACGTTCCTAGTGACGACGAGCTTGATAAGATGACGCTCGAAGAAAGGTGTCGTATTGCTTCTCATTATTGGGTCAAGGTTGTTACTCCCTTGACCGAGGACCTCGGCGAGACTGAGGACGACACGAAGCACACAGCTGGCAGGAGGAGAATTCGCCTGATTGATATCCTTCCAGTCTATATGAGGCTTTTGGATGTCACCGGACTAGACGAAGTTGAGTTGGAGGTAGTTGCTCGTGAGGATGACACTGAGGGCCACACCAAACAGTGGTGTCTGACCAAGGGCTATGATGATGTTCTAGGAGGGGACATTGCTTAAGTTTTCCTGTAACATCAATGCCGGCGATTTCAGCGCTATTTTTTGACAGTGCAGAGTGGAATCTGGTGATACGGAGAAGTCGAAATAATACATTGAAAGCCGAACGGGTGTGGCAGTTTTCCACGTACCGTACACGAGCCGACAGTTGTGACCCCTGGCGCCAGTAAGTCTCGCTCAGCTACAGTACATCACAGGGGCCTCTGAAGTTGATGCTAAGAAAGGCGCGTATGTTTCAGCTAGAGGGCAATGGGAAAACTCTCAGTGTGGGCAAGAAGTGAGAAGGAAATTGAAAATGAAGACAACCACTTGCATCTTTCGGAAACTTTGTCAGCATGCAAGATATTATTGCGCTGCATGCCTTGAGTTCTCATTTTCACCAGCGCAGGCCCTGTGATGGTACTAGTGGGCTTGTGTCTGCCTAGACACAAGTAACACGGCACGTCAGCCATCAGTGACCTTCGCCTGAATGAGCTAGCCAGCCAAAAGTCTAGGCCCAGTAATACCCCTCCGCACTGTTGATCAGCGTGCAGCCACCCCCTATTGTGATCATGTCTGGCTATGCAGTGAGCGCAACAGCTATGAGCCGGACTGCGCAAATTGCTCACTCTGTTTTGAGCTGGTCGGCAGTGACGGAGAAGGACATCGCTTATGCCAATTAAGGGAGACCAAAATAATAGTTGTCCAGACTTTCAGAACACAGATATCAGTGGTTGGGTTTTGGGGACAGGGGCGGAACACACACCAGCCACATGGAAGCAGCGTCCAGCGGCCAAGATCTGCATTCCAAATGCCCAAACCACTACGAGACGTTCATTGGTACCGACCGTCACCACCATGAGTAACGACATAAGTATCAACCACATCCATTACAAAAACATCAACAGGTCAAAAATCAAAAACATACAACATCAGGGATTCGCTGGTGGTCACCCACCCAACTACTAGTCCGACCCTTACTGGCTTATCTATGGGAGAGCGGACGGGATCCCGAGTTTTCCAGTAGGTATGGTCGTATGTGCTTGAGAATAGTGTTGTTTATGATCATATACCAAAAGTGTCACCCTTGTGTATCGTCTTGTACCTGCACCCTTTCCAGTCGCAAGTGTCCTGCAGTGCATCAGCAAACTAAGATCTACTCTTTGGAATGGTCGATGTATAAATACCTTGTACACGTCTGTTCCCCACCACGCGAAGTTATTTGCTGCACCAGTGTAAAAGATGGCGAAGAAGATTATCACTCCGGCGATGGCGACCGAGCAGTCCAGTGCCGAGCTCAGCACAAAGTTATATCGCCTCCACCAGTCTCTCTCTCTCCTCTTGAGCCAAAGCCCAAACACCAGCCCGACGATGGCCCAGCTTCCGTAATTGGTACCTGAAGCTGGCGGGATGTAATTCAGTCCACCCAGGAACACTGGGACATGAATCTTCCGTAGCCAGCGCGTGTGAGGAAACAGATACTTCTTGAGTGCCCACACAACGATAGGTAGCAGGGCACCGAGGAGAAACATCCATAGCAACTGCCTGTAGTGGGCCCCCGGTGCGAAGAAGCGACGCGGACCGAGGGCTCCCCAGACCATACTTGTGTTGAAGTGGGTGCGTGAAAACGGACACGTGAAGCCGTTGGGGGCTGCATCGGTGCAAATGTGAGGGATGTGTTCCAGAGCCCAGTTCAATGTCGAGACCTGGCCGAGAGTGCCCATGACGATGCCGACAGCTTGGACGAGGAAGAGCTTGCGCGGCGGAATATTGCAGTAGAGCCCGAGCTTGAGGTCCTGAGCGAAGGCGAGGCCCTTGATGCCCGATATGTATCCCAGATTGAAGAACCATATGTTAGCGAGCACTTTGCCTTCGTAGACATAGCCGGCAGCGATACGACAGAAGATATCGATCTGGATTTTGACATTGGCTGTGGCATATACCAGAGCGAGCTTGGCATGTCAGTGTGATCGCAATGAAGCCTTTCAGTTTTCCGAAGTGAACTCACTGGAACGAAGAAGACCGCGCATATGATCAGGGCAAGCAAGACACCATGCCACCTTAACTGTACGGGATAGTACTCGCAGGAGAACAAACCCAGACCAAGAGATAGCAGCATCGACACTACATACCACCATGCGGGAGCAGTCTTGTAAGCCGGCTGGAGGTTCCAGCTCTGTCTCGAACCGCGCTTAAAGAGGGACGACAATGACGACGCCTGAAAGATGCCGATGATGCTGTGGCGTCGCTCCAAATACAGCCAAATAAACAGTGACGATATTGTAGCAAACGAGAGTCCGAACGTGTTGAGCGCGTACGTGACAGGCAGGTAGATCTGAGAAAGGGTTAATTCAATGCACTTCGCCGCAGGAGCTGGCGGCTTGACTGACCTCTGAATACTCATCAAACTTGGTACTGTTGAAGCTAAAGCCGAGCTTCTTGTCGATAACGCGAGAGACATTGTATACAGCGCCGGTGTTGTCGTACACAGAGTTACTCTGGATGGGGAGGTAGGCAGAAGACCACGTGTTGCTGTAGTATATTGCAGGCGAAACGACATAGATCCAGAAGATGAGCGATGCCAGGACATTGAGAATCGCCCAGGTCGGCACAACCAAAGGGGATCCAATGTAAGCAATCTGACTCCCTGCAACACACTCAATAACAGTTCCGCTGAAATATTAAGGGCTGGGGCTTACAGTCAAAGGTGACAGGCAAGATACCTAGTCCACTCTTCATGCCAAAGATCTGGTTGACTACAGCGTTGTTCGGTGCAGCCCAGCAGATGAAGGTGAAGTAGCCCAGCGCTGGAAAGATGAAGTCTGGAAACCAATACCAGCAAAAAGATACGCAAAAGGCGATCATGAAAAATCGATAGCGAGACATCTTGAACTTGGTGCTTTGAATATCATCGTGTCAGTGTTGATATCTAGTCGTAGATTGCGGCGACGTACTGTAGGTCCACTGTGTTCTTTCTAGAGTGGAGGGTATGGTTCAGGGCAGTATTACCAAGGACTCCGGGCCACACAAGGCTGGCTGGCTCCACGACGAGTGAACGAAATATGCCGGCTAGACTGAAGCCGAAAAGAATGGTGGCAAGCGTCATGGTCAGCTCGAAGCCCCATCCTGCTTTGAGGCCATAGAAAACACGCTGCTCGGTGAGGACATCGGCGCTCAATCGAGTGAGGAAGCTGAGATTTGCAAGAATATAGATGAGATGTTTTCCTTCGATCCATTAACAATGCTGCCCGTCAGTGCCTAAATGTTGAAATACCTTGTAATTGAAAGGTCCAGGATTGAGGGATATGTGGTGCCCGAAAGCAGTGATACCCCAGTCTGGAATAGAATACTCCCAGGCTTTTCCTACAGGGAACGCCAAAAATTGGATTGCCGATTGTGAGAGGGAAATCGAGGGAAAACGAAAAGTGTACAGAGTATTCAGACCGCTACCGAGAAGGCAAAAGGCGATTCCGATGACCCACATGCGAATTGTCAGGCAAGGAAGTGTTGGGTCATCCTTCTCGAGGCCAATGCCAGCAGCAAACAACACGTCTTCACTAGGAGTACTGCTTTCATCTGGTGAAGGTCAGTGCCGCTCTAGGGCTGAATTGTGCAGTGAAAGGCTGACCAGAGGGGCGCTTAGCCTGTTCAGGTCCACGCTCAAGCCCCTGACTCAGGGGCACCGTCGTGACACCGGCATTTGGCATACCCTTCGCTTCCTCCATTCTCTTGAAGAGTAGTGGCTAGAATGTGAGAGAACTGACAAAAGGTAAGACGATCGATCTGATTAGATTTTCGAGAAATTGGATCTGATAAACTTCTATATGCAGAATTCATGGACCGAGCCGGAGTTGCGGGACCCGGAGCTCCGCTTTCACGGCAGCCCAGGCCGGAACTCGGCAAAGAGCGTCGTCAGCTACCAAATCTTTTCGTGGCTATTTTTCAGTACTTGAACTCGCGGATTGGCATATGCGAAGCAGCACAGCGCGGCCTTTCTAAGCGAAGTGCTGAATCGCGTGTTCCAACATGCGCCATAACCCACCTAGGTGCCAGCAGCCGTGCTTGGCATAGCTTTGAACTCGGATTCTCGGGATCTGTTCAGCAGTATGAGGTCAGGCCGCTAGGAGTCAGGTCGGTTCTTTCTCCATTAATAAAAATATATGTGCCATGATGGCGAGGATAAACACGGCCCAACAATTTGTAAGACGCCCGAAAAGCTCCGACGACCGAGGGCTAGATTGACTACCCTATCAACTGCGACGCGTGATTCAACGCATTACTCTACGGAGGAGCTCCGTCCTATCAATCATGTTGAAATGCGAAAGTCATTGAAGATGGATATCAGAGAGGAGGGCAGTAATATCGAACCATGGTTCTTTCATTCAGGTTCGGCCCTGACAACATACCATACTTCGTGATTATGTCAGAACTCCCTAACATGTCCTGCTTAACATAATCTGGCCTTTTTCTCTGGAAGAACCTTGAAAGCGCAGATTCTTGGATGTAAATGAACTGAGGGCGTTGGGTCAATCCGAGCATGTATCGACCCATGACAACGCTGAAGTCTATGCTTCCGCGCCACGGGCCGGATGATACTAATTTACAGCATATTGCTTAGTTACCTACCTTGGTGAGATGCGTGAACAAATAGCCCTAGTTCTGTGAAGAGTAACAGAGAATGAACCCATCCTTTTCGTGGGGAAAGCTCTCACATGGCCATATGATCCCCAGCAGGGGTTGGGATCGTCTAATGGTTCTGCTGATGGATATCAGGCACTGAGGACCCGAACAAACTCAGCACTGAGTGTAGATAGCGGAATGTATATTGAATGCGGAAATTAATTAGCTCTATTATTCTTATCCTTGCGTAAAATGCGAACCCCGGTACCTGAGCGACCTCCGAAAGTGTCCCACTGACCAGGGAGGCTCATCACAGCCGAAGCAGAAACTGTGGGCGAGTAGAAGGCGATAAAGATCTCAGATCAAGCGAGAAAGAGAGCGGTACCAAGAAGAGCTGCGAAAATGGAGACACTCATAGCAGCCAGTTTCGTGACCGCCTCATCCTTCTCCGGGCACTCGGCAGGAGGATTCAAGCCTCGGCACCTCTTCGCAAGATCCACAGCCTCCATACTTTCGACTACAGTCCTTTCAATCTTGACCCAGCAGGGATTCGAAGTCGATGTTGGTGATGGTGATGCCAGCACTGCGCAAGTCCCTGACTCTTGGCGTCCATTGGTCCAGCCAGAATATCCACGTGCATCGTCAGTCACGTTGATCGCCACCCCCTGGTTAGGACAGTTGTTGCTGTCACCGGCCGTGCCAGCAACGAGATCGGCCTTTTGCCCACCATTCTTGACTTCGATGTCAACCAAAAAGTTGTCAGTGCGAATCTCCTCGCACTCGGACCAGGACGCTTGCCAGATCACGCGAACCTGGCCCTCGCCGCTGACCTTGAAATGGCTCCAGAAAAGATAGGGCTCGTTCTCCGAGACGTTTCCCCAGCGGAGTTCGTGTATTCGATCGCTGAGGACTTCAATGTCCGAGGTTGAGTTTGTCAAGTTGAGGACGCGAAGCGAGATGATGGGCTCAAGATATTCGGCTTGCTTGACATTCTGGAGCGCAAAGACGAGTGGAAACTCATCCGTTGGCTCATACGTCTCGTTTGCGCGTGGGTAGACCAGGCCGATGTCCAGTAAGCCAGCGGCGTTGGCAATAGCCCCAAGGTAGGCAGCCGCGCCCAGGAGGGACCACATGGAGGAGGAAGCGGGACGTATGGTGGTGGTGGTCGCGATCGTTTACTGTGGTTGTGTTGCTGTCAAAGTTCAGAATTCAAGGGGTCGGCGATAAACAGAGGCGACTTCATGTAGGGCCCGGGGCCGTTCGGTCCAGGAGCCTCTAATCGCGGCTTGGCTTCCTTGGCCATCTTGGCAAAATGCCGTGTCCCGGTGCCTCGGTGTGTCTGACCTCGAAGGATTACAGGGCTATGTATGAACGACATAACAAACACTCCACACCCGAATGGGATCCGTGCAACAGACTATCCCAAGCCCTTCTGGCATTTAAAAACATCTGTCCCAGAAAGTTAAGGAGAACACTAATGCACCCGACCGGAACTACATCCGCATGTTTTTTGCCTTCCTGTCTATCAAGTCTTCCTGCTAGCTGCTTTCCTTGGTTCATCTGTTTCGTCCACAAATGGTCCTAAGGCAGTTTGCGAGGCCTTTGAGGGATGACATGCCCAGTTTGTTCTGTTGACGAGACCGAGAAGGGCAGTAAAGCGGGAGTCTTTTCGTGACCGCAAGCTACATCGGTGAAGAACTGGATTGATGTTGCTTGCATTCCTTCATTCAAGGTTCTCTGGCCTTTCAAGCTACTCACTGAAGATTTAATACGTCGTCTCCAACCCTGCTTGATTGACAGTATGGAAACAACTACCACGTGTCGAGCAATTCCGACAACAGTCTCCACTTTACTTACACCTTGAAGTTACACGACTACCCTCAACCCTATTAACACCAAGCTCAGAGGTCGTCAATAAGCGGGCTCAGACCCTGAGCAGATCCGATACGATCCTCAAGGAAGAAACGCAGCCTCTCAACCCTCCCGCGGTCCGCCATGAATCGACCAAAAGCCGCGGGGTTTGTCGACGGGATATCCTTCAACGGCAGCTGCGAGAAGTTGTCTGCCACCGGCACATCATGGCGAACAGGCCAACCCATTATCTGCTGGAATTCGGGCGACAGCACAAAGGAGTGCAGTAGCTTGGCACCCTCGGGGTGGGGCGCGTCCTTGAGGATGGCGGCGGTCTGCGGCCACGAGACAAACTGGGTCTGGGTGGGAAGCGAGTAGTTGGAGCCTGGAATGGCGGCGAAGCCAGCGAAGCTCGTGAAGGTTGCCGCCTCAGTGCAATTCGGGGTCAGGGTCAGGGTGACGGGGGTCCCGGTGCCGCGGACCCAGCGGGGGTTCTGGGCGAGAAGGGCATCCAGCCACTCGATGCCGTGCCTCTGCAGGCTTTGATTCCAATATCAGACTCCACGCATATTGAATTGACTTGGAGAGTATATTGCCAGGGTAGTGATGCGACTTACATGAGGTCAAAGGCAAACAAGACAGCATCGTCGTCGTTGGGATAGGTCAGCACGATCTTATTCTTCAGTTCGGGCCTCAGAAAGTCGTCGAATTCGCTGATTGTAATGTTAGTATCAGGACCTAAGGGAGGTATAAGACCGATAGGGGATCGCCTATTATTTAATCGTAGGAATTAAGAAGAGAGGACCGAGTATAGTAAGGGAATAGTTATAAGAAAGGTTAACGGACTAAGATTTAGAGAAGGGTATCGATTATTCTATCTTCCTAGAGACCCTTAAAAGATTAATAGTTAATCCCTTTACTTATTATATAAGACTCCTTAATATAATAATCGATCTACCCCTAAGGAGCAACGACTATTAGGATAATATATCGATTAGAAATATATAGAGTACTAGAAGATAAGCTATTATAGGATAGTAGATAGAGAATACCGAAGAATTAATATAATTAAGGCCCGATATAGAATAAGGATAAAATACTAAGAATAATATACTTAATAATTTACTATTAATTATAAATGAGGAATTAGACCGATAATTAGAGGAAGAATAGTATAAACTTATAAGGAAAAGGAAATATAAAGAATTAGCCGTACTCTAAAGGGGAGACCTAATAAGCTTATTACTAAGAGTAATTAATAGATTAATATTAATATTTAGAGTAATATCCTATAAAGAACTATAAAGTATACCTTTTACGAAGATATAATTACTAGCTATTTAATATAAAGGGACGTCCTAATCGGAACTTAATACCTTCTTATTTAGCCTCGATATATAATTCTAGCTCGATAAGAAGAGTTTCTATAGAGATATCGATAAAGTCGTATATATAAGTAATTACTTTATTAATACTTTATAGCGGAGATAGATATTATATATATAGATAGAATATAAATCTATTTATAAAGTTACCTAGAGAGTAATAAGGGTTTAGCTAAAGGGCGATATAGACGACGATAATACCCGAATACTCTAGATAATTATTAAACTATATAAACGGGATTAGCGGGTTTAAGCCCTTAATTAGAAATACTAAGACTTTATAGACGCTTACGATAGCCTAGAAGCGGAGCTATTCGAACCCCTACTATAGATCTATAAAGTAATGCTTTTATTTACGAAACTTAACCTAGATCTTATATAATAGATTATAGCTTAGGGAATTCCCTATATAAGAATAGAGCTAAATAGAATAGCTAAGAGGGCGGAGACCCTATTATAGATTAAGAAAAGCCTAAAATAATACTAAGATAATAAGGAGAGAAGCCGAGATAATCCGCAATAGACCTAAAATAAGACCTATAGAAGAATAGCCGATAAATAACTATAAGGAAGAAACGACCGAAAACTAAATAGTTAGCCGAATTAATCTACTATACTTTATAGGCTAATAATAGAATAGTAATAGATAAATAAAAGAAGGCCCGAGGCCCTAGACGATATTAAGTACTATAATTATAATAAGTATAGATACTATATTAATAGCTATATAGAGGTATTATATATAAATTATAGAAAATAAAGCTATATATATAAATCGTATAAATAGTACTTAATAATAAACTACGAACCGCTTAAGGGAAGAATAATAGGAGACCCTTAATAGGAAGAATTACTACTCTTAAGACTAAAACGGTATAAAGTAATTATTAAACTATATATTAATAATAATTAGGTTAAAGGAGAAATAATATTAGATAGAGGAGCTAATATTAACGTTATTAATAGTAACCTCCTAAGGGAAGCCGGAGAATAGCTAGGGGAAAAGTAGGGTAAGCTAAATAGGGTATTCCGAAATAGGGAGATAAGTACTTATAGCGAAAAAAGGATTATTAACTAAGTAATAGATAACCCTAGAATAAAGCGTATAATAATAATAGAATATATAATAGTAGATAATATTATAAATAGGTACGATATTATCTTAAGAAGACCCTAGCTAGCCTAAATATAGCCGATAAACGATTAATTATAGGGCTATTAGAGATACCTTATTAGGAAATAAGATATTAGAATTATATCGATAAGAAAATAAATTAAGAGTATAATCTATTAATCCTTAACGGTAGCCTTAATTATATTATAGAATATATAAGCTCCCCCTATAATACCCCTATAGGAGTATAATAAGAGAAATAAGCTACCCGCTATAGTCCTAGCGGAATATTACGAGTTTAGGGACGTATTTAATATTAAATAAGTAATAACCCTATTATAGTATTATTAATAGGATTATTCGATAGAACTTAAAGATAGAAAGAAACTACCTTTTAGACTTATCTATACTTTAATAGAAAAGGAATTAGAAATACTAAAGGAATATATAAACGATTTATTAAAAAAGGGATAGATTAGATACTCTACTAGCCCTACTAGTACCCCTATACTATTTATCCTAAAGAAGGGTAATAAGCTTAGGATATATATCGACTATAGGGGACTTAATAAGATTACGAAGAAAGACTATATTGCCCTCCCGCTTATCTATAAGCTACTTAACCGGTTAATAATAATTAGGTTATTTACGAAACTAGACCTAAAAGATACTTATTATTAATTATATATTAAAATAGGGGATAAATAGAAAATAGTATTTAGAATAAAATATAGCTACTTCGAATACTTTATTATACTATTCGGCCTTACGAACGTATTAACTATTTTCTAAGTATATATTAATAAAGTACTAGCTAGCTTTATAGATATAATATATATCGTTTATATAGACGATATCTTAATATACTTAATAATACTAGAAGAATATTAACGGAATACTAGAATAATACTTAAAAGACTTCGAGAATAGAACTTCTATATAAATCTAGAAAAATACGATTTTAATACGATAATAATAGAATTTCTAGGGTTTATAATCTCCCCTATAAGTATATACGTTACGGAAGAACGAATTACTATAATAAGGGACTAGCCGACCCCCCGATCCCTAAAAGACCTTTAAGGATTCCTTAGGTTTATAGGCTTTTATAAGCATTTTATTAAGAACTATTCGAAAATCGTAGCCCCCCTAATTAATAAGAACGCTAAATAATTAATAATAGATTTCTAGCTAAATACTATTAATCTAATAGCTTTCTAAAAATTGAAATTTATATTTATAAGGGCTCCTATCCTCTAATACTTTAATAATAGATTAAAAACGAGAATTAAGTCCGATATATTAAACTTCGTAATTAAAGTAGTCCTATCTTAACTAGAGAACGGCTATTAGAAACTAATTACGTACTTTTTAAAAAAGCTTAAAAGTATAGAGCTATAATATAATATACTAGAAGTAGAAATAATAGCGATCGTAGAATCTTTTAAAATATAAAGATAATACTTTACCTATAATAGATTAATAATTAAGGTCCTAACCGATTACTTTAATTATAAATATCTTATAGAAAAACCGAAGATCTTAGGACGATAGGGAAAATAGTTATAAGCGCTATTAGAGTTCGACTTTACTATTGAATATTAGGCAGGTAATAGGAACCTAGCGGATAGCCTCTCTAAGAGGCCCGATTATAAGCTAAATTAAGGAGAATAGGAATAGGCGAGGGCATATTACTTACTATTATAGATAAAACGATTCCTTAATATTATCGGGGCTATTATTACGATAAACTAGTAGCTAGATAATAGACCTATTAAAGAAGCTATCCTAGAAGCCTAGGGAAATAATACCTTCTATAAAGTAAGAAAGGAGTAAAGGCTATCTAACTAATAAATAGAAATAAATAGCCTATTAACCTTTAAGAATAAGATCTTTATTCTATAGGATAAGGCCCTTAGAAACGAAATCCTATAATAAGTCTATAATAGCCTAATAATAGGGCACTAAGGAGTTAGGAAGACTATTACTTAATTTAAAAATATATACTTCTAGAATAATTTAATTAAAGATATTAAGGAATATATCCCTATATATTTAATATATTAGATAATAAAACCCTAATACTATAAACTATATAGCTAATTAAGTAGCCTACTACTATTTAATAATCCCTTTAAGGAAATATCTATAGACTTTATTATAGGACTCCTTAAAGTCGGTAAATAAGACGCTATACTAGTTATCGTAGACTACTTTATAAAGTATACTATATATATATTAACTAGTAGTAGACTTATAGTAGCTAGTCTAGTAACTATACTATAGGACTATATATTTAAGGGATATAGCCTCTTAAAAGGTATAGTCTCGGATAGAGGGTTACTATTTATTAGTAAGTTTTAGATAACTTTATATAAAATAATAGGAATAAAGAGACGACTCTTAATAGCCTTCTATTTATAGACCGATAGCTAAATAGAACGATAGAATTAGAACCTAGAATACTACCTTAGAGTATTCTATAATTACGAATAAATGGACTAGATTTCCCTACTCCCTATAGCGGAATTTATATATAATATATTATTCTATATAATAATCTAGTAATTACTAGTAGAAGCATTAATAGGATATAACCTAGCTAGACTAAGGGACCTAGGCCGAGCTATATAACGATAAGGGAACTTAGAGATAATAGAACTATAAGCAGCTTAATAGATAATTAAGAGAAAGATAATCTATAGACTCTTAAAGACTAATAATAGATACTAGGCCTATTATTATAACCGAGGAAGAATTCGGAAAGAATACGAAGTAAGAGATTTAGTTCTCCTCTCTATAAGAACGATTAAATAGTAAAAACCTAATAAAAAGCTATCCGATAAATATTTCGGATTATTTAGAATTACTAAGAAAATAAATAGCTATAGTCTAGTATATAAACTATAGCTACCCCTTAACTATAAAGTATATAATATATTCTATATATCGTACTTAGAAAATTAGAAAGATAGAGAAAACTAATTATTACCTTAGCTATAGATTAATAAAATATTATTAGCTATAGGAATAGAAGACGTATACGTAGTTAAGAGAATAGTTAATTATAGGGGACTATTATATAATCGGTAGTATCTTATTAAATAAGAAGGATATCTAGAAAGCGAGAATTCGTAGGAACTATAGCGAAACGTAATAGATAACCTTATTAAGATATATAAATAATTATAAAGAAGAATAATAATAGATTAATAATAACTTAATTAATATTTAGGGGGTAATCTAGCCCCTAGCTTTATTCTTAAAGAAGAATAATAAAAAAAAAAAAAGTAAAAGAAAAAACTAAATAATAGAGGAGTATTAGCGGACTATTAATAGTTCTTAAGCTACTATTTCGCTATTACCTTCCTAGTTCTCGCTATCCTCCTTATTATTAGTAATGCTAATAAGAGTAACTTATTATAATTCTAATAGATTATTAATAAGTAAATAGTAAGTAATTAATAAGCGATTTACGACTAGGGTATAATTCTCCTGGATCTCGGACTAGATAGTAATTAGCTTAATAAGAGAACCGGTAATCTACTATAGGGTAGCGGCGGAGACCTTAGTAGTAATAATAGAGCGCTTAGTAGCCTAGGCGAGACGATCGGCGGCAGCGAGGCAGCGAGTAGAGTACTCGCTAGCCTCCTACTAATCGGTAATAGTATGCTTCTTAGCGCTTAGCGCTTTATCGTTTTTACCCTTTTAGAGGGCTTTCTAGTTAATAGCCTTAGCTATATCGAAATTAATTAAAAGAAATCTATTAATACTTAAATAATAAATATCTAGTAAATAGGTATTATTTACTTTAAAGATATTAATATAGCTATTCTTAGCTATAGCTTTAATAGCTAACTTAAGGGTATATATAGCGGCCTAGTACTTAATAAGCATTTATAGGGGATTAGCTATTAGATAATAGGGGAATAAAAGGGGGGCAATTTATAATAAGGTATAGTTTACCTCCCTAGGCTACTCTATAATAGGAGTATTTAGCGGAACTAGCTATATAAACGATTAGCCGATAATTAATAGCTAGATAGTAGTTTACTTATTAATATCCTCCTCGTAATAAAAGTACTCCCCGCTTATAGCGGGATTAAACTATTTATATATATAGTTATAGTAATAGAGGTATAATAGGTCTCTAGCGGAGTACGCTTATCCGGGCTCCTAGCGAGGGTTAAGAGGAAGAGGAGCTATTACTCTATAGCTAATTAGCTATTAAACTATAGAGGAAACGTTAAAAGTAACTTATAAATAGGAAATTATTTAAGTAATAGTATTATTACTTTTAATTAATAGGCAATTAATAAGTAGATATTAGTAGATTTATAAATTATTCTCGTCGAAGAATTAGAAAACCGGAATTAATCTAAGAACTATATTTAATTAGTAATTATATAATAGTTAATCGCTAAGGGATTATTATAAAAGATATAAAAGTAATATTAAAGAGGGGAGGAATACTATTATTATTATTATTATCGTTAAAGAAGAAGAAAAGATGGAAATAATAATTAGAAAATCCTCCTATAGATATATTAGAAACCTATAATAGGCTATTCTAGAATAATAGCTATTTACTAAATCTAAATAATAAGAAAGGAAAGAACGAAGAATAATAGATTAGTAAATCTATATTAAAAGGCGAATAATTATTAATTAGCTATAGAAGAAGCCTATTAGATTATTATTTAAGAATAGAATAATATAAAAATAATTAAATAGAACCGAGATAAAGAAGGAGAATAGAAGAATATTAGAATAATAAGACTATATTAATAGGCTATTACCTACTAATTAGCTATAGAAGAGAATTATTAGATTACTAAATAAGAATAATAGAAGAATAAGAAGTAGAACTAAGATAAGAAGAAAGATATATAGAAGTATTAAATTATAGCTATTAGATAATAAAGAACTAACCTAGAAACCCTAGCTAATTAATAAGAAATACTTATTAAAATAGATACTTAAGAATTAAATAGAAACCTAGAATATATAGACGTCTTTAGACTAAATAATACTAAATAGCCTAAGAGAGAACTACCTAGAATTTAATAGGGACCTTTAATCTAAATATTATATTATACTTCGGGACGAAGTAAAAAGAGAGATAAGGCGTTATATTAGGACTTAAAGGAGGTATAAGACTAATAGGGGATCGCCTATTATTTAATTCTAGAAATTAAGAAGAGAGGACTGAGTATAGTAAGGGAATAGTTATAAGAAAGGTTAACGGACTAAGATTTAGAGAAGGGCATCGATTATTCTATCTTCCTAGAGACCCCTAAGAGACTAATAGTTAATCCCTTCACTCGTTGCATAAGACTCCTTAATAGTTGGGCAGCTTGGAGGGGCTCCAGAACAACTGCTAGGCAAGGTGGTAGACACCGTAGTATGCCGCCGTCGCGGCGTTCTTATACGCACCGTCAATCGCGTCAAAGCCGAGTGGAGCGTAGTTGAGAAGCGCGCCTTGGTTTTCCCAACGGGGAAAGTCGTGGAGTGTCTGGAGGATAACGCTGTCGACGTGGACGTTGCTGTTGGCGAGCTGCTCGTCAAGTCGGCCGTCGTGGTACTTTGATAGATCGACGGTAATGTTTAGCGTCATGCCGGGGAATCTTTCTTCAAATAATTGCTTCAGAAAGCCTTGCTGGTTTGGCTCATCGCCTCCATGCCAGCAGGTGACGACTCCACCTTCGGCAAGGGCAGCCTTGTGTATCTCTTCGAGGGTCCTGTTCTCGACTTCGGGTACGCTGTCGAAGGCAAAGAGATTGTCGTAGGCAAAGACACTGGTGGTTGCTGCCAGGATAGGCAGACCACAGCTTGGAGCAACCATGATGGATATGATAGAAGGGGAAAATTCTTGACTCGATAATCAGACGATTTCTGCAGAAGCTGCGTGAGAGAGAGAGCTTCAGATCTTCAGACGATCAAGCGTCCTCATGGACGTCTCTGATTTATAGAGCTCCCTCCCTGTTGGCATCCTGTTGGCATCCAGTCTCACAGCAATATCTCCGAGCATCCACATTACACCGAGTGTGAAGCTTGGTAGTGTTTGCCCCTGCCAGGTCAATTTGAGCGATACCGAGGATTATGCTGCAGTTTGGAGGTTTCCGAGGCCGTTCCGCAGCTTTACGTTATGCCCGATTGGGGTACCGCGCGGTTGAAAACAAAGCTCGTCAGCAACGGGGCCCTTATGCTAACTACTCTTTGGTGGACGTCCGCTCTGATTGATAATATAACGACTGGGGTAGTGAGCCAGCGGCCAAATCTAAGCGCATTCGGGTATCGCTCGAGGCATGGTGCAACGCAACATGACAGCGGCATCTAGCTGTGACACGTTGCCGGCCAAGGAGCGCTTCATGGGCACGCACAAGCCAGCCTAGCCTTATTCGCAAGGGCGTCACCAGCCGAAGCAACCTGGATAAGCTTGTTCGAGATTCGGCCGTCGGAATGGAAAGCAGTTCAATGCAAGGGCAGGGCAGCCTTGCCAGAATGGTGGGGGAGCCCGCTGTGGTGGTGGCTCAGAGAGTACGCAAACTCGTCCGTCGGTGGATTTCCAAGGCTTGATCGCAGAGATGCAATTCTTGGCAGTTCACAGCTGCCGAGCTCTAAATTGATAGGACGCTGGCTTCTCCGCATTGTCAAGGTGGATGTCTTTATATTTCTCCGCGGTGAATTCCGCTTGCGGAGGTGAGGTATGCTCGCGGAAAGACTGCCATGCGAGGTGCAAGAGGGGTAAAATGAGCAATCTACCTGCCTACCAGACAGACAGGTGGATTTGTGGTTGGGATAAGACCACCATGAAGAGGTTCTGGCCGGCAGGCGAGAAACTGGGATCGGTGAGTGCCAAGGTGACATTGTGACAAATGCTGTGAATCGATCTCACCCATGTTCAGGTTCGCTCAAATTGGATTGTTTGCTGCACGACAGCAAGAGCCTTAGCATCCCTGTCGCACGTGATAAATTGAGCCATGTCGCCATATCACGAGCCGATGTTGCCGACTACCCAAAAAATGACCCAGCTGACCTGCTCGAAGGGTCAATTGGCATCCAAGGAAGTAAAGGTACTTGAGGGACCTACCTTCGGACGTAGGGTACACCTACCTTAGGACAATACAGAGACCCCTGTAGAACCCCCAAGTCTGCACCCCCGCCGAGCATGTGCTCTGATAAGGTGAGGGCCAGGCACGCACCCTAGGGGGTGACGTCGTTGGCGTGTCACACTGCCGCAAGCCAGGGCAAGCTCCTGCCAATGAACCCTCCTAAACCGCCCCAGGCGCCCCCATTCCAGGGACCTGCTGACGCTGGCGGAGGTAGCACTGCGTGACCCTTATCTGGAGGCTTTAGCTTCGAAAGCTTCACCAGGACTCGTTGCTTCCTCCAACACCCATCGTCAAGCTGTGCATCTGGATTGCACTGCACAACACAAGATGGTATGGCAGCAAAATCCCTCCTGTTGATGTCTGCGACACTGACACACCCATTTCTAGGCCGCTCAAGCAGCACCAAACGACCGAACTCCCCTCCTCGACGACACGGAACGTCGTGAGAACATCAACGATGACTCCGAGTCCAACTCCGATAACGGCCACTCCCCTTCATCAGGCGGATCAAACCGACTGCGTGAGGTTCTCCTCTTCGTCTGGGCCCTGTTAGCGACCGCTGCTGTTATCGTCCTCGCGGTGTGGAGCCAGCATAACCGCCAGACGGGACATGGAACTGGTCCGACGCCGGAGAAGCGAAACCTCATCTTCATGGTCTCCGACGGCATGGGCCCTGCTTCCTTGTCTCTGACGCGAAGCTTCCGCCAGCACGTCGAGGGTCTCCCCGAGGATGACACTCTCACCCTCGTCACGGACTACTGGGGCTCCACCCGCACCCGCTCCACCAACTCGCTCGTCACCGACAGCGCCGCTGGGGCCACGGCCTTCTCGTGCGGCAAGAAGAGCTACAACGGCGCCATCTCCATCACGCCCGAGTACGAGCCCTGCGGCACCGTTCTCGAGGCTGCCAAGAGGGCCGGCTATGCGACGGGGCTGGTCGTGACCACCGACATTACCGACGCCACGCCTGCCTGCTTCGCCAGCCATGTTCTGACCCGTGCCATGAATGATGACATTGCCCTGCAGGAGGTTGGCGATGGCCCCCTCGGGCGTGTTGTCGACCTGATGCTCGGCGGTGGCCGCTGCCATTTCCTGCCCAACGGCACCGTCGACAGCTGTCGCCTGGACGAAACCGATGTCGTCAAGATCGCACAGGAGCAGTACAACTGGACGTATGCGAGCGACCGAGCGGGATTCGACGCCCTCAAGCTTGGCGAGAACGTTCAGCTGCCGGCCCTTGGCTTGTTTGCCCACTACAACGTTCCCTTTGAGATTGACCGCCGCAACCTCGACCACATTTATCCCAGCTTGACCGAGATGACCCACACTGCGCTCCGCGCGCTGGAGAAAGAGACGGAGCACAGCGTCCACGGCTTCTTCCTCATGATTGAAGGCAGCAGGATTGACCACGCGGGACACATTAACGATCCCGCGGCTCAGGTCCACGAGGTTCTGCAGTACGATGCTGCCTTCCAGGCCGTGCTCGACTTTATCGAGAAGAGCGAAACCGAAACAATTCTGGTGGCCACGAGCGATCACGAGACAGGCGGTCTTGGTACTGCTCTCCGTATGTGCTCTTGTCTTGCTGTTTGACGCTGCATGCCGTGACTGACAACTTTACAGAGGAGCCTGGACACCTTCCCGTCTATAACTGGTTCCCCCGCGCCCTTGCCAAGGCCAATGCCTCGTCCGAGTTCCTGTCCCTGCAGCTTGCCAAGCACATTGCCGAGAACCCGGGCGAGCACAAGGGAAAGCTCAGGAGCTGGGTCAACGAGACGCTCATCTACGGCGGTCTCGGCATCACAGACGTGCACCCTGAAGAGCTCGACGCTCTCGTTGAGGCGCCTCTTGCAGCGATCACAACCTTCGCTGCCATCATCAGCCTGCGTGCGCACGTGGGCTGGAGCACGCACGGACATACGGCTGTCGATGTCAACATTTACAGCTCGGGCGGGCGCGACACGGAAAAGATCCGCGGGAACGTCGAGAACACGGACCTTGGCAAGTTCCTGCGTGACTGGCTCGACCTCGACGTCGCGCCCATTACCGAAGAGCTCAAGTCCAAGCTCGGCAAGGTGAACAGGAACGACCTCGCAGCCATGGATGCCGTTTCGGGTAGGCCCGCTGAAGCGGCGGCCGCGGGCGAGGTGCCACAACATTGGATGGAACAGCACATGCGCGAGGTGGCGGCGATCTAAACATTGGGATAAATAGCAAGAAGCCCCAGCGAGCGAATCATGACACGGCACTTTTGGCGTTTCATTTTCAAAGCATTTTCTGGGTCGGGTTGTTTTAGAGCCTGACGTGTGTGTGAGTACCTACGTACGTGCGCGCGTAGCAGCCAATTTTAGCCTTTTCGATCTGGCATTCTGGATCGGACGTTCCAATGTGAAACCAGGCTTTAGGAGGCCCGTTGTCGAGACATCAGAGACATGACGCGTGCTTGTATTCTGCAGCGTTGCCTGGTATAGTGATGCATCACTTTCTTCATGGATATCCGCCGCGGCCGCGGGGGGGACAATTATCATGTGTCCGTGGGCTGATCTGCTGCCATGGCGTGTGTGGCGGGCGGGAGAGTGAGTCAGGTGTGGGAGATCTTTGGCGGTGACTCAACCTCGGAATCTTGGGCCGATGCTCAAACGGCTTCATCTTGATGGGACTCTGTCGGTGCTTCCTTTCTTTCTATGAATACATGTTTTGCCTATTTTTTTGTAAATCACGCAACGTTTCCGATCGATCCTCAGAAGACAGTCTGCGAATACAAAATCCGCGAGGGCCGGCATTCCTCTCGTCATTGAAGCCACAGCAACAGCAGCAGCAGCAGAAGCTTGCATGGAGAAGCAGACATTCACGTATCAGACCACCACCCACGACTTCACATGTCAATACATTGACACACCACTACGAAACGCAACCACCAAGCCATCCCTCATCTCACAGTCAACTTGCACCCGTCTCCCATTTCTCGAGGCATTTTTTTAAGAGCACACTTTCAACCAATACAACACACATTGAAGCTCTTCTCAGTCTTCAGCAGAACACACAATTCGCAATGAAGGCCATCCGCACCCTGACCTCGCCCAAATCCTCCCCACGCCTCCCTGCGACAGCGACGAACCCCGCATCCCGTCGCTCGTTCCACAACACCCCACAGGAATCCTCCTCCTCGCAGCTCTCCACGCACCAACACCCCTACCACCAGCGCCCGAAGCACGACACGGGCAAGATGTCCTACAGCTCCAGCTCCAGCTCCAGCTCGTCGTCGTCAAGAAAGGCCGACGGCATCGTCTTTGACGAGGACGTCATTGAAGAGCTGAGACCCATCTTCGCCGAGCGCGCGAGAGCAGGCGAGGGCAGGACGGGCAAGGGGCAACAGATGCGAGGCATGGGGACTGGGCAGGGTGCCGAGTGGGTTTGGTGATTGCCGCGTCTGCCTGTCCCCTTCCTGCCCCTTTGTCTCTGGGGTCGTGTGCAGGGCTCCTTTATTTTCGTTGTCTTTTTTTATTGCTATGGGTTATCAATGTGAGCGACGGGCTGGACTTCGTCAGGCGTTCAAAACAAGGCGTGGAGGTGGGGCGTTCTATTCATGTCGCTTGCCGACGAGGCTGGCGGCTTTTTACGATCAGGCAAAGGACACAGAATGTCGTCGATGCAATTGGCTTTGGGGGCGGAGGGGAGGGGGGATAGCACACTGTCTAGGACAGACGGCCGCGTGCGTACATGTATACCAGGTTCTGAGGAACCAGTGCATCAATACAAGAAGTTGAACTGCAGAATTTTAGTGGTGGTGTTTGTGACTCGATGACTGGGAGCCTCTTCATGCTCGACTGAGGCCGGTGCGGCTTTGGGGCCAGGAAAGCGAGTGCTCCGAATAATTGCTATAGGGGGCCAACTGCACAGGCGCATCGATGGCTCGACAAGCGGAAAATCAAGCAAGGGACGACAAACATGAATCCTGACACATGCCGCTGTTGCCCTTTCCTCTTTTCAGCATTTCTTGTCGTGCAGGGTGATTCGATCCGAGGCCCTATCTACTCCATTGACCAGCCGGGCCAGCGGCCTGCGCCATCCGCGATGCAAACAAAGCGATTGTGCTCAATCGATCCTGCACAGGAGAACAAGAGCTCTTTTCCACAACGGGGTCGCACGGCAGGTCGATTAGGCCCAGGCCGTAGGGTGCAATGCCGCAACCCGGTGGGTGGTGGCGATCGTTGGACATCGCACGCATCGCCAGGTCGAGTCCAGACGCTGGGAAGGGCGGGAACAAGGGTGGTGGGGGCCGAGTCGAGTCCACCGGGGGCGCACCGACATGGACCCCCGAGACGCGTTTTGGCCCCGACAAGGAAGAGAGCTACAGGCGCGGATGGAGGCGTCTGGCCGATGTTGTTTATCACAGTGTGCGATGGCGGACGTGCGAGGCGTGGATCCTCAGTACTGTGTCGTGTAAGTGGGTTGGCGCCCGATTCTGGGAATCCCATGGTGATTGACGATGGCTAGAGGTGCACTCTGCGACGTGCCTCGAGTTCGACCACGAGTGCTTGCTCCATTTTTGGGGGGCATAAAACGAGACACGTCATGTCGTGAGCGCGGCATCGTGAACAGACATGCAGTCAATGGCTGTGCTACCTAAGATAGATAGGTCCATGTAGTTCCTACCAGAACCAGATAGGGCCTCGACTGCCATTCCTGCAGACGAAAATGGTCTGCGTATCAATCAATGTACAGACAAACATACCCTCGTTCCCCGTAAAACCACCGCAGGAAGGGGAATAGCATCCGGAACGCCGTCCTGACCCGCTGGTCGCAGCTCGTGTTTGACGCCTTGAGCAAAGGAAAGAAGAAAAAAAACCCGCAAAGCAAAAGAGAACCTGTCGTCCATCCGTCCGTCCGCCCGCCTGTGCGAGCGCTCACTCGGCCATCCTCTCCAATCCATATATCGCGGCTGAACAGGCCACCTCATCGCGTCTTTCAGCCGCGCAAGAAAAGAAACTTTCAACGCGTGTGTCGATGCCGACTGGTGCTGGTGGCCAGGGTTTTGCTAAGCGGCTAAGAGCCGAGTCGCAGCAGAGACCGACATGGAAGAGCAGCAAAGACGCTACCTCCATCGTTGATCATATGCTGGACTAGAGGGGTGGCTGCTCATAGCCGGAGGGGCGGAGCATCATGGCCAAGTCGCGGTCGGCCTGGTCATCGCGCGAGGACGATGCATCAACATAACCACCGCGGCCGTCGTCCTACATAACACCGCCCTGAAGCAGTCGTGCATCGACGTCGTTCATGTCGGGAAGGTCCATGCCGCCGCTTCGAGCCTCAATGTTCTGCAGGCGGCCCTCCATGTTTTGGAAGCGGGGCTCGTAGGAGCCGATGCGGTTCTCGAGGTTTTCGAGGCGCTTGTTCATGTTGTCGAGGGCCTGTTCGATACGCATGAAGCTACCGGTCATATCGTGCGACAGGCGATCAATCTTGTTAGTGAAGCTGCGCATGCTCTGGGCGAGGGGCGTGTTCTCCTGGCCGGGCAGGGCGGTCGCGACGCGGGGCTCGTGGTTGTGTCGCGACTCCTGGACGGCGAAGCGCCACTGGTTGCCGAGCTGGACCTCGCCGACGGCCTTTGCGCGCCAGGGGCAGTCGACCTTGCGCGTCGAGGGGTTGCGCTTCTTGGCGGTGCTGTTGTACTTGACGCCGCCGCGGTCGCAGACGAGGTCGTAGCGGGTGGGCTTGCCATCGCGGTAGTTGGAAGCGCGCAGCTTGACGACGCCGTAGCCTTGGTCCTTGGCTACGCGCTGGACCGACGAGAGGAGGTCGTCGAAGCTGCGAAAGATGCCCTCGGGCGGCGGCAGTAGGGCCGGCGGCGGCGAGTTCGGCATCGCGACGACGGAGGAATCCACTTTGGCGGTATTGAGGGGGTTATTCGGGGAGACGGGTATTGGGGTGTCAAAGGACGAAACAAGGTCGGACAAAAGGCCGAGGGCAGCTGCAGTCAAATACTTTGCTGCAAAGGTACAGTTAGCGACGCGTGCACATCAGGACGACGCGGGCATGCGCCTTACCTTGGACTCTGGTCGCTCGTGAGGACAGTGGGCAGTGGGTAGTGGACAGTGGTAGGAGGGACGAGGTTGGAGTCGGAGTTTTCCAATCCGCACGGCCTGAACTAGATTGTCAGTTGATCCGGCCACCGACACTACCGCGGGCACTGACGCCACGCCACGATCCTGGCAGCAGCTGGCCGCTAAAGACTTGGCTCCGTGTACGTACCTTGTATGCCAGTTCTAGAAAGCCACGTCCTGTTTGCTTCTTGTCTGGATGGGACGCAGTGATTGTCGATAAAAATGCGAGTAGTGTCCTCAGAGTCGTCAAGGTATGTTGTTGCCTGCCGATACCTGAAATTGGCTTTGACAGTTGGTGCAGGTACGTGAAAGAGAAGCAACCAGGTGAGTGAGGGAACAGTACTGTGGCTGACGGCGCTCGGGCCATGTCTTTTGGAGCGCCATGATGCACGTGATCTGCAGTCGCCCGCCAAATCCCAGGCATTCACCCTTGAATCCGCCCGCCCGCCCCCACTACTCCGACCTGGGGGATGAAGCCGATTTGCGCTTTGTCTGGGTAAGCGTCTCTTGGAGAAGGGTGTTTCGGGTTGACTTTCGTTGGTCCATTCCCCCCCAGGGTGACCACCACGAACGATTCCTCACCGGCCAAACCTCTGTCGACTCGAGCTCCCCTCCACATACCTAGCTTGCCCTTCTTGCTCCTCTGTGAGCCAGCTGGCACGGGCTCTTGCGTCTTCAGACCCCAAACGACTGAACGAGACGAGCGAACGAACCGGAACCGAGGGCCACCAGTGTCCACCCCATAGCAATCATCGAGTGACCCTTGGTTACAGCGCTGATCCCTTGAACAAACTTAATCACAGCAAGTGCTGCTTAGGTTCTTCGTGACGAACACAGGTTCGCGTCGGCCATTGGTTCATCGTGGGGTGCGAACTCGGGCACATCACACATCCAATCCACCTTTTGCCCGACTGGTCGTTTCGTGCACAGTTGCTGCGAACAAAGCAACAAAGACGCCACCACAAGATACCAGAGCTGCCAAGTGACAGTAGTTCTTCTTCAGCTGGACGTGCTCCGCGCCCTACATCGCATCTTGGACAGTTCGAAGCTGTACAACCACACCATGGCCAACCCACCTGCTGCGGGCGACAAGCCCGGTGGTAGCCCCAAACAGGGAGAATGGGATGAGAAGGAGCTGCAAGACTCTCTCGAGCACCTCAAGCTCTTGCACATCAAGGTATGGGACGATCCATTGCCATGGCGGCAGGACACGTTGCTGACGTGAAGTAGCTCCGGGAGCTCAGGACAACCATCCCTCGAATGCTGGAGCCACTAAAAGAGAAGCAGCAGAGTCGTATGTCCCTCCACACTTTCAGGTCTTCCCAGCATCGTATATACTGACCTTTCGTAGCCGAGGCCCTATTCACTTCGTTCTCCAACGCCGTCACGACCGGCCATCGTGAGGTCCAAGATTTTACCGAAATGCGAAAAGACGCTAAAACGACGAGAATACTTGATCATGCGGCACAGAGGCGGAAAGAGGAACCAAAGGGGATCAAGCCTTGGAACGGGAAGCAGGACCCAGACTGGATGACGCCTCCTGGCTCGTCTTGAAGGCGTGTTTCTGCTCGTTATTTGTTCTTGAGACTCCGGGGGCTTCGAGTGGACAAGTGCCCGGATCATTTATCGGATAGGCGCATGGAAGGTTGGGTGGCCAGTATTCGGCCTTTTATGGGATATATCATGGGGGAGTTCAGGTGTGGTGGACACAGCATCATTAGATACCATGTACCTTTGAATTCACAGGCCTCGTTTGTCTTCAGCCTGCATTGCTGTGGCTGTTTGATTTGACACGCGTTGGTTCTCGGGCCACAGGAGTCATGTAGAGGGAGCTAATCATGCATCACAAACCCTTGAAAGCACAATGCCATACCAGAACTGCCCGAACCCTTGACTCTCATCAAGAACAGTACCGCGCAGCTTGATAGATTGATTGATTCTAGCTATAAGAACAAAAAGATGGAGCCAAAATGCTGGAGCTTGCCAGACAAAATACGAAGACTAAGGGTGTCCGCGCGAGCTAACGCCATCTGCGCAACTGGTTGACTCTCGACGAAATGCATAGTGGGTTTGCTGTTGTCAGTGGGTCCCGCCACGACGAGGGGCTGGCTGCTGCATCGGCTGATCTCCGGGAAAACAAATGTCGAGGCGCACCAGATCAGTAAGCCCCACCAGCCCTCTCTGATTGGCATCCTAAGCGGGCTTGTTCTTCCCACACGAATTTTCCACATACTCTCGAAAATTGTCCCGCCTTCGACCGATCTTGCGAACCTTCAACCAACCCCTAACGACAACAGCAGACAAAATGGCGGGCCAGCGTGTTACCTATCGCCGTCGCAACCCGTGAGTCTCTCCCGTGGGACTATGAGCATTCACTCGACGATGCTCGCGCCCTCGACGTCGTTCGAACGCTTCGTACAAGAAGAGAGGAAGAATGAAAGGCGACTGACGCGGAATTTGCAGCTACAACACTCGGTCCAACCGGACTCGAATCATCAAGACCCCGGGTGGCGCCCACCGTGTCTTGCACGTCAAGAAGCGCGGCACTGCCCCCAAGTGCGGCGACTGCGGCACCAAGCTGCCTGGCGTAAGTTCATCCCACGATTCCAGTACGAGGGGAGGGACGAGGACGATCAACGCACCGAGGGACCCGATTGATGGATGGGATGGGGAGGAAGATGAACACGACTGGGACGACTGGGACGCCGGCTGCATGATAAGCCTCGACGGACACGAACGCATCTCGCTCCATCATCGGTCAATCCCTCGCCTGCTCGTCGACAACAAGATTATGTTCGCGGAGGAGAGAAGGATTGAACAAAGAGCCTTCCGCTAACCACCCACGATAGATCCCCGCCCTCCGCCCCCGCGAGTACTCCCAGATCTCCAAGCCCCAGAAGACCGTCCAGCGCGCCTACGGTGGCTCGCGATGCGGTAACTGCGTCAGGGACCGCATCGTCCGCGCCTTCCTGATCGAGGAGCAGAAGATCGTCAAGAAGGTCCTGAAGGAGGCTGGCCAGAGCGAGAAGAAGAAATAAGCAACTCAAATCACTTTTTCTCCTCTTCCACACACGTAAAAAACTTCTGCGTCTCTCTTCGGTCCGGAAATCATTTCGACCCAACGCTCGGCACACGGAATGGCACGGGGGTTGGTTCATTGCGCTTTGGTGTTCAATAGGGCAAAAGGAACTGCATGATGCGGCGAGGGATGCGCACGCCGGCCGGCAGAGGGCTGGTCGGTCTCCTGCACTCCAGGCAGGATTGATACCGCAATGATACGGATTTACGATCCGACTGTATGCCGGCTGTGATGTGATGTGTGATCCTTTGAATCATGACAGCCGAATTCTGTATGCAACTTTTGAACGTCAATGTGGATTTGAGATTTGTCGTAATACATGTCAAGCCCAGGGTGGTGGTGCATCCACAGTGTTCGGGTGCAGCGATGTATACAAGGACCTGGGGTAATCATGACGTTGGAGATTGTGAAATCGCCAAACCTCTGAGACTCGACTTTTTCTGCCACACCATACCCACCCTCCATACAGCACAACTCTCGCCGCGACACTGTAGCACTTTTCCCTCGCTCGTGCTCCCCTCAATTCAAGGCCTTCGACAGTATGAACAGATCCAACCCAATGCGCATCTTGCGCGCCCTACCGCGCGCTCGTCCATCTGTTCCCGTCCCAAGAGCAGCCCGCACGACAGCAGCACCCGCCTTCCACACCCTACGCCCCCTCCAGCAGTCCTCAAAGTCCAAGCAAGAAAAGCCGCCCGCGTTCGCCGAGAAGACAAAGCCCACCGATCTGGCCGACTTTGACGTTCTGGGCTCGACACCAATCCCCTCTACCAACATCGAGGCGACTCTTCCGCGCGGCTTCCTCCTCAACAGCGGCCTCTCCATCTTCGACGGCGCAGGCGCGCTGCTCGTCAACGGCGAGGCGTTTGCCTGGAGGCCGTGGCTCGCGAATAGGAAGCCCGGCGTGTCCGAGGAGGAGAGCCTGACGCTTGTGAACAAGAAGGGACAATTTGAGCTGCCGGCGGAGGCGTTCGCGGTGCTGTCGCTGATGTGGCCACGGCCTGGTGAGCTTGCTCCTTCCCCCCGGCGCATAGACGGCTAGTTTGACGTGCTGATTTTGGCAATAGATCTGCTTGTGCTCGGTGTTGGGCCGACCATCCGACCTTTGAGCCCCGAGACGAGGAAACATATCAGTGCACTCGGCATGAGGATTGAGGTCCTTGACACGAGGAATGCATCCTCCGAGTTCAACATGCTGGCGACGGAGAGGGGAGTCGAAGACATTGCGGCGGCGCTGATACCGCTTGGTTGGGTCGAGGGTAAGGGTGCTGTCGAATAGAAGGGACGGCGGCCTCGGGGGCCTGTACCTCGGAGCTGGGCGGTTCGTGACAAGGCATTGCGAGGTTCAATCGGTTTGCGACGACAGCCTTGCGATGGCGAACGACCCAAGGTGCCATATTGGGCAACCGGCACCATGCTGCCGGCGCAAAATCCATGCATGGCGGATTGTTGTACCACCAGTGTATCATCTACTGCATAATAAACCACACATGGGTCTTTGTTGATGTTGAATCCATGTTTTACCCTCTGCTGCTTTTTTGACCGTCACTTCCGCGCCGTGCACAAAAAACCACAGTCTCGAGCCTACGAGTTCCAATTACGATCACCAAGCAGACCGTATGGTTGCACGATCGGTCATACAAACTTCAAAGCTAGGGGCACCGCCCACTCTCCCATCGATAACCAATATAGAATACTCTTTTACCTGCGGGAGAGATTCAAGAAGGTAAGACAACTCCGGATCACCCCAGGACACCTAGTGAGAGAGGACAGCATATGGGAGCTGGGGCTGTTGCACTGCGACCCGCCCCCCAAGACCCTCCTAAAGCGTCACGCAATGTGTTACCTTGTTGGCGAGCAGACTTCACACGAAGGGAAGCAACTCGAATGAGAGAGACGACCTTTGAGAGACAATCAATCGTCAGATGGAAGACGGCGGAACTGAGCAAGACGTTGCTAGCCTTGCTTTTAGTGGCCAAGCACCAGACTCACGCTGCGATCCAATAATACAGCTCTCATCGTTGTAGACTAACGTCGGCCTGTATAACTTTGCATGTTGTCCTCCTCTGTATATCCATTGAACGGCTCGGGGGATAGACTTCTCTACTAAGACGTTTCTACCTTTTCGGCTTGTTTATTTTCAGACGCGGTAAGGGAGCTTTGCGAACGTCTCACCACATTATTCCTCGTCGGTCACGGCAACATATCCGCGTCCTGCTGTAATAATGCGCTGCGCTGCGTGTCCATTCATCGTACGTCACCTAGCCGAGGCTGCGATCCTGTGGCTTAAAGGCCCTTATCGAACTTATTCACGTCCTAGGGTCCTCTTTCTCCCAAAATAGCCCCTCCTCAGCCTTCTCATCTTCCTCATCCCAACCTTCATTCCCGTCAATTGTCATCTTGTTACTGTCTGCGTTTGTCGCTACTAATCTAACTTACCTAACTTCTTAGTTCAACCCCTAATGGCTATTAAAATAATACAACCCGTCCTCCATCAAGCTAAGGACGTTTATATTATAGGCAAGATACTCTAAAAGAGCAGCGAAAATGCTATTGCAACCTGAAACATCTGCCGAGCCAGCTATACGTACGAAAATACTAATACTGGTCTTTAAAATTCGAAACGCTAGGTAAACCTAATTTATACTATACACTTTCAAAATTCACACCTTGTACAAATAAAGTCTTCCATTGAACTTGAAAAGTCTACGAAGCCTGTAGATAAACCCATCAAGCCATTGCACACACAATCATAACAACTACAACACCAGGCAGCAAATGCAAAATTTCGCAACACAAGCTACTTACTATCTCCTAGTATTAGTCTCGTCACCCGTAAAAGTCAGCTTGCAAAGCTACTTGCTAATAACTTTATAAGCAATTATTAAAAGGCACCTGCAAAGCTAAGAACCCAGCGCTCACAGGGCTAGCTTAAAGCTTAAGACTACTAAAGTGCTTTAATAAGAGATGTGAAGAGGCCTCCTAGCTATAAAATGCTAAAATTCAAATGTATTATAACCCCTACTCATTAATCAAAATGTAGATGTCGCTTGCAGAAGACAACCTTACTCTGCCTAACGATGCACCCTGATAATAACATTAGTAGTGTATTAGGACTATGAACAGCGTCAGACATTGCCTTGCTTTGCCTTGCCCTTATTCAGCAAGGCACTGCTTTGCTTAAAAATTCCATTCTTATTAGATTTCCAGGTAAAAGGTAGTCCGCTCAACAAAAACAAAAACATACAACACCAGGTATTCGCTGGTGGTCACCCACCCAACTACTGATCCGGCCCTTATTGGCTTATTTAGGGGAGAGCGGACGGGATCCCAAGTTTTCCAATAGGTATGGTCGTATGTGCTAAACGAGCAGCGTTGGAGCATCCATATTGGCTGTGCTATTCTTTGCTCAGGGCCGAGTTGAGGTACTAGGAGGCTTGGAGAGTATGGGGGCAGGACAGGAATGGGACTTAGAAGTGGCGTGCATCAAGTGATTCATATGAGCTTGTGCTCCTAAGATTACGTGGATGTTGTTTATGTTCTGTGAAGGTTCATACGACAGAGACATGACCACAATAAGTAGACGTCAACGCGACCCCAGAAGGAGTAGCCTGCCTCAAGCTAAGAAGGAGGATTATGCTGCGATTTGGTGAGCGATGCGGGTTGACTGGAAGAGACTGCCATTGATCAAAATATACGAAAATACAATCTGGCATTGACTGATACCCCGAAGAAGGTTCTATCACCAGGCCTTATGCTCGCCTCGACCGAAAGCATGGCTGGTGCCGGGAGACTCATGTGGCCGAAGGAGCAAGCCAGAAGGGGCAGGATAGCAGTGGTGGCCATGGGCGAACACGTGGTTTGAAACTCGGTCATTCGGTGAAGCCAATCCTGACCGACGTCCGCCCCCATTGGCTGCCCCTCACCGGCCCTCGGCAGCCAGTCAAATCAAGGCATGGGGACCAGTGGGCCAGAGATGACGAGCAGTTGGTCGAGACGATGGAAGGGGCCGTTGACGCCCAAAAGAAAAGCCAAGAACGAGCACCAGAGGGCTGGGCGCATTTTTGCTGGGTCCATCTTTTTGATTGACTCAGACACTGGATCAACAGCCTTGAAAGAATCACGAACCACAGCAATCCTCAGTTTTCCTACGTTGCGCCCCATCAATTTGCCATTTAAAGGTCCTACGATTTCAAGAGTCTTAAACATCCCCTCATCGACCCGCCACAGGACAAGCCGCCTTGGGCGCCAGCCCAGAGGCAGCATCCACCCATCCATCACACGCCGCGCTGTGTGACTCTGGTGCATTCCCTCCTCATCCTGTCGCACGCCCTTGCCAATTCCGCCCTATGCCCTGTGGACAAGGCCTGGGAGCTGGCAAGTTCTTGCATCTTGCAGGACAAAACAAGAGGTTTTCTTTCCTGACCTCCACACCAGCCAGCGCGCCTCGAATCCCTTGGCTCAACTCACTCACCTCAACCTCAACGATACCCAAACAGGAGGACCCACATTGCAGCCATCGCCTTGCATACGCATTCTATCGCTTTCACCTCAGCCTTATTCTGATCTCCACGTTGCACTCATCGAATTGATACCCAGCTTTCAGCCCATCACTCGTTTCGCTTTTTTGCTGCCATGGCGATCAAGTCGCCCGAGGTTGCCGGCTGGATCGATGGGCCAGCCTCCAACCCCCATCACCCAGATGAGACGGACCCCCAGCTTCTCAAAGACAACTCTACCGTCAGATCCTATACCACCAGTCGTTTCACGTATCCCTCCATACGAACTTTTTATCGACGACATCCTCGCGTCGATCAGCTCCCCAAACCAGCGGCACCCCTGCTCGTGTTTATTCATGGTCTTGGCGGCTCCGTCGCGCAGTTCCATCCGTTGCTGACCAGCTTGGTGCACCTCTCCTCGTGCCTCGCCGTCGACCTCCCCGGCTGCGGACGATCAGCGTTTGATCCGGCGCCATGGGAGGCCTACTCCTTCGAGGCCCTCGTCGAACTCCTGGAGGTCGTCATTGAGGAGCACCGTCAGAAGGACCCGGAGGGCACGGTCATCCTTATTGGTCACAGCCTAGGGACCGCCTTCAGCGCACGTCTCGCGAGTCGTAGCAAACCTGGCCGCACTCGCCTCTCAGATCATGTGGTAGCACTGGTGGGAATCTGCCCCGTGTCCGCCCCGCCTCCAGAGGACAAGGTGGTGCTATTCAAGAGACTTTTATGGATCCCCGGCTGGATATTCGACCTCTGGCGACGGTGGGATCGGTGGGGTGGACCTGCCAGCGCCAGCGTCAATCGATTCGTTGGCGCCGGCGCTGACCTTCACTTGCGCAAGATTCAGGACCGCTTCAACACTCAGAGCCGCACGCCCGTCTGGCGCCGCATGGCCTGGGGAACATTACCTGAGTTTGAGAGCGGGAAGGCCAAGGGTGGCATGCCGGGTCTCGATGTTTGGGCTGGCCTCAACATCCCAGTCCTCCTCGTTGGCGGTGAAGCTGACACCATCACGTCGGCCAAGGAAGTCGCCAAGATCGAAACGTGTCTATCAGGCAAGGGGCTTTCTCCCTCCGAGGTGGCATCAGAAGATGGCGACGAGGAACTTCCCGACTCGGCTGCGCCAGTAAACACGTCGACGAAACCGTCCGATCACCTGCCGGCAACCATTGACGATATTCGCGAAGAAGATTTCAACCGAGACCGGCGAATGGTCAACCGCGATGACAGCACGCAAGACGATCCGTCCACTCCGAACGAGGGCCAGGCCAGCAGCATCCCGCCCCAGCCACGCCACCCCGCACAGACTTTCAAGTCCATCATCCTGCCGGCACCCGCCAACCATGCCCTCCTGTACATGCCTGCCACGGTGCGCATTCTGTCGGGCGTCATCTCCAAGTTTTTGCAAGACAATGTGACGAATCGTCTCAATCTCGGCTGGCAGCTGCAGCACCTGAACCGCGAGGGCAAGTGGGACGTCAAGAACCTAGAAAAGTGGAAGAAGGTCGCGCCCGTATCGGCCCCCATCGGCCGCCCGGGTGCCCCCGTATTCCGCGCCATGAAGACCCTCCGCGAGACGGACGACGTCCACAGCCCCTCGGAATTCGCCAAGGCCTGGGGCAGCATCATCCGGACTGTCATTGATATCAGCCACGACCAGCCCGTGTACGACCCGTTGACGATGGAGCAGGAAGCTGGCATCACGTACCGCAAGTTTGCGACGGTATCCAAGGTGCCCCCGCGCGACGCCGAGGTCGACATGTTTATCCAGCTCGTGGACCAGCTCCGCGAGAAACAGCGCTTGGCTAGCGAGGGTGGGGAGGAAGAGGTCGACGACGAGAAGAAGCAGGTCATCGGCGTCCACTGCCACTACGGCTTCAACCGAACGGGGTATTTCTTGGTGTGCTACCTCGTCGACCGGTGCGGGTTTGAAGTGCAGGAGGCCATTGACACGTTTGCAAAGGCGAGGCCGAACGGGATACGGCACTCGCACTTTTTGGATCAGCTGTTCATGCGGTACTCCGGCGTCGAGGGTGCCGGGGTGGCCCCCGGGGCTGGAGAGGAGCGATAGCGGTGTATGATACCACTGGGAAAGGGGGATTTTTTATGCAGCGGATTTGGGTAGTACGTCCTCAGCGAGACTCTTTGACTTTGACCATGGCATGAGGCACGACGTGAATGATTGCCGCCGCTTTGCAGGGTACTGTGCTGGTGGGAGGCTCTTATGCTAGCTGGCTGGCTTGGTCTCTGTGACTGGGTCTTTGATTTAACCGGATGCGAAGGCTGGCCATGGCCTGGGTTCGTTGAAAACTCGGTGTTTCGTCTCCTATTTGATGCCCCATCGGTCTATCGTATAACCCTACAGATGACCGCCCACATCTTCCATAGCTAACATGCATGATGGCTGCAAGTGTTCAGTACCGACAATTAGTATTGTAAAAACCATGTTGAAAAAATCATATCAATCCACCACCCAAACGCCCACACCATCCCGTCCCATCATAGCATCATCGTCCCCTCCTGGGCCGTCCTACGCCTTGTACCACCCATCCGGCGAATCCCCCAAACACTCCCCCACCGTAACAGCCCGGAACCCCCTCGCCCGCAGCGTGGAAATCATGTGCCGCGTCAGCACGCTCACCGTCGTCTCGTGCACGTCATGCGCCAGCACAATGGCGCTGTCGACGGCCGGATCCCAGCCGAGCTCGGCGTCAAACTTGGCCTCGGCCGCGTACACGGTGCCGTACTGGTTGTGCTCAAAGTCCTTGGTGTCGATGCTCGCGTCGACAATGTGGAAGCCCAGCGCCGCCATGTCGGCGGCGCAGGCGGCGTCGCACGAGAGAAAGGGGGCGCGCATGTAGCGCGGCGCGAAGCCGAGGATGGCGCGGAAGGCGTCGTCGTTGGCGGCCATGTCGGCTGCGCGCGCGGCGGGCGTCAGCGCCGACAGGTCTGGGTGGGTGTAGGTGTGGGAGGCGAGCTGGTGGCCGGCGGCGTAGGTGCGCTGCACGATGGCGGACCAGGGGTCTGAGGTCATTTCGCGGCCAAAGTTGGAGCCCGTGAGGAAAAAGGTCGCTGTCACGCCCTCTTCGTCGAGGACGTCGAGGAGCGACGACGTGAAGGTGTAAGGTCCGTCGTCGTAGGTCAGGGCTACCTGGCCCGGGTTGACGCAGGAGTAGAGAGTCTGGCCGAGGGCCGGGGCGCGGCGATGTCTGGTTGGGGAAGGAGGGCTGGTGGGCGTCAGTCTCGTGGTTCTGGAAGGGGGGGCATGGCCGTTTCTCACGTCGAGTCACGGAGGTGGAGGGCTGTGGGTGCAGTTAGAGTTGTTCCTGTGAGAGCCAGGAGGCTCAGGACTGTTGTTGTGTACATGGTGAGGTTTGTTTGTGAAGGCGCACTGCAAGACGTTGACGGCGGGTGAACTCGAGCAAGACGTGAAGAAATCAAGCAGGGAGAGGCAGTAGTACAAGTGCAAGCAGAGGGGCAAAGGCACGAGCAGAGATGAGGACGGCGACCTTAAGAAGACGACGGACTGGACAGGACTGTTGGGGCATCCTCACACTCCATACGGCCAGAGTCCAACCTCAGCTGCAGGAGGTTGGACTTTGCAACGCTAGAGAAGCACCAGGCACAGGAACCGCGTCGGACTAACACCAAGACGAAGGTGAAAGCCACCCGCAGAGCTAGTCGCAGTCGACATCATCGTGCTTCATGGTTG
This sequence comes from Verticillium longisporum, assembly GCA_019188255.1. NCBI lineage: Eukaryota > Fungi > Ascomycota > Sordariomycetes > Glomerellales > Plectosphaerellaceae > Verticillium > Verticillium longisporum. The sequence goes on from JAETXT010000012.1 coordinate 626,816, forward strand.
CCCGGATGGTTTGTGTTCACCGAAAGCGTGGGTCGGGTTCCCCGCGCAAGACAATGGTCGACTTGGCAGAGACAGAAGACGTGGACGACACCTCATCCGAGGTAGTGAGTCGTGGGCTGCCAAGCGGCGGGATACGGTGAATCGCGGGGCTTGACGACAGGGATCCCAGGTGCCGGTCTCGAAGGGGTGTCATCTTCGTTGTGATAGGCAAAGGGGCTCTTCACGGACGTGACCTGGCATGGCGGACATTTGATGTCAGACCTGAGAGGGTCACGACGTTGGCACTGTTGAACCGAAAGAAAGAGAGCGGCGGTGGTCTGTCGTTGGCCAGCCTGCTGTTCCAGCCCCCGCGCGCGAGTGGTCGTCTCGACGACACCAACAGCGCCTCTAGCCCCGTCTTGGCGTCGTGCGGTCGGTGAGGTCAGATTGAGTTTGGCCGGCAGCGCTACATGGGCCGGGCGCTCATCTGCAACAATCATGTGCCTGATCTAGCCCTGAGGCCCGAGACCAGAGGGTCAGGTCATGGTTCTCACGCTGGAAAGCTCCTCTTCGGAGTTCGGACTGTCTGGAGCCTCGTGGGCCAAAGTGAGACTGAAAACAAGACACTGGCTGCTCGGCGGACAATGCATGGCCATTTCCCCTTGGTCCTCACGCTCGCAGAGACGCAAGGGAAGGCCACGGATGCAAGCATCGGGAGCCGGACGATTCAGGTCGAGAAGGCTGTTGGACATGCAGGCTTTCCGCAGCATAGCCCGGCTGGGTAAGGGACGTCCTGTGGGGTCCTCCGAAAGAGACTGAAAAGCCGGTGGTCGGTGGGTGAGGTGACTTTCTGCTTGTGGTTACTGGAGTTCGTTGGTCTGTGGGAGATCGACGACAATGCCGCCTTTGTTTCGGCCAGCTTGACTGTCTCGGATGGTCGGTGACGTCGGTTAGTCGAGGAGGTCGGGACTCGTTTGAGGAGGATTACTGTAAGAACTACCCAACTGATGTGCTAGATGCAGAGGCTCTCGTTCGCTGTCGGACTGGAGATGGGGGAAAGACGGACGTCGGATTTGGGTTACACTGCGGCGGGCTGCTTCGGGCTGAGGGCTTGCAGGAGATGTAGTGGGCAGTCGGCGACAGGGCAGGAGATGCAGAGCCGAAGCTAGCTTGCTCACTGCCCAACCACACGCCGACACACTGAGACAGCCACAGTCAGCCACACAGAATGAACAAACGCAGACAGACTCGTGAAAATCAAGACAGTAGGATCAAAATGTCGAAAAATAAAAACATACAACATCAGGGATTCGCTGGTGGTCACCCACCCAACTACTAGTCCGACCCTTACTGGCTTATCTATGGGAGAGCGGACGGGATCCCGAGTTCTCCAGCAGGTATGGTCGTATGTGGCAGGAGGCGCGTGAGACACAGTACATATTCGGAGGCTATTCCCCGAGGAAAGTTTAGTTGGAAGCAAAGCCGGCCGGTGTACACCCATGGTATCTTCACGTTACTCATCTGGCATTCGAGGTGATACACGAAACTTAACTTATACGGTCAGCCTACCCTGATTCATTCTTTGGCAAGGGTGGGTACCTACTCCGGGCACGTATGTGCCTTGACAGGTATCGTAAGGTCCCAAACCCATTGGTGTTGAGTGTCCCTGCCTTGACCAGCACAGACACCTGAGCCATGCGGGACTTGTCTTCCTTTCACCTTGGTGGCCGTTGAGTCAGGTAAGCACATGCCTAGCGCAGGTACCTATTTGAATCAATACAGGATGACGAGAGACGGCGACTGGGAGGGAAAGGTCCCGGATGATTTCCCCTGAGCTGAATTGGCTCGCCCACCTGGACTTCCAGGTCAGGGGCCTTTTGCCTCTTGGACTGGCGTCTTGCGCATTTCCAGCACCCGGCGATTAGCCGATCACATGCAATGACATCCTGGTACCATGGCGACTCCGTGTATTTACCTATGCCAGGTAGTTGAAGGATGGCGTTTCCAAAAGAAGACATGGACCTCACTGATGGGGACTTAGTGTTTTTATACTAATTGGAATATGTAAAATAAATGATCACCAGTTGAATTTCAGTAATGCTACTCTCCTCGCATACTGCATGACCTCGGCGGGCTGTAAACCCAGTGTTCGTTCCCCAGCAGGTGCAAAGCTGCCTCACTTGTCACCTCTTTTTAGCCTGACGGCTTTTGGTAAGTAGCATGTTTCCCCAGCGAGCTTGTTTCTCTCGTTTGAGCCTTCTGTATGTTGTGTTTGTCACGTTTTAGTATTAGACGGCATCATTTTAAAGCGTATGTAGCTAGCATAGGTAAATAATAGACCAAGCTCAGGGGCTCCCCCATTATTTCAGATCCATTGAAGTGCTTTTCCCATTGTGAGTGACACCACTCTTCGCCTGCATGCCAAAGACAATAAAGGTGAGAACATTAAGAACAACTCATGCTTCAAGACCCTTCGCCGAAGACGCAAAGTAAACTTTGGTCAACGAGAAGCAAACTCCAGTCACGCGCCTCAACTTCATCAGCGAGACCCAAGCCTCCGGTGCGGACAGCATTCCCGCTGTCCCTCGTCCCCACAAAGCTTCCACCACCACCCGACGCAACGGTCCTACAGGGCGATACTGTAGTTCTACGAGGGACTCGAGGGACTGCGCAATATTTGGCCGATCCACGGACTTGGGCACCTCCGGCTCGTCCTACCGCCATTTTACTTCGACTCGGACGGAAGCCGGCAGAGTGCCTATACAAGGCGTCTTGTGAGCATCTTAGTTGCTCCTTTTTTTTTCTTTTTCGTTTGCTGCTTAAAATTGACCGACCCGTGAATCTACTTGGATCCCAGCAGCGATCAGCAACAACATGTATCACAACCATGCTTGTTCCAAGACATGCGTGCATTGGAAAGTATGGCCGAAGTTGATATACAGTGGAAACACCAGCCACACTGCGCCTCCCCCTGATCCACTGACAAGAGCGACGTGCAGCAGCGGAAGCCGCGCTGAATGGTCCGCCACGATGGCTTGCGTGGCCGCCGAGCCGCACAGTCGAACACCCCCGCCTACCACGACTGAAAAAGACAGACGACAGCCCTACCCGTCTGCTTTCCATCAGACGTCAGCAGTTGAGGGCTTGTTCATCTTGAAAACAACGTCATCCAATCTGCCCGCTAAGAAATACACCATGTTGGGAGGCTTCGCCAACGCCGTGTACTACCCCTCGTGGATCATCTACAAGGGCAAGCCCCCATCATCGTTGAACGTGACCCAGGCGAGCCATGTTCTCTACTCATTTGTCGGGTACAATTGTCACTTCTTTCATCTTGTGATGCTTGGCATGCTGACCGGATGAACAGCATCAATGAAGATGGAAGCCTGCGAGTACGTTGACCCAAGCTGCCATGTTGGTGCGGGTAACCACGATGACGACGATGACGGGCTGACCTCCATCAAGGCCATTGACGAGTGGGCCGACACAGGCGTCGAGGCCGACGGCGAGAAGGGTTGCCTCGCGGCCCTCGCCAAGCTGAAGCGCTCCAACCCGCACCTCAAGACGCTCGTGTCCATCGGCGGCGGCACCGGCAGCGCGCAGTTCCCCGCCATGGCAGCCAACCCGCAGGCCCGCGAGACATTCGCCCGGGCGATCCGCGCCTTTGTCGAGCAGCACGAGCTCGACGGCGTCGACAGTGAGCGTTCCCAACAGGCGCGGACATGAAAGGCGCCTCTGTACAAGAGCGAGCATGGTCATACTGACGAAAATGTGAACAGTCGACTGGGAGCACCCCAAAGACGCCCGCGAGGGCAACGACTTCTTGCACCTCCTCTACACGATCCGCACGCAGCTGCCGGGCCCACGCTACCTCCTGACGACGGCGCTGCCGCCGGGCGAGTGGGTGCTCCGCAACATCGACCTCGCGCAGGCGGCGCAGTACCTCGACCTCCTCAACCTCATGGCCTACGACCTCACGGGCGCCTGGACGCCCGTCGCCGGCCACCAGGCGCAGCTCCGCGCGCCGGCCCACCTCGCGCACCACGACTGCTGCCGCGCCCACTGCGCCGCCGGCGTCGACTACTGCCTGCGCCAGGGGTTCCCCGGCCGCAAGACCCTGCTGGGCGTGCCGGCGTACGCGCGCTACTTTCCCGGCGCCCAGGCGGCGGGCCACCCGTTTTCCGACGCCGGCGAGATGAACTATTGTGATTTTCCGGCGGCGTGGGTGGAGCAGGCGCGCGTCGACGAGGAGGCGGCGGCGGCGTGGCACGTCGATCCCGACAAGGGGTTCGCGAGCTTCGACACGCCGGCGAGCGTCCGCATCAAGGCGCGCTGGGTCAGGGAGAGGCAGCTCGGCGGCCTCATGTACTGGACAGGGTCGGCGGACCGGCCGGGCAGGGAGAGTCTTGTGAGTGCTGGGTATCTGGAGATGCACGGGTATGCGCCGCTGTAGGCACCTGCATATTGTTCTCCCTTTTTTTCTGAATACCATGAATCTGGACATCCTAGCCACAAACAAACCATCACTCGAATAAAATCTTTGCTGTCCGATCAAAGTGAACCTGAGGCTCTGCCGGAAAGTCTTGAATTTTCAGCAACCCCCGTTCCCATTGGCGCCCACCGCGCGCGATCTCATGGTGCCCCAAGCGCGCAAACAGGCCCCAGCGCCCTCTCCTCGGAAGCCTCTATAAAAGTCGCCCGTCCTGCCCGTCCATTTCCCCTTTCCTCTTTTCTTCATCATGTCGACAATACTTCAGTACGCCGCCCCCTACAGCTGCCTTCTCCGAAGACACCAGTCACTAACGAAGCGCAGGAGAATCATTTCTATAGTATTCGACCTACTCTGGGTTCTCCAAAAGAGCCACAGATCCCACCCTGGTTGATGATGTATATCCTCGACACCCTAGAGTGAATGGCTCTGGTTGCCCTCGCACTGCCTGCAAAGGTGGCGGCTCTTTCCTTCTGGAGGAAGCTGTAGAGAGGGCGTTTGATGATCTCGTCCCTGTCTTGCGGTCTTGCCCTTGGGCGCGCGGGCGGGGTGGGTGTTGACGGACGTCTGACAGGCGTGTTTTTTTCCTGCTTTTTCATTGCTGCTGGGCGTGGCCTGGTTGTGAAGAAGATGCATACGCGAAGAGATCGGATCCGTTTGCATGACTGGACGAAGCATCAAATGAATGTACAACCCCTATCGTGGACTCTGGTGTAAGGGCACCTCTCATTCAGCGTACACTTTTGTTTTGTATTGGAGAGCCTATCTGGGGAACAGGTTTGTCACTGAGATCATAGACCAAGTTCCACAGGACCTCTCGGTGGACACTAAAAACTCATCTTTCCCTTCACGCTTGAGTTTGATTATCTTGCCCGTTGTCTCTCAACGTAGTTGAACACCGAGTTAAACTAGGTCGCGGAATCTTAGCCTGCATGGACAAGTGTCATGCCAGTACTCACGCTTGCCTGCCACGAACCCTATCCCCAACATCGATACATGTTCGTGCTTTGCACCGGATGGTGTTGACACTCTCTTTCTGTTGGACATGCTCGAAGCATCTGAATTTTTTATGATGATGAATCAACACAGAAAGATCATGCGTTTAACAAGCCGCGATCGCCTACAATACCAGCCCATGGCGCCAAGAAAACCAAACTTCTCCATGCAACAGCCTCATAAGAACTAGACTGATATGGCTGCTGAATGACCTAATGCCGGCAACATAACTTATTCGCGCTGTTCAAATTCCCGTCAAACTCGTACAGCACCCGCCGGGTCGATCTTTTCTGCATCCACCACGTCCACCGCCTCCTGATCGACTGATACCGTAGAACCAGTGTACGACGAACCGATTTCTCCATTCTCAGACACATCTGCAGTAACGGCTTCATCCGTGACAAAACTTGCGTCCGAGTCCGCCCTGTCATGATACGCCACAAACCCTTCGACAGACCCCGCCAGCGTCGAGGCTGACCCGACATCTGGCGCCATCCCCTCGGGACCCTTCTCCGGATTATGCGCCGGCAGCAGCTCGTCACTGACAGCGGCCCCGTTTTTAATGTGCGCATGCGTGCGAGGGCCGGTATAGTAGCGCCGCCCCCCAAGATACCAGTAGGCCACCGAGAAGATCAGGGCAAACGCCAGCACACAACTCGCGTAGTTCATGTTGGACGCCATCACAGGCCGCCGCGTAGGCAGCATGAAGATGGCCGACAGAAACGCATTCCAGATAACGGCGTATATGTTGATGAGCCTGCTGAAACGACCAAGGTGCCAGGCACCGCGCTCGCATCGGGCGGGAAAGAGCAGTTTGCAAATGATCGGAATGCAGTATGACCAGTTCAGCGCAACGGCGCAGACGTTAAAGATGGCTGCAATCAGCACGGGCGAGCCGAGACCGATGAGGTTGATGGACGCACAGAGGGCGACGTAGAGCCAGACGGCTGGAACGGGTGTGTCGGTGCGTTTCGACATGCGATACCAGACCCGTGAGAGGGGAAGCATTTGGTCGCGTGAAAAGGCCCAGATCGTGCGAGAACCGGCGTGGATGGAAGGAATGCAGACGCAATTCATGACGAGGAAGGCAAGCAGTGTGAAGAGGACTGCAGGAGCTGGGCCGAATACGTTGTAGAAGATCTGGGCCACGGGCATGCCGGTCGGGGTAGCCGCTAGAGCAACAGGGTCTCCCATAGTGAAGACGAGGACAATGTTGTAAAGGAAGCCAACAATGTAGGTGAAGGCGGCGGCAGATGTGATGGCCGTCGGGATGACGCGGGAGGGGTTCTTCGTCTCCTCCGCAATATGACCGACACCATCGGCGTTGGCGATGATCCAGGCTACGCTGAGACAACCGAAGAAGAAGCTAAATTCAGGAGGTTTCCACCCGGACTGTGTCTCGAGGTTGGTGAAGACGTATTCGGGCGTATGCTTGTTGTTGTCCACAACAAGCAGGGCCAAGGATACCGCAAGCAAGATTGAAATGTGAATAATGCCATAAGTACTGGTGATTTTGCTCAACCAATGTGTGGGGCATGTGTTGATGAGGCCATGAAACACACATAACGTGGCCATGACGCCCGTGATGTGAGCCTGTGTCGGCTGGTAGGAGAAACCAGAAGCAATAGAGACAGCGGAGAGGAGTATCTGGGAGGCGCCATACTCAGCGGAGGCAGTGCCCGCAACGGTTCCTACGAGGTTGAGCCATCCTGCATTGTTAGTTTCGATCCGAAGCGACTGGTTCAGGAGCAGCTTACCGTCAATCCAGGCAACTACGGCAACATAGGATGGGGGGCATAGATACTTAATAGTAAAGTACATGCCACCTATATGAGGGTCAGTATCCATTTGATTTGCCCCAAATCCCGATCACTACATACCAGAGGTAGGATACGCGGAGGAAATCTCAGCTATGGAGACGGCCAACGCCATGGCACCGGCGCCACCGATCAGCCAACACCAGACGATGGAAGCAGCCCCGCCAGCTACCAAAGGGTAGCTGAAGGTGGTCATGATCGTGGCATAGAGGCCAGAGATGCTGAGCGCGAAACTGAAGCAGGGCCACGATGTAAAGCGGCGTTTGAACATCTAAGGATCGCGGATCAGTTAGACCACGGTTCATCTCACTCTGAGGGCGCAGACAGCCAGAGAACGTCGAAGAGGAAAGGGGGCCATACAGGAACGCAACCAAGAGCGGCAAGGCGCCGATCAGCCTCGTCCATCTCTTCAGATGCTTTATTGATGCGGCTGACATGGATCGAGGAGGGTGGGGGTTCGGCGTCGGTTTGAACTGTTGGCGTGGATGTCATAGTGGCGGAGCGTGCAAGTCAATTCAAGACTTGGCGACAAGGGTGAAGGTTTAATATCCAAAAAGAATTCGCTTGATCACACAGAGTCTTGAGTGGTAAGGATATGCTGAAGGGGTAAACAGAAAAAGCCAATCAAATGGTAGTCCAGTGACTTGGCCGTAGTAGAGGGAACATCTGTTAGATAGACGCTTCTTTTTGTATGAGGTTTTCATCTTCAACACGACATCTCGATGTCGAGCTTCCACGATCAAGAAGTTACTGTTATGACGCGAATGACGTGTAGTGCGTTGGCCTGGAACTCTGGTCGGCGGAGGTTTCCACACGAAGAATTGGAGACGATGGAGAGTTGAAGCTATCGTGGGTCCAGTTTTCTCCAAGCCAAGCATGGCAAGCACAGGGCTGGAGCAAGCTCCGGGTCATCAGTGGCGGCCGCAGAGTAAAAGTCTATCGTGCACTGCATCCTTCTTCTGTTTGCTAATGATGAGGTGGCTGTACCGCGCATTGATGTCGTATCGGAGGTGTGGATGAACAATACCAGTCATTCTGGTAATCAACGCAGGGATCCAGCTAGCAAAGTCAGAATTGAAACTACCGGAATGATCATGATTGAGGTGGCTAGAGATGGAAAGGCAAAGGCTGAAGGCACAGTACTACAGCTCGAGGATGGAGTTTGAACACCTGGTGGTAAGGTGGCGTGGCTGGCGGCCGACCACAGCAAAGGCAAGCGCTGCAAGCTAATCGAAAGGCCTGAAATGCTGGCGCGAAGATGGGAGCCGCCCTCTCATTCCACGTTTGAGCTTATGTTGGACGGCGCCTCCCACCATGTCGAATTCTCTGCGACCAAAAAGGCCCAGAGCCTCAGAACCCGCAGACGGTCGCATGTGAAAGCCGCTCTGGCGCGGACGGCGAACGGAGATTCCTTTCCTGCGATTGCAAATCCCATGTACTGATTTGGAAGGCTGGTGGTGCCTGTCGTCTCGGAGGCGGTGGAACGTGATCTGCGTGCAAGCTTGGCTGGTCCAGCGGAGGTTTTGCCGCGGCTGAATGGTGCTACCAAGCCCCCAGCTGCGACTGCTGTGCATGCCATGCCTGCGGGGATCGTGATGAAGCCGTTGAACGTAGGTCCACGCATCAGGAGAAGCGGACCATTTTGTGCTTTCGACGTCGGAATGAACAAGCGATGAGACGAAGAAACAAAATTCGCATCAGGTGAGGGCAGTGTAAAGGCTATCCAGCGTGAGGATACCGGACGAACTGAAAGGATGTTTCAGAGGCAGGACGATAAAAATGAAGCACCAGCAAACAGTCAAGACGGCGCCTTGGTCTGTATGCCTGACAGTGACGGCGACGGCGACGGAGGGACCGTTCGGCCTTGGTTCTGGTAGCATACAGAATCGTCATCGACGACCAGTTGACGCTCCTCTTCTGTTCTCCTGTCTCACGATGGCGCCCAGAAGGCACCTTCGTTTCAACCCCGTGATGGCTTCCTCCGTCAGCACCCTAGTTGCGCTGTATTGTTGGGGGATGCGGCTGGGGTCAGGCAGGTGCAATGGCTCGAGGATCAGGTGCAAGGAGGAGCACCTCCCTTGAAGCACCCCTGGCCTGGTCATGTTCAAAAGGCTAATGAATACGGTATCAAGGCAGGCAGAGGCAGTCTCAATCCAGGGGCAGCACATGGCGGCAGCTGCAGCAGGTAGATCCTGCCAGGGCCAGGTAACCAGGGCCAGGCAGGGCAAGCCCCCCCCAGATCGAGCACGGCCCACGCCGCACAGCCAATCCGGCTCTTCGGCAGGTCCCAAGGTCCAGGGCCTCGTCTCAAGTTCGCCTTTGGTCCCCCATTTCGTCCCCTCACCACCAATCCTCGTCAACCGCACTTCCTCTGCCCTCCTCACCACCACCTGCTGCTACACAAATGGTTTCACACGCCAGCACCTTCGGGCTGTTCAGCCAATGGCCCGCCCATGCACCTCATTGACAGCCGACGACCAGACGACAGGAACCGCATCATCATGCTCCATTGACCAGGCCCCGTTCCCTGCGTCGCTCAGTGATCGGACGGGAGATGGACCTCGTCAACCACTGCTGCGACCCCTCTTTGACCTTGCACTTTGTCTTCGAAATGCCCGAGTTGCCCCCCCTGGACACCGTTCTCCAAGGCTGACGGTCAGCGGCACAAACGGCGCTTAGATTTTCTTGGGCTTTTGGCCTCGTGAAACGGGCCTTGAAAATGGTGCGTTGGAAACGAAATTGAGGGGAAAGGGGGCGAGCAACAACGTTCGTCTCGTGCTTGCATGACCATGTCCCTGGCGAACTCTGGCGGCATGACGACCGGCGTATATCTCCCACGCACCGCCCATCCTCCCATCGTCGGAGACTTCTTGGGAGAGTCAGTCGATCATCACGGCTTCGCTCTTTTGCGCAGCTAGCTCTGTCCAAGCACGTTCCTTTCCTTTTCGCGCCTTTCCGTTTCTCTTACCTTCGCTTCTTGAAATCTGCAGTGCAGGTCCCTGTTTACTTCACTTCTCACCTTCACTCGCTCATCAGGTCTGCCTCTTCTTTTGCACGCCACCATGCTGACCAAGCACATACTTCTCTCGGTGCTCGCCGCCCTCGTCGCTGCGACCCCAACGCCTCGCCGCCGTGCCGTCGAGGCTCTCGATCCTGACGCCGCCGCCGAGGCCCACCAACGGGATGACACTGCTACCCGTGCCTTTGCCAATGTGTCGGTCCAGACTGCCGACGGCCGATGCCTCTTTGTCGACCCCCTGTCCGGTGATTTTCGTGCGAACTTGACCCCCGTGCAGCTCGCCGCCTGCGGATCGACAGAAGGCCAGGGCTGGGATGTCATTACCGCTGGAAAGCACAATGACCAGCCAGGTCAGGTTCTCTTCGTGAACACCTTGGTATACTGGACCCTCATCCACCAGTATGGACTCGTATGCTGATCATGGCAGACCCAAGCATGCCTCAATTTTGACAGCCGTAACGGCAACGTCAACCTTTTCTCCTGTGGCGGCCGCGCGGCCGGTGAGGGCGAGGTCACCGAGTCCCAGCTCTTTGCCTATGCAGGCCGCATGGCACTATCTCTGAAGCCGAAGAACGCCGAGGGCCAGTGTCTCGTCACAAACGGAGACACACTCGGCGTTGCCGCTTGTGCCGAGGGCGAGACGACGCAGAGGTTCAATATTGGAGGCATGTCCATCCGGTGGAAGCGGAGTCCTCACGGTGCCGGCTTCGGGGCCGGCACTCCCTCGTTTCTAGGGGGTTCAGGCAGCGCAGGTGGCCTCCCCAATTTGGGTGGTCTTTTTGGTGGTGGCGGTGGCGGCGGCGGTGGCTGGGGACGCGGGGGGAACGGGCGTGGGCACGGCGGTAACTGGGGCGGGAATGGAAATGGCAACGGCAACGGCAATGGGAACGGTAATGGAGGTGTCATGCCGCCTCCCGCTGCTCCCCCCGTTGCTCCTCCCGTCGCCGAGCCCACCCAGCAGCCTACCGCTCCCAACGGGGCTCCAACACCAATCTTCTCAACTATTTTTCCCGATGGCGGTAACGAAGGTGGCAATGGCAGCGGCAACGAGACCGAAGTCCTGCCTTGTTCGACAGCGGCCCCCGTTACGGGCTCCACGACTTCAAGGGCTGCCCAGCCCACGGCACCCCCTGGTGCACCGACGCCTATCTTCTCCCCCGTCCCCCCCAATAGTGGCAATGATGGAGGCAATGCCGGTGGAACGGGGGGCAACGCCGGCAGCAATGGAGGTAACCAAGGCGGCAATAATAATAACGACGATAACGCAGGCACTCCCGCTCAGACATCGTCTTGCGCCCAAACCAGAAGGACCACGTCTGCCGCTCAGCCGACCGCTCCACCAACTGCACCCAGCGGCGCCCCGGAACCTATTTTCTCAACTATTGTTCCTGATGCTGGAAATGGCGAGGATAACAGCGGCGGTTGTGGTACTCCTGCCCCGGCTTTGTCCTCGACCACAGGGTGCGACGTATCTCGGGCGCCACCTGCGGTCATAAAGCCACCCACGCAGCCCTCGGCTCCGGAAGGCGCCCCTACACCAATCTTCTCTATCGTTGTTGGTGGTGGTGGCGCGGGTGCTGGAGGGGGCAAAGGCGACGGGAACGGCAATGGCAACGGCAAAGGGGAGGACAAGGCGGATGACGCCGCTCCCGAAACACCCGGTTCTACCACACCCGCCAACCCCACGGCTCCGATCCCCGTCTCCCGAGCCGGCGGTACCCTCAACCTCACGGCCGCGGCGGAGGCGCACCAATTTGACTCTGGCGCCACCCGTCCCATGCAGTTCGTCTCTCTTCGAGCCTCAACCGGCGAGTGTGTGTCCGTTGATCCCACAGCTGGCGATTTCCGCCAGAACCTGATCCCTCTCGCTCTCGTACCCTGCTCTGGAGCGCCTGAGCAGAAATTCGATTTTATCATGGCTGGTGTCCACAACGATGGTTCCAGGCCGGGATCTGCTCTCGTGGTGAGCGTTGTGACGAACGGCTGTGTTAGCACGGACAGCCGAAGGGCGGCTGATGACAACGTGACCGTATTTTCTTGCGGTGGACGTGCCGACGGCGAGGGCAAGACGGACGTCGGACAGCTTGTTGATCTCAAGGGCTCTAAGGAGGGCGAGTCGTTCGTCTGGCAGCCAGCCAACGGAAACGGGCAGTGTATTATTCCTGGGCAGGGCAGGCTCGTACTTGGTGCTTGCGGTGGAGCGGATTCGACCTTTGATATTGTCCATGTTGGACCTGATGCTAGATAGCTTGGTCATGTGTTGGCCTCATGAAGTAGTAAAATTTTGCATTATTCTCATTCCGATGCCGTCATGTCTGCGAAACCTGTCCTCTTCTGGCATAGAGTATGGAGTTGGAGCCCTCGGTCGGGTGCAACGAGTTGACAAAGATGTGAGGTCAATGATGACCGGGTTCTCTTTGATAAGTGTGAGATGCTTGACCTCTTGGCACAGCCCACAGCAGGGCCTAAGGTTGCACGGCTGGTGTTCATATATATATGGGGGTAAAATGCAGTGCTCGGTGTGAGAGCATAAGATGAGAGTGTCGTCTGAACTCAAGTACATTAGCAGTTCCATGGACTTTGTGTCAGGCTTTCGGCAATAGCGCTGCAGCCCATGACTTCCATTCAATTCACGCATGCAATTGATGCACATCACGTCAAAGGGACGCGCGCTGGTATCGACAGGCGTTGCTGTCTTGGATTCTCGTGGGGCGAAGCTTGTCTGAAAGCTTGTACGTGAGGAGCACTGTAAAGTTCACTTTGACTACTGCATTGCAGTTGACGTGCCACTAAATCATTCTGGGCAAGGCTTGTATGGGTACGTATCTTATCTGCGATCACCACGTGCTGCCGCCTGCTGTCGTCGATCTTGCCGCTCCCCTCAATAGAGCTCTGGAGTTTGTCTCCTTCACGCCATCATTCTTGATCAATTTCCTCGTTCATCAATCGCAGCATCGCTTTCTTCCATACTACGTGGCAGTTATACCCTCTGGAAGGGCCGGGCCGCACCTTTCGTGACCCTAGCCCACAAGCACGACGACACACGGCCTGACCACTCGCAACCAGCTTTGACCCTGGCCAACGATCTGCGACTCTGCCATCATCCTGGAGGCCAGTAACCCTGCAGAGCACTGCCTCGCGCTCTGTCGGCCATCGTCCGTGAGACAACACTTCTCCAAAACACTCATGTCGCCCACCTCCAATCGTCCCCCCCGCGATCTCTTGCGGTCCTCACCATAACCAGCCATGGCCGAAGACTCGACGCAATTTCCTGTCCTCCAAAAGGTCGAGACGGCTCCCGACGAGCTGGTCTCGCCGCATACACAGCCCTTGAAACTCAAGACAACCATCAGTCCCACCCCAGGCCTGGCACATCGCACGAACACGGCCTCCTCTGACCCCGAAACTCCCTTCTCCCCCGTCCGCCGACGTGCCGATTCTCGCGCCAACACATTCCGAGCGGTCGACGATTACGATGATATTGCCTTCGACTTCGAGTCGCACCGCCCAGGCTGGCAGCCCGGCTCTGAGCCCGGCTACGACCCTTCGAAGCCGGACGGAGGACACGCCTCGGTCCCCGCCCTGCACGCCGAGTGCGAGATCACCGTGGCCGACTTTGACGAGGGCCGTGTCGAGAGCCGATCCTTTGGCAACGAGGACTTTATCGAGTACCTGCAGAGGCCGCAGCCCGCCTGGAGCAAGTGTCGCTGGATCAACATCAATGGCCTCAGTTGGGACGTCATCCAGGCGTGCGGTCAGCACAAGGGCCTGCACAAACTGGCTATTGAGGATATCATGAACACCCGCAACCGTACCAAGACTGACTGCTACCCGACCCACGCCTCTCTCCTGCTGACGCTGCTGAAGCTCGTCCGGCTCGTGGATCCTGACAGCGACAGTGACAGCGATTCCGACTCGGACAGGAGCAGCGTTCTCACGAAAAAGTCGGCAAGGGGCTTCATGCGGGCGAAGAGGTGGCTTAGCGGCAGCGGGCCGGATGCCGGAGCCATGAAGGAATCTGCAGCCAAGACGGACCCGGAGAGGGCTGCCGTGCCGGCGAAGACTGCGCACATGTCTCGCCGCGACCGTGTCAAGGCCAAGCTCGGTTTCAGCGTCGAAGACCCCGATCTGACACCAGACGACAGCATTCTCGTCCGTACGCTGCAGCGCTACCATGCCTCGCCGAACGAGGCTCGTACCGATTACATGGAGAAGCACTCGTCGCTCAACTCGCGCGACCTTGCCGTTAGTGCCGAGCAGGTCTCGATCTTTCTCACCTCAGACAACACTGTCATCTCGTTCTTCGAGGTGTCGGCTCGCGACATCGAACGGCCGATTGCGCTGCGTCTGTCGACTCCCGGCACTATCCTGCGGCAGTCGTGTGACGCGTCGCTCCTCGTCCAGGCCATCATCGATGCCATCATCGATCTGGCTCTTCCTCTGACGGCTGTCTACCAAGATGTCATTGGGGATCTCGAGCTCGACGTTCTGACGTCGCCTAATATCAAGCAGAGCAGACAGCTGTACATCTGCATTTCTGAGATCAACAAAATGCTCACGTTTCTGAACCCGATCGACAATGTGGTCAACGTCTTGCGCGATCACGCGTCCGACCTGCGTCCCGACATTGCGGCGCGCGAGCTCCGTAACCCGGCCTCGGGCGTCATCGTCACGCCTCTAACGCACACGTACCTCGGCGACGTCCTCGATCACTGCGTCATCATCACGGAAGCCATGGAGCAGATCAAGCGCAGCGCCGACAACCTCATTGACCTCATCTTCAACACCATCTCGGCGAACCAGAACGAGAGCATGAAGCAGCTGACTGTGATCACGATCATCTTCCTGCCGTTGACCTTCATTACGGGCTATTTCGGCCAGAACTTTGAGCCGTTTCCGCAGCTTGCCTATGGTATTCCTTACTTTTGGAAGATTGCGGCGCCCGTCGTCTGCATCACCGTGACAGTCATGATGCAGGGCTGGATCCGGCAGTGGATCACGAAGATCTTGGCGAGGAGACAGATCGTCGCGGCTAGGAAGCGGGGACAGAGGAAGAGGAGAAAGCAGGCATAGGAGACGCCTGCGAGCGTCATCGGCGGACGAAAGGCGAGCAGTCTGTTTGCGCAGGCCGAGGGGCGGAAGTGCTCCGGGTGGTGTGGGAGTTGAATCGGCATGCACGTCTGCGGTCGTTTGGCGTTTGGGCTTGACACAAGTGATTTGAGGCTCGTTTGAGTACGATACCCCTTTCTGTAGCAACTTTGATTGCTTTGATTAGTCTTTGCTTGCTTCTTGCTGTATTAGGTGTTGGAATAAGGGCAGGCCTGCGGGCGAGTCCGTTACGCGGGATCCGTCCGATGTTCGGCGGGGCTCCGTCTGCCGCACGTGATGATACCCATTCAACATTCTTTTCACTTCTCAGTGACTCGACATGCTCATACCTCACCGTCTCACAACTCACGCATCACTTCGCCCTCAACTAAGCAAAACGCCACACCTAGCATACACTCGTTTGCCAATACTCGGTCCAAGTCCCAAATCAAACATCGTCACACCGCCCAGCACCATGTCCACACAACAACCCCTCCCGGCCTCGGACCCCACAACGGAAGCTCACATTACCGACTACCACGCAACCCGCTGCCTCGCCTCCCCGCTCTACGCCTTCCTCCTGTCCCCGGCTGAGCACGGCCTCCGCCTGACCCACGCCTCGCGCGGCCGCGTCGTCTTCCGCCTCCCCGTCGCGGCCTGCCACCTCAACGCCGCCGGCGGCCTGCACGGCTCCGTCTCGGCCACCATTGTCGACTGGGCCGGCGGCCTCGCCGTCGCGGCGTGGGACCTGCGCGGCGGCACGGGCGTCAGCGTCGACATTCACGTCAGCTACGTCAGCAGCGTGCGGCTCGGGGAGGAGGTCGAGATTGAGGGCTCCGTGGACAAGGTCGGCGGCAGCCTGGCGTTCACGACCGTCGGCGTGTGGAAGGTGGAGGAGGGACGGAGGGGGGCCGTTGTGATTACGGGGAGGCATACAAAGTTTGTCAGGGGGAAGGCGCCTGCGAAATAAGCGGTCGTGGGAATCGCCCTGCTGGTGGCCTCAACGACTCTGCGGCTCGATGGAAACCTCGGGTGCAATCGATACATGATGAACAAGGTTTTCTGTCGGGAAGTTTCGTCTCCTATGAAGAGTGTCTCTTCCTCGGGTTTCGCCTTTGTTTCCACTTCCTCTCTTGTCAAAGGTACTGGCGGTTCTATTGTTTACGTGGATTTTCGGAATGCATTGTTATGAGGCCATCATTCGGCAAACCTGGCATTGACCAGTTCTTTTCTTTGACTTTTTTTTTATCGTTGGAATCCCGTCTATGTGCTGATTGGTCTATCATGTTCCCAACGAATGAGAACGTGCCCCTATTCATGGCAAAGAGTACCTTTTTTTTTATCGTTGGAATCCCGTCTATGTGCTGATTGGTCTATCATGTTCCCAACGAATGAGAACGTGCCCCTATTCATGGCAAAGAGTACTTTTTTTTTATCATGTTGGAATCCCGTCTATGTGCTGATTGGTCTATCATGTTCCCAACGAATGAGAACGTGCCCCTATTCATGGCAAAGAGTACATTACCAAGCCATTTCGGTGGTGGCTCAAAATGAGAGATGTCACAGATACAATCAAAATTTGGGTAAGGTAGAGCATCCGAGTAAAAGAGCAGATCAATCAGTGACTTCAATGGTTTGATTCATAAAAGAGTCGTGCAATCGCAAGGCCATAAGCGTTTCTCGTTCAAGTCCAATATCATGATGCAGGCTCTTACAACGTCGGTCCTGCTTTGAATGAATCTGCAACTTGCTCAACAACGGCTGAGCTCAGCAATAAACATCGGCGCGAGCTTTGAGACTTGGCAGTCCATGTCGCCGGCCAATCCTTACAGGCCGCCTGCCACGCATTTGCCACCATTGAAAGCCGCCGAGGCGGCTGCTCTCCAAACGGCAGAAACATCGTTGATCATCTCTTGCGTGTAGAACAACCGACAGTCAGCAGCACGGTAGACATACTGACTCGGCAGACCGTCGTCGATGTGCTCGGGGAGAATGGCGTCCTTGCCATTGACGACGCCGTCCGTGCTGCGATTGAAGGCGAGTGGAGTGTACCTTTCTAGAGCAGCCCGATTCGAATCGGACACTTTGAATTTGAGTGCGAGCTGTGCATAGAAATGAATGTCAAAGAACAGGATAGCCTGCGGGGCTGAGACGCCGCCGATAGCCTGCATGTCACCCTCGACGGGCCGGCCGCCGATGGCGATAGACTTGACGCCGCCCTGGGTACGCAGGACCTCGGCTAACGTAGAGCACGAGGACATGCAGGTGCCATCGTGGAGCATGACGATATTCTCCGGCGCAAAGGGAGGCTCCATGTTGGCCCGGGTACCGTGGCCACTGAACTCGATGCCGAGGCCAAACGTTGCGTTGCTGGCCTCCAGAGGGTCTGAAAGATTCCACCGCATAAGAGACGTGTAAGGCGTGTCGGCGAAGATTTGGGGCGTAAATTTATCCTCGAAAGATTGGAAATTCAAGTTGGATGTGTTGATGTCATGCCTCCAGTTGAACCACGTCTCCGCAGCCACAACAATGTCGTCGCTGGGGGTGGTCGCCAGATCCACTCCTGCGACGGCCTCAGAATAGGAGCGTGCAATGGCGTCGAAGCCTGGATTCTTTCGCCAGCGGCCATTGTCCTGTGGCTTCTGCTGCGGGAAGAGCTGGCCAAACACCTCGTACCCCAGGATGGCGAAGCCACCAGCGTTGGCCTGCAAGTCAATGATGAGCTTCTTTTTCCCGGCTGCCTTTGCGCTTTTGAAAAAATCGTCCATGACAGATTGAAACTCTGCTGATGTGTCGGGATCAAAGATGAGCACTGATAGCACGGCAACGTCATCAAAACCCTTGCCTTCAAGATAGTACCCAGAGATCACCCCATCAGCGGAGGCCCGTATAGGCTTAGGATAATCGTCGCCTACTGGCTGGTCGGCACTGGGGGTCTGTGAATTGTCGCTCACAAGCTGCGTTGCGGCGGACGAGTCGTCAGTTGCCCGTGGGGTGCAGAACCTTTCGTAAAAGCTGGGACCATCAACTACTCCCGTCATGTTGCCCTTGACCAACGCCTGGTTTTCAAAGGTCACTTTGGTTCCGTTGTCGAATGTAAGGGAAGTCTGCGGGCCTTGGTAAACGTATCGAAGTCGGCCACTACCTGCAAAGTAACCTGAGCCGAGACCGGCTGCAGAGTAAGCAGCCGAATAAAACATGCTGTTGTAAGCAGCGTCTGGGTCGCGGGCCCACGTCACTTGGTAGATGGTGTCTTCGAGGTACTTGACTGGGTCCTGGTC
Organism: Verticillium longisporum; assembly: GCA_019188255.1. Classification (NCBI taxonomy): domain Eukaryota; kingdom Fungi; phylum Ascomycota; class Sordariomycetes; order Glomerellales; family Plectosphaerellaceae; genus Verticillium; species Verticillium longisporum. Next base: position 645,485 of record JAETXT010000012.1, read on the forward strand.
GTTTATCTTTGTGACTATAGGAGCAGTCGACGGTGATGCGATTACATCCTCTGCGATCAAGTCAGTAACACTCTCTTTCTGGTAACTCCTCCTGTCGGAGCAAGAGTTTATGCAACGTCACTTACCGTAAACCTTGATCACCGGCAACGAGGTGCCATCCTCACTAATGGATACCAGAGAGCGCTGTCGTTGCCACTGAAAAGCTCGGCTTAGGGCATCCGGGTATACGACCATGTGAGAGTCATGGGCAGGGCCAAATACGCTCCTGTAGAAGTCGTCCTGGAAAGCATATTCGCTGTCATACTGTCCTGTGGCAACCTTCTGTCGCATTTTTTCCATTGCCGCATAGTAATCATGAGGAGGAAAGAAGTAGTCCGGTGGTGGGTTTGCCTTGTAAGTCGGATCGGTTTGCCAGTCAAGATAAGGTGCGACAGAGTCAAGGTAATCTAGCGCAGCCTGCTGACCAAGAGGAACAGACTGGAGACAGCTATGAGCTATCTTGGCTGGGACCACGGGCAAGGCTTGAAGGTCATGATTAACAAATGCGTTTTGAGTAGGGTGGAAGGATCTGCCACTGACATGCAGGATCGGCAGCAATCTGCTCAGCCCAAGAAGCGCTCACTGCGGCACATGGTTCCGTTGTCCGACTTGCCCTCAGCTTTTGGCCAGGGGTTGTGGGTGTCGCCGAGGACCCTAGAACCCATGCCGCAATCAGAGCCAGGGGTCCAGTGGAGAGGCGATTGTCACGGAGTCTCATTGTCAAGATGATCAAGATAACACAGCTTGGCGAACGTAGGAGAAGTGGTAGTTTTCTCAGTTTTGAAAGATGCGATCAATCAGCAGCAGCTTCCGAACTCTTTAAAGTAGACTCACTTCATTCAATGTACCTGATCATTTCATGAATCGCTCCCGGACTTCGGGACACCCCGTGATGGGATGATTGAGCTTGTGACCCAGGTGTACGAACACGGAAACGAAGGCAAGGGACCACCACTAGTGATATGCGAGCCGGCACCTTAATATGTTCGCTTTCGCACGCTTGAGGTTGCCAATGTGACAGATTGAGAGTCGATCCGGCTACTTCGGCGCGGCTTGTAATCGGCAGGCAGGGATTTAAATTGGCGGAAAGTCCAACTCCTACCTGTGCTTTCCTACCCGTGCTTTCCGGGCACCTACTCAGGGGTAGCCCAACATCCAAGGACAGGAAGAGAGGTTGCAGCTCTACAGGCTAAACTTAATAGTAGAGATTGAGGGTTGGTCTTGATCTGTTCGTTTAGAGACCAAGTAGCTCAATGGTAGATACGAGTCAGCCCCTTGCCATAGTGAGGTTTTTAGGTTTATCCAGCAGGACCTTGGTGGCCAAGCCACTCCAGAGATAATCATTAGCTCCACCACCAAGGGCACACATTCACTGATTGCAGCTTCCCGCCATCGCGAACAAGCTAGTGACTAAAGACACAGGAAGGCCGGTGTGACCTTTTTCGAACTTGCGTTACAATTATCCTACTCTATGACGCCAGAAGATCAGTTTTGAGGTTCGAAGTGGCCTGATAGAGATCTGCTGATGGAAAAACTGTTCAGATGGAATGGTTGTTGCCTCTGGTGGAGCACGTATCTTCACATCAGCAGTCGATGTTCCCTCGGAGGCCGGAGCTGATGAGGACCGGCATCGGCACCGGCACCGAGCGCCACACGGGGGCAAGGCCGGCTACGCCCGCGTTGATGCTACCGGCTGCCGGACCTTTACAAGTGCTTTTCCGGGCCCCGGAAGGCGGACCGCCGATGGTATGAATTGTTGATCAGTCAAAACTCACAAGAGCATGATCTGGCAACCGAAGTCACTATGGAGCGTGCCAAGAGACGTACACCACTGGCGGTGACCTGCCCCGTTGAGCGTGTATCTTCGGCAGTTACATCAATCGTTGCGTGCACTTTTCGAGGTTGAGCCGTAAGCACTCCTCAGTTACGACTTGTCACAAACATGGGTTGCTCCACCTGCACAGGCCCACAACGCTCCCCACAAGAGTCATTTGGCACGCCAGATGTCACACTAAAGGAGAAATATCAAAACAAAAGCCAAAACATACAACATCAGGGATTCGCTGGTGGTCACCCACCCAACTACTAGTCCGACCCTTACTGGCTTATCTATGGGAGAGCGGACGGGATCCCGAGTTCTCCAGTAGGTATGGTCGTATGTACTGGTCATGGGTCGTACGTACAATTATGATCCTACAGCAAGAAACCTCGTTAGATCATAAGCCTGGAGACAGCGTGGCCTAGACACCTTGAAGAAATTCACCCAGCAAACTACACAACTAGAGTTCCGGAGTACGGGTGACTTTCCAGGGGCTCCATCGAATCTTGATTAAGGTTCCGAAAGCACTGAACGATATCAATATCATCGTTCCTATTGTTGAAGCGCCACCTGGTCGCCTTCGTCACTGCCATTGCTGTTGAAGCTCACTCATGAAGACGCCTGACACATCAATTAGATTCAAGAGAAGGCCAGACCTCGACTTCTGCATTGGTACATGGTTGAAAATGTGGTGTTGCCCGGGGAAATGGCACATAGCCTTCATCATAACTCTGCATTCTTCCCTCGCTTCAGCGATCACGCCTGCTAGATTCAATTCTTGGCGACCAACTTGGACTCATCGTCTGCGAAATTGGACTGTCAGCTTCAGACTTCGTATTTTATTTGCTTTGTTACTTACTCCCGGAAAGATCAGCGAATACCTGACCGTCTTCAACGATCAGACCAGCACCTGAGAAATCATCAGTCACGAGCGCATCAATAAGCGCATCCCAGGCGACTCTTGAAAAGGCGCCACACACCTGAGAAGATCAATTGAAACGATCCATCGTTTTCCTTGGCAGTCACTCGCTGAACTTTGGGGCCGTCGCCGTCGGTCTTCTTGAACCACAGGACAGGCTTGGGAAGAAAGCTTCGGTCTTCGGAGGCATAGCGTCCCAGGATGAAGTCGCCCGAAGAGAGGCGACCGTCCTTCAGGGTGAAGGTCGCAGCCTCGGCGCCAGTCTTGGCCTGTACCGGCTCCTCGGCATTTCCAGCAGCCTGGGCGATGGATGCGCCGCCCAGTTCGATCGAAAAAGGGAAGTCAAGAGTGTCCATGGCGGCGTTGAAGAAGGCCGACCACAGGATCCAGAGGCTGGTGAAAGCACCAGAAATGAGCAGGAACTGCTTAAGCGCTGGGGACATTTGTCTCATGTTTCAAAGACAGAGAGAGCGTCGCGAGAATCTGCAGATTTCCCAGCGAGAGCAGGTTTACCGTGCTTCTAATTGGGACAAATGACGCTGCGAAGGCTGCGTTCAACAGCCAGTCAGCTACTCTCTCCGGCGCTCCGTCTGATCCGCCTGCCTAGATGAGAAATCGACCGAGCGATCTGCTCGCAGCAGGGCAATCCTCCGTAGCTGAAGATACCATCTTATGAACGTGGGGTAATTAATCGCAACTGCCCCATTTAGCTTTAGCGTATGCGGGAGAGCCCGATATCTCGGCACTTGCCCCCGTTGATGATTCGCCGTCAACGTCGGTCCCAATCAGTAGCGATCAGTCGTGTCAGCAAGGGACAACACTCATGGTGGTATGCATACTAATCTATCGCCCCTACCAGATGGTTGGCTGTAGCTAGCCTGTCCGTTCGTAGAAGGTGGTATTGGAAGAACAAGCTTTAGTCTTCGACGCTTCAGAGATGATCTACATTAGTTCCCCCCACAGATGATCGTCGGCAGCAGAGCCTTGTCTGTACATGGAAAATAGCGCCGTGAGGACCTTTATGGAACCCCCGCTGACGTGATCGATCGGTATGTGGGTGGTCCGGTGTCATCTGCCGTCTCGTCGTTGAATGTCACCGTGAACGCCATTACTGATCGGAGAGAAACCAGATGTTTGTATGAGAATATTGCAGTGTTTCTCTGCGGGCAGTCTAAGACCGTATGCCTCACAAGTGAAAGCCTTAACTGAAGCAGTCATGTTAACTTGGGCTCGAAAGAAAACTCGCTCTGTAACAGACAAGCAAGACCTGTGCCGCCCACGCTGGTCGGGGCTAGACACACAGCCTTCCGCAAGCGCCCTTGGAACTTTCACATGTTCTGGAAGCTCGAACCTCATACGGAAGGTCTCATTACTGCAGAGGACTTGTGGATAGAATCCATAGGACTGCCATGATAGTCCCCATCTGGAAGGACATGCCGCAGAGGCACGTGTTGTGCCATGATTTCTCCAAGCACTGAAAGGGAAGGTTACAGAATAGGGGCATCGCGTGTTGACGTGAAGTTCGTGACTATAAAGATGGCGAGGTCGTCGTCCATGTCATCAGTCCCTTTCATCTCATCTCATCCTACTTCAATTCTCCCAGTCCAGTATCCAACTATCTTTCGGTAGCTCCTCACCCGGCTCGCTTCTTCATCATGGTTTTCAAGACTCTCGTCGCCGCTCTCGGCTTCACCGCCGTTGCCTTCGGCTCGCCCGTCCCTGCCCCCCAGGAGGAGCTCCAGATCGTTGGTGGCGTTGCCGCCAGCGCTGGCGACTAACCCTTCATCGTCTCCCTGCAGAGGAGCGGCTCCCACTTCTGCGGTGGTTCCCTCCTGAACGCCAACACCGTTCTGACCGCCGCTCACTGCAGCACCGGCGTCAGCGCTTCCTCCGTGACTGTCCGCGCCGGCAGCCTGGTATGTGAACCCTGACCCAGCCATCATACATGCCCAGTATGCTGATACTTGAGCAGAACCGCAGCTCCGGCGGCACTCTTGTCCGCGTCTCCTCGATCGTCGTCAACCCCGGCTACGTCGCCTCGAGGTACGACAACGACTTCGCCATCTGGAAGCTCGCTACCCCCATCCCCACGAGCTCCACCATCAGCTACGCCACCCTGGCCGCCGCCAACTCGGACCCCGCTGCCAACACTCTCACCACGACCGCTGGCTGGTAAGTCTTTTGATCCCCTGGCTGCCACCGAATGGTTCTTCAGGATAGCTAACACGCAATGCAAGGGGAACCACCTCGTCCGGCGGCAGCACCCTCCCCACCACCCTGAGGAAGGTTGACGTCCCCATCATCTCCCGCGCCACCTGTCGCTCCTACTACGGCACCTCTGCCGTCACCAACAACATGATCTGCGCTGGCTTCGCTGCCGGCGGCAAGGACTCCTGCCAGGGTGACTCCGGCGGCCCCATCATCGAGGCTAGCTCCAGGACTCTCGTCGGTGTCGTTTCTTGGGGCGAGGGCTGCGCTGCTCCCAACGCCCCCGGTGTCTACGCCCGCGTTGGCGCCGCCCGCACCTTCATCAACCAGTACCTTTAAAGGGTTGATGGGAACCAGCCACCGCTGAGATGCGGCACGATGGAGCGACCGGACGGGAGATCGATTCGGAGGGGCAGTAGAGCGACGAGAGACGGGATGGAGAACCACAAACGTTAAGGGGATAGATGGTGGCAGTATCTAGTAGAGAGGCCGGATGAAGGGGAACCGGTCGGAAGATGGACGGGAGACGACCCACGGGGAGTTAGGATATGGGACGCGAGAGAAAGGACACTTTGGATAGCAGCGGAGACAGCGGGGGCTTGCTTCTCTCGGGAACCGCTTGGCAGTAAATCTAACCAGTGCCCATAAAACCATCGACATGCCACTTCGAGCAGGCTTGATTGAGCCCATTTCACGTCCCCGTGGCACTTGAGTACGCTTGGCAAAACCTTAGCTTATGATCAGATCGAGACATGGGCGTCAGAGTATGGGATAACGAGTTTTCTTTGATTCAATTACCGAGCACATCCGACAAGAGAACCGGACATTCAGCCCATCCACGAATGAAGTAGGAAAAGTGGTAGGCAGTGGATCGAATCCCTCCCCTGCCAAGACCGCGGAGCCGTTACTCGTTGAAAGCCGACGCGGCTGATGTCACCAAACTTTGTCAGCTGGCTGACACAACTGACTTGACCGCTCATCGAGAATCAACGGCATGTCTCAACGACCAAGTCAGGCTACGGAGGTCTCTTCCATGTAACCTGCATTCTTCCATTCTGTTTAGATCTTATCCTTTCATCACTAGACAAGCAGCGAAGCTTCTATCTGATAAACACAAGCCATATCACTACGATCACTACACCGCAGAACCTCTAGCCCATGGAGCGGCAGCGCAGAATTGTCACGGACTACCAAAACAACATCTTTTCCGATTCGTCGATTTGCATTTCGGCACGGTCTTGACGCCTCAAGTTTGAAGGCGAAGCCGAAGGTACGAGTCGCAAACTTGACAATCTCTATTATGTATCGTCAGACCAACCCGTTGAGTGGTATTCCGACCCAACGTACTGAGAGGTCTACGGCTAACGAAAAAAGTCGTACAGGATACAGATATTTGTCTTTCGTTGCCTATATAACTTCCGAACCCGATGTGCCTTTCCCACAACTCTAAACCGACCGCCTACGCATTAGATCACGTACCCTGCGTATAAAGGGCTTCCCGACGGTCTAAACATAGAATTAATCCTTTTGTATGCTAGTCAACGCATGATCTTTTGATCAGGTCACGTCAGCATCTAATAACAACGCGGCGCCTTTGACGACTGTCGACTTTCGAGGATCCATCATTGCAAAAAGACTTGGAGCTGCCATAAGAGAAGGTTGTTACGTGACGCTGACGCTAGGACCGACAGTACAGCCAACGACAATATCTGTTGCGCATGTCGGATCGTATTACCACAAGCGCTCAGGCTATCACTACGTCGTCAAAGCAGCTTCAATAAAGGTAACGTCAGGTCGTCCTCTGAATGCCCGGGTCTTCAGTTCTATCTCTACCTCTTTCTCCTGCACGAAGAACAACGCGAATATCGCCCCGCGTTCCAGCTGCCGATAAAGGCCCAGCATGACGCTCGAACCGGCACAGTCAGCAGAGAAAGGGAACATCAGCTGCCTCGAAACTGTGCCGCGCCTTTGAGGCAGCGGCGCTTCGTCGGTCAAGAAAGGTGGAAGGCACCGATGGACTTGAAAGCGCCATACTTCGTTTGCTCTTTGCACAACGAACCGCGTGAAACAATGCCAAAATGGTCAATTCAGGCTCGCGCAAAGCCAGTCTCTAACAAACCGCAGCGCTGGCCCCGGCGCCATGTAGTGACCCACCTAATTCGGCCCCTGACCCTAGTTGGATCCCCGGACTTGCGCGACTCTGACGCAGTTTCCGGGCGAAGCGCCCGGATTCAACTCCCGGATTTTGCGAGTCCGGCCGGAAACGTGGTATAAATCTGCCGATGCGCCCTTTCACGATGTTCTCACTCATTCCAGACCCGACCGCGCGTTCCCTTCACGAGGGTCATCCCCGAAGTAAAGAAAGCAGCATAGAATCTTCGCGGGCTCTCTGCCAAACTCACTGTGCCGAGGTTGCCGTAGACTGCTGCCAGCGCCACATGTGACCTTCAGGGCAGATCATATATCTCTGAGGACGCTATGTATTTGGCGTGCGTGGGACCTGGCGTAGCGCAAAGTCACGAACTAAAGTATATGGGTATGCTTCAGGTGACTGGAAGTCACTGGTCAATGAAGTTGGAGCAAAAAAGAAAGCGGTGAAAGCAAAGTATTGAATGGCTGGAGCGCCTTCGTATTAGGTTGGGTCGATTTTGTTCGGATCTTACCGACGGTCTCCTAAGCCTGATTACTATCAACCAAGCTAGTGGAAAGCTAGACCACTTTAGAGCAGCGCACAATGCTGCTGTGCAGCGCTGCCGTCAATTCAATTCTATCAATTCAAATAATCAAACAACTAATCAAATCACTCTAATTTTACGATTTAAATAGTTAAATAACCCTATACGGATTAATTAACTATTTAAATACTATTAAATTATATATAAATCTCGGGATTTCTATATTCTAGTATATTATATAACTAAAAGAGGATTTATATACTAACTTAAAGCTAACTTAAGCTTTAAGTTCGTATATAATAGTAACTAAGGTAGGATTCGAACTTATACCTTCTATTATAAATACTAGATATTATACTATTAAACTATATAATCTTATTATATTAAGAGTACTCTAATAGTAATATTAAGAAGGCTTCGTAGCTAATTAATCCTACTTTCTAAAATATTATATAAATATATAATATAGTTCTAAACCCTCTAGCCCTCTATTTATAATATTACTTTAATCCCTCCTATAGCTACTTTATAACCTCTACTTTCCGAATATTAACCTATTAACTTTAAGAACCCTTAATATATCCCTTATAATCTTTAATTTAACTCTAAATTTGAACGATATTATTATAACTATTAGAGACTTTATAATTAAATAATATAATAGATTCCTACCCCTTCCCTATTACGACCTAGTATTACTATCGCTTTACCCTTATATTATATATTATATATAAAGGAGTAAAGGATCGTAGAAGCTAGATATATACTTATAGGCTCTTTATTATAAAGATCCTCGAAGGAGATACGATTAGGCTAAGCTTCTAGCTCTATTAATAATATAATAAGACTTATAACGTTTAGCTCTTTAAAGCTACTTTAATAACCTCTATAATAACTTATCAATAGAAGAAGTATAGGGTATTCGAATCCTTAAGTAAATAGATAGAAGAAGACTTTTTAAGTACTTTAGAGTTAATATTATAGTATATTATAATATATAAATCTTCGATAGATTAAATAGAAGAGCTTATTCTTATATTTATTATAATAATAAACTAGCCCTTTAATATCTTTAATAGCTTATACTTTAATTAGCTCCTTATATAACTAAATCCTTATATCGTCCTAATAATACTTTAGGGACGAACCTCTCTCCGATAACGTCTCTCTAGGGTTTTTATTATAAAGAAGAAATAAATATAATATTAATTAATAGCTTCGAAGTCTTAGATCTACTTTATATTCGATTACTAGACTTCGCTAAATAGCTTAATAATATTAGCTATTTCCTATTATTATATAAGCTATAATAATATTTAATAGTAATATCTTCTTACTCTTTAATAATAATATAAAAGCTATATAAGCTAGAATATTATAGCCTTTATTATATCTATTATTAAGGAGTAGGATATCTTAGATTATATTAATATCTTAGTCTTAGATAATATATAGATTAACGATTCTTATAATTAAGAGCTATTCTAGTAATTAATTCTATCTATAACGATTAATAATATATTAGAATAATAAATATAATACTATAATTATATCCTAAACCTTATTAAAAGGGCTTTCTTATATAAAGAGGATAGTAAAGTCTTTAAATAAGAAGCATAAGCCCTAGAGCTATTAAACGACTCTTAAAACTCTCTTTATTATTAGAGGAAGAGGGGACTTATTAATAAGCTTTATAATATTATTAAATAGGTTTATTCTTTACTATAATATAATAAATACTTCTAAACTATCGCTAAAGAAGCTTAAAAAGCTAATAATAACTTCTAAATCTACTAATAATCTAACTTTAAGCTCTAACTTATCTTTAATAATAAAACGTAATAGAATTTAATATTCTTAATATTTAATTAAGCCTTTAAGAAGTATAGTAATATTTAAAGCTTCCTTTAAAAGAATCTCTTTAAACCCGACCCCTATAAATATATACTAGAAGACGATATTCTAACCTTTAAGGATTAGCGCCTCCTCGTAGAACTCTATAAAGCTCTTGAGCTATTATATTAATAAATAATATATATATAGGGATAGGCTAAGAATAGAAGTTATAGGGCGCTCTAGGAGATATTCGTAAATATAGAGTATATCTTAGAGTAAATAGAATAGTAGAAGTCGTTCTTTAACGACTTCTCTAATACTAGAAACTCTCCCCGAATATCTATAACTCGTTAGAGAGGTCGTTAACCTTATATATAAAGCTCCTTTATACCCTTATTAATCTATTCCCTCCTTATATATATATAGAGCGAATATTCTATAATGCCCTCTTATTACCTCGAGGTATTCTCTAAAGACTTATAATAATACTTCTATCTCTCTATTATAAATATATAGAAGAAGCTTAATTAATATTATATTAAGCTAATAGAGTCTCTATTATATATAATAGCTATTATCCTCTACTCTAGGCTAGGAATATAATAGCTAGAAGTATAATAGATAATATTAGAGTAATTAGTATAGCTTTACGAGTCTTATACTAGCTTACGTATCTATTAGGAGTAATAGTATTACTAAGGTTAATTACTATTATAATAGGATATACTATTAATAGCTATAAGCTTTAACGAAATACGGGCATTATAATAAGCTATTAACTTAATGCTATTTAATAATTAGATATATAATCGTTATTAGAGGGCAATTCTAATAGACTCTAAACTCGATTAATACCTCTACCTCGACCTAATATAGACTATTAATATTAAGGACCCTATTAACTAGTAGATAAGTTAAAAAGAGGCATTCCCTATAATTAGCTACCTAGCCCTTAATATCCTTACTATCCTAGTAATAGCTACTAACTATAAGAGGGCGTTCAGCCTTATAAAGCTTGTATTAACGTCGTAGAAGCTTACGATAGCTTTAAATATACTAGAAGAAGCCTAGTACCTTAGAAATTAGCTTTATAATAGCGCTATTATATTAAGAGGGCTTAAGTATTTAATACTATAAATATTAGTTATTCTAGTAAGTCGTCTAGTTAGCGATAGCTTTATTTACTAATTTAAACCGTATTAAATCCAGTTAATTAATTTAAATAGTTAAATCTATAGTCCGAAATATATTAAATAGTCAATTCCACTCCCGATATTTGAATTGATTGAATTGATGGCAACGCTGCTACTATGTAACTCACTAACCGATCTCGTCTAATTTTTGATCTAGATGACGCTGCGCGAAAACTGGCATTCCGCTTTAGTGCCAATCTGAAAACCCAAAAAACGTCCGGACTCTTGGTAGTGTCGAACACGAGTTGCAGGAGCATATTGATTCCCAATATTTGGGTGAACCTGGTGTCAATGGGTTGCCATAAACGAGGCCATTGACCATTGAGCTGTGCAGACCGGCAAACACGAAGGGTCAATGGTCCACAATGCTTCCGAACTTCTGCATAACGGGGAAAAGATGATCTCATTGACCATCTTGTTTTGCTTCCCTCGAAATAATTCCTTGAGGCACTTTCCAAGAACGTAGGTGTGGATATCGATCGTAGAACCCGTCTCCGAGCTTCCAGTTTGCCAGATTCGTGTTTTCTGCCTCAAGGCGCTGTGGGCTATTCAGCAACATCGGATCTGATGTTTCGATGTCCACAACCAGAAACTCGCCGATCGCCGATGATATCTCGTGGATCTCGTTGGGAGCCGTGTGATATATTCGTATGAAGTCTTCTCTAGCAGCTGGCCTGTTATCCACATTAGATATACGCACATCCTGGGATTGTGAAGAGCAGTGCTTTCAGACACTAACCAGGCTATGAGGTCCGCAGCATGGGGGTGTAGATGTTCAGCTGGAGTGGCGTTGGCCGCAACCAGGTTGGGAGGCTTAGAAACGCGTCTTCAGTTTGTAGTGCTTGCCACTGTCCGAGATATCAGCAAAGGCTGGCCAGGAAAACGGCACCTCGCTGCGTAGAGGCCTGCCAAATGAATACTTGGTGTTTGTGTAAGCAGCCTACCCTGAAAAAAAGATAGAGCACCCAATAGCCTGCAAGGTACTCGGAAGTTCTCCTTGCTCTTCGAAGAGGCTCCAAAAACATTTTCAGGTCGAGAGAAAGTGTATTCTGAGGGTCATCGAATAAGAAGTCGGATAGCTTTGGCGGCCCGACATGTTGCATGTTGACTCGAGTCCGTTCAATCATGGCTTGTACTTTTATGTCCTGTGGCATATTAGGCGACGTGACCAGGGGTAGAATTTGGTGATGCCTTGGACCGTCGCTGGGGTTCGGGAAACAAAGGCTCAGGGGCGAGACGCACTGGCCAACGTAATTCTCGAGTAGTTCGAGGATGCTCAAATTTTCAGGATTAGGCATAGTGGTCTGATTTTCGTATGGTGTCGTTCCTCGCTGGAACGAGTTGTTGGTAGGATACGGTCGAGCGGCAAAGGTTCTTTGGTTGAGCTGGTCGCCCGAGGCGTCCTCATGAGAGCGAGTCCAGGATTCCCAAGTCGGTTCGAAGGGTCTTGTTTGTGATGGAACATGTTGTTGATGCGTGCGTTGCCATGAATCGTGGGACATTGTTGCCAAGGAGAACTCCATGCCATCATCGGCGGAGCTGAGAAGAGAGGGACGATGAGAGCCCGAAGTGACAGTTGAGGTTGAGTGATCCACCGTGCTGTGTAAATGATCACGACCGCGGCTGCTTTCATGGCCCCGATGTTGGTCCTCTGGCATGATGAACATGCTATGCTGCGGTGCAGTAGATATGGCTTGGCCCGCCGCATCGTGTATCTGAGACATGTCGCTGTTGTCCCGGTCTGGGTCCGCGTCTGGGAGGGCATCGGCATACGGCGACTGACTCCCGTCGTGGCTTCCGGTGTAGCGGCTCGCCTGACCTGGTTGCAGCGGTTCGTCCGTGGTAGTTTGGCCTCCCTCTCGCGCCACGAGCATATCAAGCTGCGTGTCAATCTGTGAATCAGGTCTGGCAGAAAGCAAGTTGACAGTAGACGTTCGTCGAAGCTGCCGTTGGCGCAAGAGCAGCTGCTCCATTTCATCCCACAATGCATGCATCTGCTTGAGCTCGTCGTACAGCCGAAGATTCCGGGCAGCTAGCTGAGCTACGTCTGACTGGCCACCTTCTTTGAGCATACTGAGCTGGGCCTCGAGCTCTTCAATGTACTGCTTCTGACGTTTGCGATGTTCGCGCTGAGCCACTCTGTCGGTCAGACGTTTACGTTCTTTGCGTGCGCTCGCAGAGACTTCTCCCTCGTCAATTTCAACCGCCGTGGCAGTGGATTTTCCAGCCTGGAGCTGGACGGGTGTGCTGCTGAAGGATCTGGGAGGCTGTCGACGCGAGGACCGAGTGCGTGCGGCCACGGTTATGGGCTCTGGTTCCGAGCCAACTTGGTTGCCGTCATGGGAAGTCTGCTGCTCCGCAGAAGTCATTACGCGCTTCGGCATGATGACAGGACCTTCCTACCAATGCCGTAGAGCACGAAAATAACGTTCAGGCAATGTGATGAAAATGGTGGCTTGTGGCGATGGTGGTGATGGTATTGAGCTGGGTGCCGGATAATGGCGTTGGCGTTGGCGTTTGTGCTTATGGATCGGATTAAGGAGTTGGGATCATGAGCCTAGGACTGGTTGGGGGCATCGGTAGGGGGTAGGAAGGGAAAGAATCGACGCGTAAGACAGGGCGAGAAGGAGGCGGACGGGAGAAGGCTTAGCGAAGAGGGGCCCCTATAAAGCGCTTCCCGCCTCCCGCGGGAAGGAGAGGCTAAGGCTCAGGGACCAAGGGAACCAGGTGCCGAAGGTGCCCCGGTGTATCGTGCGTGCGTGCGTTCAAAGTGCGGCGTGCTGACAGTGATAGTGCCTCTTCCTTCCTTCCTGCTTCCAGTATCTGTTTGTCTGTCCGTGCCGAGGTGACTTGATGCTGCTTTGCACTGAAACGCTGAGTGGAGCGACGAGGGGTATGCGCAACTGGGGCAGCGGCGGTAGAGCTGCACCTGCTGCACCTGCACCTGCACCTGCACCTGCACCTGCACCTACTCCAGTTCTGGCCCTTCCTTTCCGTCCTGACTAGGCTTCTGTCGCGATCCCGAGCACGTTGTCACGGGGGAAGCCAATCGAGGCAGGGACCACCTGAACTGCCAAAATGGTAGAAGCCAACGAACCAGGCGAACAGGCAAACTGGCAAGGACAACCCCCAAACGCACCTGCACAGCAATCCAGCAATCCAGCAATCCAATCCAACGGAGCGGGCAGGTGTGGACCGCCCAGTCGGCGGGGACAGGCGGCGCCATATTTTCCGTGGTCCAAAGGGCGACTAACGAAGCCTCTTTACTTGTACTAAGCACTGAGTAAGATGCCTCTCCCTGCAAGCGTTTCATCTCTACGAGCTCCTGGTGCCGTGTCGTGCCCAGGTGTCCAGGTATCCTGCAAGACTTTGCGTTCTAGCCACCAAAACGGCACTTGCTACAAGCCCGACCTCCGACCTCCGATGGCCGATGCGGAGTCTCTCTATTCAGTCAAGCGCCGTGCGGTCATCTTTCTGCAATGGACATCGACAAGTTGTGCGTGTCAGATTCATGGCCTCATCACCTTACTTGTTGGCTTGAGATTCACTCCCGATCTGACATTGGCTGGGATCAGTCTACAGAACCCAATCGAAATACCTATGGTCTATAATGTTACCGTCTCCTCCTGCCACGGTGCTCTTTCGCAGTGAACCAAGAGCCCGTCTGTCGTCAGAATGCTACTCTCTGCTTTTCAGGGAATGGTATGACGTCCTCTTTCTGAGCTTAGCGTCCACCCATCATATGAAGGCACGCAGTCGGAGTTGCCCAGTTGAGCCTCTAAACAACCGAGTCGCCACCTTGCCTGAGTTTCACTAACCACTCCGAAATGATCTTAACCCCAGATACCTTGGGCGTGTCGTCACATCCATCACTGACTTTCTATAACTTCTCTGAGCTGGTGTTTTGAATTATGAGTCTATACTCAGAAGTCTTGGAACCCAATCCACCGGGCAATTGTGTGAACTGAGAACGGTTTTCTGAACATCCGAGTACTATCCAATACTATTTCAACCTACAAAAGGCTTGCGTGGACATGTCGAGTCCAGTCGGAAGTTGCCGACGGTCGTTCGAATGTATCGAGTTTCCTTGGCATGTCCACAGCGCCTTGACCCAGGTAAATCGTACGACTAAGGATTCTGGACCAACACTCCTGCGAATATGGCAACGAATCTACCTGAGCGTCAAAGTAGCCATCCAAGCCAGCTGAAATGAGTGGCATTGTGCAACTGGAGCTAGAGATGCCGTGTTCGAATCAGACAGCAACGTGATGCTGGCTTGCCTATGGTAAGGTAGGATTCTCCATGATTCAGGTTTCCTGGCATACGTGGCGCCATGCAGGCCAGAAGAAGACCGTGATCACGGATCCTGGGTCGTCGACATGTTTTCTTTGGTTGTAGATGAGCGACTGACTCGATGGCAGAGAACAGGGCCAAGGGTCGATGCCGGCCAGGGATATGTGCAGTCAGCGATGTTCAGTCTTTGAATTCCTCGATCGTTGATCGGGCTCAAAAGGTGCTGGCCCGCCAGGCTTTTGATGAACTCGCGGCTCATGACCTGGCGGGTGCCAGATAGACAGGCCATCCAGGGCAACATGAGACGACGACAGCCGTCAACAGAGGCCTTGGGTTGGGAAGTCCTTGGACACATGCTGAACAAGAGCTTGAGTCGCATGGCTGATACTGATTTCCCCGACAATCCCGCCGCGAGTGTAGACCAGAGCCCGGTTAGGGCTGGCCGGGTTGCAGCTCAGAGGTATGAGACTCAAGTTCACCCCCCCCAATCCGGAGAAACCTCGGGGGGGGGGTAATAGTATGCATAATTCAAGGTATATAGGCCCTATGCATTAAGGATAGTACTATCTAGAAAAGGTAGTTTAAGCGAGTATAAGGGCAATATATCCTAAATATAAGCTAAGTATATATAAGAGTAGAAAAAAAAAAAAATTTCTTAATATAATATATTTCTTAATATATACTTAGTATAAGCGTAACGACGACCTCGCTTAATATAGACTCTTAATCTAACCTCTATAAAGAAGATATAAAAGACCTCTATAATATACTATACTAGAATAATTAGGAGCTTAAGGAAAACTAGTATAAGGCTAAAGATAATCGAAATAATAAGACTTTATTATATATAGAGGATATACTAAGTATATATTAATTATCGAATTAAAATAGAAGAGTCGCTAGAAGCCCGAGCCCTTCCCTAGAATTATCGTCTCCCGAATATATTAGAGGTAGTATATAAGTATAGTAAATTCCTACTTAGAGAGTAGCTTTCTAGGGTAAGTAGTACCCTATATATACCTAATATATACTAAATATATACTAAGGATATACGAATACTCGAAAAGAAGATACCTCTACTATTATTCGTAAAGATTCGCTAAGCTTAGAAGCGAGCTTTATAATAATAGGCTTAGGAATAATAAAGAAATATAAAGTATTTATTATATTTTTATTAATCTTCTTAGGATTTAATTCGATTTATTAATATAAAGCTCTAGAATATAGGACCTTTAACTATTATTTAAGAAGTCTAAGATTACCTTAGTATTCTACTTTATCCTTATATATTAATAAGAGGAATCTTCTACTTTATTTCGTTTAAGTCTTAAATAGAGTATATAATTTAGGAGTAAGCGAATACGATAATATATAATATAAAGTAGATAGTAAGGGATATACCCCATATATACTAAGTATATACTAATTATATTTTAGATTAGCTTTTATTCTAGATTTAATTATTAAAAGATTTAAATAATTAGCCTCTAGCTTATTAATATAGATCCCTAGTATAGACGTATTTAGTATACCTCTTTATATTATACTAATATTAAATATTATAAGAATATATATTTAATATATATTTAGTATATACTAGACTATAATAGGGTTTCATTTAAGTCTTAATTCTAATATCTCTAAAGCGAAGATAGAATGCCCTAGAGGCAGCCTAAGTTAATAAAAGCTAAATAAACTATTAAGATAGAGGGTTAATTTACTATAATCTAGAGGTCCTAGAATATTAAGAAGCTTTATTATAATAGGGATAAATTTACGTATAGAGGGTAATTAATTAAGTATATCGAGAGAGACTTAGTAAGTATATATACTATAGATATATTATATATATACTAAATATATACTAATATCCTAGATTATATATATTAGATATCTATATATTTATATATAAGAACTATAGTATATAACTTTCTATATCCTACCCTAAATAAAGGTTTACTTTAGATACTTAAAGGCCCTCTATAGGAACTAGGGCCCTATTAGGGTTTAGGATAAATATAGCTATATAAATCGGATTAATAACCGCTAACCTTAATATAGTAAATACTAGCTATCTATATACTTAGTATATATAGAATATATCTTATATATATATAAAGCTTATACTATATAGGGTTTAATTATCTATCTAGCTAGGGCCGAGTTTGGATTTAGGCTTATAAAGTACGATTTAATTAATTTATACTTTATTTCATTTAACGGTTCCTATTTATTATATTATTATACTAAGGAGACTATTTATATTACCTACTACTACCTAGGAATCTCCTATTAAGGTTAGAAGATTAGCTCGTCCTAAGGTTATCCTAGGAGCTAGGCATTATAAGCCTAATAATAAGTAAGAACCTATAATAGTATATACTTAACGTATACTTAACGTATACTTAACCTTTCTAGGAAACCTTCTAGTAAATCTAAACCTCCGGTTCTTAATATTATAATTCGGGTAAAATATACTCTAAGTAATTAATATTACCTTAAATTACGATAAGAGGGTTATAAGAATTATAAAGAAGGCTCGACTTATATCTTATCCTAATAATTATAATCTTCTTAGTAAATTAAATATAAATATATTCTATATATCTTTAGTATATACTAAGTTTATATTATATCTATTAGGTATATAATAAGAGTTCCTAATTAACTAAGAGTCCTCTAATAAGGCGAGATAGATTCGAGAGGTTATAGTTAAGGATAATAGAACGTTCTTCATTATATATATTATATATACCTACGCTATCGAATTCTTTAACTAGAAGGTACTATAATATAACCTCTCGTTTAAGATAGTATATAGTAAGACGACTATTTTTAGAATAAGTAGCTAGAAATCCGCTATTTCGCGTATATATATATATAGTATATAGTTAATATATACTATACTTTAATTAATACTTATAAACATTAGTACCTTTATTTATTGCTTTATGAATATTAAAACGTAGTAGGGTTATTAAGAGGCTTTCTAGTAAGTATTTTATTAATTATTATAAGTAACGAATCGCCCTATTAATTAGTAGTATATTAAGCTAAGGGTTAAGGATATAATCTTTAATCTTATAACTAATATAGATAGTAGATAGTATAGAGGTGAATGAGTATATATATTATATATATATAGTATATACTAATAATATACTAGGTCTTAGAGAGTATCTATATCGTCTCGATATATCGAAAAGCTAGGAAGAATATCTCTAGTATATCCTTTACTTCTATAAAGTATATATTAACTATAACTTTAATAAGAAATACCGATAATACCTAGCTAGATACTATATCTAGAGGCTTTAGGAATCGAAAATATATATAGAGTATCTATCGTATATCTATTATTTATACGAAATATTCCCTAAGCTAAGATCTTAGTTTTAGGGGAAGAAAAAGCCTTAGATTATTAATGCTCTAGTCCTAAACGAAAGCCTTATATTATAAGAAGCTTTAGCTATTATTAATAGAGATATTAATATAATAGAGTCTTCTTAGGCTAAGGATAATAGGGTTTCGGGTATTAAATAGTCTTTATTAATTATAATATAAAAGTAAGTATATCCCTAATATATATATAGTATATATTTAATATATATTTTATAGACTTCGTTAATAAATCTTTAAAGAAGTTTAACGAGATTATATTCAACTTACCTCTAGTATTTGAATAAGATAGAGAAATATATTACGAACTATATATATATCCTAGTCTTTATTAAAAGCTAGGAAGTAGTAGTAGAAATAAGCTAAACGAAGAAAACGATTTCTATAATTACTATATAACTTAAATAACCTATATATAGACGATATATAAGGTATAAACGAAGTATATATAGAGTATATATATAATTATAATTCCGAGGATCTTATTACGTTAATAAGGTAATCGACTCCTATAGCTTATAAAAGCTTACTAGCTCTATATATATAGAGTATATCCTTAATATATATAATAAATACGCTAGTTCCTAGTTTACTTAGTTTATATATATAGGATATATCCTTAATATATACTCGCTACCTATTAATACTAAGTTTACTACTAATACTATAGCGATATATTAATAATATATTAAGAAATTAATAGCTTAGGGAGGAAAATATAAATATAACCCTAGAGCTTTAGATATTACGATATATATTAGAATAGGAGAAGCGGAAGCTTTAGGAAGTAGAGGAAATAATAGAACTATAACGCTAAATTATAATACTATGATAGCATTATCTTTAAATAGAGAGAGAAGAGTAGGATAATAATATTATATATTATATTTATATATATAAAGTATATACTATATATATTTCGTAAATATTATTATATTAATAGGGCTAACCTAAAACTATATTAAAATAAAGAAAAAATAACCCTCCGTATATACTAGGTATATACTATAAAGTAATAAATACTTAACTATAGTTAAGTATTAATTAGCTAGGATCTATCGAGATATAAAAAAAAAATTAGTCTTAGTATATACTACGTATATATATTACTTAACGTTAATAATGGTTAAGTTAGTACGAGTACTATAGCGAGTACTAGCCTTAGACTTACTAGCGGCCTTCTTAGGCTTCTTAGCTATATATATTTAGTATATATAGTATATAAATATAACTTAGAAAAAACTTACTAGGAGTCTTACTAAGATTGCGCTTAGGGCTATAAGGGTCGAATATCTATTATAATTAGTATATATAAAGTATATATCTAGGATATATTATACTTATATGCTTATACTTAGTAGAGGAGGTATTAACTTCTATTATAGCGCTCTATAATTATATTAGTCTAGTATTCGTATATACTAAGTATATAGTATACTAAAGTAATACTATAGGCGTAAAGGCGCTCGATATTAGCGCTTAGGGCGACTTAGCATTACTAGCAATAGAACCTTAGGGGGAGGTAACTTAGTTATAGCTAATATAGGCATTACTAATACTATATATATATTTAATATATACTATTACTTAGTAGGACGTAAATAAATATTAATATAATATTTATTTTCGTATTTTCATATCCGGGCTAATTATTACTATTATAGGCTTAAGTATAATATAGCTAATAGGGGCATTATATATATATCTAATATATACTAGGACACTATACTAGGCGAAGATAAAGAGAATAATAATAATTTATATCGTAATAGAACCGAGTTCCCTAAATACTAGCGAAGGCATCGTCATTACGACTATATATATAGTTAGTATATATATACTATATATTTTTCTTAGCCTATACTTACGCAATAGCCTCTAGCTTAGTAGTATAAACGTCGATAAAGTCGCTAAGGGCACTACGACTATTTATAATTAGTATATATATAATATAGTTTAGGTATATATATACCCTAGCTCCTCTATAAACAAAGTACGACGCTAATTACCCTTAAGTATAAAACGCTTAAGGGCATTCTAGCCCTAGATATACTCCTAAACTCTAAGATTAGAGTAAGAAGTATTAGCGGCTATATATATTACATAACGTAATCCACAAGCGAGTGGTTCACCCATGCGAGTGGTTCACTTCACCCCGACCCGACAAACATTCCGAGGAAAACCTCAACCCAAACGCCGTAAATCAATTAAAATCACTCCTCCTCGTCTTTTGCAGACGATGAGATAGCTACCTGACAAGTTCTCGCGTTGTGGCCGGTCTTCCCGCATACGCTACAGCATCGTTTCTTCGGCTGGGACCACGACGCGGGACCCGGGTTCTGCAGCGTTTCCTCTTTTATCTGGATATCTACTTCCTTCTGAGCAATCTTGTCCTGTCCCTCGCCTACAGCCATGCTTCCTCCTTCCCGGAGACGTAGCTTTTTGGCCCTCCGGCGTCGGCTTAGTGTAGCATTTTCCTCTCGAAGGATCATAACCTCTGACTTCAAAAGAGCGATCTGGTGCATAACACCCCGCGTCCCCTTCGCAAGATAGTCAACAGCATCTAAAATTGACGTTGGGGAGCTTCCCTGGTGGCGTGAGATTCGCCCTTTGATGAAGTCAGTCTGGGAACCTGCCTCGAGCAGGTTAGTGGGCGTCTTAGAGACCCAAGAATCACGCTCCCCGTGGGACGTCCCCGGAGGCGTCGTCGTCCTCAACCTCACATCCAGCTTTGACAGGACTGTTTCCGGGTTATGGGGGACAAGCCCCGCTCCTCGAAAGCCTCCCTGGATGTTTTTTCTGTCATTGCTTGCTGAAATGCAGCCGAAAACGCCGGGAAGAAGTCCTCTTTGCTGATGTGCGTTGTACCCGCCCTCATCCTATCCTCGATTTGCCGACCGTATGCTTTCTTTAGTGGGCCAAAACACCCAACATCGAGAGGCTGGAGTAGATGTGACGAATGAGGAGGCATACAGAGTGTGATGATGTTGTTCTCCTTGCAGTAGAGTTCGAAGTCGACCGAGTGGTGACTTTCGTGGCCATCCAGGATCAGTAGGCGATAACCGCCCGAAGTACGGGACTTTGTATGCCTGTCAAAATGCCGAATCCATTCCAGACCAATATCATTCGTCGTCCAGCCGTTTGGAGATGTTGCGATTCTCCAGTCGCGAGAAATCGCGTCGTCCTGGTACCAGCTCGAGAGGTGGTACTTGCCCGAAACCACGATGAACGGCGGGACGGAGAAACCCAACGCGCCAACGCCCTGGATCACCGTAACCCATTCCCGGTTGCCTGGCTGCCTCATCTTCACATTGGACCGTCTTTCCGAACTGGTCACGACCATTCCGTTGGCGATAACGCCCATCTGGAAGCCGGTCTCGTCAAAGTTGTACATGTCAGCCTCTTGGATGCCGTACTTGGCGATCATGTTATGCACGAGGCGGAACCACGCGTTTATCGCGTCCGGATCTTCGCATTGGGCCCTCTTGTAGTCGTACTTGCGAAAGAAACGCGTCCGGAGCTCTGGTTGCCGTTTGACGAAGTTTGCGGCCCAGTTCTTCCCGACGCGTGGCGCGTCACGGTCGGCAAGCAGGCGATTCGCCATATCTCCGACCTCACCCAACCGGGGAGGGTAAGATCGCGCATCTAGGTCAAGGATATATTCGACAATAGTTTTCTCTTGTAGTACTGTTAATTTGGCAGAATTGGGCGGGCTTTCGCGTCGGGAGGGTTTGCCCTTCTGGCGTCGGAGGAGCGTCGTTAAGGGGACGGTGTAGATCCTCGCAGCACTCCGGGCGCTTAGGTTCGGGTCATTGTCCATAGCTTGGATAGCAAGGAATAATTGACCTTCTTTTGAAAGAGTCTCCATCGCGGGCGGAGGTGGAATCTGTAGAATTCAGGTGTAGGTCGTGGGCCCGGGCGAAGTGAACCACTCGCTTGGGTGAACCACTCGCTTGTGGATTACGTTATATATAAAGTATATACGAGAGATATACTATAGATATATACTTACTAGTATTAGTATATTCCTAGCGGAAATAGTAGCGGAGGGCGGGCTAGGACGAAAAAACCTTACTATATATAGAGCTAGCGCCGTTAATATCGATTATATAGCTATAGAGAAGAAGTTAAGTATATATTCAATATATATAGAATATATCTACTTATACGCCCGAGTTAATGCGCAAGATATAAATACTAGCATTAAGACCTTTAGCATTTATAGCCGGGGTAATAGTAGGAGCTAGTATATATTAAGTATATACCTAGTCTAAACCTCGTTTTTTTTAAACTTACTACTAGCCGAGTGTAACAACCAGAGGACCAGGTCAAAAGACCCAAGGATAGCTAGGAAGGATGACACAGCCAAAGGGAGCGATAAGATAAGAACGGCTGGCACGCAGTCACGTGACCAGATCACCAGGAACGGTGATCCAAGAACATGGATCACCAACCTGTTAGGATCACCGTGATCCCCGATCCAACACGGAGAGGATCACGAACTAACAGTGAGCCATCCAACATAGGCTCACTAACCAACACAACAAGGACAGGATGAACGGGTATATAAGGACGGGCATTCTGGACTTGTAGATACATTCTTTCTCACGACAGTGATCAATCTAAGTCTTACCTTGTATTCATTGTAACGAGTGCGCAACGCCTTACGACACCACATCGTCTCAGAGTCACAACCTAAGCTTCTGCTAACAGCAACCCTAACCCTCTGACAGTGTTCCCCTCTTCGGAAGCTGCCAGGTCGTAACACCGAGTTCATAGTATCGCTATTATTAATATACTAGTTAATAGCTATATATATATATATTAAGTATATATACTATATTATTACTAAGGGAGATATATATTAGCGGGATGCTAATTAACGTTAGGATTAAGGATAGGGCCTATTACGTTAGAACTTCGTCTCTATATATATAATATATATACCCCCTTTACCGTAATAGTAACTAAAATCCGAGGGATTATTAGCGCTACGTACAGCGACGTTATCGTAGTTAGTAGGGTTAGATATACTTCTAAATATAAGTTAGTATATATATAATATAAGCTAGCTTTATACGTAACTTACGTACTAGTACGATTATCGATATACTAAGGGTATTTAGTATAGGCGGAGTTATATAGGGAGGAAAGTAGGAAATAAAAATTTTCACCTCCTAATATAAGTTCAGTATATACCTAACTAGTATATAATATAGACTAGGGGTAGGTCGAATATAGGTCCTATATAATAAAATTATAGGACTATATTATAGTTCATTATTTATAATATACTATTAACTTATATTTTCTTCTAAAAATTATGCTAATTACCCCCCCCCGGGTTTCTCCGGATTGGGGGGGGTGAACTTGAGTCTTATACCTCTGAGCTGTAACCTCAGGGCTGGCTACAGGTACGGCTACGATTATAGAGAATTCGATCCGCCCTAGTTGACTCGATTCGCTGACTCGCATTCAGTTCCAACCTAACGCAACATTCTACTGGGTCTACCCCGCGTGTAACCGGCTCACAGTAATCTTGCCTCCTAATATCTACCAAGTTGCTTACCTTTCGGACATTTCTGTAACTTTTGAAACCTGCCCCACGGAAGCCCAAGCCTTTGGTTTGGGTTTATCCTCTCGGGCCTTGTCGTGGAGGGAAACTCGCCGCTCGACTGACCCTTGTCGCCTACGTCCTTCCATGATCCATCCTCTTGTTGATCTTGGTGATCGTAACAACCTAGCGGAGCCTTCGTTAGCCTGCACTTTCCACCAAAGATCTCTGGCTACCCTGACACCGCATTAAGGCTTACCCAGGGTCTTTCGTCTTCCCTTCCCCGGCATCAAACGAGGCCCGGTCCACCACACCGAACCGCCCCAGCGGTGCACCAACAACGCACCCTGGTCACTCTACCCGAACCACCCACGTCAGCCTGGCGGGAGGCGAACCCACTGTTGCAGCTATGACCCACAACCCCTGCATACTCCCTTGACGGCTTCCTGTCTCGTCACTGAGTCCTGGGACCCTAGTTGCAAGCCAGAGTGCGCTGCTTCGAAAGCTGCTGCGTCAAGCATGCCTTTTGGCCTGATGCAAATTGCGACACACATTGCTGTTCTGTTCAATCCTGTGATCCGGGATGAAATTGTGAGAGTGGTTCGATCTCACTCTCCAAATAACATGTCTCGCTTGACAGCAAAGAACCACGCGGGCTGTGCAGCATTGACGTGAAGAAGTCGGCAGCTGAAAAGATGTCGCTGACTGCCGCCACCTCTCGTATCCTGGGCGGAACTGCCCACCTAGGTAGGGCGCGTAGGAC
Organism: Verticillium longisporum; assembly: GCA_019188255.1. Classification (NCBI taxonomy): domain Eukaryota; kingdom Fungi; phylum Ascomycota; class Sordariomycetes; order Glomerellales; family Plectosphaerellaceae; genus Verticillium; species Verticillium longisporum. The sequence continues at coordinate 670,183 of JAETXT010000012.1, forward strand.
TCCAAACCTCTGGCCCGACATCACCGTGATGGAACTGGACTCAGGGTCCGGGTAAAGCGCATCTCGGTCCATCTGGTACCACACGGACATCCCGCCGATGGGATTGCCCATGATAGATATCAAGCATAATGATACTCATCTCTTGCTCAACAAGTCTTCATGCTCAAACAGTCGTGAGTTGGAGGACGCAACAGCAAACATCACCATTGCGAGTCAAAATTTCATCATCCAAATAAGGGGCGCACTTAGCCTCGCAATCATGCCGCGAGACTGACCGATGGCAAGCCTTGGCCAGGGTCCGCTCCTCAACTCAAAAATTACTGTTTTGGGACAAGTGCACATTTGTAGTTTACCTTGCGTGTGATGGGTTCAGGGTCGTCTCATCTCTCGCCGGCCAGGTGGGGGGCCATCAGACATTCGAGCGGGCACAGTCCGACATGTGCCAGCCGCGCGGCCGCGGCTTGAGCTCCTGCACTGCGGTTGGCATGCTTCGAGGGAATTCATGGGTTCCTGGCCGTCCCCCATAATGAGCCGAGCTGACCATACACCGGCGGCGAGGGGGCTCCGTGTCTCCAGGTTTCGGAGTCTCCGTACTTCCAGCAAGCCCGATTGACCCTCGGCATTGCGAAGACGGGTTTGATGGTTCGGCGCGATGTAGGAAAAGGCTGTGGTTGTCGATCTGCTCTCCGTCGCCGTGCTCATTTGTGCCGCACCCAATCGCCAGTTCATCTTGCATGCGGCTCCTTGAAGCGAGGCCGACTGACCGGACACTACTGCATGGCATGCCAATGTGCGTTGCTGAGATCTCAACGACCTTTAGGGACATCAGCTCGGGCGTCGCCCACATGTTCATTAACACTCATGGTTGATGCTAGCGCCCGGCGATGCATAACGCCTGGCTGAGCGCTGGGCTGCCTCACCCTTTTTTGTTCAAGAACCACCTGAGCTTGGGACGGTACTTGAGTCCCCTCATTCATTTCTCACTCATACTACCTAGGTAGTTTCCTTTAGATGCTGCGACGCACAGGTCTGCCAGCACGACTTCCTGGCAGATCATTAACGATCAAGTCCATCCCAGCAATTAGATCAGTGATCTCAAAGCTCCGCAGGATAGGTCTCATAGAACGGCGCTTCGGGTAATTGAGATGCATCAGTACAAGTTGAGACTCGGTAACACACCACAAAAACTTCGGCGACCTTGGCCGTGAGACAGCTGTTGAGCTGTGCGCAGAGGTGAATCACATTTGTGCTCATCTTCGATGCTCATTTGCTGTGGGCTGTATTGCAGCCAACACAGCGTCAACAATGGGATCTGTCGTCACGATGCCCAAGCGAACGGCTACAAAGGCATGTGAGATCAAGCACCCGTCAGCGCCCTTCCCACGATGTCCAACGACACTCAGAAAAGCTTCGAGCCTCAGGAAGCGAATCAACAATAACCCCAACCCATCTCCCGGTCATTACCCTCCGAAGACCGAGCAGAACCTCCGCCATGTCAGCAGCCCTCCACTCACGAACTCGGACAAAACCGTTACACCTAACCTTATACGAAGGAGAGGGCAAAGGAAGAATATGCCGCCTCCAATCGGCTGATAACCTGCGGGAAGCGCCCCCTTCCTCCCGCCCTTTTGCCTGGCAGATTTGCAGATTTGCCAGCCACCTCGTCTCTCCGCCTCCGAAGGCCGGTAGGAGTTCTCCATTGTGACTGGTGCGCATCTCACCCGGCCAGGGGTATGACCGCCTCCTGTCGCCCACAATACGGCACTTCCAGGAGTTTCCCCGCATGAATCCCCGCACTAATTGTTGGGGTTGACATAATGGTCGGCCCGCGATTCGGATTTGGGAATGGTGTCAATCTCGCGCCGGCTTTTGTTTGGAGCGCATGCCGAGGCCAATGGGGTCACAAACGCCACGCTGCTTTACTGCTTGGTTCAACGGTCGGCCGATATGCGATCTTGTCATTCTGCCTGGGAGAAGCTCGAAGTGATTGACCCGTTGCCGAGGAAGGGCAGTGTCGCATCGTCATGCCATCGTCGCGTGGACATGTCGCATCGCCGAGATGATTCTCTATAAACACTGACGACCCCCCTTCGCTCCCTCTTCCTGAAGAGAGATCCCTTCAGGCCAGGAGCTGCTTTTTCCACAAGAGACGCTATCCCAGAGACCCCCCGTCATGCTCCGCTCCGCCCTCTTCGCGGCCGTCAGCGCCCTCAGCTTGTCGCTGACGTCGGCCCTCGAGACGTTCGACCGCAAGCTCATCTTCCAGCCGCCCTCGAACTACACCGACCCCCGCGTCCTCTACCCGCGCACCGTGCAGCTCACCGACGGTCGCCTCCTCGCCATCTGGGAGAACTACTCGCCCGAGCCGCCCCTGGTGTGGCACCCCATCTACGAGTCCACCGACGGCGGTCTGTCGTGGGGCGAGGTCGGCCGCGTCACCGACCAGGTCAACGGCTGGGGCTTGCGCTACCAGCCCTTCCTGTACGAGCTGCGCCAGGACTTTGGCGGCTTTCCCGCCGGTACAGTCCTCGCGGCGTCCAACAGCATCCCCACCGACCTCAGCCAAACGCGCATCGACGTGTATGCCTAGCGCGACAGGGGCCGCACCTGGGAGTTCGTCTCGCACGTTGCCTCTGGTGGTCGCGCCATTCCCAACAACGAGGAGACGCCCGTCTGGGAGCCCATGATTATGTACGTTCTTGCTTTCCTTTCCTCCCCACAGTGTTTGTCTGGAAAACACAAATTTGTCTGAAAACACAAACTGATAGCAGGCAGCATCTACGAGGACGAGCTCATCCTCTACTACGCCGACCAGCGCTCGGCCGAGCACGGCCAGGAGATCTCGCACCAGACGACCAAGGACCTCCGCACCTGGTCCGACGTTGTCATTGACATCTCAGAGCCCCGCTACACGGACCGCCCCGGCATGCCGTACGTCACCAAGCTGCCCAAGGGCGACTACATCTACGCGTACAGTGGGGCGGCGCCGACATCCTGACGCCGTACACGTTCCCGCTCTACTACCGCATCGCCGCGGACCCGCGCCGTTTCGCCGACGCCGAGCCGCTCTACATCAACGCGACGAACCGCAACCCCGTCCCCGGCGGCGCCTTTCCCATCAGCAGCCCCGTCGTCGTCTGGTCGCCCGTCGGCGGCTGCCACGGGTCCATCATTGTCAGCAGCGGCAGCAAGGACCTGTACATCAACACCGAGGGCGGCGCGCCCGACGCCTGGCTCGCGTACACGGTGCCCGAGGATGCGGCGTACACGAGGCACATTCGCGTCATGGAGGAGGACCCCGATTTCCTGCTTATCATGGGCGCCGGCAAGCTGCCGCCGAGCACCACCAACAAGGTGACTGTCAGCATGGTGAAGATCTCGGACCTGCTGAAGCAGACGAAGGTGTGAGGGCTGTCTGTGTAGGTGTTGGCACTTCAATAATGAAATCGAATGGACCAAGATGTTCTGGCATGATCTGCGTCCCCATCGGAAAAGGTGACGCACACCCACATAGCTGCCGCCATACGAGACGTCAGCTCTGGTCCTCGGTCGTACAGAGTCGGCATGATAGATTTGGTGGTGACAAGTATCGCATGTGAAGCTGAGAGACGGACGTCTGATTTGATGATGAAGCCTGGATTCTGAGTCTTTGACCGAAGCGTCCAGCCCCGGCTTTTCCTGGGAGATTGCAAGAATCTGGGCACTTCTCTCACCAAGTGGCCTTTCCCGTCAATCAGGCCTGTTGATGCCTGCCGGCCAATCCTTCTCTCAAGGTACCTGCCTACGTACACCCGGTGGGAGAGGATCGTTATTGACACCAAGAGGACAGATCAGACCGTGTGCTCCTTCAGCCTATGTGCGTAGGAAGGTACTTTCAAAGGCCAGCTGGCTAGAAGGCACAGGCCGGACAGAACCTGCCTCATACGAGTTCTCACCTTCCCGACATCTGGCTTGTGACGTACCTTTACCTAAAGCACCTACCTCAAGTCAAGGATGGCTTACGTGCCAGGGTGCCTGCCTGCCTTCATGGCTGGAACGGGAGATACTTCCCATACCGACCGACATTCTCCCAAGTTCCATCTGACATGACCTCTCCAGCCAACATCTCAGTCTTCACATGCCCACATACCCATACCCATACCCCATATCAAACATTACCTACTCGCCATGAGTGACGAACCATCGCAGTATTGGCCAGATGACGGGGCGCAGGGCACCTCCCCCGAGACGAAACGCAAGTCATCACGAAGCAGTCGACAGAAGAGACAGATTAAAGCGAAACCGCTAACTCAAGAAGACGCCTCGGGGACGAAACGCAAGTCATCACAGAGCAGTCAACCGAGCAAACGAATTCAAGAGGAGTCACCCACTCAGGAACTGCCAACGCAGAACAACCAGCTTTCAACCAACACTCTCATTCAACAGCCACTGCCATGGCACCCCAATCCCTACGTAAGAAGAATTCGTCCATACGTGGCTTTCAAGAAGAACGCGACGCTGACATGTTTGCTTACAGATGCCACTGATTGGCCTTCCTCATTCACCCCAACTACCCTTCAATATGTTTCCTATGCCTACCCCGGCAAGTCATCTGCAAAGCGACCCGATGACTTTGCCCCAGCCTACGCAGTGGCCGGTTCCCCAACCCGAATCAGAGCCGTCCCGCATCACGGCCGACAAATCACAGGAACAAGCCAGGGTTCAAACAATGCTGGAAGAGTTGCGAGACGTCAGACGCGAGGTGTCCAGCTTGTCGTTCAAGTTGGAAACAGGATTCGTCAACACACATGCGTTGCTCTACAACCTCAATGCTGCGATAGCAAACTTTGCGAGTCAAATACATCGGTAGGACAAGTCGCTGGTCGTGTTCAGTGGCACTACGCCAGAGGGGGTGATAGGACGCCTTCTCGTTGATGTCCGAGCTGTTAGTAGTTGCAGGTCGTTTAATTGCAAATTCGTCCCCTTTGCATCATTGCCGAAGGAATTTCTTGTGGACAGTGACATGGTCTCATCATGGAGGGCAAGCCCCCGGATACTCTCATAAGGATCCAAGTAGGAACGCGACAAACACCACCAAACACCATGGAGCAGACACCCAGACAAGCCATTGACCAAACGCCAGTCATCATGCACACCGAAGCCGGAACCCCGTCACCCTTGTCCCCTTAAGCAATCCACATGACAGCAGCAAGCCCAGCCCCAGCGACAGCCCAGATGCCAGCCGAGAGGCCACCCGCCCCGGACTCCCACTCGGACCTCTCGATCCCCTCGAGGCTATATTCCACCGCCGATCCGGCTCCTAGGCCGTACGTGGCCGAACCGTGCACCCACCGCAGGTAGAACGTTACCGCCCCGTTGCCCTGCGGAAGTATGTTCTCCAGCGCCTCCCTTGCCTGCGCCGGATCCCAGTCGTACGACGTGACCCGCGGCTGGCTGACGTTGACCGCAATGTCGCCGGTGCTCGAGTACCCGGCGCCCGCGACGGTCTTGCCGTGGCTCTGGACGAGCCAGCCGATGGTCACCGAGCTGAGGGCGCTGTCGTTGCTTTCGGCGGGTTCCCACGTGAGCTTGATTGACGTGTCGTTGAGGTTGATGGTGGATCCTGGCTTGGGCGAGGTGATCTCGAAGGCGAGGGCTGACGGGAGGACGGCCGCGAGGGCGAGAACGGAGATGTGCATGCTGTTGTGTGGGGTAGTTTAGACAACGTTAAGTAGATAGATGGTGTTGATGTATCTGGTGGGATTTTCCTCCGCGCCAAGAAATATGACAGGTGATGTCGTGATTTTTGCAGTAAGACTGATGATCGCGAGAACTTCATCGTGACGGCGCCGTTTCGTCTTCTTTCTTTATACCCGTCAACAGAAGACTCTTTTCCTCTCCTCTGCGCCTACATACAACCCCATTTCTCTGACGTGAGCCTAGAGGCACAGCCAGATAAGCTTAAACCCCAGAATACCGTCTCCGAATCCCGCGCCATTGGCGGACGAAACGAGTATGCCAGGGGCTGGCTGCGCTGCGCCGCTGCTGCGGGCCGCATTGGGTAGCCTGAACCGGCGGGGCGGGCTGCGTCGACGCTCCTTGCGCCGGCGTGCACCGCATTCTCAGCGCGGCTGGAGCGGCGCAGCGACTGGATGCGGCAGCTGCCAGGGCCATAATCCTGATGCCTAAGGGACTTTTTCTTTTTTAATTGTTCCAGCGGCATTGTCGAACTAGAGCGGCGGCCTCAAGGCGGCCAGCAATTGCTCTGCTTGTCGTAGGCATCAATCACCACCGCCACGGGGAGGACCTCGCGGGGGTTTCCAGCCGTCAGCTCCTGGAGCTTGGCAAGCACAGTGACACGGGGTACAAGCAATGAGAACGTGGCTGACGGTCTCGGAGACTGAGACGCAGGCGACTGTCACGGGAGCCGTGTCACTTGGCGCGAACCTCAATAACGAGCAAGCAGCAAGGCATGCACATGGACGCGGACTGGCCGCTGAAGAAGAAAAAAAGTCCAATACGCCGACGGTGATATACAACAGTCGCCTAGAGGAGAGGCCTGCGACGTACGGTGATACGGAAGAATAGCCAAGACAACGCCAGACCCATAGCATTCCCAAACAGCATTACTTGATTCCCTGACCCGAATGAAGCCAAGACGTGACCGAATCACCTTGTTGGTGAGGCCAGACAGACGTACGCGGAGCGAGTCCGCCGTCTGCGTTGTCGAGCAGAAGTGAAAAGGCAATTCTCAGCCTCATCATTTCATGTCGCCGTTCTCATAGGGGCGGTCACGCGGCGGCTCAAATGGGTTCGCTGGGGTCTGGCCCTCGCGCTGCTTGCTGGGGCGCGGCATGGCGGGGTAGTCCGAGTCGTCGATATCGCCCTCGAGCTCGAGATGGGCGTCACCCTCGGCTTCCTTGCGGTCGCGACGCTGCATGCGACGGTGGAGGAAGTAGAGGACAATGAGGCCACCGACAAGGCCGACGCCACTGTGATTGTTAGAATCAGGTAAGAGAAAAAACGGGAAGGGGCCCGTACACGATAGTGCCGACGACAATGGCAATGGTCCTCTTGCGTTCGGCGGGGGTGGAGTTGTCATTACGCTTGGCCAGCTGTGCCAAGGCGGTTTGAGAAAATGTGCTAAGCACGAGCATCACAGCGACGAGGCCGTGGTTGGGTGGTGATGACAGGGTCATGGTGACGTAAGACGAAACGGTGGGTGAGGAGGTCAAAGTGGGTGCGAGCTGGAGGAGATTGCGGTGGGCGCGATAGGGGGAAGAGACCCGCGACCGGTTCGGGGGGCTGATGAGGAGCGAGCGACGAAGAGCAATTGACGAGCAGCTTCGCGAGCGACGAGTGTGTTGTTGGCGGCGAACGGCGAGGAAAAAAAGAGCGAAAGCCAAGAGAAGCGGCGCAAGGTCCAAGGTTTGAAGGAAGGGAAGCGAAAGTCAGGTGAGATGACACCGAAGTCGAGGTGACATGAATGAAGTCAAATGAATGTGAGTAGGTGGACAGAAAGGAGACAACAGTGGATGCAGAGATGCAAAACAGTGGAGGAGAACCTGAAGACCAAGAAAGGTGGGGAGTGGGGAGAGGTCGAGACTGCGCGCAGCGAGGAAGGGAGGAGGCGCCCGACTTTTCGAGACGAGGAACACAGCAAGAATTGGGGAAGGAAGAAGGACGCTGGTCTGGGCGTGCCTGACACAGGGGAAGGGTGGCTCTGCGCAGCATGTGATTGGTGCTAGGAGACATTAATACGACATTAGTGTGGAGATCACGCATGGAGGTGGAGGAGGCAGGTACGATGCCGCCTCCCGACGACCCCGAGACCGAGGCCGTCCCAAGGGAGGAAGGGAGGAAGGGATGAAGGGTCTCAATGGGAAGGAGTGGCTGAGCATCGATCGGCTCTACTGAATGGTGCATGGTGAATGCTCGAGGAAGAAAGGAAGGCAGGCTGACGGCACATCGCGACGGGATGGCAGGACACGGGCCTCAACTCATCTCGTATCAACACCACAGCCACGCAAGCTGCCCCTGGAATTCGGCAGCCGGTAGCCCTACGCCTCACGCGATTCCATTCAATTCAAACATGCCGTATACGCGCACCGATCATTTCGTCCAGCAGAACGGGGGGCACAAGCGAGAACACCGGTCAATCGCCAGCCGCGAGTCCGAGCCTTGGTCCATGAGGAACAGTGAATCGTTCGATATGTACTACACGGTCACCACGTTGCATTGCGTCACTCTCATGCTTCTTCAGCTCACAAACGAACAATCGGGAAATTCCGTGTCTCAAAATCAAGGCTTTCTATGTATGCTTTTCTATGCGTCTATGCATGCCAGCAGTCGCTCATCAATCATGTCGTGGTATCTACAGCATCGCCCGTCCAGAAATCTGATCATCTAGTCACAGGTGCTTCTCGTTCACCAGCACGTAGCGGTAACGAGGCTTGCCCGCCTCAAAGTCGACAATGGCCTTGTTGGCATCCTTCATCGGCCTAGTCTCGACCCAGGGCTTGACCTTCTTCTCAACAGCCAGCTCGAGCATCTCGCGAATGTCGTTGGGGGTGCCAATCAGGCTGCCACCCAGGTTGATGCCGTTAAGGATGAGGGAGAAGGCGTTGACAGGGGGCAGGTTACCGCCGTCAGGGGCGCCGACCTGGACGAGCTTGCCGCCAGGCTTCAGCAGGCCGAGATAGCCAGTGTAAGGCATGTTGGAGCTGGACACTGTGCAGATGATGAGGTCGAGCGAGCGCGCGTTCTTCTTCTCCCAACCCTCGTCCTCGCCAGTGGCGATGTACTGGTCAGCTCCGAGCTTCAGGACATCCTCGCGCTTGTCGTTCTTGCGGGAGATGCCGACAACGCGGTCGGCGCCCAGGGCCTTGGCGAAGAGAATACCGAAGTGGCCCAGGCCACCGACGCCGACAATGCCGACCGTCTTGCCGGGACCCGCACCGTTCTGCTTCAGGGGCGCGAACACGGTGACGCCACCGCACAGCATGGGCGCTGCCTCTTCCGAAGGAATGCCGTCGGGAATCTTGACGACAAAGTTGCCGTTGGTGCGGTTGTAGTCGGCGTAGCCGCCAAATGACTGTCCCTCGTCGCCAGGGTACTTGCTGTTATACGTGCCAACGTTACCGCGAGAGCAGTACGTCTCCTTGCCGATGGAGCACTCGGGGCAGTCGGCCTGCAGACAGGCGCGGGCCTGCGCACCGACACCAACGCGGTCGCCCAGCTGGATGTGCTTGACGTTGGCACCGACCTTGACGGCCTTGCCAACAATCTCATGGCCGACGCAGCAGGTTGCACTTGTAAGTGTGTGCACTTGCGGAGAGACTATGGGAGATCGCTCGACTTACGGTAAGTGGCCGCGCCCCAGCCGGAGCGGAGAGTATGGATGTCAGAGCCGCAGACACCGCAGTGTGTGATCTGAATGTCGACGTCGTCCTCTGTCCACTTCTTGGGCTCAAAGGAACCCCACTCCATCTTGCCCTCAGCGGACTCGGGGCTGAGACCGAGCCAGCCTTCAAACTTGTAGTCGGTGCTCATGGTGATTGTTATGGCGTTGAATTGGATGAAAAGGATGTGGTTAAGTCTCAAAGCAAGAGTTGCGAGATCGGTGTGGTGTGAGTGTTGTGCGTTGCTTACAGCTTGACTAGACAGCTTCAGGATGGCCTCATGCTTTATACTCGATCACGACCTGTTGCCATGGCCGACAAGACTCCAGTCGATTACGCATCATCACCGGAGTTAAGGCTGAGCCTGGGGCTTCTTCGATTCCATTGACGTCTTCAAACATCCAATTCTTCCCGGCCCCGTTCGCATCGTCCTGCTATCAGCGGTTCTGCCAATGACGCAAGAGATGTCCAGCGTGCTGGGTCGCCGCGAAATCTCTGACAGAATCGGTTATCGCCGACATGGGCTCCACACTTGTCAAGAAATCGCCAGTCTCACCCATGCCTCCTCTGGTTGTCGGACTTACAAGCGGGGCCCATCGCCCAAACCGGCCCTACCACCACACTATTGCCGTACCAAATGCGCCCGGCTTTCGGGAAATGGTCCGTGAAAGGCTTGATGTCCACCGCCGTTCGAATTCCCGGAACGTGCACGGCATGACGGTGACGAGACGACAGCCTTCGGGGATTTCCTTCTGCCTATGTGCAAATGCCGCAAATAGGTTGGAAGGGGCTCCAGTACGACGCTCCGGGAACAGAGAGCTCTGAGATGAAACCCTGGCCCGGATGGCGCGCCGAGGTTCGGGGTTGATGCCCCCCTTCATGGCTCAGTCAAGGTAGGTCAGCATGTGCGATCTTTATCGCCGGGCAGGGTACCAACTTCTCTGGCCTCACCAAGGGTAATGTTGCTTCGTGCTCCCTCGCCTCAAAACACGGCACCCACGTGGGCCCTTTTCGCGACTGATTTAACAGATAGCGCCAGCATCCAACTGCCGGCGATCCGTCGAAGCTGTCAGATGTGGAGCAGGCTTCACTGTGGAGTGGGATTCGTGTTGACCAGGACGGACTGCGTGGTGGCGAAAGCGTCGAGACGTCCAGCCTCCGCTTAGCAAGATTTTGCGACATGGCACGAGCGGGAAGCAGCGTCATACGCCCAGCTTGACGTATACGCAACGGCTGCGGCTTTGAGCTTACGTTGACGACCTTATCGCAGATTTTTGTACGGCACATGTTTTTCCGCACCCAACTAATTACTTCAGAACCCCAGATCTCGACCTTGGACGTCTTACATCTAGAACTCGGTGCGCTGGGTCGTCATAGACGCCAGATTTTAAAGAATTTAATTGATTGCAGTAGGCAAGCAGCATGCATCGGTCTCTGATTAGCCCCCGGCAGCCACGCCGCTTATTGGCTCTGCTCGGATGCAAGCACTTGCAAGAAGTTCTGCGACATGCGTGGATGTCCGGCTCGTAGTCTTGGCTGCAGCGCCGACATGTGCTCCGGCCAGTGTTGTGGCACCAGCGGCCGGCATTTCCCCTACAGTGCTTGACGCTGTAAGCGGTGGGACATGTGTTGGTGACTGGAGTCATGGCTGTACTCATTGGCCGATGGCGACCCTTCTCCCAACGACGACGAATCAATGTCGGAGCATGGCAGAGAGTCTGCCCTTCGACTGTCTTGTTGTTTTTATCGCCGACCTGAGTTGATGATTATTGATGCCCCGGGAGCTGGGCATGCACCTCACAAGAATGTCAGACTTGTATGTGGTAGGTCAGGAGACAATATCTGTTCATTCATATCAAGGTATATTTTCGGTCATGAAGAAACCCCGATAGCCGCGCCCACCTTCTTTTCCAAAGGTGAAGCCAGCCCGGCAGTCCTCCCTCGGCCGCTTACTTCTGCCTCTTGACAACAAAGGCACCCCGCTCAATCGTGTTCACGAGGATGAAGCCGCTCTTGAAGAAGGGGTAGTGGCTCCAGGTACCGACAAAATCGATAGACCCGCCGTTGGCGTTGCGGTCATCCTCTGGGTAGACGTCGAAGAAGCCGACCTCCTTGACGAGCTTGCCCGTGGTGTCCTGCGGTAGGGACGACACGTCAAGGATGCGCAGGCCAGCGCCGTAGTTGCTCTGGTACGCAAAGCCGTCAATGACGAACTGGTTGTGGTCAATGCCGTACGCCGGGCTCTTGAAGTAGCCCGTCTGCTTGGGCTTCTCGAGCGACCGAATGTCCCAGAAGTAGGTGATCGGGTAGCCACTGGCGGCGGCGCCCGTCTTGTCGTACTCGTCGTACTCGTCGTCGAGTACGAGGTACTCCTGCCACTGCGTGTTCGTGACCCAACCTTGATGGGTGTCTGTACTTGAGTTAGCGATGGGGAACAAGTAAGCATGGGGCCGTGAAGGGGACTTGCAGCTGGCGCCCTCGTAGCTGGTGCGCGAGATAATCTTGGTGGTCGTCTTGTCGGTGACGTCGTAGCTGGGAATGTCTGTCAGCCAAGCTGTGCTTTTCTCCTGAGACAAGTTGATCTTACATGGTCAAGGTGTCCTCATTGTAACCGTAGCAAATATCGCGGCCCTGGTACTTAGTATCAGGACCCCTGTACACGAGACATTGGGCATCGTGGACGTAGCCGTCTCCGGCGGCGCAACCAAGAGTGGTGGGCTTGGCAGGGTTCTTCAGGTCGATGAAGATGAGACCCGACCGACAGGTGCTGGTGCGGGGCTGCGCGCCGACGGCGACGGCATACTGCTTCTCCTCGTTGATCACAATGTTGTGCGTCGAGCCCGCGGGCAGGCCGTTCCAGTAGCCCGTCAGATCGCGCGAGGTACAGAAAGTGAGGGGGCTGGCCGGGTTGACGGTCAGCAGCTTGCTGAGGTCGAAGATTTGCACACCGTGGCGCGACGCCTCGCTGCCGATGACGATGAAGTTCTTGTAGCCGCGCAACTCGCGCCAGATCGAGTTGGTCGAGTACGGCGGCAGGCGGCCGAGGTAGACGAGCTTACCCGCCGACGTGATCTCGGAGAAGCTGGCGCCGTCAGCCTGGGCGACGACGACGAACTCGCGGCCGTTGGGCGCCGTCCAGCCCCACGAAGAGGAGCCCTGGCCGGTCTTGCTGCCGAGGTCGGCATGGCTCTTGAAGTCGTAGAAGTCGACCTACGCGAATGTCAGACAGGGTTAGTCACAGCCGTACGAGGTGAGACAGATGGTAAGCTACCTTGTCGCACTTGAAAGTGTTCAGGCGGTCACCCGGCACAACGGCAGCGACGCCATTGACACAGGGGATGGGGCCATCGGCGGCGAGACGGCTCTGGTAGATCGTTGAGTTCATCTCGCCGCTGGCGATTTGGCGGTCCCATGAAGCCTGATAGAAAGTCAGATCACTTCAAGCAAGTCTTGAGCGTCCAATCAACGTACGTGCTTGCGGGCCATCAGGTCCTTGTGGATGGCGCCACTGTCGTAGATCTCGCTGATCAGCGCATTGGGCTGGAGCTCCTTAGCCGCGGTCGAGCCGACGGCCGTAAGGGCCAGGGCCTTGAGGAAAGTTGCCTTCATGATGTGAGAGCAAGGCGTCTGCGCGTACGACAAACTCGGCTGGATGCTTGCTCGGAGACCTCAGTATCGTTGGAAAGGAGGAGTGAAGGCGGCATTCACAGCGATTCCCCGGTGCTGAGACACAGCATTGTTTATAGATCTCGAGGGCCTTTGCCACTAGGAATGCTGCGAATCCGATGACCTCTGATTACGATTCTGGAGACACTACGCGCCGGCTTCTCGAAGTAGAAGGTCTGCAATGCGATGTGACGTGGGGGAGCCATCGTGATCATGGCGCCATTCGGCCGGCATCGCCCGAATAGGCAGCTGGGGCCCCTGATGGAGATCTTGGGCGGCACTCGACTGCCGCGTCGAAATCACGGCCCAGGCGCCCGAACCTATTGAAAGGGGATCGGCAACAGGTCTGATCGGCGGCAGTGTGTGGGGAAAGAGAAGCTTACTCTCCCTTGAATCTCAGCGGTCAAGATGGGCCCTCAGGGTTGCGAGGACGCAGGTCGACGCGCTGTCGAAGTGGGAGAGTGCGTCGACCTTCCTTTTTGTTTGCGTGCATCAGTCATGTCGCGATCTTATCTCTGCATGCCACCATGGCTTCGGTGGCATCGTGGAAGGGCGAGAGGGTCTTGAGGCCTTTGTGCGTGTGGCTTGCTACCGAACTTCTAGATGAGGAACAGAGCGCGGAGCTGGCTTGAGGCGGCTAGCATTCCATGCAAGACAGCGCGAGCCCTGGCTAAGACAGGAAGCTCGGGTCGCGGACTCATCAATCGCCTGGTGCCATGAGCGATCTGGCTAGCTTTGAGTATTGGCATTCTCGTCGTTCACCAAGCTCGCGATCGCCAAGGCGGATTTGACAGAGGAATAAAGAGCCGGCTGGCATTGGGAATGCTAGCGTTGAAGAATTTCTGGAGCGACAGCAGACGTGACTGCTGGTGTATTCTTGGCATGTCGGCGTCGGCACGACATCCGGATGTTCGGTGCAGGGTACGGACTTGGTAGGCAACTGGTGCATCAGTTCTCGAATGCATGCGAAGACATCCCGAGTGAGCTGCCTGAACAAGCAGGTGACGCAGGTTCGTCTCAAAGTGGAGGCAGAACGAAACCATGCTACTCCTTGACAGGGCATCTTCGTCACGTCATATGTTATACGAGCCGGCACACTCCCCACGCCAGGACATCCAGTCCGTCAACCCGTATTCGAGATCTTTGTTGGTGCCGAAAAGACACTCAACATACTTCTTCGATTATATCAGAGTTCAACAGAAGACATGATGGCCAGTCGTTGTACATTGCAAGAAGCTGTACAACTTTGCAGGCATACTTTTCCAGTCTCATGACTGTACTTCAAGGCGACGTGCACGCAGAATATCAGTAGGAGAGTTAACCAAGCTGTCAAATTCGAGACTTCCACAATCGGTATAACGACTGAATTTCGTGAGATCACCTGCTTCAATTCGTACAGTATCACTGAAGGGCACGGTGGAAGGCTTTTTTGTTGCTTGATTATTCTGATTTTCGTTGGTTGTGGTTTCCATCCACCGACATAACTCGAGAACGGTCCCAGGCCAACTTCAGGGCTGGTCAGGCTCACGGGAGTGATGTGAGAGCCCGTTGAACTAAGGTCTTTTGGATTGAGACACGAGTGTTCCCAGCAGGTGAGGCCTACTTTGCCACGGGCAAAGTCAGGGCGATAGTGACATCAAAAGTCAAGCATATATAAGGTATGTATACATGGTCCAGCCAGAGTTTCGACCGTTCAGAAACACCTTATTGATCTTATCAGTCCGTAAAAAGTATATTACAATGAAAGTGATGTTATGGCTACGCCAGAAACCATGCGGTGAACGATCAGTGGGTGTTCTTGGAGCCCCCCATCACTCAGTTGGCGGCACTTCAGACTTCGATGACAATGGCCTAACTTCGACCCGCCTCCCATCATTCCACCTCTTGTCCCCCCAATTACCATAGTCATACTTAAGATTGACAAATGGAAGCCTCGGTTCGGCACCTTCGTACAGGCAAATGTCCGCCCGACTCAGCAAGAAGCTCGCCTCCTTAATCTTGTCGACGGGCACGCCGTCCTTGGACCGTGGCACGAGGTCCAAAACAAGATAGCGGCCTCGCCCCTTGTCGTCATCCCTCCACCTCTTGAGCACGTTGAAGCGCAGGTTCGACAGCATAGTCGGCGTTGGCGGATCGGCGTTCTCACTCAGCAGCGTCAGCAGCGGGTCATCCTCGCCACCGCGGCCCTCGGAGGGCATGGCACCGCAGGGAACCTCGACTGCTAGGCGGCGCAGGCGCTCGGTGGCACGGCCCTCGATGTAGACGATGCTGAAGACTAGGTCGAGGGGTAGACCTGTGTTACTGGGGACAAAGTCGCGCGAGCGCACGGGGTAGACTTTCAGGCGGAACTTGGGCCGGTTGGCAAACGTCTCGTCAAATGTTGGGGGGTCAGGGATTGGGGCGGAATCCGTATCGAAAGCGAGAGAATTTGGGACATGCCTGGCGGCCTCCGCGTATTCAGCGACGAGAGCTGCTTCTCGACGAGGTGACGGGGCCCTTGGACGATGCATCGGTAATGCGCCGGACCAGACGCGCTGAGGGAGGGGCGACAATTCAGGCGGTTGAACCCTGTTGGCCTCAGGGACGGAGAACTGAAACACGGTGGGCTTTCTTGTCGATGTTTGCCTTGACAAGTCGCCAATGTCAAGTTGCAGGATGGGATCGTTGAGTTGCAGTGCTAGCAAGGCCGAGGTTGCCCTCGTGTCAGTGAATTCGTCGCCAAGGCCGTCACGCAGGCGCTTCAGCTGCAGGTTCGCAAAAGCTTCGACATGGAGGGTGCGTAAGTTCCAGTCAAAGACGGGAGCGGCGTCCGTCGGCTTGAAGACCTCGGGCCTGCCCAGCGGCAGCCTGCGCTTCGCCGGTTCTTTGACCTCGGTGGCGGTGTAGATGCGCCGAAAGTTAACCGTCAGATCCTCAGTAGTCAGGGAGCCGCCGATGGTGAAGCACTGTTGGTGGGGTGGCAGCGTGAAGGTGATACCCTCGAGCTCGGGAGGTGCCCGATCGAGTAGACAGAACATGGTATCAGGTGCGAGCCGCTTCTGCAAAAGTATGGGCTCCTCAGGGCCTGATGGAGTTGCAGATGCAGCACCTAGCGTTGAGCTCTTTCCATACTTCACGCTGACAGTCATATCCGGGAACTGAGCCAGTAGTACGGAGCGCATGAGGAAGCCGAACTTGGGCATTTGAACATGACCCAACTTCTCATCGGGAGTCCTGAGGCGTAGGTTGACGGCCTTCTTGATGGCTGCACGGCTCTCATCGGCAGAAGGCTCGTTGGCCCAGTGATTGGCAAGACTCAAGGCGCCGTCGATCAGGGCATCGCTCCAGTTCTCGTCGAAGTAGCAAAAGCGAAGGGTCTCCTCAGGCAAGTGTGATGGTTCAACCACGAGATAGTGTGCAGGCACATTGGCGAGGTGAACCTTATCAATGATCCACGAGTACACGTAGGAGCTGTCCGTGTTGGTCGGCACATTGTGCTCGTTATAGAGCGTGCCGTCAGTCGCAAGAGCAAAGGATGCTGCAGCGGCGTCGGCGTGTGCTGATGTCCGAGGTGCCATATGCTGCGAGCGTCGTGACGTATCGATGTTGCCGTGCTTTCCGTCGGTGACCTGCACGTCATTGTGTTCAACGTCCCATCGGCGGCCACTGGCGGTCGTGGCGGCCTTGATAGCTTCCCGATCGCTCTGCAGTAGGTTCCCATTGAGATCGTTAAGGCCGCGGACAAGGTCAAACATTCGGGCGACTGTGTCTTTTCGCGACGCATACTCACCGATGGCGGTGTGAACATCGCGCTTGGCGGCACCCTGAGATCGCGAGTCGATGGCCATGCGCAGGCGCGAAAGGGCGACGCAGAAGGCTTGATCACCCATGGCCAACGTCTTGCCGAGCTGCCAGGCGCTGGCGTAGGTGAGGTCCATCACCGAGAGATCTGGGTCGAGGATCTGAAGGTCTGTGCCAAAGTTGGACTGCATCACAAAACCCTCGCGCAGCGGGTGCGGCACAAAGGCCGGCGTCAAGGGCCCTCGCATCATAGCAGCCGTTTCTTCTCCTGTTACCGTCCGATGACGCACGAGCGTGTACCCGTCTCTCTGACGCTGCTCGACAAGGTCTTTGACCGAGGGCGATGATGGCATGTCAGGTCGGTCTTCTGGCATCTCAGGCCGCGCGACCGTTAATGTGTTGCCGAGATGCGTCAAACGGGAAAATGAGCTTGCGTCTTCGTTTGAGGGCCTGCAGGTATAAGTCCAGCTATGAAGACTGAGAAGAGCGGCATGCGTGACATTCTCCGAGAGAGGCAGCGTGATGTTGGTTGGCATATCAAGGGATACGAGGTGAACGACCATGTTCGTCGGCACTGGGGCACCGATGGGTCCTGTACGATGGGACAGGACGATGCTGAAGAGGGCTTCGAGAGACTTTGGATCCGAGCCGAGCTCAGAGCCGGCGGCCGCCATGCCGTCGGTTGCCACTTGTCGAACGTGAGCGAGATACTTGTGCTTGGTGTTGTCGAGAGCCATCACGTTGCCTGGCTTGCTGAAGAGCGGCACGAAGAGGTTCTTGGGCAGAAAGATAACATCAATGGGTTCTGCTGCCTCCCGTGCGTCCTCGTCTTTGTCAAACGATAAAGCATTGCAGAGACGGGAATTTTCGCCGAGCTTGGGAACTTGCCCGGCACTCATGCGGACAGCCATACTCTCACTCTGTCTGCCATCGACCTCTGTGGTCACCGTCGCGAGAAGGCCGGCGAGGTCGGCCGGAGCGAGCTTCAGCTCGTCGGCGGCAAAGGCCAGCAGCGCAACCCACGGCGTCAGGCGACGAGGATCTCCTTTTTCGTCTTTGTCCGAAGCATCGTCAGGGCTATAGGCGGCTTCACGTTCCCATGGGAGGTGAGGGTCCTTGAAACTTATGTGAGGCAGCACCGTCACCTCGGCCGTGGCACCAGGGGCCGGAAACATCGAATCAATGCACCCAACAGGCAAGTTGAACTTGGGTGCGACGACATAGAGGTTCTGCAATTCCTCGGCGATGGCATCTTCGCGGCGCTTGTCTTTATCGGGTCCCTCGGCGGCTTTGTCGGGGGGCGCTGAAATGGTTTGACTGACTTTGACAGTGTGCAAGCCGCCTTTGAGCGAGGGCGAGTAGAATGAGTAGAACCGGGCCTCGCCGGGTAGAATGTCGCGGGCGACACCTAAGAGGATGCATTTTGCGCGGCGATGCGCCAGCCGCCTGTGAGAGGAGACCATGAATTCTTTGCTGCTTAGTGTGGAGAACCTGCTGCTATTTCGTAGAGAAATCGAAAGGAATCCTGCCGGGATGAGTTGAGGGCTGGGCTTAAACTCGGGCGGGAGGTCATGCTCTCGAGAGCATCATGAGAAAGATGGCAGGCGGAGCAAGCCTGAGTAGAACAGCGCGAACAGCAACAAACCCACCAAGATCACCTCAGTGGTCGAGATACGACAGGCCTTGGAAGTACTAACGACAGGCCTTGGAAGCACCACCGCGTATAGAGACTTGGGGCCTGACCACGTGTGCTGAGAGCATGTTGAGGCATCAGCTTCGATCTAGCCGGCTGGTGCAGGGGGTCATCTGTGGTCAAGACGTCAAAAGACCCCTGCGCGAGAGGCTACCGAACGCATTGTCGCGTCGTGCCGTGCCATGTGCTTAGCACGATGCCGCCACCAGACTAAGGCGTGGGCTGCGTCCAGCTGCCCAAATGGCTGTCCATCGTATTTCGCTTCCCGCTTTTAGCCCAGTAGGCTTCTCAATAGAGACAACCCCTCCCCGACCCCGGCCTTCAGCTGTCGTTGAGCCGCGCTAGTGTTCCATTCAGAGTCATCGTCAGGCCCAGGCCCTGAAGTTCGCCTCTGGGCGGACAGCTATTGTGGTTGTACTGCCTCCACTATCGAATTTCAGCGCGCCATGTAGGGCTTGTTCTCAAACAGGCAGGCCTTGGTAAGAAGACCTGTGAGGGTAAATTGAAAGGAACGGTCCCAAGAAGCAAGGAGACAGACCCAAATTCTGGAAGTGACCCGTGGTCGGCTCTGTGGCATCGTTATTCCTCGTCGCCTAGCATCGTCGATGTGTATTCTAAGGTAAATCTTGGGCGATCATTGTTGGGTCTGGATTTCAATGGGTCGCCTCAAGCTGGTAGGAAATCGCAGCTACAGACAATAGGTTCTGGATGCCAGCAAAATCAGTTTCGCGGAAGGGGATTATTCGTTGCAAATTCAATAGATCTTTCCAGGAAAGCAGCTGCTTAAGGACTTGATCGTCATGTGTCTTCGAAGAATCTGCCAACGGCTTCACTATCACGCCTTCGACTTCTTTTCGCGGCCCACCATCATGAGGTATCCCTCCAGTGCCGTATACGGCCCACGGTCAAATCTGGCACGCTCGTCCTCAGGTGCCACCGGTAACGCCATGTATCTCTCGAGCGCTTCAATCGGAGCCGGCGGCGCCACGGGACCGTCACTTACTCTGCCACCATCATCCTCAGCCTGAGGCTGTTTTGCTTCCCCTGGGTAATACGGCTGCAGCCATGCCCAGTCGCCGCCCGCCACAGCCGGAAGTCCAACAGCCCCCTCCTCGTGCTTCACGTCGGGTAGCGTGATAGCAACTCCTGGCGCAAGCTCACGATCGTCGACAAAGTTTGGAACGTCTTTCGTGACAATGATGGGGCCAGCGTGGAAGAAGGCTTTCATCCTCGCGAGGGCACCCTGCCAGGTCCACGGCGGCAACGACAGTTCACGCACGGGCAAGATCCCCGAGTATACGTGCAGCGGCACAAACGGATCCGTAAGTGCTCCAAAGACTCTGAGTCGCGCATTGTGTCGACGTGCATACTCTTCGGCATCGACCACGTTGCGCGGCTCAGGACTTTCGTAGTATGCATTGAGATGCACAAGCTTTGAATGTGCGACAGGTGGGAGGTGATCAGGATCTTCTTCCACCTCGTTTCCGCCAGGTGCGAAGTCCGAACGGATACTCTTGAGCTCGAGTCCGAGGTCTTTAGTATCCTCTGAAGAGAGGCTCTCGCGGCACTCAAAGTAACCCACGAGACCATCGAACCCACGCTGCCTGTCACCAATCTTGACGCCAAAAGAGTACTGTTCCTTGCCTGTGCCAGGTAGCAATCCATGGGGCGGCTTTCTCGGCCGAGTCTTGGAATTTCCATCTTCGTCTCCCTGCTCGCCATCAGCCTGGCTCGCGAGGGCATCGGCTGCCAGCTCCAGTGACCATCCGGCATTGACGAGGGCCAGCGGACGCCCTATAAGCGCACTCGCGAACTCGGCGTAAGCCGCAGGCGCAGCAGCGGCATCCATTTCTGACCTGGACGTCTCGATCATGTTCCAGAAGGCGTGAAGAAATTTGGGATCACCTCCGAGCCGTTGCACGAGAAGCTGCAACTGCTGCATTTCTGGCTTGTCGGGCAGCTCGTCGCCGGCTTTGGGCGGCCGGAAGGGCAACCATTCAGGCGAGGTCTGGGCACCCGAGGGCCCCGCGAGTCGAACCTCCCGGTAGAAGGTGCCGTCCGGAAGGAAGAGCTGGATGCCTGTGTTGGCGTAATTGATGACCACCCACCCCCAGATGGGATTCTCCCACTCGTCTGCTGGGCGCCAGAAAGGCGTTAACGCTCTTGTCGAGGACAAGAGCCTGCTGGTCTGTGTGCTCATTCCTTCCTTGCCGTCGGCATCGTCGGTCTTGTCAGCTCGCACAACGAAAGTTGCGTTCAGGCGGGCTTGTTGATTCATCTGAGGCGGAATCTGCATGAACTCGCATGGTTTTGGGTCCTCATCGCGCACATCATCGTCGTCGCCATTACCATCATTCTCATGGCTGGGAACTTTCCTTGTGAGGCCTTCATCTCGTTCGACAACATTCGGCTCCCTTGCCGTACCATCTCCTCTCAGCTGCGGTGCGAGCCACTCGCCGATGCACGGCCATACCTTCTGTGGGTTCTTGCTCGGCCGCGGATCAATGGCGTGGATGGCCTGGCCGAATTTGTCAATGATGTTAAGCCGTGCGAGACGGAACTGGCCATGCGTCGCCGGCTTGAACAATGGTTCTCCCGTCGTGGAGGCTTTCATGGACTTTCCAAACGGAGTATTGTCAGTTTCGATGCCGATACTTCGGAGCTGCGGGGCCTCAAAGCCCCCGTCTTTGCGCTCTGCCTCCTTTATGGGCACTACCTCGCCCGTACCGCCGTGACGCAGATTAGGTTTGATGTGATTACCTTGTTGTACTGTTGTCAAGTGCGCCGCTAATCCAGCCAATGGTGCTGACAGGAAAGATAACTGATGAAGTTGGCGAAGTAATTCCTCGCGTTTATGCTTGTCGAGGAGTCCGCCGTTCTTCTTGTCCTTCTCCGTGTCCTTTTCATTCTTATTTTCCTCATCTTTGTCGTCCCCCTTGTCCTTCTTATGATCTTGTTTGTCTTCGCCGAGATCACTTGCTGGAGTACTATCAAAGAGTTGTCGGATCTTTGCCTCAAGCGAGAACGATGGTTGTGGTAGGATCAGCACCCGCCCCTGAATCTTGTGCTTATCGGATGACTTCTTCTTCGTTTCTTTTGCTAGATCCACCTTTTTGCCGTCGATGCCGTATCGCAGCCGCTTCGTTTTCAGAGTGCGGCTCGAGAGAGGTGCTAGGGTCCAAAGATCAAACGGCACGTGGTGATACTCGATCTCCCACTCGAGGAACAGTGGGAACCATGGCTGTGTGTTGTTCCAGCGGTCGCGCCAGGGTCCCATTCTGACCTGATCGCCGTTGCGATGCTCTTTTTTGTCGTGGAAGAGCGGCGCTTGCACGTTGTTAGGGAGCGTCGGCTCAAGATCCTCCGTCTGCGGGCGTAGCAAGACAAATTCGTCGACGAGCCGTTTAATTGCTGGTCGGAGTTCCTTCGGCAGCTTGGGAAGCACAATTGTATCAAGCTCGCTCCATGATGGGCCATCCGTTGTGTCGGGCTTTGGTACATCGGGACTTGGCTGTACTGGCTTCGGCTTCTCCAACGCTGTCACTGTCTGAGATTCAAGTCGCATGAGAAGATCATCAAGGTAATCGTACTGCCAGCTAGACTGGACGCCACCAACAAGCAGTGTCGGGTCTCGCTGCTGGTGGAAAGCAGGCCTTGCTCCCGGTTGAACAGTCCTGGTTGTCTTCTCAGGCCCGGCTAATCCATTGATCTCCGCGATGAGATCCTTTCGGCGGTTCTCAAGCTCGCCAACTCTTGTATGCAGGTCTCGCACACGAGGACCCGTCTTGACTTCACGCTGTTTGGTGGCATCCGAGACGAGCCACCACCAAAGAGCAAACATCTCCCATCGAAGCCGGGCTGTTGTACGCTCTACGCCGTCAAGCAGCTTTTGAAGGATATTCAGTCGCCGAAGGTTACCGAGAACAGCTGGAGGCGCTATGGGGCGATCCTTGTTTCCGCCATTGCCATTCGCCTCAGCACCCGAGGCATGCCAGGCTTGGCCACCATCGCCACGTAGGTAGTTCCAATTATAGAGTAGATCTTTCGCCTGCTGCTGTGCTTCAACACCATCGTCCCGCGCAAGCAGGTGTCGCTCAAGGGCACCAATATACTCTTCAAGTCTGTGCGGGATGCTGTCGACCGGATCTATCTTGCGCATTGCCCGCGCGTACGTCGTCAGCGCGTCCAGAGGCGTCGTGCCAACAGCAACTGGCAAGCTGCTGTTGATATGCATGAAGAAGTCATCGGCTGGGACCTTGGCCGGTTTCTTGTCAACATCCCAGTTTACGTGATACATAGCGCCATGGCACACGAGACGCGTGTCGGCCTGCGAACCGAGCCAGTTCTTGAATTCTTTCTCCTGGTCCTTCTTGTCGGCCAACTTGATACGTAGCTTCAACAGTTCGAGGCGTCGCCGTCTTTCAAGGCCCTTCCCGAGCGTCGAGCCAGCGAATAGGTCGTCGCCGGGGACTGAGTGCCACCCGATAACGTAGTAGCTCGCCTTCGCAGCTACCAAATAATTGTCCTTCGTGTACTCAAAGTTGTCCACAATGGAGAAGACGTTGGAGTTATGCGGCTGGTAGTCGGCGAAGAGCTGATTTGATGAGGCGAGAAGGCTAAAATTCTCGATGAACTGCGGCTTCTTCTTCTTCGACGGCGGAGGTGGTGGCGGCGGCGCGTCAAGAGGCTCCGACCACGATTCGATAGGCTCCTTTTTCCCAATGAAAACCTCAGCCTGGTCTGCCACTGATACGCCTCCGTCGGCGGCGCTGATGAACGGCGACACATCGACTTGCAGGTCCTCCTCAGGTCCGAGTTCTTCGAGAGTGCGGAGCCTGTCGATCTCAACAACCCATGCGGTAAACTCCTTGACGCTTCCTCGAGCCTCAGGCGGCATTATCGATGACGAATCGCTGATGTGCCGGATGACGAGCCATCGCGTCGGTGCTTTAGGAAAGGAGGGCGATGAGCCTTTGGCGGTTCCAGGCGCGCCGCGGTTGTTTTTCTGGTCATCATTCTTGTTGCCGTCGTCAGTTTCGATTTCGAGATCGTCGAGGCCCCTTGCGGCCCGGGCATCTCGGAAATCAGCTCCTCTCGCGACTTCGAGGCCAGCCGCTGCAATGCCGCTGCGGTAAAGCCGTGGCATAGTCCAGTGCAAATAGACACCGACGCGGCGCTTTCGGGTCGTATCGCTCCCAAGATCAGTGAAGCGTGAATTGAAACCCGACGGCCATGAGTTGTTCAGGTCAACCGGGTTCTGAATATCAGGCTGGATATAATCGCGGTCCAGCCGCAAGAATGTGTAGTTGGGTTGGGTAATAGGCGCTATCTTGGCCGCTATCGGGGTTGGAAGCCGCGTCTCGGTTTGTTCGCTGTCCTCTCGAGTGCCTGCAGATTCAGGAGGGATGCCATCGCAGACCTTGGAATTGAAGACGAAGGCGTCGACTTTAACGGGGATCAGAACGGTCTGGTTATCCTCAGGAGTCGCCATGATGTTGACGAGGGTGGTGACAGTTGCGTTTAGGCTTGTTGGCCTCCGCAATTTACTCGACTTTATAAATTTCGATATTTCACCCTAATCCTCTCTACGTGTCGAAGTTTGTCGGATTATCTTCGTTCGAGTTCGTGGCCGTGGCTTGAACTGGCCACCTCTACCTCGTAATGTGTCTGCACTTCAACGCAAGACAAGTTTGTTGGTCGGACAGGTGGGATCCCTTGAGAATCACATTCCTCCGCTAGCAATGGTACTGTTCGGTCTAGATCGCCCCAATATTGCTACTCTTTAGCTAAGTCCGCGTGGCTTATAGTGCCGATCCTGCCCACGCGCCTTCAAGTGTCTTACAGGGGTCGGGGGGTCTTCTTAATACTCTTTCCGGACCTGTCCTTGAACCCCTAGCGACCATGTGGGATTTTGTGGCTTGATGCTGGGAGCTGAAAGGAACAGCGCATGCACCTGTCTCGGCCGCAGAACTTATTGTGCCTCCTGCAGGATCCAGGCTTATAAGGCCACTCAAGCTGGGCAGGTATTGAGGGATAGGGCGCGTATCACGTTTGCTTCAGAGCTCACGTACAGGTCTAGGCGGCCATTTTCACTTAGTTCAGCTGTGCCAACCCATTGAACGTAACAACGCCTCGTAATGAGTGGTCAAGAAGCGTCACGAGGAGCAGCCTTGGACGGGGTTACAATGATAGCCGAGCATGGTACTTAAGTTCAAGCTCAGGACCTGAGTAGAAAATGAACTGAAATCAGAATCAGCTCATGATCACGTCCCCTCTCAGTTTTTCCCAGCTCCTTTGACAATACTTCACGCACTCTACACAAGCCGCCTCGATGCCTGAGACTCCCCAGCCCACTCCCCGCGGCAAGATGACGGCCATTGCGACCATTGTCAACCCCTTATCGGTCAATCATAACAAGGTTATGATCTTCTCCAGTAACAAGCATTACATGCTTAGCCTCGAGAATCGTACTATTAGTGGCGACTTCTCCTTCACCATGGGCGAGGCCACCTCGACCCAGGCGCCTCTGCTCGCCTATCCTTCTCAGCTAACCGCCATGATCTACAAGGACGCGGTGAGGACTTTTCATGAAGTCCTTCGAAGCAGTAACTGACAGTCGCCCAGGTTGCAGTGTATGGTATCACTGGCACTGAAAAGGAAGACCTAGAGGTCGCACAGCTGAGCCCCGTGTATCAGCCAGATACCAACATCAAGCCGACATACGGCTCGCTAGCGGGATGCGTAGCAGATGACGGTGAAGGGTATCTCTACATGCTGTCGTGAGTGACCAAGATCTTGTTCACTATACGCGTCAACAGTATTAACATGACCAAGCGATAACGAGCAGGGCAAGTCTCAGCTTCACGAATGGAAGCTGTCCGACAAGGACGACGACAAGCGTCCAATCGCCACGTCGGCTTTCTACGAGAAGACCAATCTATTTGCGCTGTTTGACCCCGTGCTTAAGCTCAAGTGGCTGGTTTACCAGCGAGATGATAATAGTCTTTCCCTATGGAGCTTTAAGAATAAGAAGGGTGAGGACCTTCGTCTTCCCATCTTGTGGCTCGAACGCCTCATGACTGGGAATATGCTGACAAGCGTCGTCCGGTAGATTGCATCATTAGCGAGTCCAAATACCGAGCTAGGAAGGGCACGCCCCTCACGGCATGCATCGTCCCCGCCGATGAGGACAAGGGCCGCCCCGCGCGCATCTACATCTACTTTGTCAATGAAGACAACCTCTTGCAGAGTGCCAACTCGATCTCCGGGGCCGAACTCTACTTCAACTCGACGGATGAGAAACCGTCGACAGTAGAAGGTGACCAGACCGTCTCGGCCGTCTCGCAGCTGTCAGTATTCCTCGACTACAAGGAGTCGCGTAACATTGTCTTCGGCGTCAAGTCAGGCTCCAAGATCAGCCCCATGCACGAGACCTGGCGAACCAAGTGACTGGATGCGGATGAGAGAAATCTGGACCGGGCGATTGTCAAGGCGGCCGGGATGGGGTCTGTGTTGGAGGCACTTGAGCGTTATGGGGATGTTGAGATTGAACTCCAGGGAACTTTCGTAGTTAAGGCCAAGTCGAAGTTATGAATCGCATGCACATTTAGAAACGGATAACCGTTGCTTTGGTCATGAATCCCGATTGCATTCGTCTATCTCATATTTGAGCCCAACCAATGCTACAATTGCCTTCCCATTGAGGAAAACTAACGTGGTGGAAAATCTTGCCGTGCTTGCTCATCAATGCGACGAAGTTCAGGGGAAATAGTCAAGTATTCTCTTACCAAGATCGTTGGGCTCGAAGCTGATAGGACGTCCTATCGGACAAGATACGAGATAATGGACGACTAAATGGTAGCCGGAAGTTTCTTTGCCGTTGGCCCCTTCGATGGCTTTTCAAAATCCCATCATGCATCGGATGGTGAGACATGCTCTCAATAGTCCCGGCGGCTGAGCGTGGCTGGGCAGAACAACGCCTCCAAGAGGGGTTCCGGCGGCCCCTGGAGTCGAGGCCGGTCCGAGCCGCCTGCCTTATTATCACACCCCGCATTCTGAGCTGGAGCTCGATTAGTCTGCCCTTTGGCTCTTAGAAGCTGTGAGGTATCCTTAAGTCGTGCTACATGTATCTCTATTCTTCAGGGGTGGAAGTGTGTCCAGGGCCTCGTGTCCAGGGTTTCAGCGTCTATGATAGCAGCCTATTCGCCTGCAGCAGCACCCCCGTTCGGTCAGGCTGCCCAAACGGGAATTGAACCCCCTTCCCCTTTTCTCCCCGCTATCAGGTCAGGGCGTCGGGAGAACGCAGCTGGTTCGAGACAGGGTTCAAGCAGGGTATGAGTGATGACTTGAGCTGAGAAACGGAACATCATTTGACTTTGGCATGGACGTCGCCTGGTAAAATGCCCTGAATGGCTCAAGTGATCTAGCTGACTTAATCGAACCTCAGCGCTGTGCCACGACGATGACTTTCAAACTCGAGTCGTGGAGAGCTTCGTTAATTCCTCCACCACTTCTTCAAGGAAGAAGCTATACCTACCTAACTCTCGCCGCGTATCGTCAGCAATTTCATCATGGGCGAACGCATCTTCAGCGTGGCCTCCTTCTTCCTGAGCATCAATATCGGTGACTCGTCTATACACATTCTTTACTCACATCAGGGCCCTGATACACCGAAGCGCGTTGAGCGCGCGATTCTTCTCGATGGCGGCCGGGACTGGGCAGCAGAGGAGATTATCGACCCCGATGATGACGACGAAGATGAGAGCGGCCCGGCCATCGGCTCCAACTTCAAGGTCGCTGAGCCGCATGACAACATTGCCAGGACCTTTGAGACCATCGAAGACACATTCATATGCCAGGGTCCCGCAGTAGGAGGCACAAGCAAGAAGAGGAACCTGCTACAGTTTGATGCGATTGTCGTGTCACACTGGGACTCCGACCATGCTGACTGTGTAATGTGGACGCTCTGGGGCGATATTCGACGGCAGAACAACATAGGAGTCCCTCTTGGAAACATGCGTTTGCAGAGAGCCAGGTACTTAGAAGATCCGCCAGGCGTCTTCACGCCAGTGACCTTTTTCTATGCCCCGACATGGCTGGCCAACAAATACCACGAGAAAATCGCAGGGGATGGCAACAAGTGGTCGACGAAGTGGGAGAAGATGTTCAGAACGACCGGCGACAGCCTCGCCGGGCCGGAACTCGGTGATAACCCGACCATGGAGGTTCGCATCGACAAGACAGATGTATGGGCGCCGAACTTACTCAGGGTGCGCATCGGCGCCGCAAACCTCATCGGTCGGAACTTTTTCTCGCACAGTGACCCTATCGCAACAGCCATGGAAAGGATCGAGTCCGTCGACATGGCGCAGCTCATGGAGCGTGTGCCGCCCGAGACCCCAAAACTACACGATGGGGAGACGGCTGCCGGGCCTGTCCCGGGATTTTACTGCGTCGCCGTCAATTGTCGCGTCCTCGGAAAAACGGTGCTTCCACAATTGACATACAAGAACAAAACATCCATCTGCAACCTGGTCATCTGGAACGATGACTCTCGCCGCGTTACGCACTACCTGGCGGGCGATGCCAACTCGGAGCTTGAAGAGGCCATTGTTCGATGGATGAATTACAAGCCGGATGATAACAAGAGTGTAATGGTCGCTAAGATGTCGCATCACGGCGCAAGTTCGTCAAATCCAAGATCGTCATGGGCGCGTCTCAAACCGTACCGTGTCGTCATTTCGGCTGGTGATCACAAAAGCTACGGACACCCACGTGAGTTTGGTCTATCCGATTCAATACGCTTTCTGTGGCTAATTACTCTATGTTGGAGGTTGGGAGGTCCTTCACGACATGTTCTCTTGGTACCTGTACAACACATCGTCCGTATTGAAAGCCAAATTTCCGCTGTATCTCACACAATATCCCTTCTATCTCAAGTCAGGCGCCGTCACGAACAAGCCAGCAAGCCTCGATCTGGTCGAAGACGTCTTCGAGGCCATGGGCGTCAATTGGGAGGCGATGGATAAACTACGGGTCTCTCTGAAAATGGACCGCATGGCGCCGTCACTTGCCCATGTCTTGCTCACATTGAAGAATCAGACAGATACGCAGAGGCGAGATTGGATTTTTGGTAATATCCGCTCGATTCTGCTGCCAGAACTGATCGGCAACATCCATAACTTGGAGGGCGATTATGACCTCGGCGGCTTGCAGTACATCCACATTGACAGCGACGCCGTGAACGAACCCTGGCGCACCAGGTCGGAGAATAAGTATAAACTCTTCCCACCAATGGCCATCTCCAACGCGTGGAACTTTCACTTGAATCCGTCAGAATACCATTCACTCGGTTGTTCGACCATTTCTTTCTGCGACAGGCGGCTTATCTGCGACTCAGATGCGTCCTGGGATCTCGTCGAAGAGCCCCATCTTATAGTGCCCGAAGGATCAAAGCTCGCAGAAAGAGGCGGCGGGGACAACGTGACAGTCATAAGCAAAGAGAGCTGCCTGTACCCATTTCTCCTATTCTCAGCCTCCCAGCAGATCAAGCTGCAGCACCGGCCGGAGCCTGGGAGGGAAGTCAAGTTCACCGCGGACGACGAGTGGCAGGCCTGGCTGAGGCGTATCCTTGGTGCATCGGCTGCTGTGCTTAAGGTGAATTTTGCCTCCTGGCCGCCTACAACGAAGGAGGCTGGTGACTACGAGATGGAGGCTGCTTGGACTGCTGGAGGAAAAGAACGAAAGCTTGTTCTGAAAAGTAAGGGCGCCGCCGCTGCGCTCGGTGTCGACAGCCCAGCCCTCGCAACCATGTTGACCATGACGAGAATCCTTCCATTCGCCGTCACAGAGCCAGTCGCAAGCAGCTGGACGCTCGGCGAAGTAGCCGATCACGTCAGGTTCAGACATGACAGCGTCATCGACCTCTTACGCGATGTCCCACTGATAATGTCTACCGGCGACACCACGCGCAACATCATCTGGTTTGAGGCTGGCACTGCTCATAACACAAGCACGCGCCTCGAGTTCACAGTGCCCAAGAACAAATATGCCCCGTTCAAGGAGTGGCTTGACGCTGATGCCAAAAAGTTTGACGTGCAGGAGATCACTGTCATTGCTCGACGCGATGCGTCCTTGTCGTACAAAGCCAAAAAAGATAACATCGGTTCGGCTGGCGCACTCGTATTCCGCATCAAGCTCGTGCTTTGCGGAGCAACATTCGCGGCGCAGGTTGAGTTCACATCTGACGATGTCAGGATGCGGCTCCAAAAGGACCTTCAGACGAATGGAGGCACATACGAGGCGCTGGTCAATTGGGCTGTGCAGACACTGGGAATCAAAGGATTTGAATGCAAGTCCTGGACGGAGGCAGCTGCTTCCTTTCTCAGCGGCATCAAACCGCGATCTATCGACATGACGCTTGCCTACAAGGACGGCAAGCTAAGAGGCATCGAGCATGTTGGGTTTGTACTCCAAGTTGAGGTCAGTCGGGGTAAGAGGGTGACTACCTTGACGCCAAATGTCGAGGAGAGCGTCGTCTTTTTCATCACATATGCATGGTCAAGGACACAATCGTCCATGCTCCGCGGCAAGCTCTGGGCTGGTGAGTGAACACTTGACCCTATATAATCAGTTTCCACTCAATCAGTGCGACTTTTGCTGACGGCACGCCTGAGCAGCTCCCAAGAAAAGACTCGAAGATACATTTGCGAAAGGTCTGCCCAAATGGGAAAGCTATCTCCTCTTAGAGCCGGACATTGAGGGCCATGCCCTCGATCACATTGATCTGAAAGCTTTGCTCAGCCTTGAATCGTTACCGCCAGGTGTTCCCTCCGAGGTTAGAGGCGCCGAGCTCCAAATTGATTCCGAAGGCATCCAGTTCACAGGCCTGCTCGCCTGCAGCGACCTGAGCGACGACTCGAAGGTTCCCATGCTCGCGGTTGAGGAGCTAGAGCTGAGCTGCCGCATGACGTGGGCTGATAAGACGCCATGTGTCTTGGAGATGAGGAGGAAGGGAAAGCCTAATCATGTACAGGTCTTGACAGCAGAGGGGGCAACGTGGCGATTCTCCCTTCGAGTTGACATGCTGCTGATGCCTATGGGCGAGAAGGTTAATAATGCATCATCAGATGGCTTCGATGCAGCGGCTCGAATCCGCGGCGAGATCAACTACGGAACCAAGATGGGATGGCGGCTACTAGCGCGCATCGACCAGCTCAAAGTATCACATCTCGTGAGTTTCTGGGACCGGGACTCACGGGACGGAGCTATGTCTTTGCTGAAGGACTTGCGTATCGACTATATCGAGCTGCGGTACCTGTACCTTGCTGTGAGCAAAGCGAAGACTAGTACCGCGGACAGGACAGGCGGAAAGAGTTTCAGGTTCTTAGGTGCCCTTTCGTTTGGAGATCTCCAACTCCGACTCAAGTTTAACCATGACGGAACACAGTGGCAGTTTGGTGCCAGCCTAGGGCTTAAGGATGACGCCCCCGGCAGCGCGACCGTCAAGACACTACTGAACACAATCATGGGTGTTGATGCCCCGAAGCTACCAGACGTCATTGCTGACGTTGTACTTGCAAAGCCCGGTAACGAGAATGAGGTCCTTGGTTTTAAGTGCGCGCAAGTGAACATCGCCGGGCATCAGCCTGACCTTTGTGCAGTGGCGAGACACGTCATGGCAATCGACGACACCCTCGAAGCGCATCATCAAAGTGTCGATCGGTGACATGGGCGACATCGATGCGCCGCTGGTAGGGAAGCTGAAGCAGCCATTCGACCAGCTCATTTACATGTGGGTGGCCGACAAGGCCACAGCTGTGGTCGACAAAGCCGCCAAGCCTGGTGTCACCAAGGGTGACCTTGACGCATTGCTGCCCGGGCTTGAACACGACCAGGATAAACTCTTCTTCAAATCCAACAAGGAGCCAAGCGATATCAAGCCGAACGAGGTCGTCATTGAGCCTGGATCGCACTTTATGGTTGTCGCAACCAATAGCAAGGGCTTACAGGCGGCGGTACTGGATTATCGGTTCAACCGGCCCAAAGGCTTCGAGAAGAAGGACAGACCGAGCGACTGGGATGATTGCGACGAGTGGCTCATTGAGGACGGCGAACAGAATGATGAGGACGTATCAAAGGCTGCCTTCAAGGTGTCAGCTGGCCCGCTCGTGTTCGAAAACATTGGACTGAAGTACATTCAGGAGGAGAACCGTCTGGGCGTGGTCCTCGACGCAAGCTTCCTAATGGGGCCCATCGGTATATCATTGATGGGTTTCTGTCTGACTTTGAAGCTGGGCGAGGCCAAGTCTTCCGATGCTGATCATTACAGTAGCAGTCGCATTGCCCTCCCAGAATCCCACCCCTCAGCTCTACCTTGCTCGACTCCTATCATCCGCGCAGCTCATAATCCTATTGTCACTTCTCACCAGCACGTCGATGGCTGTCAGTTGCCCCAACAGGTGACCGTCTGCGGTCTACCCGTGTCCAGCCCCAAGGTTGATCTTGCGGGTCTTGCCGTCTCCTTCGACCGACCTCCTCTGACAATCGCCGGAGGCTTCGTGAAGACAGAGATGAAGGATGGAGTCTACTATGCCGGCGGTCTTATCATTGGCTTTGTGCCCTGAATGGTTCAAGCCGTCGGCGTATATGGAAAGGTAGCAAAGCCCTCACTACCGTCGCCGCTGCCGCAGCCATCGGGGTTTGTGACGGAGGCCGGAAACGACGACAAGGATACCTTCACCATGGTCTTCATCATCTTCAAGCTCAATGGGCCCTTGTTCACAATCGGCTTTGCGGACATCGCCGGCCTCACTGGCGGCGCCGGGGTCAACAGTAATGTTCGCCTGCCGAATGCAGCCACTGTCCTTGACTTCCCTTTCGTCAAGCCACGCGGAACTGATACTTCGGGCGGTCCTCTCAAGGCTCTCAAAGGCCTCCTCAAACAAGACTCGGGAGAGCCATGGTTCAATGCTCGGGAGGGTTCTTTCTGGGTAGCGGCCGGTCTTCGCGCCACTGCCTTCCAGATGCTAACGGTCGATGCTGTCGTCGTTGTCCAGCTCAATCCGGACGTCCAGCTTGGCATCTACGCTGTAGCCGTATGCGATGTCCCCGCGCCGGCTTCTCCCATCAAGTTTGCCCATGTTGAGCTAGGCATTGCCTGTACACTTGACATCGCTGCTGGCGTGTTCAAGTTTGAGGCCCAACTCTCGCCGCGATCTTTGGTCCTTCACGAAAGTTGTCATTTGACCGGCGGCCTCGCCCTCTTCTCCTGGTTCGGCGACAGCCCCTATGCCGGTGACTGGGTCATGACCATTGGTGGCTTTCACCAGGCGTTTGACAAACCCCTCCAGTATCCTCGACCTCCTCGCCTCGGTATTGCTTGGTCTCTTGGGGAAAGCCTGCGCATCACTGGCGAAGCCTATTTCGCCATCACGCCCCGCGTTTGCATGGGTGGGGGCCGCCTGCACGCCCAATTGACACTAGGCGCGTTGTCCGCCTGGTTCGACGCCTTCCTTGATTTCCTTATCAACTACCGGCCCTTCTGCTTCGCTGCCGTCGGCGGTGTATCTATTGGAGTTCGTTTCTCTTTGGACCTCTGGCTCGTTACTATATGCATATCATGTGAGATTCAGCGCTGCCATCAATTCAATCAATTCAAATATCGGGAGTGGAATTGACTATTTAATATATTTCGGATTATAGATTTAACTATTTAAATTAATTAATTGGATTTAATATAGTTTAAATTAATAAATAAAGCTATCGCTAATTAGACGATTTATTAGAATAACTAATATTTATAGTATTAAATACTTAAGCCCTCTTAATATAATAGCGCTACTATAAAGCTAATTTCTAAGGTATTAGACCTCTTCTAATATATCTAAAGCTATCGTAAGCCTCTATAACGTTAATATAAGCTTTATAAGGCTAAACGCCCTCTTATAGTCGGTAGCTATTACTAGGATAATAAGGATATTAAGGGCTAAGCGGCTAATTATAGGGAACGCCTCCTCTTAATTTATCTATTAGTTAATAGGGTCCTTAACGTTAATAGTCTACGTTAAGTCGAGGTAGAAGTATCGATCGAGTTTAGAATCTACTAGAATTGCCCTCTAATAACGATTATATATCTAATTATTAAATAGTATTAAGTTAATAGCTTATTATAATACCCGTATTTCGTTAAAGCCTATAGCTATTAATAGTATATCCTATTATAATAGTAATTAACCTTAATAATATTATTATTCTTAATAGATATATAAGCTAATATAAGACTTATAAAGCTATATTAATTACTTTAACGTTATCTATTATATCTCTAGCTATCGTATTCCTAGCCTAGAATAGAGGATAATAGCTATTATATATAGTAGAGACTCTATTAGCTTAATATAGTATTAATTAAGCTTCTTCTATATATTTATAATAAAGAAATAGAAATATTATCGTAAATCTTTAGAGAATACTTTAAAGTAATAAAAAGGTATTATAGAATATTCGCTTTATATAACTATATATAAGGAGGGAATAGATTAATAAAAGTATAAAGGAGCTTTATATATAAAGTTAATAACTTCTTTAATAAATTATAAATATTTAGGGAGAATCTCTAATATTAGAGAAATCGTTAAAGAATAATTTCTATTATTCTATTTACTTTAAGATATACTCTATATTTATAAATATCTCCTAGAGCGCTCTATAACTTCTATTCTTAGCCTATCCCTATATATATATTATTTATCGGTATAATAGCTTAAGAGCTTTATAGAGTTCTATAAGGAGGCGCTAATCTTTAAAAGTTAGAACGTCGTCTTTTAATATATATTTATAAGGGTCGGGTTTAGAGAGATTCTTCTAGAGGAAGCTTTAGATATTATTATACTTCTTAAGGGCCCGATCGAGTATTAAGAACGTTAAATTCTATTATATTTCATTATTAAGGATAAGCTAGAGCTTAAAATTAGATTATTAATAGATTTAGAAATTATTATCGGCTTCTTAAGCTTCCTTAATAATAATTTAAAAGTATTTACTATATTATAATAAAGAACGAATCTATTTAACGATATTATAAAGCTTATTAATAGGTCCCCTCTTCCTTTAATAATAAAGAGAGTCTTAAGAATTACTTAATAGTTCTAGGGCTTACGTTTCTTATTTAAAGACTTTATTATCCTCTTTATATAAGAAAGCCTTTTTAATAAGGTTTATATTAAGAGGGCTTTACTACCTATATAAACTCTAATTTATTATTTTAGT
Source organism: Verticillium longisporum (assembly GCA_019188255.1). NCBI lineage: Eukaryota > Fungi > Ascomycota > Sordariomycetes > Glomerellales > Plectosphaerellaceae > Verticillium > Verticillium longisporum. The sequence goes on from JAETXT010000012.1 coordinate 704,971, forward strand.
TATACCTAAGAGCTCTAAATAGGTAGAATAGGTAATATAAGACTTATAAAATGATTATTAATACTATCTCTATATTACTATTACTTATATAAATTAGATATACCTATCTAATTTACCGATTACGTAAGCTATAAATTACGTACTCCTAAGAGCTATGAATCCTAGCCCTAGTAATTACTATATCGGTAAATCCTATATAGTAATAACCGCCCTAAGCGATTCCCTAATATTAGTTTAATACTAGCTCTCTTTTCTTTATAGATAGGATTACTATAGAACTAATATTAGAAGTTATTACCTAGATTAATAGCTATTCTAATATACTTATAATTCTCTAGTCTCTAATATATTAAATCCTTATATTAAACTAATATTAGAGGATTATCTAGGTCGGTAATTACTATTAAAACCGGGTAGAGTAGAAAGGTATAGCTTAGCGATAAGGTAATAAGGAGTAGCTAATTAGGGAAACGGATATTAGCTAGACTGATATAGTAATTACTAGGGCTAGGATTTATAGCTCTTAGGAGTACGTAATTCATAGCTTATATAATTAGTAAATTAGATAGGTATATCTAATTTACGTAGGTAGCGGTAATTTAGAGAGATAGTATTAATAATTCTTATAAGTCTTATATTACCTACCCTACCTATTAAGAGCTCCTAGGTATAGCTAAAGTAATAAATTAGGGTTTATATAAATAGTAAAGCCCTTTTAATAGATATATAGGTTAACTTAATTAAATTATTTAATATTTAAATAGTTAATTCGGATTATAATTAGACGAGTATACTATAAATATACTAATTAATATATAAAGTACTATTTATAAATATAAATATATTAATATAAGGCATTTACTTTATACTTAGTAACCCTATAGGCCTTACTATTACCCTAATTATATTAGCCTCCTTAGAATTAAGAATATTTACTTTATCCTCTTTAAAATCTTAGCTTAGTTATTAAGTATATTCTCTTTAATCTTATTTATAATAAGCTAGTTATTTATAAAAACGTAAGACCTAAAGTTAGGCGCTAATATAGAGTCTCGATTAAGCTATTATATCCTTATAAGCTCTAGTAGCTTAGAAATAGGGTAATAGTAAAAGGTTAAGCTCTAAGGACTATAAATAGGATTAAGAGGGTTATCGAACTCGTTCTAATAAAGAAGAGGATTTTAATTAAGGGCTTTAATTAGGTTATAGAAGATAACCTTAGATTTAAAATATATATACCCCTTTTAAAGTATTTAAATAAAGTTAGAAGGGCTATCCTAGAAGCTATATTTATATTCCTTATAAATATAATTAATATAATTAATATAATTAGGAAAGGAGAAATATTAGAAATAAGGATATATAATATTAATTTAATTAGAAGCTAAAAAAGTCGACTATTAATTCTCCTTATAGCCTTTATAAGGATTACGATTAATACTTCTAAAACCTTATATAATTAATAAGAATAGAGCTAGGTAATAATAAATAATCTTAACGAAGAACGATTTAAAGGGCCTATTTAGCTCGGAAACGATAAAGATAAAATAATAGAATACTTAATTAGGGAAATTATTAAATATAGATAGCTTCTAATTCTTATAAGTATTAAGAAATAAAGAGATATTATTAGAATTCTAATTTATTTACTTTATTATTCTCTAGAACTATTTAATAATATTAGATTAGGAGTTAATATTAAGGATAATTAGCTTAAAGATAAATTCGAAATATTAAAGGAGAAGATTATTATCTTTATTTTAGCTATTTATAAAGGCCTATTATATAAAATAAATTAATAATTAAAAAAGTATTAATTAATATATAGAATAGCTCCTAATTAAGGGAATAGAATTTATAAGAATATAGAAGTTATTAATATCTATTATATATTTAGACTTCTTTTTCTCGAATTAATTATTAAGTTTATATAATTAAGGGTAATTATTAGGGTAATCGTCTTTAATAGTATAAAGCTTAAGAATTTAGTTTAAAAGAAGTTATAATTTTTAGCTAAAAGAATTTATAATAATATTATTAATAGTTATATTTTAAATAAAAAGAAGGAAGAATATAAAGGGTATAATAGCTCTTATTACTTTTAAAAGTAAAATAAAAAAGGAATAATAATTAAAGTAATATTATTTAATTTAATTATTTAATTTAATAACCTCTTAATAGATTTACTAACCCCTCCCTTCTTTTTTAACTAGGATAATAATTTATTATTAAATTACTTAAAATTAATAAGCCTTTTAATAGAATAATTAACTTTATAATCTATTATTATAAAAAGGAAAAGGAACCTTCGCCTTAGCTAAGGAATCTCCTCTCTCTCTTATATATAAATATTAAATTTATAGACCTCCTCTATCTACTTTTTAAATACTTTTCTTATTTATAAATAATTGAATTAAAATAATAATATAGTTTATTATTCTATTCTCTAAATATTATTTTCTTATTCTCTTTTATTATTATAACTTCTCTCTTCCTTTTATTTTCTTCTTTTTATTTATAATTTATTCTATATTTTTCCTCTTTATTTACTTTTAATATAATTCCCTTAATTACTTATTAAAATATCTAAAAGTAATTATATATTATATAAGGATAATATTTATAAGAATTACTCTATTATTCTAATAGCTATAAGGATTAACCCCTTTAATCTATTTAGAACTCTTATACTATAAATTAATTAAGAAGCGCTCTTCCTTATTTCTTCTAATTAATTAAAGCCTATATTTATCTTAATAATAATAGCCTTTTTAGATAAATCTATATCCTATTTAGGAAATAAATAATTCCGAATTAATTATAATATATTTAATTATTTTAATATTATATTTAGAAGGGTATATATCGATTCCCTTAAAAGGAATTAATTTAATTAATATATTAATTAGATTTTATAAAAATACTTAATATTAGATAAATAGAAGTAATAGAAAGTAAAAATAGGCTAGAAATATATCTTAGGAGTTTAACTATCTTATTAAATAAAACCTAATAATAGTACTATTTAATTACTCCTTTATAAATCTCGTAACCTATATAGAATACCTTATACCTCTTTATTCCCTAATTAGATTAACCTCTTAAGGAAGCTTATTACTTCTACTTCTAATTTATATCTTAGAGGAATTATATTAATAAGGGTTAGCGAATACCTCCCTCCTAATAATTAGGGCTAGGATATAGTTAATTAGGAAGATAAATCTTATTTAGTTTTAATATAAGATAATATAGAAAAGAATATATAGCTCTCTATTTAGGAGATAATTATTAGATTAAAAATGCTTATAAAGCTTTAATTAATATAATTATTATATTAAGTCCTTAATTCTAATACTTTATAGATAGGAGGCTATAATAATAATATTCTAATAAGCTAAGAAATAATAGATATATTCTAGGAAGCCCGCTTTATAATAACCTTTATTAATATTAACGAAAACTATTAGATTCTTCTAATCGTTAATTAATAGATATAATAGTCCTTTACTATTAATAGCTATTTTAAGGGTATAGCTTAGAAGGAAATTATTTAAGCTATAATCTATTTAGAGGAGTTTTATAGATTTAATAGTACCTCGGATACCCTAATTAAGGCTTTACGTTTATAGTTTAATATCCTCTAATCTCCTTAATAGCGAGATATATACTCTTATAGACTCTATATACTTAATTTAGCTTATTTAGTCTTCCTCGAAGGGCTACTCGATATAGGGATATTAACTATATATATAAATAATAATATATATAGCGAGGCTAATTATAATAATTACTTTTATTATTATTAGAAGACTTAATTAGATAAATAATTTAGTCTAAGCTAGGCTAATTTATTTATATACTATTTAGGGCCTAAATTAATAATAGGCGATATTATAGACGATAAGGCTACCTTCTAGGGATTTTATAGAGTAAATATACCTATTAATCCTAAATAGGAGGAATTCGAGGAGATAAATAAAGCTATTATCCTCTTTAAGAAGATATTAATTTAAGATATATAATAGAAGTAGGCTAGTCCTTTATAAGAAATCGAGAGCTCTTTAGAATCCTTAGAACTTAGGGACTCTAAGGCCGATAATATTACTAATATACCTAGTAGGATACTATAACTATAAGTTAACCTTCGTAGTTTACTTAATCTAGCTATATTAATTAAACTATATAAGAGGAATCGAGTTATTATATTTATAGGAAATATCGTAACTATAAAGCCCCCTATAAAATGCTTAGGCTTAAGCTATAGCTTAATTCTACTTATCTCGCTAAAGGAGAAGACCCTGAGCGCTCTAAGTACCCTAGCTAGGTCTAATTAGGGCAATCTAAGTCTAAACCTATATACTATCCTCGACCTTGTAGAGGTTAAGCTAGACCCTTAGCTAGGATATCCTCTATTAGTATACTCGAGAATAGAATAGATAAGCTAATATATAGATCCTTATACTATAGTTATTATAAATACTACTACTATAGAGATTATACTATATATACTTTTATAGTATTAGGGCTAGGAAGGATAGCCTTATTACTATATTAGATTAGAATAGGATAAAGTATAATAGAGGGCTATCGCTAAAGCAGCCTAGGCTTAGCTTAATATTAAAGAGCCCCTAAGGAGGCTAGGACTTTAGAGGCATCTAGGATAATCTAATTTAAGGAACTAAGGGCTAACTCTAGGATATTTATATATACTATAATTACCTTCTTTCCTTTATTTATAGCTTTAGGGACTCGCTTAGTTCTAATTAGGAGAACTTACCCGTCTTCTTAAAGAAAGGAGGTCCTAATCTTAAGAGATAAGGACTCCTTTAGGGACGATTAAAACCGGGTAGGGTAGAAAGGTATAGCTTAGCGATAAGGTAATAAGGAGTAGCTAATTAGGGAAATAGATATTAGCTAGACTTATTATAAGGACCCTTAAGGGATATATATTATTAATCCTATATTATATATTTAAAGACCTATCTTTTTCTTAAATAATTACTTTATTACTTTAATTAGTTAAAGTTATTACTAGCCCTACTTTACTATATAGGATTTACTAATATAGTAATTATTAAGGCTAGGATATATAGCTCTTTAGAATATATAATTTATAGCTTATATAATAAATAAATTAGATAAATATATCTAATTTATATAGATAATAGTAATTTAGAGAGATAGTATTAATAATTATTATAAATCTTATATTATCTATTCTACCTATTTAGAGCTCTTAAATATAGCTAAAGTAATAAATTAGAGTTTATATAAATAATAAAGCCCTCTTAATATTAATTAATATTATATTTAATATAATATAGAATAGCTAGAGCTAGAGAAGTTAAGATCGATCCTATAAATAGTAAATTTATTATATATAAGCTTATCGATTATACTTTATAAGTAATCGAAAGAGTACTATTTATTTTAAGTATTTTAGGATTCTTATAAGAGCTTAATAATAGAGAAACCCTCTATTATATAATCTATAGGAGTACTATCTACTTTAAATATCTTAGGACTCTTATACCTAAAATTACTACTTAAGCTATATTATTAATTACTAACCCTAATAAACGAAGCTCTATAGAATAGTTAATTAGCTATAGTAAAGCTTTAATAAAATTAATAATAATAAGCTCCTCGGATTATAATAATAGCTCTATAATAGAGCTAGAGAATATTAAAAAGATATAATAGGAGTTTAATAGTATTCTAGAAGAATTTAATATATTATATTTAATATAGAAGATTAAGAAAGGTCTTAATATTAACTTTATCGTTAATAGAATAGAATTATAGTCCCCTAGATTACTAGATTTAGTATTTATAGATCTTAAGAGCGCTTAGATCCTTAAAGTAATAAATATATATAAGATTATAAAGGGAGTTTACTTCTTAGAAGTATTTATTAAAGACTTCTAAGGCTAGATTAAAGAGGACTTTAATTCCTATAATATAATAATTATTCGAATATTAAAGGTATATCTAATAGAATATAGGATCCTTCTTTTAAGAATAATAAATATTAAAACGTTAAAGAGATTAATATTAATACTCTTATAAAAGGAAATACTTAATATAATAGAATTAATTATTATTAATTAGGATTTAGTATTTTAAAGAGTAGAGGAATAGGGAGATTAATAGGATAATAAGTAATAATCTATAGGGAATGCTTAGCTATCCTAAATCCGAAAACTATAAATAGGGAAGATAGATCCCTAATAGCCCCTAATTCTAGGGTTATTTAATTAATAGAGTAAATAATCTAGTTAATAAGAGATTATACTTTAATTATAAAGAAATAAAACTTTACCCTTAAATATTATTTAGAACCTATTAACTTAGTATTATACTTTACTATTATATAAATCGGTAAATTTACTAATTAATAGAGCTATAATTAAGTAATTTATATTATTCTAGAATAAAGAGAGTAATTATTCTAAGGAGATCTATAATATCCTTAATAATAAAATATATATCTTTATAGACGTTTACGAATTATTATAAATCTACTATATATAGCTCTATATATTCTTCTTAAATATATTTTTAAAGTATATATAAACTTTCTTCCTAGAATATATAAATAAGAATATAGGATTCTATTAAAAATATTTAATAATTAAATAATAATTTAATTTAGAGATTAATAAAATATAATATTATATAGATTAAAGCTTAATAACGTTCTACTCTATAATAATAGAAGCTAATAATATAGGAAAGCTATAAATAGAAGTTCTCTAGATCCTTATAAATAAGCTTTAATAATATTAAAGAGTACTTAGCCCTATATTTACAGAAGAGATTTATCTCTATATAAATACTCTAAAAGCAGTTTAAGGTATCCTAGAGCTAAAGATTATATTTATAAAGCTAGAATTATCTTTTAATATACTATCTATATACCTTAAGAGTATATTAAAGGTAGAGGAGAATATTAGAATACTTAAATACTTCTATATTAATAGACGTTATAGGAGTAGATATTACTAAGCTAGTAAAAGGGGAGATCGTAGAGAGTAATTAATATATAGAACTAATAATCGTTAATTATCTAGAATTCGTAAATACTAGATGTACTTTAAATTAGACTATAGATTAATAAATACTTTCTTTAAGAATAATAATATTCGAAAGAGTAATTAAAATATATATAGGAAATATATAAAGATTAATAGAAGGGATACTATTAATTTCTAATAATAATAGAATCTATTAAAAGCTTAGAATTAGATAATCCTATTTCTAATAAGCTAGGAGTAAATAATACTTATAAATCTAATCCTAAGAGTAAATTAATAAATACCTATATTATATATTTCCTAATAAATAAATTATTCTAATATAGAATAAAAGGGAATAGTCCGAAAGCTAAAATAATAGTTCTAATAGAATAGCTCTTTACTTAATATTAGATTAATAATACTTCTATATAATATAATATTATCCTTAATATAAATATAATATTAGTTTTAATAATAGGAGCTTTATAAATAAAAGCCTTAATAGCTTTAATATTAAATCTAATAATTAATAAATAGGGAATAGGGGCTAGAGTAAGATTTAGAGTAGGAAACCCTATATTTATAATAGAGGAGATTATTATTCTAATACTAATTAGGAGAATTATATTCTATATTATCTTAATAGATATTCTATTCCTATTTTATATTAAGGATATAAACGATCTCGGAGTCTATTTAGATAATATTAATAATAAACTAGTAAAGTATATTAAGGAGCTCTAAGAGTATATATTTATTTTTCGTAAATAGGGCTATTTATAGTTCTTCCTAAATATAAAGACCTATATTAGCTCTAGGATTATATATATAATAGGGATAGAGAGTAATAGAATAGTATATCTAATAGAAGTAGAGCTCTAATATATTTATAAATAATTTAATTATTTATCTATAGAAAAGCTATAGAACTTATTCTAAAGAGTAGACTATAATATAAATTAGGATACTCTAGAGCTAATAAACTATTTCTATTATTATTATTAGATTAAAAGGAAATCTCTATAATACTTTAAGTTTACCCTAAAATTAAATATCGACTTTAATTATAAAATTTTAATCGATATTATATACTTAGATAAGAAGCCTATTCTTTATATAATCGATATAAATATAAGATTCTAATTTATAACTTTTATTCCTAATTTTATAGCTTATATTATATAGGAAGCCTTTAAAAGGTATTAATTAAATACCTATCTTAGGCCTCTAGATATTATAATTATTAATATTAGAACGAACTTTACCTCTATAGAATTTAAGGTAGAGGTACGCCTCCTAGGTATAACCTACTATTAGATCCCTATAGAGGCCTATTAATTAATTAATAAGGTTAAGAGCTATTATAAACTAATATATAGAGTATACGAGATCTTAAAAGTAGAATCTCGTAATATAAGCCTAGAATCGCTACTTTAAGGAGCTATAAAGGTAATAAACGATATTACTAAGCCTAATAGATTAATACTTATATTATTTATATTTAGGGCGATACCTAGGATTACTATTAACTTAGCGTCTATTACGACCTAAGTATAGCGTACTAAAGTAATTGATAAAGTAATAATAGAGCTTCAGTAAATAATCGCTAAGCGGAAGGTTAATAATGCTCTTAATACCTATAATAGATTAGATATTAAATAGTTATTATTAAGATTACTAGAGCTAGGAAGCGATATTCTTATATTCCGAGAATAGGAGAAATAGACTAATCCTTATAAGGTTATATTAATTTCTAATATAGTAATTATAGTTAATATAATTAATAGTTTAATAGAGTTTAGAAGAATATATATTAAGCTATATAATAGATTACTAGATTAAGAGCTTAAGGAGATAATAATAATTCGAATTCTAAAGACCCTAAAGCTATTTAAGTACTAAGAGCGGATTCTATTATATTAATATAGGAGACTTAGGAAGTTAATAAATATTATAAATCTATTATAAATAGCTTTTATAGATTATAAGAATAATATAATTAGGATTTTATAGATCGAATATTAATTTATTATTAAAAAGGAGTAATAGGGTTATAACCTAGCTATTAAACTATATAATAAAGGTAGAATAACGACCCCTAGGAAGCTATTTAAATAGTCCGATTAGGAGGAAATCGATTTACTCCTAATAGCTAGAGTAATCGTACTAATTAGGAGATCTACGTTTCTTAATACTAAGATCTTTAGATATTAGCTTATAAGAGAGGTAAAAGGCCTCCTTTAAGCTTTATATAAGAAATTAAGATTAGTGATTTAAGGATATAGTAACTAGGAGAAGATAACCCTATTAATATAATCGCTTATAATTATATACTATAGCTAATAATTAATCCTAGTAATTACCCTAATACTATAATAATATAGCTATTAATTAATCCTCTATAATATTAATTAAGCTTATACTTAGAGCGCTATAGATCTATTATATAATATTCTCCTATATACTCCTAAGGAGCTATAATATAGATACCTAGAGGGAATTATCTTCTATATTATAAAGCCGCTCTATAATATTATAGAATTAGGCCTCTATTAGTTTATAACCTATTAATGCAATTATAGAAAGCGCCTAAATGCTATTCTAATAGGCGACGATCTATATTTACTCCTAATTAGAGCTAGAGAAAGCTTTAAGCTAATTAGGATATAGATTAACGATACCTTTAACCTTAGAAAGCCTATATTTATATAAAAGGAATAAATAGAGCTTAAAAGCGCTAGCTTCTAAGTAAAGCCTACTTCTATCCTTAATATAAGATCTAATAGTATCTTTAATAGCTATATTATTAAAATTAGAATTAAAGATCTTATAATTTAATAGAAAAGTTAAAATAATCGCTTAGAGCTAGTAATCCCAGGGATAGCGAGCTTAGAATAGGAATATATTACTTCGAAAGCTTATAATACTTATATTACTTTAATCTATTAATTAGAAATAGCCTTCGATTTCTCTATTATAGCCTAAACTAAGAACCTATAAAAGGACGACTTTAAATAGCTTAATAAATATATATAATAGTAGATTACTAATATAGGCTATAGCTTAAATTATATACGCTTAGATCTCTTAATAGCTTAATTTTATATATTTATTAATAGCTCCTTTATTAATAATAAGGACCTTAATTTATAGATTAGATTTATTATCCTTTTAAATAATAAATATTCTAGCGATTAGGAGAATGCCTTTATAATATATAATAATATCCTCTATTAATAATCTATTAAATATAAATAGATTATATATTTAATTCTAATTAGCGAGATTTATAGGATAATTAATAGCTTCAATATAGCTTATGTCTTTAATAGATATTCTAAGAGATCTATAAATACTTAGAACTATTACTCCTATAGATAATTATCTATACTAATAGCTACTCGCTCTATTAATACTTTATTTAATTAAGCATAATAGTAGAGAAACGCTTAATAATAGATCTTATAGTATTATAATAAAGCTATAAAGAATATAAAGTTAACGAAATTTATTAGATTGCTAGAAGGGATAACCCTATAGATTTAATAATTAAGGGAATACTAAATTAAATATTAGAAGTATTAATAAGCTTTAATAAAGTTATAATTAAGATTAAAGGATAAATTAAATATTAAAAAAAGAATAATTAAAGGGTAAAGGTAGTTAATATTAATGAAAATATAGTAAAGCTTAAAAACGAGTAACGTAATCCACAAGCGAGTGGTTCACCCATGCGAGTGGTTCACTTCACCCCGACCCGACAAACATTCCGAGGAAAACCTCAACCCAAACGCCGTAAATCAATTAAAATCACTCCTCCTCGTCTTTTGCAGACGATGAGATAGCTACCTGACAAGTTCTCGCGTTGTGGCCGGTCTTCCCGCATACGCTACAGCATCGTTTCTTCGGCTGGGACCACGACGCGGGACCCGGGTTCTGCAGCGTTTCCTCTTTTATCTGGATATCTACTTCCTTCTGAGCAATCTTGTCCTGTCCCTCGCCTACAGCCATGCTTCCTCCTTCCCGGAGACGTAGCTTTTTGGCCCTCCGGCGTCGGCTTAGTGTAGCATTTTCCTCTCGAAGGATCATAACCTCTGACTTCAAAAGAGCGATCTGGTGCATAACACCCCGCGTCCCCTTCGCAAGATAGTCAACAGCATCTAAAATTGACGTTGGGGAGCTTCCCTGGTGGCGTGAGATTCGCCCTTTGATGAAGTCAGTCTGGGAACCTGCCTCGAGCAGGTTAGTGGGCGTCTTAGAGACCCAAGAATCACGCTCCCCGTGGGACGTCCCCGGAGGCGTCGTCGTCCTCAACCTCACATCCAGCTTTGACAGGACTGTTTCCGGGTTATGGGGGACAAGCCCCGCTCCTCGAAAGCCTCCCTGGATGTTTTTTCTGTCATTGCTTGCTGAAATGCAGCCGAAAACGCCGGGAAGAAGTCCTCTTTGCTGATGTGCGTTGTACCCGCCCTCATCCTATCCTCGATTTGCCGACCGTATGCTTTCTTTAGTGGGCCAAAACACCCAACATCGAGAGGCTGGAGTAGATGTGACGAATGAGGAGGCATACAGAGTGTGATGATGTTGTTCTCCTTGCAGTAGAGTTCGAAGTCGACCGAGTGGTGACTTTCGTGGCCATCCAGGATCAGTAGGCGATAACCGCCCGAAGTACGGGACTTTGTATGCCTGTCAAAATGCCGAATCCATTCCAGACCAATATCATTCGTCGTCCAGCCGTTTGGAGATGTTGCGATTCTCCAGTCGCGAGAAATCGCGTCGTCCTGGTACCAGCTCGAGAGGTGGTACTTGCCCGAAACCACGATGAACGGCGGGACGGAGAAACCCAACGCGCCAACGCCCTGGATCACCGTAACCCATTCCCGGTTGCCTGGCTGCCTCATCTTCACATTGGACCGTCTTTCCGAACTGGTCACGACCATTCCGTTGGCGATAACGCCCATCTGGAAGCCGGTCTCGTCAAAGTTGTACATGTCAGCCTCTTGGATGCCGTACTTGGCGATCATGTTATGCACGAGGCGGAACCACGCGTTTATCGCGTCCGGATCTTCGCATTGGGCCCTCTTGTAGTCGTACTTGCGAAAGAAACGCGTCCGGAGCTCTGGTTGCCGTTTGACGAAGTTTGCGGCCCAGTTCTTCCCGACGCGTGGCGCGTCACGGTCGGCAAGCAGGCGATTCGCCATATCTCCGACCTCACCCAACCGGGGAGGGTAAGATCGCGCATCTAGGTCAAGGATATATTCGACAATAGTTTTCTCTTGTAGTACTGTTAATTTGGCAGAATTGGGCGGGCTTTCGCGTCGGGAGGGTTTGCCCTTCTGGCGTCGGAGGAGCGTCGTTAAGGGGACGGTGTAGATCCTCGCAGCACTCCGGGCGCTTAGGTTCGGGTCATTGTCCATAGCTTGGATAGCAAGGAATAATTGACCTTCTTTTGAAAGAGTCTCCATCGCGGGCGGAGGTGGAATCTGTAGAATTCAGGTGTAGGTCGTGGGCCCGGGCGAAGTGAACCACTCGCTTGGGTGAACCACTCGCTTGTGGATTACGTTACCCTAGAAGTAAAAACGATAATTCTATAATTAGTAAAATAGTAAAGTAATTATTCTATAAAGCGGACTAGGCCTTAGAATCCGAAGAATCCGAGTTTAACTATTCTAGTAAGTCCTATTAGAGGTAGTTAAAGAGCTATAGAGCTATAGCCCGCTTAGCTACTTTATAATTAATATTATAAAGACTATTAAGGTCCTTATTAAGGTTATTACCCCTCTTTATTTCCTCCTCTTTAACGATTATTAATATAGCCTTTATAATAATATACTACTTCTCTATATCCTATATCCCCTATTAATTAATTATATAATTAGATAAATAGGGAAATAATATAAAAGAGAGCTTATTAGCTTATTATTCTAATCCTAAATAGCTAAAATCTTTATAATAAGCTTAAACGCCTTAATTAGATTATAAATAATAATTATTAAAGCTATAAATACTAGAAAATAGAGATTATAGAAGCTTATATTAATTTATAAGAGTACTTAGAAGTATATTTATAATAATAGGAGCCCTTAGGCTCTAAATTATAGTATATACTATTAGCGCTAACTTTAATTTACTTATTAACGAGATAAGACTTAAAGTACTTAAAATAGGGGACTTTATAGATATTTCTATAAATATATACTATATATTAATCAATAGCTCCTACGATTAATACTAACTATATTCTTATACTTTACTATTCTCTTAGTAGGAGGGGTAATAGGTATAGGGGCTTTATACTTAAGTAGTATTATTAAGGCTAGGGATAAGTAGAAAGAGAGAGAGAGAGAGTAGTAAAAAGGGGTAATTATTAATCGTTAAAGCTCTAAAATAGTAGATTAAGCTAGCTAATCTTAAAAATATAGAATTATTATAGGGAAGAGGAAAAGTAAAAGGAATAGAATTACTATAATTCATTAACTAGATATATAGATCTATAGAGTATAATATTTATTAAATTAGCTTAATAGGATCTATTAATTCTATTTAAGTAATTTAACTCTATTATTCCTATTAAAGGTAGTTTAATTCTATTATTCCTATTAAAAAGCTAATAAAGGAATAATAATAATTATTCTTCTATTCTCTATTAGTATATTAGCGATTTAGAGACTTTAGGAGCCTATATCTAGCTATTATAAGAGCGCTAAGTAATTAGCTATTATAATATTTAATTACTATTTATTTCCTTTATTAATGGGTTTAAATGCCTATTCCTATTATTTAATTATAATTTAATTTATTTCCTTAGAAAGCTATTTAGTAGCTAGTTTAGCTAATCCGTAGAGCTAGGGACTAAGGGATCTAGTATTTACGGGAATAGTAGTATTAAGCTACGTTTTCCTTATTCTATCTATTATTCTCCTATTACTATTTATTTACTTATTTATTTATTATTTTATAGACTAGGGATCTAATATACTAGAGACTAGAGAATTATAAGGGTATTAGAGTAGCTATTAACCTAGGTAATAGCTTCTAATATTAGTTCTACAGTAATCCTATCTATAAAGAAAAGAGAGCTAGTATTAAACTAATATTAGGGAATCGCCTAGGGCGGTAATCCCTATACGGGATTCACTAATATAGTGATTACCGGGGCTGGGATTTATAGCTCTTAGGAGTACGTAATTTATAGCTTACGTAATTAGTGAATTAGATAGGTATATCTAATTTACGTAGGTAGTAGTGATTTAGAGAGATAGTATTAATAATTATTATAAGTCTTATATTACCTATCCTACCTATTTAGAGCTCTTATATATAGCTAAAGTAATGAATTACGGTTTATATAAGTAGTAAAGCCCTCTTAATAAATATATTATTAATTATTATAAATAGAATTAATTATTAGAATAGCTCTTAATTATAAGAATCGTTAATCTATATATTATCTAAAACTAAGATATTAATATAATCTAAGATATTTTACTTTTTAATAATAGATATAATAAAGGCTATAGTATTCTAGCCTATATAGCTTCTATATTATTATCGGAGAATAAAAAGATATTACTATTAAATATTATTATAGCTTATATAATAATAGGAAATAGCTAGTATTATTAAGCTATTTAGCGAGGTCTAATAGTTAAATATAAAGTAGATCTAAGACTTCGAAGCTATTAATTAATATTATATTTATTTCTTCTTTATAGTAAAAACCCTAAAGAGACGCTATCGGAGAGAGGTTCGTCTTTAGGGTATTACTCGGACGATATAAAGATTTAATTATATAAAGAGCTAATTAAAGTATAAGCTATTAAAGATATTAAAGGGCTAGTTTATTATTATAATAAATATAAGAGTAAGTTCTTCTATTTAATCTATTAAAGATTTATATATTATAATATATTATAATATTAACTCTAAAGTATTTAAAGAGTCTTCCTCTATCTATTTATTTAAGGATTCGAATACCCTATACTTCTTCTATAGATAAGTTATTATAGAGGTTATTAAAGTAGCTTTAAAGAGCTAAACGTTATAAATCTTATTATATCGTTAATAGAACTAGAAGCTTAGCTTAATTATATCTCCTTCGAGGATCTCTATAATAAAGAGCCTATAAGTATATATCTAGCTTCTACGACCCTTTACTCCTTTATATATAATATATAATATAAAGGTAAAGTAATAGCGATATTAGGTCGTAATAGGGAAGGGGTAGGAATCTATTATATTATTTAATTATAAAGTCTCTAATACTTATAATAATATCGTTAGAACTAGAATCGAATTAAAGATCGTAAGGGATATATTAAGGGTTCTTAAAATTAGCGGATTAATATTCGGAAAGTAGAGGTCGTAGAGTAGCTATAGGAGGGATTTAAGTAATATCGCGAAGAGAGGGCTAGAGGGTTTAGAACTATATTATATATCTATACGATATTTTAGAGGGTAGGATTAATTAGCTATAAAGCCTTCTTAGTATTACTATTAGAGCGCTCTTAATATAATAAGATTATATAGTCTAGTAATATAATATCTAGCATTTATAATAGAAGCCGTAGGTTCGAATCCTACTTTAGTTACTATTATATGCGAATTTAAAGCTTAAGTTAGTATATAACTCCTTTTTTTAATTATATAATAGATTGGAATATAGAAATCCCGAGATTTATATATAACTTAATAGTATTTAAATAGTTAATTAATCTATATAGGGTTATTTAACTATTTAAATCGTGAAATTAGAGTGATTTAATTAGTGATTTAATTATTTGAATTAATAGAATTGAATTGACGGCAGCGCTGGTGAGATTGGGGCGACACTCACCGTTGCGGGGCCGCCTATGGCTGGCACTGTCCACGTCGACTTCTGGGTCTTCGGCTTTGAAGTCGATTTTGGTGACAAGACTTGCATGGCGAGACCTGATCGGCTGTCACTCGGTGATTTCAAGGCTTTGGCTCTCAAATCCACGTCCTCCGGGGCCTCGGTGCCCATGGCTAGCGGATGGTTGGACGTCGCCAGTGGAGAGAATGGCGACGACGACGCAGACGACGTTGACGAGCAAGAAGCACCGCCAAAGGCATTCCTATTCAACTGTGTGGGAGGTCTTGTTCCCGAAGGCAGCGATGCCAAGGGGACAGAGGCCAACGTCTGGTATGAGGACAAACCGGCGAAGATGTGGCTGGTTCGCGGAGGTGATCTTTCCTTCTCAATCACTACGTCTTTTGCCGCCAGTGACGGCGTGCTTTTCGATGATCGCAAGGGTGCAATCACGCCGAAGCAATCGGTCGAGATCGCAGACGCGCAGAAGAAAGTCTTCGCCCTCCCCATGTGTCTTCAGCACACAATCATATCGACCGTCGAGGTCAGAATTGCACGGGTCGAAAGCAGGTCGAGGGTGGTGAGGACCTTAGGCAATGAGAGAAGTGACATGGAGTGGGGGATACACCCCATTCTAAAGACTGTCCCACAGTCGATATGGGGATACTGTAAGTTACCTCCTGCCTGTTTTCTTGCCAACCTAGTTCCTTGTCATGGATCGAGTTCTATGTATTGTGATACAACGGCGACAAGATTTTCAATGGTTCAGTAATGGTTTCAGACATTGACCAGTACGGACGATCCCGAAAAAGACCCCGTGCTCAAAGGCAACCACGTTTCGGGCCTTCTTGACGGCAAGCCTGCCGATGCACCGGCTCTTGTCATGGGCCTGACAATCGAGCCTCCGAAGCCTTACATCTCGCGTGACGCCATACCAAAGTTTAATCTTGTGGAGGACCTCAAGCTCACGGTCGACAGCAAAGGATTCCCCTTTAAAAGAAAGGAGACCGCAAGTCCCATGTGGGCGCCGCGACATCAAGACGGTAACTGGAACACTTTTAAGGAGAGATGGCAAAGCCAGCCAGACAGCCGTCCGGAGGAGGCCGTACACCTATGGGCAGAGAGGCTGAAATTCAAAGGTCTAACGGGGTTGAGGCCGAAAGCACTGCTGAAGAGGTTTGATGACATAGTGCCCGCGTTGCCTTTAATTGCGGTTGGGGCGGGAAGTTGAAGGTCTTGCTAGGCGAGTTTCTAGTATGGCTGGATTACTGAAGGGTCCATTTGGAATGTGTTATTTTAGGCTTTATTCCTAGCTGGCTGCTCCTGGATGGTGGGTACACTTCATACCGATCCTCGGGATGATACGCAATTTGCCGCTCATGAGTAGATGAACGTGACGTTATTTCATTGGTTACACAACGTCAGCCTTATACATCTTTCTTTTAAGCCTAGTAGACTGATTTCCGACTCGAGCCTTCGTGTCCTCAAATATTGTTGCGCGAACGAAGCGTACGTTGACTCAGTGCTTCAAAACGTCACATTTTATTCACAAGGGGCTTAAGGCCGACAACCATTATGTATTCCATTAAAACTAAAACACGATCAAAGTATAGTCAATGATTCAAACTAACGCTCCGACTGCGACCTACCATTCATCATCGCATTTCCTTAGTATCCCACTTGGACATGCCGATCACCAATCTTTTCGAGTACTTCTGAGGCTGATCCGTCCACAGGAGATCCATCAAATCGAGCACCTTGACACGCACTGATGACTTCAATAGGCGACATGGAAACACCGCTCCGACCGATTCTCCAGAACCCAGAGTATAGCATCACAATTGCGACATTACCCAACACGGTAACGGCTATGGCAACTGCCATGTAAGCATAGCTTGCAGCAAATACAGCTGCCGTCTCCGAGTACATTGCCGCTAAGGGCTGCCCTAGCGTTGCGTTTGTCAGATTAGCAGCAGCGAGTGCAGACCGGAACATGAGCTGACGAGCCGCCTCTGATACGTAAGGTGTAGGATCTTCGAATTTAACGTCGCAAGACGAAAGCGACGTAGCGAGCTCGTACGCGAGCAGACCATCAACGTAACGGTCCCAAACGCCTTAGTTTAGGAATTCTGAGTCGGCTTGGATGCTGTAGTTTGCTGCAAATCGATTACTCAGCACCATGGCGATGCATGCCGCCATGCGTGGAACCCGCGCTTGTCCCCGTATCGTCGAGTCCTTGTGCTGAGACGACCTCGTCATCTTTATAAGATGAGGAAGGGTTCAGTTCGAGGGTGTAATTGCGGATGACGATAGGATAGCGAACGACGGCTGGCCGTAAATCGCATTGTCGCCTCTTCAAAGTGACGCCTGTCGTGCTTGTGATGCAGCCAAAGTCGGGTTTCCACACACCTTGGTAAATAAAGACTCTGCCTTCCTTTTCTCGACGGTCATACCACTCATTTGGCCATGGCACACTGACCGTTTCCAGGACAGATTTACCAAAACGTTCGCTGTATCTGAAGGAACTGGTAAAGATGCCAGTATAGCTAGATGTGTAACGATCAACACCGGTTTCTGTGAAGTTTTCAAGCCTCTCCTCTGATTCATGGCAATCAAAAGAGTAACCTGCCGCCTCCAGAAGGCCAACGTATGTTCCGTTTTCCAGCAACCCGTGATCAGTTTTGATCGCAGTACGACCTAAGTACCCTCGCATGACGATGCTGAAGTCTGGAGATAAAGCACTCAAGAGGCCTGTCCTATCCGTTTTCGTAGCTGAAAACTCCGTTGGCAGCTGGACACAGGCTTGTAAACTACCCAGGGTGACGGCGCGAGCCGTAAGCTTGGTCCCGACGTTAAGAGCGCGCTGGCTGAGAGGCGAGTTCATGGTGGTAATGGTGACGGCGAAGCAGGCTACGGCCGCTTTACTCCAGCCGCGGAAGACGATACTGAGAAACGCCGTGGTCGGTCCTTGGGAGGCAATCCATCGCCAGTGCAGATCGCCGACCGTCGTCTTTCGATGCATGGCCAGGACCCACCAGCGGATCGCGGCTCCCTCAGAGAATATGTAAGTTGTGAGGAGATTGACGAGAACAAGGACGACGGCGAGGAGAACAGTAGGCGATACCTTCCACGATGCCACCCTGCTGCCATCGGCGAGAGTAACAATGACAACCATGGCAGCCACCAGAGCTAAATTAGCTAGGAGAGAGAGGGCTGGCAACACCGGGAACTGATCCCAGAATCCTGGCCTAGGTGGCGCTACGACATTGTGCGGGATGTCGTCTGACTTATGAGGTGACTGGCTCGTCGAGAAGCCCGGAATACTGCGTACATCTGCGGCAGTCGGCTGGGTTTGCGTTGTCGCTCTGATCAGCGGCAAGCTTTGCTGTGGCGTATCTTCCATTTTGCACGTCGCGCTGAGACTTACGAGCACTTGGTGGAAGGTCACAATTGGCGGGTGGCCGTAAAGCACTTATAGGGAAACGATTGAGAACATCCGTGGGTCATGGTGGCAATTGCACGCTTTCTCCCAGTGATAGACATGTGATCCGACGACCAGGCTGAGTTTGGGGGCCGTATCGTGACCATTGGTCTGCTTCACCAGGAATTTGCTCCGGCGATGCATGCATAATGTGATGGCAAAAATAGGTCACTGATACACTAGGTAGTTTACATCAGCAGATTTTCAATGCAATACTGCGGAACAAGACCCAAGGCTACAACCTTTTGCCCGACCATTCTTCCTGGAACGGCACCTAAGATTTAGCCGTGTCCCCGACAGGCTGGGTGATCTATGAGGAATACTGATCTGCGTCGGCATGATCAGGGCCTACGTACCGGAACGTCACCTTGCATTCGTATCATAATCAAACCGCCACAAGAAATTTATCGGAAATATGTAAACGGTGACCCTGGTTTTATGGAGGTTTATGCAACATCAAGCGTAGGACAATCGGATAACAGAACAACAGAAATTGGGTTGTAGCAGGTTGTCTAGGCGGCCGGTCGAATCAACCGCCTGTATTAATGTGATTAGTGAGGGCGAGCCAACGCCGCTATATAATCAGAGAATCGTACAACATTATTACGTCTTACACCTAAGCCGTGCCACCATGAGAGCGGCACTGAGCAGAAGCGAAAAGAACCACCTTCCTTCTTACAAGAACCGTGAAAGCTCTTGCCCTACCAGGCATCCGAAGGGACGAGCGCTTAGATGAGCTGGGCGGCAACGAGGACGGCGCCGGCGGCGACGAGGAGACCGGAGGCGGAGTTGATAACACCAGCATCAACCTCAACAGTGGTGGGGACAGCGTTGGTGCCGTTGCCGGAGGCAGTGGGGACGGAAGCGACGGTGGTGGTGTGCTCGTCGTCATCGGCGGAGGGAGCGGCGGAGTGAGCGGCGGACTCGGCAGCAGACTCAGAGGGAGCAGCGTAGCTGGGGGCAGCAGCATCGGTGGTGACGGCGGCGGCAGTGGTGGAAGGGGCGGCGGGGGCCTCGGACTCGACGGGAGCCTCAGACTCAACAGGGGCCTCGGACTGGGGGGCGGCGGCGGTGGTGGTAACGGCGGCAGCAGTGGTAGTGACGGCGGCGGCGGTGGTGGTGGTCACAGCAGCGGCGGTGGTGGTCTTTGTTCAGGTCAGCTCCAAGTTCTGGTCATATGGACCGTCTTTCGAAAGTGGATGGAACTTACGGGCTCGCGGGGAGGAACAGTGATGGGGGCACCGAGCTCTGCGGGATGTTTTAGCATGTTGTTGATCAAGGGGCTATTCAAGTTCGAGTTCGAATCCACTCACCTGAGCAGAGGTTCACGCCAAAGGCGACAGCAGAGTCAGCCTCAGCGGCGCAGTCATCGTAGACGCAGTCGAGGAAGTGGCCCTGGAGGGAGGTGCTCTTGCAGAAGCAGAGGTACATGTTGGCCTCAGTGCAGTCGAGGGGAGGGAACTCGGTGACGACATTCTGGAAGCAGGTGATCTGATGGGTTGATTAGTGGGTTGTTCAACATTGTCGTGGCGGGCCTGAGACATACAGCGCATAAGGACTGAGCGGCGGCAATGGTGGCCAGGGAGAGGACGGTGGCGGCAGCGGCGGTCTTCATTGTGTCTGTTGTGGGGGTTGAACTCGAGCTTAAAGCTTGTCGATGTGATGAATTTGACGGGCTGGAGAGCTGATAACGAGCGAGTGGACAGAGTAATCAGTGAACGAGAGTGCTGATGATCGGGATGAAGATGGAGGCTGGGATGCAGGACAGAGGGCCCGTTTGAGTCTATATACTGGCAGAAAAGCCCTCGCTTCGGCCCACGCAACGCAAGGTACGAGCAGGCATCAAGGCCGCGGGCAGCGGGCTGCGACCTGCAACCTGCATTCGTGGCATCGCCTTGGCCGGCCCATCGTTCGGCTACAGATCCCAGGGAGGGTGAAGAACCTGCTCGATTGGCCGTAAGATGGGTCCGCCGGTTGGTGCGTGGCTGCTTTGGTGGCGGCCGCGATAATTTACGCAATGGAGTAGAGAGGTTCTAGGTATTCGGCCTGGCCCACACGAAGCGAGCCTCGGGCTGGGCGAGCAGGGCCTGGCATAGTCGCTTTAGAGTTATCAGATCATCAGATAATCATTGGGGCACTGACCCCTGAAACCCTGGTCAAGGAATGATGATACCCACCAACAAGAGGCCAGGGACCCCCTTCAAGGCCAGCCCCCTCCATCTCATCCACCGCTCCTCAGCCCACGGGGTCAGGCCTATCTGGTTCTGGGCTTGCCGATGAGCCGCTGTTCCCGGTATCGGAGGGGCCATGTCTAGCCGCGATGGGCTTATCTTGCCCGACGCGAAGCCATTTCAAGCAACGTTCCTGGCCTTGGCAGACCGCTCTGTTGGCGGATACGGTCGTGCCTCTTCTATTGCCTCGCTCACATGCGCCGTCACGGCTCAGCTTGCCTGTCAGAGGGCCTGATCCTTGTTGTCGCTCCAGTACTTCCTCTCTGTTTTCGTTCACTCACACACGTTTTCGCTCTCTCGCCCGTGTATTCCGCATGCGTTCCGTGCTGTCCGCTTTGACTAACAAGCTTGTTTTCTGGGATGCTCGTTTTTGAGACCGTGCATATGGAGGCTTGAAGCCATCGTCGGGACTCGGGGCGGAAATACGAGCCGACAGACTTTTTCCTTGGCTTCTAACCAGGCCACTCTGGGCACTACACCACCAACGTCGTCGCAGCTGAACCGTTCACCCTGGGCATATTCCCTGTTTTTACGCCATCAACTCACATGGCACGCAGTCTGACGGCGGCAGCAATCTTCCGCTCCATTGGGGCGTTCGTCACATCGACATGGGGGGCCTGGGCGTCAATTGCTATGCCGTCAGACAAAGACCTGTGCCGTCAGGTTCTGATTAGATCTGATTGATAAAAACTGTGATTGAAGCTAGCGAGACAGAGCATAGAGCTAGCGAGCTCGTAGCCGCGAACCCCTGGCCGACCAGCATTTGCACCGTGTCAACCTGTTCGAGTCATCGTCACAACATCATCCACGTCCGTCCTGCCCCTTGCGGTCACATCCCCCTCCCCCACCCACGTCCCCACTCACATCGCCAATTCATCCTACGCCCTATACAGAAGCGCGACATAACCCTGTCACGGTGCCGCCTAGAAGCACTGCGCCGGAAGCCACGAGATTGGTGCACCCGCCTCTGCAATCTCTTGTTAGCCAGGCACGCGCTTCATTCTCCCCGTCTTGGCCGGAAGCCCCCGAATCGCTCTCTTCAAGGCAATCTTTCTCTCCCTTTCCGCGTGTTGCCAGAGCTTTTGCAGACTTCCGTTCCATGTGGGAAATGACTTACGTGTGCAAATGTCCAGGCCATACTGGACGGCGCTGACGGCCGTCGTGGTAGAAGGGCACTCCTTGCAGGCGCAGTCACGGTAGGCGAGGGCGAGGAACGTGCTCTTGCAGAAGCAGAGGAACATGTTGGCCTCCGTGCAGGTCTGCGCCTGAGGAAGCTGCATCGTCTTTTCGAAGCAAGACAGCTATTTAGGTGGGAGAAGATGCATTAGCCTGGTTTGTCTTCTTTTGTCTCCGACGAGAGCCGATGTTGTGATCATGAGGAGGCGGGAAGGGCGGACGGGAGGGGACGGCAGTCATCTGGGCCAGCTTGACTGGGCTGGTGTACTTACAGCACACAGGGGGAACTGAGCCGAGACGGTGGAGACCAGAGTGGTGGCGGCAACGGCCAGGATGGTAGCGGAGAACTTCATCTTGCTGGTTGGATGGTCACGTATTCTCACGTATTGGAAGGACTATCGAATCGTGTTGGTGATGAGGGTGCTGATATGTGGCTTGGATGGACAAGCTTTAGTTTCAAACGAGATTAAACACCCATCTTATACATTTTCCAAGAGGCATCTCCGGGAAACCATCATGCACCTCGGCCTCCGAACTTGTCGTCCCACGATGCTCGTCAGAGCCTTGGCTTCATGGCCCTCAAATGCCTCAACCTTCGGGGCAAGACTTTTATTCGACTCGAGCCCGAATTCTGCAAGCCACAGACTGCAAGAGGAAGGATCTTCTGATCATGAGAACTCGTCTGGATGCTTGGCGCCACTCAGGATTAACCTGGGGGCGGCCCGCACGGCAAGGAGTGAGAAGAGTCAACGGCCGCTGGCGGGGCCCTGATCACAACATCCAATAGAATGAGCCTCAACCATCTAATCAGATGGAATCATGGCTGAAATCAGCCTATTCGCCCGGACGTGGACAGCTTCCTGCACCGCATAGCTGACAGGCCCCCTCCTGGGTGATCCATAGTGCCTTGGCACCCACGAAGCTACCTTGCGGAGTTCATGCTAGGCTCGGAGCAGTGCAGTGAAGCGAGGAAAGTGAGATCTGCGTCAATAGTCCTCGAACTTGAGCGCCCAGTCCCATTCTTTGGCGGATAAATCGGAGTAAGGACGTGGTGAAGATGGTGTTGTCACCGCGGAACTGTCAAAGTGGCGTATCAGGCGTCGAGTCAGACAGTGCAAGATATTGAACATGCCATGAAGCCTACGACGCATGATCAAGGTTTTGCAGCCACAGGTCCAGTACGGTGTTCTGGTCTTGCGAGATCGTTCTCGCAGACCTGTGAAGAAGCTCTTATCGAACGGCTCAACTCAACACAGCCACTTCCTGAGTGACGAGATCTTTGTATCAAGATACGAAACCAGATTACAGAAGTTTGAAGATGTCTAGGTGCCACCAACTCATGAATTTCCATATGGCAGGAGATCTTTTCAACGGGCCGGTTTGATGTTCTGCATTTTAGTGGGCCATCTTGGCGTGCCTCTTGGTTTCACTTATTCTCGGCGCTCCGGTATTATCTCATTCTCAAGACATGGAGTAAGCGTTGGCAACTTCTCAACAATGGCACTTGTGTGGCAGTCTTCTCAATCCGAATCACTTGTGGTTTCTGATTGTCATTGTGGTCCTGTTCGTGGCGAGCATACTTCTTCTCCCCGAGTACTTACTCTTTTCCTGGCCATCCTGCCTTGATGACATCACGCCTGAGACAAACGCACAACACAGCGTCAGCCTCAGGGCTTCGTTGCAGTGACACTTGCACGCAAGCCTTGAAACCGTGACCAGAAAGACGTCATATTGAACATTGAGTATGTTGCCACCTACTTTAGACTGTATATCGACTTTGTGCGGTCCCTTCATATCGTGGTCAACCGATACTTGGAAGTAGCGATGGACAACGCGACTTTATGGATTGTTCTTCGTCCTTGGTTCTGCTAACCGCAGCCCTAACCCTCTACTGCGCTGGATCGGTGCCCAATTTCCATTGGGAAATCCTCCAGCTGTCGTACTCGTGAACAAGGCTTTGGCTTGCAGCATGCTTGTCACAATATTTTGAAATAGCCGAAGCTATTCTCAATTCACTTCATGAACCGTGGACGAAATCACAAGCTATTCCTCCTTGCCTGCTCGCATAAACTACCTACTGAGACACAGTTTTGACGGCGACCGACACCATGATGCTGTACTGAGCAACAACACACCATAGTATCCTTTCGACCTCATCATCCCCTTCTCACGTCACATGTCTGAGTTCTCTGTATCATCAAAGTGATGTCTTCCAATTCTGGCAATTCTGAGCATGGCCACCAACTTCCAGTCACTTGGGCCTTGTCAATCGTTGGGTGCTGTGACTTGTAGAACGCAAGTACAAGAAGGATCCAGGAATGTGCCACCGTCGATCAGTCTTCATTACGACAAAAACTTGAGCGGTGAGCTTAACATGTCATCCTCGTGAATCCATAGAAACCCTACTCAGCAAATTCCCTGTACCACCATAGTATGTTGCGAGTGAAATTTGTAATGCCGATCTCGAGATATGATAGGGGTCGCACCATGATAGACGTTACACTCGAAGCGGTGCAATATGCTTCTATGGCCCAGTTTGATTCTCTTCAGCTCCATGGAATTGAAGAGAGATTGGAATGCGTCTACCTTGGATGTCCATCAGAACATAAATAGCGGCGATTTCTGACTTGTTCTGGACAGTCAAGAAAGTCTCTAGTACCCATCATCACTGCCATTGACTCTTACAATTACAACCCTGTGCTTATCATTCTGACAATTTAAATCCGCAAAATGAAGACTTCGAACGTCCTCGCTCCTGCCGCGCTTCTCGTCTTGGCCACCCCGGCGCAGGCCAACATTGGCCAGGGAGTAAAACTGGCATTCGATCTCTTCGGAGAAGGAATTGGCTCCCTCTTCGTTCACATATTCGGCGGAAAGCGTGATGTCAGCTCCATTGATGGACACATCATCAGTCGTGACCCTCCCCCTGGTGTTCCGGCATTCGAATACGAGCGCTGTCGCAATGACATTTCGGGAGTCACCGTCACGGCTACCTCCCCCGGCCCTGGTTGTAAGTGAAATCTGCCTGTCTCTGAGACAAAATAGACTACTCTGATTCGAACCTAATTCTTTTTCCAGCGGTCCAGTTTGTCGGGGTTCCAGCCAGCTGCATGAACCTGGCTACAGTCCTTATCGGAGACCCCGTCAATGGCCCCTATCCTTTGCCCTGCGGCTCTGACTGCCTGCTGTACAACAACCTGTCACAGCAGCAATTTGACGATCTTGTCGCTGCTCTGCGGGCAAATGCCTCGTGACTTCGAGATGAAGTAAATTGATAGGCGGAAGTTCATGGCTCGATGAGTATTCCCTTGTCGGCCCATGGACGACTACCAAGAGCTCAAGTCGGAGTGCGTCCTCACATCATGTTGGTTCCGCAAGATAGATAAATCCAGCAAGCTTTTATGGAGTAGCCCAAGTGCATTCAGTGTCTCGACTTTTGCAACCTCATCCTGACTTCCGGGCTGTTCAACTCGGGAAGTTTGGTCGGCGAATCTATAAGCGACATGTTCCAATACTTCATACATCAAGACCTCATCCGGGGTCTTGGAACCATGTATAGGAGGTCATGGCTCAACAGCAACCTCGCCGTCGTGAATGTAAAAATACTATCCTCCTGGCTGGAGTCATGCTGTTCGATTTGAGATACGGACAGTAGACCGTCAGACACATACGAGTATACTTACTAGAAGAACAATCTCTCTCTAGCGTATGTGCTTCTGGATGTTTGGGACACCGATGAAAGTGAAATCATTGCCGAGCAGGACTGCCTGGATAGCCGAGGAGCTTTGTGCCCGAGATGCGGCAATGTTGAAAACACAAATGGTGCGTCAAGTACGTTGGCAAAAATCAAGAAATAGTGTTCATCATACCCTTAGACGCTGGCTTGCACGACAGGAATGAACGGCCAACGATACGGCGCCACACGACGTGATTAAACGCGTCGCTGCGTGAGAATTGTATAGACAGAAGATTGAATAATGAACACGAGAAAAACTGAGGGCTTCGTTCATCCACTTGCTTGGGAGAAACGAACAGTACACTCCTCCTTGTACGCCTTCAGCTGCGCCATCTTCTTCTCAATGAATGGCTCCAGCTCTGTGCGCGCCACATCGTCAAGCAACTCAATACCGGTACCCACGTCATGTAGTGCGGCCCAATATACAGTATCGATGACGAAACTTTTTCTGGCTGCATAATCAAACCAGAAGCGACCGGACCTCCACGAGTCACGCATCTGGGTAGACAGCCGTGGTCCAGTGAGTGCCTGCTCCTCTGCGACCCGCATGTCTTCTACGAGTTCTAACGCCTGCAAAAACTGTTCCATTCTTGGCTCATAGAGGCCCCGGAATTCTTCCATGCCGCGACGATCAAGCCACAATTCTGGGCCAGACAGCAGAAGCCACCAAGGCGGATCGTATGAGAACTGTGCTGGCATGGCGTTTGTGAACTCAAAATCGAGCACCGCTGTGATTTGAAAAGTCGATGGATGAATAAGCATGTTGGGAGGCCGCAGATCGTCGCAGAAAAGGGGAAAAGGTCCAGCATCGTTGATGCAGTACTTGGCGGTAAGCTGGGCGAAGCGATGCCGGGCAACAAATCGAGCCTGGGCAATTTCCGAGTCATCGGCGAGGTTGCGCTGCGTCCGAAGGTGGGTCAGATGCTCATGAGCGAGTGATTTCAAGTAGTCGCCGGCGCGATCGAAGGTTGAGGTCGGAAAGAGGTCATCTGGGTAACTTGCGACGGTTGCCAACTCGTTCATATTGTAAGTGAGTGGTCTTTTGGTAACGGACCATATGCCACCGTCTTTCGAGATAGCTCCGATGCGGGTGAAGGTAAGCTGAGAAAGTTGAAGAAGGTAGTCTGCGACTTGACGGTAGACCATGTCCAACATTGAGTTATCGACGTTTGGGTCCAAGACCATGTCATCTTGATTGCTTTCCGTCGGCTTCTGCAGGACCTTGGACAAAAGTGTCCCCTCGACGTAATCCATGATAATAAACGGACCAAACTGTTGCGGGCTCTCGGCAGTGAAACCCCAATTGTGAATACGAGGGATAGGAATCGTTGTGTGTTGGCGGAGACACTCCATGACCTGGACCTCGTTCGCGACCTTCTCGTCTCTAAGGGTCGTAGCTATGTGTCCTGGCTTCGGGAACCGAATAATGGCGTCTGGGCCCCCATCGCTGAACTTGAAACGGAAGCTGAAGTTGAAGGAACCCTTGAGGAAACCAACGTACTCTGTGGCTCTACCTCCTCCCCGGCGAGCAGCAACAAATGTTGCTAGCTCAACTTTCGCGTCGAAAAGTCTACTTAACTAGGCCCTGCGTTCATCGTCGCCTTTAGTCTCCTCTATCTCGTCGAAGTAGGTTTTAAGTGAAGATGTCTGCATGTTTTTAGACATGTGGCTGCGGAAACAGAATAGACGGCCTGAAAGCAGGAGTGCTGTGTGAAAAGGAGATTGTTCAAGGAGCCCGTGATCTGGAAAGAGGGGAGAATGCGTGGTGCAGATTTACGTATCACTGAGCCTTCGGAAAACGTCAGTGATGTTCTATCCTCCTGGCCGAAGGTATTCATTCCGATATGAGGGACGAACTGTGACTTACCATACACATACGACCATACCTACTGGAAAGCTCGGGATCCCGTCCGCTCTCCCATCGATAAACCAGTAAGGGCAGTATTACGTTTCGGAGAAGTCTCTACTACAAGGCCAAGATGGCCCGCACAGTACGCGCCCACATGACCTTTCCCCTCTTTAAGCCGCCGCTTTAGGCCCCACCACAAGCGCTCATATATGTGGTATTCTGATTGGCAGCCTCAGCTTACATAGTCTCAGGGGTCCAAACATCCTGCCTTGATTTCGGTGTTCCGATTTGATCAGGGGGTGCTGTTGAGTTAAGACCTGGGAGCTTAGATTTTACAAGTGAGCACGTCGTAGCATCTTTGGCCTACTGATTCCTGGCTGGAAACAAGCCAAGCGTCAAGCTGCCTGGTTTCTCATCTGGTTCATTATTGTGTGCTGTAACCCGAAGTCTTCAGCCTTGGATTGATTATGATGCTTCTCGGCAAATTCGTAACGAGGCATCTACAGAACACGACCTCTCCAAGGATCTGGCCCAGCTATGCTCATGCTCTTGCTGCAATGTCCAGCCGACGATATGGAGAGAGAGAAGGGGAAGCCTAATTGGAGTCAGTCACGTCTGGCATGTGCACGAGCGAAGCCTCTCTCCATTTAGCGGATGACGTTCAAAGGCTCTTGAACTACTGTCTTACGTCAGCCATAACGCAGAGATTAGACGACCCATTTAATCGTATGTGATGCCCAGAAGGGATGAGATGCTGTCGCTTCAGTAAAAAGTAAATGTGTTCCCTACATCTTTGTGATGACATCTTCCAGCTCCAAGAGCCTTTTCCGCTCCGCAAGACGCAGATTCTCTGTTTTCATTGTGGCAATCTTAGTCGTTTGTCGACCGCTCCTGGGCTGGGCAGGTTTGGAGGCGTAATTTCAGGGCAACAAGCCGGGAGCTGCTTGACAACATAATTGTAATAAGCGAGGTTCATGCCAAAAACGAAACGTTCCGGGCGGTGAAACCTGGGTCATGCACGTTTTCCTGCCGTATTCATCCCAAAACCGTTACTACGTCGTCAGCAGCAAATGCGCCCTCCGTTCTTAGGTGTAGCTGACAAAGCCACTTTTTCGTCAGAGCTCTCGCCAGAGCCGAACTTTTCGCGAGAGGATTTGAGGCGAAAGGAACAAGCGTGAACTTTAATTCTAACGATCAGTGGCACGAGTTGTAGAACACAACAGCATTTGCGAAGGATAGAAATTAGCGGGAAACTCGAAAGGCTAAATCGCTTATTCAGTGGCACAAACATGTATCTACGTCTTTGCCTAGAGAAACCAAGTCAGCACCGAATCTACACAACAGAAAGCCGCTGCAGTAACCGAGTGGTGCAAGCCGAGTGTTGATCAGGGCACAGCGACCTT
The DNA here is from genome assembly GCA_019188255.1 of Verticillium longisporum. NCBI lineage: Eukaryota > Fungi > Ascomycota > Sordariomycetes > Glomerellales > Plectosphaerellaceae > Verticillium > Verticillium longisporum. The sequence continues at coordinate 734,696 of JAETXT010000012.1, forward strand.
CTTATTAAATCATTTGTACCGCGTGACAGTCCTCAATCCACAATCTATGAATCGGTTGACCACGAGAAGACGACTTTATCATCTGTAAGTCTGCTATCAAAAGATACATTTACGCATCGAGAACTATATATTCTAACTCACGACCTATAACACTCGAGTTTGAATAATTATTAAGTGTCAGAGCCTGCTTCGCAACCAGCAGACTAACTGGCTGGGAGAGGGATCTTAACCTGACGGTAACGATCCCAAAGTTGTGATGCACCTTAGCATGTTCTCAGAGGAGCTGGGCCGCAGGCTCCTATAATGTCCAGAGCCTGGCCAAGTCACAAGTAGCTCGTTTAGTGTCTCACCGCCAAACCGAGGATAGAGAACAAGAAGTGGCTCTGAAGCTCCTACCAACACTACTAAACCGGGTCGCAATTTGGTGACACAGGTAGGGGGGTGGCTTCAGGCTAAACTAGCTAGGCTTGGACGGTGGCGCGGACTTAGCATGGCTCGTTTTTTGCTCGTGGTATGAAAGAGAGCATGGTGTACAGAGTCAGTTCCGCTTGCTAGTCACTCCCGTCGCCGACACTCAATTCGGCCGTCGATATGTAATGAGATTCACCTCCCGTAGAGTGCGTGATGATAAACATGGCTCCAAGTCTCGCATTTCGTTATCTACGAAAGCCTGTTCATGGTAAAGAAGGACACTTCTCGGCTCCGGGGTCGCAGATACGCCACCGTCAAAATGGGCGATGTCGCCAATGCCAGAACCCATAGGATATGGCTCCTGTGACATGCTCGGTGCGACATCGCTACCGCGACATGGAGCGTGATGTGGATTTACATGGTCTCAATTGAACTTTAGCATGCGAATTCGAATTCGCGCCTGTGAGGAGTCGGCGCTACGAGTGGGGTCTCATTTGCTTTAAAGCGGCGACAAACCCGGCTTCGTCCTACCTGCCTTGAGGACCCATCATTGGATGGCGCGGGGACGAGTAGTGCCCGGAGCAGTAGTCACACCATCAGTTCGCCATGCTTTGGCGAGCATCTCGTAGACTTATTCAGGGCTGTGGCGAGACAAGCTCGCTGCTTTACAGGTGGTTCCAGTAGCCGCCTTCGAAGCGTGGCGTTCAGCACAACAAAGGCGTCCATGCGCACACCTGAGCCATGCTTACCCCCACCCCTGCTACAACTGACGAATACCATCCAAACCCGCCTGATGATATGCAAGAATGACTTTCAGGTATGAGGCGTAAGTATGAGGCAGAAGGCGAGGCCTCAGGTCTCGGGTGCAACTAGCAGGGTTAAGAGAGATGCCCCCCCCTCGTTCACAGACTGTAGTACACTGTCCGTCTCGTGCCGCCCACCGTTCGTCTTATCTTCACAACAGCATCCTCCCTGTCTTTCTCCTCCGGCCAGGCTCTGTTCATCATTTCATTCCTGGCATCCGGCATCCGGCACCCTGTTTGACATTCATTTCAGACCTTTCTTCTTGTGACTGTCTCACAGGCGCTCTTCTGGACCTCCTGCATGCTCATTTTCTGGCAAACCTTGAGCCATCCGAACGCGAAATCCCCCTTCTACCCTTGCCTTTGGCACACTGCGACCGCACGATGTCTTCTGTCTTTCCTCTAGAGTCCCAGCCGCCCACGATGGCACCTGGGGCGACTGCCGTTCGCGTCGGACCACTGTCCCATCACTCGATGAGTCGGGAGCGACAGCGAAAAGCCCGGGAAGCCTTAGCCCAGTTCCAGGCAGAGCCGATCGCCGGCAGGGCATCAGTCACTCACGTCACAAGGAAGCAAAGGCAGAGCTCGTATCAAAAGTGGCAAATGTAAGGTCGCCTTGAGTGCTCCGAAGACCATGAGTGAATGCTGAGCCAATCTGCAGCTTTTTCCGTAATGTGCTAGACTTGAACCCGGATGACATCTGGCTTCGGCTCTGTGACGGAAATCCCGAATCAATAGGATACTGCCAGGCCTTTCTTCACGATTATGTCGTCAACTCATTGGAGAAACGGGTCAGTCTTGGACCGGAAGAGTACGAGCTTGCGAGGACTGTGACTTGCACCAAGACGATATTGGAAGTTTGGAAGGGCTTGGTAAGGCATGCCGACGATCACGTTCTACAGGCAAAAAGGAGAAGTGATCCAAAGAAGTCGGCGCACTGGACGCTGTCGGTGTCAGAGCGTTGCACAGGACCAGTGTCCAAGATCAGCCTGGTGAGTCGCCGAGGTGCCGTCCGCAGCGCTTTATCCCACACTTGCTGAGGTCAGAGTTCGCTAGTGGATCCGAGAGGGACTGACAGACTCGCTGGGATTACAACGCGACCAAACGTTCGAGAAGGTGGAGATGACCGAGAAAGATGTCTTGTTGATTTTGACAACATTGTGGCAACGGGCAGACGATATACCCTGCACCGCATCTGAACGCGTTGCCTTCCACTTTGTGGTTCTGATGATGGCCATCGGAGGCTTTCGTCAGGGGACATTGACGCGCTTTCTGTATAGCCAAGTCAGACTGGATCTGGTGCAGGATCCATCCTGCAAAGCTCCCCACCGACTGGTAGCTACGCCTACTGTGTTGCACAACAAACAGCAACACAAGAAGGTGATGAATAGTCAAGACCACAAGTCAGGCCGCTCTTTTCAGAAATGGCACTTGTAGCCTGCTGACTTGTGATTTTTCCAGACTGTCATTTAGCGTGACATCCATGCCTTGCCTTCTTACCGACCTCTCGAGCTTGATCATCAGCAAAGCTCTCAAGGATAAAGCATTCAGCGGAAAGTATGGCTCGGCTCTCGAGATGCTGTCGGTACCGAATCTGCAAGGACAACATCTTATCCCACTGACGTGAGATAATTCCATGCTGGAACGCCCCATATTCGAGATATCGCCCCAAAAGTACCATCAAATATGGCAGCGCACTCTGCTCGTGCTAGGCTGCCGAAGAATGGATCGCCCCTACTCCTTGCGCGTAGGCGCGGCTGGACGAGTGGATGGTAAGACACGCAACGCCCTACAATGACCACCAAGAAGGTCAAGCTGAACACATTCAGGATCCTTGACGTCCGCAGTACGTAGTCACATCATCTCGAATACGGAGGCTGTGTTCCGAAAGAGCTATCAGCCAGTTCATACCAAAGAGAACCTGGCTGCTATCGCCTTTTCTACTGTTGCGGGAGACAACGAGCTTCTTTTCGAAACTCTTCGACAGTCACTACTCACACGTGATGATAACGCGCCTATAGACCCGCATCCAGAGGATTACGCAAAATGGGATCAGCGGAGGGATATACAAGAGCTCGACAAGCAACTTGCCGAGATCCCACGTACAACGGCAGCTGACAAAGAGAACGCACAGAGGATTGCATCTCGGCGTGGCCATATCGTGGCGGCACTGTCAAAACTCCAAGTCATGCGACGTCGTGAGGAATACTTTCTTGAGGCCGACAAGTTAAGGGGTCAGGGACGTTCAACAGAGCACCTCGTCAGCAGAACGACGCGCCCGAAAGCCGGACGCTATACTGTCAGTTCAGCAGCCGCGACGATTATCAGCCGCTACATGGTACGATGTTCGGGAATCGACATGCTGGCCACGACAAAATACATTGACCTCCTTGTCGCTTTCCTGTCTAATAGATTCTCGGAGGTCGAGCACCTCGAAAGCACTGCGACGACAATACCCACGAGTCATGGCATCGATAAAGAGGCAGACAAGCAGCTTTCCTTGCAGCTGCCGACGATTGAGGCGCCATTGCCAGTGGAGAAAGGACATATAGGAGTCAACATGGCTACTGAATATCGGTGTCTGTTCGGTTGTAAACCACTGAGCAGCAGATTTGCTCTGAACAGACACGGGGCAAGCATTCATAGAGACACATTTTCAACACCGTTCCACTGTCCCGAATGCTTGTCGCAAGATAAGAAAGAGATCATCATCAATGGGCTGTCCGAATGGATCATCCATGCTACGAGATACCACGGGAAACGCAGCGCACCATATTGCCCTCAGAATTCGTCGCTGGCTAGCTCAGGGCGATCTCGCCGCATCAGATCATCCCAAAAGGCGGAATGCACGCTTTGTCAGGGACAGTTCGCTGCCGGCAATGGGTATTCAAGGCATATGAACTCGGCGCACCTGCATCAAGGCCTCTTCGATGAGCCTTTTCCCTGCCCGGAATGCAAAATCGCGGGGGTAGAAGCTTGGATCGAAGGGATTGAGTGCTGGCGCGAGCACACTTGGGAAGTGCATGGTTACAAGGGCCAGACGGGGCACAGGAAGTCTGATGAAGAATTCGAGGCAGCCGGGCTGGGCGGGGTGGACACGGGGAAGAAGAGGCTACGCGTGTAGTCCCAATGCTGCTATTGTACAAGATACCATCTGTGGTGCCTTATTGCCAGATTTGAAATCGAACCACATGTGGGCGCTTACAAGCCGAACACGAAGTGGGTCCCGCGCTTGACTCCCCTTACGCAAAATGACTTCCAGCAACAGGCAATGAGGTCCGCCCTCTGTATGTATGTGTAGTATATAACACAAAGTGGGATGTCTGCGAAAGAAGTAACAGTTTTCGCACGACCAATAAACCGCCCTATGAAGTTGCGGTCGCGTTCGCTTTGACAACATGTCAGAACGTCAGCAGATAACTCCGCTCCCCCTGAAGCCGTACGACCTAGAGGAGATCCGCAAAAGTCGGAAGCGTGCAGCCACCAAGTTTTCCAAGCGCCGCAAGACGTTCTTGCGCAGGGCGCATGATCTGTCGCAAGATTGTCAGGCCAAGGTGTACACCTTCATCGAATACAATCGCCGCACATGGGTCTTTACGAGCGAGCCGGATCAAGCGTCATTTCCGCCTACAAAGGATGAGATTGTGAGCCGAGATGCTTCCGAAACAGGCCATACTTGACTGACTGCTCATAGCTTCGAATCTACCCGCTTCCGGAGATATTCATACCTAGCATGTTCTCCACCTTACCTCAGGTTCACAACGGCAAGCATGACGTGGTAGATCCCGCGCTGTCAGACAGGTTTGATACTCACGCCGCTGATCAATGAACACCAAGCAATCGTGGGGATTGCAGACGAATGCCGCCAATCGTTCGACAGAGGCAGTTTGTATGGCGGGCTGGGCAATCGAGTGAGGACCAGACCGATAAGTCCATCGAATTGCGGAACTGCGGTGCAGAAGGCATGCGACAAGAGGAACAAGAGAACTCGCGCACAGCAAGAACCCCCTCGTATCTTCCCTCCTCACTGAGATATGACGTGCAGTCGAGGCCCACTGTCGCCGCTGCCGACAACTATGCGGGAGTCGGGTTGACTGGTCTTTCATGGCGGGCGCGGTGCTGGAGGATCTGCCTTACCGCTCGTTCAAGATAGGGCCAGGCTCTCCGTTCTTCTTTGATGCCTGTTACTTCGAGTTTCGAGCTGCAATCAGTGCCATCACAAATGAGCTAGCGTCGGGGCCGCTCTGCATGTCGGCTTCCGATATCCTCCAAAGGCTCGTAATTATACGATGGTTGTCGTTGGAACCTGAGATTGTAGGATATTTTGTATGCGTCACAGAGCATATCTCAGTAATAAAGATTTTCAACTTGGGCCACGAGCTCTGTGGCACGTGGATAACTCTTACACAAATATATGTTTACCGACATTGTGCTTGTTCGCAGTTGAGTCTTCATGGGGCCCTCTGAAACTCCTCGCAGACTGGTTCTGGCATTCAGAGAAGGCTACCTTCAGCGTCAGTTGGAGTACCACACTCGTGCCTCTGAACAGCACTACCCGATGCGCTAGGGACCTGCCATCGTTCTCTCTTGCTCGTGAGTCGATGAGAATAGTGACGTGGTGGCCACGACTAGCTGAGGGACAAACTGAGGGAGCGTGGCTGACACATCGCAGAAATCTGTCTATAAATACAGAGGCTTTCCCTTCCACTTTACACAATTCATCATCCTCTCCGCACAGCTCCTCCTTCCACTCACCCTGTGCAACGACGAGAATACACGCCATGAGCCTGTGGAGCACTTTGCACTCTCCAGGCGAGAGGCCTGCAGTCCCTAGTCCAACAACTACCGCAACGGTTAAGCAGGCTGTGCAACCACACATCGGATCCGCCAAGGCTGCTTCCGTTCGGTCTTCAGACAACCCCGACCATGACCATCGTTCAGTCGGTCAAGTGGTATTGTTCGCCGAGGAAGCGGTGCAAACGGCGACTAGTCCAAAAGTCAGCAGCCTGACCCCCGATGTGGCAGCCCCTGCCGCTCTACCATGTGGCCTGCTCGAAATCGGCAAGACAGTAGCCACTCTCAGTGACGCATCTCCACAAACTGATCTTTCAGCTTATCACAAACTAAAGAAAGCACGTAAGTGATGTCCCATGAAGCCTCACAACGCAGCGATGAAGAAGGGTCTGTAGTGACAAGTTTTCCCCACCAGCGTTGTCGCGGTCGAAGCCGGGCTCTGCACGATCCCGTCCTACAAAGCGCGCCAGAGAATCATCGATCGAACCACAGCCGCAGAGGAAAAAGCCCCGAAGGCTGTCAAGCTTGACAGATCCATGGTTTATGACGTGGAAAATCTCACAAACTTTGCTTTCAGAAACGGCACCATGTATTGCAAGGCTGAATGGGCTCCCACAGAAGTCCAGCTTTGTGATGTAGTTGGAGACGAAGCAATGGCGATTTGTGAACGAGAAATCACATCGCGATTCGGGGCTGACGTATGGGCGAAGCAGAAAGCTGCTTGTTTTGACCAGAAACCAGAAATCCAAGATGTAAACGATCGGATCACGTCCTAATTGGGTGAGGTGGATGGGTTTTAATGGTACACTCGTTTTGGATTGTATGTACAGGCTTGTTTGTTTGCGCACACTCTTCCTCTATTCTAGGTTGTCAAAAGATTCTCCGACTCGTCGGTTTCTCACCAGCGCGTTCTCTGCGCGAGCTCTATTCTCGCTTGTCTTTATCATGTCTCTGTACCTTACAGGCGTATCCCCGCAATTTACCATCAGTCGGAAATCCTCGCCTCGGTTCTACCAAAACCCTGCCGGACTACCGAGTATCTACATAGAGTTCGTGTCCAGCATGCTCACTTAGAAGCTAGTAACGCCACCGGGATCCGGGGCAGCGCTCGTTATTCGTAGCGTCAATCTGGAGTCGATGCTAACTAACCAGTCGCGGGGTAGCACAACACACTCCGGCCGTCCACCAGTCTTGGCTCGTCAAGTTGTAACACTTCCAAAGCAGGGTGGCGCTGCATGAACCGTACCAACGCGAGGACTCCTACATACATGTTGGCAAGAGATACGGAGCGAAGCTCAGGGCAGGGCACGCGATCGAGAGGAATGAGAGTGGGCGGATCGCAGCGGCTGAAGTTGACGTGGAGATTTTGTAAAGCGGGAAACGAAGACAGAAAGACATTGAATGTTGTTGCAGTGGTGTTTGCCATGCTCAATGATCCGATGTCGAGCCTGGTCACCGAACGCAGCGCCGCGTGCAGAGGGCCGATGGACTCAAGCCTCAGTTCGCCCTCAATCTTGAGATCCTGGATACGGGCGTAGTTGGGAAGTATTGTCAAAAAGTCACCGACCAGACGATCGACTGAGCCTCTCCGGCCCGGAAATAGCCAGATCTGTTGGCACAGTCGGGTGAGTTGGGCGTTTTTCTTCGGTTTCCGCGCATGGGAACAGGCATGGGAGATTGTGATCTGCTCGAGCTGTGGCAGAGAACTCAAAATCTGGTTCAGTCGACGGATGTCTCCATGGCGACTTCTAGACCCCTCGACCGCTACGAAGTGACGATAGTGTCGGAAGGCCTGCAAAGCATTTTCCTTCTTCGACGGAGACTGCGACACAAAAGGGTGCGCCTCGTACACCTGGAGCGGGTGAAGCTGCCACTCTTTGTAGTCGCACTCCGGCCACTCGCCGTGATACACCGTGAGAGCTCGTGTGAGCGGAGTTGTTTGTTTGATGTGGTGTGTCAGGCCCGACAGTGCCGAAAGGGTGTTGAGTACGCAGAGGTGACGCGACGCCTCGGACAAGCAGGCATGGTTGAAGTGACTGGAAGTCAGTGCCAAATTGAGAAGGCTTCGTGAGTCTAGATACGAGACGAACTCGTGGATGATCTCATAGGGCATCCTTTCCATGGTAAAGGTGGGTGAACGCAGGCTGGCCCAATGCAGCGAACCCGCAGGCGCACAGTAGCGTAGATATGGCCGTTGTTGTTCTTCTCCTGTTGAGGCTCATCCCGGATAGTCGCAATCCTGAACAAAGCATGGTATGAATCTGCATTCTGAGTTTCTCATGGACTGTAGTGGGAACCTGTCCGAATTTATTGTCGACTACCTAGGCAGGCACAGTGGACGGATGGGGTCATCGCGGTGTGTCGATGGGATGCGTCATTCAGCGGGCGGTGGTGGGTGCACAGTGGCGCACCCCGGGTCAGATCCGACATGAGACTTCCTCGCTGAGCGAACACCATAGCCGCGCGGTTGCGCAGCCGGGCACGAGCTGGCCACAGTAAGGCAGAGACCCAAGTTGCTGCGGAACGTTGGAATAAATCAGATTATTGACCATTGATTCGTGGCTTTCTAATTTGCACTGATCCTATCTCTCCCGACTAACGCATGGTCGACGCCAGGCTGCACAGGCTTGACCGGCCGCCCCCAAGGACAAGAAGTAGCCTCTGGGCGGAACAATGCATTGGGTCCATCTCATAGTGGATTAAAACCAAGCTGCGTTACGATGTCCGCTTGCAATCTATATGGAAGATGACGTTTGCTGTGATTGAGTATTCTGACTGCTGATTGTGCCACGCAAGCCGCATCCGAAGGAGAAGCACGTCTCGCTCCGCTCACCATATACGGCAAATGAGGTCTGAGGACGAGCAGCTAACTGCTTGGAGGATCCATTCAGGGTGAAGATACCCCGAAGCCCATCGACCTTCGCACCCAGTCTTCATACTCGAGAAAGACCTCCCCCACTACGCTGATGACCTCCGCTATCTCCCTGGTTTGCTCCCGAAGCACCTGTCGTTGATAACCTCCTGCTCGCGCAGGATTTCCAGGCGTCCGTGATTACTGCGCTGCTTGTCGCGCAATGTGTACATCTCTTGCTTCAATTTGTCGTTCTCGTCGCGAAGACCCTTGATTTTTGCATTCAACGCCGCTTCGAAAGAGTCCTGAGGCTTCTGAGAGGAGCGCCGTGGAGGCAACGCCAACGGGCGTGGCCATAACTGAATTTCTCCCTCATCTTCTAATAACTCAGGTAGAACGAATCTCTCCGGAACGGTCATGTCAACACGCATGGTGAGGATGGGAAGGTAAGTCGGCAGAGATCTCAGGATAAAAGAGAGGCAATGTCTCCTTCATGCGTTCCCGGACTAGAACGCTGATCAAGCTGGGCATCGGCAATACCGGCTCGTCGCAATATATCCTATTCCGCACATTCGGAAGCTGCAGTGTTTATATTGGCACTCATGTGCTTGTGACTTGAATCAGCTTGTCGCTTGTGAGTATGCAGGCGAATTTCGGACTACTCGACCGCACAGGCCCATTTTGAATGTCTGAAGGAAAATGAACATGGAGACGAATCTAAATGAGAAAACAGATATTGGAGGCAGAATTGCCTAGGCCGCTGTGATCTGGCCGCTGCCGGCCTACATAAAAAGCGACACTCTGCCGTCCACCCATGTTTCTGCGCTATCACGCACCTGATCTAGATTAGAACCTTTCGGCATGGAGCAGTCCGACGTGCTCGTGTGGTTTCAAAGCGAGGGTGTCGACGAGGACATAATAGCCCACGTAGCCGCGCTTGCTTCTACCGTGACATACAGTGATACGACAGGGCCTGATGCCACTGTAGCTGCTTGTGCGGAGGACCCAGATCTCCCTCGCTAACAGACTTCATCACCGAACTTGTGGAGCGCCTTCAACTGACACCTTTGGAACTTATGGCATCGCGGGTCTATCTTGGCCTCTTTATCGATAAATTGTCCGAATTCGGGATAAAAAGACGTGGCCGGAGGTGCACAAATCATCTCGTTATCTTGAGTTGTCTGATGGTTGCCAACAAATGCCAACGGGATCACGCGTTCGATAATCAAGTCTGGACTACCGTAAGTCAAATTTACGAAGGCGATCGGCAGATATTAGGGTTTCAGAAGCACGAAGTAAACATGGGCGAAAAAACCTGCTGGCCCTTCTGGATTGGAAGGTCGACATTGAGCCGGTGCGACTAACGGAAGAAGTCCAATTTTACTTGGCAATGAGCGACTTTTCACAGATGAAATAATGTCTTCGCATGTTCGCTGAAGAAAAATGCGTCAAATTGTAGCGTTCAAGGAAATTGAGAAAGCTGGCCTTCAGTAGACGTACGTTCGAAAAAGTGTGGACCACTACTCAACTTGGCTTCTGAAAGTGCGTGAGCATCCGTAGTGACTGTTAATGGCCTCCCAGACGGCAGAAAGATACAAATTAAAGAACGGACAGATCACATTACCCTAGGAAAACTGATAGTTGGAAACGAGAAGACGTCGTTTCTGCAAGATTTGCCGGGCTCGTGTGATCCATGGGTGGAACAAGGCAAACCTCTTGCCCTCCTAGAGTCGAACTTGTCATAATTTCATGTCCAATCAATGTCATCATACTAATACGTTTGAATGATGAAACAGTCCAACGTAATGCTGACTCTTGATGAGGAACATTAACAACAATAAAAAGCAGCGAGCATCAGTAGCACGGTGTTTGGACAGGCATACACGTTATTCGCGACTTTCGACGGATGACGGATGAGGACTTGCGTGGCTTACAGAATCAATGTATGAGATACAGTACTACTCACGATACGGCACCTTTCTGATGGCACTCCAGATACTTCGCCCAGCGACATCCAAGGAGCCCAAACAGCCTACGAAGTCGCCCCGTCGTTCTTCCTCTCAAGCATGTCCCACACTTCAGGCGAAACCTCGATCGCCTTCATCTTCTTTGGAACATTCTGTCCGGCCAATTTCCTCCTCCCGATCACGATTTGATCTCCCTTCTTATTGCCCAGGATGTCGTTCAGAGTTGTGCGAGACGCAAGCTGCAGATGTTCCGTACCATCAACGAGAAACAGCACAAGGGACACCCTCTCGGCTTCATCGGATGCCACAAGAACTACATTCATCTTGTCCAGTGTTATTCCCGGAAAGTCAGCCTTCGTGCCTGACGGCATGGCTACTTTGCCGAGTTGCCGAAAGCTTGCCTTGTGTCCTGCATAGCGACTGCCTTGCACGAGAAAGGCTCTCATGGATTCCGGATATTCCTTGTTCAACCCAGGTGCTGCAACCAGAAGCTGCCCTCTGTACACTTCGGTCACGATCTGCCCGTCGAGTGGTTTGTTTTTCGAGCCCGTCTTCTGGTCCGGATCGGATACAAGCTGGATGAAACTACTTCCAACTTGTGCCGGATCCTTGGGCGGGTGCAGGGGCATGTCGAGGAGCTTTTTCGTATTGGTGCTCCAGAACAGACCCGGCTTCTTAGCGGGTGTGGTGGATCGACGACCTTCGGAGTCCGGCGGCGTTGCCATGCGTCTGTTCCGTGCTCTGTGCGTGGTCGAACGGGTAGGAGGCTTGTGCTGCTCTTCGTCACTCTCTTCCTCGTCCTCACTGCTTTCCTCTTGGCTCTCTCGATTACTCTTTGGGGACGTCCTCCTCCTCGGGCTGCCCTCCGACCTCGTCTTCTCGCTGCTTCGAAGGACGTACTTGTCAGTGCTTTGAAGCTCCTTCAAGTAGAGCGTGTCGTTGAGCCACGATAGACTGACGATAAGAGCACCGTTGTCACGCGCATACAAGATGTCTTTCTGAAGGGTATCGAATTGGCGTTGCGATGCACAGAGGTGGGTGGTCTTCCTTGTAACGCTCGTCTGATAACGCCCCCAAGGCGCGGATCTCCTTTTTCAACTGCTCCACGTTTTGGTCTTTAAGAGTGTCAATCACACAGATGTACATGTTTTCAAGGATTCGGCCCTTTTCTTTCTTCTTATGCCGCCCATTTTTCTCAGATCGTCCTCGGATTGGTCGCCGGAGCCGTCGCCAGAGTTGTCGCCAGAGGCGTCGCCAGAGTCGTCGCTAGAGTCGTTGCCGGACTCACTGATGGCATCGTCGCCGGTCTGACTGTCGGAGATGTCCTCTTTGCTCTCGGCCTGCTGCTCGAGAAGGTACGGTGTGGTGTTGACCTTCGACCCGGACTTTGAGCACTTCTCGAGCCATTTCACATCGACGATTTTACAGTCGTCCTGTTTTTTGGCCTTCTTAACAAGGTCGGAGGGCTTATTGTACGACTCCCGGGTGGCTATGAGGTGCGTAATTTGTTTGGAGAAGGATTTCTTGTAGGTGCCTCCAAGCGTCTTGATATCCTTCTCGATCTGCTGGTGTGTTCGATTGAACTTGCCACAGACGGTGATAACGCAACCGGAGAGCGGCTTAGATGAATCGCCGTCCGTCTCACCTTTCTGCTTAGGGGCCATATTGATTGTCTGTAGTGAATGGAACCAGAGGGGGCAAGTTGTGTCTGACAATTTTATGATGAGAGTCAACCTGGATGGAGCTGCGTGGGTTTATAGGTCGATTGCGTTGCCTCGCAGCGAGCCCAGAAAAAGAAAACGAATTGTGGAAAGCAACAGGCTAGTGCAAGTCAAAAGTCGCAACCGACATCTAGGGGATCTATTTTCAGTTCCGCCGAACGAATGTCAGAGGCGGCGATGAAAGAGAGCAAACGGAACCGGATCAAGATCGAATGGAAGACGTGGGACGTTGAATCTATTGCGACAAAAAGCAAGGTTTCCATCTGGGCTGGAGGGCTTCACCAGAGCAACCCATCCACACCGCAAGACACCCTGCTGGACACACATACTGTACTGTACAATACACGCAGACATCGCGAAAGTAGTGTCCGGTCATATGTTGAGCACAAGGCGCGTGGCGACGCGTGGAGACGCGTGCGGCAAGGCTCGTGGCTGCGATTCAGCATTGAAAAATCTATTCTAGGCAGCTTCATGTAGCCGTTTTCTCGCACTGCCCTCTACGCCGCGTTTCTCTTGCCGGCCCACACCCTCTTGCCAGCACCCCTTCCGCCGGCCTGACCCGCAACGACGGCATCAATCGGTCGATGCGACCTCGGCTGATACTCGGACTCAACAAACTCGATGAACGTGCGGCCGCCCATGGCCGCAATGACACCAGCACGCATGCGCATGGTAAAATCTGGGTCTCCGCAATCTGAACCATATCAACAGGATTAGTCTCTGAAGCACCCAGCAGGCACGACGGCAGGGCAGAACGGTCACGTACTGATGACAATCATTTCGCCTCGCGTCCGTGTACTCTTCTCTCGAATTCTGTTCGTCATCATCTCCATGACGTCTGCCCCGCCCGGCGCGGCAGAGGTGCACTTCCAGTAATCAGAAGGCTGGAATGGTCGGGGCCTGGAGGTGCGGGGGCCAGGATACAGACACCAGACCACAAGTAATCTCTGGAACGAGGCGGCGTCAGTACGACAATTGAATGTAGCACCGCATGTTCACGTCATAGCAGCCACCCACGGGAAGAAGGACAGGGAGACTTACGTTGTTTGGGTCTAGACGCTGCAATGCAGAAAAGAAGCCGGCTGTCCATCTTTCCTGCTTCTCGTTCTCCAGCATCCACAACAGGTCGACTCGTTGCGTTTTGTCTTGGAAGAGCACACGCGACAGAGATGTTCGCTCCTTGCGAACCGTGTCCAGTCGACGTTGGAAGTTTTGTTGGTGCTCCCCGCCGCGCTCGCCGCGCTCAACATGAGCTCGGTCTCTTCCTGCTGCAGGCGCTGGATGTCTTTCTTGACTTCGCTATCGCTCTTCCGTCGCTCGGCGAGCTGCAGCGCATATGGCAGCACTCCGGAAATGCCCGCGCCTTTGGCCACCAGCATGACGTCCTCGTACTGGCGATAGTCCGACTTCTGTCCGTAGGGACCGTCCAGCTTCAGCGCAGCGCCTTCCACCAGTCTCTCGAGCTGGCTCGCGAGTGTGCCATCGCGCGCCATGAGGAACGACATGGTGCGGACCCCATCCGGCGAGGCCAGATCGCCGGGCTTAAACCACAAGGGCTTCATCGCGTGGCCGTGAACGCCCGGCACGAGCGAGCGTGGGAAAGAGGCCGGAAAGTAGATGTTGAAATGATCGTCGGCCGAGGCCCGGATGGGCGCGTTCGCGTGCACGGTCACGAGGGCGACGTCGTCATCGAGTTCCAGTCGGAGCACGCGGACCGTGACCTGTCGATACCACCAGACGGCACGAACGCAAGCCGCAGCAATCCAGCAAGAACATCCCACCGCAATGAGCGCACGGCTTACGAGCGCGGGCAGAAGATAAGCATGCCACACCAGACCGGCCAATGCCGAGATTGCCAGGACGAGGTGGGTGACGAAGAAATAGCGGCCAAGACGCCGACGTGTTACACTCACAGACAACGGCAGAATGAGCATCAGCGTGCTGAGTCCCTGGCAAGATCTTAGTCTCTACTCTGTACAGCGCCGTTGGGCGAGTGATAAGTGCCGCTTACGATGTATCCCGACGCGACAACGGCACCAGGCCTCGGCCGCAGAGCGAGGACCACGAAAGCGTGAAGCAACGCTTGAGCGATGGCGACCCTGCCGATCCAGTGATGGACGAGGTTAACGGTACCGAGAGGTACGTTGCACAGGGAGGTGAGGACGTTCGTTCGAATGACGATGGAGAGGGGAACCAGATTGACAAACGCAGCCACGCCTGCTTGTCTCTCCACCTCTCTCAGCGTGGGCAGGGCACTGAAGGGGTACAGCAGAAGGGCGATGTTTACGCCAGCGTACAAGAGGACGGCCAGAGCCTCCCATCGGGTGGCACCCGTCCAGTGCTGCCGGCGGACGAGCAATGGATAGGCCAGATGCTGGGCGTAAAGCACGTGTACGTAGGAAAAGGCCTGCCGCAGAGGGCGGGCTACGAGGCGTGCAACTATGAGGGTATAGAAAGAAAGCATGTAGTAGTGCAAAGCCTCCATTGTCGCAGTCGGCAGTGTTGTAGGGGCGAGGAGCGGAAGTGGCAAAGGGCACAATGGCAGATGGGCAGATAGAGGACCGCCTGAATGATGCCTGGTCGCCGCCCGGGCATGATCCAGGTTTAAGGGGCTACATCAGATCCTATGGGGCGCTTGATGCATGCTGGGTGTGCTGCTGGGTGGGAGAGATGCCAAAGTTGACAACGCAATTGAAGCGACGCCAGGGCCCGTGACAGCACGGATCAAACCCACACTTGGTGTCAAGATGAGATTCAAGACGGCGCACCCAGGCGCCCTCTGTGACATGGCGCGTACGCCGTTCCGATGGATAAGCGCCGATCGCAAGCGCCGGCCGTTACCTACAATGTCGAAAATGGCATCAAGATTGGAGGCTACCAGCGCCTGCTCAAAATAAACAGGCGGCAACGACGGGCGATGGCCTGGACGTCTGCCTGACCAGTCCCGTGCGCCGGTCCCCCATGCGAAACGCCGTGTTGCCGCGCCCGTAGCCCCACTCGCCTGTTTCGGCGGACCTGCTTCGGCGGCTGGATGTGAGATTGCAAAAGACGGAGGCCGGACCTGAACACCAACCGGACCGTGCGACGGCATTGCTTTCTAGACGCCGGGCCTATACAGTCGCCCCAAGTCGAGGAGGCTCCACGAAAATAGAACCACACAGCGCAAGCCCCCGGAACACCCGCAATGCTGCTGACGGGATTACCGCCGGCGACATAAATTCAACGACCCTCCATCGTTCCCTTCGTCCCTGTGTCACAAGGCAAAAAGCCAAAGGCGAAAGTCCAAAGAAATCAAAACGCAGAAGCGGCTCGCAGCAATCAGGGTTCTTTCAAGCCAGGTTCTGTTATTGATTGTCCACCACTAAGCGTCACCCTGGTAGGTTGTCTCCGCACGAGGCCAGTTCTTCCACCATGACGCGCGGGAAGAGCAACAAAGACTTTCGCAAAGGGTTCGAAAACCGAAAGACCGGCATCTTCAAGAAGTCGGACACGTTCTACCGCTACTACAAAGCCAGAGTGGCGGTGCTGGTCATCGGCCACGATGGCCACCTCGAGGCCTACGAGTCTCAGCATGGTCTGATCCGAAGCTTGACGGCGTCTCCTATCCCACAAGAGACCATCTTGGGGCCCGACAACTTTGAGACGGTCGCAGCCAGGCACGCCATAACGCCAGCACCTAGCAGCCCGCCTGCGGCGGCCGCTTCGGCCGACTTGACAGGTTCGACTGACGCGGGCGACGCAGCCAACGCGGCTGACTTGGTCGTCAATGCAGTCGGATCTCCCCGTCGTCCTACTTTACCTGTCTCTCGGGCAGCTCGAGCGACGGCGCGGAGTCCTATTCGAGCCTGGACGGAGAGCTGTCGGTGTCGCCTCAGGCGCCACTGGCCACCATGTCGGCAAGCAGCTCGTCGTCCAGTGGCCCCTTGTCGAGTGGTAGCAGCGGGAAGGACACAGATGAGACTGCTCCCATGTTCAACGAATATGACTTCGTCAACATGGGAGACACAGTGTTCCCATCTATGTTTCTGGAAGGCGACATGGTAGGCACGACACGTCGGCAGCAGACTGAGATCTTCCCTGCCATGGGCATGTCTTACGCTAAAGCCGCCGATACGGCACCACACGGGACCGAGTCATCACGTCGGAAACAAGCCCTGCTTTCGTTGGCGAACCGCTGTTTCCAGGTGTAAACCTCTCTTGGGCAGGCATGGCATTGGTTGTGTGTGTAGGTTTCTTTAGGAGGTCACTTGGCCATGGAAGGAGTTCTTGGAGTTACTGAGTTCTATAGCTCATGGATGCGGACCGTGTACACTATTCTTCCCAATACCGTCTGCTCTGTCAATACTCCACCGCTCTTCCGTAGTTGTATTACACCCCAAGATGATGACACCGTGTGTTGGCTGACCACAAGTGATGACGATCCCGGCTCGATGACGGCCGCGCCTCAGTGCAAGAACAGGATGCTGGCCGCGCGACTGCTGTTTGTCAAGGTCTAATGTTTGCTTTCGACATTGTGGCACTTTGTACGGCGTCTGAGTCCGATTCAGGGCTGTAGGTGGCCTGACGTAAAGACGTGCGTAACTTGAATTTCATTGGCAGGAACAGACGCATGCCCGGGATTTGAGAATGGACCTTTCTAGAATGAATCTTCGAAGCCCAAATTCCCTATGTAAGATCAGACAGACAGTGTACCCACACCTGCATCACAGCAGACGAGTACAAGAGATAAGACATGGCTCACTTCAGACGCAATTGGCTCACGTTCGGACGCGATTGACACAACCACACCGCGTGCAGCACCATATAACAGATCATCACCATGATGAAGAACTTTAGCGTTGCTATCAACTGCCCCTTGCCAGCTGAGATATCGATCAAGGATGTCAAACGGGGCATCCAGAGGCTCAGCGGGACGTTCCATGAACGGGTCCTCTCAACCACCGACGTGTTATGCACTTCTGAGGATCGCGACCGAGATTCACCACAGACTCGCCTCCAGGTGGCACGGCAAGGCGGTGTCACTGTCTCTTTCGACTGGCTTCAAGATTCATTCGCAGCTGGCCGCTTTGTGGACCCCCTTGAATATCCCATCTCTCAAGAACCATGGACCCTTCGCGGGGAGGATGAGGAAAACAGTGAGAAAGAAATTGAGGAAGAGAGCGAGGAAGAGAGCGAGGAAGAGAGCGAGGAAGAGAGCGAGGAAGAGAGCGAGGAAGAGAGCGAGGAAGAGAGCGAGGAAGAGAGCGAGGAAGAGAGCGAGGAAGAGAGCGAGGAAGAGAGCGAGGAAGAGAGCGAGGAAGAGAGCGAGGAAGAGAGCGAGGAAGAGAGCGAGGACGAGGCGCAACGCGTGGAATGCTGTGGCAATATCACCATCCTACTCCGAATTCTCTACTTCCGTGTGATGAAGGCGGTCGAAAAAGAAACGGAGGGCGAGAGTGACGCAGAGCGCATGGAATGCATTGACCATATCAATGCTATATTTCGTTGCTTAGAAGCTACCTTGTCGACAGCGGTTGGGGAAAACATGGAAGGCGAGAGTGAAGCAGATGACGAAGAGAGTGACGAGAGTGAGGAGAGTGAGGAAGACCGTGAGGAAAGTGAGGAAGACCGTGAGGAAAGCGAGGAAGACCGTGAGGAAAGCGAGGAAGAAACCACCCTGGCTCGATTCGACCCCGGGAGGCCTTTGTATAACTGTGGCATTGTCGTAGCCGACGAATCCCCTTATATGACCAAGGCGCAGCTTGAGAAAGAAGTCGTTCATCTTGGAGGGGTATCATTATTTAGTCTCTCGAAGGATACTACTCACTTTGTGGCCTCGCGAGCGACATACAACAAGCTTCCGCAAGCTGTCCTCTCGTACTTCCACAAAGTCTCCTTCGTCAATCATGGTTGGCTAGACGCCTGCTCGCAACAGGGCTCTCTAGTACATGTTGGTCCGTACATACACGACAGGCTGGACGAAGAAGAGAGCGAAGAAAGTGAAGAAGTGGACCGGGAGGAGGACGAAGAC
The DNA here is from genome assembly GCA_019188255.1 of Verticillium longisporum. Lineage (NCBI taxonomy): Eukaryota > Fungi > Ascomycota > Sordariomycetes > Glomerellales > Plectosphaerellaceae > Verticillium > Verticillium longisporum. Next base: position 753,253 of record JAETXT010000012.1, read on the forward strand.
AAAAGCGAAGAGAGTGAAGAAGAGGACCGAGAGGAGGACGAGGACGAGAGCGAAGAGGAAGACAACACGAGTTATTTTCCTAGAGAATGGCGTAGCTGATAGCTTACTCCTCGATTAGTTCATCAGTTGAAGGATACCTTCGATTGTTGCTTGTATCCGTGCGAATGTCGACGTGAAAGTGCTCCAGCATGAAGCGACCCCAGCATACTGACCTCATGTGTGATATCCGGGCCGGAGCCAAGACCGGCATGGCTGGTGATGAAGTAAAGATGCTTTGGCTTCCATCCATGAAGAAACGGTGAGCCTGGGGCGTAGAGCGCCACGCAATTCGTCAGAAATTGTCGTTTCCCTTGATCACCTTGATGAGCAAGGACTGCGTGAAAGCAGGCCAGCAGTGACAACTGCAGGACGCGGGAAAGCTTGGCAGGTCAGGCAGCATGACGAAATCACGGAGGTTGGTTGGCGAGGGTATGAAGTAGAAAAACAAGTTCTATTCGGAAGCTGGTGTGTGCTGGGAGCAGCCGCCTTTGTAGAGAGATGTTCGTGATCTGCTCTTAAGCTGACCTGACGTGCCAGCACTCTTGGTTGCATGCGAATCCGCTCGCCCCTGTTTCGAGGACTAGACCTTCAGTAAGATCACACACAGCAGTGGCTGGCACCAACAGAGACGCATGATGCTCGCTCAAGTTGACCATAGGCCTCTATCATCCTGACATTTCTTTTTCTCTTATCTGTTCCCTTGTTTTCGGCTGTGATATCCCCGTACTCAGCCATCCTCAGCTCGCCCCGTCTCTACGTCCTGTCTTCCCGGCTTTGCCTCCGTTTTGCCCTCTCCGCGTCTACTTCGCGAGTCGATATATTCATCACCAGGACAGTGGCAGGACATCAAGGTCCTCTTCTACCCTTCTTCCCTGCCTCAGGCATTCCACAAGCCACTGGTGGTTGACGAGATGGAAGGCCTTGTCCTCGTCGCTTTTCGCCCGATGGAGGACATTTTTCACGTAAATGCCTTGATGACGAATCTCCTCCTCGGTCGCGCAAAGGTGTGTCAGGGTGTGGATAGGCTCGCTAGCCTGATCGCAGATCCCGCCCAGATTGACGATATGCTCTTCGACAAGCTTGAAACCAGGAACGCCACGAGATCGCGGATAGCTGGATGTGAAAGCGATCACGCACCCCCGCAACGGAGCGGCGTGTGCACACAATGCAGCAAGGTCGTAGTCGCAACTATTCACGAACCTGCCCTCGGCGTAAGAATCTGTAGCCAGCCCAGAGTGACAAGAACGATGTTCCTCGATCTTGCCATTCTGACATCGTGGCTCGAGGAATAGTACTGGCTCGGCTCGATGCAAACGTGCGTCGTTGTCGAGCCGACATGCTTTTGATAGGTCCCGCCGAGCGACTGAATCCAAAGCTTCGTGAGTTCCATACTCACCTGTTGCGGAAGTGGACAGGCAATCACGACCTTGACCAGACCTGTGAAGCATTCGTCTGTCGCCTCGTGGACGAGAAGCGGAAGTGGGGCACTCATGACGTGTGAACGGCCCTGCTCTGCGCTACGAATGTCTGTGTGTGCTTCTGACCGGCAGCCGACTGCAAGACACGTACCGTCCGCGCCTCACCACATACCTTAAGGAGCGCGAAAAAATGCCTGACAGTACAAGCCTAACTTTGGCAAGCAAATTGCGAACAACGCTGTCCAACGCGCGTCCGATCCGAACCTGAATCAGACAGCACATGGTCTGTGCGCTCACTGTCGTTGCCCGTCGGCCAATGCCTGCTTTTGTCCGCTCGGCGGACCGGGTCTAATCGCTCAAGTCGCCTTTGGCTTTTCACCATTCGTTTCGGCGCGCGCAAGCCACTAAATCCATCTAAGAAAATCACGACTGGCTTCCTGCTCGTCATTTAGCGGCCATGGTCGAAATACACTTCTGCGTGATGGGTTTGCGGCGAGTAGAAGGGCAAAGAGAGTGTCTGTTTCTGTACATGTACAGCGTATGTCTATAAGGTGAGGGCTGGTCGCGAATGCGCGTCAAGGATCGCCCGACTGCCAGCCTGCCAGCTGAAGACTGCCCGACTGTATTCAAAGACTGCACGGCCGCCAGGCCATGGCCTACTAATATTCCCGCATCAATTTGACATGTTTGCGGCACTGAACATCGCCGTGAGCTGCCCACTGCCTAATGAGATCTCTCTGCAAGAGGTCAAGACCTGGATTTACAGGCTCGGCGGGAGCTACCATGAGCAGGTTTACGAAACGACGCAAGTCTTATGTTCTACGGACCACCGAATTCGATATCTGCACCAGGATGCCTTCCGAGCCACGCAGCTGCGGGCGGCTGTCGTTTCTTTCGAATGGCTCCAAGGATCATATGACCAAGGCAAGTTTCTGCCCGTGTCACATTATCTTTTGAATACGCGGCGGAATCCAAAATATGCCCCGCTCACAGGCTGTGTCATCGCCTTCACGAGCAGCTTTCCTTTGCCCAAAGGGAGTGAGAGCTACGACGGCGTGCGCAACGCCATTATCAGACTAGGTGGCACTCACAGGACGGGCGTACGGCCAGATGTCTTGACGCATTTCTGCGTCACCGAAAAGGAACTCAATCGGCACGACTCGCTCGTCCAGCACGTCCTCATGCATGATCCACGACCCGACCGGGAGCCGCTCTGGATAGTCAGCCATCAGTGGTTGACCGAATGCCTGGAACGTCACGAACGGGTTGGAGAGAGCGATTTCACGTTTCCGAGCTGCAGTCATGGTGGGGGCATCCATGGCACCGGCGGCGAGGACAGCGAGGACGATGTGGACAGCGACGAGTCGATATGACTAGGGAAAATAGATAGAGGTGGCTAGGAAAGAGAGATAGACATGACTGGGAAGGAGAGATGCTCGTCATAGCGCAAGAAGCCTCTTTTGGCCCCTTTTCCCAATGCGGTTGCCCCCGGTGACCATCTTGACTGTTTGTCGTTGTCTTGCCATCGTGTGGCCGTTCCCGTCGGACATATTGGCATGCCATGTGCAGCCGCCAGCAAGCTCTTGTAGTTCCGTGCAGACGCACCTACGTCCGTGTGACCCGTCGTCTCGTGATGCTCCCACTCAACAACCTGACAGACTCATAATTTAACGGCTGACTTTTCCCGACAGCTAGCAGCAGAGCTTGTGCCATTTCAAAGCTGATGGCCAGCCTCTTTCCGCGAATCTCGTCCTGGCCGCAGAAAACGTTTTGATCTGCGCTCCAACACAGCCGGACAGCAAAGCTAGCGGTGCCGCCCGGGTGGACATCTATCCAGCTCAGTGTCCCGTGCGCTGTCTCTATGCTACTTCGGGGTTCAAACTCGATTCTTTCCGGGCTGGCGTCGGACACCCAGACCTGGCTTCTCCGCTGAGGTTTGAACACTAGCTCGATGTTGTTCCAGGTCCAGAGTATGCTTGGCGAGACAGACATCGAGCGGGGTCAAGCCGGCGAAATCTACGCCTTGCTCCCAGCAGGCCCCTGCGACACCGTATCGTCGCATTCACCGCTGCGCAGGCAAATATCGCAAGCGTCGTTGCACGGGAAAATGTCGCACCCGTCGTTGCACAAGCAAACGCTACTGACAGAGATGCCACGTCGCCACACACCCCGTCTGGTATGAAGTCTGTGAGGCCGAAAGAAGTATCGGGGGATGAGGCTGTCCCATGGTCCATCATGCAGCTCCTGGACCGCGGACAATGTCGGATCTCCGTCATAACATGCCTCCGAGGCTTGCGTCACGTCTTCCTGGAAGATGTCTGGCGAAAGACAGCGTTGAGAAGGGTCGACGGCGTTACCAGCATCTCCAGTACCGTGCATATAAATCAAGGCTGCCGCGGCAAGTCGCACTGCCTCGGCGGCACATTGTCCAGATGGATTGGCGGCCGTGCCCATGTTCAGGGAGGCAGGATGGAGAGACGGCGATTGAGTAACCATGTGGTGGAAGGACGTGGGAAAGGAGATGGATGGACCTAAGCCACCATAAAGGAAGGGCAGTGGAAGAGAGAAGAGTGATGTTGTGAGGCTCTTGGGCAGGGTATCATTGAGAGGCTCTTGTATTGGATCAATGTTTAGTAAAGCAGAGATGACCGACGCGATGAGGACGGTAGACTGGTGGAGCGTGTCCAGATTTATACCATCCGTTTCCCACTTGCCGTGGAGTTCCTCAACACACTCAAGGCATACGCATGAACGTGGAAAACAGGGAAGGTGTAGACGGCATGCAGTCTAGGCCCACCCTACAGGCTATGGCGTATCGCCTACCTGCGTGAGAGATCATCTGGCATCGCGTGAAGCGAGGGTGGGAGTCAAGGAGCACGAGACGCAAGCACGGCATCTCCCAAGGCACCCGTGCGGAGTAGCCAGGCCGCGACCCGAATGATGATTCGAGGGTTGGTGTGATGTGGCCATGTTGTGACGTATCTCGGTAAGGAGCATCGTTCGGAAAGGAGAGGGAGGTGGCAGAGGCTCGGCGGCAGCACCGGTCGAGGCAGAAGTCGCGAGGCCGACTCGGATCATATCGGTCCAGCGCGACAGGCAAGAGGGCATGATCACTGTTGTGGTCTATTTCCTGTGGTCTATTTCCTGTGGTCTATTTCTTGTGGTCTATTGGTCTAGGCGGAGACAGAAGTGGCTTCACAAAGCCGGTGTCACAGAAGCGCGTCACAGTTCCCATGAGTTCCCCCTTTCCCACCCTTTCTACTTGCCACTCTTCCAACCACCCCCCAGTTACCCCTTTGTGCCTGCATCCTTAGCCAATGAACGCCTCGTCCGTCTCACGGCCCGTGGGCGTACTCGTCCTGAGCGTACTCGTCGACGTACTCTTCCTGGAACTCTGTAATCAACTCCCTGCTGTGCCACTATGTGTTGGCCAGCCATGGCTGCCAGCCAGCCCAGAGACTAAGTGGCGCATGTGTGTATATAAAGAAAGCCTGATTCCTCTTTTCAGTGTTTGGCTGCTGCCAGGATCGCTCACCGAGCTATCATTCCCTCTCAAGCTCTTCTTCACCCGCCCCATCTTCACCCACGAGCACAACGCTAACGTTGTGGTCCATGGCGCGGAAGACGCACATGGCATTCGCTACAACTGAAATGGCACCCACTGACTCCCGCAAGCTCACTTCCGACTGCACGGCCGTTCAACATGGGCCTTTGTGTCGCCTCCCTCCCGAGCTCCTCAACGGTATCATCAGCCGCTGCGACCAAAAGTCCATCTCGGCGCTCCTACGAAGCTGCAAGCAACTGCTGCATGCCTATACTACTTGGTTGTATGCAAACAACGTTCAATATTCGCATGCATCGTCCATCATCTGGGCAGCGCGTTGCCAAGAAGACAATGTCACCATTTCGGTCCTGAACAAGGCCGTCGAGGCTGGCGCGAATTTACGGAAGCAATGTCAGATTTCCCTCAAGCCATTTGAACACCTACGCCTACCACAAATGGTCTACCGGGATTGCTTTCTCTCGGCGCAATCTCAACTGAGGGACATGTATCCTGAATCTGTTGCAGTCTCTTGCCTTGAACTTCTCGTCGAAGAGGGTCGAGATACCGTGGTTCTCCACTTGCTGCAGCATGGTTTTCATCCATACCATCTGCTGACGTCTCGCATCCTGAACCTCGTTTCCAGCACCCATGGCGCTTTGCCGCGTCTGACCGACATCAACCCCCTCCATGTGTCGGCGGCCATGAGCCTACAGAACGTGGCTGCCCTTTTGATTGGCCAGCATGGCGTTCACGTCGATAGCAGGGACAGCTGTGGCTACACGCCATTGTCGTACGCCATACGCTCGCCGTTCGCCGATGACGAGATGATATCCGAGCTGATCCTCTGCGGTGCCGACCTCAAGCAGGAGGTGCCACATGGCGGCATACAAGTGTCCATTCTGGAGTACGCCTGCCATGCCGGCCGGTTCTCCGCTGCTCTTCACATCCTCGCAGCGCTCGACTTGTCTGACGTGCCTGGTGCTTATGACCCAGCTCTTCAGGTCGTCATACCAATACCCTCCTTCAAAAGAAAAGGCCAGACTTCGCATACCAAAAGAATTCTGGTCAACAAGCTCTTGGGACGTGGAGCGAACCCAAACGCTATCGTTCGTTCTTCCGGGGCCCCTCTCTTGACGCATCTGGTTCGGAACCATCCCAAGGCTGTCGACTATCTCCTGGCCCTGCCGGGCATCCTTGTTGATGCATTGGATGAAGGAGGCCTCACCGCCTTGGCCTGGGCTCTGACATATACAGCGCACCCTACGAATGTGTATCTGAAAGTCGCTGCGTCTCTTCTAGCCCACCAAGCGACCTTGACGACAGCTGTGACAAAGTGGATATCGGACAGCACACGTACTATAAGCACCATGCGACACGTGAAACACGCACTCAAGAGAAACCCACGTATCCTAGATATCTACCAACTCATCTATGGCCATTGCATCAGGGTCTCCCCTTGGCAGCGCACCAATGCCCAGCATCAGTTTCTGGCCGAGGCACCCGAATGGATTGTACTTCTGATCTGCAGAAAGAAGAGAAAGGGATTATGGACACGGAGAACGGCGGAAAGCATGGTGAACAAGTATTGTGATCTCGAGATAGTGCCTAGAGGCTCCGCGATGTCTCTCTCGGCTCCGGTGCAATATCTGGGACATTCCAACGACGAGGCGCCTACCCAGCTGCGGATACCATAGACACTCCATCTGTCTTCCGGATTGTCTCTCTAGGTGGGGCCATATCGTGGCGATTGGCCACATGCTTCTCCCCGACACACCGTCGATTGAATTCCTTGCCGCATTGGACGCAGATGAAGCGGGCCGCGGAGGGACGGTATATGAGGCTGGCATCTCTGACAGTCCCCGCACCGCCCCGACTCTGGCCACGAGGGTTATGCTGGTCGATCGAGAGCAGACCAAGAGAAGGAGACCGGCCCGAAGACTGGTCAAGAGACCGATTGGAAGGGGGAGCCGGCCAGTGTGGCCACCAAAGGTGCCATGCTGTATCCAGGGAAGACCGCCCGAGAGCCGCGCTCGGGCGGGTGCGTGGCGCTGGACAGCCGTCCGAGGGCCTGCGGCAGCCAGACTCGACCTGTTGGCCATCGGCGCGCCAACCGGCACGATGAGGTTATCACTCGAGACGCGTCGTTCGAGCTGATCGATGATGGAGCGAAGCTGGTCTGCTTGCCAGCGGGCTCGAGCAAGGGTTGCGGGTCGACCATGGCGTCGATGGATGTACGATTCTGTCGCGCGGAGCATATACATGTGTTTGTGGACGGCGTGGCATACTGGGCACGGCGCCTGGTGAAAGCGTGCGGTCTGAATCAACTTGAGACGGCAAGGTCGGCGTTGGTGTTGTGCATGTGCACAAGGTTGGAGACGCTGCCGCCACTGCCAGTGGCGACACGTCCAGACGTCTTGATCGTAGAAACACATGGTGTTCGCCGCAGTCATACAACGAGAAAGTAGGGCAAGCAAGTGAAAATGCAGGGCGAGCAAGTGAAAACGCAGGACAAGCAAGTGAAAACGCAGGGAGCGAGGACACGCGGTGATGCGAGGACCTGTCCGGAACGGCCATCACGGATGGCATCACGGATGGCCAACAGTGCCAAGCTTAACGGCCGGGTCATGGCAGCGCCGATGGCAGCTTCAAACGCGGCCTTGTCGGCAGCGCCTCAGTGGCACGCGCCCTCTTACCAGGAGCCCGGCGGCTATGCACGACTCCGGGTGGGGCTGCCAGCAGTGCCTCGACCAGGAGCCTCAGCGGCTTTGTATGCGGCTTGGTCGGGGCTGCCAGCAGCGCCTACATGACAGGCGCTCCGCTACCAGGAGCCGAGCCGACTGATATGCGGTTCGGGGCCACCAGCAGCCGCTCTCTCCACGCTCCGGGTTGCCAGCAGCCCCTGTTAAGCGCCCGCCGTCGAGAGGGCGCCCGGCCATCCCGAACCAATGCCTGGCGCTGGCTACTAGTAACAGGAATGGCTCACTACCAGCAGCCGCTGGCTCGAAAGCGAACTCCTTCAAGATCAGAAGACGGGTCACGCGAGTCACAGGTGGGCGGGCGGTGCGTTGGCAAGTACAAGGCCATAATTAATCGTCCGTCTACGGAATCCGACACAACCGCCTCACGTATCCTCACGTATCCCACGGAAAAGCACACATCGCCTTTGGTGTCGTAGGCGCTGCTGGCTCACACGCCTTGCTCGGTCAGCATGCGGTCACACACAGAACGAGATGACGGGCGGACAGACCTCCTGGTCGCGCTTCTTCGCCGCGGCCAGCTCGGTAGCCAAGCGGCGGATCTCCTCTTGGAGACCGTCGATGTAGGCCGTGGATGCCACGCGCAACTCTTCATATTCCTGCTGCCAGTACGTGATGACGCCGCGCAGGTTTTCGCACAGATAGCGGTAGTCCGGCTTATACAGCGGATGCGGCTCGTCCCACCGGCGTAGGGACAGGCGCACGCCCGGGGACAGAGGCGCGCCCGGGGATGGAGGCACGCCCGGGAACGAAAGCACGCCCGTGGACAAATCTCGGACACGTGGGTCGCCCATGGCAGGATGAGATGAAATGCTGCGAGAACGAGAAGGCGAAGATGCCGAAGCGAGCTCTGGACACCGCCCGCTTGATGCCGCCTGCTTTATAGCCATGGCCAACCCGCCGCGGCCCCCGCACATCGCACATCGCACGCCGCACGCCGGCCTGCACATTCTGCTCCGGCGATAGACAGTCCCCGTCCAGGCCCGGGCGGCTACGCAGTCGACCCACCAGGCATGCCGGACCTACTGCAGTGGCGTCCTTGCGTGCGTATGCGCCTGCTCGACAGCTCGGCGCTCGTCCGGGTTATCGGCGATTACGTGCTGGGCACGTAAGCGACGGCGAGGGGTAGATGGTTCATGCGACGCTGCAATCGAGGACCGACCGACCGACGACCAACGCGCCAATCCCAGGTCGAGCCTGACCCCACCTGGCCTCCACCTCCTCTGCAGCCAAGACAGTCTATTGTCCTGGCGTCACTTAGCGTGCCATGTCCTCGGGAATCGGACGGGCTAGGCACGAACAGGCATGAAAGTCAGGCACAACCGGGCAAAGCCAGGCACAGGCAAAGCCAGGCACAAAGGCAAAGCCAGGCACACAGGCAAAGCCAGGAACTACCGGGCACGAGCTTGCTGAGCCATCCTTCAGCTGACGATAATACACGGCAACGTCATGACATGGAAAACAGGTCCGGAGAAGTATTGAAACTATCTGACACTAACGCACAGCGCATCACACCCACCCTCGCGCAACGCCAACAGCCAATCACTCCTGCGAGGTCATGGATAGAGGCGTCAGCATGCCACTGTCCAGTGCCTCCAGCGTGGACGGTGCCACCATCGGCTCCTCCGTCGATGGAATGTCCTATTGCCGCATAAGCTTCGCTCGCCTGACCTGCGCCATTGTGCCACAACACGTACTCGACGATCGACGTTTGCGTCGGCCAGTCTCTTCACCAGTGTGTCCAGCCGATGCAGCGTCTGCAGGATGGCCATCAACGGGTCACGATGGGCATGTGGCCCGGGTGGGAAGAACTGCGAGGTTCCGCCCCCGGAGTATTGTCTCCGCATCCCTCAAGTCTCTCAAGACGAAGAAGTTGGAAGCCAGACGGACAGATACAGCGAGGGTCTCGCGTGCCGTTGGACGGCCGGAGCGACGGCAGATGAGCCATGTGGAAGGGAAGGCGAGGAGGGGGAAGAGGAGGAGGGCGAGCAGTGCGAGAAAATGGGCAGGAGAGGGCGAAAGGTGGGCAGGAGGGCGGAAGATGGGCAGGAGAGGACGAGGAAGCCAAAGACAGTGATACAATCAGGCGGGAGATAGCTGCGTAGAACGCTAGATACAGTCACAACGCTACAGTCGCTAGGATAGAAAGCTGGCCACGCTGGGTCGACATCTTATATAGTTTGACAACGGTGCAATGGCAGTTCGATGACAATGGCCTGCCGTCAGTCGCACTCACGTCCTCGCGGAGCAGCTGGCCGTCACGGTCTGGACGACGGTCATGGTCGACACCAGCGTCGACACAACCGTGGCGACCACAGTCAGACCCGTAGATGGCACGACCTTGGACGCCATGCTGACCTGGAAGAGCGACGACGACGACGACGACGCCGCCGGGGGCACGCTCGCTTGCGCGCCGGGTGTGGTCTGTCCGTCTAGGGGCGCGCCAGCCGATGGCGTCGATGCGCCCGCCGGAGCTTGCCCGGTTCTGGTCGACGTGTGGCTCGCTGTTGGTGATGCCTGCAACCCTGTGGAGGATGTCGCCGACGCCAGCGATCCCGACCCCGACAACATCGCCCCCGTTGGTGGCGCGCCGTCTGACTCGGGCGCCGATCCTTCCGTGCTCGTCCTGGTCATTGCGCTGCTTGAGCCGGGTGTGCTGCCTGAGCCTGGCGCGCTGCTTGAGCCAGGTGTGCTGCCTGAGCCTGGCACGCTGCTCGAGCCAGGTGCGCTGCTCAACGCGACGCGAAAGTCGGTCGTCGTCTGCGTCACCAGCGTCGGCACCGTCGAGACAAACGTCGTCGACGACCGCACGATTGTCGCCAGCGTACTCCGTGTCACCACCGACTCCGACACGCACCCAATCCGGCCGACATTCACCAGTGGCAGGTGGGGGTCGCCGCGGCCTCCGGCGATCGTGGCGTGAGAGCACGTTGGCGGTAATCCCGCGCATTGCCTAGAAACCTGTTAGCGCGGATGTCTGTCGCGTCGCCTGTCCTGGTCGCCTGTCCTGGTCGCCTGTCCTGGTCGCCTGTCCTGGGCGCCCGTCTCGTCGCCCGTCTCGTCCGTCGGGCGCGATCGCTCAGGCGTGACCAGTTGGGCATGCAGGTGCGCCATCCTACCATGTAATGTGTGCATCGCCGCTGGGCGCCCCTGTCGGCACCACAAAGCTGGCGACCCTGCGACCTGAGCAGGGAATGGCCTCGAAGGCATAGCTGACGGGGAGGAAGTCCGGATTGTCGAACTGGAGGGTGGCCCCGCACCGTCGATCCAGCGCGTCCTCCACACTAGAAGCTGCGGTTAGCAACAGCAACAGACCATGCCACCCACACCACGACCACGCCCTACGAGCGAGCAGCATTGCGCCAACGGCCACACCAACAGCATCACTCGCTGCGAGCCGCATCACACCCGGCAACGCTCCACGCGAACGGACCAACGTACTCGGCAGACACCACCGACCGACCGGCCTCGAGGGCGACGACAGGACTTGACATGCAGATGCAGGGGCCGTCGTGCAGGGCCAGCACGCCGGCGTGCACGAGAGGGAAAAGGAGGAGGAACTTCATCGTCTTGGTGGCTGTGGGGGCGTCGGTCTTGGACACTGGGTTATCACGCTGCCTTGCGCGTTATGACCGGTTATGAGAAGTGGGAGCATGTCGTGCGCCGCCACGACAGGCGACGGTCGCCCTGCGAGCTAAATAGCGAGGGCAACAGGCGGCCGTCCCATGTTGCATGTTCGTTGTCGGTCATAAGCCAGAGTTGATCATGGGCGAGGCATGTCCCACCATGGATCCGGGACGCAGGCTGCCAATAGCCGGACGTCAATTGCTGGACGTCGGTTGTCAGATGGCAATTGTCAGACGTCAAAGGTGAGATCGCGCACCGTCGGTTCCACTGCTGATAACAAAACAAGGTTTGCACTATGACCCATCTCACATCTCAGGGCATGGGTCGCTGAACTTTCACGCACGATTGGTCAAGACGCCCCACGTTGACCATCACGGCCTGATGATCAACGAAGCAAGACCGACACTGCAACCCTGACGTTACGAGCGGTTATGTTCCTGTCGGGGTGATCGTCCCGCAAGACAACACACTGCAGAGCAGACCACTTCCGATGCAGCTAAAGGCAACAGGCTTTCGATAACGTTGGCACCGATCATGTCTAGGACATGTATCATAAGACGTGGTGCCCCCGGGACGGGAGGGTTTTTGGGCTCACTCGCGATTTGCTGCCCTCAGCACATTGGATCTTGCAAATGCATTGCTGGACTCTTGACTTGCGACTTGCCGGCGAGTCCTTCTTGCTCACTCTTTCTTGTTCACGAACATCTTCCGATAGTCCATACTACACACTAGTGATTTTTTCAAGCTTGTACTGCAACATGGAAATTCAACACGAAAGGACTCGGTTCGAGACGGATACGCCAGCCCTGCACCCTGTCCGTAAGTGTTGTAAATCCTATCGACTTCGTCCCGCATCGCCTACACGACGAGCTCACTGTTCAATACACGCTTAGCAGAGGCCAGCTTTTCGGCCACAACACTGCACAGGGACAACAGCTTCATTCTCTCGGGCTATCGGTAGTGTGCCCTCAATGCCCGAATATGAGACGCGACGTTAATCGACCGCATAGTGATGTGTCGTTTTCGTACTGGCAATGTTTGCAAAGTACACTTGAACTCCACAATGAAACAGGTGCGGTAGCTTCATACTAGATGCGATGAACATCGCCTCTCTGACCAGTGACAAAGTCAACATTTGGTCGCATGCCCTGGGATCGCTGTGGTTTCTTCATCAATTTTTCGATGATTGTATCAAAGACGACACCACTGCTCTGTTGACCTCCGATAGGTTTGCCATCGGCATGTTTGACATGTCAGTGGCTTTATGCTTCTTCTTCTCTGCAGCCTTTCATACGTTCAGTAACCACAGCCGCAGTGTTTACAGACTTAGCAACCAGATGGATCACTTAGGTATCGTCTTGTTAATGTGGGGAACTGGACTTTCTGGCGCCCATTTTGTCTTTCGATGCCAGCGGACTGCATACACGGTCCATCTGACTCTTATGTCGGCCTCCGCCGTGCTGAGCGGCCTAGCTACGCTACGACCTGCTTTTCGTGAGACGGGGGACCAACAACCGCGTGTTCTTGTCTATACATGTTTCGGTATCGGTCTCTTTGCGCCGGTGCTCCACGGCTTGTATGCATTCGGGCTTGCGGAGCTCGACGAGAGAATGGGTCTTAGATCGTTTCTTGGCTTGGCGTTGCTCAACTCAATAGGGGCCTCGCTGTATCTCTACAAAGCACCAGAGCGGTGGTTGCCTGGCAGGTGTGACCTTGCCGGGCAGGGCCATAACTGGATGCACGGGTTCGTGCTTGCTGGAGTATGGATGCGGTGTAACGGTCTAGTTCAGCTGGCGATCCCGAGAAGCGCAAGACAGGAGGTTCTATGAGTGGTCGAACGAAGGGATAATCATTCAAGCGCCAATCACGATCATGATCTGCAAATGAGATGATGGGCATACATTGGAGGGTTCTCCTGGAGATAGAGCGGATTGGCATCATAAAAAACTGAAGCTAAGCCTCAGTTCACCATTCATCAAATGTGTGCTGCTTTGGAGCCGACTTCCTAGGCTTCTTCCAAGTCCTTGTGACGAAGAGATTCTGGACACATCCGCCGGAAGCCGCAGACAGGAAAAGATGAGGGAACTAAACCGTAACCCTTCCGTCACGGTGTAGTCTGGACCAGCCGTCGGAAAGGGCAGAGAGGACAGAAGTCTCGTGGTATGCTGGCAGAGAAGCTTGTTTCTTGGACGATCAAGAGAAATCCTGCTCACGTAATAGTCCACGGAATGCCCATGGTCCCTTCGTTGTGGTGTGCTGAGAGTGGAGACATCGGCTAAGGCAGCTACGCAGGCCTTGTAGTTTAATATTGAGCATTCAACTGTGACCTCCCCCTAGGTTCGTGCTCGGCGATACATCCTCTACGCCAGTGCCGACGTACTAAACGAAGTTCGAAATATCAGAGTCAGTCTGCGGGATCGAGATGGAGGCCAGATACACGTTTATTAGAGTACTGACTGCATGCAGCCTTAAGTAGATGATTTGCGTTGCGGTGATCTTCTTTGTTGCTCATATTGAGATTTGATTATACGACCGTGGCGGGTGGCTTCAACCCGCCCTAGGTGTGGAAAGGGGCATAAAGCACCTTACTGTCCGCCCAGTTCTCTAGAACCACCGATCCTTAGATATCTCAAGCTTTGCATCATGGATGCCCAGAAGAGAAAGCGACAGGGCCCACGCCTTACCAGTCAAGAAAGACTCATCCGTCCGCACCCCAGTGATACATCATCATCTTCTGATGACGCATTGTCTTCTGATGAGCGGTCATTCAAACGACGGAAAGTGAAATGGAAAGTGAATGAGTCGAAGCGAGCAAGTGACAACGATAAAGGCAAGCAGGTTCCCGCCATTGTGCCCACGTTGAAGTTTCAAAAGACTGGTGGAGCCGTGAAGCTCCTACCAGTGTCAACGCAAGTGCCGGATTGTCTCCCGTCCAAGATCAAAACAGATGGGGCAACGGCTGCTTCTCCCGTTTCTCTACTGAAATCGCTTCGCGGTTGGACCATCAAGGGCAGCAACGGCGCCAGTTCATCTGTAAACACAAACACGTATCACAACACGAAGAAATCTTCAATGTTTAGACTCGGCATGGCAGTAAGATCTGCCCGTCCTGTTTCTTGTTGACTTGCTGACACGCTAGACCACGGAGGACCAGACCCGTCTGAGTAAACAAAATGTTGACGATGTCTTGAATATCATCACTTGTCAGCACCAACAGAGAATCAGTGTTCTGGATCAAAACACGAAAGTGTTCCCGGAATCCAACTTGACTCTTTTGCCCGTCTTTCAAGACGGTCAATGGGCTCTCGGCTACTACTCAGCAGCCGGGCTGACCGTGTACGAATCACTTCCCGACTTGTCCAGGCGCGAGGCCATGATAGAATATTTTCAAGACTACCACAAGACACAACCCGGCTTGCTCGTCACAATTTCAGCTCCGCTGATCCGCCCGAAGTTTCACGATTCCGGTGTGTACCTCCTGGTCACGGCTATTCTCCTCATAGCAGAGTGCGACCTCCCGAGCAGCATTGACTACGGCTTCTGGAAAGAGGTGTTGAAGCATATTTTTCTATCCCATGTAGGTTACCAAATCATCGCCCAGCCCATTTTCTCAAACACGCCGTCGTCAAGTGGTTGCTCGGACATGACCCACTTTGGACTGTCAGCTAGGGTTTCGCCAGACTGCCCGGGATGCTTCTTGCATGACAATCGGAAGGTGCGCATCAAAGGCCCCAGCCTGGAAGTGGTGCCAAAGTACCGTCAGTCGTTGCAGTCGGCTGAGAAGGCTTGCCACGCACTGTACAAGTTGACAAAGATATCATCGAAGAAAGGTGCGCGTGTTGCCAATGAAAACAGCCGCCGAATTATGCAAGCACTGCAGTTCGCCAAGTTGTCCAAGAGTTGCCTGCAGGCGGAAGTTGACAGGCTTCAATCACGTTAGGATGACTGACGGCCTTCAAAGCAAATGCAAGAGGGGATATGGGTCTCCCTTCCGCTATCCCCTACTGAGATGATGTGGGTGTGGGCGGAGCCTAGGTGCCCGTGTGAGAGAAAAGATTAACTTGATGCACACAATGTTCCCTACCCTTCGCCTCAAATTCGTGAACGAAATTAGACGACGATGTTGATCCTATGGAATTATTTCGCGAGAGAAAGTAGCTATGATTGGTATAGGGATTTACTCTAGTATAAATAGACATGAGTATTAAACATTGGCGACGAAGTGTTTCGAGGCGTAAAAATGATGCAGGATATATGTACGTTAAAAACAAAACCAGATCGGCAAGCCTCGTATCAAATATTCCCTGCTGGCCATAAGTAATTGAATTCACGGTCCAGCCCCCGCTATGCGCCATATTGGCGGATGCTGGCTCGCAGATGAGACAGAATACTGAACCGCGTTGGAAAGCACTAGTCACTCAAATCGCCTAGACGGGGGTGAAGTGTGGCACCATCCAAAAATCGTTTAACCCATTTCGCTACCCGGTCTCAAGCCTCGCGGCATCTCAACAGCTTCATGCTTGCCGATTTTAGAGGATGAAGTCGTTCAGTCTACTCTATGTTGCTATTGACTCGGCTTTGGAATACTCACTTAGGCAGATGATGGAAGTCTCGACCGCCGTGTCACGGCCGCCCGCGGATCAAAGTGGGCCGAGGCCTGCCAGTGGTAATGGCCTTATTACCTTTGAAGATTATTTTACGCCATAAAAGGCGGCAACGCCTTTCGACCCCCTTCACTTCATTTTCACATCCGCTGTGGCCGACCCTCTGATGATCCCACCGTGAACACCCACGCCTGCCCTTTGCCATCCCTCGTCAGCGAACCTGTCGGTACCCACGCAGCGACCGTCCGAATGGCTTCGCGCCGTTGTACCGCTGCTCGCCGGCCCGGAGCGAATGGCCCCCTGACAACAATCATGCAGACTTTCTCAACCTTGTCGCTCAGCGGGAGGCCGACGGCCGCGTGTCCAATCGCCCCCTACCTTTGTCGGTTGAGGAACATGCCGCGCACAGAAAACGACTCGAGAGCGTTCGCTTTATTAAACCGAAATTCGCCGACGAGACCGAGATCAATATGTCTGGCATGTTGGGGAAAGGGAAACCGTAAGTTCTGCAGCGTTGTCATGCTGGCTCGGCTTGACGTCAGCCTACTTACTTTGTCCTTCCAGGTAGTGCGCCGAGACGAACGTTGGAGACTGGAGGGCTACGATCAAGAACCTGACATGCGAACTAACGATGGACTTCTTCCTGTTCGTCTGTGGCAACTATAACGTCAAGTCATGGGGAACATCACATGTATACATCCGACAGTTTCAGCAGCTGTACACCACCATCGCCGGCCGTTACGTCGATAGGAATGATGCCAAGGAGGTCTACAAGGTACGGGCACTACTGCACTGATTTCATGAAACCGGCTTGCTAATACTTCATCAGTACCACCGTCAAGTATTGGTCCCACGCTTTGGCCTCCGCGAACCAAACGTGAATGGTAAACCTGTGGTTGGTGCAGACGAGGTGCGGGTTCTCCTCACGTTCAACATAGCCTATGACACTAGCATCTTTCCTGGCGAGCGTCACCGGCTTAATCAAGCCTGTTGCTACCTCATTCTGAGCTATACTGGCGCCAGGATCGCCGAGCTAGTTCACAACCAGCGGCAGCGACCTCAAGACGGCTCTATGGAAGAGCTTTTTGGCCTCAAGGTTGTCCCGTCGGAAGGACGACAGACCATCAGTGAAAGTGCCGACAAGGACGAAGGAGGAGAATCTGAAGTCGCACAAGATGAAGAGTCCCTGCGCCTAGACGAGATCCCCTGCACGCAGACCACAGGGCGCGGACGCCCAAAAGCCCTCTGCTACGAGGACATTTCCATGATGATTGTCGAGCACCCGGTGACGCGTCGAGCCATCCCGGTCATGTCGATCAAGTTTGTTCACCATAAGGGATCAGACAACAAGCCAAAACCGTAAGTGTCTAGCTCTCAGGCATTGTCGTCACACCATGCTGTCGTTAACAGAGGCTAGCACCATCTTCTCCTTCACGCCCACCAGGGAGTTAATATTTTGTCCCGTCAGCATCATGATCGCCCTCGCGCTGCATGACCAGGCTTTCGACGCGCCGAGCTTGACGAACGCTACACGGGTCCTCGGGACGAAGAACTGGGGTTCCACTAAATGCACTCCGCTCCGGTGGAAGGAAGACGTGAAGAAGATTCCTGTTTTTCGGCGCTTCGGGCGTGGTGGAGACCTGTCCAAGACCGAGGACATGCTGCACAGCAAATTCAGAGACGACCTTGGTCGACAAAGTCTGGACGCTGGGTTCGAGCAGCGCTGGACGGCCAAGATCTTCCGCAGAGGAGCGTCTGATGCGGCTAATGGTATATTAGAACTTTCCCCGGGCGTCTGAAAGTGGACCGCAACTGATAAGGGGTTCTCAGGAAATGCGCCTGACGTAGTACGCGATCAAATGATGCGCCACGATTCGAAGTTCGCCACATTTCACGGCGCCTACCTCAACGAGAGGGTTCAGTTCGACTTGCAAAACACGTTTCTGGAAGAAGAGACTGAAGATCAATTGTACCGCTTGTTCGCGCACGTCAGCCTGGCCCGTGATCCTCGGGCGAAGCGAGATATGGTCCCGGCAGAGGTGTGGGCGAATCTCCCCCGACCCAGAGATTGTTGAGCTGCAACAAGAGCGGACGGCGCTAAAGCAGTGGTCGTATCAAATTCGAGGCCACAAGTATGAAGTCAAGATCCGCCAGCTCACAGAGACAATCAGGACGATGCGAGTAGGGCGTGAGGCCAAGATTGTAGACCAATATCGGAAACATTACTTCTACAACCGGCCAACCTGGAACATCGAGAGGCAAGCGCGAGACGAGGAGGAAGAGGAGTATGTCGAGCCAGCGATTGACCTCGAGATTCCCGACCGGGCCCGGCTCGCCGAGATTTTATGCAAGCAGCCCAAGGATCTGAGTGAGACGGAAGTTCACCAGCTACGAATCGAGGCTATTAACACAATGGTGGCGTTATGCGATAGGCGGGAGACGATCAAGCGCGAACGCTTACGAACCCGACCGCAGATGAACATATCCATCAAGCAGGAGACGCCTAAACACCTGAGCAAGATGATTTCCCTACTAATGGACCCGACTCAGTGCCCGAGCTGCATTGGCGATGAGCGGCTTTCCTCCGGGCAGCGGACATTCAAGTATTGTCGCCCCGTGGTCAGAAATGACCATTTTGATGACCATCATTTGGAAGAACGGGAGCTCGCTGAGCAACGTGGCGAGCCGATACGCTGCGACCACCCGAAGTGTAGGAAGGAAAAGTTCCAGCACTTGGACCACTTTCGGAACCATGTCCACTCTGTACATGGTGTCCCGCTCAGGTCGTCGGAGCAGGTGGAGTTGAGGCGTCAAAAGAAGGTCAGGAAGCGGCAGATGGTGAGCATTGTAAGACAGAAGATGTCTTAGGCGATGTGCTCACAATGCACCGAGGGCTGAGTCCGTTGCCGTCACGCTGAATTATCAGAGAAACGTCGATAATTCTTACTGAAGTGGGTGTTTTTTTGAGCGATTGCGGCATAATTATGTCTCGTGGAAATGGAAGAGGAAGGTTCAGGACGGTCATAACTAATTGTGTGAGTGACGTAATCTATTGGCTCTTCAAAGATCTCAGTTTATACTAGATCTAGAGAGATAGGAAACAGTACTATCGGGGTCTACGTGCCGAAATATTTGTCTTCGAGCCCCTTAAGAATCTCAGTCACGTCTACTACAACATTGTGCCCGCCCTGTACTGTTAATCGTTTGATTGGCCACTGCTATACTAGAGTTGTACCCTCTAATTGGGATGATTCATTTGGTGTCATTCTGGCGCTGGCCTGATATTGAGGTTTGGTTGTCTCGGGATTCTAGGCGGCTTGAGTTGTGAGGGGGAAAATATCCTGTTTCCCCTTACTCAAGAGGCTAACTAAATAGCTAGGGGTTCCTGCATTAGGTTGAATGACCTTCTTGGATGTTGGTTCTTTTCGGTCTTGAGAGCAGTCTTAACTGGCCAAATATCGCTGAGGGTCTCCTACTTCTGTCCTTCTCCCGAAATGAATTGAGAGTCCAGGGCGTTTCCGTCGCAGGTGGCGCGTGGTGTTGCGATATATGTGAAGCCTAGCATATGAGGACTGCAGGTCGTGAATACGACTATATATAGTAGCGAAGGCACACAAGGCACCTAGTGGTGCGACCTGTCTCATACTGACGAATATTACGCCGCGTTTGCCGCCCTGCCTTTGGAAGGCCGCGACTGGTTTGTCGGTTCCTTGGCTGACCGCCACGCACCAGACATCTGGATGCCCGCATCACTACTGATTGCTGTCTTCATAAATGTGATGATGTAGGTCAAATTGCATACCCGGTAACTATGATGCTCTCGCAAGGGGGTAGAGACACAGGTGACAATACGTAATTGATTCATTGAGACTGAAAACGCTGATGACGCTGATGACGCTGATGACGCTGATGACGCTGATGACGCTGATGACGCTGATGACGCTACGTGCAATGTCGCACATTCTGCTAGTGCAGCGTGGGGTATACTTTTGCCCCAAGGATCACGAGTAACCCGATGCCCACTCCAGAAAGCCTGCCAAGCCATGCCCTATATTATACCCCATGGGGACGATATCTTCGATGCTAGCTTCACCCACGAAGAAGAGATCCATCATAGAGCTCTGTGGTGGGCTCCACATCCCATCTTCCCTGCTCAACCTGTAGCCCGCTGTGGCCGTCGTGTTGAGAACGTCTTGTCTGAACAGTCGTTCTGGTTCCGCAACGGTGTCTATGGCCAGTGATCTGCTGCTCCGTCTCCATGATCATGTGTGCAGGCACCCATAAGCAGACCTCAGAAGTCTGTATGAGTCTGCGATGATTGCTGAGTTGGAACTGGCAGCATCAGACATTCGGCGCGAGTGCGTCGTACCCAGCCGCCCGGCCGGGACGGAACGTCTGGCTCGCACGAGCCTGCCCTCCGACTTGAAGCTAAAATCGTCGAACCACGTCGTGATGCCTTCCAGCTCATCATCGTCAGAGCCGTGCATGGGGTCCCAACTGTCCGAGACGAAGTCGCCGGCCCCGCCAAGGACAGCAACTTGAAAGGCCGTCCAGTCCAAGGTCTTATCGGGCATGACGTCTGCGTAGAGAACAAAGCCAGCGTTGAGGATGCGAATGCGGCCGTGGCGGAACGTCGGCATTTTCATGCTGTAGGGTGTCCATCGAAGATAGAGAGCGTCGCCATCGTCGGAGGGTGCAACCCTGTGCGTAGGCCAAGTCGGCTCCGCTGTTGGCATTCGCAGCCGTCTTCGACAACTCGTCTCCCGGGGAACCCCACAGCACCAATAACCGCTGCTAGCTAGCCCGATGAGAGGATGGGCTGGTATGATCTCATCAGCCTTGATCTTTTCGCAGCCATCTAACGATGTTCGCCACGTCGTGGAGTGTTCGGTTGTGACAAGATTCCGTTTTCCTGCTCTCTTTGCGATTAAAGTGGTAGACGTGCTGACAGCGCTCGCGATGAGGCAATGTGTCAGAAGGGTAGGCTTTACAGGGGTTGGTGGTAACCGCAGCAGGGCTGACAGGCTGTAGGCAAAGAATCAATCTTGGAGAAACAGTGTAGAGACAGTTCGGTGTATACAGAACCCTAATTAAATTATCCCTTTGTTCTTCTCTTTAGGAGTAATAATACGTCCAAGACCTCGTCCCAACGAGTCGCTCGACGGCCAGCTTATTACAGTGAGGTACTCTCGAACATTGCTGGGTCAGAATCATCCCCCAATCCAACTGTTGGTTTTTTACGAGAATTTCATCAGGCCAGTCTTCCATCTCAGCCTTTAGAATAAATAGCATCGTCTCTGAAGTCACCGATAGCCGTGACGAACAGTCAAGGGGCTCTATGATATCAAACCTAATTTTGAGTTGTAGGTCAGTTTTCGAAACATAAGGCCAATCTTCGATGCGTGGGTCTCTTACAGATCTTCGAATAAGATGTCTACTTCATCATTTATGGACACAGTCCCAAGCTCCATATAACTTTCGGTTGCCTTGAATTTTGGGACTTCGACATCGCGATCACCGTGACCAGGTTTCGATAGGAGGAGTCGATTGGGGCCATCTGAGGTAAGGAAGTGGTCGACATCTTGATCTAAATCGATTTCCCTCATCCACCTGATGACCCTTACCTTTGCCTCTGCGGACTGCAAAGCGGGGAATTGGAAAAAATTCCCAAGAGGGAAACGCGACGTTTAAGCTCGCAGTATTCTTTTCTCAAAGCGGCGAGCCGAGTGACACCTTGTTCAAGGTCATAGAAGCACTCTGCTGCAGCTTGGAAGCTCGCGTCGGCACAAGCAAAGCATACAGGTCGGTGGCCATCACATTTCGTACGTTTTTGGCGGCACGTAGAGCATGCCACAATGGTCAAAGGACCTCGCTTCTTAGGTATCGGGCTGGAATTGTCGAAGGGCGTACGTGACTGCTGGAATAGCGAATCGGCCGCTTTCCAATGGGCGGGAGCAGGCAAAATGCTTTTATAAGGTTTCATGAAGGTCGAGTACAGAATATGGGTTTTGACAAACTTGATTCATAGCTCAGTACCATAGGAATTGCATGAATGAGCAGGCGCTGTTTGTTCATGAAAATCTACAAGGAAGAAGCGGGGTTCGTGTTAATGAACTGACTGCAAGAAGACCTTCACGTGACTTTAGTAATTGGTGAACCAAGTATTGGATTGGGGGATCATGTGGATTTATGGCCACGTGATCGGACGAGCAGTAAATCCCATATACACTGAGCGCTGGAAGCACTTAGATAGACAGAACTTACACACACGAACTAATCAAGCTACTTACACCACCGAATCTAGAATCCAGAACTCTCAGGCACAACCAAAGCTACGGACTGGGTTCACGTAAGCAGTGAAACACACTCAACAGTATTCAATTGTGACGTCAACCATCCCACCCCAACCAGAGCTTAAGCTAACCAAAAAAAAACATCAGCACCAGCGAGAACGAAACCTTCAGGAATCCCAAGCCACAAAAAGCTCCAGAACACGCCCCGAAAGGTCAATCAGATAGACTGCTGACTGTCGTGAAGCCCATAGCGACGCCGGCGCCATGGCGACCCGTGGAGGAGCGCAGCTTTCTTATATAGCCAGAATCGTGCTTATAGCCGGTGGAGTTGCTGGATATTGCCATTCTCTGTTATCCTAATACCCTTGCTTTCAGTCAGGCTCAGTCAAGGTCGAGTCCCAGGCGAAGTGGA
The DNA here is from genome assembly GCA_019188255.1 of Verticillium longisporum. Lineage (NCBI taxonomy): Eukaryota > Fungi > Ascomycota > Sordariomycetes > Glomerellales > Plectosphaerellaceae > Verticillium > Verticillium longisporum. The sequence goes on from JAETXT010000012.1 coordinate 775,946, forward strand.
TGGCTACTTTCGTGAAGGTCCGGATCTGACGTCTGTAAGTATTGGGTTCCACTTTGATGTACCTGGTCAACATCGCACCTCCAGATCCTCATGGGCCGTGCTCAAAGACGACGAGACATAGTTTCTTGGCCACGCTAGTTCTGGAACCTCTGTAGGGGCTCCTCAATAAGGTCCAATTCTGGATCCCAAGCATACTGGCACTCGGATAGGTCGATATCCTCTTCACTTAGTCGTTGCGCGAGGCTTCCGCGCTGTCGTCCTTCCCCCGCTACCTCAAACGAACCCCCTGGCATATAGCAAGCATGGCCGCCAACCCCAAGCCCCGAGCTGAACCAATGCAGACCTAAAATAGCTGCGTCGTCGTAAATGGTGATTTGATAACGCTAAATGCCATGGTGGCAAGCCCAGGCAAACACGGGCATGAAGCTGTTAATCATGGCAGGGAGCGTTTTGAAGCAGGTGCGCAGGTGATGTAATGGAATTGTTTGGCATAACCGCATGTCAAATAGACTAAAGCTCCCCAAATCCTTGCTCCAGCAGAGTTTGTGAACGAGGAGCTACAAAGCTCTAGCCAGCCAAGAAAGAGAGGGCCGGCCACTTAAAGTGAACTCCCCCATGATTAAGCGCTCAGGTAGTGGTTAGAACGTGAAGCGAATAGCTCAATGTAGGTGTGCTTGTTTCGCAATTGGGCGCGAAGCCGCCGCCTCCTGGCGGCAACACATGCGGTTCTACCAAAACAGAAGGGATTGGGGCAGAGAGACGGCGATGATACCATCTCGGCGCTTATATGATGTAGGCTGCGGGGCTATTAGTTACGTGTCGGATATCTGTACCATTTCGGGGCATCTCCCTGTCTACGGTCATGATAGAGCAACTACCGTCGCCGATTGACGCCCAACCTTCCCTCTGACCATTGTTGAAGCATATAAACTTGCTTGAGATTCCCAACCCTCTTTCTCAAATGTGGCTATTATCTCAATTTTTCAGAGATAGAAAATCTCAGCTCCCCCTCAGCCCTTGTCTTAATTGCCATCATTTCATCCTCCAGCAGAGTTCTTCGCTTCCCCAGCGCTTCTCAAATCATGAAGCTTTATGAAACCCATGTCACTCGTGCCAGCCCGACGCAACTACCGCTACTGGAGTCCGCACTTTCCTCGTCACAGAACAACAAGTACTACCACGGCCAGGACGATATTTTTCAGCTAGCGGGAATCCTTGCAGCAAGAATTATCCTGAATCATGCTTATCAGGATGGCAACAAAAGGGCCGCGCTTCTGGCGGCAGACATGTTCCTGAAAATCAACGGATTCCATCTGCAGAAAAACCCGTTCGGCAGAGATGAGGTCAATAACGGTCTGAAAGATGCGCACGTAGCTGTCGCGGCGGATTAATGGACTGCCGACAACCAAGCGGAGCATTACAGAAGCATCGCGAAGCCTGTCAGCAAAATAAGTAGCGAAATTCAGCAATATGTCATAGCGGCCGAGCAACTTTGATGATGTTTGTTGCCCAGCAACTGAGGCGGCTCGCCACAAGCAGCAAAGGAGCGGTATGTAACATCCTGGGCAGGCGACGTGGAGCGGCGGCATAGGCAACTTGTAAGAACTAGAACACTTCATTAGGTTCGTGTGCGGGAGTGATGAACAGCTGCAAAGGAGATGAGTCGATGTATCAGGCCTGGCAACTACAACACGTATTCCTGGCTCATTTCTTATGAGATATATCTACTGCCGCTTGAGCTTCTCCAACGTATCCTTGAGCTCCTCAGCGCTATCCCTCGATGTCCGTTCAAAGGCTTCTGAAAAGATGATTAGATCTTCAGGGCAAAGCATCGAGATTTATACACTTACCTTCAAGAGTTCCATCAAGTGTTAGAGCATGCCAATTCCCCGAGAGCCAAAGCGTGGCCGGGCTGATATCGCCAGTCGTCTGGCGGGGAAGGTCTCAAGTGATTACAAGCCGGGGAAATGGTACAGCTTCTGGAATCCATCAACGAGCATGTCATGAAGAATCATATTCTTGAGCAGAAGAACTTCGCCGCGCAGCTCAGTGTACTGATCCTTAAGGCACTGGTTCACGGCATCGATGGCGGCCTCCTGTGTCTGCAGATCTTCGATGCCGCGCTGCTTGCGAACGCGGCATTTGCGGGCAGCGTCGCGTTTTCTTGTCGGAGTTGGATGGTGGATTGTCGGTCGCGGAGAGGGAGGAGTCGATTGAAGAGACCGAAGTACGAAGTTTGTCCGCAACCCTCGGGGCGACTGCTTTGGATACCGAAGGTTGTTTTTGTTCGGTATAGGATGTCTTGAGACGGCGGTCGCGTCTATTCAGCAGGGCGGAAGGGGTTGCGGCAGAAGCTGTTGATGTGATGTACTCTGCTCTCTGCGTAATGCATCATGGGGAGCCATGGACTGATTCTCGGGGTTGAGGTCGATGAAGGAGTCGGGAGAAGTGGCACCCCGAGGCGAAGCGTTGCTGATGCTGTCCTAGGAGCGCGCCTCTGGTAGAGTGGTGGCCTTGGCCTTAGCCTTAGCCTTGCGTGTTAACGGAGACATGGCTGTAGCTAGCTGCGCGAGTAAGACAGTATCCCCACCGAACTCTTTGACAGCCGTCTTGGTCGGAGGTGCCGGGCAGATGCAGCCTGGCGGCCAGTAGCGGAGGTTGAAAAGATTGAGCGCAAAGAGTTGGATAAACGTCCTCAAAGCAACAAAACTGGTGTTAGCCAGCTGGATAGAGTGTCAGGCTGTTGACGGCAGTGATGAAGTCGCTGTGTGATATCGTTTGATCAAATAGACCGGTTGCTTGGTGGGCAGGGGTCGGCAAGGTAGGTTGCGCAGTATGTTCCCAGCTAGGGCTCAGGAGCTCGAGACAAGTAAGGAGTCTGTAATAGGCTAGGTCGGAGATAGGAGAGGTGAAGCTCTTACGATAGTAACGAAGTCTGAACAGATTCGAAATCGGCGTCGGTGGTCTTCTTGGGAGTAGATGTTCTTGGCAATGGAAAGGCATTCGATTCCATCCCCTGAGAGCGAATCGCATGGGGCTTGCTGCGGCTTCATATAGGCTCCTGAGCCGCAAAACCAAACGTCATGACCAACGCCCCTGTGAGGCGAGCAGGCTGAGGGCTAAGAAACGGGCAATATGGAGACGAAAACGAAAAGTGGAATGAGAAAGGTGTCAAGCTGCAGGCCGCGCATGGGAAAGGGGGACAAAATCCCCACTTCACACCATGCAGGATATATACTATGGTAGAGATGGGCATACTTGGTATGGGCAACCATTGACCAACGGGCTGGAACATTCCCCGGGGGAGATTGTCCCTAACCCAATCACGTGCTCCTATTAATCGGTCTCAAAGTCCGTCCCAACATCGGCTCTGATGGCGAAGTGGGCACCGAAGGGCTCAAGTGCTAGATTGCGTGCAAATTTTCTGGGGGACTCAAAATCCTGCTTCTTATTGGTCAAGGATACAGCCGGATGTCTCTAGCCTGTCTGGCGGCGTTGGACCACCTCCTTGGGAACCTCCTCGGCCCAACCAGGACCGAGGCGCCAGAGCGCGTGAACCGACTCCACGACACTGACGGCCAAAGCGAAGAACCAGACAGGGCTCCCCGGCACCACGAAGAAGGAGTAGGATCAGTAAAAACCCTGAGGCGTATGGTTGCTGACTTCAGATTGCTTCTTGATGTTTGCGGTAATGCTAGCCTCAACGTTGAGCTTAGGTTTCGGAATATGCGGACAGCACGACGGCGCAGGCGCGGAGGCCAACGCAAAAGGTGGCATACCAAAGGCATCATTCCGCAACCTGCAGAAGCAGGTGTTTGAACAAGGCATACTTGGCACGAACAAGGAAACCGCGCGGAGGATCTGCGGCCCGTTACCCCCAACATCGTCATCAATCAATAGGTTTTACCCCGCCTAACGATCGTTGACTCACGCCTTTTTTATTTCCACACCCACCAGGTAGGTTAGGTACACGTAAGGAATGACTGTTTTGACAGGTGGGACACTACGCTAACATGTATCACGGGAGGCTCAATATTAGAGAGAATCCATCCTCGCCGTCGCTATCTCATGTAAGCCCCGCGATCAGTGGCAGTGACAGCACATCTTTTGACATAGCATACCGACCTTGACTGCCAGGCGTGGTAGCCGGCAGGACGGGGTGTCGGTAATAGGGACCTGAGACGTCGATACTCCTCCACCTTTCCATCCACGCCGTCTCCATTGTCGAACGACGAACATGCCACTTAGTTTGGGCTCTGGCCCATTCCCCTCCCGTCCAACTCTGGTCAGGGCGCACCCACAAACCATCCCGCATCCCCTCAAGCAGTACTTCATACGGCATATTGCATACGAAGTACCGGCAACCCCCCACAAAAAAGCCTTTAAAGGATGTACCCTCACGGCGCTCAACTTGGGGTCGATGTGGGCTACGTCATTAAGGTGTCATACCCTGTATCCTTCAACGGCGGTCTTTTTAATGGCACCAGCTGCGTTCATTTTCTGTCGGACGCACCAACGTCCTATCTACTCCCTCAAATATGGCACGAATTCCAGCTGCACCAAAGGACTCCTCCCAACCGTCCATCGCCATCACGCAGCTCGACCCTTGGTGTAACCCGTCGACATTGCATCAAAGAAGCTTGCGATGCATGCCGCGCAAAGAAGACAAGGGTTTGGCCCTCCTCACCAAATCAGTACAGCGAACCACAAGACTGACAGCCTTTCGCAGTGCGATGGCGCCTCCCCTTGCTCACGATGCGCCCAACGCAGCCTCCAGTGCAACTATGAGGCCCGACACCATCGCACCAAACGAAGCCTACGCACTGAGATCAAGTCTTTGAAGCGGAAATACCAGGAAAAAGAGGATGTTATTGAGAGATTACGACTTGGCCATCAGCAGGGGAATGTCCCACCATGCGCACAACATGATGCTCCAGACAGCATCAACGTTGGCAAGCGCGGCGAAGAGACCAGCCAGAACTTTGGCCATGGACACTCCGGCCCCGTGTCGCCACCAAGTCCTATTGCCAGCCCACACGATCAGCGGTGGGACCAGGTGAGTGCTCGACTATCAGGACATCTCGCGGCGATGCAGTATCGCGTACAAGACTTCGTTGATATGGACGTTGAAGCAAGTCAGATGGCCGATGAACTAGTTCAGGCCGGGTATTCCATGTATGCGCAAGGCCTGCCTCTTGTCGCCACAACCAACGGCAACTCCGCCGGTAATCTCTACCTGCCGGGTGCCTATCTGACTAGCCATGACGGCATTATCTAGCATTAGATGCTGGCAGCGTTGTCCCCTTCGGCGGTTATGCAACAATCATCCTAGATCGGAACCCATTGTCCACGCTGCTTAAACCAGTACGATCGATATCGTAGGAGATATCTTCCTCTTCGCATATGGAATTGAGAGATGCGCGTTTACCTGGGCAATGTGCTAGCGGCTGAGACTGAGCTTGATATGTTTAAACGCGTCTTTACTTGGCAGCAGGGGCTAAAGGATTGACACGAGCAATGATGATACACTAGAGCGAGACAGGTACATGTTGGGCGCCTTCCACATCGTGGCTGTCAGCAATGGTATGCCCTGATCGTGGACGCGTAACGTTGGTGGAAAAGCGAGTGCAAGAGATGGTGTCACGTTCGCCTATCAAACGTCGGCCCCAGATCCGAATATCTTTGCCCACACCAATACTCCAGCGGAGGCGGCGGCGAGGCTCGAAACACGCGATTCCTGTAGTTCAACAAGATATCCCCATCCTTCCCCTATGCAACGAAAGGCTCCGCCGTGCGTCCCGACCGCAGACTGACAAGCATGTCAATGGCTTCGTTATCAGGCAGACTTATCAACAGACCAGGCAATGTCAGGTAGCCTAAATTTTCCCGCATGAGGACCTCGTTCTGCCGCCGGCAAGCTTGCATCTGTGTCTCCGCTGGCTCGGTGTCGTAGGCGCACACTTGGTGCCGCTTGGTATATGGCCGGCACTGGGGTCGCCTTCCTGTGCACTGTTCTTCGTTACGGCTCCGGCCAGGATATTACGCGACGGGGGTGCATATTTACCTTACCCTTTCGCTTCCGACACGCTGCGCACGCGCTGAAGACGTAGCTCCGCTTGTGGGTGGCGCTTAACCTCGTGGGGTGTGGCTTATTCCTACAAGGTTCAGCGATGTGAGACGGGGCGGGGTTGGGAAGGATGTGCTTGAGCTTGGATGATGATGCAGTGGGCATGATTAAGCTCCTGGGATTCGTATTCCTTGGACTGAATAATGACTGGAAGGGCCTAAGGAGGCCATGTCGATCGATGGACATGGTCCTATTAACGGAAGTGGGGTAGTGCGGACGTCCAAGGTGCAGGCTACGGGACCAAAGGACGGCGAGACTAGCGCGCCTCAGACTGACAGCGAAGTGTTGCACGTGGTGAGGTGTGGCGGGTGAAACTCGTGGCAATCTTGAGGGGTCCAGCGTTAGGCTCTACTTAATTAGTTTGAAGGCTGAGAGCGAGTGGGTCTCACTGGCCCAAGTGGTCCGTGTTCTCGGCTGCCTCTAATGCTGGTGAACGTACCATGTCCAACCACTGCGCAGACAGCGCGTGATGGCGCGACACCGCGTCAACATCTTGAACACCAGCACAGCACGCGACAACTGCAGGACTTTGAACGACTCGCCAATTTGGCAGACGGTAGGCGAAACGGAGAATACACTGGCCAGTAACGCATTCGCGAACCGTCCATCCTGCTACCTACCGCCTTAATCCGCCAGGCTAACAGAATCGAGCTGCCAGACTCTTCCCTGCCGAGCCCCCGAACCACAACGACAATACTATACCGACCGACAGCCGACTCTGTGGCCTCCCACCAGCGTCTTGCGACGCCGAATCGGGTCTCTCCCCTACCCCGCGAAGCTATAAACCTGTGGCGCAAGTGCTACGGTGTGCTGCTGCATGGGCATCTCCCATGTGACCACCAGCTATGGCAGACCCGTGCGAACGCGATCGAATAGTCCTTGTCTCTTTCACGCTCAGCCGTGGTGATGCGACTACTACTATGTCTGTGCTTCATCGCTCCGCCCGCATACCGCGCCGACGAGACAGGTTAGTAGGATTGGCGGTCTGGGCAATCTCTAAACCGCCCTGGCAGGATGAAGGGCTCTTATAATGACACCGCACCGGCCTGGCGCTGTGCCTCGTATCGCTCTGGAGGATGCACAGCCTTGGGGTCATAGTGAAACGGTTAAAGGGGAAAATAGACTAGGACTCTTTCGCAGGAATTCTTACAGCTTCACTCAATTTTAAGGACCACCTTATCAATATGCAATACGTCTACCGTCAGTACGCTCTCCGTGCCCCCTCGCCACAACCGGACAACTCGCGAGTCTAACACCATCAGTACCGAGTCCATTCCCGCATCATTAATCCAACTTTGCGAACCACCGGCAAAACAAGAGTAGAACTACGCGCGTCAACACAGCACTCCTCAGAAGACCCCGCGTGGCGGCGACAGTACTGACGCTCCCACGCCCGTAGATATCCGAAACTCGGGCGAAAAGGACACCGTTACTGACGAATCGGCAGGGAAGCGTCAGCGCGTATCGAAGGAGCCCAAGTTATGGTCCGGATAGGGGCGTCATAGCCTGCTCCTACCGAACGAACGAAAATCAATCGACACATACGATTAGCTCGCGAGTATCACGTACCATCCTCTTGAGATTGACGCCTAAGAGTAGAGAGGATGCCCGAGTGTTTAGGACTTAGTCCTGAGGTCTTTGAGCCCAGGATATTGAAGCTGCAAACTGTTACTGGCTAGTATATACAATACTTATCCTTGCAGACCGGGCAAGCTGCCACAGTGCACTCCGGGCAGTGGAAAGACCATTTCCTACGGGCTTCCCCACAGAACACACAGGTGGCCCTACCGGTCTTTCTCTGCCAGCCTAACTGTGGATGAGAGCACTCCGGAGATCGTGAAGTCGGCGGTCGTGCTTGCGGTCGCTCAGCTTCTTGACGTTCTGCTGCTGCCCGCATCGTCGCCCAATTGTGACGGATGGTGTCTTGCTTCTCCTGAATCAAAGTGTTCTTCAATCGCCCCTTTGCCACTCGTTCCCGCTCGACCCTGTTTCTCCTTGCTACTTCGGTAGACCTTTCTCCTGCTTCTCTTTCCTTCTCTCGGCGTAGCCTTGCTTTAGCCGCCAGTTCATGTTGCTCTCGCGCTTTCCGTGCAGCTTCTCGAGAACGCTCTTCAGCTTGTCTTTCTCTCTCGTCCTTCTTCCGCCCGCGCTCTTCCTTCTCTCTGGCGGCTCGATTCTCTTCTTCCATTCTCTGTGCCCTCGCAGCTTCTGCTGCTTTCTTCTCTTGTTCGGCTCTTTCCTCGGCAGCACGGTGCTCTGCTTCCATCCTCCGCGCTCGCTCGGCCTCGGTGGCTCTCCTTTGTCTTGCATCTTCCTCGGCTCGTTTCTGTTCTTCATTTCTGCGCTGAGTGTCTTGCCACTCCCGATATCTGGCCCACTGGTCTCGTAGGTCGAAGTAGAATTCGTCGTACGCCAAACGCCTTGCCTTATCTCTCAGACACTCGTACGCTTCCTTAATCTGGATGAAGGCGATATGTTAGCCAAGATTATATTCGGCAATAACTCCTGAGTAATGACATCAAAAACCAGCCTTGCGGAACTCTTGGGCGTCGATGGGACTTGCCCGGGGCCTTTTTATCGGGGTGATGCGCTTTCGCTAGTCTGAAAAAGGCCACTTTGATGTCTTGAAAATTTGCTTGCTGTTCCAATCCAAGGTCTGCGTAATAGTCTGGCACCCGGGGCTCCGTTAAGTTGAATGCATTCATCTTGATTCCGAGGAACGGCTGGTCGGTTAGGAAGAGGGACTGAGGTTCACCAGAGCCCGTCGGCAGCCTAATGATAGCTGCTGTTCCAAAGATAGGCGCCCCGCCGAGCCCAATGGTCTCCCCGCCTCGAAATTACTGACCTGTTTACGCGCGCAAAGATATTGGGTGACGCATTATATCAACTAAGCCGTGTGTATACGAGATCACACCGCGCAATCTTTACGAATGGACTGATCGGCGTCTCACACCTCCGCGTTTCCGCAGGTGGAGGACGCCCGTCTTTCGGACGCTTCACTAGTACTTCAGTCGTTCGCCCGTCCAGCGGTCCGGCCCTAGCGCGATCGCACCCGACAGAGTGGGTTTTGCGCTAGATCAACATTTCCCGAATGCGCCATCGTTCGGATCGGGAGATCTATTGTTTCTTTTCTAAAATAAGACGTGGGTAGAGTATTGGCGGAATCGTCGCCATGCTGCATAGCTTGGAGGACCTACAAAAGAACTGAGCAAGTTAGAAACGGTGGGATCGATAAGCCTCGAGCGCCAGTAAGTCGTAACATACTTGAGCAACGGCAAAAGAAGAATGAAGTGGCTTCTCGTGTGCACTGTGTTGGACCGTACACCGCCGCCGACTCAAGTAGCACATCCATCGCGGCCTCCCGTCATTGGGCGGATCAGTCTCGTCCATTGGTTCATCCCCGCTTGCCTTCCATTATAACCCCTCACGGCGAGCGGAGCGCTTGTCATCTTGCTCGACACCAGAGCAGAAATGGAGGCAGCGTTAAATTTCTGGACACCTTCGTCTAGCCGCAGCTTTCACACTTCGGTGGCAAAGCTGCGTAAGGTTACACGGAATCCGCCAGAGCCTCAGTTCTACCGTGGCAGCACAACGCCAGATCCTGATGGGCATGTTCTTTCGCTTGGAGATGAGCTCCAGATGGCCGACAATCTTGCCTATCTCGCTCACTGGGAAGAAAATGTCCGTATGATTTCGGCAGTGACTCTGGAGGAACACCCCTCTGGTCTCGTCGTCGTACTCGCGAGCAACTCCACTCCGTCACAATCGATCATCGCGGGGCTGAGGGACATTTTGGCCACAGTATGCCAGTATTGCACATTGAGTTAGGATTACAGACTTCAAATTGTAAGTCCTACGCTGACGAGGGTGCGTAGGAAAAAACGCCAAGAATTCTGTCGTAGCCTATTCCTGAAAGTTCTACAGCTCAGTCAAAGAAGGATCCTTGGTCGGATTCGGCCACCTTGGATACAGCAGCCCTCTCACATCAGAAAAAACGGCCGTTCCTCAAAGTTCAGCTTTTAGATCTTGCAAGGCAGCTCAAGAAACGACTGGCGTTTGCACCGCAATTGCTAGTCACCTATGATCAAGTCTGCGGACTTATCGACTCCCTAGAGCCTCTTAGCCGAAGGCTTGAACACGACGATATTAATCGGGCCCTCGAGCACGTCATCATGAAATGTGCAAGCATTGCTGCAGTCGGGAACATGCACTCGTTAGAGGAACATCTCAAATCCCACGGTGTGCCATCTGTTCTCTATGACGCCTCAGAGGTTCGACAGATCGACAAGTTAGCGCGCTATTTATTCCTCTGCAAGGACTTTCTACGCCTTGCGCGGAAACCGGAGTACCGGACCCTGTTCAACCATATTGATGTCACCGCCCTGAAAGCCTATTCAGCAACGTTCCGCCCGGGCCTCTCTCTAAAGTGTTTCGTTCATGCGGAGATACAACAGATACTTTACCTTGAGCGGCATACTTGTCAACTAGCCGTGCGAGCCCTTGGTTGTAGTAAATCAGCTTGCTACCTCTGCGACCTGTTCATCCTCAAGCAGAGCCGGTACCACGTATCGCACGCCCACCGACGCCTTTACGAGCAATGGACCATTCCAGATGTTGATTGGATGACTGAGGCGCAGGCTTGCACCTTCCGCGCCATTATCCAGGATATGATACAACACATGAACGAGGCGACCCGTTTTCGACAGGCTAGGGCGATGCCTTGGGGGCTAGACCCTCTCGAAAGTAAAGCGTTTCTGCCTTTATCAAGCGGTTCTACAGTCAGCTCGGATACTGTTGTACTGCTGTCCTCTCGCGTCTCTTCCCACAGTGCATACCGGTTGTCTCCGCCATCAGACCGCCAAGAATCGTCCGTCGTGATCACGAGCGCTGATCTGCCATTTCAAAGCAAGGTAGGCATTGGCCGAGAACCACTCGACGTCCAGATAGACCAGTTGCACGTCTCCTTCGAGTTTGTGTCTATTTCAGCAGGATGGATATCGGTTCGTCGAACGACGCAATTGCAGGACCCCTCCAACAGGCAACTCATGTCCGTGGAGGCTTCCACCATTCCCACTGACGATGAGATCAAGGTACCGTGCGACCCGAAAACATCTCAAGTGAGGTTTCAGCTACGACACGGACCGCAGCTCTGTATTGAGGTTGGCTTTCTCTGGGAAAAGGTTGAATGAGTAGCCTTTGTTTCTGGTTCTTAGCTCATCTACTCCAGAGCCTTAAATATTGCGCGACAGCGACGTGGTCGAACTTTTTACAAGGCGGAGAACGGGCCAAGGAATTAAACATGGGCTATCCAGGACGGGCGCCGTAGTAGAGGCTGACGTTGTCTGGTTGATCGAGTCATCCGTTAAGTGATCGGGGATGTACAATGCAGTTCTCCACTAGTGCAGTTGCTGTCCCCGACGCTTGCTTCAGGGGTTGAAGCATGTGTATCAGCTTACTTGAACTTCCTGAAGCCCTCGTCCGTGAAGCGTGAAGGCGAAAGGAATGGCTGTGCTAAGTGAGTGCTCTATGCGTTAGGGTGTTCGTGGTTGTTAGTACCGAAGTCAGCAAGGTCAGCCAAGGGAGTGGAAGTCATGATGCATAGCCCTTTCAAATTCGTCAGGTCCGAGCTGCCCTGTGTTACAGAGCGTCTAGAGTGGTTCGAAAGACTCGAACCTCGCCGGGAGAAAGCTTCGACGCCTTCCATTGGCGACCTCTCACGGTTGCTTCTCGCGTCAGAGAACAACGTCGCCGTAGGTGCAATGATGAAGAAATGCTTCGATTGATCTCGTTTCTCCTTCAAGAAGACGTTGACGTTTGCATGGCGTGGACTGGAGTGTACGTGTCGGGGCTCGTCACGACGTGGTGGAGCTGATGCATGGCAAAACTGTTTGCCCGGAAAAGCCTTGAGAAACGGAGGCAAGTTCAGCAACTTCCGATGCTGTCTTATAAGAGTAATATGAGCCCCTTTATGTACTGTAATGATTGAGATACTTACGGACACTCAAAAAGCCCCTTGAGTTTGTTGCTTCACGATTCCGAAGCCTATCAATTATGTCATATTTCCGTGAATGTCACATCTCTCAGTGCCCAACCCCGCATCAATTGAGCACGACGTCAAAACTTGCAACAAGCAACTTGAGGTTTCACGTACGCGACAAAGCAGGATCGAGACCGGTGCTAGACACTACTCAGTGTTATATTTTCAATGCCTAACCTTGTCGGTCCTCCTCAACTGGCCAGCTACTCAGTTGCCGCCGAATGCCCCACCAACCCCCGTTGGACACGAGCCTGTAATCGCCGACTGGCTCTTCGCCCACCAAAAGTGCTCAAAATACTCAGCCACGCCTAAACAATTATGGAGTGTCTTGGTGTTCCCATAGATTACCGCCTACGGCGACTAATTCGGCAAGCTCAACCCATCAGCCTGGCTGAGAACGAATCCGGGCATGCGCGGATTCTCTACGATTTCGGAATCGATCTTGAGGACGAAGATGGATGCAAGTGCCTCCAAGTCTGTGAGCTAAGTTTTGGTATCGAAATGGCGCAACCCGAATCGGAAGTCGATATCGTCGTGGTGCTGTTACGACCTCATTCGAAACAGGTTTTTTCCGACGGCTTTGTTGCAGGGAGGCGTGGATGCGCGACTCTTAACGCAGTGGCAGAGTTGATTTCTGCTGTGAGCAATGGGAGATTCGGTTTCGACGACATCAGCATATTTGACGCAATACCGTTCCTAGACGAAACCATAACGAACAAAGACACAATCAACAAGGCGCAAAATACATTTGCCGACATGATCAGAGCGAAACAGCCGGATGTTGTCATCTGTTGCTACAAGACAGAGTCGGAAGATCCTCTCGTCCTGGACGTTTGCCGAACTGGAATCGGAGGAAGCTTCCAACCCTCCATTTTGGGGTACGGTCAATCCTTGTCGCTCCTTCGAGTCACCGCTTTCCACCCGAGTTATGCGATCAACTTTTACCCAACATGCAGCTGCTTTCGTCGGCTACTTATACTGGAGTTCACTAAAGCCTTTGCTCTCTGGCGTCGGGATTGGAAGGAGGAACGATGGATGACCGACTTGAGGGTCATCTGTAGTCAAGAGGCAAGCCGCGTCTCCAGAGATATGCCGTCCGTCTGCCGTCCATACGTGCCACTCTAAGCTGAAGGTAGAAGCCAAGAAAGGTGAAGTCTGGAATTTACCTTACCTCCAGCAGCGATGGGAAACGATCCTTGAATCCCTGAGCGGGGGTTGAGGAATGCCGCTTCTTCCGCGGTCCTGTTTTATGTTCGGCGAAATGGATGCAAGAAATGCTAGGCAGAACTAACATCACTTGGCTTTGCTGCGATGCAGCATGCCTTTTGGATGAAGTAGGAGAAGGTTGCCACCCAAAGATATCCGAAAAACTCTTGGTATGTTCCAAAACTGGTGCTCCAAAACCTGGCAAGACAGGTCACTCGGACTCAGCATCGAGACATCTAACAGGCACTTCAATCATCTACCATTGTTGCTGGAGAAATCAGGACAGCCAAGGCCGCTGGGAAGAAGACTTGAAAATCGATTTTTTGATTTCCTACGGGATCTGAATCTGTCTAATGATTCCGCCGAGAAAGCAGGAAATTTTAAGGCCCAACGAAATGCCTTTCGCAGGTTTGCGGGAGCCATCGAAGATATTCTCGAGGAAGCAGCTCTCGAGTCACCTCCTGCAGAAAGAGAGTCAGACGTCCGCGCTTGTATGGATGCCTTAAGCTTAAGTTAGCGGCTACCAATGTCTTGTTTCAGATCAGATGCCATATCTTCGGCGTCCAAGCGTAGACGAAGAAGACCGCCCGTTCACAACTTGGAGGATCTCATGATTTTGAGCAGGGGCCGACAATAGGGAACTGGCCTTGGGCGTCTTCCAATTTTCGTGCCAGCTATCTCCATCGTCGTAAACGGGAACCCCCTAGGGCTGAGATGATGGGACCCTGAGATCATGTCATTGGATTGACGGTCTAGGAGGTATGAACATCACTGAGGAGGCTGCTTGGTAGGCAGCCAGTGACTATGGGCAGTACGGAGACAGCAGTCGCAGCTGTAAATAGCTCAAATAATGAATGTGGTACGGAGATTAGAAGAAATATGACTTTGATTCCTCTCTAGTACTGGCGCTGTGCTGGTAATTCGCTGAGCGAGCGTACCCTCACTTACTGTCCAAATGACTGTACCACCCTTCAGGCAGCTCCTGGAGTTTGTCTGAAGATGGCCATACCGGTTTCTTATTGCTCTTCTTCTTTGTCGAATCCGCTTTCTCGGGCGAATCAGTCGCCTCCCTGAAGTTCAGGGCGTTTCTATCCGTCACATAGCCATGACAGGCAATATGCGTGCCTTTGCGCATGTGCTCCTCGTTCTTGAAGCAAAGCGTGATGTGATCGCCCTTTGGATCTTTCTGGTAAATGCCGTTGATGGTCGTGGTAGAATGGACATCTGCGCTGGTGATAGGGTTAGCGACGCATCAGAATTTAGAAGATCGTTGTCGAGCATACCGGATGAAGACAGCGCGAGGGTAGAGGTTCTTGGCAGTCGCGGTCTGGTAGGCTAAGCGCACCAAGTTGCGGACATAGTTAGGATCTTTAGGGAGTCCTTCCACATGAAAGTAGTACTTGATGATGTTGACGGTAGACATGATGAGGCCTGAGCAACTCAGATTTGATCTGACCCTCATCCATTCTCATGGAATTCTCAGCAGCTATTTATAAATTTCTTGCCTCGCTTGGTTTATCTGGTTGAATGCATTCGCAGCCAACTTGCCTGTTGGTCCTTCTTCATTTCAGTCATGGTGACCTTCTGACCTGCACTTGCGAAGCGCGCGCTCTAAACGGCCTCCAGGCTGCACTGGGGCTTTTGGCAATCCTCCAATAGCCTCGCTTCCTTCCAAACCAAGGCTCCACTGATTGGTTAGCCAACTGACCAATTGAAATCTTGTGCCAATTCAAGGTGCCCGCGTGACGAGCGCGTGCAATGTCACGGGCTAGCGCAGGTTAGTCTTTCTCCATCACCAACATTCCCAATTTGAGGCCGACCCAAGATATGTAAATCGTTCATCGCCCGCGTTCCAGGCTTGCATCTTGACTCCATCATCAGCTTGAGAATATGCGATCGTTTGCATGCCACTTCGTTAAAAAGCAAAGCCCAGGTCTGCAATCCTTCGTGCCTACACTGCGACCATTTAGACGAACCATGGCAACCGATGGGCCGCTTTATGAGTATATCAGCGACGTCGAACGACTGGACGGATATCGACCCGGCGGTTATCACCCAATTCAATTGAATGATAAGCTCCAGGAACGATACTCTATTATCGAAAAGCTCGGGCACGGATCGCACTCCACGATCTGGCTCGCACGAGACGAAAAGCTGAGCAGATACGTGGCAGTGAAGATTGGGATCGCGGACCACAGCTCTAAGGAAGCTCAGATCCTGGAACAACTTTCGGCTTGCCCAATCAATGACTTGAGCGACCGTCTCCTCCCCCGTCCTCGACCATTTTAAGCTCATAGGGCCCAACGGGACACATTCGTGCCTGGTCACCACGCCGGCCAGATGCAGTCTCGTCGAGGCTCTCAAGGACTACGATCTATTCCCGCTTGATGCCGCCAGATCTCTCGCTGCCCAGCTTGTCATAGCAGTGGCTCGTATACATACGCTGGGAATTGTTCACGGAGGTCAGTTGTATTCGGATGGATACCTCAAGATGTCGCTAACGTTTCCCAGACATCCACCTCGGCAATCTGCTCCTCCAATTGCCGGGCGAAGAAATCGACAAGCTTACCGTCAAAGAGCTCTACGAGAAATATGGCGACCCAGAGGCAGAACCTGTGGTAAGGGTCGACAAGCAACCGATCACGTCGCTATCTGTCCCAGCATATGCCTACACGCCAGCTTTGCTTGGGAAACCTGCGGAAGAGGTTACTCTCTCTGAAGCTAAGCTTATGCTCACCGACCTTGGCACGGCCTTCTCACCTGCGTACGAGACTCGACTGCAATCATTCACGCCTCGCAAGACCCGTCCGCCCGAACCGCGCTTCGATCCGACGACTCCTTATCGTATGCATCCGACATTTGGAGTCTCGGCTGCATCATCTGGGAGATCCTCGGCGTCAGACCATTCCTCGACATCTTCCTCCCAGAACTAGATGATGTCACGGCAAACCAGATCGATGCTCTAGGCCCGTTGCCAGACGAGTGGTGGGACGCTTGGGACGGGAAGTGGAAGCGTTTCGCCGCCAACGGTCAGCCGACGGAGGGCAGGCAGCCCTGGACCTTTGACCAGCGATTCGAGGACGCGATCCAGGGCCCGAGACGACGCAAGAAGCACGACACTATGGGCAAGAGGGAGAGCAAGGCGTTCTGCGAATTGATCAAGGACATCTTGAAGTTTAGGCCAGGGGAGCGGCCAACGGCGGAGGATATACTCCGGAGCCAGTGGATGACTGAGTGGGCGATGCGGGATGCTAGG
The DNA here is from genome assembly GCA_019188255.1 of Verticillium longisporum. Taxonomy (NCBI): domain Eukaryota; kingdom Fungi; phylum Ascomycota; class Sordariomycetes; order Glomerellales; family Plectosphaerellaceae; genus Verticillium; species Verticillium longisporum. The sequence goes on from JAETXT010000012.1 coordinate 792,572, forward strand.
AAGACTTGGGGGTCGAGAGACTGACGGACTTTTGAGTCATCAACCCCAGAGAGAGACGGATTTAAGCTCGCATACCCCATTCCAGCATCGAGCGTGTACAGTAATTAGACCTGCAAAACTGATCAAGTTTGCCAACGAGAACGTGTCATGCAATTGGCAGTGAATGGCAGTCCTGTGGCTCTTTTTGCAACCTCCTCTAACACGTGTGGGCGAGTGTGGCAACCGGTCAGATCACGGCGGACTCGGTGGGGATGACTCCGGTCGTTGGAAACCTAAGGGAGTGGAGTTGGCGGAGCATCAGACGTGTGGAGATAGCGACGAGGAGAATTGGAAGCGGCGAGTCGATGGAGACGACACGGGCGAGGATGCGCCCGCGCTGAGCCCGTCGTACGCTGAGTTCAGAGGCCGCTCTTGGAGGCCTGCCACTGAGGTTTCGGACAGGGCTGGCGGATGACGAGCGATTATGGGAGGTGGAGTGAGGTCGGCCGCGAAGAGCTGAAGTTCGACTTGAACTTGTGGAATGACCGAGTCGCTGTTCTTGTTGGAAGCCAACCCTGGTTCTGGCGGCGTTATCAGAGGAAAGGCAATGTCGATGGATGGACAGGGTCTTTATCACGGAAAGCCAGCACCATTTTGACATCAAAGCCCCATTGGACGATGGAGCTGGACTGGTTGGCGAGCTCCCGCGGTTGCTTGTGGCATCAGATACTAACGCCGCCGTAGCTCAAGACATCTTCCCGGCCAAATCCATAGGCCCATAGTGATCAAGAAATCGTCAAGGCTCGACTGTGTGTATTTCGCTGATGACTAAGTTCATCGATGTGGCCTGAGACGTGAATTTCGCTGCCACTCAGGACCCTGAAGCTTCCATGTCGTGGTCGTGTCCGCTGCCTGCTCTTTTGTCCCAGACTTGATGACCCCACGAGTCGCGGTCCCAGGGAGGACGTCAGGTTGAACGCCGATGGACGGCGTCTCTTGCCATTTCCCGCAGGCTCGTACCGCAGGCTGTGATCGGTTTCAGGGGTGCAGTCGGTTATTGGGGAGTGGGTTTCAGTGCCCAACCGCAAAGTGCAAAGTGTCTAAAAGTTCTGAGCCAAGTGGGTGGTCTCTCGGTCTAGAGCAGTGAGAACTTCTCTTTCATACCTCCCCAAGTCGAGCCATGCTTTGGAGGCGATGCCGGCGTATGGGTTGCTCTTCAACTTTCCGGTGACGAGTATCTGTCACCAGAGACACCGGGAGTCGCTTCTTGCCTGGGGATCGTTCACGAACCCGATGTCCAGCTTGCGTTCTGCGGTAGGACCTTGGATTGGCTTGTTGGGCTGTGCCGACGGACTACCACCAGATTTTGGTTGATATCCGTGAACCAGCTAAGCAGGCCGTCTTCGTTTGCATCGTTCGGCCATCCTGTCCACCCACTCCTTGTGAAAGAGGGCTACTGCCTTCCTCGCACTTCTGGAATGTTGCCTGAGACGCTGTATCAAGACCGACCACACCTCTGAAATATGCCTCGTGGAATCCAGGATTCCACGGAGCCCGACAAACATAGTTCCGAGCTCCTCCCTGAGCACAAGGTCCACGTCCTTTCGATTCTCGGACGAGTGCGCGAAGCCGCTAGTGTTGCGGAGCCATGGACTTCATTGGAGAGAGAATGCTATCGTTCGGGGCGGCGGAGTGGCTTCGGCGATGGTGTTGTAGACGTGATCCCAGATCAGCGCATCTTCATGACAAGTAACATTCTCCTTTCGACATCGGGGCACATTGCTGGTGCGACGCAGAGGGTCATCAGTACTGATGTAGACCCCGCTCAAGCTGTCATCACATCGGTTATTGACCAACCCACGGGCTATCTGCCATGCTGACGGTAAGCTGCGCTTGTTAAGATTCCTGATGAATGGGGCACGTCAGGTGTCCCAAAATGGACGCCAAATCCCTTCTGGTCTTAGCATCACAATAGCTTGATGACACAGTGTGGCTCCACTACCGAATGTTGCATCATTGCGCCCTTGAGTCATGTCATCGCCCGGACTGACTGGCTTGAATGTCGGATTGATGCTTGGATCCGCTTTTAAGCGTGTCTGAAATCGGGTTTATTGAATATTTCTCCATTCTGCCGCAGGGCGGTGAAGGAGTGGGGTTAAGTTTGTCACTCGACAGAACCAGTACAAAACAAGGATCAACCAAGTTACAACCACCAAGAGGTCCTTTTAATGTGAGGACTCGGCCAGAAGTGACGAATACGATACGTGAGGCATCGAGTATCTGACAATTAAGAGTCTCATACGCTCACGAGCCGCTGCGCCGGACGACGATACGCGATGCCGAACGATCCGACCGCGAAAGCCTTACTTCGGACCTTCGAAGACTGGGGCAGGTGGGATGAAGAGTTCCAGACAAAGGCCACAAGTCTTCATCAATGGGAATATATCGACCCAGACAGTGAACAGAGCCTGCTGGAGAAGCCCCAACGACCGGAGTTCTCCAAGTATGCGAGGAGGGTTCCTGCCCGCTCCACAGAACCGGACGCCAATTCGGGGTTGCGGGGCCGAAGGAGTGGACAGTCCAGCCAGACAATCAGCCAACAGTCTTCTGAACCCATCGTATCTCTGCCGGAGACGACCGACCCACACCAGAGAGCTCGAAACATCGCTGAGCTTACCGCGGAGGACAAGGTCTCCTTTCAATTCGAATGGAGAGTCTACGAACAAGATTACAAGGAATACAAAGAGCAGGAGACCAACTGCGAGAAGCTGAAGGCCTGGGTTATTGAGACGGTTGACTACGGTCTGCGGCAGAGTTCCTGTCGACCACAATGGGATCTACGGAGGTGGTACCTCAACTTGAAGACAAGCGTGGGCACTACCGACAGAGAACAACAAACTGCCGCACGCCGGAAGTATCAAGAGGCTACAAGCATCTTGACTAAAGCGCCCAAAGACTTTGCCAACTGGATCACCACGTGGGAGATAGCCACCAGCCATGCACTGGTGTGGAAAACTGGAGGTGTCGAAGACCCCAACACTTGGTTCGACGACCTTACCAAGGCCATTCGGCCCATTCTCGGCCATTGGGTCACAATCTACAGGGGCATTTACAAGGACAAGCTCGAAGACAAGACTCTGTCGATCGGAGAGGTTGCCAAGGACCTTCGAACGGAGGCTGAGCAGCAGAATCTTCTCCACCCACAAGAAAAACGTCCCAAGATCGTCAGAGGCTCCTTTGGCCCGACATTTGCTGGTGAATCATCAGTTGGGTCAGGAACGGGCGTCCAAGACGAAAACATCACCTCACGCCCGCAAGAAGAAGAGAGAACGGCCCGCAAGCGGAAGGCGCAAGACACTCTGACAACAACACGACGAACTAGAGCCGCGACCTCTAACCGGGGCGATGCTGCCTGTCGAGCGTGCGATGGCAGACACGACTTGGGCAACTGCTACTACATCTTCCCGACCAAGGCGCCGGAGGTCTTCAGGGAACGGAAGGTGATTCGAGAAGCAGTCGACAGCCGTCTACGGACAGACAAAAGTCTGAAAGATGACGTGAACCGTCTAAAGAAGGTTAACCAACTGGAAGAAGCCGAATGACTCGGGAGGGGTGTTGGACAATGCACTGCCAGCTTTGTGGTCGCTGCTCTCAACGCTGCATTTTCCATCACCCAGTACCCGCTCAAGAACTCGGCCATTCTCGATTCAGGTTCGACCATTCACATCTTCAACAACAACAATCGTTTCACGAGGTTTCAGCAGGCAGAAGAAGGAGACTATGTCTTTGCGGGGAAAAGGAGAGTTCCCATCCGTGGATATGGGATCGTGGACATCCAGACTCGAGGGCCCAAGGGACCGAAGGTCATCAGACTGTGCGATGTGGCTCTCTGCGAAAACTTCCCTGCAACCTTGTTTCGTTACGTCAACTGCACAAACGCGGATATTGGTGGGATAACCGCCCAAGGCAGAACTGTCTCCGAGACCGGAATCATGCGATCGTTTCCAGACTGGCGGTTCGTCATGATCAGTTTGTCATCGAAGACATACCTCTGGGATGCCCTGACAGCGCATTCGTTACCCGACGACACCGAGCGGATTCTTGGTCAGAGCGTACTTCCAAAGCTGATGCCCGGAAGTGGCACTTGCGACTTGGCCATCCTGGACCGCGGGCCCTTGAACATCTAGCGAACACCTCCAGGGGTGCGAGAGTCAAGGGAACAACGACCGTGGAATGCGACGGTTGCGCACTCTCCAAGATGACACGACAAGTCAGTCGCCGACCAAGGAAACTTGGCCATGCGCCCGGCGACCGACTAGCCATCGACTTTCATGATGTGACCAGGGATCAGGAGGGCCAACGCAGTGTCATGCTCGTCACCGATCGCTGGTCGGGAATGATCTGGGACTACTACCTCACAGACAGAAGGACGGAAGTCCTGACTGCGGCAATCAAGGACCTGCTTGGCGTCCTGAAGCGGCAGTATGAGCTGGCCCCCAAGGTCATTGAATGCGACAATGAGATCATGAAGCACAGTCTCACCACCATTGCATTCCTCCGCACGCTTCATATCAAGGTCGAACCATCAGCGCCGTATACACCTGCCCAGAATGGGAGTGCCGAGGTGTCTGGAAGCATCATTAAGACGAAGGCCAGAGCGATGCGCGTTGGCGCCAGACTGCCGGAACACCTGTGGGTTGAGATATACCGAGCCGCTGTCTACCTCCACAACCGGACTCCGAAGTACATCTACAGCTGGCGGACTCCATACGATGGATTTCACACATTCCTGGCACACAGGGACGGAGTTGTCGTGGAGAACCGCAAGCCATACCAAGCACACCTCCGCGTCTATGGGTGCAAGGCTTATGCCATGACCCGGGAAGCGCAACTAGGTACACAAAAGAAACAGACTCAACCCCAAGGCATGGATTGGGTTTCTCGTGGGATACCGATCCACGAACATATACCGAATCTGGAATCCACATACTGGCAGGATCATATCTACGAGGGACGTCATCTTCAATGAAGACGAACTCTTCAATGGGGATTTGAACCAGCTCAAGGATGATTTGCTCCACATCAGTCAGCAAGACTTGATCCATCTACTCGATAGGGTAGACCAGCCTGAACCAGACCGTGCCACCGAGGCAGTAGAAGTGCCTGACGGTGCCTTTCTACCCCAACGAACTTGGGAGGGCCTTCCTGGAGAGGACGAAGACGTTGAACCCCAGGAGAACTGGGAGGACTTCGCCGTTCAGGAAGCGGAAGGGGACACAGAAGCTGAACCGTCAGAGGCTGCGTCTGATCAACCAGCCAGGACTGGCGAGCGCTTTGGGTCAACCGGGGATGCGGAAATCGCACTGGGACTACCAGAGGGCGGCACGGAGAGCCAGGTTACGGCCGGCACCGATGACCAAGCCAAGAACTCTGACGCCCGGGCTAGAGAATACGCTACCCCTGTGTCACTTCCACCGGCAGCACTCCTGTCTTTGGTGATGCGGAACGGCTCGGATGATCTGCCTGAGGAGAGATTAACGATCTACAGAAACGCCGGACCAATTGAGGTGTGGAAAGCTGCCTTTGCTGCTGGACGTCTGGCCAATCCACTCGGCGCGATAGACGGAGAACAGATCGACAAGGCCAAGTGGCTTCGACTGCTACGAAATCCCAGGACGCTCCACAGGCGACAGATGCCTCCACTACCCAAGCACCATGGAGACTTGGCAACACATCCCATGAAAACAATGTTTGAGGAGGCGGAAGCAGCACACCTGCGCAGCCACGAAGAAATGAACTCATGGGCGGAGATTTCCAAACATGACCTTCGAGTGCGAGGCTATCAGATCCTTGACTGCATGTGGGTTTACGTGTACAAGTTTGACAAACACGGACAGTTCCAGAAGTGCAAAGCACGCCTGGTGGTCAGAGGAGACCAACAACGTAAGTCGACTCACGAAGAGACATACGCAGCGACCCTAGCAGGGCGCTCCTTTCGGACACTCATGGCAGTCGCGGCGCGCTTCGACCTGGAACTGATCCAGTATGACGCCGTCAACGCGTTTGTGAACGCCAAGTTGGACAAGAACGTCTTCATGCGCATGCCACCAGGGCACCGGAAACCAGGAATGATCCTGATGCTCCGGAAAGCGCTCTATGGGCTGAGAGAGTCTCCACTACTGTGGCAGAGGGAACTCACAGCTACACTGACCGAACTCGGATTCAAACCCGTTCCTCATGAGACCTGCTGCATGACCAAGGGCGGTGTCATTATCTTCTTTTATGTCGACGACATTGTCCTGGCATACCGAAAGCAGAGGGAGGACGAGGTTGAGCGCATCACACGAGCGCTGCAAGCTAAGTACAAATTGACAGGAGGAACACCATTGCAATGGTTCCTCGGCGTTGAAATCATCAGAGACAGAGAGAACAAGCTCCTCTGGCTCTCCCAATCCGATTACCTTGACAAGATTGCTAACCTCATTGACCGCACAGATTTGCGGCACGATGTTCCGATGAAACAGGAAGAACTCCTGCCACATGATGAACTCGCAAGCTGTGGGTCAATCCGAAGCTACCAGCGAAAGATCGGCTCAATACTGTACGCTGCGGTCATCACACGACCAGACGTGGCATTCGCCGCTTCGCGACTTGCGCGACATAACTCAAACCCAGGACCCGAGCATCATACTGCAGCTGACCAGGTGCTGCTGTATCTAAGGAAAACAAAGACGATGGCGTTACAGTTCGGCGGAGACGATGTTTTCACAATGGCAAGCGACGCATCCTTCGCAGACAATACTCTTGACCGAAAGAGCTCCCAAGCTTACGCCATGACCTTGTTTGGCGGCACAATCGGCTGGAGAGCCAATAAACAATCAACGGTCACCACGTCTACTACCGAAGCGGAGCTCCTTGCCCTCTCACAGGCAGCCAAGGAAGCGATGTTCGTCTCTAGACTCATCAAGGAGCTCGGGGTTACCTTGGACGATGAACGCATCCGAATAAGATGTGACAACCAACAGACGATCAAACTGGTCAACAAAGACATCGCCACATTGCGGACCAAACTTCGACACGTCGACATACACAACCACTGGTTGAGGCAGGAAGCACAGAAGAACAGGATCCTGGTGGAATATATCCCGACGGCAAACATGATCGCCGATGGACTTACGAAGCCCCTGAATCATCAACGCCTCCAGATTTTCACGGCACAGATTGGACTCATCGATATCTCAGATCGACTGGAGGGAAGGCTACTCCGGCCCATCGAGAAACAGGAACTTTGGGAAAGAATGGAAGAGCTGGAGATCGGAGACTGACAGTTTCCACCTGCGAGGCCTCAACTGGGGGGTGTGTCGGATTGATGCTTGGATCCGCTTTTAAGCGTGTCTGAAATCGGGTTTATTGAATATTTCTCCATTCTGCCGCAGGGCGGTGAAGGAGTGGGGTTAAGTTTGTCACTCGACAGAACCAGTACAAAACAAGGATCAACCAAGTTACAACCACCAAGAGGTCCTTTTAATGTGAGGACTCGGCCAGAAGTGACGAATACGATACGTGAGGCATCGAGTATCTGACATGAACTACATCCAATTTCATTATTGTACCTAATCGACCTGTCTACCCACTGTGTCAGCCACATGGCTACTGTGATGCCTATAACCAGCGAATTGTTTGACAATAAATCCAGTGGGCCTGCTTAGTCATAGAACGAGATTTGATCGACGGGTCGTCGGAACGTGCTGTGGCCTTTATCCTTGAGGAGTCTACGGCGGCGGAGCACCTATGGCATCGACTCCTGCGCGTCGAGTAATGCGCTAGGATGATCTTTCGCTGACGAGACCGCAGCCTATCACATCCGATCTCGGGATGTGGTCACGTGATGCGATTTCCTGGATCCGGGGAATCCATCGACGTTGTCTGTAAATGTCCCATTCCTCCTCCCTCTCCCTATCTTACCCGTGACAACTTCAGCGCCTGCCACCGCCCAGACGGTTATCTCTCCGCAGTGTTCGTCACCCTCCATCCTCCATGAAGCAAGTCAAGTACGACCTTAACAACTTTGAGTACGGCGTAAAAGAGCAAATTTAGGAACTAAACTCCCGTTTCAAGCATCTGGAATGCGATGTTAGGAAGAGCTTCAATTGTCTCGAGGCCGAGTTTTGTCGCCCTTGCATATCTAGCCAAATTCTAGGATGATGATCTATCTCTCCCCGCTGATTCCGACTCCTGTCAACAATTCTGCTGACGACTATCGAGCTTCCCGATCTCCTCTTTGAAGCCCCCGAACACATCCTCGGCCTTGATGAGGAGAGATGCAACAAGATTGCTGCACGTGCCCAAGAACGATCCGACACCCTCAACATCCTCTGTTAAACGATCACGGTTACCCGTCCAAGACGATGTAGACGTTCAGCGCCGAAGTCTCGAGATCCGCGCCCGACCCACCCCGGCACAGCCCCAAAGCCATTTCTCCCAAGGCCTCACTGTTGCAATCAAATTTGGATGGAATGTCCGCTCCACCCTTCATCACGGAGACCTATCGTAAACGGCCCTACAGCAGAGACGAGGCAACCGGGGACGGGGAGGAGGGCGGCGCGGGTAGACAACCTCAAGAGATTAGTCCGCCAAGAGAAGATGAAACGAAGCCCACTCACCATGAGCAGTTTCCCGTCTTGCCGCATCAGATACCCACCGCTACTAGCCATGGCGTTGTTCCTTCTCGATAGCGATATGTGCGCGGCTTATCAACCACTCAGTCTAGAAACTTTTGCCAGGACGCTGAATCATTTCCTCCTTCATCTTGATACGATGAAATAATCACCCCAGTATACCCACAAATTTGGGAGTTGTGCAATTGACTGGCTTAGGCCTCGTGCCTTTGCTTCACTTGCATCTCGATTTTATTGTCATTGTTGTTAGTTGCATGTCTGTGACGGGAAATAAGTGCCGCTTTTCGGTCTCCCATACTTCCTCCGCGAAACGCCATCAATTGTCCAGGACAGGCCAGTCAGAACGGTCCCAAGGGTCTCGTACGCCAAGAGTGATGCTGTTCTCGATGAGCCACCCAGAGGCTATGCTGGTCCACGGACGCGGGTCCCATGCAGCACAGAGGCTTAAAGTAGTAAGTCGCCATGAGAATTCTAAAACACAGCTAAGCGCCTGGTAAACAGTCAGCCCCTTACCCCTAAAAGCTAGCGGGAGATAGACAACCATTCACAAAGCTGCATAACCCAGCGAGCTAGTGGCACCGGCGCACGCCGTTGATTGGCGCACATTGAGGGCGGCGCTTGCATTGGATATGGAAGCGCTATTTCGGACAGCCGACAGATATAAGGACGAACTGGTTGGAGTACGTTTTCTCGTATGAAATATGTCTGATTGATTTTGCGGCATCTCCTCCTCTCTTCCTTCGTTTGAAATCGTCCCGGATCTTCTCCGTTCTCTGCAAGGACAGTATGGACCCTCGAAGCAAGATCTTTCGCAAAGCGCCACGCAGCATCAGAACCCGATCGGTAGTCCTCATGAAGAAGGCTGCTGAGCTGCATCATTTGGGCGCGCAAGTGACCCTAACGATCAGAGTAGACGGCGAGATCATTACCCTGAACCCTCACTATACAAAGGACGTCCCTTGCAGTGCAGAGCAACTCAACCGAGAAGGCAATGCAACCGGCCGGAGAGCGCGCTTACTCGATGAGCCAGCTCATACGGTAGAGTTGACAGCGCTGGCAGCTTGCGGTAAGACATCTACCAATAGTGTTTGTTTGGCTCATCACCCCAGCCCTGGCGAGCGGCTAGTTTGGTGCGCTGGTCAACGAAACAAGGCCTTCTTCAGGTCTGAGAACTCAATCGATTCAATTGTTTGGTCATCACGGCTTTCAAGCACATGTACTAATGGCTATCATAGTACCAATTGACACATAATCCAATGCTTTCCCTTCTAGACTCTATTGCTAAGGAGGAAGACGTGTCCCCCATGGTGGCCATGATACGAAAGCAACGCAAGCGCAATGCCGACAGATTCGATCATATGTGCTGACGCGCCGAGCTGATGCAGTCGATGTACCCGGAGCACTGCTTCTTCATTGCCGGTCCGTCCTTCTCATCCCATGGAGACTTCCTCTTTCTGGGGCGGCTTGCGGAACAAGTCCACATGTTATTGGCCATGGGGAGGATGGGCGAAGACAACGTGAGTAGAGGAGGCGAATCGAGCTTGCCTTCGCTTGCGTGTGTGACTTGGCCGGGCGGAGACTGGCAAGGGCTCGTGGCAGTACTTGATGAGGGACTGCTGACCATCGCAGACAGGGCGCCGGTGCTCTCAATCAACCAAGAACTCGGACGCTCGATCAGGTGTTGGACTCGATAGCTGGGATGTGCGCGATTGATCCATAGAAGAATGTGGTGGGAGGACCAAGCGCTCACATCAAGGGTTGATTGTACGGTTGGCAAAGGATTGTAAGCACAGCCGTGTAGGCCCTGCGTCAGGAATATGAGTCGCAGTGAAGAGGACGAGCCAGGCTCAACATAGACAGGTAGAAGCTCTCCCTCTGTGGTGAGTAAGGCCTCCGCATGGCGTTGATTCCAGTACGTCACACGTCCGTCTTCATCCGTTGTCGCTTCAAAACGAGTGTCGGGACGCACGCCGGCAACGCATTCAAGATGCACCTGCAGTCCCTCGAGCGGAAGGCCGTCGTTGTCAAGCACTTGGCAGGTCACGGAAATCATGGCAGGCAGTTGAAGGCAGGCTTGCGAGAGAAGTGAGAAAACAGCGCGTCGCAACAGCCCAAGTTGCTTTTAAGTATTGCTATGCGGTCACTGGTGTCCATTCCACGAAGTCAGAAGTGAAAATAAACTTCGCACGGGCTCAATGAAAGCGTAGAGCCGGATTTGACTTTGTACTTATCGTACAGTTCACTGGCGTAGCCACTTGACTTCCAGACGCTCGAGGGCGGCACTGGTTGCCTGTGCGGCCGCGACTATCCACATGAGAGGATGCACAGCAAGGCAAGCAGTGTTGAAAGAAGCGCTGTAGCGGCTCGAGAAGAGTGAGGGGAGGCAAGCCACGCACTTGTCAGAGGCCACGGTTCCATCTGCGCACATGCTCTTGGAAATGACCCAGCTAGTCCCGGCGAATACCTAAATTTGATTAATCATATGTGCACTCATGATGGAAAGAACCCTCCCGTAATTGAATTGTTAAATGCCCCTTCCTGATGTGGAAAGTCCGTGAGCAACATGTTTTATTGAGCCGGAGAGAATGTCATGACGCCTCAAACCGAAATTTGGATGATTTAACAATTAATTGTGGACAAACCTTTGCGATACGGCTGGGAGCTACAAATTTTCCAATGTTTTCTGTCACCTAACTAAACCTTAGAATCTTCAGTTGAAGCAAACAGCCATCCTTCCCTATCCGAACTCAATCTTGCATCACATTTTACCATGATACCCATCAACAGCGTTACCATCGTCGCGTCCATGCCTACTGATGGTGTGACGCTTGAGGAGGCCAAATCTTGGATCAAGGAGCTGGGTGCCGTGTATCATAAACGCGTCAGGGCCTCCACGAGTGTTGTATGCACTACGCACCACCAACTGCGGTATTGCAACCGACAAGTCCTCGGTGCTTCTCAGCAAGAAAGTTTCCTGGTTGGCTTGAATTGGCTGTTTGATTCCTGGGATAAGCATGAATTTCTGGACCCCAATAAGTATGGAATAGGTCCGGAAAGCGATAGCTCGCCGTTCGTCTTAGACGGATGCTTAATCGCCATCACGCCGACATATCCAACAAGCAAGGAGACGGATAACTTGAATAGTGTCCGCAATGCCATCGTTAGACTTGGAGGGAGTTTGGACTTTAGCGGTGACAACCTCGACGGCATGACGCACCTATGTATCTCTGAATCAGAAGTCCCACAAAGGTCTGCTCTGATCGATATTGTGTGCTCGTACAACAGAGAGCTGCAAAAAGCCCAAATATGAGTCATAAATTCATCAAGATTGTTCAACACGATTGGTGGAAGAAATGTCTGGACACGAAAACGAAGTTGGATGAGGAAGAATGGCTGTTGACAGTTCCAGCTGTTGCAGATGATGGTAAACTCAGGTCTGTCCCCGGGAGGCACCATCGCTCGCTCGACGACAGGAACGAGGATGAGTCCAGTTCGGAGTCCAGCGGAGACGATAGTGCAGACGAGTATATCAAGGACGGCAGGTATGACAATGGCGGAGCTCATGCAGTGGATGGATAGCAGAGATCTAGTGATCGCAAGCGTAGGTCGAAAGATAGACGTGTTGTTGGTAGGGGCCTGCTGGCAAAGCTTCGACGGTAGCGCAGGCCGCATTGATCTGGTCAACCTTTGATTGAAAAGCTAGAATGAGGGATAGCGGTATGCCTTAGATGCTTTCATATGGATTTCTTGTGTTTGTGTTCAAGGCCCTCAAGCTTCGAGCGGTAGTATCAGATTGTTGACGCTCTACGATGTCGTGATGGCTATGACCTTCAGAGGGCAAAATACGGGATCGGAATGATAACAATTATTACAAGTGACATGTTGCGCGGACTCCCCCAACATCGGCGTCGGGCTTGCTGATCGGGATTGGCGGTGGGGCACGACGATTTTGAAGCACGGCGTGCGGCTGGGCAATGTAATGGTCGAGACATAAGCCAAGGCGGCCTATCCTGATACGATCGCAGCAGATGGATCTATATTCACCACCTCGAGACGCTTAGACACGATGGAAGCGATTCGAAAGATTCAACGCACTATTCAAAGCCACAACGCGTCTAGACGGCAGCCGTACTCTTTCGTCTGTCTCTTCAGCCCATGCCCTGTTGGCGTGGCTGGTACACTTCCATTGTGGCCCACCGCGCATGCGTATAATGAATGGTCTGCTGGTGTTTTGCGTCTCAACTGTATCTCCGCATCTGTGCAAACCGACCGATGCTGCAGGTTGAAACCAGCTGCCTTCAATGTGGCGGCCTGCTTGGTTGAGGATGGCTACGGCGAGCATATCAACTCTTCTGGAGGTGATCATAAAGTCAAGTCAGGGGTAGCTTTGCAGATCCGAGGGGAATCTAGCGAACCTATGGTGGCAATAGCCAGGAATACGCTTCGCGGTGGCCTCAGGAAGTCGTAGCTCGCTGAAACAGCCTGCCTCTTGAAGTTTGGCAGCCACGGTTATTGGAGTTGCGAGAGGGTGGTTGCAGACGCCAGCGCCACAATAAGCTGTAGCCGTGCTGGGATTGATTCTGCAGACCTGGATGACATGGAAAAATAATTGATAAGGGCTCTCGTCGTACTCCTGTGAGTCTCCTCCGCTGATGTGACTACAAATGCAACGAGTTCGCTATGGACACCTCATATCTCGTCACAGTAGTGTGGTACCGGGCGAGATAGCGGCTGATCTACAAAAGTAACGCAAATGTGGACCTCAAGGCAGCTGCCATTGTGTCTGTTCCGCCTAGGCACCTTCCGCTACTCTAAGTTGCAGTGAAACTGACATGCTCACGGCGATCAGCGTGCGAAGGATCTTGTTAACAAAGCTATTCTTTTCAAAATAATCGAACTAGCCGCTCCAACGTCTCTAGACTCAGCTTCTAAAGCCTAGAACCCCCACAACGCTGCAAAGTCAAGAAGCTGCTTCCTTCGCTCCATCAGAGAACCCCTCTCCCCCGGCCCCGTCTCCAGTGAGCTACTCGTCTTCGTCATAGCACTAGATGCAAGAACTATACAGACTATCGTCATCATCATCGGAGAAGGCACTTCGGCCTATGGGAATCATGCCCTGTGAATCGCCACTGGACAACGACGATATCTCTGCCGACTCCATCTCCAGCGACTTTCGCATCCACTTTTTGTATTCCGAAAATGCCTTGTTGACGGCGCTAATCACTCTTGCAATTCGTCGGCTCTGTTCCGCATTGTCATGACGTGCGCGGTCCAGCTCTTGGACGAGGTCTTCGATACGATTCTTGTCGGTGCGCTGTGCTGCACGTAACATTGCTACTTCTTGCCTTAGTGTCTCATTGTCTCTTCGTAGCAATTGGGCCTTTTGCGGTGGGTCTTCTTCGAGGCTAAGAATCTCCTCCGCAGGCTCGCTGGACGCGAACGTCACTGGCGGGCGTTTCCACAGCTTGTGCAGGTCGCGCATTCGTCGACTTCGGTCATCCTCCTTGTGCTGTTGCTTCGCCCTAGATGGCAAGGCCGGAAGGCTCTTTTCTGTCACGGATGGCTCGGTACGCATGGCCACTGGAAGGAAACTCGCTTTCGAAAGGATACGCGATGTGTGCACTCCGGTCGTGTCTTGGTAACTATCAAGTTTGTTGGTTTTGTACCCGAGGGAGACGATGAGGGCAGAGTGGACACAGTCCTTTTCCGATCTCGGCTTTCGAAATACATCCGTGAACGCCAGGAAACACTGTACAGTACTGTACAGAGCCAGCGGCATGGGGTAACAATCTTTCCCTGTCCCTCCCCATTCGTATCCGGGTTTCAGCCAGACTGCAGCAAATGTGTAATTTGAAATCGGAGCTGGAATCAACATACAACAACTGTGTTGCTGCGCACCCATCAGTGGTCATCAAGCGCGCGCTCTATTCCCACTTTTGGATACTCGCCCAATACATGGGTGACGCTCGTCGAGCCAACTTATTGGCGTCGAGTAGCTGGAACGCATCCTACATAGTTTATGAGGCTTCCGGTCGGGACTGAGGTCTTTTTTATCGCCCGTGTTAGCACTAGAACAACGTTTCGCAGGAGGCATGGGCGCCCACTTGCGTTATGCTAGACTGAGAGGGTGTATGCCCTATTTTAATGTAGACAGGCTGCTGCCGAGAGGATGGGTTCCACGGTCAATTAGAAGCTCAAAGCTATACGGAAAGCCAGTGCCTGCACTACTGTCGTTTGCCGCGTGCTGCTGTTGAACATTGGCGAATAGTCGTATTTCACTTTTGAACCCGTCGTACGACAATTTGAATGTCTCTGCTCCTTCTTTTCGGCCGTTTGCCTCTGGCCGGTGACGGATTACTGTACAAGAAAGGCTTCAAGTCTAACTGTCATGCTCCAAGCGCCCATGTTGTAAAGTAAGAGGGGGCCTTTCGGATCTGAATATTGGGCCCCGCTTGATTAAAGGTTATGGCAACTGATTGTCGCGTGGCCATTGCCATGCCACCCTAGTACGCTGCAAAGCGACAAGACTGCTGTGTGTAGTACCGAAGCTCTCAACGTATTTAACATGAATAGCATGTCGCGCGCCCAAGTGATGGAACTCTTGTTCAACAGTCCGCCAGCCATGGTTTCGGTGACTTGCCAAGTCGTCGACAGCAACGGCAACGCATTATCTGCCATTTCAGTGACACTTCATTGTCGTGGAGGTGGTTTCCAGACCCCTGTTCGTTTCTCTTCCACTACGGATGATGATGGTTTCGCTTCTGGTTGGCAAGCCTGTGACGCGATCACGCTGAGCGCCATAGACCCCTGGATGTATCCTTTCGGCCACATTGTCTTCCACACAAATAACCATCATCTTCAACATTTTGGTGTTGTTGAGGCTAGCATCGCCTTAGAGAGCCAGCCCTGCCACCATGTGTTATTGCGCGCCGACACGCGTCGTCTATCATACTCTATCGAGCAGACTTCGCTTGCTTACGCAGCAATCGCGTCTCGCCGAAGAGGGAAAGTTTTGGACGCCCCAGACAGCCCTCTGTTGTTACTCTTTGATTGATTGAGCTAAGCGGAAAGACTAGTCGGCTACGAAAGTATGGTGTTCAACGCTGCAAGGTTGAGCGATCAGAGATGAAAGACTTAGTCCATTGTCTCTGAATGACAGCTCGCGAGCCATGCTGCACGATGTGATGCGGCGCAGTGAAAGTCCTACGTTTGAAACGTCTCAGATCTGAGCTGATTTTGCCAAAAGTATCCCATTGAATTCCAAAGGACAGCGCTGTGTCAAGCCACGGCGGAGCGCTTTGCACGTCGGACCAGGGGGCACCGGAGACTGTTGATCGTGATGCATTTATTGTTATTAACAATGAGTGGATAGCGGGTTTACATACGCGGGAACCAACATACAATGAACGCTTCTAGTGTACCCATTCAGAAATGACCCAAATCCATGTTGCTCTCTCGACGAACATCATACTCCACACTAGACGACGACGGCTTCTGCTGCACCGCTAGTCGTCGTCGCTGTGGTTCAACCACGACGCCAGGGGCTGTCTGCGGCCCATAAATTTTGGTACAGGCCCCACCGCCTCGATATCAGCTACCACGACCGTCATGCATTGTGTACGCCCATCAAGTAGGGGGCCTCTCCACGGCATTCCGTGCGGCGCCGTCGATCCCTGTATCAGCAAAGTGGACGGAAGCGGCAGCTCTGTGACCGGAGGAAAGTGTCCGTCTCCCAGCATCAAGGCACGAGCTCGTGCGTGGTGCAATGTAGACGGCTCTTGTTCCATGTCAGGGCAGCTTGATCGGCCATCGAACAGGCTGTCTTTGGTGCCTCTACCATGGAAGGCTGGGAGAGGTCCGGCTGCGCGTGAAACTGTCGACGCGGGTGCCGCGGGTGCCGCATGATAGACAGCTGCTGCAGGGATTCCAAGGATGCCTCGCATAAGGGCACGCCGCGACTTGTAAATCTCAAGACGGCCATCGTGCCCCGGCATCAGCAGGGTAACGTTGCTCATCGTAGCCGAGCGGTGGTGCCGTGGGAGGACGCGAGCAAGGGATGGCGGGTGACCCTCTGTGGATGACTTATCTCTGAACACCCGTGTCTTGATGGAGAATTCGGATGCTTCAGCACCTGTCAAAAGAAAAACACTGAGGCAGGAGAAGCAGAAGACCAGACGCGATGAAGGTATCGGACCTAGCGCAGTCTTTGGAATGAAGAAGAAAAAGAAGCGATCGCAGCCAGCTTTATATAAGTAGACGGGCAAACCTACCGGTGCCTTTGTCCTCTCCTGACTTATTTTTGTCTTTGACCCTATGCACAAGGGTCCGGCGTCGGGAACCCGCATCCAGGACGGCACCCGGCCGTGACCATCGGTGCAGGCCCCACTTCCATGCTCTTTGATTCGGCCCCGAACCGCACAGGCCGACGTCCAGCAGGGCCCGCCAGTCTGAACCCCGCTTCCGACAACTATTCTTAGCAGCCGCCGACGCCGCGGCGTCAAAAGCTCGGCGATGATTCCTTCCCTGTCGCTTGCAAGCGTCTGACAATTTTTGTTCACGACAGCCATTGTACGGGATGTCATGAGGAGACAGCGCCGTCATCCTCCGTCCTGATGACGTGCGATGTGAGCTGATTCGTGCACGGACCACACACACTTTTCCACAGGCCGCCGAGGTATATCCGACCCCGCATCGAGAGAACGTTGTTCCGACGGCATTGGAATACGACTAGAGGCCTGCAAAGGCATCACGATCTCCAGGCCGTGCTCTTGAGGATCGTTGACTGCCCTCGGAATGATGCTTCCACAAAAAGCAGCCCTTCTAGCCA
The DNA here is from genome assembly GCA_019188255.1 of Verticillium longisporum. NCBI lineage: Eukaryota > Fungi > Ascomycota > Sordariomycetes > Glomerellales > Plectosphaerellaceae > Verticillium > Verticillium longisporum. The sequence goes on from JAETXT010000012.1 coordinate 810,056, forward strand.
TGATTGTACGCTCCACGAGAGGGAATTTCTCATCGCGCACGCACTAATGTGTTCAAGGACAGCGAAGACCTTAAGCGAGGCCAAGAGTACTCTTGGCGCATAGAGCGAATCAATGTCACAAGCTCTATTATCGTGGAGGTGCTCAAAGGCGCTGTTCAAATCAGAGACGAAAACAACACGATATGGGAAGCATGGAAGAGCAACAAGACAGAGAGTGGTCAAGCAGTCAAAGGACAATATATAGATTTGTACGACGCCACAGTGATTATTCGAAACCTCTAATAAGTATTGGCAAGCAGTATCTTTGAACAATACCCAATCCAGTATACCTGTTCACCTTGATCTTGAACTCGTAGTCGCCGATGGTATCTATATCCACCGATATACAAGTAGAACATTCCAATCTCAACATGCGCTCGAGGACCCAAGTATCCGACGATAGGAATGATGCACGCAACTCTTGAAATATGTAATCCAAGTTACCTGGCAACATACCGATCCCATGAAGAGCCGACCGATGGAGATGCCTGATACTGTGGTTCGTCGTCTCCCGCAGCCTCTTCGCCAACTGTGCTCTCGAGGAAGGGGGATCACCTTGAGCCATCGCGCGCATCGCTAGCTCACGTCGAAGGTTGTCCGCCGTCGCCTGTTCAACATCCTCCCTGTATTCGTCATGGTTGGAAGCCACTTGCACCGCTGCATGATTCATCACATCGTCCGGCCCGCTGGTTGCCTTGGGCTGAAGAAGACTGCCCTGTTGCGTCTGCCTGCACAAGGCATCGGCTCGATTGACGATATCACGCTGGGCGTTCGCAGCATGGTCTTCTCGGTTGTCTTGGTCGTCTTGGTCTTCTTGAATGCCCTCCGCAGTAGCGATATCTTGTCTAACCTGGATCAGCCTGTCGGACCCTGATGCTCCGGCGTGTGATGTCGCTTGTATCGAGGTGCTTTGCGACGAGTCATCGTGTCCCTCAACCCTCACTTGATCGAAAGAGGTCTTGTTTGATACTTTGACCATGTCAGCGAGAATTGCGCTGACGTCTCCTTTCCAAGCGTCAAGAACTACTTCTATGCCGGTGTTAAGAGCAGTGTATGTCATTTACATGATCAAAGCAAGCATACCTAAGAGGCAGAGTCGGGCACATCGTGGATCGAGATTTCTGTAGTACGTCATCCAGGTGGCATCAAGTTCGAGGACCTCGTTTCTGTAAAATTCCATCGCACGCCTGAACTGATCTGGGCTATTCTCTATGGCCATCCATTCCGAGGGTGTGAAAGACCGAGTCAGATCAACGACTGCAGCGAGAGGTAGCTCCGCTATGCCATCAGTCTGAGCATATCGCAGCTGGGAAATGTGCCGGGCGAGTCGCTTCGTATGGCTCGGATCGGATGAGCGCCTGTTCTCTTTAATTCGGTGGTTGAGAGCGAATTCGGCTATTGCAGCAGCATCAGTGCGCTTGTTCTTGGCGATATCAGCAGCCGTGCGACGAATCCTCCGCTGCTTCGACGCGACGTCCGGAGCGCTGTCCTCAAATCGCTCTGTCATCGTTCTGTCGAGGATGCTGCGTGCAGTGTCATGTAGTGCGTTGGTGTTGGGGTGGAAGTAAGGAAGTGGACCAAAGAGGCCGGGTGGGTGCTCGGCTTTGACCTCAGAATCCTTGCCCGAATCCTCGCCTAAGAGCAGTCTGCCGATCAGAGAATTCGAGATCGGCCAGCCAGTTGCCCGAGGTTGTGCCTCGGCATAGGTAGACTATATAGGGGTCACTACTTCTAGCTCCAAGCAGTTACAGAGACACAAGAGTGGACCAGAAACAAACAGCAGACTACGAGCAAAGGGGCATATAACGAACGTTGTAGGGCAAGTACAACATACGTGCATATGAAGAGCAAGACACGGAACAGCGTGGTATGTTCAATGACTCGCGACAGGTATCCCCTCAAAGCCTATAAAACAATTTAACGACCAGATGACATTTCACGTCCAAGTGTGGCAAAACCCTGAGAACTGCTGAGAGAGATAATGTTCAACCCAGGCATGACGTCTGTACAGGCGCGACCTCATGCACCCATAGTGATGTGAAAATCGTGCAAGCAGCACAGGGAAGCCGAACGGTGTGTGAAATACACCCTAATAACAACGAGACCTTCAGCCACCACTGAACTACCGCCTTGTACTGTCGATGCTGTGCAGAAGTGTGAGGGGCGATGTTGGGTGGAATTGAGAAAAGCACCAGCAAAAGCACCAGCACCGTCCTCCCATGTCACGGGGCTGAACAAAGCTTAAATGGAATGTATCGATACGTGATTCGCCGCTTCAGAGTTTGCAAATAGACAAGAATGCGTACGAAGAGAGCTCCATTTCACTTCGTGATATCCCTCCTGTCGCCGCCAGCCTTGCTCAAACTTCATCATGGATGATTCCTACTCATCTCAATCATGCCTTGACTCTGCACTTCCATCGGCCGTCCAGAACGCGCCTATGAATATATCCTGCAAATCAGCCTATCCCGAGAAGCTGGCTGGTCGGGGATTGCGGGGCCAGGACGTGGCGAACAAGGCTAGACACCCCTCGCCTGTAACGCTCTGGTAGTTCCTGCCTCACCACAAGAAGTCATCAGGATGGTCTGAGCACAGAGACTTGAGCTCAGGGTTATCGTCTGAATCACTTACGCTGAAAAGTTCATGTATTTTGATAAGACGAGCCTGATATCCGATTTGATCAAATCGAGAGCCCGCCTCCTGGCACCTCGAAAGTTGATGAATAAGGAACGCCCTTCACGATTTCCGTCCCATTATATTGCTGAGAAATATTCGAAGAGGTGTCAATGTTCTCTCCCCTACCGCCTAATTGATACGGTGCTGAAGCTTGGTTTGCGCCGGCCTCGACGCTCGGTGGTGTGCTGTGTGAGAGCACCCCTTGTTGCGGAGGCCGCACAATGTTGACGCTTGACTGCGGAGCACGCAAGTCTAGATGGTTGGGCCAGCTCTGTTCATAAAATCCGTTCGGATATGGCAGCGGACGATTGGCCCCAGCGTTTGCTGGCCTGGTTGGGGAGGCTGACGCGACCAGGAGAGAGCTTCAGGAGTAGCAGGATGGGAGGCCGTCGAAATGGCGAGGCGAGCTTCAATTCTCGATATCATAACTTTGATCTCCTTGAAACCTTTGTTTTGGTTGGCTATAGCCAATTTGAACTGTTCTTGTAGCGACGTACAGGTCGCTTGAGCTTGCTTCATACCAGCATCCTGGTAGTTGATCTGTTCTTCAGTCTTCTTGAGTCTGGCCTTGATTCTCTTCATTCGCTTTGCAACGCTTTTGGGCCTAGATCGAGACTCTGCGATTGTCCCCGATTTCGCAGTCACCTCTGGCTCTCTGCGTTGATGCGAGCTTGGCTGTGCTTCGTCGATAGCCTGTTGAGAATGGGGAGGCGGATTACCCGACTGTTGCTTCTTTAGAGATTGTTAGAATTGCTATGGACGTTAAAGACTCACCAAAAGCTTTTCAGGGAGGTCGCTTGAAAGCATGATCAGGCCCTGATGGCAGGACCTTTCACGAGTCCAGTGGGCTCTCAAGCTAGACTTCTTTACATACGACTTGCCGCATCCGGCCTGGGTACCAGGTGCAAACGCATCACTCATGCAGACATAGACCGTTTCCCCTTTGTGGTATCGGCAGTGCGTTTCCAATTGCTTCTGACCTCTTGCGGTCTCCGGAAAGCTGCGTTGGCACTTCGAACAAGACATGGTAAAAGGTTGGCGAAATGCGGTGCGATGGAGGCAAGGTCATCAGCCCTGGTGACTGAGAGACAGGCTAGCTTAAAAGACTACAACTAATGCTCTAGGGTCCACTGGCCTTTGTGTCTTTTATACGCTGCTGCCCAGACGTGGGTGCGCACCGGGTCGACCGAGGGCCCAGGGCTGTCACTTGTATGACCTGAGACTGGGCTGTGTGCCTGCTCTGTCGCCGGGACACCATGCCAATTTGGTGGCGGATTCACCGCGACAGCACAGACCAGCGTACAGGAATATCCCGGGCTACGCGTCGGGCGGCACGAGCAGACTGGTCATTTTCATGGGTGGTGGAGCGCTGAGCCAGGGCATCAGCGGGAAGGGGGTGTGATACGTCGTTTTGCGAGATAAACCTCACGGATCATACCGGTGTTCGGAGAAGGAGGGTAACCTCAGCAACTCAGTTCATGGAATTGCATTATGCATGAGCGGAATCGAGATGATGGACGGTGCTTGAGGAGGAAAACTTCACGTTCGAGTCGCCTGATCGATAATGCCGTCCGACCTTACTCCCCAGCTTTAAAGACCATCCACAAGTCCTTCCCGTCTGCCCAGAAGCCTTTCCAGAAGTGTTGGAGAGTCTTCGTCCCAGAGCGTGCAACGGCGATACACTGCAAATGACGGTAGACACCAAGAACACGGCCTGCTATGTCAGCAAATGCGTGACCCAGGAACCAAGAGGAGTAAATGCCCACCAAGTGGAAGTCCTCGTTGGGGACCAGAAGAGCAAGCCAGATAGAACAAGAGAATAGGAGCATGAGGACCATGTAACAGGCCAAGAGAACGGTTTGCCTTCTCATTTGACGTGGCTTCCAGTTCAAAGTCACGACTTGGCGAAAGATGTACCATCGATGAAAAAGTTCAGCGCCAGTCCCTTGGCCCAATTGATCGGATTTAAGAGAGTCAAGGAAAGAGTCGAAAGCGCAAAGCACGGCTGAGGTTGCGGCGAGTGTCAGGAGAGCGAGTGTCGAGTACTGGGCAGCTTGATGTGGTCGGACATGCACACCGGTGGTGACCACGAGACCAGAGTATACCGGGCTGATGAACGCCAAACACCAGAGCCAGCTCTCTGAATTGACGAGACGATGCCACAACAGCCTCTTCAGGATGTCAGTCAGCTACTGATGTCCGCGAGAAGGGGCCGACTCACTTCTCCTGCAAAGTTCCAGCCTGTGCCGAGAAGCAAGACAACCGGCTTGTCGATGTTCAAGAGAAACAAAACGACGGAAGCTACAAGATGGAGCATCTCGATCGCAAAGATTCTGATGTTGAACCTTTTGCCCTTCATCGAGGCCCGGGGCTCTTTCGGCTTCCTCCAGGAGGGTACAGCGAAGGCCGCATGCTTGGCACTCCGACTAGCAAGTGTAACGGACATGAGCGTTATGGCGATGGTGTCTTGTCGTACTGCCATGATATTCGCGCTGAGGACATGCGTAATAGGGTGGACGAACCCTGTATAGCGTAATGGGGGTGCTGACTTCTTTTACTAGCAGGCAAGTGCACGTGGACCGTGGACCATGGGAAAGTCTGACGGCTGACGGCTTTTCGGACTCGAAATTATAAAGAATCCAGCGCTCATTAGGTTTAGGCTCAAATGTACATACTCATAATGCTGTTTCCTTCGAGCACACGCAAGATGGCGAATGATCAGGGGCAGAGGGCAAGGACATACGGCTTCAAGGGGACTCCGGGGAAGAACGCAGTGCGTGTTGTATGCGTCCGCTTGTCTTGACAAGGGCATTAAATCAGGACTCTTGGGAGTGTGTGCCGGAATTCAAAAGGTCGATTTGGATGTCGAGACAGCTTGACGTTGCAACCCGAGGCCGACACGGGCGACGCGCACCGACTTCGAACCCCGCCTCGTCTGGATGAACTTGCAGCCCCAGTCGCCGTAGTACTTGCGCCTGTCAAAAATCAGGTACTTGGACCAACTACGATAGCAGATCACCCCCCAAACATAAGCTTTTCAGCAGCGTCAACTTAGAGACGGTACGGGGCGTAAGGTGTTGACAAGTACTATGTATACCAGTTGAGTCGTTGCTCGGAGACCCACCCTGCTGTTGTGCAGGGCCAGCGGATTCCTGAATCCCTGAAGCGATGTACAACCTTTTGATCGGCCGGCAGTCAACTTTCCACGGTTTTGGAGCTTTCCTGTGGGTGTTGTAAGCGCAATTCTTACACCCGGTACGGGGCGTAAGGTGAAATAAGTACGCTGTGCAGCTTGGTCAGATCCCAGCTTCGGCGTCTGGGTGTGTGTGGGTCCGTTCAGGAGGCTGATGGCTTGGAAAACGAGCGGCGCCATCTGGCTGGCGTTGGCGCCGGGCCGTGCCAAGGATGGCGCGGTCGTTGGATTGCCACAACATCGGTCGAATGTGGAATTCGATAAGGTGTCTTTCGCATTGCAGTGTCACCATTCGAAACCGATATTATACGGTTCTGGACGGATTGCGACTCTCCAGAATCAGCGATGTAGGAGGCCAGCCGCGCCGCTCCAATGACCAAGCAGGTGACCCGACCCACCATCATGTGCCCGGGCTGCTGACTCCAGCGTGGCAACTGACCCGACCAACTTTTACGCATCGGCCGCGAGCAATTGGTCTAGCCAGTTTCGTCAATTCTCTGGAGGAATTCTCTCTATACTCGTACATTCGTACATTCGTTCCTGGTGTGCTGTCCGACTAATTTAGGGAAACACTGCCCAGTCCCACGTTGTGCATGCATGTCCATCGTCTGAGATAATCTACTGTCCTGAAGGCTGCAGAAGCTGGTAAGCCAGCAAAAACACCTAAACATAGGCTAGCAGACAGAAACTAGCGACGTAGTCGATCACTCCCTCTGCGCTACACCATTCTCAAGAATGGCCATGGCCCTCAACGTACAGTGGTGGCTCGTCTCTGCCCTGTTCAGAGCGCCTCAGGTCCATGCAAGGGCTCTGTAACAGGAAGCTACAACCCAAGCCCCCTCTCTTGTCCACACCCTTGTTCACGACAAGTCTCCTCCCATTGCCCGAGCTCTTGCCACTTGCAGTCGGACTACATACCAAGCATTTCCCACGAAGACGTAGCGAGTAGTGCCACTTTTGCTCACTCCTTCCTGGTCAACTCTCTGTCGTCAATCCATCCTGGAATCGCTGCTGCGACTGCATCACTTGCCCAAAGGTGCATTGAAGCGCGTTGAGCTGTTGCAGTATGCTGCTCTCCTCCATATCCACTGGTGCGGCGGAGTGGGGGCCAAGCCGGGCCTGTGTCGACATCGCTGGTCTTCCTGAGACGGGACGGTGATCAGGCGAGCCAAAGCAGCGATGCAGACCTTGATCACGTATCAGGTCTTCGAGCCGGTACGGGCAGTTACTGATGTAGTGACTGGTGTTGTGCTGGCCTTTGTCGATGCCGTCACCGTCGATTTGGATGTCAATTTTGCATGCTGGAGATACAGCCTGCACTTGGAGTGAACGTTCATAAGAAGCCCAGTTCTGGTATGCCTTCAAGTCCTTCTCCTCGCAAACTCTGATCCTCTTGTACTCCAGCTCATCGCCGCGATAGAGGAAGTGCGCCTCGCCCCGACACAACCTCAGTAGGAGGCCAAAGAGCGCGGCGCCGGGGGCAAGACGGCAACGCAGGGCCAGCTCACAGGCGTGCGGCGATCGATAGAAGGTGGGAGTGGCTGCCAACTCTACATAGAATAGGCTCGAGATCAGCTGATTGGTCATTTGCTTCACAAGCACTCGGCTGATAGGGCCACCGTTGTATTGGACCAAGCAATCACATCTCCGCCCATACTGACGCTGGAGTTCGACCAGAGATCTAGCGTATGGTCAGTGCTTGGCCAGCCTGGTATCAATCGCAGGACTCACGTGCTGTCGGCCTCAGACTGCGCCATCGCATTTGACAGCAGCTTTCTCTTGGTGTGTATGACGAGAGCAGGCTGGTTTACCGACCGAACGTCTCGCAGTTCCCACTTCAATGCTTTTCCGAAGTTGATGGTCCCGTTCCACGATCTAATCCATGACTGTTTCGGGCGGACAAGTCGACGCAGGTGGTGTTTGCAGTCCTCAAGTGTCCACTTCTCAAGAAAGAGGGCGAGCGCGAAGAAGATCCCTACAACAATGAGATCGCGAGCGGAAGAACGCACACAGGAGAACGTACCGACGTTTGAGGCCAAAACCACATCGAAACTGTCAGACAAGGAGTTGCCTATCAAACTGATCGAGCGATGAATTGATCTGAGAAACTCCATGGTCTTTGCCGCCTCCACACCACCCAGATCGAGGACGCGTATGCCCGCTGTCGGAGGGCGCAGCTTGAATGAAGCAGCATTGGGGAGCCCGCACAGTGGGCATTGTAGGACGGCTATCGTCCCTTGGCCCTCGAGCGCGCCGCAGATCACCGTGCATGCATTGCAAAGCCGATGCCTACAGTCTAGTGTCTTCGTTGGGGTGTGTACCGCGCAGACTAAACATGTGTCTTGGGATTTGACAGACAACCACGATGCCTGCCCACGTCTCAACACAGCTTTATGCGCGGCAGCGAAGGCAACCGAAACTTTCAAGTTGTGGCTCGCGAGGGCGACGAACCTCTCCCGAATTTGTGGCGCAAGATCGCATCGGGCTGGTACAAGATCGGACACGGCACGACGTACCTTGTCTTCATCCAGTTCGGAATAGACCATGGCAGGTGGGAAGCCTAATGGCTCATCAGAACCAGCCTGTGCATAATGCAGCATCGCGGAGCGTCACGGGGCATCAACGTACCATGCATTCCTGGAGGATAAGCGTTCATAGAGAGCGCGGATGCCAGGATCTCCGCTTGTTCCATGCCTTCCAGCGCCGTCGCTCGCAAGAAGCGGGTTAGCTGCTCGGACAGATCATCTGGCAACGGGTTGGCTCGCCTTGCGAGTTGGCATAGTGAGAGTGGGAGAGACGGAGACTCTGTGAATTGAGCCATGGCGTCTCTGACGAGTGTCTTCCAGTGCAGTGCGGAGAAGTGTATGTCTGAGAGATGCCGCTCTCGGCAGGCACGCAAGGCAAGGGACGACAACGATGTCGCAAACGCAGTCCCTGCCTGTGCTTCCATGGTTTCGAGGTGAAGAAATGATCCTATCATGTCGCGGATCTCGGCAGCTGTGTACGCCCGCAAGGGGTCGCTGAGGCGGAGTAAGGATAGAGTTCTAGCCACCAGGCGTGACAAAAAGTCTCTCAGATGAAGGGACGCGCCTGCCTCGGTCACCAGGACGATCTTAGGACTATATGGCGGGGATTTGTTCATGGCTGAGCGAAGCCAGTCGATGAGAAGATCTGTGACTTCGGAGGTGCTGCTGAAATCCTCGACGAAGACAAGGACGACCGCGCTGAATGACGCGAGCAGCTGATGATAGAGGGAGTAGGCAACCTCCTTCTGGCTATTTGCAGCGCATCTCATCTCATACCTCGCATAGTCGCCCTTGATCGGACCCCCTTGGATACGCGGAGCATCTCGAGAGGCATGGAGCTCGCAGTCGATCAGAAATGTCAGTGGTGACCCAAGGGTGCTGAGGGTGACAGCGCCTGATTGTCCCCGGCCAGAGAGCAAGGGGAAAGACTTAGTAAAAACCTGCCGCTTGGTTGTTCGTCCAATAGCCATCAAAAACTGCGGCTTTTCATGGCCTACTGCATCCAGCTCTTCATATGCTGCCAGGGTTTCTATAAGGTAAGGGCCTCCCAGCCCAGGAGCGCCCGAAGCCAAACTCAGCCAGAGCTGCGACGCAGACATGGCGTTCGTTGCTGGTGGTCAGGCCTGGTGTCACAGCGATCGGGGCGATTGCGGACGCAACTCTGAGTGCAATTCTCCGGAAGCCGTCTGAAGGCTGGTGATGCTGATCCACCTCAAGGAAGGCCGTCACAATGAACCTCTGTGGAGGACACTCTACTATGATATGGCGACCCTGACTGGTCCGCGCGCTGGTTTTATTTTGACTTTTGGCAACTGATTTTCAATGCCTTTTCGCGGATCAGATGTTCGATTGGCACGATCTCGTTGTATTGTCAGCAGGAATCCCCAGGAACACAGGGCTCAAGGCTGTGTCAGTCAGTGCGAGCACATTGTTCGGCGGCTGCGTAACGCGCGATGCTGTGGAAAGCACGAAGGCACGATTTTTTTATGCACGCACTTTCAAAAGTGGAAGAACATCGAATATTATTGCAAGGACATCTATACGTGAACATCCTCGTCAGCTGCCATTATCATCTGCCAGCGGCATTGGGCACGAGCGGCCCATGGAAACGACCACGTGCAACTTCAATGACTGAGATATCAATGGCACCTGTGTGGCCTCTGGTTAACGTACGTCTAGCTAACGGGAGATCGCCGTATCAGGCCCTGCTGATAGCTCCATTGCGTCCTTGGGCCAGGACCGGGCCACGTTGTCAGCAACGGGGACAGGAGGTTCCGCAGCAGGAGATTTCGCCCGCCGGATATGCCGGACGCACTGCCATACAACCAGAGCGCAAATTGCTACAAATATAGCGCTACCGACAGCAGCCCCGACCAGGACCTTGGTTGATACCTGTGAGGCAGACACGTGCCTGGCACTTGGCTCCGATGAAGGTGCCTCCTGAGACGGACTGGATGGTCGAGTCGAAGATGTTGTGTAGTACCCCGCCGAAGACGTCGTGAAAGTTATGGAAGGTAGAACTGAGGGCAAGCTCAGCGGTGCATCGATGGACAGAAATGGTTGGCGGTGCGTTCTGTTGCTCTGCAATTTGGCCGGAAGAAGATCTCGCCGCGTGCAGCATCCCAGAAAGGGCGGAGTGATATCGCGGCATGTCCACCACACGGACACGCCTTTTGCGTCTTCGCAGTCCTGGGCTGGAATCGCAGCGTACTGATTGGCTGAGAAGGACGACGGGACAAGCTCGTCTTCTGGGCACTGGCCAGACCCATTGGCACAGGGGTCGGAAAGGCAGCAGCCGACGAATTCCGTCGAATTAGCTTCGCAAACGTAGAACTGACCTTGGTCCGGGCAACGGAGGCCCAGTTTGCCAGGTGCGACGGCCATCGCGACTGCATTGACGATTGCTGGCTGATGCGGAGGCGAATGTGGATGGACCAGGTGATTTATCTCCATGGCTGGGGCCGGGGGTCTGGAAGTGAGAAGCGAGATCTAGCTGGCGTTGCCGCCTGGTCGTGCCAAGGATGTTGGGCGCCTGGTCGGCGCCTAAGCCTAAGGCAGGGCAGCGACCACGGCTGTCGTCGCCCCCTGACCACAGGTTGGACTACCTCTACAGCAGCCTTCTTCTGGCAGTCTGCAGAAGGTCGTTATCCACGTCCAGATCAGCATGATCATGAGCATGAGGATCGAATGGTGCGTCTATTGCTTCGCTGTCAAATAATGCTGGTTGCACCCATCGGACTCTAATTGTCCAGGCTATGCTATGTCAGCCTTGACTTCAGCAAAGTAGACTGGCACGGTCAAATCAATAGTAAAACGGCGCAAGGCGCTCTGATGTTCAATCTGTGATGATATGTTCTCCACAGTCGTTGTCTGCAGGATAGCTGCGGGGGTTGCAGTAGATCTGTGATCCCGTCAGTTTCGTCACCACACCGGGAGACCTCCCACGGCATACAGCGAAGTCGCACAGAAGGCACATCAGGCGGACTGTCGGCAGCCAATTCATTGCATCTTCTTTTCACAAATCAGGTCCACTTCAATACGCGGAGGGAACAACCTGAGCCGCACTCGGTCATTGCTTTGCCTCTGATCCTCACTCACTGGCATCAAATCAAGCAGGACCCTGCCAAGAAAGCTCACTGAAATGCAGACATGCTCAGAGTCATAGTCAGCGCTCGCAGTGGTGATCGACAGTACCAGGCCATTGGCACGCCACTCTGCACGATGCCGGCGCACTCGGGCACTCAGGGCTGAGGCAACAGAAGAAACATGTTACCGGGCTAGGAACTATCCCAGGCGTAATTAAAGGGACCAAAACAGCGATGCTGGACAGTGGCGTCGCTTAAAGACACCCGTGGAACATTGCATCATCTAGCCTTGACTACGTGCTGCACTTAGTAACAATAGTTGAAATCAATCGGTCTATTTGGATACCAATACGAACTGATTCAGTCGCTCTAGCCCGCTGAGCTCGGACGGTGGTGCGGACGAAAGAATGAAAAGCTGCTGCAGCGAGCGGCGAGTTTCACTTGTATGCTTCTAGCCTTGACTGGAAGTTTTCGTATTCTTTGACTTTTTCAATCGGCGGTGGGTAAAGTAGTTGTATTCAGGATCTTCCATCCGCGCCGGCACCTTCAATCTGTATTGGCCTTCTTCTTTCCTTTTGCCGGCTCGGAGACACTCCTTCAGCCACTCGTAACTGACAATGTGGACGCCTTTCCAATCTCTGTGGGGAATGCACGTCGTAAAGCCTTCTTTATCGGAGAGTTCACTCTGCGAAGTCACTAGGTGCGTGAGTTTCGGGTCGTCATACTTAAAAACACATTCGCCGTGAAGGTCTTCGATATGACGTTTGATTCTACTGAATTCGGACCACTCAGATGGCGCTGGATAGTTGCTGGTGAAGAGGATAGAACATCCAATCAAAGCGCGAAAGTGGCCCATGGCTTTAGTTTAAGTCGGGTTTCGTACGCCTGTTCGAAGAAGGACGAGCCACGACTGGTGACAAGGCCGATGCGGTCCTCAATAAATACTTTCTGTGAGGATGGCTCGCCCATTGGAATTCAATTTCGGAGTCGCGAATGTCAACTGCGTTTCTACTCCGTCCTGGTTTTGGGCATGCATGGTGAACCTGACCAGAATCGCACCTTAGCTGCGAGTAAGGGGTTGCCGAGTGCCAAGCTGTGGAATATTTAGAAACCAGGTTTAAGCAGAACCGAGCTTATTCCCATATGAACATGACGACCCATCATTCGATTCAGCATTGAAACTTGCTCTGTTTCTGATTGGGGCGCCGCGGCGAAGGATGTGGTGCATGGGCAAACAGACTCCACAGTGCAAAGTCAATTCGGGATTTAATACTGAGGATGAGCCTTTCCCGGCGCTCGTACTCGTTCACAGAAATCTACCTGACCGCCCTTACGTTTGAGTGCCCTGACGCTGGAGTGCCCTAACGCTGGAGTGCGTATTGCCGGTACGGATGGTTTGCTAGCGATGAACGTTCACAGCCCTTGCAGGCTAGCGAATAGACTAGATATCATGTTCCATTCCAAAAAAAAAAAAAAGAAGCCTGCACGGCTCCAGGGATGAAATTCTCACTCCTCATCAATATGCGAAATCCTCATTGAGTGATGGTTTTCATCTTCAGCCTCCGTGTACTACAAACCTCTTCTCGCGTGTACATTTCTCGTGGTGGCTAGCCTGCCTCATCATACGTACCATTCAGGTGATTCGACTAAGGTCGGCTCAGAAGCCGTCAGAAGCCGCACATCCGACTCTCGAGTGGGATCGGCTGGCCAAATCTAGTACCTACTCGCCCCGAAATAAGCAAGACGCCGTCTTTGTAGTGATCCTAGTTGTGATGCGTTGCTGCTCCTGGTATTCATCTCGGCCCCTTAACACTGGTCCTGGCTTGCAATCTTCCCTGCCGCCGGTCGGGTTCCACCGCTCTTGTACCGCCCTGCGTCATTTTCGCGTTTTGGGAGCGATTCAGAAGAATGGTTGTTCCGGTAATGTTGTCGGGCTTGCTCAAGCCGTGGAAACCCGTTGTCTTGTTGGCTGCGAGAGCATCCAGGCTCTGAACAGATGTACCGACTCCTAGCAAACCCACCCTCTCCATGGACTTCACGGAGGTGTCGCGCTAGGTTTTTCTTTGTGCCAATGGTTTTCAGACAATAAAGACAAGAAGATGGCCCATCAGTGCCACAAGCGGCGTTATCAAGGTCGTCGATCCTAAGAAAGTTCCAAGTCTGAGCGAAGGATAGGAATTGTAGACCGGGGTGAGACAAACGTTTGATGCGTACGGGAGTCTGAGGTTGTATGGGATCTCAGCAAGGACTGACCGGCAGCAGTTGATCCCGGTGATGGCGAAGAGCCTCTGCTTCCCTCGTCGGACTCTTGGGATCGGCGCATCGAATCGCCAAGTGGTCGATCAGGGGCCGGCGGGTATGGGATTACAGGAGTCAAGGATGGCCCGTTGCGCAAGGAATGCGGCTGTTGAGCATCTTGACGAAGAACCTTCGAGCTGAACGGAAGCGGCTGCGCACTTGGCCAGTACATAGTTCTTCCAAGCGGTTCTCCAGCAGACTTGGAAGGATGAAGGGTAATGGCTATCAAGCTGTTGGAGGACGCCGGTTCAAAGATACACTCGATGTTCGCTTTCCTGCACCTCTTACATGCCTCTTCGCTCCCAGACTGAAGCCCTTCACAACGAATCTAATTTCAAGTTAGAGAAGCCGTGTAGAAAAGGGACCAGGCGTCGAGCGGCCGTATGGAATGGACTAACCTTCCTCCTACGACAACGGTTGCAGGCAACCGTCGTCCGCTTATCCCGAGGAATCGCCACGACGCTAGAGAGAGTAAAGCATGGAGGATCGTCTGACGCAGCCAATAGAGCAGGGCCGTGATCGGGCCTGTGGAATCCTTGGTTAGACTGCGCTGGGTGGCTCATAGGGCCCGAAGTTAAGTATGGTGAAGGATGTTGGCGTGTAGAGATAGACGTTGGCAGAAACTCCAAGTTATCGTTGGCTTGGGGCTCTCCAGAGGCGTCTTCAACTTGGCCGCCTCTAAGACCACGTCCAAGATGATTGCCATCCTCATTGGGTGAGTGATCTCTTTGGTCTGGGGACTGGTCGTGTCGTTCTGTATTCCCACCTCTTGATTCATCGTTGAGGATCGCCGCTATACTATAGCTGCGACGGGGGCAGGCCGCCACAGGCCTCAGGGAGTGAGGTTGCAATTCGCCGTCATTGATTTGACTTTCTTTACTGTTGTCATCTAGTAAAGACCTGGAGCTGTTCGCGTTGGGGCTCGGATGCGTAGTAATCGACATGAAGCCTTCGGTCACCTCGGTACTGAGAGGTCGGGGCTGCGAGGACAGTGATGGGCCCGAGATGCCGTTCACTCGTCGACGTTGGGCACGCGGAGAGCATGACCGGTCCGACCCGTTTGGCCCGGGTCGCTTGCGCTTTAAAACAAACACCTCCTGGTGCTCGCTCGAACGGATGCTGTTGGTCGAAATGTGTTCATCACGACTGCCCTCATTTTCATAGCGAGAATCGGTTGTGGCATCGACTGTATCCTCTGAAGAAGCTCGAGGGGGACAGAATTGGTCGTTTTGGTCATGAAAGCCTGGCGTCCTTTCCGAAGACATTGTAGTAGGACAGGTTCAAAGAAATGTTGAGTGACGATGAGTGAGAGTGAAGTGGCGAGAAGGGATGGTGACGAGGAGTATGAGTAAAGTGAACGAGGAAGTGAGACGATGCCCCTTTTCGCGGGCACACCGGCCGGCTTTTATTGCCGCTAGCCCCCCAGGTGCACTCTTGTTGGGCGTGGATCAACTGCCCAAAACGGATGTTGACTTCTCAAGTCGGTATGACGAGTTCCAGTACCTTAGGCTTGCCAGGAAACAGCTTACCCATCTGTGCAAGGTCCTTGCTTTGCTTCTTCTTGTCTAGAAAGTCCTGAAGTACTTCCTCGAAGCTGCCATGGTCATTTTCCGTCGGCCATGTCTACTCTTTTCTGCCTAGACGACGTGACCTCCCACAGTAACACGCTTCGCAAGATAGTCTTGCTCAGCTTGACTCTGCTCCAAGAACGGCTGGAAGATCCCGGCATAGTTGAGACGGGTGCTTTTGGGACGACCATGCTATCAAGGTCATATGTTGTTCGAAAAAAAAGAATGGAAGCGGGCCCAGAGTCATCATCTACGCACTCCAGTGCTGCGCACTCTAGTAAACTCATCTTTATGCCCGTTTCTTCCTCTTCGAGCCTCAGTCCTTGGTTCTGCTATGTCGTTCTTGGTGCTATAAAACATATGCAAGTATGAGTATAGAGACTCATGCCATGACGTAGACGAGGTAAATTGATTCCAAACGTACCTATCCCAAGTGTTCTTCAATTGATGGAGGGAGCCAGCTAATATCCGAACTACGAGAAAAGATGAAAGGACGACAACATGGCGAGGTACGATCACAGCACCTACATTCAACTCCCTAAAAACATCCCCTCCCTCCACCGTCCGTCCGATTCAAGCTTGGTCCTTGCTCCGACGTCACTGGTGTCACCTATAGAGACGAAAGAATGGGCTCTTAGTTACCCACAACGCTGGCCTATTTGCCATGGCTTACCCAAGCTTAAAGCTCGGGGAGCTCAGACTGGTCATTGCGGGACCGTGCTCTCGCTTGCTAAACATATTTCGTTGATAGAGATGCGCTCGCAAGGCTGGCGGAGGTCGGACAGTACAACACAGGACAACGGCCGCCACGGCGACTGTCGGCAATTGAGGCATACACCGCCCGCCACGACCCGATTGCATTGGATGATCTCGTCTCGACGATTTGAGGAACTGCTGGCCAGTAGGTGGTTTAGCAAGTGACCCTTGTTTGGGCAGCCCGACTGCACCTGGGAGTTCATTGCAGCAGAAAGCTACGTGAAGCAAGATTACGAACGCAGCAGGGTAATCGCATGATTGCTATCCGTAGCAAAGCTCCGACGATGGCTGCTGCTGCATTGGCCTGGTGGAGTTTTGCCGTATTTCCGCTGTCTTCCGCGCGCATTTCTCACTCGAGTGCGCGTGCGGCCTACGTAGCTGACGCTGATACACCGGTCTTCATACTATTGACTGGCGCATTCAATAGAGAGCTTCATATGTGTGATGACCGGAGATGTATCCGGAAGCTTTGTTCCTACGGTGTGGGTGGGCTATTGTTGACCGAATAGACAATGATGGAAGCTGTCTGTCCATTCACGCTATCCAATGAATCCCCCCTCAGACTTGGAGTCAAGGGCACGGTTTCGAAATCCTTCAACAACTGGTACTGGATGTCGTTGTCGCCATGATCCTGTGCTTCATTGAAATCAGCCACAGAACGCGACGAGATCCGTGGGCTACGCTCGGAAGGCCCCGAGTCATCAATGCTCATGCTCATGATCATTCTCATACCATTTGCTGAGGTTTGGGGCCGGTTGCTGTGCCCCGACACTCGGGTATCTGCTACAGTCTCCGGACTTTGGGCGCGTCGGGGATGGCTCTCTGCCTTATCTGGCTCTTGACTATCCATACCTCACAAATTCGTGCTCTTGGGCTGGCTGCGATACCCGACCGGGCTGGTGATGGACCGCGGCGAATTTTCCTTGTCGTAGTCCATTGTATGTGCTACGTCGCTCCTCTGGCCCATTTCTTTCGTTTCAATAGCAGCCGGATCATTCCCTTCTGTGTCTGTGCTTTCTGAAGAGTAGAGGCGTGGCCGCCTGACTTGGTCGCGCGCCGAAGCTGCAAGCGGGGTGGTCTGACGAACGATCGCCTTACCAGTGCCATATTCGTCCGTTGACTCCGGAGACGCGAGATTATTAGAAGGTGGCACTGAGCTCCGCGATGCGGAGTTTCTGTACCGGAGCGGACTCGAGATGAATCGTGGTGATCCCTCATCGATGATGATGTGCGATGGGTTTCGTCGAGGTTGTTGGGTCGAGCATTACTGTTCACTGTGGAATGATCTGGTAGCATTCCGGGTCTCTGTAAATTGTCACGCGGCCGCTTGATATGACGACGTCGTGGTGCGTCTCGAATCTTTATCTCGGGCCACGAAGAGCGCCCGTGTTCGAATGCCCTTTTTGCTGTCAACGGTGGTGGGCAATCAGCCATCTCCACGTCATGAGATGAAGAGCGCGCAGACCTGATTGTTATTTCATCAGAATGAAGGTTGACAGTGGGAGAACGGCTTCCATTGCGATGCTGTGGTCCAGCACTGCGGTGGCGTACGTGACCGTCCAGGCTCACGTGCATCGGCGGCGCGCGCTCATCGACGCCCCATCGTAAGGTGCCGAAGAAAGAGGTGATCAAGTCTTGGAAGACAAAAGACGGTGTCAGATTTTTCCTTGTAGAACCTACCGGCTGGTTGGCAACCCAGAACCCGTCGTGTTGTAGGGCCAACAACGCCACGAGAGACGGCTTGCCGCATCGCCAATTCGCCGGCGTACTCATAGACCGCTGATCAACTGCCATAATGCCGCTCCACTGAGATAGCGAATTCGGTCTACTTTGTTCGATTCTACTATGACGAAAGCCTAATATATCTGCGCGGCGGCAAAGCGCCTGCACAAAGGCATCATCGACGCGCGCCGCGATTGCATTGCTGCCCACATTCGAAAGAGGGGCTTCGCGACTCAATCGAGGAAAGTGTCATAGCGTGGGTAGGATTAAGCCCAGGAAGGCCGCCTCGGCGCACGGTGGACCAGTCAGGCGAGTATAAACACCTTCTTCGCATTCTGAGACTGGCAACCGCGAATCATCCCAGAGCTCGCGAAGCGAACTGTACAGGGTCGGACGCTCAGCTTGAACCTCAGCGAAAAATCGCGGAGGACGGTATGATATGCTGGTTTCGGTGCGATCAGCTAACTCGGTGGCCTTGTCAGTCATGGACAGCGTGAAGATTGTCTTGAGGATTTTAGCGCCGATAGACATATATTTCATGTTTCCATCAAACAGCTCAAAGTTGCAGATGATTCCTCGGACCTTGATTATATTCCCCAGAAGGACATCTCGCTCTGCTGAGTCTGTGACGTGGCGGAACAGCTCGCCGTTGCTCATCTTTCGCTGAATAAAGTCGCGGTCGTCAGTGCTGGCGCATGGTGCTCTGCCTTGGAGAAGCCTGACGGACTGCAGGTCGCGGAGCGGTGGTAGGTGTGTCCCGCCCCCGAGAATCTCTTCCCATACTTGATGCATCCGAATTGAGGTACATCGCCACCATCTCGTCACAACGGGCCGCACTGATCTTCTGCCAGTTACCTAGCTTCAGCTCTGGCCACAGACCCTCGAAGGGAATTAACTTGACCAATGCGTCGACTGTAGCACAGTGTCCAAACAAAGCGGCCAAACATTTGCGTTTTGGCTTGGTCCGAATCTGGGCCTCCCAGGCTTTGCGGAGAAGGGGTTTCCCCTGGTGCCAATACTTCAACACATGCTGGCAAATCTCGCCATCGGTAGGGGGAAGACCCAGGCATGATTGGCTAGCTAGTTTCTCATAATATTGTCGTAGATGGGTAGGATCTGTTACTGGTTAGATTATCGTTCTCACTCGACCAGGGTTTCAGACCGAGATCAAAGCAGTGCAGACGAACGGGCCAGCATTCGTCGTTAGACCATGTGGCTGCGACGTCCAGGAGATGCCCGTTGCCGAAACATTGTATTGAAAAATCGCCACGTAGATGCAGATGCTTCCCGTTGGTAACGGTCTCCCGTAAGGCGGATTCGGACACCTGTAAAGACGCAGTGAGTTGCTCCAGGGCCTCCCCGCGATGCGGCCCCAAACCTGGAACTCGGCGGCACGCAATCGAACCCTGTCTGCTCCGACGTCGTTGAAATAGTTGACGAGCTTCTGGACATCACGAGGATCTTCAGTCTTTGTCCAATTATGTGGATCCCCTGGTAGTGGACGTTGGACCAGCGACTGGTGCATCCAGACGACGCCAACTACGTATCGGTCAAGAGAATCTGTCATGACGCCTACGATGGCGCAACACAGACAAAGTGGACGAGAAAGCCTGATGTCCAAACCAGGCTGTGCTGCAAAACATACCGTATCGACGAACACATGGGTAGAAATGGGCTGCGATGAACGTGCCGTCGTGAGAGAGAGACCCCCGGCCAGCCGTTGGCGCATGCCGCAACAGGATCGTCAATCCGAAGTTTGAACAGTGACATTGCATTTCGCCCCACAAGCGCGATCTGATCGACCGAAACCCACATCAAGCGACCAACTTTCGATACAAATCTTGGTATGGCTCGTGACTGGAACGACGCCAACGGAGGATAAGCGACAGCAAAGCGCCGGTCCCTTGGCCGCGCCTGATGTTGCATTTAGAAGGCTGGTGTCTGCCTCGCAACGTTCACATATAAGCGCACCCGCCATCACTCCCAAAGCACTTGATGCGCCAACGCATCTTCGCCAACAAACAATTAGCCTACGCTTACGCTTACGCAAGAAAGGCGTGCATCACGACCAGATACGTGGACTCAACACATCATGGCCCTGGGAAAGATGACAGTTGCGCTCGCTGTTGCCTATGCAATGGCAAAGTTGTAAGTACATTGGCAATCTAGTTACAGCAGCGGCTGATGCACGCTAGTCTGGACAAAGACAAGACTCTGCTGCCGGACCTTGACAGACCATATGAAGAACCGCGGTCACGTCGGTCCAGCCGACGCGAGAGCTATGCTTCCTCGTCGCGGTACTCTGCCCAGGCGCCTACGTCGCGACGACGGGGCCGGTACGACTGAATGAATATCGTGACCCGAGAGAGTGGTGTGGCGATGAATCGGCCGGTCCGTTTGGACGCTTGACGTGCGGATCGAGTAGTGTAGTGTAGAGTGACACGCGGGTAGATTGATCGCTGCGTCGTAGCATGGCACCCCAGGAGGAATGCAATACCTACACAGCGCATTGAAGTTGTCCTCTGATCGTGTGCGTTCATCGTGTGCATTCATCGCGTGAAGTGAAGGTCGCGTCCGGCTGGCAGTACGGTATTTGCTGGCAGGACGTTAGTGAAATACCGAACGGCAAAGATGGCATACGGACGTCGATGGCAGTGGGTAGCGATGATGGCGACGGGTGTGAGAGTCACGAATCCAAGAAGCACGATAGCAATCCACTCAGGCCTGCTCTGCTGGATGACGCGAACTAAGCATGAAAGGACCAAAGTCGAGACAAACAACAGCGTTTTCGCGAGCATTGCCTGAGCGCGCCGAAAGGACGGACATCGAAGTGGGAGGATGGTTAACCCTGAGGTCGTGTGGCAAAGGCCCGGGGTAGCTCAAGCGTCTAACAGCCGACAATGTGAGGACGTCGTCTGCCGTCGTGTCCATCCTGTCCGTGTTGGTACCAACGAGTGCGACTTGGGGGCCACAGGGTGATGCGATGACAGATCGCTGGCCATTGGCTCATCAAAAGTTCATCACTGTCGAATCACAGACCAATCATGGAGCGACCGTCCATCACGACTGCGGGGGTGAAAGGCGAGAAGCTCAATCTCAAATTAGGTTGCCAGCCACGCCCGAACCTGTTTGCCCATACTCAGCCCATCCCCAAGACATCCTTCCACGTCCTCGCTGTCCTGGCCGCAGGGGCTACGGATCACATGAGTTGAATGTCTCCGCGTCAGCCAAGGTCGCGTCCCCAAAGAAATGCTCGACAATGCCCCGCGTGAACAAGCCCATGGACCGCTTCAGTTTCTCCATACTCTCGTCAAACAGTATGGTAATGTCGATCAGGTTCTGCATTGCGCCGTAGGCACGAGGCAGCAGGCTCTGGAAGGCGGACGCAGTCTCATTCATGGTGGCCTCCATGCGGGCCAGAGTCGACACTGTGTCGTTCATAGTAGCCTCCATGCGAACCAGCCGCGTGTCGAAGTCTGCCCATCCTTTGCCGTCTGTCCGACCTTGGCTAGAATCAATTCAGGTTAGTCGGGCAAGCAGGGGGCGATGACAGGGATGGCGACCAGTCGCGGTTGCAACACACCTTCGGTGGGCCCCACACCGGGGCATGCGCCGCCGTTCCTCGCCATGGCAGCCGACATGGAGAGGGGTGAGGAAGGAGCGACGGCATTGACCGGGGTGGACGGGCATGTTGGCAGGGTGAAGTCCAGGTCGGGCAGGTCGATAGGGGCGGGATGGAACAGGGCGGCTGTTTCTGGGTCCAAATCGAGGAACACATCGTCCTGGCCATGCGAATAGGTAGACGGGAAGGAGTACAGGTTGATGGACTCAGCGAGGAGCGGCCCAAAGAGATCGTCTTCGCGTTGGACGGCCTCTTCGAGACGCATGTATTCCGGCCAGTGGCTCGTCTGGGACATGACGAGGATGTATATCTGGGAGATGTATCCGGTATCCGACTAGTGATCTGGTTCTGGCGGTGATCTGGCATCTAACAGGTGTAGGTAGTTCAGAGGCATACCGCGTGGCGTCTGGCCACCGCGGACACCTTCGTCTTATACGACCTGCTGGGGTCATAGAACGCAGACTTCGGCGAGACGTCGTCCTGCGGTGTTTGGCGGGGTTGGTGTGTGTCTGGCGGGACGGCGTGTAGTTGGAATGCATGTCCGACCCAACTGGCGCTTATCTGGTGCAGAGGGCCCCGTACCTGGCGCATCCGCCGCGGTGCGCGATTTGACTTTTGACGTCTGATAATTGCCATCTGACAACTGACGTCCGGCAATTGACGTCCGGCCATTAGCGGCCTGCGTCCCGGATCCATGGTGGGACATGCCTCGCCCACAATCAACTCTGGCTTATGACCGACAACGAACATGCAACATGGGACGGCCGCCAGTTGCCCTTGCTATATAGCTCGCAGGGCGACCGTCGCCTGTCGCGGCGGCGGCAAAGGAGGAGACGCTTGCACTTCTCACAACCTGCCACAAGCCGGTGCCACCCACAACCCAGTGCCCAAGACCGAAGGCCCCCCCACACCAAGACGATGAAGTTCCTCCTCCTTTTCCCTCTCGTCCACGCCGGCGTGCTGGCCCTGCACAACGGCCCCTGCATCTGCATGTCGAGTCCCGTCGTCGCCCTCGAGGCCGGTCGGTCGGTGGTGTCTGCTGAGTACGTTGGTTCGTTCGCATGGAGCGGTGCCGAGTGATGCAGCAGCGAGTGGTGCAGCAGCGAATGGTGCAGCAGCGAATGGTGCAGCAGCGAGTGGCGCAGCAGCGAGTGATGCAGCAGCAAGTGATGCTGTTGGTGTGGCCGTTGGCGCGATGTTGCTGGTGTGCTAGGGTGTGGTGTGTGGTGTGTGGGCTGTTGCTAACTGCGGCTGCTTCTAGTGTGGAGGACGCGCTGGATCGACGGTGCGGGGCCACCCTTCAGTTCGAGAATCCGGACTTCCTCCCCGTCAGCTACGCCTTCGAGGCCATACCCTGCTCGGGTCGCAGGGTCGCCAGCTTCGTGGTGCCGACGGGGGCGCCCAGCGGCGATGCACACATTACATGGTAGGATGGCGCACCTGCATGCCCACCTGGTCACGCCTGGCGATCGCGCCAGACGGACGAGACGGGCGACGAGACGGGCGACCAGGACAGGCGACAAGACAGACATCCACGCTAACACGTTTCTAGGCAATGCGCGGGATTACCGCCAACGTGCTCTCACGCCACGATCACCGGAGGCCGCGGCGACCCCAACCTGCCACTGGCAAATGTCGGCCGGATCGGGTGCGTGTCGGAGTCGGTGGTGACGCGGAGCACGCTGGCGACGATCGTGCGGTCGTCGACGACGTTTGTCTCGACGGTGCCGACGCTGGTGACGCAGACGACGACCGACTTTCGCGTCGCGTCGAGCAGCGCACCCGGCTCAGGCAGCGCGCCAGGCTCAGGCAGCACACCCGGCTCAGGCAGCGCACCCGGCTCAAGCAGCGCAAGGACCACGACGAGCACGGAAGGATCAGCATCCGAGTCAGACGGCGCGCCACCAACGGGGGCGACGCTGTCGGGGTCGGGGTCGCTGGCGTCGGCGACGTCCTCCACAGGGTTGCAGGCATCACCAACAGGGAGCCTCCCGTCGACCAGAACGGGGTAAGCTTCGGCGGGCGCATCGACGACATCGGTTGGTGCGCCCCTGGACGGGCAGACCACGCCCGGCGCGCAAGCGAGCGTGCCCGCGGCGGCGGACGAGTCGTCGTCGCTCTTCCAGGTCAGCATGGCGTCCGTCGTGCCATCGCCGGGGCTGACTGTGGTCGCCACTGTTGTGTCGACGCTGGTGTCGACCATGACCGTCGTCCAGACCGTGACGGCCAGCTGCTCCGCGAAGGCATGAGTGCGACGCTGGACCTGGTGTCTGTGACGGCAGGCCACTGTCATCGAACTGCCACTGCACCGTCGACAAACTATATAAGTTGTCGAACCGGCGTGGTCGGCTTTCTGTCCTGGCGACTGTAACGTTGTGATTGCATCTGGCGTCTTACGCAGCTATCTCTTGCTTGATCGTATCACTGTCTTTTGCTTCTTGCTGTCTTCTCCTCTTCGCCTTCTTCTGCTGCCCATCTTCCTCGCCCACTTCGCCGTCCTCTCCTGCCCATCTTCCTCTCCTCCTCCTCTTCTTCCTCGCCCTCCTCTTCTTTCCCCTCCGCGCCTTCCCTTCCATGTGGCTCATCTGCCGTCGCTCCGGCCGTCCAACGGCACGCGAGACCCTCGCTGTATCTGTCCGCCAGGCTTCCAACTTCTTCGTTTTGACAGACTTGAGGGAGACGGAGACAATACTCCGGGGGGCGGAACCTCGCAGTTCTTCCCGCCCGGGCCACACGCCCATCGCGACCCGTTGATGGCCATACTGCAGATGCTGCATCGCCTGGACACACGGGTGAAGAGACTGACCGACGCAAACGTCGATCGTCGAGTACGTGTTGTGGCACAGCGACGCAGGTCAGGTGTAAGAAGCTTATGCGGCAATAGGACATTCTGTCGATGGAGGGACCGATGGTGGCGCCGTCCACGCTGGAGGCACTGGACAGTGGCGTGCTGACGCCTCTATCCATGACCTCGCTGGAGTAATTGGCTGTTGGCGTTGCGCGAGGGTGGGTGTGATGCGCTGTGCGTTAGTGTCAGATAGTTTCAATACC
The DNA here is from genome assembly GCA_019188255.1 of Verticillium longisporum. Taxonomy (NCBI): domain Eukaryota; kingdom Fungi; phylum Ascomycota; class Sordariomycetes; order Glomerellales; family Plectosphaerellaceae; genus Verticillium; species Verticillium longisporum. Next base: position 834,592 of record JAETXT010000012.1, read on the forward strand.
CCTCCGGACCTGTTTTCCATGTCATGACGTTGCCGTGTACCATCGTCAGCTGAAGGATGGCTCAGCAAGCTCGTGCCTGGTAATTCCCGGCTTCGCCTGATCGTGCCTGGCTTTGCCTGTGTGCCTGGCTTTGCCTGGTTGTGCCCGGCTCTCGTGCCTGTTCGTGCCTGGCCCGTCCGATTCCCGAGGGCATGGCACGCTAAGTGACACTAGGACAATAGATCGTCTTGGCTGCAGATGAGGTGCAGACGAGGTGGGGGCGGCGTCGACCTGGTATTGGCACGTTGGTCGGTCCTCGATTGCAGCGTCGCATGAACCCTCCACCCCTCACCGTCGCTTACCATCTCCGTGCCCAGCACGCAATCGCCGATGACCCGGACGAGCGCCGGCCGGTCGAGCAGGCAGGCACGCATGCACGCATGCAAGGACGCCACGGCGGCAGGCCCAGCATGCCTGGTGGGTCGATCGCGTAGCCGCCCGGGCCTGGACGGTGACTGTCTATCGCCGGAGCAGGGTGTGCAGGCCAGCGTGCGGCGTGCGGCGTGCGATGTGCGGGGGCCGCGGCGGGTTGGCCATGGCTATAAAGCAGGCGGCATCAAGCGGCGGCATCAAGCGGGCGGCGTCCACAGCTGGCTTCGGCATCTTCGCCTTCTCGTTCTCGCAGCCTTTCATCTCATCCTGCCATGGACGACCCGCGTGTCCGAGATTTGTCCACGGGCGTGCCTCCGTTCCCGGGCGCGCCTCTGTCCCCAGGCGTGCGCCTGTCCCTACGCCGGTGGGACGAGCCGCACCCGCTGTATAGGCCGGACTACCACTATCTGTGCGAAAACCTGCGCGGCGTCATCACGTACTGGCAGCAAGAGTACGAAGACTTGCGCTTGGCGTCCACAGCGTACATCGACGGCCTCCAGGAGGAGATCCGCCGCTTGGCTTCCGAGCTGGCTGCCGCGAAGAAGCGCGACCAGGAGGAGGTCCGTCCGTCCGTCGTCTCGTGTGGCCGCATGCTGACCGAAGCAGGCGCGTGAACCAGCAGCACCTACGACACCGAAGGCAATGTGTGCTTTTCCGTGGGAGACGTAAGGGTTGTGTCTGAATTGGTAGATTGATAATGGACTTGTCATTGCAAATGCATCGCCCACTCCTGTAACATGGCCACTATTGAATTTCGCCCCCGCCCTGACAAAAGGCGACTGGCATCCCGCAAGGCGGTGCTTTACACAGCTGTGTCTAAATTAGTGTGTCTAAATTGGTGTGTCTAAATTGGATGACATGCAAATGCATCGCCGACGCTGTACTGTATTTAGAAGTGAGATTTATTAGCAATTTTTGCATTTGCCAACGGCTGCTAGTAACCAGGCCGCAACCGTTGCTGGTAGCTAGGCACTGGTCCGGGATGACCGGGCCCTCGGCGCGGATGCTTGGAGCGCCTGCTGGTAGCCCCGGCCGAGCAGCGCCGGTAACCTCGACCAAGGTCATACGTGCAATGCCGGGGTTTCTGGTAGCTGGGCGCGTGCCCAACTTTGCGCCAACAGCTGCCGGTAATAGGCCATTTTGCTGGTAGCCAACGGCGCGCCCGCTCGGGCTCCTGGTAACGGGGCGCGTGCCGCCGAGGAGCTGCCAGCAGCACTGTCCAGCCCGCTTGCGAACCTGCCATCGGAGCTGGACGCCAAGCTTGGCGCTGCTGGTAAGCAGCGATGGCCGCTCCTGGGAGCCGGACATCTCAGTTCATCTCAGCTTCAATTTCCTCTCCTCCTTCTTTATCACTGTCTACCTGCGGCGACCATGTGTTTCTACGATCAAGACGTCTGGACGTGTCGCCACTGGCAGTGGCGGCAGCGTCTCCAACCTTGCGCGCAGGCACAACACCAACGCCGACCTTGCCGTCTCAAATTGATTCTGACCGCACGGTTTCACCAGGCGCCGTGCCCAGTATGCCACGCCGTCCACAAACACGCGCATCTGCTTCGCGCGACAGAATCGTACATCCATCGACGCCGTGGTCGACCGGCAACCCTTGCCCGAGCCCGCTGGCAAGCAGACCAACTTCGCTCCATCATCGACCAGCTCGAACAACGCATCTCGAGTGAGAGCCTCATCGTGCTGTCTGACGGACTGAATGCCAACAGACCAAATCTGGCTGCCGCAGGCCTTCGAACGGCTGCTCAGCGCCACGCACCCGCCCGAGCACGCCCATCGGGCGGTCTTCCCTGGATTCAGCATGGCACCTTTGGTGGCCGCACTGGCCGGCTTCCTCCTTCCAATCGGTCTCCTGACCAGTCTTCCGATCAGTCTTCCGACCGGTCTCCTTCTCTTGGTCTGCCCTCGATCGACCAGCATAACCTTCGTGGCCAGAGTCGGGGCGATGCGGGGACCGTGACAGATGCCAGCTTCATATATCGTCCTCCCCAGGCCCGCTTCGTCTGCATCCAATGCGGGAAGGAATTCAATCGACGGTGTGTCGGGGAGAAGCATGTGGCCAATCGCCACGATACGATCCCACCTAGAGAGGCAATCCGGGAGACAGATGGAGTGATTCTGGTATCTGCAGCTGGGTAGGCGCCTCCCCTCACCTACCGTCGGCGCCTCGTCGTTGGAGGGTTCCAGATATTGCACCGGAGCAGAGAGAGACATCGCGGAGCCTCTAGGCACTATCTTGAGATCAAAATACTTGTTCACCTTGCTTTCCACCACTCTCCGTGTCCATAGTCCTTTGCTCTTCTTTCTGCAGGTCAGATGAACAGTCCATTCGGGCGCCTCGGCTAGAAAATACTGCTGGGCATGGGTGCGCTGCCACTGGGGAACCTCGATGCAATGGCCATAGAAAAGTCGGAAGAAATCTAGTAGACGTGGTCCTCTCTCGAGCGTTTTTTTCATGTGTCGCATGGTGCTTATGCAACGTGTGCCGTCCAAAATCCACTTTGTCATAGTCGTCGTCAAGGTCGCCTTGTGAGCTAGAAGAGACACAGCGACCTTCAGATACACCGGCGAAGGTTGCGTTCTAGGTGATAGAGCATAGGCCAAAGCAGTGTGGCCGCTTTCATCGGGTGTATCAACGAGGACGCCTGGCAGGGCCAGGAGAAAGTCGACGGCCGTGGGATGGTTCCGAACCAGATGCGTCAAGAGAGGGGCTCCGGAAGAACGAACGATCGCGTTTGGGTTCGCTCCACGTCCCAAGAGCTTGCTGACCAGGATCTTTTTGGTATGCGAAGTCTGGCCTTTCGTTTGAAAGCAGGGCATTGGTATAGTAACCCGAAGAGCTGGGTCGTAAGCGAAAGGCACGTCAGATAACTCGAGCGCGTCGAGGATGTGAAGAGCAGCGGTGAACCGGCCGGCATGGCAGGCGTACTCCAGAATAGACACTTGTATGCCGCCATGTGGCACCTCCTGCATGAGGTCGGCACCACAGAGGATCAGCTCAGATATCATCTCGTCATCGGCGAACGGCGAGCGTATGGCGTACGACAACGGCGTGTAGCCGCAGCTGTCTCTGAAGTCGACGTGAGTGCCATGCTGGCCAATCAAAAGGGCAGCCACCTTCTGTAGGCCCATGGCCGCCGAAATATGGAGGGGGTTGATGTCGGTCAGATGCGGCGAAGAGCCGTGGGTGCCGGAAACGAGGTTCAGGATGCGAGACGTCAGCATATGGTGTGGATGAAAACCATGCTGCAGCAAGTGGAGAACCACGGTATCTCGACCCTCTTCGACGAGAAGTTCGAGGCAAGAGATTGCAGCAGATTCAGGATACATGTCCCTCAGTTGAGATTGCGCCGAGAAAAAGCGATCCCGGTAGACCATTTGCGGTAGGCGTAGGTGTTCGAATTCCTCGAGGAAATCTCATGTTGCTTTCGTAAATCCGCGCCTGCCACGATAGCCTTGTTCAGGACCGAAATGGCGACATCGTCTTCTTGGCAACGCGCTGCCCAGACGGTGGACGAGGCACGCGAGTATCGAACGTCGTATGCCTATAAAAAGGGGGTATAGGCATCTAGCAGCTGCTTGCAGCTTCGTAGGAGCGCCGACGTGGACGTTGGGCCACAGCGGCTGATGATTCCGTTGAGGAGCTCGGGAGGGAGGCGACATAAAGACCCGTGTTGGACGACGGTGCCGTCAGAAGTGAGCTTGCGGGAGCCATTGGGTGTCATGCTGGTCATAGCGGATGCCATGTGTGTCATCTTCGCCATGAATGGTATGGTCAGCGGTGTGCTAGTGGGTGAAGACCGTGTGGGCGAAGAAGAGCTCTAGAGGGAAGAATAGGTAGGGGAACCATCCTGGTAACAGGCATGCACTGCAAAAGGATACCAAGTCCTTTCATATACATACATGTGCCACTTGGCCTCCGGACCGGCCGGCAGCCACGGCTGGCAGCCTCACATGGTGGCACAGCTGGAAATTATGGCCAGGCCTAGATGCGTCGCGACTTGATTCGAGAGACGGCTACGTCCCCGATGGATCGTCCAACGTGCGCCGTAGGACGGTAGCGGCCCTAATTGGCTGAGTGTGGAGGGCTATGGGAGGTAACGGGGGGGGTGGAAGGGTGACAAGTGGAAAAGTCAGGAAAAGGGGGGATGTATGGGGATAGTGATGCCGCTTCCTTGACGCCGCTTCCATGACGCCGCTTCTGTGAAGCCGCTTCTGCTTCCGCCTAGGCCAACGAGCCACAAGGAATAGACGACAAACTCGATCATGCCCTTTGGCCTGTCGTGCGGGACTGGTGTGATCCGTCCGAGTCGGCCTCGCCACTTCTGCCTTGACCTGTGCTGGCGCCGAGCCTCTGCCGCCTTCCTCTGCGTTCCGACGATGCTCCTTGCCGAGATACGTCACAACATGGCCACATCGCACCAACCCTCGAATCATCATCCAGGTCGCGGCCTGGCTACTCCGCACGAGTGCCTTGGGAGATGCCGTGCTTGCGTCTCGTGCTCCTCGAGAGATGCCGTGCTGACGTCTCGTGCTCCTTGACCCCAGCCCTCGCTCTGCGCCATGCCAGACGATCCCTCACGCAGGTGGCCAGCACGCCATGGTCTATAGGGTCTGGACTACACGCCGTCTACACGTCCCTTGTTACACGTTCCTTGTTTTTCCACATCGATGCGCATGCTTTGGTTGTGTTGAGGGACTACGCGAGACTATGCGCGACTATATGGCCAGTGGCAAGCAAACAGTATAAATTGGGACTCGTTCCACCCGGTTTGCCGTCTTCATCGCGCCCGTCATCTCTGCTTACCTACATATCTATACAAAAGTCCCTCAGTTATACCCTGCACAAAGGCCTCGCAACATCTCTTCCCTCTTTCAACCACCCCTTGCTTTGTGGTGGCTCAGGTCCGTCCATATCATTTCTCTAGTCCTTCTACCACATGGCTACTCTACCGCCGACTCTCCACCCTGCCTCCCTGGATATGGGCGTGCCCGCCGGTCCGCTGGGAGAATGTACGGCCGAAGCAAAACGATTTGCCGCGGCAGCCTTGATTCAGATGCACGATGCTGGAGACGCTGGGAACGCTGGGAACGCCGCCGAACCTCCTCAAGAATATCTTTCGCCAAGCATCATCCTGGACAACGAGACGCAAGACTCGCAGGCATGTTATGAGGGGGATACGATATTGTCTGCGGCCCAGGCGTTGCATGACGCATCGTGGGCCAGCCTCACCACACATGAGACTCCTTTCGGCCTGACGGACTCCATGCAATGCGGTGCTTGCAGCGATGCGGCATTCGCTGCGGCATACGCTGTCAGCGGCATTTGCCTGTGCAGCAGCGATGGATACGACGCGCCAGTATTACAGCAGCGCAGCTGGGACATCGTGGACACTACGCAGCTGGACTGTTCGACACCACCAAGCACAGAACTCACTCCGCCTGATGTCTGCCTTGCCGAAAGGACTCTGGATCTGGACATGGAGCCCTTGGACGCAGCGTCCCTAGAGGATGCGTTTGACGAGCTTGACGCAAGGCGACGCGCTGAGCAGGCCTCGGGCTCGTCTGTCTCGCCAACATCACTAGTCAGCACGCCGGCGACGTCAGCCGATCGAGGTCTGCTCTGTAACGGTTGTGCCGCCCCTCTATCCAACGATGGCCGCGCATCATTGTCGTTGCCGTCATCTCTGCGGCGGCGGCCGCCGTCCCCACCACCGCCCCTAGCGACTCAAGCAAGGCGACCACTACGGAGCCATGGAAGGCCCCGTGAGGCGCGGCAACACGACCCGCCCGCAGCGGCGAGTCAGTGCGTGGGACAAAAGATGGGAGGGAAGCCGCAACCAAAGACGCAGCAAAGGAAACCGGGCAGGGGGTCAGTTCAAGAACGGCAGGGAGCATGCAAAAAACGACGACGCTCGTCGAACCGACAACGCACGCCACAGCAGCGCAGAGCCGGTGAAGAGTTTTTCCTGGCATCGGCAGCTGCCTTCCAAAGGAACAGCAAGAAGCTCGTGTTCACACCTCAGCGAAGAAGTCATGTCTGGGTGTCCGACGCCGGCCTGGAAAGGGTCGAGCTTGAACCCGGAAGTATCACGGAGACACCGTGCTGGATGGACGTCCGCCCGGGCGGCGCCGCCAGCTATGCTGTCCGGCTGTCTTGGCACGCAGATCAAGAGGTTTTCTGCGGCCGGGACGAGATTCGCGGAAAGAGGCTGGCGATCAGTCGCGAGATGGCACACGACCTGCTGCTCGCCGTTGGGGAAAGTCATCCGTTTGATTATGAGGCTATCGAGCTGTTGAGTGGAAGCCTGACGGAGTAACGGATCATACGGGCCTGGGCACCCGCCAGCAATCTCTTGTAGTCCCGTGCGGACGCTGAACTTGGTATTCGGCTAAGCTTGATATTCGGCTTAGCTTAGTATTCGGCTAAGTTTGGTATTGGGCTGAACTCTGTATTTCTGGGCGAAGGTCACCAGAAGTGCGCGTTATCTGGTGAAGCGTCACAGGGCAGAGACGTATAGCTCTGTATGGACGACGACCACAAGACTCGCTGTATTTCCTTGCGCATTCTTCGTCATCTTCGTCGTCTGACATGTATGCAATACCTGTTCGTTGTTCGCATGCTGCTGAGTGTCCGGGATGGTCCTGACTTCATGTTGGCGCGTAAGCAGTTGAACTGATATCCACATCCATCAAAAACACTCTCTCCTTCACAGGGATCATCAATTTGCTGGACAGAAGCTACCAAGGAGCAGCACCCATTGAGTCTGTGCCGAGTCTGTGCCGTGGGTTCCTTTGCATGCTCGTTTCTCTGCAGCTGGCTGGCATGTTAATATGCCCCGATGGGGAACGGCCACAGGACGGCAAGACAACGACAAACAACCAGGATGGTCACGGTAGGCAGCATCGTTAGACAACTGCATCAAGGAGAGATGCCAAATGAAGCTTCTTGCGCTATGACTACTGACCCTCTCGCCATACTATGTCGACTCCTCGCTCTCCACATCCTTCGACATGACCTCACCGCCGGGGTGATCTGTGCCCCCACCAGAACTATACCTCGAGAACGTATACCAGCCTTCGTCAACCCGGTCGTGTTGCTCTATACATTCGGTCAACCACTGACAACTGACTATCCAGAGAGGTTCCCGATCGGGCCGCAGAGCATGCCTGACGACCCGCTCGACGAGAGGGCCAGACCGATCGAGTTCTTTCTCTGTGATGCAGAAGTGCGTCAAGATATTTGGCCGTATATCAGTCCTGTGAGTACCGCCTAGCCTGACAATGGCGTTGCGCACGCTGTCGTAGCTCTCACTGCCTTTGGGCAAAGGGAAGCTGCTCGTGAACGCGATGACGCAGCCTGTGAGCGGAGCATATTTTGGATTCCGCCGCGTACTCAAAAGATAATGTGACACGGGCAGAAACTTGCCTTGGTCGTATGATCCTTGGAGCCATTCAAAAGGAACGATAGCCGCCCGCAGCTGCATGGCTCGGAAGGCATCCTCGTGCAAATATCGAATGCGGTGGTTCGTAGAACACAAGAGATGCGTCGTTTCGTGAACCTGCTCATGGTAGCTCCCGCCGAGCCTATAAATCCAGGTCTTGACCTTCTCTAGAGAGATCTCATTAGGCAGTGGGCAGCTCACGGCGATATTCAGTGCCGGAAACATGTTTAATTGGTGCGGGAATGTTAGTAGGCCATGGTCTGGCAGTCGGGCAGTCTTCAGCTGGCAGGCTGGCAGTCAGGCCGTCTTTGACGCGCATTCGCGACAAACCCTCCTCTTGTAGACAGATCGCTGTGCAGAAGCAGACATTCTCTTGGCCCTTATGTTCGCCGCAAACCCATCACGCAGAAGTGTGTTTCGACCATGGCCTCTAAACGACGAGCAGGAAGTCAGTCGTCATCTTCCAAGATGAATCTAGCGGCTTGCGCACGCGGACGAATGGTGAAACGCCGAAGGCGAATTGAGCGATTAGACCCGGCCCGCCGAGCGGACAAAAGCAGGCATTGGCCGACCGGGCAGCGACAGTGAGCGCACAGACCACGTGCTGTCTGATTCGACTTCAGATCGGAAGCGCGGTGGACGGCATTGTTCGTAATTTGCTTGTCAAAGTTAGGCTTGTACTGTCATGCATTTATTTTTCTGCTCTTTGAGGTGTGTGGTGAGGCGCGGACGGTATGTGCCTTGCAGTCAACAGCCGGTCAGAAGCACACAGACATTCGTAGCGCAGAGCAGGACCGTCCACGCGTCATGAGTGCCCCCTTCCGCTTGTCGTCCACGAGGCGAGAGGCCAATGCTTCTGAGGTCCGGTCAAGGTCATGATTGCCTGTCCACTTCCGCAACAGGTGAGCATGCAACTCACAAAGCTTTGGATTCAGTCGCTTGGCGGGACCTATCAAAAGCATGTCGGCTCGACAACGACGCACGTTTGCATTGAGCCGAGCCAGTACTATTCCTCGAGCCACGATGTCAGAACGGCAAGGGCGAGGAACATCGTTCTTGTCACTCTGGGCTGGCTAGAAGATTCTTACGCCCTGGGCAGGTTCGTGGATAGTTGCGACTACGACCTTGCTGCATTGTGTGCACACGCCGCTCCGTTGCGGGGGTGCGTGATTGCTTTCACATCCAGCTATCCGCGATCTCGTGGCGTTCCTGGTTTCAAGCTTGTCGAAGAGAATATCGTCAATCTGGGGGAATTTGCGATCAGGCTAGCGAGCCTATCCACACCCTGACACACCTTTGCGCGACCGAGGAGGAGATTCGTCATCAAGGCATTTACGTGAGAAATGTCCTCGATCGGGCGAAAAGCGATGAGGACAAGGCCTTCCATCTCGTCAACCACCAGTGGCTTGTGGAATGCCTGAGGCAGGGAAGAAGGGTAGAAGAGGACCTTGATGTCCTGTCGCTGACCTGGTGATGAACATGGTGACTCGCGAAGTAGACGCGGAGAGGGCAAAGTGGAGGGAAAAGCAGGAAGACGGGACGTAGAGACAGGGCGAGCTGAGGATGACTGAGTATAGGGACATCACAGCCGAGAACAAGAAAAAAGACAAGAGGAAAAGAAAAGTCAGGACTATGGAGGCCTATGGTCAAGCTGACCAAGCGCCATGCGCCTCTGTGGGTGCCACTGCTGTGTGTGAACCTACTGAAGGTCTAGTCCTCGAGATAGGGGCGACCAGATTCACATGCAACCAAAAGTGCTGGTACGTCAGGTCAGCTTCAGAGCAGGACCACGAATATCTCTCTATAAAAGGCGGCTGTCCGCAGCGTACACCAGCTTCCGAACAGAACTTGATTTTCTAACTTCATACCCTCGCCAACCAACCTCTGTGATTTCGATATGCCGCCCGACCTACCAAGCTTTCCCATGTCCGGTTCGATCAATCCAGCTTTGACGACGATGAGCCACGAGCATGGCTCGCAACCCAGCCCGGCTCAAGCAAGCTCGTCGACCGAGAGGGCAAAGAACATAGAGGCAGGCAAAGAATACCAAGACGTCTCAACAGCGCCAGAAAGTACACAGACCGCGCCTGACATAGCATTCCAATCCGCCTTCACATGCAGGACATCTCTCCCAGCCCAGAATGCGAGGAGACACCCTCATGTCTTTCAATCGAGCACTATCCAACAACCACTGGCCTGTCCGGATTCCTGGCCAAGCGAAAGGGACCTACGGGAGATCGGCATCGAAGACGAAGAGATAAACGGAGACTGGATCGGTCATGACTTTCCGCTCCCCACGGCCACTCTTCCTTACGCAGGGGAAAGTGTCTACTGCGAAGGAGAGCAGAAGCTTATTGACGACTGCACCCGCTGCACACTCGCCTGCCAGAAATTTAATAGCGTTATGGAGTGCGTATCCGGCGTAGTACCCACCACGCTGGTGCAACCGATACAGCAGTTCCTGTATGGCCAGATCATCTTTCCATCATCCGGGGGCTCTCGAACGCAACGAATCGAGATGCTCGACATCGTGTACCAAGCTTCACAGTCGAGGCCCCATTCCATTGCAGGTACGGATATAACATCACGATTGGAGAACATGTCACAATCGGACAGCGATGTTACTTTGACGATGGCGCACGAGTAACGATCGGCGCGAATTCCACAATTGCACGTGGCGTCCAAATCATCACAACAGATGACCCTGGCCAGTGTGATAGACGTCTAGGTGTTCACAGGCTGGCGAAGAGCAGGCCCGTCATAATCGAATCGTCCTGCTCCATCGGGGCCGGGGTGCTCATCTGCCCCGGTGTGCGCATCGGTGCAGGAAGCATCGTTCTACCTGGGACCATTGTCACATCGGTAGTGTCTCTCCTCGAAGAAATAAGGTCTCTCATTGACTGTCTACAGGACATCGCGCCTGCAGCTTTGGCTTTCGGAAATCCCCAGCAGTCTGCCGGTGTGCCCCCGCAGGTACCAGAAGCGCCCTGCTAAAGCGGGTGGGTGAAAGCTCTCCCGCCAGTGGCGCTTAGAAAATGCCCATCACTGGGTGAAGAAGTCTTCGGGGATAGGAATCGGGTGCGTAAAGTGAGGATGATGAGTATTCCGCTACTGCTGCTGCTGCTGCTGCTGATAGTAGCCATCATGGACGCGGGATATCAGTCAAGCCCTAGAGGCGAAGACAAGCACTGTAGTCTCTAATTATGAAGGAGCTCACGTCGAGGCCGGCACCTCCCGTCCGCAAGATCAACGAGACATTCATGTTTGCCAAGACTCTTTGCGGAAAGGAAAGGCGACGTCGCCGGGGAGAAGCATTTCAATCAATACACTGGAGTTGTCACTGCTAGCCATGTACGTTGTAGACCGCTTCCACGCGGTCCTTGCTCGTCAAGTCGATCAAAGGAAACGACAATTTCCGACGAACTGCGTAGCGCTCCGTACGCTCAGTTTCGCCATGGTCTTCATGGATGGGAGCCAGAGCATCTTCACTTCGTCCACGGATATGTCCGCCTTGACTCCGGCCCGGACATCACTCCATTTGATCCACATGAGGTCAAATTACTGGCGCGGTTTCATGATTGAGCACCGTCACGTCAAAGGAAGCTGCATATGCGGCGATGGCCATATCCAGCTGGAGTATTATGGCGTAATTGCATACCAATATATGTACATCATGCGCATCCTCACAATGGTCTGGTACGTTGCCAGGATCAGGTGAAAGCACCGTACGCAACCCGTCATCGACAGATTGATACTCAAGGAAGGCAAACAGACGAGCGGTAGTCAAATGTTGCCTTATGCTTCAGCTGATGAGGTAATTGAGGAGTACGCCATCAGCTAATCTTTTCTCTAGAATCACAACTCGGGTTGTCTGTGTCTTCGCCCTCGTCTTCATCCTCGTCCTTTTTCTCGTCTTCATCCTCGTCTTCGCTCTGGTCTTCGCTCTCGTCTTTTTTCTCGTCTTTTTTCTCGTCTTCATCCTCCTCTTCGCTCTCGTCTTCATCCAGTCTGTCGTGTATGTACGGACCAACGTCTACTAGAGACCCCTGTTGCGAGCAGGCGTCTAGCCAATCATGGTTGACAAAGGAGACGTTGGGGAACCGCGAGAAGACAGCTTGTGGGAGCTTGTTGTAAATCGCTGGTGAGGCCACAAGATGAGTAGTATCCGTCGAAATACTAGGTAATAATACCCCTCCAAGATGACCAACTTCTTCCACGAGCTGCGCCTGGGTCAGATAGGGGGACTTGTCGGCTATGACAATGCCACAGTTATACAAAGGCCTTCTGGGGTCGAATCGAGTAGCAGTCGTTTCTTCCTCACTCTCCTCACTCTCTTCCTCAACTTCTGCCTCACTCTTGCCTTCCATCTCTTTTTCGACCTCTTTCATCAAGAGAATGTCGAAACTACCGAGTAAGACAGCGATATGACCACAGTATTCCATACGCTGTGCCTCACTCTCGCTCTCTCTCTCTTGCTCGACCGCTGTCAGCAAGAGAGAGCGGAACATACCAAATAATGCAGCGATAGTATCACTGTATTCCACACGCTGTGCCTCACCCTCTTCTTCACTTTCGTCCTCACCTTCCTGACTCCCTTCCTCACTCTCTTCGTCACTCTCGTCCTCACTCTCTTCCTCTTCTTCACTCTCTCCTCTACTCTCTTGTTCACTCTCTTCTTCACTTTCTTCTTCACTTTGTTCTGCACTCTCTTCTTCACTCTCTTCTTCACTCTCTTCTTCGCTCTCTTCTTCACCATCTTCTTTACTCTCTTCATCTTCCTCACACAGGACCCATCGTTCTTGAGAAAGGTGATATTCAAGGGGGTCCAGAAAATAGCCCGCCTGATATGAATCCTCAAGCCAGTCGAAGGAGACAACAGACCCTCCCTGCTGTTCTATCTCGAGGCTGGTATGATAAAGATCTCGATATAGATCCTTAGAGATGCACAAGACGGTAGCCGTCGCGAAGTCCCGTTTGTGGAACGTCCCACCTAAGCTTCGGATCACCCGTTTGACATCCTTGAACGTCATTTCAGCGGGTAAGGGGTAGCTGATTGCAACGTTGAAGGTCTGCGTCATGGTGATATGGTGTGCTGTACGGGGCTGGATACGGTGTGGTTGCGTCGATCGCGTCTGAACGTGTGCCAGTTGTGTCTCAAGTGAGCCGTGCCCCGTCTCTTATACTGGTCTGCCACCAAATAGGTGTGGATGCGTCATCTGGCCTGATCTACATGTCTGATTTCGCATGAAGAGCTCAGGGTTTGATGATTCATTTCTAAGAGGTCAATTCTCGGATTCCAGGTACGCGCCTGCTCGCTAGTCAGGGGACTTTGTCCTGTGTGTCCTCACAATCAACTTTGAATTCGAAGTAGCCTCTGTCACGTGGTGTTATGTTGTCGGAAGCGAACATTGGACACCGACAAATGGCAGTCGCGCGACCAGCATTCCATTCTGGCACTGAGGTGGGGCCGTCAGCCAGCTGGGATCGTCATCACTTGTGATCGGCCAACACACGGTGTCACCATCATTGGTCATTGGTGTTTCATACAACTACGGGGAGTGGTGGAGTATTGCCACATCAGACTGTATTGGGAATCATAGTGTACATACGCCATAGAACTCCAAAACTCCTCGTGGTCAAGTGGCTCACCACTGAAACGTACAGATACAACAAGCGCCAAGCTTGCGCAAGAGGAAGTTACACCTGAAAGCAGCGGTTCGCCAACGAAAGCAGGGCTTGTTTCCGACGTGATGACTCGGTCCCGTGTGCTGCCGTCTCGGCGGCTTGAGCGTAAGACATGCCCATGGCAGGGAAGATCTCAGGCTGCTGCTCACATGTCGTGCCTAGCATGTCGCCTTCCAGAAACATAGATGGGAACACTGTGTCTCCCATGTTGACAAAGTCGTAGTCGTTGAACATGGGAGCAGTCTCATCTGTGTCCTTCCCGCTGCTACCACTGGACAATGGGCCACTGGACAACGGGCCACTGGACGACGAGCTGCTTGCCAACATGGTGGCCAGCGGCGCCTGAGGCGACACAGACAGCTCTCCGTCCAGGCTCGAATAGGACTCCGCACCGTCGCTCGAGCTGCCCGAGAGACAGGTAAAGTAGGACGACGGGGGATCCAACTGCCGTGACGACCAAGTCAGCCGCGTTGGCTGCGTCGCCCGCGTCAGTCGAACCGGTCAAGTCAGCCGAAGCGGCCACCGCAGGCGGGCTGCTAGGTGCTGGCGTTATGGCGTGCCTGGCTGCGACCGTCTCAAAGTCGTCGGGGCCCAAGATGGTCTTTTGCGCGACAGGAGACGCCGTCAGGCTTCGGATGAGACGATGCTGAGGCTCGTAGGCCTCCAGGTGGCCATTGTGGGCGTGTACCAGCACGCCCACGTAGGCTTTGTAGGAGCGGTAGAAGGTGTCCGACTTTTTGAAGATGCCGGTCTTTCGGTTTTCGAACCCTTTGCGAAAGTCTTTGTTGCTCTTCCCGCGCGTCATGGTGGAAGAACTGGCCTCGTACGGAGACAATCCACCGGGGTGACGCTCAGTGGTGGACAATCAATAACAGAACCCGGCTTGAAAGAACCCTGATTGCTGCGAGCCGCTTCTGCGTTTTGGTTTCTTTGGACTTTTGCCTTTGGCCTTTTCCCTTGTGACACAGGGACGAAGGGAACGAGGGAGGGTCGTTGAATTTATGCCGCCTGCGGTAATCCCGTCGGCAGCATTGCAAGTGTTCAGGGGCCTACGCTGTGTGGTTCTATTTTCGTGGAGCCTCCTCGACTTGGGGCGACTGTATAGGCCCGGCGTCTAGAAAGCAACGCCGTCGCACGGCCCGGTTGGTGTTCAGGTCCGGCCTCCGTCTTTTGCAATCTCACATCCAGCCGCCGAAGCAGGTCCGCCGAAACAGGCGAGTGGGGCTACGGGCGCGGCAACACGGCGTTTCGCATGGGGGACCGGCGCACGGGACTGGTCAGGCGGACGTCCAGGCCACCGCCCGTCGTTGCCGCCCGTTTATTTTGAGCAGGCGCTGGTAGCCTCCAATCTTGATGCCATTTTCGACATTATAGGTAACGGCCAGCGCTTGCGATCGGCGCTTATCCATCGGAACGGCGTACGCGCCATGTCACAGAGGGCGCCTGGGTGAGCCGTCTTGGATCTCATCTTGACATCAATTGCGGGTTTGATCCGTGCTGTCACGGGCCCTGGCGTCGCTTCAATTGCTTTGTCAACTTTGGCATCTCTCCCACCTAGCACACCACCAAGCACGCATCAAGCGCCCCATAGGCTCTGATGTAGCCCCTTAAACCTGGATCATGCCCGGGCGGCGACCAGGCATCATTCGGGCGTTCCTCAATCTGCCCATCTGCCCGTGTGCCCTTTGCCACTTCCGCTCCTCGCCCCTACAACACTGCCGACTGCGACAATGGAGGCTTTGCACTACTACATGCTCTCTTTCTACATCCTCATAGTTGCACACCTCGTAGCCCGCCCTCTGCGGCAGGCCTTTTCCTACGTACGCGTGCTTTACGCCCAGCATCTGGCCTATCCATTGCTCGTCCGCCGGCAGCACTGGACGGGCGCCACCCGATGGGAGGCTCTGGCCGTCCTCTCGTACGCTGGCGTAAACATCGCCCTTCTGCTATACCCTTTCAGTGCCCTGCCCACGCTGAGAGAGGTGGAGAGACGAGCAGGCGTGGCTGCATTCGTCAATCTGGTCCCCCTCTCCATCGTCATTCGAACGAACGTTCTCACCTCCCTGTGCAACGTACCTCTCGGTACCGTCAACCTCGTTCATCACTGGATCGGCAGGGTCGCCATCGCCCAAGCGTTGATCCACGCTTTCATGGTCCTGGCTCTGCGGCCGAGGCCTGGTGCCGTTGTCGCGTCGGGATACATCGTAAGTGGCACTTGTCGCTCGCCGAAAGGCGCTGTACAGAGTAAAGACTAAGATCTTGCCAGGGACTCAGCACGCTGATGCTCATTCTGCCGTTGTCTGTGAGTGTAGCACGTCGGCGTCTTGGCCGCTACTTCTTCGTCACCCACCTCGTCCTGGCAGTCTCGGCATTGGCCGGCCTGGTATGGCATGCTTACCTTCTGCCCGTGCTCGTAAGCCGTGCGCTCATTACGGTGGGATGTTCTTGCTGGATTGTTGCGGCTTGCGTTCGCGCCGTCTGGTGGTATCGACAGGTCACCGTCCGCGTGCTCCGACTGGAACTGGATGACGGCGCCGCCCTCGTGACCGTGCACGCGGCCGCGCCCCTCCGGGCCTCGGCCGGCGACCATTTCAATAGCTACTTTCCGGCCTCGTTCCCGCGCTCGCTCCTGCCGGGGGTCCATGGCCACGCGAGGAAGCCCTTGTGGTTCAAGCCCGGCGATCTGGCCTCGCCGGACGGGGTCCGCACCATGTCGTTCCTCATGGCGCGCGACGGCACACTCGCGAGCCAGCTCGAGAGACTGGTGGAAGGCGCTGCGCTGAAGCTGGGCGGCCCCTACGGACAGAAGTCGGACTTTCGCCAGTACGAGGACGTCATGCTGGTGGCCAAAGGCGCGGGCATTTCCGGAGTGCTGCCTTATGCGCTGCAGCTCGCCGAGCGACGGAAGAGCACATCCAGCGCCTGCAGCAGGAAGAGACCGAGCTCGTGTTGAGCGCGTCGAGCGCGGCGGGGGAGCACCGACAAAGCTTCCAACGTCGACTGGACGCGGTTCGCAAGGAGCGAACATCTCTGTCGCGTGTGCTCTTCCATGACAAAACGCAACGAGTCGACCTGTTGTGGATGCTGGAAAACGAGAAGCAGGAAAGATGGACAGCCGTCTTCTTCTCTGCAGTGCAGCGTCTGGCCCCAAGTTCCGTACGTCTGTCCTTCTTCCGGTGGGTGGCTGCTCTGACGTGAAGTTGCGGTGCTGCTGTCAATTGTCGTACTGCCGCCGCCTCGGTCCAGAGATTGCTTGTGGTGTGGTGTCTCTATCCCGGCCCCCGCACCTCCAGGCTCCGACCGTTCCCGCCTTCTGATCACTGGAAGTGCACCTCTGCCGCGCCGGGCGGGGCAGACGTCATGGAGATGATGACGAACAGAATTCGAGAGAAGAGTACACGGACGCGAGGCGAAATGATTGTCATCAGTACGTGACCGTTCTTTCCTGCCGTCGTGCCTGCTGGGTGCTTCGGAGACTAATCCTGTTGGCATGGTTCAGATTGCGGAGACCCAGATTTTACCATGCGCATGCGTGCTGGTGTCATTGCGGCCATGGGCGGCCGCACGTTCATCGAGTTTGTTGAGTCCGAGTATCAGCCGAGGTCGCATCGACCGATTGATGCCGTCGTTGCGGGTCAGGCCGGCGGAAGGGGTGCTGGCAAGAGGGTGTGGGGCGGCAAGAGAAACGCGGCGTCGAGGCCAGTGACGAGAAAACGGCTACATGAAGCTGCCTAGAATAGATTTTTCAATGCTGAATCGTAGCCACGAGCCTTGCGGCACGCGTCTCTACGCGTCGCCACGCGCCTTGTGCTCAACATATGACCGGACACTACTTTCGCCATGTCTGTGTGTATTGTACAGTACAGTATGTGTGTTCAGCAGGGTTTTCTCGCGGTATGGATGAGTTGCTCTGACGAAACCCTCCAGCCCGGATGGGAACCCAGCTTGTCGCAATAGATTCGGCGTCGCACGTCTCCAATTCGATCCCGATCCGATCCCTTCACCGCCGCCTCCAGCATTCATTCGGCGGAACTGAAAATAAACCCCCTAGATGTCGGTTGTGACTTTTGACTTGCACTAGCCTGTTGCTTTCCGCAATTCGTTTTCTTTTTCTAGGCTCGCTGCGAGGCAACGCACTTGGCCTATAAACCCACGCAGCTCCATCCAGGTTTCCTCTCAACATAACATTTTCAGACACAACTTGCCTCCTCTGGTTCCATTCACTACAGACAATCGATATGGCCCCTAGGCACAAACGTAAGACGGACGGCGATTCGTCTGAGCCGCTCTCCGGTTGCGTTATCACCGTCTGTGGCAAGTTTAATCGAACGCACCAGCAGATCGAGAAGGATATCAAGACGCTTGGAGGCACCTACAAGAAATCCTTCTCCAAACAAACCACGCACCTCATAGCCACCCGGGAGTCGTACAATAGGCCCTCCGACCTTGTTAAGAAGGCCAAAAAGCAGCACGACTGTAAAATCGTCGATGTGAAATGGCTGGAGAAGTGCTCTAAGTCTGGGTCGCAGGTGAACACCACGCCGTACCTTCTCGATCAGCAGGACGAGAACAAACAGGACATCTCCGACAGTCAGACCGGCGACGAGTCCAGCGACGAGTCCAGCAGCGAGTCCGGCGACGACTCTAGCGACGACTCTGGCGACGGCTCTGGCGACCAATCTGAGAACGATCTGAGAAAGAATGAGCGGCATAAGAAGGAAGAAAAGGGCCGGCCCCTTAAAAATATGTACATCTGTGTGATTGACACTCCCGAAGACCAAAACGTGGAGCAGTTGAAAAAGGGGATCCGTGCCTTGGGCGGGCAATATCAGACGACCGCCACAAAGAAGACCACCCACCTTTGTGCATCACAACAGCAATTCGATACCCTTCAGAAAGACATCTTGTATGCGCGTGACAACGGTGTTCTTGTCGTTAGCCTATCGTGGCTCAACGACACGCTCTACTTGAAGGAGCTTCAAAGCACTGGCAACTACGTCCTTCGGAGCAGCGAGAAGACGAGGTCAGAGGGCAGCCCGAGGAGAAGCACGTCCTCAAAGAATCGAGGGAGCGAAGAGGAAAGCAGTGAGGACGAGGAAGAGAGCGATGAAGAGCAGTACGAGTCTCCTACCCGTTCGAACACGCATAGAGCACAGAACAGACGCATGGCAACGCCGCCGGACTCCGAAGGTCGTCGATCCACCACGCCCGCTAAAAAGTCGGATCTATTCTGGAGCACCAATACGAAAAGGCTCCTTGCCATGCCCCTGCACCCTCCCAAGGACCAGACACAAGTTGGAAGTACTTTCATCCAGCTTGTGTCCGATCCGGACCAGAAGACGGGCTCGAAAAACAAACCACTCGACGGGGAGATCGTGACCGAAGTGTACCGGGGGCAGCTTTTGGTTGCACCACCCGGGAAGAACCCAGAATATCCGGAATCCATGAGAGCCTTTCTCGTGCAAAGCAGTCGCTATGGGGGACACAAGGCAAGCTTTCGGCAACTCGGCAAAGTAGCCATGCCGTCGGGCACGAAGGCTGACTTTCCGGGACTGACTCTGGACAAAATGAACGTCGTTCTTGTGGCATCCGATGAAGCCGAGAGGGTGTCCCTTGTGTTGTTTCTCGTTGATGGTACGAAACATCTGCAGCTTGCTTCTCGCACAACTCTGAACGACATCTTGGGCAATAAGAAGGGAGATCAAATCGTGATCGGGAGGAGGAAATTGGCCGGACAGAATGTTCCAAAGAAGATGAAGAAAATCGAGGTTTCCACTGAAGTGTGGGACATGCTTGAGAGGAAGAACGACGGGGTGACTTCATAGGCTGGATGAGCTCCTAGGATGTCGCTGGGCGAAGTATCTGGAGTGCCATTAGAAACGTGCCGTATCGTGAGTAGTACTGTATCTCATACATTGATTCTGTAAGCCACGCAAGTCCTGATCCCGTCGAATGTCGCTAATAATGTGTATGCCTGTCCGAACACCGTGCTGCTGATGCTCGCTGCTTTTTAATGTTGTTTATGTTCCTCATCAAGAGTCCGCATTACGTTGGACTGTTTCACCATTGAAACGTCTTAGTATGCTTACATTGTTGGACAGTAATCACAGCAAGTTCGACTCTAGGCGGGCAAGTGATTTGCCTTGTTCCACCCATGGATCACACGAGCTCGGCAAATCTTGCAGAAGCGACGTCTTCTCGTTTCCACCTATTTCTCTTTCTAGAGTAATGCGATCTGTCTGTTCTTTAATTTCATATCCTTCTGCAGTCTGGGAGGCCACAAACCGTCACTAAGGATGCTCACGCGCTTTCAGTAGCCAAGTGGTCCACGCTTTTTTTCCAAGTACGTCTACTGGAGGCCAGCCTTTCAAATTCCCTTGAATGCTACATATCAAGCCGTTGTTCTTCAGCGGACATGCGAATGCATCATTTCATCTGTAAAAAGTCGCTTGTTGCTAAGTAATATTGGACTTCTTCTGTTAGTCTCGCTGGCTCAATGTTGACCTTCCAATCCAGAAGGCCCAGCAGGTTTTTTTCGATCCAGTTTACTTCGTGCTTCTGAAACCCTAATATCTGTCGATCTCTTTCGAAAATTCGACTTTCAGTAGTCCAGACTTGATTATTGAACGCGCGATCCCGTTGGCACTTGTTGGCAACCATCAGACAACTCAAGACAACGCGATGATTTGTGCACCTCCGGCCACGTCTTCCTATGCCGTTTTCGGACAGTTTATCGATAAAGAGGCCAAGATAGACCCGCGATGCCATAAGTTCCAAAGGCGTAAGTTGAAGGCGTATCACAAGCTGCGTGATGAAGGCTTCCAGCGAGGGAGGATCCAGGTCCTTCGGGCATGCAGAATCAGTCGCATCAGGGTCGGTCGCATCACTGTATGCCACAGCAGAAGAAAGGGCGGCTACGTGGGCAATCATGTTCCTGGTGACACCCTGGCTCTGAAACCGAACGAGCACGTCGGACTGCTTCATGTCGAAAGGCAAGAGGCTGGATCAGGTGCGCGATAGCGCAGAAACATGGATGGACGGCAGAGTTTCGCTTTTTATGCAGGCCGGCACCGGCCGGATCACAGCTGTCCTGACAATTCTGTCTCCAATACCTGTTTCCTCATTTAGATCCGTCTCCATGTTCGTTCTCCTTCAGAAATTCAAAATGGGCCTGTGCAATCGGGCAGTCCGAAGTTCGCCTCCATTTCCACAAGTGACAAGCTGATTCGCTCATGAGTGCCGATTTGAGCACTGCGGCTTCCTCATGTGCGGAATAGGATATATTGCGGCGAGCCGGCGTCGCCGAAGCCCTGCTAGACTGGCCTTCTGGTCTAGGTACGAATGAAGGAGGCATGATCTTTCTTTTGTACTGAGATCCCTCCCGACTTACTTTCCCATCCTCACCATGCGTGTTGACCTGGTCATCGCGGAGAGATCCGTTTTACCTACGTCATCAGAAGATGGGGAGAAACCCAATTATGGCCACGCCCGTTGGCGTTGCCTCCACGGTGCTCCTCTCAGAAGCCTCGGGACTGTTCCGAAGCGGCGTTGGATGCAAAGATCAAGGGTCTTCGCGACGAGAACGACAGATTGAAGCAAGAGATGTACGCATTGCGCGACAAGCAGCGCAGTAATCACGGACGCCTGGAAATCCTGCGCGAACAGGGAGGTTACCAACGACAGGTGCTTCGGGAGCAAACCAGGGAGATAGCGGAGGTCATCAGCGTTGTGGAAGAGGTCTTTCTTGAGTATGAAGACTGGGTGCGAAGGTCGATGGGCTTCAGGTTATCTACACCCAGAATGGATCTTGCAAGCTGTTAGCCGCTTGTCCGCATAACTCGTTTGCCGTACGTGGTGAGCGGGGTGAGACGTGCTTCTCCTTCGGATGCGGCTTGCGTGGCACAATCAGCAGTCAGAATACTCAATCAAGGCAAACGTCATCTTCCACAGAGATTGCAAGCGGACATCGCAACGCAGTATTTAATCCACCATGAAATGGAGCCAATGCATTGTTCTGCCCAGAGACTACTTCTCGCCTGAGGGGGCCGGTCCAGCTGGTCCAGCCCATGCAGCCTGTCCAGCCTGTCCGGCATCGGCCATGCGTTGATTGGGAGAGATAGGATCAGTGCAAATTAGAAAGCCATGAATCAATGGTCAATAATCTGATTTATTCCAACGTTCCGCAGCGGCTTGAGTCTCTACGGTACTGTGGTCATCTCATGCCAGGTTGCGCAACCGCGCGGCTATAGTGTGTTCGCTCAGCGGGGAAGCCTCATGTCGGATCTGACCCAGGGTGCGCCGCTGTGCACCCACCATCGCCCGCTGAATGACGCATCTCATTGACACACCGCGACCCCATCCGTCCACTGTGACTGCCTACGTAGTCGACAATAAACTCTGACAGGTTCCCACTACAGTCCATGAGAAACTCAAAATCCAGAATCATGCCATGCTTTAATCAGGATTGCGATAATCCAGGATGAGCCTCAACAGGAGAAGAAAAACAACGGCCATATCTACGCTACTGTGCGCCTGCGACTGCGCCTTCGCTGAATTGGGCCAGCCTGCGTCCGCCCACCTTCACCATGGAAGGGATGCCCTATGAGATCATCCGCGAGTTCGTCTCGTATCTAGACTCGCGAAGCCTTCTCAATTTGGCACTGACTTCCAGTCACTTCAACCATGCCTGCTTGTCCGAGGCTTCGCGTCACCTCTGCGTACTCAACACCCTTTCGGCACTGTCGGGTCTGGCGCACCACATCAAACAAACAAGTCCGCTCACACGAGCTCTCACGGTGTATCATGGCGAGTGGCCGAAGTGCGACTACAAAGCGTGGCAGCTTCACCCGCTCCAGGTGTACGAAGCGCACCCTTTTGTGTCGCAATCTCCGTCGAAGAAGGAAAAAGCTTTACAGGCCTTCCCACGCTATCGTCACTTCGTAGCGGACGAGGGGTCTAGAAGTCGCCATGGGGACATCCGTCGACTGAACCAGATTTTGAGTTCTCTGCCACAGCTCGAGCGGATCACAATCTCCCATGCCTGTTCCCATGCGCGGAAACCGAAGAAAAACGTCCAACTCACCCGACTGTGCCAACAGATCTGGCTATCCCCGTGCCGGAGAAACGCAGTCGATCGACTCGCGAGTGATATTCTGACAGTGCTTCCTAACTACGCCCGCATCCAGGACGTGAAGATTGAAGGCACACTGAACCTTGAGTCCATCGCCCCTCTGCACGCGGCGCTGGGTTCCGTGACCAAGCTCGACATCCAATCGATGAACATGGCAAACACTACTCCTGCAATGTTCCAGTCCTTCTTTTCCTTGTTTCCCGCTTTGCAAGACCTCCAAATGAATTTTTGCCGCCACAATGGACTGACCGTCATCCCTCTCGATCACTTGGACTGTCCCAACCTTCGCTCAGTATATCTTGCCAACGTACGTGCGGCAGTCCTTGCGTTAGTGCGGTTCATGCAACGACACCCCGTCATGGAATGGCTACAACTCGACGATCCAGCGCTGGTGGACGGCCACAGTGTTTTGGGCTACCCACGCAGCTGGTTGTTCGGCATCAACTCCAGATTAACACTACGGATAACGGGCACTGACACAGCTCCCTGTGGTCCTCTCAGCTTCTAAGTGGGTATGCCGGGCACGAGTCCTGCCAGAGCGTTGGGGATAAGCATAGTGAAGAGGTCTTCCGCAAGTGGTATCCACAGTCAATTGTTAGGCAGGGGATAGGACTACATCTATAAAAATTCTGGCCCTCCGCAGCCCTTATATATGCGCTTTCGCAGTCCCTCCCCCTAACCAGCCCCCTGTTCGGTGGCTCCATACGTGCCTCCTGACAAGCCACATGCAGATGCACGGCAGGCCGGCGAGATGTTGGTAGAACCAAGACAACTTTCGGCTGATGATCAATCGTAAGGATATGCCCGAAGGCTAAGAGCTATGATAAAGACAGCCGAGAGTGAGGCTTGAGTAGGGAGCGTGCAGATGTGAAACTGACCGGTCGGAAAGTCTCCTGACAATATAAGATAAAGGAAGAGTGTGTGCAAACAAACGAGCTCGTACATTAAATCCAAAACAAGTACACCATTGCAAACCATCTACCGCACCCGAATCAGACTTGATGGGGCTGCTTACATGGTGCGGTTTGGAGCCTCGCCGAAACAAACAGCTTTCTGCTTCGCCCATTCCTCCGCGCCAAATTTAGACACAATGGCCTCTTCGCAAATCTCCATTGCTCTTGGACCAACTACATCACTAAGTGGTATTTCTGTAGGAGCCCAGATCGCCAAGCAAGTCATGGATCCGTCTGGCTGCCGAGTGAACCCCTGAAAGTCTTCTACCTCAAAATCCTGGCGATTACTGAGCTTGGCAGCCTTTGTGATGTTGGTTCTCTTCGGCTTCGGCTCGAACGATGATTCTCTGGCGCGTTTTTGGGACGAGATTGGGTAGTGCCCGGCTTCGACCGTGACAACGCTGGTGGGGAAAACTTGTCACTACGGACCCTTCTCCATCGTTGCGTTATGAGGCTTCATGGGGCGTCACTTACGTGCTTTTTTGGTTTGGAAGAAGCCGGTAGATCAGCTTGGAGAGTTGCGTCACCGAGAGTGGCTACGGTCTTGCCACTTTCGAGCAGGCCACATGGGAGCGTGGCAGGCGTCGCCACGTTGGGTGTCAGCCTGCTGGCTTTTGGACTGGTCGTCGTTTGCCCCGCTTCCTTGGCGAACAAGACCGCTTGACCGACTGGACGATGGTCATGGTCGGGGTCGTCTGAAGACTGCACGGAAGTAACTTTGACGGATCCGATGTGTGGTTGCACAACTTGCTTCTCCGTTGCGGTAGTTGTTGGGTTAGGGACTGCAGGCCTCTCGCCTGGAGAGTGCAAGTGTTCCAAAGGCTCATGGCGTGTATTCTGGTCGTTGCACAGGGTGAGTGGAAGGAGGAGCTGTGCTGAGAAGATGATGAATTGTGTAAAGTGGAAGGGAAGCCTTTGTATTTATGGACAAAATTCTGCGATGAGTAAGCCATGCTTCCCTCAGTTTGTCCCTCAGCTAGTCGTGGCCGTCACGTCACTGTTCTCATCGACTCACGAGCAAGGGAGAACGACGGCAGGCCCCTAGCGCCTCGGGTAGTGATGGTCAGAGGCACGAATATGGTGCTTCGAGTGACGTTGGAGCTGGCCTACTCTGGATGCCAAGACCAGTCTGCGAGGAGTTCCAGAGGGCCTCGTGAAGAGTCAACTGCGACCAAGCACAATGTTGGTAAACACATATCTGTGTAAGAGTCATTCACGTGCCACAGAGCTCGTGGCCCAGGTTTGAGATCTTTATTACTGAGGTATACTCTGTGAAGCACCCAACACATCCTATAATCCCAAGTTCCAACGACAACCATCGGATAAATACGAGCCTTTGAAGGATATCGGAAGCCAGCATGCAGAGCGGCCCCGACGATAGCCCATTTGCGATGGCACTGGTTTCAACTCAAAACTCGTAGTAACAGGGATCAAAGAAGAACAGAGAGCCTGGCATATCTTGAACGAGTGGTAAGGCAGATCCTCCAGCACCGTGCCCGCCATGGAAGACCAGTCAACCCGACTCCCGCATAGTTGTCGGCAGCGGTGACAGTGGACCTCGACTGCACGTCATACCTCAGCATCCTTTGAGGAGGCAAGATACGAGGGGGGTCCCTTGCTGTGTGCGAGTTCTCTTGTTCCTCTTGTCGCATGCCTCCGACGTCGCAGTTCTGCAATTCGATGGACTTATCGGTCTGGTCCTCACCCGATTGCCCGGCCCGCCATACAAACTGCCTCTGTCGAACGATTGGCGGCATTCGCCTGCAATTCCTACGATTGCTTGATGCTCATTGATCAGCGACATGAGTATCAAACCCGTCTGACAACGCGGAATCTACCACGTCATGCTTGTCGTTGTGAACCTGTGGCAAGGTGGAGAACATGCTGGGTATGAATATCTCCGGAAGCGGGTAGATTCGAAGCTACGAGCAGTCAGTCAGGCACGACCTGTTTCGGAAGCATCTCGTCTTACGATCTCGTCCTTTGTAGGCGGAAATGACGCTTGATCCGGCTCGCTCGTAAAGACCCATGTGCGGCGATTGTATTCGATGAAGGTGTACACCTTGGCTTGACAATCTTGCGACAGATCATGCGCCCTGCGCAAGAACGTCTTGCGGCGCTTGGAAAACTTGGTGGCTGCACGCTTCCGACTTTTGCGGATCTCCTCTGGGTCGTACGGCTTCAGGGGAGCGGAGTTATCTGCTGACGTTTCGACATGTTGTCAAAGCGAACGCGACTGCAACTTCGTAGGGCGGCTTATTCGCCGTGCAAAAACTGTTACTCCTTTCGCAGACATCCCACTTTGTATTATATCTTACACATAAATACAGAGGGCGGACCTCATTGCCTGTTGCCGGAAGTCATTTTGCGTGAGGGGAGCCAAGCGCGGGATCCCGCTTCGTGTTCGGTTTTTAAGCGCCCGCATGTTGTTCGATTTCAAATTCGGCAAACAGGTACCACAGATGGTGTCTTTTGCAATAGCGCCATTGGGACTACACCCGTATGCTCTTCTTCCCCATACCCATCCCGCCCAGCCCAGCTGCCTCAGGCTCTTCATCAGACTTCCTGTTCCCTGTCTGGCCCTTGTAACCATGCACTTCCCAAGTGTGTTCGCGCCAGCACTCAATCCCTTCGATCCAAACTTCTACCCCCGCGTTTTTGCATTCCGGGCAGGGAAAAGGCTCATCGAAGAGGCCTTGATGCAGGTGCGCCGAGTTCATATGCCTTGAAAACCCATTGCCGGCAGCGAACTGTCCCTGGCAAAGCTTGCATTCCGCCTTTCGGGGTGATCTGATGCGGCGAGATCGCCCTGAGCTGGCCGGCGACGATTTCTGAGGGCGATATGGTGCGTTGCGTTTCCCGTGGTATCTCGTAGCATGGATGATCCATTCGGACAGCCCATTGATGATGATTTCTTTCTTATCTTGCGACAAGCATTCGGGGCAGTGGAACGGTGTTGAAAATGTGTCTCTATGAATGCTTGCCACGTGTCTGTTCAGAGCATATCTGCTGCTCAGTGGTTTACAACCGAACAGACACCGATATTCAGTAGCCATGTTGACTCCTATGTGTCCTTTCTCCACTGGCAATGGCGGCTCAATCGTCGGCGGCTGCAAGAAAAGCTGCTTGTCTGCCTCTTTATCGATGCCATGACTCGTGAGTATTGTAGTCGCAGTGCTTTCGAGGTGCTCGACCTCCGAGAATCTGTTAGAGAGGAAAGCGACAAGGAGGTCAATGTATTTTGTCGTGGCCAGCATGTCGATTCCCGAACATCGTACCATGTAGCGGCTGATAATCGTCGCGGCTGCTGAACTGACAGTATGGCGTCCGGCTTTCGGACGCGTCGTTCTGCTGACGAGGTGCTCTGTTGAACGTCCCTGGCCCCTTAACTTGTCGGCCTCAAGAAAGTATTCCTCACGACGTTGCATGACTTGGAGTTTCGACAGTGTTGCCACAACATGGCCACGCCGAGATGCAATCCTCTGTGCGTTCTCTTTGTCAGCTGCCGTTGTACGTGGGATCTCGGCAAGTTGCTTGTCGAGCTCTTGTATATCCCTCCGCTGATTCCACTTTGCGTAATCCTCTGGATGCGGGTCTATAGGCGCGTTATCATCACGTGTGAGTAGGGACTGTCGAAGAAATTCGAAAAGAAGCTCATTGTCTCCCGCAACAGTAGAAAAGGCGATAGCAGCCAGGTTCTCTTTTGTATGAACTGGCTGATAGCTCTTTCGGAACACAGCCTCCGTATTCGAGATGATGTGACTACGTACTGCGGACGTCAAGGATCCTGAATGTGTTCAGCTTGACCTTCTTGGTGGTCATTGTAGGGCGCTGCATGTCTTACCATCCACTCGTCCAGCCGCGCCTACGCGCAAGGAGTAGGGGCGATCCATTCTTCGGCAGCCTAGCACGAGCAGAGTGCGCTGCCATATTTGATGGTACTTTTGGGGCGATATCTCGAATATGGGGCGTTCCAGCATGGATTTATCCCACGGCAGTGGTATAAGATGTTGTCCTTGCAGATTTGGTACCGACAGCATCTCGAGAGCGGAGCCATACTTTCCGCTGAATGCTTTATCCTTGAGAGCCTTGCTGATGATCAAGCTTGAGAGGTCGGTAAGAAGGCAAGGCATGGACGTCACACTAAATGACAGTCTGGCAAAATCACAAGTCAGCAAGATACAAGTGCCATTTCTGAACAGAGCGGCCTGACTTGTGGTCTTGACTATTCATCACCTTGTTGTGTTGCTGTTTGTTGTGCAACACAGTGGGCGTAGCTACCAGTCGTGGGTGAGCTTTGCGGGAAGGATCCTGCACCAGATCCAGTCTGACTTGGCTATACAGAAAGCGCGTCAATGTCCCCTGACGAAAGCCTCCGATGGCCATCATCAGAACCACAAAGTGGAAGGCAACGCGTTCAGATGCGGTGCAGGGGATATCGTCTGCCCGTCGCCACAATGTCGTCAAAATCAACAAGACATCTTTCTCGGTCATCTCCACCTTCTCGAATGTTTGGTCGCGTTGTAATCCCAGCGAGTCTGTCAGTCCCTCTCGGATCCACTAGCGAACTCTGACCTCAGCAAGTGTGGCATAAAGCGCTGCGGACGGCACCTCGGCGACTCACCAGACTGATTTTGGACACTGGTCCTGTGCAACGCTCTGACACCGACAGCGTCCAGTGCGCCGACTCCTTTGGGTGACTTCTCCGTTTAGCCTGTAGAACGTGATCGTCGGCATGCCTTACCAAGCCCTTCCAAACTTCCAATATCGTCTTGGTGCAAGTCACAGTCCTCGCAAGCTCATACTCTTCCGGTCCCAGACTGACCCGTTTCTCCAATGAGTTGACGACATAATCTTGAAGAAAGGCCTGGCAGTATCCTATTGATTCGGGGTTTCGTCACAGAGCCGAAGCCAGATGTCATCCGGGTCCAAGCCTAGCACATTGCGGAAAAAGCTGCAGATTGGCTCAGCATTCACTCATGGTCTTCGGAGCACTCAAGGCGAACTTACTTTTGCCACTTTTGATACGAGCTCTGCCTTTGCTTCCTCGTGACGTTAGTGACTGATGCCCTGTCGGCGATCGGCTCTGCCTGGAACTGGGCTAAGGCTTCACGGGCTTTTCGCTGTCGCTCCCGACTCATCGAGAGATGGGACAGTGGTTCGACGCGAACGGCAGTCGCCCCAGGTGCCATCGCGGGCGGGTGGGGCTCTGGAGGGAAGACAGAAGACATGGTGCGGTCGCAGTGTGCCAAAGGCAAGGGTAGGAGGGGGATTGCGCGTTCGGATGGCTCAAAGTTTGCCGGAAAATGAGCATGCAGGAGGTCCAGAAGAGCGCCTGTGAGACAGGCACAAGAAGAGAGGTCTGAGATGAATGTCTAACAGGGTGCCGGATGCCGGATGCCAGGAATGAAATGATGAACAGAGCTTGGCCGGTGGAGCAAGACAGGGAGGATGCTATTGTGAAGACAAGACGAATGGTCGGTGGCACGAGACGGGCAGTGTATTACAGTCTGTGAACGACGGGGGCGACATGCTAGTTGCGCCTGAGGCCTGACGCCTCATGCCCTTGCCTTACACATGAAAGCCATGCTAGCTTATCACCAGGCTGGCTTGCATGGTATTCGTCAGTTGCAGTAGGGGTGGGCATGGTTCGAGTGTGCACGTCGGCGCTCTTACTGCGCTGAACGAGACGTTTCGACCTGTAAGGCGGCGAGCTTGAGCCGCACCGTGCACCCTTCCGCCACGTCGCCTACAAAATGCATGGCGCCCTGACAGTGCGGCTACTCCTTTGGACACTGCTGATCAAGGTGGTGTCCAATGACGGGCCATCAAGATAGACGTCACAAAGCCAGGTACGTGGCCGCTTTAAAGCACGTGAAGCCCACTCGCAGATCCGCCGGATCCTCTAGGCGCGAGTTCGCATGCGAAAGTTCGATTGAGACCACCTAAATGCGCGCTACGCTCCTGTCACGATGTCGCGTCCGGCATATCACAAGAGGCATGTCCTACTGAACCAAGCATTGGTTGGCCGTATGAACGACAGCGCACCTTCGACCTCGAAGCCGAGCAGGATGACTCTTCACAACGAACGGGCGATCGTAGCCAACCAAATGCGAGACTTTCGGTCGCCTTATCATCACGCAGTCTAAGAAAAGGCGGATCTCCTTGAATGTCATGACGGAAGCGACTGGCATGCGGAGTTAACCCTGTATACCATGA
Organism: Verticillium longisporum; assembly: GCA_019188255.1. NCBI lineage: Eukaryota > Fungi > Ascomycota > Sordariomycetes > Glomerellales > Plectosphaerellaceae > Verticillium > Verticillium longisporum. The sequence goes on from JAETXT010000012.1 coordinate 864,441, forward strand.
TCTTGATTCCACCGAGAACGAGAGGCTGGCCGTGCGGGTCCACGCTCCCATTGGACCCTGACTGTATGGCTCAAGGTCATGCTCCTGCCTCCGTCGCAAAATCGCACCCCAGTTCATCAGCGTGGGTGAGAGCTTCAAGAGCCACTTCTACTCCTTGACCCGCGGTTTGGTGATGAAACACTCAATGAGTCACTCGTGATTAGCCTGGCTCCGGATATTCTTGGAGCCCGTAGCCCAGTTCCTCTTGGGTCGTGCACAGGTGCGTCACAACTCGGGGATCGTTCTCGTCATGTTGGACTCCTCCTCGTCGTTCAGTTATCTGCTAGCGGACCTCAGCAATGCTGCTCGCTGTAGTGGGCTGAAGATATGTGTGAGAGACTAGAATAACATCTGCGCTCAAGGCAAGTGGCGCATGGTTGGATTCATTCATCCTGGCGGCAGGACTCCAGTAGTCAACCCAGATAAACAACATTGAGTTCTTGCTGACTAGTACGAAAAGCGTCCGCCCAAATTTTCCGTAGATGGCAGTGACTAGAGAATAGCCCAGTGGTGTGGGAGGTCAGTTTCTTACAGTATTTACCATTGAGACTCTTGCCTAAGTGAAGTGAGACACGACCACTATGCATTAACAGTATATTTGAGGTTTTACTGAGTTGTCGTGCCCATTGCATACGTCGGAGATGAAGGCGTTTTACTGTTTCTGTTCCCCCTCCTTATGCACAAGACATTGCAAATTTCTTGCTACGAAAGGATTGATGATCGCTCTGATCCTAGATGTTTTGCATATAACAACCTCTCATGAGGTGACAAAGCACATTGTGATTTGTCAGGGTGGGGTGGGTTACACATCATTTGATATGGAGACGGTGTTTAAACGGTGGTGTTTAATGCTGAAACGGTATGGCTACGGTTCCTACATGGCCCTTCTAAGCCAGTATGCAAGATATGGTATGTATGCATAATACCGTACATGCAATATGCTTCGTTCCCCACCTACTTGTGCAAAAAATCGAAAGCACCACCATTGTTAGACATCTTCAACTTCGCAAAACACGGTAATCATATTGTTGGACTGAAAGGTACGTTCTTCCAGCACAGCGAGCGCTTGATAAACTTCTTAACCCTTAATGGAACTGTAACTGGATTCTTTAGTGCGCATTGCCAGTGGCCTAAGCTGGCGACTCAAAGCCTGCCCTCGAAAGCCTGCCCTCGAAAGCCTGGCTTTGCTGCAGTTTTATTAGTCAGCCCTCGCGGCTTGGCCTACACGAATGAACGCACACTTCTAGGCTTATCACGTGACCTTTTCCCATCCTAGGCCGACTCGACCATCGTCGGAGCAGATCTCAGCCGTTCAGTGTCACTTTATGGAGCGGACAGATGAGCCCTCATCTGCTTATTTCAAACATTCTTCCTTATCAGCAGCCATAGCAACCTTGAAAATCTGACCCGGTGAATGACTTTATCTCTTTTTATCATGGCAGCACAAGATTTTGATATGTGAAAGATCACGTGATTCTCTATCCTTTTCTTCACCATGCAAAATAAGGTGGTCAAAAGCGTGACTTCAATGGCTAGTTTGGGGTCGAGGCGAATTCCTAAATTGAACGGGGGGTTTATTGACGAGGCGGGGGTTCAAAAAGTCTCAAGGATATTGAGCATGGCATTCAAAGCGGCGGGCTCCCCCCATTGCCGCTGGGATTTTCGCACACGATCATTGGATGTCATCAGTATCAGCCGTGCCGAAAGTCAAAACACACACTGTACCCGGCCGCAGGTTCATGACCCTTCTACCATGCTTGGAAGAAAAGTTTGCCATATTTGGAGGACATTTCTCCGAACCATGATCCATATAAGGGCCGGATCAGTAGTCGGGTGGGTGACCACCGGCGAATACCTGGTGTTGTATGTTTTTGCCGTTTTTATACATTTTTGCGGCTCCATAAAATTTCACGATGGCGGTGAGCGGAGATGTGGCCCAAGCAGACCCACCCCTCACGACACAATATTACATACAAAACTTTCAATCCACTGCTCCTGGCAAAAGACGATCACTCATTGTGATGCCTCGTACTGGAACCGAACCAGTGATCTCATCATTACTAGTGATGCGCTTTACCACTAAGCCAACGAGGCATTTGTTAATTGATGCCGGGACTCAGTTCGGGAGACGGAACATAGCATCCACGGTGCGAAATGACCAGCAGATGGAACAAGCCCGTATGCGACCCGTCTTCACGTGGCTGTTCCTTCATGTCCACATGTGCAGCCGTTTTGCCGAGCACTGCAAGCAAGACAAAGATTTTTATGTGGACTAAGAAAGCTGCGGCTCTGGACATCAGCTCGCTACTGAGTAGAAAAGTAAAGCAGCGATTTCAAGAATGACCCAGCACCAAGACACTACACTACAAAGTTCCTTGGGCACAGTTTCTACCAACACCAAAAAGTTGGACCGACTTCAATATCAATCAATACTTGTGGAATGATCATCGGTCGCTTGCTTCGCCTCATAGGCAAAATGAACAAAGTGTGGATGGACATTGGCAAAAGATTAATCTCCCCGAGACAGGTTCGAACTGTCGATCTCCCGATTGATCTGTTGAGTAACAGTCGGACGCCTTAACCAACTGGGCCACCAGGGAATGATGATCACAAGCCTCCGCTATCCTAATCATGTATTAACATCCCGCTCAATGCTTCAAGTACCGCCATCGACGATCCACCTACTGTTATTTGTCAACGGCCCGCGATTGAGGTTGGACGAGGCCGGATAAAGCACGCCGAATACTGAAGTCGGTTCTGTGAAAGAAGCCTCACCGCGAGTTTCAACTCCAAGTCGCTTAACGGAACGCGAACCAAAACATCATGATTGGAATCGCCCTTCTCGGCGCGGGCCTTTTCGCCCAAGAGCGTGAGCAATCCCTCATCACCGTCGACACATGACACGAGAACAGGAAACCCCCGCTGACCCCAGCTCCAGAACACCTCCCCGCCATCCAGTCCAGCAAAACGTTTGAGCTCCGAGCCGTCTACTCGCGCTCCCTCAAGTCGGCCTCGGCCCTGTCAGCAAACACTTCATCCCCCGACGCGGTGACGACCTACGCAGACGACCACCCGACGCCGTCCCGCTCGCTCGCCGACCTCCTGGCCCGCACCGACGTGAGCGCCGTCATCATCTGCCTGCCCATCCCGGCGCAGCCCGACGCCATCCGTCTGGCCCTCGCCGCAGGCAAGCACGTCCTCTCGGAGAAGCCGATCGCGCCCGACGTCGCCGCGGCCCGCGCCCTCGTGTCCTGGCACCAGTCGCTCGCGCGCGCGCCCGTCTGGGCCGTCGCCGAGAACTACCGCTTCGTCGACCCCTGACCTTTGGCGCCGCGCAGCTGCGCGCCATCGGCGGCGCGGTCGTGACGTTCCGCCTCGACATGTTCTCGCTCGTCGCGGACGAGAGCAAGTACTTCAACACGGCGTGGCGCAAGACGCCGGCGTACCAGGGCGGGTTCCTGCTCGACGGCGGCGTGCACTTCATCGCGGGGCTCCGCATGCTGCTGGGGGCCGTCGGAGAGGATGTCGGCGAGGTCTCGGCGCGGACGGCGCTGCTGCAGGCGAAGCTGGCGCCCGTAGACACGGTGCATGCTGTGGCGAAGACAGATAGGGGCGCCATTGGCACGATGAGCATATCGTTCGGGACCGAGTTCAAAAGCGGGTTTGAGGTGCAAGTTGTCACGACGGAGGGATCGGTCACGATGACGCCAGTCGACGTGAAGGTAGCGAAGCGGGGCCAAGATGGAAAGAAAATTGAGGAGAGAAGGGAGTTTACGAGGTCTTCGGGCGTACCGGCCGAGCTCGAGGCTTTCGGCGCGAGTCTGGAAGAAGGCACTGCTGATGAGAGGCAGAACACTGCACAGGCACTAAAGGATCTGGCGATTCTACAAGGTCTGCTTGAATCCGGGGCGGCAGATGGGCAGGCGAAACAGGTCTAAGCACGTCAGGGGAGAAGAGGACTTGAGAATAGACAAGTCCAATTGTCTCGAGAAAAACAGAAAATCTCGCGAATAATCGCTAGGGTATCGCAATACAAGTTATACAAAGTCCAACTCCCCTTAGCAACCGCCGCCGCCGCCTCCACCATCACCTCCACTGCAGCCGCCACCTCCGCCGCCGCCATCACCACCGTAGCTGTGCCCGTGGTGGCCGCCATAGCCAGCATCGCCCGCGAAAACGTAACCGCCTGTGTAGTGACCATGCCTCCCTCCGTATCGACTACGCGGCTGACGGCGCCGGTAGCTTGATGCGTCGGCCATGACGGGGCGAGGGCTGTAGTCGTACATGTTGTTTTTTCTGCTGCTGCTGCCGAAGCACATGGTGTCTGGATGGGGTTGATCGGTGAGGTTGAAGGTGGTGATTGTAAAAGGTGAATCCCAGGCGAGCTTCTTGTTTGGGGCTAGATGATTGATTCGTTTGGTGTGGTTGTAACTTTTGTTCGAGTGTACTTGTAGTGTGGTATAGTGGAAAGACTTGGAGTGTCATGAGATTCCTGAGCATATTGTCGACGAAAGGTGCTGGGACCGAGGGCCTTTAAATGCATCGAGGACACCATCATCACAACGTGTCATGGGAGGACCGCGAGAATATTTCCCGAATCAGGTAGACGCCTTCTAGAAGTCAGATTCGATCAGCCTCGCTGGGCGCCCCATGACGTCTCCCGGGGCTGCGCGCACGGCGCGATGGATGCGGTGCACCCTTGCGCACATCTGTCTGGGGCAAAGATTGCTGAGGTGTCACCCTACCGTTTGGGTGATTGTGACACCATGACAGCCATTTCCGCGTATCGGACCAGCATGCCGCGGACACTGAATGGCTGGGGGGGGCCTCATGTCTCTGCCTTGACGGGAGCCGGTGGCGCTGGAGCTTAGCCTCCAGGCGGTGGTCAGCTGAGGGGATGCACTGCCTGGTGCGCTCTTGGTGGTGGAAGAGACTATGTACCTTGGGGGGGGTTGTTCGTCAGCACGACCTATTTGGCGCGGCCTGTAGACCCTGGTCGGCCGAGGACCAGGCCTAATACATCAACAGTAGCCCACATCTCATTTTCTTAGGCTTCGTCTGACGATGGCGACATTCGGGCACCACGAGACTGAATTCGTCTTCTGGACTATAAGTACTTTGGCCAACAAACGGCTTGCCGAGTCTGGCGGCCAGTGCTTCCTTAAAGGCATCTCGAAAGTCTCTCTACTCAGTTATAATGGGCATAAGTACTACCAGGTGAAGGCAGTATTGCGTAGTCATTGATCATTTACACGAATGCTAAAATGCCCATTGAGACGCTCCGTTGTCTTCATTGTGCACGGGTAATGCATAATAAGCCCGTGTGAGAACGGATCCGTCTGACATGCCAAGTGCGGTATACCATCTGAAGCTAGCCGGCGACTCGATAATGGTTCATGTGCTCAAGCGCCAAGGTTTGCCAAAGTATAGGGCGGCAGGTGATCGAAGAGATGTGGGGAAGGTTGGCCTTAACCTTGAGGGCCATGGCCTTGACAACTATGACATGGATCGGATCAGACCAATAGATGTTGGAGTAAGTTTGGGTGCTATCATCTATAAGATCCCATCATTTCCGTTCTTCATTACGATTCATAGTCAGCAGAGTTCATCCCAAAGATCAGTTCTGGCGTCAGCAACGGCACTCAGATATGCAGTAGTTATGAGATTAGCAATTGGCGCGGCCAATGCATTTGTGAGAAAGACTGTTAACCGGAACATTCAGTAAACGTTCAGCTCAACATGCACCAGTACTTTCGTTCTATTTGCCATTTTAATAGTAGTATGAACACCCATCCGCGACGGGATATCTAGGATATGGAGGCAAGACTTGGCGAATACCTCATGAGTATCAAACAAATAAAATAAAATAAAAATTGTACTTCTTATCGCTTTAACTGGCAGATACCTGGGTCAATTCACCGAGTCAAGTGGCTGGCGATTGTCCATTGAAGCTGCGGTGCTCACCCAAGAGGGTTCTGAAGCGCAGCAAGTTACAGCACGCATAGGCTTCGGCGCCCGCGGGGCGCCGGACTTAGGCTCCTCCGCAAGACTAGTCCAAAACGACGTTTTAGTACAACCACGAATAATCCAAGTGCTGCCTGCCTGCCTGGATCACGGAAGTTCAATCATTGCCCTCCATAACGCTTGCTGCTCTGCCCTTCAAGATTGCCAAGTCAACTCCTACAATTTGAGCACAGGGCGTTTGCAGTTGAACGCACCTCACTCACGGCTCGTAAAATGCACAAAGTCAACAGGACATGTGACCAATGTCGCCGTCGAAAGATACGGTGCATCGGTGAGTCGGATCATTTTTCACTTGAACCTCGCAGCCTTTCCTAACCGCCCTTCCCCTCATCGCCAGCACCGGAACCGGCACTCGGAAAGCCCCCAATATGTGCCTACTGCGCCGTAAGTGCCCCTCTGCTCCTCGCGCGCCGAGCTCTTGGCCGAATGCTGTTTGGACGTTCTTGACACTCACTTCGTTCTGTTGTTTGAAGTCACGCAATTATGACTGCCACTTCAGCCCCTTTCGGCGGAAGCCCAAAGCTCAAGGTTTGGTCCCCTGCTCTTGGATCGCGCCGCTTCGCTGACAGCGCCAAAGTTCCAGAACCCGACGTGTCTCTCTCCGTGCCGCCAGCAGGCCGCAGTCCCGATACAGGCGACCTTTACGTCGATCGCATTTTGCATAGTCTCGAAGAACCCAATGAGCCGATCCTGTTCAACGAGGATTATGTCATCAAGGTGTGACAACATCTATCACCATCTTTCACTCAATCGTGCACTAATCCCTATCGTAGGTCCCCGATGAGCGGAGTAAGTTCATCCAAAGCTTCACGATGTAGCATCTGCTCATGTAGCCAGTCTCAAGTTGTGGTCTCGCTTTCTTCTCTGAGCAGAGGGTCGCTTCTCTAACGAGCAGGATGGGCAGCGCCCATTTACGTGAGCTGATCGAGAAGCTTGACAACATCATCGTCGAGAGGCTCAGCTTGACAAGACCGTCACCATGGACGCGGATTCAGTTCATGAAGCCACCAAAGGGTCCTCAGGTAACTTCCGATGAGGCACGAGACTACATTCGAGGTAAGCTGTTCTCTTCCCCTTGGCAGCATGTCTCATTCAGCCTCTCCACCTGAGCCCGTACAGAAGGCGCCTATTTTCGGTTGTCGTCATGCTGGGCGCGTAGTGCTGACGATATAGCCTATTTCGAAAACCTCCATCCCGTCTACCCCTTCCTGGACCGTGACATCTTCGAAACCAAAGCCTTCAGCCCGCAGCTGCCGCATGTGCTTGATCAAAATCCCATCTTCTCGGCTCTCTACCACGCCGTCTTGGCACTAGGAAGCCAGTTCTTCCGTCAGGGGACCTATTCTCCAGGCACAGGTAAATCATGGGAGCTCTTCCAGGTATCATTAGGCCACATGGCAGAGATCATACTCCCACGAGAGTCACTCGAGAACGTCCAAGCTATCACCGCCATGGTCAGTCGTCTCAGCCATTTATAGTGACACTTCCTGACAAACACAGTCTATCTATGCACTCAACGCGTGCTGCCTCCAGATCGACGACGCGCTCGTCGCCCACGCTGCTCGCATGGCCATCGTTCTCCGTTATCATCGCTCCTCGGCCGCTCAATCCGACCAAGCTCGTGTCTTCTGGGTCATTTACGCCCTCGAGAAGCAGCAGTGCCTCCTTAGTCGCTGTTCTTCCATGATTCCCGACGAAGACATTGCCTGCCCAGCCCCGTCCACACCGGAATCTGTTGTCGGGGCGTACAACGCTTTCCTGACGTTCGTTCGAATTGGCCGCATCTCGTCCGTAGCGTATCAGTCCCTCTTTTCCATCTCGGCGGCGCAAAAGTCCGCGCCGGTCCTGCAGGCTGCCATTGTACACATGAGAGGCCTCTTGGAGGAGTGGAGGATGGGCATCCCGGCTGCGTTCCGCCCCTGTGAGCCGGCCAATTTCGACGCTCTTACGGACGCCAGCACGAGGCTTGCCGTGCTACAGACGCATTATCTCTACCTTGGTCTCATCATCTCCATTGAGCGCCTGACCCTGCATCTCGACAAGGAAAGAGGTGCCACGAGCCAGCGGAGCAGGGTCAACTTGATGAATGCCGCGAGAACAATTGTGGATCTCTCACGGTACATCGAGCTTGAGCCATACGTACCTGTTGCGTAAGTGCCATTCCCCCAGCCGTTTTTTGTATTCTTTCCAAGATGAGGATTTGAAATGTTTTTGCGTGTATCTGACCAAGTCAGAATGACATGCATCATGCCGCTGACGGCGCTTTTCATCCTGTTTGACTTCATCATCCACAACCCTCTCCATCGAGAGACGAGGGCAAACCTTACGCTACTGGATACCATAGCAGGATATTTCAGCATGATTGACTTTGCGTCCAAGGGAGCACTGCCGGGAAGAGTGATCCCCGAGTTTGCGCAAATTGCGCGCGAGTACTTCATCAAAGTGCAGACGCAAGGCATCACCGAGGCTGAACGCTCATCAGACGCCAAAGACGACGCGCTCGGGCCAAAGGAAAGCCCAGCGACACGAGAAAAGGCAGGAGAGCCCTCAACGGAGATGCAGCACGACGATCCCACAGCTGAGGAATCATGGGCCAATACAGTCGGATCAGACTATCTCAGCTATCCGACGCCAGCAAACTTCGAGGTCCCGACCGACATGCAGATGTGGGATGCCGGCGACTTTCGGTCCATCTTTGGCACGGCGTTCCCGGAGTGGGCCATGGGCCCCGACGTTGCGTTGGGATCGCTGGGTTTGACTGATGGTGGTCGTTAGATTATGTTCGACAGCTAGGAAGCAGTGTCATGGGTTTGACAGTCATTCGAGTGTGATCAAACATGGGATCAAACATGTGTTCGACGACTTTCTTGCCAATACACGATCTAGGAATATCATTCTTGCGCCATTTGCCGTGCAAACGCAGCTTAAGGACACACGGGTGTCATGCAGCCGTGAGGTGACGGGACTGACCCGCCCCCCCACTTCGTGTTCTGTAAAACCCATGTCGCCAAAGAACCGGCGCTAACATTGTCGTGTTGGCCGCTTTCGAGAACCATGGCAATTCTACGCGGGTTGGGCATCCCTAGCACGGGTAGTCGGCAGCAATGGTGACGTGGACAGCAAAACACTGATTCTCCCGTTTTGTAGACTCCTCGCATGTAACGTGAAACTTAGCCTCCATTGTCAATCAAATAGAGGAGTTGCAGCCGTTGACCATCTTCTGTGAGCAATTTGCCGCCAAATTCATTCTACATCCACCACGATTACCCACAACGACCGCAAAACCCATGAACCGCCCCTCGCGAACCGACGAGCCTTACGAGGGTGAAGGGCACAATCAGAGCCCCAATTCTTTGCCCAATGACCTGACTACCAACGAGGATCTCAACGGCATTGCCAATGCTCGGGAAGCGAGGCAGAACGATGAGCTCTTGCGATTTAAGAACGGGCCGCCTTGGTATGAGAATCATGGCGAGACTACACCTTCTGGCGAAGACAGACGCCAGTGGCTGACCAGCGATTCAGCTGGTCAGCCCTCGGGAGGGGCGGTCGGATCTCATGATCCGACCCCCCTCCCTAACTCTTCTCCGACTTTCATGCGCAGAAGCCATCGATATGCTTCTGGATGCAGGTCTGCCCTCCAGTGGTCCAAGGATAGCTTGATGAAATTCGGCACATTCATTGGCCCTGGTTTCATGATCGCTGTTGCATACAGTAAGCCCCAGATGCTGAATTCTCGACTTGATAGAAATATTGACAACGAGATCGCAAGTCGATCCCGGAAATTATGCAACGGACGTCGCTGCAGGCGCAACTTACGAATATCGGCTACTCTTCATCGTGCTCCTTGCCAATATTTTCGCGATATTCCTTCAAACGCTTTGCATAAAACTGGGAACCGTTACAGGACTGAATCTCGCCGAGTGCTGCCGCGCCTTTCTTCCCCGGTGGCTCAACCTGGTGCTATACGTCTTTGCTGAGATAGCAATCATTGCAACAGATATCGCAGAGGTCAGCTCCTTCACGTTTTCTTTTTCTTATCTTCCATCCTGCAGCGTAGCAAATATTATGCAGCGCGGCGATATCTGACAACAGGAAGGTTATCGGCTTCGCGATCGCTTTGAATCTTCTCATCCCCGCGGTTCCTTTGGTGGTTGGGTGCGCCATTTCGATCTTAGACGTCTTCGTGACGCTCTACTTCTACAACCCGCAAGGGTCTATGAAGGGACTTCGAATTTTCGAGTGTTTCATCGCGTGTCTGGTCCTAAGCGTCGTAGTCTGCTTCTGTATTCAACTCTCGATGGTCCAGGAAACCCCTGTTGGAGACATCTTCAAGGGCTACCTACCTTCCAAGGCGATTATTCAAGGTAAAGGGTATGTTGGCCCTCTTCTGCAGCCTATCTCGACCTGGAAACAGCGCTAATTATGCCAAGCTTATACCAAGCCTGCGGGATTCTTGGTGCAACTGTCATGCCGCACAGCCTCTATCTTGGCTCCGGCATTGTGCAGCCCCGCCTGCGGGAGTTTGACGCCAAGAACGGCTTGCTCTCCACGGGCGCGTCTACAGCACCACAGGACGGGGAGGATGTTGATAAAAGTCAATATGTGCCCTCTCTCAAAGCCATACGTCATGCCATGACCATGTCTTCCTTCGAACTTGGCATCGCCCTTTTCACTTTTGCTCTCTTTGTCAACTCAGCCATTCTCATCGTCGCAGGCGATTCCCTGTATGGGACTCCAAACGCTTCTGATGCCGATATCTTTAGCATTCATGAGCTTTTGTCGCAGTCGATCTCGACCGCGGCTGGCACCATGTTTGCGCTGGCGCTACTGCTCTCGGGCGTCTCAGCTGGCATAGTCTGCACTATTGCTGGCCAGATGGTGTGTGAGGGTGCGCTGAACTGGAAGATGCGACCGTGGTTGCGGCGCTTGGTCACGAGGAGCATCAGCATCACGCCGAGTGTCATCATCGCAGGGGCCGTGGGCCGGCAGGGGATCAGCGCTGCTCTCAACGCGTCACAGGTCGTTCTCAGTGTCGTCCTTCCTTTTCTTACAGCACCACTGATCTATTTTACCTGTTGCGGCAAGTTCATGACGGTTCAGGTCGATTCGGTACGCGATGAAGGTGAGCATACTAGTGGTGTTCGCGATGTGGCGGCCGGGGAACGCAGCATCACCACTGTCCAGCTTGCGAATTCATGGTACACCACTGTCATTGCTGTTCTGGTGTGGATTGCGATTGCTAGCATGAACGTTGCCAACCTTGTTCTCCTGGGTCAAGGCAATTGATGTTGGAAGAGTAGGATATCTGGTGGGAGGCCTTTTGGCAGAGACGTCTGGATGCTGGATGCAAGAAGCCTCGTTACGCCATTTTCGTTCCCTTTCTGCATTCATCCCCCGATACGACGACAAAAAGACCTCTAGCTGCTGTGCGGTGAACCAGTTGGTGTGGAGTTGGGCTGGCCGTTGAGCGCTGTGTTGATGGATGGGTTGAAGTGGAGAGCGATGGCACTGGGGCCAGATCTCGGCAGTGCCTTCGCAGGTGAGAGATGGCCCGATCACGAACCTATGTATGGCGACCAACCTTCCTTTTTCTGCTACACTGGCCAGGATCATTACAAAGTTCATTTTTGAATGAGGAGCGCGCCCACACGTGACTGGGATCTGCTTTTTTTGGTAGGATTTCAGGCTCCATTGAAAAGAATCCTTCGTGAGATCTCAGGCTCCAGCTCGTTCCAGCCCTGCTGAATTAGCGGATTGCAGAATTACGTCGAAACAGTAATCTGTGGTCTGGACATCGATAAGAATCCTCCATCCATTTATAGACGTAGGTTGGTCTTTTGGTCCTCATGATTGGCCCATTTGGGTACGATTTCCACCCCCTGGATGCCAAGCATGTCGCTGCAGGGTTCATGGGGGATTTTAGCTGGGCCGCTGGGTGCTGACCGCAACATGGCCTTGAATCCTCCTGAGCGCTCGGTATGTAAGCCGAAGCAGCTTCTTTATATCCAGTCTTCGAGACGCACTCAAGCACCCTGGCTTACTTCCAGCATCCTGTCTGACACCTGCCGAACATCATACGCCCTCGTTCCTTCGAATTTCGGATTGAGCAACGGGTTTTGGCAGGGCATTATGGCAGCACGCAAGGACGAAGAGAAATGGACCGCCACACCGTCGGCGGTCTCGCTGCCATCAGATTCCTTCCTGCACCATGCAGCGCCACAGGCGCCGCCAGCCACAAGACGTCGGACCGTCATGACTCTGCTACAGATGGCATTGTTCTACACCCTCGGTTCGTCGCCTCGATTCTTTCCACAGTACTGGGGGAACTGACAGAGAGACAGCGGTGGCGGTCATGGGTGCTCATCTGAGCCTCTTCCAGTACCTTGACGGGCGCCCGTTCAGTCTACGAGGTTGACGCAAAGCATTGAGAATGCGATGGCCAGTTTCATGGCGCTCGTCGCAGAGCTACTTCTCGTCTCTGGCGTGGGTATTGCCTACACCCAGTTGCTCTGGAGGTTCTTCCGTCAAAAGACACTGAGCGCTTCTGTTATTGACAAGCTCGTCTCGCTGCCGGACAGCCCTTGGGATCTCGCCCGGCCTCGGGTTATCACCAGTGCCATTGGGCCCTGGCTCGCTGCCCTGGTCTGCGTGTTGATGCCTCTAGCCGGCATGTTTCCTCCTGGTTGTTTGACGGTTGAGTTTCGCAACAGCATCGTGCCAGTGACGCTATCAGCTGTGCCAACCCTGAACATCTCGTACTGGGGGCCTGGCAACTATCGTGGGTTTGTCGACCACGCCCTCTTCGACCTCAATGCCGATCTAGATTTCATGTGAGCGCCCAATCATCCTAAGAATGTGTCGTCTCCGATTCTAATAGTCTACCGACATACAGCAATGTTCAGCCTAAGCTTACCACTCTAGCCCGCACGGTTCTGGCGCAAGGCGAGCCTGTCGCACCTCCCACGCCATGCAGTGGTCCTTGCACCTACGACATGCAATTCGACGGGCCAAGCTTCGAATGCAAACAGGTTAACGCGACGAAGTACACTCTATTCAAGCCTTGCACGGATGTAGTCTTCAAGGCGAAGTCGCAGAGCGTTAGGGACGGTCTTTTGATCCGCAACAACTCAGTGCGGTTATCGTGGCACACTGAGAGAAACGCCGAAGAGGCTTGCCGGAACTCAACACTCCGGACCATGGACTGTTCCGTGAAACTCGCGACCTACAACGTTAAGATGACGAATGAGGAGAATGGAACCCGCATCTTCAACACCAAAGTGACCGGAGCGAAGGAGTTTTGGGACGACGAGAACCCGATTCCCCTGCGCTTCTACGACTATTTCTACGACCGTGAGTCCGGAAACCTAATGGACGAGGCTGTCAACCAAACTCAGCTGCACAAGGTGTATGCCAATACACAAGCATACGCTATTCGAGAGGCTGCTGTTCAAGCTTTGGTAGGCGATGTCAGACGATGTGAGTTATGCAAGAGCTTGTCTTCTCCATTCTCTTTTTTAACCTGTCTGTATAGTTTCTGATGGTGGAGGTGACACGAGGACCGCCTTGCTTTGGCCCAACATGACGTACGTGGTTGGTAGCCCATATATTGGCATGACCGACAGGTTCAACCCGCAAGTATCCCTGACGCCTGAAACGGTTCAAAAATACCTTCAAGACATCGTCACATCAACACTATCGCTTAATCCGAAGAACAAGCCTCTCTGGACAAACGGGCCTGACATTCCGGCTCTCGAGGGTGGCGCAACATATATCTTCGATTCGAAGCTGCAATTCTTCTTGCCTTATGGTGTGTGTCTGCTAGTGGCTGGTCTGGTTTACATTCATGGCATCTGGGCCATGTGGAAGAATGGACAACCGGCCGGCAAAAGCCTGTTGCAGTTTGCTACGGCGGTAAGCACGAGCAAGACTCTCCAGGAGACTTGCAGCTCGCGGACGGACGAGGACGCGTTCGAGAATTTGAAAGAGATCAAGCTGCGATATGGTGTGGGTAGGTCATTCGACAGCGCGGGCTCGTCAATTTATGTCACGGGATTCGGAACTGTTGATGAAGTCGATTGTACGAAGTAGAGTAGTCACTACTCTCTGGCAGCCACTCCGCCCCTGAGAATAATCATAGACTTATCTGCCAAGACGTAAGAATACAGCATCCCCATGACTATAAGGGGCTGGTCGTCCAGTGTCTCGTTGGGAAGAGGCCTTGAATGATTTTTGCTAGATGAATTTACTGACATACCCCATAGCTCTTGGATCATACTATCGGGAGGGCTGCACTAATTTTAAAATAGTTGACTCTACCTTTGATATCCTGCCCAGTCACCTCACATTGGACGAGTACGGAGAATGGATGTACCGACGGGAACAGATAACACCCGCTAGATGACTCTAAAGACGTAAAAGCTCCGCTCCGCACTCGATCTTATAATCCTCTTGGTCCGTTGTACACAGTGTGCCGGTGACTGGCGGAGTTCCGTATTACTATTTTGCTGCTTTTTGCACCCGGAGTGCGGAGATAAATTGCTTCCATATACATGACATCATGTGAACGCCAACGCCGATGGCTCTCTTTTTGCAGCGAACAGCGAAGCCCCTGAAGGAGATACAACATCAACCCATAATAGGACGCCAGCCTCGGCTTTATGGAGGATAACATCCGCCTCAGCGCGTACAGTCAGTAAATACTGTAACGTTTCATTGCTCGTCAAGCGACGAGCGACCGTTTCAATATTGCTCATACGGTCAAACAGAGAACGCCGCTCGGCCTATCGGACAAAAACCTGCTCAGACTGCTCAAGCTATTCTTTCCGCCGCACTGCATGGACAAGGGCGGGGTTTGACTAGAGCCGCAGGCTTTGCTGTCAGAATGACGGTGTGCTAATGTCGAATATGAAGGAAAGCCAAGAAAACAAGGCCGTCACAGGCGACGAGCACAATTTCCAAGATAATCAGACGATGACATCGAATGCGGTTGAGAAGTGTCGAATCTCCATTGAAGAGGTTTTCAAACGAGAATGCACCGAGACCCCAGAGCGGTTTAACAAGGAGTTCACCGAGAGGAACAGAGTACCTCAATGGATAAGCCCGAATCTCGGCTCGGGCTTTTGAAGATCGACAGTTGCTTGCTAAGCGTCGTTGAATTGCCGAATTAGGCGCCCAAGAGACAACCTAGCACATCATTCATTGACTCCAGATCCTGGAAGTATCGGAGCCAACGCCGAAGTTAACAGAGTTTCCAGATATTTATAAAGCTGCTCTCCCTTTCGTCAAAGTGCCTCGAGTAGTCCGCCATTAATACAATTCAATCGTTGATCCAACTTCATTCTGGCAATTTCGATACCTCGACTATGGAAACCGCTAAGCTACGTGTCATCATCGTTGGTTCTGGACTTGCTAGCTTGGCAGCCGCAAGGGTTCTCCGTGAACAGCATCAAGTCACTGTATATGAACGAGGTGACCACGCAGTGGCGACTGGAGGTCAGGGTATATGTATCTTTCCAAACGGAGTCAAGGTCTTGGAAGCCCATGGATATGACCGCACTAGAACAAAGGCTGTGGTCCAGACTGGCCACCGAGCATACGATAAGCACGGCAACTTGAAGCACGACGACGAGACGGACTTTATGATACAATACGGAGCAGACGTATTGCAACACTTGCGGAGTGATCTACGAAACGAACTATACAGACTCGCAACGGCAGCTTCAAAAGACTTGAACATTCGAGGGGAGCCAGCAACGTTGAATTTCAATGCTGCAGTCACGGATATGGACCCTGACCTGGGCAAGGTCACGCTCAGTGATGGATCATCAGCCGAAGCCGATGTGATTATTGGTTAGTCCAACCGCGGGAGTGATAGGACGATTGAAGCATTAACGTATATCAGTTGCTGACGTGTCCACTCACGCTTACGCTCCTGCATCGTTGGCCCCGAATACTTTGCGAAGAAAATCGGGCTTTCTTGCTTTCGTATCGCTGTATCGGCTCAGGATGCCGAAGCGGCCCTCGGACAGATACCCGAATGGTGGGACCGTTCTACTGGCAAAGGGCGTGGGGTGGTCTTTGAAGTTGGAGATGCCTCCAACCGCTTCATCGTTGCCTATCCGCTTCGCGATTTCGAATACATGAACCTTTCATGTATCTTCCCGACCAATCCTGAAAGACTCAAGAGCAGCACTGCTTCCACTTGGTATTCTGAAGGTGATCGCAGTGAGATGCTGGAAGTCTTTTCCGACTTCTCACCAACGCTTGTTACACTCTTACGGTGAGAATCCCTGATCTATCTGAGGACTTCGAAGAAATCCACTGGGGCTAGGGCGGACGCTAATTTGACCAAAAGCATTGCAACGGAGGTGAAGATGTGGGATCTCCAAGACCTCGACCCGCTTCCGACATGGACCCAAGGAAAGGCCTTGTTAATCGGGGATGCTGCCCATGCAATGACGCCACTTCAAGGCCAGGGAGCCAACATGTCTATGGAAGACGCCGGGAGCCTGCGCCTGCTCCTTCATCCGAATATCTCTAGGGAGAATGTGCCCTCTGTTCTCAAGCAGATTGAAGCCACAAGGAGACCAAGAGCGACACAGGTCCTATTGGAGACGAGAGCTCTTGCTGATAATTTTAGCTCGGATGCGATAGCCGCAAACAGGGAGTATAACTTCGGTTTGGGGCAGGCAGATCGATAGGGAGTAGCAGGGATGGGATGTGGCGGGCGGGTGATGTAAAGGATTAAGACCGAGATGAACCACAGCGAGAGACTTGGAAGGCGAGATTGAATATCAATATCTCCATGTGTGAACTCTTTTCAACAAAGAGAGGGGTACGTCGCTGAGCGTATTGCGAGAAATCAAGATCAGAATCGTCGACAGGATGCTCCAACGAAAGCAAAGAAGGCGGAAGGCGGAACTTTTAGAGTGTTTGAACTTGATACTATACGGAGCGCACACAGTTGATGGTCATGTAATTTGGATGTTGGAATCCTTCCATTGTATCGAGATTTGACCATCAAAACTAAACAGTTGGCCATCATTTAGAAGAAAGCCACTTCGTCAATCACCAAAGCCTGTCCACCATGCCTTCACAGAATCTTGGTTGCACCTCCTACTGGCAAAGACGGCCGAGCCGTATGCTTGGGACTTGTCAAGAGAGGCCACGAAGGTTGGGTGATCGCCGGAAACCCTGCTTTTTCAGCTGAGCAGCGGCATGAAGCAATCCCAAATCCTTTGATTGTATGGCACAATCGAGCCTTCAATCATGCATCATTCTATTGAGAACTTGTTCTTTTGACGCGCCACTAATTTTGACATGAGACACCTTGCTTCAGTCGAAGTTTTCCGAATGATGGTAAAATTGGGCTTCGGAGGTTGCTGAGGTGGCTTGAAACGTGGGTTGGAACTTGAGGGAGCTTACTGTCAGGACCTGTCAGGAGGCTCCTGCGGAACCATAGAACAAGGGGCTGGGCAGGGGACCAGGGACTACGAGAACGGGTATATAAGGGCTGCGGAGGGCCCTCCTATCAGCAGAGGGTCGGAATTTAGATATACCCTACCTTTATACCTATTATTTATTACTTGCGGACTATGTGCGGAAGACCCCTCACTCTGCTCAAACCCGGGCTCTGACATGTCCCTTGAGAGACCAAGTAGAGGCAGCGGAGGCACCTGTTATCTGACAGAGGAGTGACAAAGAAAGGGGCCGAGTATTACGAGGGACGACTCGAAGTACGGCCATCGGCCCCCAGTTAGAGGTGGGCATTGATTGATCTTATCTATTTAGAGACCCCTATACGGTAAACTAGTTATCGTCGTTCACTCATTGCGAGACCCCTCTGATAGGTGGATGCCATACTATAAGCGTCAGAAGCGGCTTACTGCTGAAGAACTCCTAATATAACCATAGTTTTAATTGAGCCGGCGGGCTCGATAAGTATCAACACATATGGTAACGTTGATACTGATTAGTTCAGACCGCATCTTTGTGTATTCTCTTATTCTTTGGCGAGACTTGTTACCTGATGAACAGCTAAGAAAAGTGACAGATGGTTGGGCCATCTAGCTCGTAAGTCATGTGTCAAGGCGGGGTCCTAATATAAAAAAGAATATGATGAAGAAGATAACAAAAAAAACCAAAACTAGCCCCGTTTCGTGCCCTTGCCCTTGGGCATTCTGAACGCCCAATATAGGGCCAGCGCTGCGCCGACATTGAATAAAACATATGCCCACAGGACGCCAAAGTCTCGCCATCTGGTGGCGTACTTGATGCTGTACCGCGCCAAGAATTGATTCGTGTTCGAGATGGAACAGTAGAGACACGTTTCCGTCGCGTTAGGTGTCAAAAGGTTTCCGCCCGCAGCCTCAGCAAAGGGCCCGAGAAACTCAAGGCAGTCCATCCCGCTTGGTGGTGCAAGGCGCAGTATCTCGCGTGCAGCGCAGGGAACCTCTGCGTTGGCGATGGCAGAGGACATGACGCCGCCGACGAGGTAGGTTCCGGGGGATATATAGTACATGAAGTTCCAGAAACTGGGAAGGTCTGATTTAGCAACGCCCACACTGACTTTGTTAGTAATGCGATTCAGTCGAGGTGTATTCTGAGTCAAGTTTCATCACCTACCCGCAGAAACAAAGGCAGAGCATCCATAGTAGGCTCGCGAACACGCCAGCAGTGTCGGCAGTGGGGATCCACGTAATTGAAAAGTGCGAGAAAGTGCTGGTGAACAGCATAAACATCCAG
Source organism: Verticillium longisporum (assembly GCA_019188255.1). Lineage (NCBI taxonomy): Eukaryota > Fungi > Ascomycota > Sordariomycetes > Glomerellales > Plectosphaerellaceae > Verticillium > Verticillium longisporum. The sequence continues at coordinate 883,251 of JAETXT010000012.1, forward strand.
AGGAAGAAGAACACAAGGAGACCGCGGGAATGTTCGTCCCCCGGCGAAGTGTTCATGACAAAGCCGACCGGATAATACCAACAAACGAAAATAATGACAGCCATGAGCGTGTTCCAGGCGGCCTCTATAAGTATGTTGGAGAGAATGAAGGCTACGCGGTTAGCTTTGGGTTTGAGACGGACAATCGGGTTGCCACTCACTATTCCAGCGGTAAATCTTGGATGGCCGCTCTCGGATCTCGAAGAGATCACGTTGTGGTACAAACATGGGCATTATCTGTTCATTGAGATTTCCAAAAAGAACAAGAAACATGAAAATCGCAAAAAGTTGATTTTGCAGGCCTTGCATCGTGTTGGCTGCCCTGAAGCTGAACCCGAGGTATATGGACTAATGTTCTTAGCTTGAAACACGACCCATGCAGGGTATTCCGCTTACCGAAATAGATACCATCAGTATTTTGGACCAGATATAGGTGGGTGACCGCCAGAAGTGTCGGTGAGTTCGGACGAAGACTTGCCAGAATTGCGTCTGGAATGATGTCACAAACTCCCGATGTTGGGACTCATCATCTCCGTTAGGAGTCGGCATAGTTTTCTCAAGAGCCCGAAGCCGGTCCAGCTCACGCTTGACGGCTTCAAACTCGGGAGATTCTCGCCAGGTTCGATGCCAGTCAATAGAGGAGCTGGCGTCAGTCGAGGGCTTGATCACGTTGAGCATCCATTCAGCTGGGTTTGCCTCAGGAGGACACTTCGGAGCACCACCTCGCTCCATGTACTCTATGAGGGTCTTGGACGAATCTCCGAGGTCTGCATCATGTAAGTACATTCATCTGACATGATAATGTTACTCGTCAGACTCACCTCCGAAATAGACCGTCTTGCCTCCTGGCGCAAGCAGTAACAGGCGATCAAATTCACCAAACAGAATAGCCGACGGCTGATGGATGGTGCACAAAACAGCCTGTCCACTTCTCGTCAACTTCTTGATCAGCTCAATGATTGACCATGAAGTCTGCGAATCCAAGCCCGAAGTCGGCTCGTCGAGGAATAAGAGCAGTTGCGGTCTCGCTGCAAGTTCCACGCCGATAGTGAGTCGTTTCCTCTGTTCAACGTTGAGGCCCTCGCCCGGCACGCCAATAACGGCATCGGCAAATGCCTGCATGTCGAGCATGTCGATGACTTGGTCGACGTAGGCGAGCTTCTCAGAGTGGGGAATTTCGGCAGACTGGCGAAGGATATCGCTGAAGGAGAGAGCCTCACGGACAGTAGCGGTGCTGAGATGGAGATCTTGCTGTTGTACATAACCTACGCGGTGTTGGAACGAAGAGTCTGTCGGGATGCCGTTGATGAGGGTATCGCCGGTGACGACGCCCATAGTAACCCGGGCGGCGAGGACGTCGAGAAGGGTCGTTTTGCCGGCGCCAGAGACGCCCTGTTACATTAGCTTGGTCTTAAAACTACGGTTAAATGGAAACATACCATGAGCGCTGTAGATGTACCGGGCTTCACCCAGCCGTCAACCTGATCAAGAATCCGCCGGTCTTCACCCTTGATCTTGATGTCGTAGGACAAATTCTCCCAATGGAACACAGCCGTCCCGGTCGCCAGGGTTGGAGCCGAGCGATCGCTGGCGGGCTTTTGGGAAACAGCAGTCTGGCCAATAGGTTGTCCTTCAAGGTCACCTGCAGCCGTTTTGGTCGATTCTGACGGAAGCTTGCCCTTCGGGAACACCAACACCTCACCCTTACTTTTTGGCGGCTTGGCGAACTCAGCGGCCGTGGTGTATGCGCTCAGGAAAAATATGAGAAATGCGGTAAGAATACCAACATTTCTGACCCATGCAGTTAGCCATGTGTGCCACCGACCCTAGCCGCAAAGGGTGACTTACCTCCACTTGTTCCCATGATAGTAAGCAAATGCCATGTTAATGTACCTGTCACCTTGCACTGTCGCACTGCCTGGCAAGGCGCCAACGACTGGTCAAACTGTGGAGTCGCTAGGAAGGATATCGTACCCAGTTCCATAAGGGATCATACCATCACATGGAAACTCCCTGTCGTGAAACTCATTTGCCATTAGAGCCTCAAACCCATAAGCAAGAGGGTTGATGTAGTTCATCCAGCGTGACCAACCGCGCATGTACATTGTTGGAATAGTGAAACCTGTGTACACCATGAGCCCGATACTGAGTATGGCGCTTGGGACCATCGCCTGGTGCGGCGTTCGGGTGACGCAGGCGAGGGTGCGGTAGAGGGACGACATGATGAGCGTGACGATAAAGCTGGTCAGGCAGAAGAAGAAGAACGGACCGGGCTCTCGACGAAGATTGGCCATGAAGTAAACGATAAGGTTGAATATGAACATGTTTACCATCTTGTAGGGGAGATCCATAAGGTAGCTAGCAATAGCTTGTGTTGACTGATGGTAGAAGGCGTAGCGGTTATGTTTCTCGACAATGGGACGCTCTTCGTAAACAGTAAGCACTTCCAGCTGGCTTGCAAAGGCGTTCAGAAGCAGGGCAAAGAAAATGATGCCGCCTCGATAGTAAAAGCTCGATGTGTCTTCCTTGAGGTTAAAGAACATGCTTCCAAGGATGAGCGCCATGATGAGATTGAACAATAACTGGGCGATGGTGAAATATGGATCGGCAAGAAGTCTCCTCCATCCTCGCCACAGAGTCAGTTGGACCTGTTGGCGATAGGAAATCGTGTAGGGTGAGCTGGGACGCTGGGAACGGGCCTGCTCGGCGCGGCGCGAAGCTTCGTATTCTGCAAACCTCTCTTCTGTTGGATGTAATCTTTCATAGCCATCAATCTCCTGGAGCAGAGATTGTCGGTGGCGGCTCGCCTTCCAACGCTGAGCAAACTCGTCGGGCGTGCGTGGGACCTGTCTTTCGTACCCGGGTCTGGCTCGGCGCTCGCTTGCGCTTGTCATAGAGGTAAGGAAATCGGGGGTCGTCTGTCTTGGAGGACCTGTTACCCATTGATGTTAGCGATCGACTCAGGTTGCGAAAGGTGGATGGGCAACATGGAGAATCATACACTCAAATCCCAAATCTTCAAAGTAAGATTTCGCCTCTTCGATCTTTCCATAGAAAAACTGTCTCCCTTCGTACAATACAGTGACGCGGTGGAACAGCTAAACACACATCAGTAAATGACAGTATTTCTGATCATAGGCATCGTGGACTCACATCATAGGCCGACTGCGGTGCCTGGTAGATAGCCACAGCAGCCGCAACACCCAAAAGATCAGACTGCACCCTCAAGTTGCGGCAGAACGTTACAGCATTCGCACTATCCAATCCTCGCGTGGAGTTATCCCAGCACTGGAACTTGGCCCCGGTGAGCGCCGCCTCGGCGATACTGACCCTCTTGCGCTCGCCTCCGCTGACGCCCCGTACAAAGTCGTTGCCTACGCGGGTGTTGATCGTATGGCCGATACCAAAGACGGCCATGATAACGTCGCGAATCATGCCATCAGCTTGCGCCCTTGAAAGTCCGCTGGGAACATTGCGCACAGATCGTGCACGGGCAGCGAAGGAGAGAGTTTCGCCGACTGTCAGGTGCGCGAGGTGGGTGTCGACCTCGGCGTTGTAGAGCACATCGCCTCGCAGGGACGATCGAATTTGTCGGGAAGGAATGCCGCGGAAGTTGAGATAAGATTCAGAGGCGACTTGGAGCCCAGAGGTCTCGCCGGCCAGCGTTTTCAGGAGAGTCGAACAGCCTGAACCTGGAGGTCCCAGGACAAGTATAAGCTCTCCTTCAGCCACGATGTCTTCAAAGTCGCGGAGAATATCGATTCGCCGTTTTTGCTTGTTGCCTGTTGCCAGCTGAGCAATTGACTGAAATAGGCTTGTGATGCGGGTGGTGACTGTCATCTGACTTTCGGTGCCAGTGCTCCAGCCAAAGACATTCAGGGACTTGAAAGCAACACCAAGGACTCGCATCGGTGCAGTCTGGGGGTCTGACTCTGCAGGTTGAAGAAAAGCCTTGACCCAAGCCCTGCCGTCAAAAGACGCCGATGCAGGGTCGAGACGAGACCCGGAACCAGGGGTCAATTCGTGCATTTGTTGGATGATTGTATTGGAGGCTCTGGATATTTTTCTAGCCAAGGTGTCGACTTGATTGCTGATTTCAGCGTCATCCGGGCCACTATCTGTCGTGTTGAATTTATCTTCTTCTGTGGGGTGTTGAGGATTCATGGCATCGAGATTGATCCATGTTGACTGGGAAGATGGCGTCTCTCGAATCGCCATAACTGAGGGCTCTTGATCTGGCCTAGTACCAGGAGCTTTTCTTCGTGCCTCTATAGCTGTCGAAGTCTTATTCGTAATATTTATCAGCTCTGTCGCGTTTTAGGGTCTAGTTGTCGCAGAAGAGTTGATGCGTTTGATGAACTACGAACAGACGAACAACTGTTTATATCTAAACAGCAGCATTAGAGACAAGAAAATAGTTCATTCTAGCGGTGGCCGCAATTTCCATCCCCGTTGAGCGAAATCGCCTCTTACGCGTCTCAGTTGTGCCGACATTGTCAATTTGGCCGTCGTTTCGCCCGCTGCCGGCAACTTGACTGAGGTGCGCGACGGAGTGTAAAGCGCGGCACCGCCACTTGAACGCCGCACCCGTGCCAGCTGAAGGCCGAAGTCCGCGGTCTTCAGCCCCGCCTGTTCCAGCGCAACGGCACTGGGCAGGGCGCTCAACAACGTGAAGGCCGCGGGCTAGATTCTAGCCTCAGCCCTATGAGAGTTTCCAAGAGAATACTTTCCTTGTGACAGCAGGGTTCGTTTTCTCTTTTTTCCCCTACGTGCCGTGCTCTTAGTCATTGAGGGACCGGAGTCGAAGCTGCGGAAGGCCCAGGGCATACGCCAGGGCATCTAACCAACGTATCCTCTCCTCACGGAGAACCACACAATCGATTATATGACTTCCATTATCGTTGAACTATTTGAATCTTCGGTTGTACATCTAGAGGCAGTCACTGCGTCAACCCCCTACGTAGCTGTTTGAACTCCTGACAATGGACTGTGATTGCAACCCACTACGCCTGATAGCCCACGCACCAGATTCCCACAGCATCTTCAATCGAAACAGAATAACATTAGACCCTCAAGTTGCCAGGCTCTCGAATAACATTCCCGAAATCATAAAATCAAGTACTCGACGCTGCACCTTCATATTCAGCTGGGACGGTTTCCAGGCGCAGTGGGACAGGGCCCGCGGGAACGCTGCATGATACTCCGGCCGGAACCCGCAGGGGCCGTCGCCGAGCGCTGTGCCGCAGCGGCTTGGCAGCCCACGGCCTCCAGGGTAGTTAGTCCATCACAGATTAGCCCCGTATCGCATTTGTCAGGCCGATCCCCCTTGGCGGAGGATGAAGCGAGACGACGTATGGCTGTTGTCGCCAACTGGCTGGTCAGCTTTCGCCTCGATTCTTGCTCGGTCATCCGAGTATTCCATAAGCAGCGTCATTGTGCTCTGGTCCAGGAGCAGCACCATGACCAACCATGATCGAGGGCGATTGAAGAAGTGAGAATGATTTAAATACATGCAGCGCCGAGCAGAAAGCCACCCAGCTTACAGTATCAGTGAAAAGGACAATTCTGATTGCACAAGCTTCGTGGACCTAGCAATGTCAAGATGTCGCTCCATATTACCGTCGTCCCCGCCTCCTCACAAGGCGGCAAAGAGACGATCCGCAACCTGCTCCGCCACGCCAGCCAGCCCCGAGTCCGCGGTGTCTACCGCGATATAGCTAAGGCGCCCGCCGAGTTCACGGACAATGCCAACTTTGAGCCTGTTCAAGGCGATGTCTCCAAGGCCCCGCCCGACTTCTCCGGCTCCGATGCTGTCTTGTACATCCAGCCGCCCACATTCGAGGATGTCGATGTTGCCGAGTTCGCCACCAATGCCGCCAATAATGTCAAGGCCGGCCTTGAGCGCGCATCCGTGAAGCGGGTTCTCATCTTCTCGGCGATGGGTTCTCAATACGATCCCGATGCTATTGTAGGCAGCACGCCACGACATTGCTCAACATTTTGTTTCCAAGACAACTAACACTTGTTAGGGTGTTCTGAAGATCAATCATATTACCGATAAAATTCTCGCTGCGAGCGCGCCTGAGGTACTGGTCATCAAGCCGGGCTGGTTTCACGAGAATTGGGCCCAAGCCTTTGCAACAGTGAAGCAGGAGCCCGCTTACTTTGAGTCTGTCTTTACACCGGCAGACTACGAGATCCCAATGGTCGGTCAACGAAATTCTTTGTGTCACGAAACGAGGTGGTTAACGATGTGCAGGTGAGCATTGTCGACGTTGGTCGCGCGTGTGCCCGGAAACTACTGGAAACTGGCCAGACACTGCCTTCGTGCCCCTATGTCTTTGAATTATTCGGCCCGAGGCACTACTCGACGCTCGATGTTCGGCAGGCACTTCAGAAGGCGTCGGGGAAGAGCATTTCGATCGTTCCGGTCGAGCCGGAGAAGCTGGCTGAGCATTTCGCAAAACACATGCCGCCGTCGCATGTGCCGACCTATGTGAACATGATTACGGCTACATTGGCGGGGGGTGTTATGGCAGGCGACTACAAGGGAGACGGGAGGACGGAAAGGGGAGTGGTCGAGCTTGCTGATAGCCTGGAACGGATGTACGCCGAGACTGAGTAGGTCGCGGTGCGGAACACAACAGCGGGCAGACCCGAAGGCATGGGAATGGAATATTGACCTGCTCATCGCGACCGACCCAACTGACGTGGGCAGACCGAAATCGAGACTTGAGGCGCCATGTCCCTACCAGTTTGCCAGTGTCCCCCATAGTCCATGGTATCTCGGCGCGCGCTGCAGCACCAACCAGGCCCCTGAGCTGTTGGAGATCAGCGTCCATGTGCCCCGTAGCCGCCGACCTTAGCGCTTCAGGGCTCTTCCTATGACCTCGCTAACGTCTAATGCGGCTCGGCCTAGCTCAGCTACCATGCTGCAAAAGCATCACATTCCAAGTCGACCACTCTGGAGACCAACAAGCACGCCCCCCAAGAACATATCAAAATGGGATCAGCATATGGTCAGCGTGAAGGGGTTGCCACGCTTGACAACTCTTTCACATGAGGCACGCAAGGTAGCACAGCAGGAGGAGTTCCCCACCTCGTTGACTGTCGACAAGACAGAGGGCCGATGGATGCAGCAACACTTGGACTGCCCCGAATGGCCAGGCCCGAGCGACCCACGAACATCACCTCCGCCGCTGGCGGGTAAAATTGGGGAAGCAGCTGCAAGACTCATGTCTTACTCAGATGATCATTCTATTCATCCGGGGAAACGGAGCATACTGAACCAAATTTAACTGCCGACCTTCCCCAACTTACATGCAACGTCAACGTGCGGGGGAAAAGAGACCGAGGGCCAACTCGTCACCAACACGACACACGGCTACACGGACATGTATCAAGCACTTGCCGAGACCTTCCCCTCCTTCCCCCAGCCTCCAGCCAGAGCCTAGGGAGGGGAGGAAGCTCGCGCACAGCCGCGTAGCTGCAGGAAAGCTTCGTCCAATCCCGTGCCCATGTTTGCGACGCTGGCCACTGACGAATCGAGGCTCAGCTTCGACCACACCAGCACCGCCGTGTCATGGAACGGGCGCAGCTCCATATTTTCTGACGTCGAAGTCGTATCATCGCCAAGCAAACGATGGTCCCTTCTCCCTTCATGGAAGAGACCTCTATCCGATCAGTGTGGCATTTTCATCTTTCTCACCGATGCCAAGGTTGCGGGGTGCAGGTTCTGTGGAAGCTGTTTCTGTCCATGCATTCCGAGCTATCACCGAACGGAAGCTCCAGGGATTCAGATGAAGGGGATTTCTCTGTTGGATGTGGAAGCTTTTGGCGGTTTGTTCGTTCGATATCTGTTTATTTTCAGTCTACTGCATCTTGGACATACGTGGAGCTCGCTGGAAAATGATGCTGTAAAACGTCCTCACGGTATCGATGTCCGCAGCCGCCACACTGTCAAGTCCTTGAGCGGCTACCTGAAGTTCCAGAGATACTGATGAATTCCAAGATGATCTTCACAGTCACCGGGAAATGTCCGTACAAGGCTGTCTCCGCTGCAACCGTCGAAACTTCCATCTGGGCCGCTGACTTGTCCGGCCCGAGTGCCATGACCTGCCCGGTCTTCTTCTACCCCTCTTCGTAGGTATCAACTTGACTGGTCATAACCCTCCACACTCGGAAATAAATGACTGGTCATGGTTGTCCGATCCTTCTGGGACCAGAAGGTGCATACGTCGCCAAGTTTGATGTGCCTCCTCCCGGGCGAATAGGGTTCTGCTGAGGAGAAGGAGGGGGAACAGGAAGACTCTCCAGATGCTAAGACGCGCGTGTCGAACAAGACTGCTACCAATCTGCCAATGAATCAATTGGCCAATAATGCAGGCTGGATGGTGATGTTGGCGAAGGGCTCCAGGCATCAAGCCTGCATGGAGCTGTCTGGATCATCGAGACAATCGTGAGGGGTCGGTCATGCGGCAGCCTCTGGTTTCTGCACTAGATAGAATGATCGGTTGGGGTTCATCTGCCAGTTGTGCCTACTGAAGGTCTCTAATTTTCTACATAAACTCGTCTCCCAAGTCTCGATCAGCAAACTTTCGTCTCGAAGCAGCCCTCATCCTCCAGCTTCAAACTCTGAGTTTGATCCAAAGTAAACCAATAGCCAACAGCCAGGGGCAGAAAAGAATCATGAGCGGTGCAATTCCTGAAGAGTTCGATATCATTGTTTGCGGAGGTGGTAGCACAGGGTGTGTCGTTGCTGGGCGGTCAGTCCCCTTTTTCAATGTGCTTCCAAGTCACGTCACTGATGCCTGTCTGTAGCCTTGCCAATTTGGATCACAATCTCTCCGTCCTCCTCATTGAGGGCGGAGAGAACAATCTCAACAATCCATGGGTCTTCCGGCCTGGTATTTACCCACGCAACATGAAGCTGGACTCGAAGACGGCCACGTTCTATGAGTCCAGGCCGTCGGAGCATCTGGCAGGCCGCAAGGCTATTGTGCCTTGCGCTAACATCCTCGGTGGAGGGTCTTCGATCAACTTCATGGTAAGAACATTCGAGCGATGTCGTTGGAAATTCCATCTTCTAACGAGGGCTAGATGTACACTCGTGCCTCAGCCTCGGACTACGACGACTTCCAAGCCAAGGGCTGGTCCACGAAGGAGTTGATCCCTTTGATGAAGAAGCACGAGACATACCAGCGTGCTTCTCATAACCGGTATATACGGTCGTTCTGCTATGTAAATGGCTTATGCTGACCCACACCCAGGGACACGCACGGCTTCGAAGGCCCGATCAAGGTGTCTTTTGGCAACTAGTAAGCATAACTTGCTGGATTATTGACGAAGGCTTGTACTCACAACATCAACCAGCACCTATCCTATCAAGGAAGACTTCCTCAGAGCTGCCGAGTCTCAAGACATTCCTGTGGTCGATGATCTTCAGGACTTGTCCATCGGCCATGGTGCTGAGCATTGGCTTAAGTGGATCAACCGCGACGTGAGTACATCCGACCACTTCTCAGATAATAGGAGTTGACGAAACCATACAGACTGGCCGCCGCAGTGATAGTGCTCACGCATACATCCATTCCACGCGGTCTGTGCACTCGAACTTGTATCTAGCCTGCAACACCAAGATCGACAAGGTCATCATCGAGAACGGCCGCGCTGTAGCAGTGCAGACTGTGTAAGAACAACCTTCAACTCAGCTTGGGCATCAATTAACTTGTGTCAAGACCAATGAAGCCACTCGAGCGCGCACAGATTAAGCCTCGGATTTTCCGAGCTCGCAAGCAGATTGTGGTTTCCTGCGGAACGCTGTCGTCTCCTCTTGTCCTTCAGCGATCTGGTATTGGTAAGAACTCTGAAGTCTTTTTGAGATTGTGAAGTCAACTTGGTTCTGACCACTCGCAGGCCACCCTGAAAAGCTCAGGGCAGCAGGCGTAAAGCCCATCGTCGACTTGCCTGGCGTCGGTCTCAACTTCCAGGATCATTATTTGACCTTCTCGGTCTTCCGAGCAAAGCCTGGAACGGAGAGCTTCGATAACTTTGTCAGAGGTGACCCCGAGACTCAGAAACGTGAGTATTTGTGTCCTTCGTTGCTGGGCCTCGCTGACATTCCCTAGGCGTCTTCGATGAGTGGAACATCAAGGGCACCGGCCCTCTGGCCACGAACGGCATTGATGCCGGAGTCAAGATCCGTCCCTCAAAGGAAGAACTCAAAGAGTTCGAAAGGTGGCCGACCCCACACTTCAAGGACGGCTGGAAGTCGTACTTTGAAAACAAGCCTGACAAGCCGGTGATGCACTACTCCGTCATTGCTGGGTGGTTCGGAGACCATATGCTCATGTACGTATCGCTCGGACTTCCACGACAGCTTGGGCACTAATCCTCTCCAAACAGGCCCCCCGGAAACTTCTTCACCATGTTCCACTTCCTCGAGTACCCTTTCTCGCGCGGAAGCACTCACATCACCTCGGCCGACCCTTATGCTAACCCAGACTTCGACGCTGGTTTCATGAACGATGAGCGCGACATGGTCCCGATGGTTTGGGGCTACATCAAATCGCGCGAGACCGCGCGTCGCATGGATGCCTATGCTGGCGAGGTCGCGAACATGCACCCTACCTTCAACTACTCATCGCCCGCCAAGGCACTTGATCTCGATCTAGCCTCCACGAACCAGTACGCTCTGCCTGGCAACCTGACTGCAGGCATCCAGCACGGCAGCTGGACGCAGCCCCTCTGCGAAGCCGAGGCGAGGGCAGACAACAAGTTCACCGTCTCGAGCAGCTGCAAGGACGTGAGGAAGCCACTTGAGTACAGCAACGACGACATCAAGGCTGTTGAGGAGTGGGTGAAGAGGCACGTCGAAACGACTTGGCACAGTCTTGGAGTAAGTACAGAAAGATTATACGGGTTGTCACGTCAGCTGACCAATCTCTAGACCTGTTCAATGGCGCCTCGCGAGGGCAACAGCATCGTCAAGCACGGCGTCCTCGACGAACGCCTCAATGTACATGGCGTCAAGGGCCTCAAGGTTGCTGACCTCAGTATTTGCCCCGATAACGTGGGTTGCAACACGTAAGCTGCCATCTATAGATGTCTGGAGTGAGAACAATAGCTAACACGAGAAGATACTCGACTGCCCTTTTGATCGGCGAGAAGGCAGCCATGCTCGTTGCGGAAGACTTGGGCTACTCAGGCGACGCTCTCAACATGAAGGTCCCTAACTACCACGCTCCTGGAGAGTTTACACTCGCTTCCCGCCTGTAAATTTTCATAGGATCCGTTCTTTGTTTAGTGTTCTCCAGCCGCTGTCTTTACCTACAGCTTGTATCGAGGCAAATGATGATTGATAATTCATGACCATTCAAATCAGCAAAATGGCATGTCTGCTGCTTTATTTGAATCATTCTTGACGCCTGTGGGTTGTGGTCAAACGGGCTCGGTGTGTGTGACGAGCAGCGAGGTTCTGTCATGGACTCCTAGCCGAAACAGGATCCGATGGTCCGGCTAGTGGTGCTTAAAATTTCCGCTTTGAGCCATTCGCGACTCCAGATTGAGGGGTCGGGTCAACCCCCCACGAGCCTACCATGGCCCGGATATAATCGGTCCCTAATCCAACCATCCGTCCAACTATTCAAATAATCGACTATGGGAGACTCATATCCGAACATTTTATTACTTCCCTTAGGTAGAGAAAGCCATTTGCATCGCAGCAAAGCATTCAGATCAGACACAAAATTAAAAACGAAAAGAACTATCTCAAGGCACCGACCATCGCCATGGCTGCACTTGGCCGCACAATCCCTTTCACTACCAGGCCTCGCGTCTTCATCTTGACCGATATCACCAACGAACCAGATGATGCTGAGTCGTTCTGCAGGTACCTGACCTACGCCAACCAGTTCCGAACGGAAGGTGTCGTTGCCTGTACATCAACATGGCTCCGTGACAGGGTGGCCCCGGAAAACCTCCATCAAATCATCGACGGGTACGCCCAAGTAGTTGACAACCTGAACGCTCACGTTCACCCGAGCCATCCTTATCCCTCAGCCGACTACTTCCGCGACATAGTCAAATCTGGCCCTCCAGTCTATGGCATGGCTGCTGTAGGTGACGATGTTCCCCTTAGCGAAGGTGGAAAGCTGCTTCTCGAAAGCATTACCTCGCCATCAGAAGCCCCCCTCTGGATCCTCGTCTGGGGCGGCACGAATGTGCTCGCCCAAGTCCTTCATCACATCCGCGACCGCCCTGATGCCGCTTCCCTCCGCTCAAAACTTCGCGTCTACAGCATTTCCGACCAGGACGACTCGGGCGCGTGGATTCGCCAACAGTGGCCCGAAATCCTCTACATATGCTCCGTCCACGGCTGGAATCAGTATGCAAATGCCACATGGATCGGCATATCCGCCCCTTGCGACCAGACTGGCCCCGACACATCGCGTCTCACTCCTGAGTGGCTGAAGAAGAACATTCAGATTGGACCCTTGGGCGCATGCTACCCCAACTTTGAATTCATCATTGAGGGCGATACCCCAACCTTCCTCTATCTCATCCAAAATGGCCTCGGAGTCCCGGAGGAGCCCTCCTTCGGTTCTTGGGGCGGCCGATACCTACCCACTAATGTTTCCGAGCACGGCATTTCGAAGGGCCACCACGCTGACGTCTCCGACATGGTCATCGGTCAGGACGGCAATGTGTACGTCAGCAACAAGGCCACCATTTGGCGCTGGCGAGCAGCTTTTCAGGACGACTTTGCGGCGCGTATGCAATGGTCATTGTCGCCCGATTTCACAAAGGCGAATCATCATCCTGTCATCTCCATCGACGGCGATATCGGTCTGGAGCCACTCCGCCTGGAAGTCGCGGCCGGGAGCACCGTTACACTCGATGCGTCATCGTCGTATGATCCCGACGAAGACACACTCACGTTCAAGTGGTTCCAGTACCGCGAGCCAAGTGCCAAGCAGACGTATCACACAGCCGAGGTGTCAGAACTTGAAATTAAGCCGGTGAACGAGCAGGGCAGCAAGGTTGAGGTGACGATAGCACCGAGGGAGAAGTCGTGCGTGCTGTTCAGGGAGAAGAAGCAGATTGAGAGAGGGCTGCTGCTGCATCTGATTCTCGAGGTGACAGACAGTGGGACACCGGCATTAACGAGCTATCGCAGGCTGCTGCTTCAGCCATTTGATAAGGATTGGAAGAGCACCTAATATTAGAACCTAGGATGACCAGAATTTCAACTTCGTCATTGATGAGTGACTCGTTGGATGATAGTTGCGCCCGCCAATGCACCTTACGCCTGAAAGTATTGAGTCTCACTATGGAGGTACGATCGTCTATTCTAAGACTACACATCATCATGACATTAAATACATGCAATCAATAACTTCAGGAAGGATCTAAGTATTTATGCATCATTCAGTCTCATAATCAAAGCTTTTAGCACCCAGCCGAGCCTAGAGCCCCCCCTTAGCCAGCCCTTGAGCTGCTACCTCGTTTTGAATTTGTACGTTCGTCTTGTATGACTTGAACTTCCGCGCAGGCACACCCGCCGCAAACGTTTCGTCAAGTTCCTAGTACGACCGCCCTGCTGTCTCCGGCTGGCACCACCACAGGTAGGCTAGCGAGAAGAGTATCAGGCTACTAAAGATAAATGCAATCTTAGCACCCAGGTTTCCTTAATCGGGGTTGAATATGAAGGGGATTAAAAATTGCTAGGCTACATTAATGGAGTTCTATATAGCGTATCCTATATCAGGACCTGAGGGAGGTATAAGACCGATAGGGGATCGCCTATTATTTAATCGTAGGAATTAAGAAGAGAGGACTAAGTATAATAAAGGAATAATTATAAGAAAGGTTAATAGACTAAGATTTAGAGAAGGGCATTAATTATTCTATCTTCTTAGAGACCCTTAAAAGATTAATAATTAATCCCTTTACTTATTATATAAGACTCCTTAATATAATAATCGATCTACCCCTAAGGAGTAATAATTATTAAAATAATATATCGATTAGAGATATATAGAGTATTAGAAGATAGGCTATTATAGGATAATAGATAGAGAATATTAAAGAATTAATATAATTAAAGCTTAATATAGAATAAGGATAAAATATTAAGAATAATATATTCGATAATTTATTATTAATTATAAATAAGGAATTAAATTAATAATTAAAGGAAGAATAATATAAATTTATAAGGAAAAGGAAATATAAAGAATTAGCTATATTCTAAAAGGGAGACTTAATAAGCTTATTATTAGGAATAATTAATAGATTAATATTAATATTTAGGGTAATACTTTATAAAGAATTATAAAATATACTCTTTATAAAAATATAATTATTAATTATTTAATATAAAGGGATATCCTAATTAGAACTTAATACCTTCTTATTTAGCTTTAATATATAATTCTAGCTTAATAAGAAGAGTTTCTATAGAGATATTAATAAAATTATATATATAAATAATTACTTTATTAATACTTTATAGTAGAAATAGATATTATATATATAAATAGAATATAGGTCTATTTATAAAGTTATTTAGAGAGTAATAGGGGCTTAGCTAACGTGCATGATAAGCAAGTGGGCCAAACAAGCAAGTGGGCCACCTGACCACGACCATGCGACGACAGCAGCATCCCGGTGAACCCTAACGCCTTAAATCAATTGAAACTACTTGAAATCCTCTTCTTCAGAAGCCCTCGTCTCCAGCTGACAAGTTCGCGCATTATGTCCAGGCTCGCCGCAGACACCGCAGCGCCGTTTCTTCGTCCCGTCCCTTGGTTGGCGACTGCTTCTCTGACGCGTTTCCTCATTTATCTGGACCTGAACCTCGATATTGGTTTGTATCTCCTGTCCCTCACCTAGAGTTAGACTCCCTCCTTGCCTGAGACGTGTTTTCTTAGCTCTCCGACGCTTGCTGAGTGTCGCGTTCTCGTCTCGAAGGATCTGGTTCTCCGACTTCAATAGGGCGAGTTGATGCATGATTCCACGCGTCCCCTTGGTAAAGTGGTCTATAGCGTTAAGAATCGACGTCGGAGAGCTTCCTTGGTGTCGGGCGATTCGACCTTTAATAAACTCTGACTGACAGCTAGCTTCAATCGGGTTGTGAGGCGTTTGGGAGACCCAAGGTTCTGATGTATCGGGGACCCCTCGACGGGCGTCGGTGTCCGTAGCTTCACATCCAGCTTTGAAACCACAATTTCGGGGCTCATTGGGACAAGCCCAGCACCTCTGAACCCCCTTGATATTCCTTTCCGTCATAGCTTCTTTGAAAGCTGCGAAAACGCGGGAAAGAAGTCCTCCTTCGTGATGTGGCTTGTACCTGCCCTCATCTTCTTCTCAATTTGCCGACCGTAGGCCTGCTTTAGCGGGCCAAAACAGCCAACATCAAGAGGTTGAAGTAGGTGAGATGAATGGGGAGGCATGCATAGCGTAATGATGTTGTTTTCCTTGCAGTAGAGCTCGAACTCAACGGAATGGTGACTTTGGTGCCCATCTAGGATAAGGAGGCGATATCCGGCCGACCGACGGGGCTTGGTATGCTTGTCAAAATGCTGAATCCATTCTAGACCTTTCTCATTTGTTGTCCAGCCTTTGTCTGTCGTAGCGATTACCCAGTCGTGAGGTAGAGGGCTGTCTTCGTACCAGCTTGAGAGGTGATTTTTGCCCGCCATAATGATGAACGGCGGGACACACCACCCGTCTGCGCCAACGCCTTGGATCACTGTCACCCATTCCCGACCTCCTGGTTGGACCATTTTCGTATTAGAACGTCTTTCGGCGTTCGTAACGACCATTCCGGACCCGATAACGCCCATCATAAACCCAGTCTCATCGAAGTTATAGATATCAGGCTCCGCGATACCGTATTTGGCGATTGTGTTCTTTACGAGCGCGAACCAATCGCGAATTGCCTCGGGATCTTCGCATTGGGCTCTCTGATAGTCATATCTGCGAAAGAAACGCGTCTTAAGCTCTGGTTGTCGCCTGACGAAGTTTGAGGCCCAGCGCTTCCCGACACTCGGCGCGTCGCGGTCGGCTAGCAGTCGATTAGCCATATCTTCAACCTCACAAAGCCGGGGAGGAAATGCTCGGGAATTTAGCTCAAGTATGTATTGAACAATCGTTAACTCCTCGAGCTCCGTCAAATTTCGATTGAGGGGGATCCTGTCGCGTTGCGAAGTAATACCGCGTAGTCGACGCGTCAAGGTCATTCGGGGAACACCAAAGATATTTGTCGCAGCGCGTATACTGAGATCTGGGTCATTTTGAATAGCCTGAAGAGCAAGCTGTAATTGACGTTCTTGTGAGGGCGGAGACATCGTTGTTGGTGGAGGAATTAATGGTTAACGTAAGAAGGTCGCGTTTTCGTCGTCAGGTGGCCCACTTGCTTGTTTGGCCCACTTGCTTATCATGCACGTTATAAATAGGATTAATAGTTTTAAGCCCTTAATTAGAAATATTAAGACTTTATAGATACTTATAATAATTTAGAAATAAAGCTATTTAAACCTTTATTATAGATCTATAAAATAATACTTTTATTTATAAAACTTAACCTAGATCTTATATAATAGATTATAGCTTAGGGAATTCCTTATATAAGAATAAAACTAAATAGAATAATTAAGAGGGTAGAGACTCTATTATAGATTAAGAGAAGCCTAAAATAATATTAAAATAATAAAGAGAGAAACTAAGATAATCTATAATAAATTTAAAATAAGATTTATAGAAGAATAATTAATAAATAATTATAAAGAAGAGATAACCGAAAACTAAATAGCTAATTAAATTAATTTATTATATTTTATAAATTAATAATAGAATAATAATAAATAAATAGAAGAAGGCCTAAGGCTCTAAATAATATTAAATACTATAATTATAATAAATATAAATATTATAACGTAATCCACAAGCGAGTGGTTCACCCATGCGAGTGGTTCACTTCACCCCGACCCGACAAACATTCCGAGGAAAACCTCAACCCAAACGCCGTAAATCAATTAAAATCACTCCTCCTCGTCTTTTGCAGACGATGAGATAGCTACCTGACAAGTTCTCGCGTTGTGGCCGGTCTTCCCGCATACGCTACAGCATCGTTTCTTCGGCTGGGACCACGACGCGGGACCCGGGTTCTGCAGCGTTTCCTCTTTTATCTGGATATCTACTTCCTTCTGAGCAATCTTGTCCTGTCCCTCGCCTACAGCCATGCTTCCTCCTTCCCGGAGACGTAGCTTTTGGCCCTCCGGCGTCGGCTTAGTGTAGCATTTTCCTCTCGAAGGATCATAACCTCTGACTTCAAAAGAGCGATCTGGTGCATAACACCCCGCGTCCCCTTCGCAAGATAGTCAACAGCATCTAAAATTGACGTTGGGGAGCTTCCCTGGTGGCGTGAGATTCGCCCTTTGATGAAGTCAGTCTGGGAACCTGCCTCGAGCAGGTTAGTGGGCGTCTTAGAGACCCAAGAATCACGCTCCCCGTGGGACGTCCCCGGAGGCGTCGTCGTCCTCAACCTCACATCCAGCTTTGACAGGACTGTTTCCGGGTTATGGGGGACAAGCCCCGCTCCTCGAAAGCCTCCCTGGATGTTTTTCTGTCATTGCTTGCTGAAATGCAGCCGAAAACGCCGGGAAGAAGTCCTCTTTGCTGATGTGCGTTGTACCCGCCCTCATCCTATCCTCGATTTGCCGACCGTATGCTTTCTTTAGTGGGCCAAAACACCCAACATCGAGAGGCTGGAGTAGATGTGACGAATGAGGAGGCATACAGAGTGTGATGATGTTGTTCTCCTTGCAGTAGAGTTCGAAGTCGACCGAGTGGTGACTTTCGTGGCCATCCAGGATCAGTAGGCGATAACCGCCCGAAGTACGGGACTTTGTATGCCTGTCAAAATGCCGAATCCATTCCAGACCAATATCATTCGTCGTCCAGCCGTTTGGAGATGTTGCGATTCTCCAGTCGCGAGAAATCGCGTCGTCCTGGTACCAGCTCGAGAGGTGGTACTTGCCCGAAACCACGATGAACGGCGGGACGGAGAAACCCAACGCGCCAACGCCCTGGATCACCGTAACCCATTCCCGGTTGCCTGGCTGCCTCATCTTCACATTGGACCGTCTTTCCGAACTGGTCACGACCATTCCGTTGGCGATAACGCCCATCTGGAAGCCGGTCTCGTCAAAGTTGTACATGTCAGCCTCTTGGATGCCGTACTTGGCGATCATGTTATGCACGAGGCGGAACCACGCGTTTATCGCGTCCGGATCTTCGCATTGGGCCCTCTTGTAGTCGTACTTGCGAAAGAAACGCGTCCGGAGCTCTGGTTGCCGTTTGACGAAGTTTGCGGCCCAGTTCTTCCCGACGCGTGGCGCGTCACGGTCGGCAAGCAGGCGATTCGCCATATCTCCGACCTCACCCAACCGGGGAGGGTAAGATCGCGCATCTAGGTCAAGGATATATTCGACAATAGTTTTCTCTTCTAGTACTGTTAATTTGGCAGAATTGGGCGGGCTTTCGCGTCGGGAGGGTTTGCCCTTCTGGCGTCGGAGGAGCGTCGTTAAGGGGACGGTGTAGATCCTCGCAGCACTCCGGGCGCTTAGGTTCGGGTCATTGTCCATAGCTTGGATAGCAAGGAATAATTGACCTTCTTTTGAAAGAGTCTCCATCGCGGGCGGAGGTGGAATCTGTAGAATTCAGGTGTAGGTCGTGGGCCCGGGCGAAGTGAACCACTCGCTTGGGTGAACCACTCGCTTGTGGATTACGTTATATATATTTATAAAGGAGATTATAAACCCTAGAAATTCTACTATTAACGTAATCCACAAGCGAGTGGTTCACCCAAGCGAGTGGTTCACTTCGCCCGGGCCCACGACCTACACCTGAATTCTACAGATTCCACCTCCGCCCGCGATGGAGACTCTTTCAAAAGAAGGTCAATTATTCCTTGCTATCCAAGCTATGGACAATGACCCGAACCTAAGCGCCCGGAGTGCTGCGAGGATCTACACCGTCCCCTTAACGACGCTCCTCCGACGCCAGAAGGGCAAACCCTCCCGACGCGAAAGCCCGCCCAATTCTGCCAAATTAACAGTACTAGAAGAGAAAACTATTGTCGAATATATCCTTGACCTAGATGCGCGATCTTACCCTCCCCGGTTGGGTGAGGTCGGAGATATGGCGAATCGCCTGCTTGCCGACCGTGACGCGCCACGCGTCGGGAAGAACTGGGCCGCAAACTTCGTCAAACGGCAACCAGAGCTCCGGACGCGTTTCTTTCGCAAGTACGACTACAAGAGGGCCCAATGCGAAGATCCGGACGCGATAAACGCGTGGTTCCGCCTCGTGCATAACATGATCGCCAAGTACGGCATCCAAGAGGCTGACATGTACAACTTTGACGAGACCGGCTTCCAGATGGGCGTTATCGCCAACGGAATGGTCGTGACCAGTTCGGAAAGACGGTCCAATGTGAAGATGAGGCAGCCAGGCAACCGGGAATGGGTTACGGTGATCCAGGGCGTTGGCGCGTTGGGTTTCTCCGTCCCGCCGTTCATCGTGGTTTCGGGCAAGTACCACCTCTCGAGCTGGTACCAGGACGACGCGATTTCTCGCGACTGGAGAATCGCAACATCTCCAAACGGCTGGACGACGAATGATATTGGTCTGGAATGGATTCGGCATTTTGACAGGCATACAAAGTCCCGTACTTCGGGCGGTTATCGCCTACTGATCCTGGATGGCCACGAAAGTCACCACTCGGTCGACTTCGAACTCTACTGCAAGGAGAACAACATCATCACACTCTGTATGCCTCCTCATTCGTCACATCTACTCCAGCCTCTCGATGTTGGGTGTTTTGGCCCACTAAAGAAAGCATACGGTCGGCAAATCGAGGATAGGATGAGGGCGGGTACAACGCACATCAGCAAAGAGGACTTCTTCCCGGCGTTTTCGGCTGCATTTCAGCAAGCAATGACAGAAAAACATCCAGGGAGGCTTTCGAGGAGCGGGGCTTGTCCCCCATAACCCGGAAACAGTCCTGTCAAAGCTGGATGTGAGGTTGAGGACGACGACGCCTCCGGGGACGTCCCACGGGGAGCGTGATTCTTGGGTCTCTAAGACGCCCACTAACCTGCTCGAGGCAGGTTCCCAGACTGACTTCATCAAAGGGCGAATCTCACGCCACCAGGGAAGCTCCCCAACGTCAATTTTAGATGCTGTTGACTATCTTGCGAAGGGGACGCGGGGTGTTATGCACCAGATCGCTCTTTGAAGTCAGAGGTTATGATCCTTCGAGAGGAAAATGCTACACTAAGCCGACGCCGGAGGGCCAAAAGCTACGTCTCCGGGAAGGAGGAAGCATGGCTGTAGGCGAGGGACAGGACAAGATTGCTCAGAAGGAAGTAGATATCCAGATAAAAGAGGAAACGCTGCAGAACCCGGGTCCCGCGTCGTGGTCCCAGCCGAAGAAACGATGCTGTAGCGTATGCGGGAAGACCGGCCACAACGCGAGAACTTGTCAGGTAGCTATCTCATCGTCTGCAAAAGACGAGGAGGAGTGATTTTAATTGATTTACGGCGTTTGGGTTGAGGTTTTCCTCGGAATGTTTGTCGGGTCGGGGTGAAGTGAACCACTCGCATGGGTGAACCACTCGCTTGTGGATTACGTTATTAGAAGTAGAAATAATAATAATTATAGAGTCTTTTAAGATATAGAGATAATACTTTATTTATAATAGATTAATAATTAAAATCCTAATTAATTACTTTAATTATAAATATTTTATAGAAAAGCTAAAGATCTTAGGATAATAGGGAAGATAGTTATAAATATTATTAGAGTTCGATTTTACTATTAAATACTAAATAGATAATAGGAACCTAGTAGATAGCTTCTCTAGGAGGCCCAATTATAAGTTAAATTAAGGAGAATAGGAGTAAGTAAAAGTATATTACCTATTATTATAGATAAAACGATTCCTTAATATTATTAGGGCTATTATTATAATAGATTAATAGCTAGATAATAGATTTATTAAAGAAGCTATCCTAGAAGCTTAGGAAAATAATACCTTCTATAGAATAAGAAAGGAATAAAGGCTACTTAATTAGTAAATAGAAGTAAATAGCCTATTAACCTTTAAGAATAAGATCTTTATTCTATAGGATAAGGCCCTTAGAAACGAAATCCTATAATAAGCTTATAATAGCTTAATAGCGGAGTATTAAGGAGTTAGGAAGACTATTACCTAGCTTAAAAATATATACTTCTAGAATAATTTAATTAAAGATATTAAGGAATATATCTCTATATATTTAATATATTAAATAATAAAACCCTAATATTATAAACTATATAGCTAATTAAATAGCTTATTATTATTTAATAGTCCCTTTAAGGAAATATCTATAGACTTTATTATAGAATTCCTTAAAGTTAGTAAATAAAATATTATATTAATTATCGTAGACTACTTTATAAAGTATATTATATATATATTAATTAATAATAGATTTATAATAGCTAATCTAATAATTATATTATAAGATTATATATTTAAGAAATATAGCCTCTTAAAAAGTATAATCTCGGATAAAGGGTTATTATTTATTAATAAGTTTTAGATAACTTTATATAAAATAATAGGAATAAAGAGATAATTCTTAATAGCCTTCTATTTATAAACCGATAATTAAATAGAATAATAGAATTAGAATTTAGAATATTATCTTAAAGTAACGTTATTCTATAATTATAAATAAACGGACTAGATTTCCCTATTCCCTATAATAGAATTTATATATAATATATTATTCTATATAATAATCTAGTAATTATTAATAGAAGTATTAATAGGATATAACCTAGCTAGATTAAAGGACCTAGGCCGAGCTATATAATAATAAGGGAACTTAGAGATAGTAGAACTATAAATAGCCTAATAGATAACTAAGAGAAAGATAATCTATAAACTCTTAGAGACTAATAATAGATACTAGGTCTATTATTATAATTAAGGAAGAATTTAGAAAGAATACGAAATAAGAGATTTAATTCTCTTCTCTATAAGAACGATTAAATAGTAGAGATTTAATAAAAAGCTATCTAATAAATACTTTAGACTATTTAGAATTATTAAAAAGATAAATAGCTATAATCTAATATATAAACTATAATTACCCCTTAGCTATAAAATATATAATATATTCTATATATTATATTTAGAAAATTAGAAAAGTAGAGAAAACTAATTACTATTTTAGCTATAGGTTAATAAAGTATTATTAATTATAGGAATAGAAGATATATATATAGTTAAGAGAATAGTTAATTATAGGGGACTATTATATAATTGATAATACTTTATTAAATAGGAAGGATATTTAGAAAGTAAGAATTTATAGAAATTATAATAAAACGTAATAGATAATTTTATTAAGATATATAAATAATTATAAAAAAGAATAATAATAGATTAATAATAATTTAATTAGTATTTAGGGGGTAATCTAGCCCTTAGCCCTATTCCTAAAAGAGAATAAAAAAAAAAAAAAAAAAAAAAAAACCTAAATAATAAAGGAGTATTAGCGGATTATTAATAGTTCTTAAGCTATTATTTCGCTATTACTTTCCTAATCTTTCTTATCCTCCTTATTATTAATAATATTAATAAGAATATTATAATTCTAATAGATTATTAATAAATAAATAATAAATAATTAATAAGCGATTTACGATTAGGGTATAATTCTCCTAGATCTTAGACTAAATAGTAACTAGCTTAGCGAGAGAACTAATAATCTATTATAGGGTAATAATAGAGATTTTAATAATAGTAATAGAGCGCTTAATAGCCTAAATAAGACGATTAATAATAATAAAGTAATAAATAGAGTACTTATTAGCCTCCTATTAATTGGTAATAATATATTTCTTAGTGCTTAGCGCTTTATTATTTTTACCTTTTTAAAGGGCCTTCTAGCTAATAGTCTTAGCTATATTAAAATTAATTAAAAGAAATCTATTAATACTTAAATAATAAGTATCGAGTAAATAAATATTATTTACTTTAAAGATATTAATATAGCTATTCTTAGTTATAGCTTTAATAGCTAATTTAAGGGTATATATAATAGCTTAATATTTAATAAATATTTATAGAGGATTAACTATTAAATAATAGAGGAATAAAAGAGGGGTAATTTATAATAAAGTATAGTTTACTTCCCTAAGCTATTCTATAATAGGAGTATTTAGTAGAACTAGCTATATAAACGATTAGCTAATAATTAATTATTAAATAGTAATTAATTTATTAATATCCTCTTTATAATAAAAGTATTCCCTATTTATAATAGAATTAAATTACTTATATATATAATTATAATAGTAGAAGTATAATAGGTCTCTAATAGAATATACCTATCTAGGCTCCTAGTAAGGATTAAGAGGAAGAGGAGCTATTATTTTATAGCTAATTAATTATTAAATTATAAAAGAAATATTAAAAATAATTTATAAATAGGAAATTATTTAAATAATAATATTATTATTTTTAATTAATAGGTAATTAATAGATAAATATTAATAGATTTATAAATTATTCTTATTAAAGAATTAGAAAACTAAAATCGATCTAAGAATTATATTTAATTAATAACTATATAATAGCTAATTATTAAAGGATTATTATAAAAGATATAAAAGTAATATTAAAGAAGGGAGGAATATTATTATTATTATTATTATTATTAAAGAAGAAGAAAAAACGGAAATAATAATTAGAAAATCCTTTTATAAATATACTAGAAACCTATAATAAGCTATTCTAGAATAATAATTATTTATTAAATCTAAATAATAAGAAAGGAAAAAATAAAGAATAATAGATTAATAAATCTATATTAAAAAATAAATAATTATTAATTAATTATAAAAGAAGCTTATTAGATTATTATTTAAGAATAGAATAATATAAGAATAATTAAATAGAATTAAAATAAAGAAGGAGAATAGAAGAATATTAGAATAATAAAATTATATTAATAAGCTATTTTCTATTAATTAATTATAAAAGAGAATTATTAAATTATTAAGTAAGAATAATAAAAGAATAAAAAATAGAATTAAAATAAAAAGAAAAATATATAGAAATATTAAATTATAATTATTAAATAATAAAGAATTAACTTAGAAACCTTAATTAATTAATAAAAAGTATTTATTAAAATAGATATTTAAGAATTAAATAGAAATTTAGAATATATAGATATTATTAAATTAAATAATATTAAATAGCTTAAAAGAGAATTATTTAGAATTTAATAAAGACCTTTAATTTAAATATTATATTATACTTTAGGATAAAGTAAAGAAGGAGATAAAATATTATATTAAGATCTAAAGGAGGTATAAGACCGATAGGGGATCGCCTATTATTTAATTATAGGAATTAAGAAGAGAGGATTAAGCGTAGTAAGGGAATAATTATAAGAAAGGTTAATAGACTAAGATTTAGAGAAGGGCATCGATTATTCTATCTTCCTAGAGACCCCTAAGAGATTAATAGTTAATCCCTTTACTCGTTGTATAAGACTCCTTAATATCCTATGGCGATAGTCTTGATGCGGAGCCTGGACGTTGATACCTCGCATAGTAATGAGAAGGCTGTCGAACCGATCGATATATTGTACTACCAGCTATAAATGAGGATGAAAGCGACGGTGCCTGTCACCGTTGCTTGCGAGGATCCTAGACCCAGACCACCCGTAATGAGCAGGAAAATAGTCAGCACAACGAGGCCCTAGAAAGTGAGGTCACGTCGGCCGATTCTGTCAACCATAGCGGCGGCCATCAGGTTGCCGACTATGGAGAGAACCGGCTGTGCGATCTGGATACGGTAGCTCATCTCCGTGGAGTACCCGGCAAGCTGCAGGTAGTAGGTGAAGTAACCAGCCACGAAGGCGATGCCTGAAAATGCCTGGATACAGAGGGGCATAATGCTAATCATGGTGCGACGAAGATTCGACTTGCGAAGGCATTCAATGTAGGTCACGCCATGGGTTTCGGCGCGGACGTGTTCGAGCGTCTGGTCGATGAGTGCAAGCCTCTTCTGGCCTTCTTCTCCTGGATATCCGAGCTGGCGCATACTCTTGAGGGCCTTTTCGGTGCGACCTTTAGACACAAGCCACCGAGGTGATCTAACGGTTAGCTGGGGATTCAGTGCCTAGAACATGGTAGCTTACTCGGGCATGAAGGGAACCAAGGCAAATGCGACTCCGGCAAAGCCCCACTGGGCACAGAAGACGGCTCGGTAGGCCCAACGTGTCTCGACGTTGCCCGTATAGTTGATAACGATGAAAGCAACGAGGGGCCCTATCCCGTAGGCTACTCCGATACCACAAGTGAAAACACCGCGTAGGGCCAAAGGGGCAATCTGCATAAGGTCAGACTCATCGCTTCGAACTCTGTCGGTGACTTTTAGACATACCTCTCCGATGTAGCTGACCATGACGGTAGCTACAGCGCCAACCATGAAACCATTCAGCAGCTTTCCGGCGAAGAAGACGGCATTTGTAGTTGCAACAAACTCAATGGCAACGGCAGCAAAGGAGATGAGCAAGGCACCAATGAGGACCTTCTTGCGTCCAATCCAATCGGCTATCTCAGCTGAAATGAGTGATGAGATGACAGCTCTAGCATTTCATGAGCTACAATCATCAATCACAGTTGAGAATTCGACTGACGAAGCTACTGGGGCGCCACTAAAGGCTGACTGCCATCCAGCGGGGATCACGAAATCGCCGTTGTACTCGAAGCCGAAATATTTGCGGAACTGCGGAATTCCGACAACTGCGCCAGCGGCCTGCAAATCGAAACTGATGAGAATAATGCACCAAATTGCATAGATACACCAGGTGCAGGCCCAGGGGTTGTTCACGAAGGATGTCCAGATGCCTTCGTCGTGCTCTTCCTGGCCAGAGAGATGGGCTAGCTGCGCATCCTGAGTATCTTCATGCTGGTAGGACTCAGCCTTCTCGTCGGCGATTGTCCTATTAGTTTGATCCATGGTAAACGGAAGTAGAAATTGTCTTGCGTGGCCGCAGAGTTGGGGGTGAAATTCGAGTTCGAGTTGCGATACCTGGTTGCCGGTCGATGGCTTTATGAAGCCCAAGATCTCTATTACCATGTGAAATGCAATTGCTGATGAACTGATCAATGGCAGGCCCGCGATCTGCTCGCTCCAGGGTGGTGGGCGGTTCGACTGTCCAGAAACGAAATCGCGAACCCCTGACCACTTCCCCCGCGTCTGGGGTGAGTGCCGATCCGATGGGGCCTCGTGGTCTAAGACAACTTGGCTCGTTAGAGGCGCTTAAGATCGCCCAAAAGAGCTAGCACCAACCCCAGATGCCTAGAGTGGCCTCATGGAAGGCTAGGAGATTGAGTGGATTCTCTGGCAGGCATTGTGTGTCGGAGCTTTAGTTAACGATGATATCCAAACGTTAGGGAGGCAGTATCCCAGATCTATTTGATACGACAGCAGATACGACAGCAAGCGTAGAGATTCGTAGGGATTCATGACCTGCCTGCCCAGTGATCAGGCTGACACCACCATCAAGGGACGTTGGATTGGGAGAAGATTACCACAGCAGGATGATCGAAGTCGTGGCGGAGGAGTTATGAGTCGCCTGGGTTCTAATCGTGTGTGATGTACCTGGCTTTCTTAAGGATAAAATATCCAGGAGGTTTCTGGTGGAAGGATGCTTCTAAGGCAATCGAAACAATATTACAAGCCACATTCATAAACATGTGAGAATGGAGGCTGGGCCCACAAAGTGTTCAAAGTGTTGACCGCTCGTCACCCTCTACCTAATTTTGGAGATAGCAAGTGTTACGGTTGGCCCTAAAAGGGCTTGGTGGCAGCCCACACGGTCGTAAGTGCCTTACGGCAGCTATCCAATTGAGCTAAAAGGATACGTGTTGTATCAACGTCGTTGATTCAATTGGGCTGCATTCATAGAGGTATAGGCCCCAGGCCTATACAACGTCAACGGGTCTAACCCGTAACAAGGCCCACCTGATCACCGGGGGGTGAAGCCGCTGCCCGTGAACACCGTTACAGACAATCCCTATATTAATTCAACATCATGTCTAGTTTTAATATCCTTAAAGTAGTAAGCTTCTTCATAGTATTAAGGTTCTACTCTCTACCTAGCAGGGTGATCATACTTTTCTTGGGTGCTTACTCCCATCGCCTGCACTCCTCACCATATAAAAAACTCTCTACTTGCCTCTTATGCGCGTCGTCCCTGCTTCCTACTTCGAAAGCGCTTTACTCAACCCCATCGAGTTTATCATAACCTTCGATACCATGCTCAGCTACTGGAACAGTCTTCCGCTGGAGATCCGGTGGATGATACGCGATCATATCCGCGATTTCAACCAGCAGTCTCCCAACGCTCATCCTCATTATCAGAGGCTTCCACTAGTATGTCGCGAATGGCATAGCTGGTTCATGCACGATAGCTTCCGTCTCTTGGTACTGGATCAAGAGCGAATCCATGACTTCGAAAGGCTTGTCAGTGACAATGAAACTCGACGTGGATACGTGGAGTGCATTGTCCTGCGAGTCAAACTTCCCGAATACGGTTGTCTGAGTTGCGATGAGGAAGAGGACGAGACCACTGCTCGCGCTAATGACATAATTTTTATGAGCACCTTGCAGCAATTCATGGCCATCCTATCGACCTGGCCACGGCGCCAGAATGAAAACGGCATCGTGTTAGATCTTGGTGCCTATTCGCCCAGTGATGGACAACACGGCTTCCGCGATTTTCGATTCTCCCGCGAATACTGTCACGGAGCCTCAGGGAACGACTACGAACTTCATGCGACTGCTTTGCGCAGGGCGCATGAGCTTGACGACGGTAACAGTACATGTCCTGGATGGGACCGAAACTGCTTCGGAGAGCATCCTGTACCTCTCTTGGGCGCCAAGAAACGGATCATGTCTGTGCTAGGCGGTCGTCAGTCTCAACATTTCGTCAAAGAATACATGGATACGCAAAACGGGCAAATGAGACTGAGACATATCGCCCCCGCCCCCATCATTGACACCTTGGTCCTCAGGCGTCACTACTATCGCCAAATATCCCCTCAAATCCTCACGTGTTTCATCCGTCAAGTTTTGCCGAATTTGCGGAGCTTGCGTCATGAGATGTGGACTAAGCTGGATCATGCAGAATCGGAGCGGTTTTCCCAAGAGTATCGCGCAGTGCTGGAGGCCTTACCAGCCACAATGGATGAATGCAATATCGTGTGCGAGTCCAGCGCTCATTCAAACGATATTATCAACTTTTCGACTTCGCTAAGGCCTCGGAGGCATCGCCATTTCCCAGGACATCTGAGCACAGGTGCAGAAATGGGCCCATCGATGATCAATCTTGCCACCCGACTTCGCTTATTCTACGCAACACACTCTATATCAGCTGAAACATTCTTGGCTAGCGCTTTTGTAGTCGGGTTGCCAACTTTCCCCCGACTCGAAAACTTGGTTCTGACATCGGCTCTACTACAGCGTCACCTTCATTGCCGCGCACCTGAGTTCGTCAATCTTGTGGTGATGGCAGGCCGCATCGCATTTCAGTGCATGCCGAAGCTGAAGAGTCTCATTTTGTGGGATGGCGAGAATGCTGATGGAATTTTGTTGCGCTTCACAGTAGCAGCAGAGAAACGGCCAATTGTCTTCTGGCGCAGCACTCGGCAAGCTCAAGGTGATTTGTCTCTTGCCATGAGAACTTTGCGACGTACACTCAAGGAGTCATTACAACACCATTCCAAAGTTCATGGTTTGCAGGTCGTGCATGAATCTACTTCGATTCATCGCATAGATAATGATTTCACCTCACGCTTGAAGCAGGATGCGGCAGAGTTTCCCGAAATGAACCTCATCTTGCACCCCGAGTCGATGAACCAGAGGTCATCTGAGGAAGTAGGTTGGTACTGCTAAGCACAGCCATGTCCACATAGATGTCTTGAAGTCCAAACAGCTTCTCGCTTTGTACCACGTGAATGAAAACACCGCGACCATAGTTTTTGCCTACTCTGTGAAATGATTTTTTGACTTGATCCTAGATACTAGGGTACACTGTATATTTATTTAAGCTTAGAAGGAAATGATCTTGTAGTCGCCCTGGAAACTTCCATCGAACTTGACGCTGACATCTACATTGATCCAGACCTCATTGCCATTCTTCAGATACAGCTTTATGCTGCCCTCGGCAAGGAAAAGATCAATATTGAGGCCAACACCATCCTTGAGATTGCCGTAAATGTTTCCGACATTGATGCCAAGAATGCTGACGCTGATTCCAATCTCGAACGTGTCAGTATCAATGTAGCCACTGATCTTAGAATTTGGTTAGCAAAGTCTTGAGTAGTCTCTAGCCCTCGGTCAAAGATCATGTCCAGCATACTTTGTTGGGACCCAGGCCCCAATCAAGGTCGTGGCGGCTCCTTGGGTTGCCTGGGGGCAGGCCGCGATGCACGTCAACCTGTGTAGCAACCCACTGAGTGTTGCCTTCCTCAGGCGCCGTGAGGTTAATGACGGCACCTTTGCAGATATGTTAGCGGCCAGTTTACATAGAGACTTGCACCAATGACACTGCTTACCGATGTTCTGCTCGGCAGAAGAAGGCATTTTGACGAATGCTGAGGGAATGATGAGATGAGGTCCGATGCGGGCTTCTGATGCAGGTGTTAACACCGATAAATGGCTTGTTGGGTAGGAGATTTCATACGTCGGGCTGGGATTATCAACAACCCTTTATACTTCAAGTACGTAGTTGGGCATTTTTTCTGCGTGTCGTCACTGCATGGTCTACGATCCCATGCGGTCTCGAACAGAAGTCACATCGATCTGTTCTCCAAATCGTTTGAAACATAGTAGCAGCAGTGCACCATGGCCCTCATTTGAACTCGAATCAAAGCACGAACTGCCGGTTCCATCCGCGATTGTGTTCCGATCCATCCGTGCTGCTAATGGTTGGACTTGTCCCACGCCACCACTCGTGACTCCTGACATATACGACAGCATTCCCTTATTGATTACCACATAAGTGCAGCCCGTTGGGGCTACAGAGGGTTTTTGCATGTCAAAACAGCAGCACGCGCTCTCACAGAGACTCGGCAGCGGGAGTACACGCGAACCTGCATCCCAAGTGGCATTGTTTTCATACGTCGTAGGACCTCAGTGAAACAATTGCTACGGCCACGAAGATTGAGCGAAATCAGAATGATGCATTCTCGGCTTCCCAAAAATATGTCTCACACTCATCACATCTTGTCCGTAGCGTTACGTGACGGTTCCTGTCAATGAGATTTGTCAGTCATGAGTACTTCGATATTTCATGACCAAGTGGTGCTTATAGCCCGATGTCCTTCGAGATGATAGCATACACTCTGCAATCTGACCTGCGCCTGCCGATGCATTTTTATTTATCCAACAAGTAGTCTGAGTAAATGCTACCCGGGACGCGACCTGGCCGAGTAGACGGGCCTCGGCGTGGAAGGCCAGTCGAGGCGTATCACACAGGGCTTCACCAACTGGCCACACATCCAGGCCAAAAGCGGAAAGACGACAATGATAGATAGATAGATAGATTGTATTACGCCCGATAGGGTCTAGGGCAACTACCGGTTAAATACATATTCCGTTCCATCACGCATCTTTCTAATCTCGTCCAGCCCTTACAAAAGTCTCCTCCTGAATGCACTCTGCGTTTGATCCGTGGTTACTTGTGAGTTTTCGTGGGGGTTAGTAGCAAGTTGTCCGTGAAGGCGACTTCTCCAGGTGCCCAGCTTCCTATAGTCAGCCGCTGGTGCGAACCTGCTGTCATGCCACAAGGTGAGTGTGTTAGTAGGAGAGGGTGGGTGGTTGTGGGTAGGGTTATGTCGTCTTCTGTCCTTCGTTCAGTCGTCCAGTTGCCATGGCATACTTGATGGTAGCCTGCACTGCTGCCATGTTGGGTTTCCAATCTTTTTGGTCCGTAGGCGCCTTCCCCCCAAGGTGAAAGGACAGGCTTCCCGTCTTCGATCTGGTTACTTGCTGCATCTCGGCCCGTAGCGAGGTCCATCTCAGGCATCGGAAGAGGAAGTGCTCTACGGTCTCAGCAGCTTGCCCGCAGGCGCACTCGACGTCCAGTGCGGCGCCAATCTTTCTCAGGTAGGTGTTCAATCGTGTCATTCCCGTTCGCAGCTGCGCGAGGACGCTCGCTTGCGCTGCACTTAGGCCGTCGTATATCCAGCGCGTGTGTCTTCCCGGGAGTGCAGTGTCGATCCTCTTGGAGTATCTGCCGACGTCTGCTGGCAGGGAGAGGTGTCCCCCTTGGGCCTTCCTCGCCGCGGCGAGCGTTGTCGATACGGCCCGATACGGTTCCTTCTTCAGCGGTTGTTCCGGGTCGGCGGCGCATTGTGCTGCTCTCTTCGCTGCTCGGGTGAGCTCCGATTCCGCGTCAGTGGGAATCCATCCGATCGAGACCGTGACACCTTTCTCTCTGAGCCTGTCGACGGTGGCGTAAATCCGCTCCATGTCTGCCTGTCCGGACTGGCCACGCGGTTTAGTAATCGCTTGCGTCGCTGCTTTGTTCCTGGTGAGAATGACAATGTTGCCAAATACCAGGCGTCTCGATGTCTCGCGCACTATCCTGTTGACCGCGTCTAGCATCCTATCGTGGGCATCCAGGCCTTTGTGCATGGCTGCTAGCTCGGCCGTGAACGGGTTCTGCATGTCTCTTGGCCCTAGTCTGGCTCTTTCCGTGAAGACGCCCTCGGCCGCCCAGATGGCCCGCGGGGTCCTAGTTGTTATACCGATGCCGACCGTGTCGCTTCTCGTTGATGTGCTTGTGGTGATCACTGTGGGGTCTTGTGGTGCGCCCTCAGAAAGGGCCGTGGTCACATCCTTCTCCTGGAGTAGGTTGATTCTCTTCTTCCAAGGGCCGAGTACGAACGGCTTGATGATCTCCGAGTTGTCGACGGGTATTCCCTCATGTGCTGCTGCTATTCGTTGGCGGGGACGTGAACCGTCTCGTGCTGCGCGTCATGAAGTGGACCAACGGGTGGTTTCTCGGCAGGGTGTGCATGCCTACCCAGAAAGTTGTAGCGCGTCTTGCGAATCGCTGCCGGACCGTGGGGATGCTGGCTTCCGCTCCTGCCACCGCCGTCGCCACTGTACGGAAGGTCCCCACGATGGCCTGCGCGCCAACATTTTGCACCCTGTCGAGGGGCTTGACCAATGTCTCTACACAAGCATTCATCCAGATACATGATGCGTAGTCCATCACGGGCGCTACTGTTGACGTGTAGAGTTGCCTGGCCACAGATGGCGCTAGACCTCGCAGCCTTCTCAGTGCCATTGCGGCTTTGAGGCCCTTGGTCGCTGCTCTGGCGATATGCTTCTTGTACCGGAGTTGTTGGTCCAGGATGACTCCCAATACCTTTACTTCTTCCTTCGGGTTCACCGTTCGCCCCTTGATAATGTACGGCGTGCCGTCCACTCGTTCCGCGTTCCGCGAGAAGTGTATGATGGCCGTCTTATCCGCTTCGAACGTCGCACCGCTCCGTGACTCCCAGTTGAGCGCTTTCTCGATGATTCCCTGGATCCCTCCGCGGTTGGCTTCCGCTGTTGGTCCGGCCACCCATGCTGTGTAGTCGTCTACAAACGCGACCGCTCCTCCGTCCGCACCGATCCGGTGTTGGACGAGGTCCGCGTTAAAGAAGAGGAACAGCACAGGGAGAGAGGCGACCATTGGGGAGCCCTGCTTGCGGGAGGTCCCGCTTCTCGGACGCCTGTCCGTTGACGTCGATGGACGCTGTCCGCCCAGAGCAGAACGCGCCCACCCAGCGCACCAGCTGTGGTGGTATGCCTCGTGCGGCCAACCTCTGAAGCAGCCTGTCCTTGTACACGCCGTTGTAGGCTCCTTTCACGTCGAAGCTGACGAGGCTGACGACCTGCCGCCCGCGCCATGCCTTGAAGATGTGTTCCTGCAGTAACATGAGTGCCTGCTCTGCAGACCGGCGCTTCCGCGCTCCGAAGTGGTTTGACGGCAATAATCCGAACTCCTCGACCGCGTACGAGATCCTTTCCGCGATCACCGCTTCCAGGACCTTCCCAAGCGTCGAAAGCAACGAGATCGGCCTCCACGCCTTGGCAATCGTGTAGTCTCCTTTGCCGGGTTTCTTGAGCGGCACGATCTTTGCGTGTCTCCATTGGTTGGGCAGGGCTCCCTCCTCGACCGTTTTCCGGAAGAGTTTCAGCACTCGGTGTCTCACCACCGGCCACACTTGTCTCCATGCTATCAGTGGTAGTCCATCGGCTCCGGGTGCTTTCCATGGTTTCATCCCGAAGAGCTGCGCTTCTATCTCTCCCAGGGTGATCTCCGGCATGTCGATGGGCGACCGTTGTGGTCGCGGACCTTCCTCAGCTATCTCACCAGGCAGTGGTGGGAAGAAGGTGGCCAGCAGCTCCTCGGCCTGCTCCGTTCCGTTGGTTGTGCGGGTTCCGTCAGCTCTGGCGAGCTGTGGTACCTTGTCAAAAGACCCTCCACCCTCCGTGTCCAGGTACTTAGCGGCCTTCCAGATGTTGGTGTTGTCAGCTAGGAAGTCATCCCAGTGAGCTTTCTTCCGCCGCCGAATGTCGTCGTGATACTGTTTTGACGCTTCTTTCGCTAGTCGTTCGAGTTCCGGCTGAGCCTGGCCTCCTCTCCTAGCGGATCTGGCCCTGTTCCTCCAGTACGTGTAGATGCGACGTAGCTGTGTTAACTCTGTCGTCCACCACCTCTTGGCATAGTGCGATGGCTTGGCCTTCGGTGTGAGCTCGTGGACCGCCTCCAGGACCGTGTCCATCAACCCATCTGCCTGCTCCTGAACCGACCCTTCCGTGGGCACCGTCTGCAGTCTTCCGGCAATTCTCGCGTTGATCTCCTTCCACGGCGCGTTCTTGAATAGGAGCCTCGGCTCCATCTTGGGCTGCGGCATGGCCAGATCCAGCTTCGTTTCCACGGCCTGGTGGTCGGACCCATGATCCGTTTCGTGTGTCGTACACTTGACCAAGGTTCTGGCGAGATCCTCCGAGGCCAGGATCAGGTCGATCGTCGATTCTTGGTCCCTGCCTTGCCAAGTCTTCGTTCCCCGTGGTAGTAGGCTCCTTAGGGAATGTTCGTTCATCAGATCGATGACCACATCGGCCTCTCCCTGTCTGGCAGGTGACACGTCGTCTCCTCCCCACAGACAGTCGTGCTGATTGAAGTCTCCGGCAATGATCACCTCCACCACTTGCCCTCCGGTCCCTCGAGTTTCACGGATCACCCTGTCCAACGTCTGACAGGTCTCTAGCAGGGCCTCCGCGTCGCGGCCCTGGACGTATACGGACATCAGGAGAATGTCCCTGCCAGGCAGTCGCACCGTCGCCGCCACCACGTCCGGCGACGGGATCGGTACCTGCTCGGCGACCAGGTCTTTGTCCACCCACAGCATGCCCCTCGCACCCCACCGTCCGTCTCGCCACACCGTCGGCACCAACCTGGCCCACCTAGGGTGACTCATCGGGACGGACCACAGCCGATCGCCATCCATCCAAGCCGGCGGTTCCTGTATCGCTAACGCCGCAAAGTCCTGTAATAGCTCGTCGTTCATCACACTCTCGTGTACGGTCTTCCGCTTCCCCACATTGAGTTGGAGCATTTGAAATGTCCTACTCATGCTGGCCGGGGTATAGTTTCGGACAACTCTTGCTGAACGACTCGTGCGGTCCTCCGCAGGGAACACACTTCAGGACTTCCTCCCGGCATTCGTCGTGACGGTGGCCCTCTTGAGCGCATCTGGCGCATTTCTGTGCCCTCCTGCACTTGAACGCCTTGTGGCCGATTTCTTGGCAGTTGAAGCATTGCTCCGGTCGGGGCCTTCGTTCAAACACGCTGGTGTACCCAGACTCGCCGCCAGCGTGGAAGTATCCTTCCTGCAAGACTCTTCTCGCGTCGGCCGCCTTTGTCAGATACACCACCATCGATCCGTATGCTTTCGGGATATCCCTCTTGCTAAGCCATGACATCTTAGCCACCGTCGCCTCATTTTCTTGGCCGAACGCCTGGGCCGCGCCCGGTCGGATGTTGCCGTTCTCGTCCAGGACAGCCGTGCGGTTGACATTGTCGACCTTGACCGGGTACAGTTCGTCGCGGAACACGCGCACTCCGCTTGCCAATTCCATCCCCTCGTCCACTTGCTTGACCATGTTGTGCACTGCTACGCCACTGAAGTCAATCTTAATCCTGTTCTCATATTTCGCACCCACCGTCACCGCCTTGCACTTCCAACTGTCGTCCTCCCTTCTGGTCCTCATTTCCATTTTCACCGCCATCCTCACGGTGCCCGCGTGTACTTTGCTCCTGTCCGCTTCCTCCACTCGAGATGTGTCAACCGTGCAGAAGAGGGTGTCGGTGAAGGTTGAAGGCGTGGTGTTCATCGAGGAGAGGGTCCGTATGTTCGTCGGTTGGCTCGTCGGCGGCGTGCGCGCGACCTCGGCGTACGACGGGTTCGGGCTGCTCTGTCCCGAAACGGCCGCCATGACGGCGTCGAGTCTCTCCTGCATCCTTTGAGCCTCTTCCACCCCTTTTGCCTCGATCGTTCGCAAGTCGGCTCTGATCGTGCCTATCTCGTCTTTGATCCCGCCGCTCTCCGTCTTGACTGCGCCAAGCTCGTCTTTGACTTTCCGCAGCTCGTCGCTGACTGCTCGTAGCTCGTGCTTGAGCCGGCGGTTGTCTTCGCGCATGGACTCGCAAATTGCCATCTGCGCCTGCCACGCCTTAAGGGCAGTCTTGAGGAGCCCATTGTGTTCTTTTATCTGTTCCTGCAAAGCTTCGACGGTCGAGTTGTCGTCCAACAGTCCGGCCTTCGCTGGTGGGGCACTTCCCCGCGCGTTCGTTCGTTTGGTACGCCCGCCACCGGCGGCCTTCGCCACAGATGCTTCTCCTTCGGTCGCATCATCGTTCTCTTGGTTCTCGATGACTTTGTTGGTCGGTTTGCGTGTTCGACGTTGGCGCTGCTCCGCACCGCTGTCTCCATCTCCTCCGGACGCGACATTGATCATGTCGCGTTCAGCCGCCATGACTGCAGGTGGGGCGCCCACGCGATCCACTCGGTCAGTGCCGCAACGCGTGTCCCCGTCCTGATCAACACCTCTCTGCCCGATTCAATGATTCAACGAGAAGGATTGGAATACGAAGAAGCCACGCGATCCTGCTGTTCAATGTTCAGACGACAATGATGGACGAAGACATCCGCGCTAACTCAATATATGCCTCGATAACGCAGTCGACTGTATGTTCTTGTCATTCTTCTAAACATTGCACACTACGGAGTTAACCAGCACGTATGCGCAAAACAGGTGGCATTTAGTGGCGATCGGCATCGGGTTACATCCGTCTCTTCCGTCCCGATCGGCAATCGGCGGAATCTTCTGTCTTGTCCAAATCGCTCTCACAGCCAAGACCCTAACGTTCCATGCTGCAGCAAACCATGAGCCCGCACGCCTGAAAAGAGTTTCGGACGCCCGTTTGTTCTTGACACTGAGTCCCCGCGACATGGTCTCGCCCGGGGTGGCGCCGGACGGCGATGGTACCGCCACACAGAGTCAGACGGTCGGCCAATCCGTTCAGCGTGCGAGGGCCTGCGACTCGTGCCGTGGGCTGAAGGTGCGCTGCATCAGCAACAACTCACACGGGCCGTGCCTCCGATGCCGAAAGGCAACAAGAGTATGCGTCACAACCGTCCCCCGGCTGGCTCGAGGAAGGTGAGGAAGAAGACGGTGAGCAGGGTCACGGAGCTTGAGAAGAAGATTGATCTCTTGACGGCCAGTCTGCGCGCCGGGCGCGCCGAAGCCGCCGCAGATTCGCTCGACAACAGCTCGGCAGGAGGTGGCGGCGAAAGCAACACACCTCCTACTGGCGGCGCTGCAGGAATGCCCGCTGGGGACATTGTTGA
The DNA here is from genome assembly GCA_019188255.1 of Verticillium longisporum. Taxonomy (NCBI): domain Eukaryota; kingdom Fungi; phylum Ascomycota; class Sordariomycetes; order Glomerellales; family Plectosphaerellaceae; genus Verticillium; species Verticillium longisporum. Next base: position 920,356 of record JAETXT010000012.1, read on the forward strand.
TCGCGGCATCATCAGTTCTCAAAAGGCTGACGCTCTCTTGTCACGGTACAACACCCAGCTCGTCCCGCACATGCCGGCTGTCATCTTTCCCCCAGATCTTACTGCGACAGAGCTTCGCGAGACGAGGCCTACGCTCTTTCTCGCCGTTGCAACGGCTGCGTCGACCGATACACCGGAGCTGCAGCGGTTGCTCTCGCACGAACTCACCAGAGTGTTCGCCGAGAAGATTATGATCCGCGCAGAGAAGAGCCTCGAGCTCGTCCAAGCTTTGCAAATCACAGTCACCTGGTACTGGTTGCCGGATGAATACGACCAAGTGCACATCTACCATTTGACGACAACTTGCATCTCCATGGCCATCGATATTGGATTGGGCGGTTGTACACCCTTGAAGCCGACAGTGCCATACGGGGCATATGCATTCAGCCGCGCAACACAGATCAGCGCAATAGATCCGACGGCGCTCGATGCCCGCAGAACCTGGCTGGTGTGTTATTTTATGGCATCCAACACTGCCTATGCCATGAAGCGGCCGCTTCTCTTGCGTTGGACAAGAGCAATGACCGAGAGCCTTGAGGTACTTCGTTCATCCCCCGAAAGGTACGAGACGGATGAATATCTTTGTGCGGTCGTGTGGGCGAGCCGTCTTGCCGAAGATATTGACCAGTGCTGCGGCTTGCCGGATGACCCTGATGAGATCTTCAAGGCACCGCAAACCCTGTACTACCTCAGGAAACTCGAGCAAGATCTGTGCACCTTCAGGGACTCGTTACCAAAGGGCATGGCACAGGGTAGGTCCCCCCCGCTGCTTTATGCCCTTCTTACAGACAGGGTTGCATCATCTGACGAGCTGTTAGGAAGTCTCCGAATGGTCTTCAGCGCCATTCCGCTTACTGTTTACAATAATGTGCTCCGGATTCAGCCCCCTGAGGAAAGGCAACACAAGGCAAACGTCGCCGCCATACCATCAAGAACGCCCCGTAGTGTCGTCATGGCTGATTCTGCCTTCATGACCATGGCTAACACCGACGCCATTTCAAGTTGTCTGTCGCACGTCGACATAGTTTTGGGCGCATTTCTGTCCCTGAGCCCCGAGGCCGTCCGATGCCTCCCAACCTTTGGCATCATGCGCGCCGTCAGGGCAGCGAGCATGCTCGTCAGATTACATCTCACTCTTGTTGATGATCCGCAGCTCTTGAGCCCGTTCAGGAGGGAAGACCTCCGAGCCGGGTTTTGCATCGACGAGCTGCAGCGCCATTTCCGCGCCGCCGCTGAAGGGAACCGATGCAGGACCGCCGCCAAATTTATTGTCGTGCTCGCCATGCTGAAGGACTGCATGGGGAGCAATCGCGGCGGCCATGGGCCACCGGCGCGGTCAGAACAAGCACAAGAGCAGTTGTCGCTTGAGACACCGCTACACCTTCTTTCGCACGCTGCTGCCGCCGCGACGGCAACGGGATCAGCGCAACAAGGGTCCGGGATCGGCGGCAACGCTGAACGGCTCACGTTTCCTGATCCGAACGGCCAGCCTTCTTCGGTTGCGCCCTCTGTCTGGCAAGATTTCTCCGGCGGCGCGCAGGCCTTGTCCCTGCCTGGTCCACTGGCTTTCGGTACAGACCAGTTCATGGCGCTCTACGATCAGGACCTCGCCTTCTCGCTCGGTCTGGACTACATGTACAGCGGCAACAGCATGCCCCTCTACGCCGGAGAGGCGAGTACCGGGTTTGATGGGACCTCGGCACAGACTCACCATATGAATAGCTAGACAGCCACACGGGCTGTCTCCAAACATTACGCAGGGGTAACAACTATCCATCCCTTTAGGCCCGAGAACGGTCTCAGGTACTTTGGAGCCAAGGAGCCGGCTCGACCGCCTGCTTGAAAGATTCTTATCTGATATAGTGCGATCAAGCGATATCATATAACTGGTCCGGAAGCTGATTTCTGCCATCATATCTAGAGCGCCCAGTACGTACCGTTGTACCTGAGGCCGTTCTCGGGCCTAAAGGGATATGCTAAAGAGGGGCTCATAGACAGTCATCTTTTTGTGGCGAGGACAGGGAATTCTGTTTACGTCAAGTCTAGTTTACGGCTGAACATAAGGTTCGGCGACTTTCAGGACGGCCGGGTTGTATAATGACACACTTATTGAAGGCTACCGTTGGCTCTGGTGGTCGTGACCTCGTTAACGCCAGCCCTTGGGCCAGTGCTGATGCCCGTTAGAGTAGTTCATCGACATGTCAATCGGCAGCCTCCTAGGAGCCTGGGAAAAAATAGAGCAGGGCACGAATTGAGAGGCCAAGGGAGTATGGGCTTCGTCGGCGATCATAGACCTTCATTAGCAGTAGAAGGTGGGAGATGTCTTTTTCAAGTCATCAATGCGAGGAGGCATATCTTGAGCAAACGGTTGATGCAGCGGAGGGGCTCCGTATTCAGCGAAAGGGTCGAACACAGCCTGATACGATGTGTACCCTAAAAGAAACTTATGACGCGTGGGTCTGGCCATGTCGGCATCGGAGGATTCTTTTTGATCCGATGTGGCGTTGTATTCTTGGTATTATGGGGCCGGCTGTCTTCTGTACTATCGCAGACAAAGTGCATGCTTGAACCCTGATGGGAGTCAAAACGGTCTTCAACCAGTTCTATCGAACACGAGAATGTAGTATTTCTGATTCCCTCGTACGGCATTTCTCGAAGTCAAGGATGGACTCCAAGAGTACTACTCAAGAGATCTTTGGCCTGGTCTTCGTCGTGTCAACTTCAAAGATGAAGACGTTTGCTGTTGCAAACCAGAGTGAGCCGAGGCTGGCTGCCAGCACCAATGCCCGGGACGCGGTCAAGACCTTGCGAGTCACTTCCGAGTTCGAGGCAGGCATCATGTCGAGATTGCTCGACGTGTGGTGCCCCTGTCTAGTTAAGTCTAACGTGGCCTTATAAGCATACCAAAATCCGTGTTGTAATTCAACACCAAGAGTCAAGGCTGCACCCCCTGGTGCTGTCCGACGTCTTCTTGAAATAAAATAAGGTAGGGCTGATAGTACCCGGCAGCCTAGCGTCACAAAACGCGCTTCTTTTCCCAAAAGACTCACGTTAAGACATGTCTTGTGCCCACGACACGGTCCCTCAACTCGAGTATGAAGCTCAGCGACCGAATTGTATGTGCCATTCTCAAACTCTACAGTACGACAATTTGTGCATGAAAGAATTTTGCAAACATCGGTTCCAGCCGACCGGTACCTTACGCAACGTCGTTCCTCGACCCCTTGTCCCGAAAACGTCCCTCACAGCGCAGCGGCAACACCGAGAACGCCAACCAAGGCCCCAACAGCATAGACGTTGGCCCCGGCGCGGCCAGCCAGGCTATCCCCGTCCTCGCCCGTCTCCGTGACCGTCTCGGTCCCCGTCGTCTCGGCCGTGCTCGTCTGCGTCTGCGTCTCCGTCTCCGTCACGGTCCCGCTCGTCTGCTGCGTCGCCAGCGCGGGAAAGACGGTGTAGCCAACCGACTCGGTCGTCGTCGTGCCGTCGCCCGTGAAGACGTGCCTCGCCTCGGTCGAGCAGATGGCGCTGCCGGCGGGCCCGTCGATGAGGTCCGTGCAGTCGGCCGCGAGGGCGGCGAGCTCGCTGCTGCGGTCGGAGACGAAGGAGGAGACGGAGGACTCGTAGCCGAGGACGTCGGAGGAGAGGCTCGCGGGCCACGTCAGGGCGCAGGGGTCCTGGGAGGGGCTGGCCGTGGCGGCCGTGAGGGCGAAAGAGGCGGCCTCGGCCGGGAGGGTGGGGAGGGCGGCGAGGAGGGACAGGGCCGGGGCGGCGCAGGCGGCGGAGCCGTCGGCTGCTCCGCCGGAGGACGTGGCTGTTGCTGGTATGGACTGGGTCACTGTGCTGGTCTCTTCCTGGGAGAGGGCGCTCGACACCAGGGCGGCGAGGAAGAGGGACGTGGCTGACTTCATGGTGGTGGATGTGATGGTGGTAGGTGAGTTGCAAGACTTTGGGTGAAACCAGCTGTTGGAGATGGAAGATCAGAGATGAGAAGAAAAGAGTACAGGACACAGCGACATGGCTCGACAGCCGACAACTCGCTTGATATACCTCTTTCTCCTCTCTCCAAGCCCCGGCACACCTCAGCCTTGCCAGCCCGACCACGGGAGAGACCCACGCCGCCCAGGGCCGAGCATGCAGCACAGCAATCGTGTCAAGCAGGCAACAACACACAGTCCGCACCCGTCATCCGTCAGGGGGGCCCGTCCCAAGAGCGAAGGATGGCGGCTGTGGGCTCAGCCAGCCGGGATCGTCACGCATGCGACGTCGACGGTTGGACACGAGCCGTCGTGCCGTTCCCTTCTTCCCCACACATGATATGCCCAAATGCTCCGAGTTGGAGACTGCCAAGGCCTTCATCTGGCATCGCCGAGACCTTGGTGTCGGGGGGTATGACGTCGCGGCGAGCCGGCCGTCTTGGCTAGTTGTGCTTTGGTCATCTCCCTACATGCGCGGCGCGGGCGCGTTCTCGCGTCAGTGCGACGACAACTCTTGGGTATATGCAGTCAATAGCTTTGTTGATTCAGCCACTACTCTGTCCTCTTTTTTGCCAGCGTATACATGTTCTTGGAGATGATCGGTTGGTGCTCAGGTGGTGCCTGTGAGACCAGCACGTGTCTCGCCCAGGACGACGTTGCGCCCCCGTAATCCGGACATGCCATCGATGCCGGTGGTCGAAACCCGCAGAGGCGCAACAGATCGCGGCATCGGCGTCCTTCTCCTCCGTCCGAACCGTGAAGTCTGAACTCGTCACCGTCACGACATGCTTCGACCTCGACTGACCACAGCAAGGCACGTCAGCAAGCCACACCAACGTCACACGGGAGGCCGTGGAGGTAGGCTCGGTGTGCAGTCAGCGTCAGAAAGTTGCGCAATGGGCAGAGATCTCTGGACAGCTGTCAAGCGACCACCCGAGGATCCCTCTCTCGCCAGTCGACCTGTGCATTTGGAAGGGCAGCTCGCAGGCTTAGCCAGGAAGACTCAGCCCTGTCTCCCCGGTTCTGACGTCCAGTGACGCGCCTGATGACGGCCCCTTCTGGAACGAAGAAATCGAGAGCCCACCTCGTCTCATTTGATGCCGACTGGCTTGTCGTATGGTCAAGATGTATCTATGCAAGCTCAACCTGAATATTGCAAAGTCAACTCGTTGAACACGACGCAGCCAACCAAGCACGACCGCCCTGAATGCAGAAGCAAGCGCGAAACTTCCATAGCTACAAAAGGCTACAATTCTCACATCATACACATCATCACGTCACATCACTGTTCAATTAACAGACGGAAGCAGGAAAAAAGCACCTTGCATTCACTCCACCGCCTACCATGCATCCAAACGCCTCCCTAGGCCGGGAAACAAAAAGTCTCGAGAAGGATAGAAACAGGAAAAAATCGAAACCAAAAAGGCATGAGCGTGAAGAACCCAAACACACCTTTCAGCAGAAGAAAAAGGAGGGCACGATATTCCATCTCGTTCCTCAGGAACCGAAAAAAAACTCCTCTTTCCGAAAACAAGAAAACATGGGCCGGCGCAGGTACCACGCCCTGCGACCGGCGTCATGTCCAGAAAACATGAGGGAAAAGGACAGAGCACAACTCTGCTCTGCATCCGCTACAACACCCAAAAGGGTGACATCGGAAGCCAAGGTAAAAGAGCGAAACCAGTAACCAGAAACAGATCAATTGGGGGCCAGGGCATAAGAGCGTATCCATGCATGGGGCTTGGGGTTCATATCAGCGCCCATGGCGGGTGTGTTGGTGTGTGTAAGTTTGCGTGTATGGGTATGCGTGATGCAAGAAAACCAAAGTGACGTGCAAAACGTCGAAGAAGCAGCAGGCCCTTGCGCCTGTCCGTACGCCGGTCATCAAAACAAAGGGAATCATTCGGAAGGCTTTCGACAGGCCCGTCAGACGGTGCCGCGCATGCGCTGCTTGCGCGCGAGCCAGTCGCCCAGCATGTTGTCGAGTTGCTTCATAATTGTCAGCTGCGATCCTCAAAGTGAAGGCATAGATCAAGAACTAACCGTCGTAATCTCCGCCAACTTGGCATTCTGTTCCCGGAACAAGGGTCCAACGACGGGGTGCTCCGGCCCCGCCGGAACGACATCGCTCTTGTCGTATACAACGACGAGCATATCCCGAATGTCCGAGCTGGAGTCGAAGAACGCCCGCAGCTTGGCATCGTTCCATGAGTTGCTGGTCTGACTACCGCCTGCCGAGCTCGAGCTGGTTGTCATGGAGTCCTGGGCCGCGTGGCGCCGCGTGGATTCGTCGGCTTCGATGAGCTCGGGTGACGGCGAGTCGGACGAGTGGCCGCTGGACGTGTCGACCATGAGCGCAGGCGGATTGCTGGCGCCCATGGGCGAAACCTCGACGGGTGACTGTGAGAGGCGTTCGCTGGGCTTTGCGGCTGTTGACACATCTCCCGGCGTGATCGTCTTGTCCGACTGGGCGCTCAAGGTTGTCTGTGTGCTGAGGTAGCTGTCGGGGAACGCTCCCGGCAGGGTTGGTCGCAGTTGCTTGTCCTCCGTCTTCGCCTCCTGCGCTTGTTGCTGCTGTAGCTGATGCTGCTGCGACGGCTCGACGGGTGACGAGATGGACTCCTCATCCGGTGAATCAAAGTCATCAAGCTCCACCCGGGCTTTCGCCTTGGTAACCTTCTGCGGCTTCTCAACCTTGTTGCCCTTGTCGTTGCTTCCTGACCGGGACAGCTTGATCTTTGCGAGGCCCGACCTCTCCTCCTTCTGCTGCGATGCCGAGCGTGCGAGTTCGGGGGAGCGGTCCCGGCTGGACATGTTGGAAGCGAGCGACGTCTCGGCGGCATCCTGCTCCTGAACGATGCGCATCGACGCAGACGCCGGTGGCACATTGGATACGTCATTTATCCTGCCCTCAGACGCAATGTACTCGGCAAGTTCGCGGGTCGAGCTCTTCTGGGGCGCCGATCCGGGTTTGCGTGTCGGCGAGGGCTCGCCCCGGGGCTGTGGCTTCTGCAGCTTGCTCGGGTGCCTCTGAGGACCGCCCCTCTGCGGCGAGTCTTGGACGCTTTCGTCGTCGTGGTCCTCGTTGACCGTGTCTATCGACCGCTTGCCGAGCGAGTCGTCATCATCGTCGTTGCTCGTCTTCTTCTTGTCCTTCCGCGAGAAGAAGCTGCGAATCGCACTGGGCTTCTTCTCCTTCTTCTTCTTGTCGTCCTTCTTGTCCGGTTGCAGCTCCCTCTCCAGCTTTTCCATCTTGTCGAGACTAGCCCGCTGCTTGAGCTCCTTGGAATCGTTTGAGGATCTCGGCGCCGTGTCGTCGCGCAGCAGGTTTGGCGTCAGGGTAATCTTCTTCGTCTCGACTGTCTCGTCCTTAAAGAAAGAGTCGGTGTTGCGGACCGTGCCGTTCCTCGACCTACTGGGACCCTCGGGCTTGGCCTCGAAGAACTGTACGCTGCTGCGCCGCGTCTCATCCTCATCGACCACCTCCTTGATGACTGGTTCGGCAAGTTTGACCTCCTTCGGTGCCCTGGGCTTGAGAGGCTCCACCTTCGCCGACTCGTCAATGGAATCATCAGAAGCAGCCTTCTGCGCCTGCTCTGTTGCCGCGGCCTTTTGTTCTTGTCGAGCGCCATCCTGCTGCGTGCCGAGGAGCTCCTCGGCATCCTCCTCATCGGACGAGAAATCGGCAAAGTCAGAGTAGTCGACGTACGTCGGTTCGGCAAAGACGACCGTCTTCTTCTTCTTGCCACGGAGCGCGCTGCGGAAAGCGCTCTTAGACTCCTTGCCCGCTTGGTCGCCCAGCATCGTGGCTGACAGCTTTGGGAGACGTTAGCCGCGTTCTGGTCATGGAGGGGTCAGCCGACATACGTCAATGTTCCGGTGCTTGTTCAAGCGCGCTAGCCTTTCGGTGGGCGTCTCGATGTGCTCGGCCGGTAGGTATCCTGCGATGGTCAGTGGGTGGTTCCCCATGCTCGTGGTGAACAGCGCGCATACCGATGCTGTTATCCTTAGCTACGCGTACCAGCCACCAGTAGCTGTTGCTGTCGTCGAGTAGCACCATGGTGTCGCCCTTGGTGGCATTGGCTTGACCTTCCACTGTGGCGACAAAAGTGTGAAGCGCATAGACAAAGTCAAAATCAATGTCCTCTGTATCGTGTAAGCTTTCAGCGTTCCAGCCAGCATCAATGTAAAGTGGGTCTGAGGGAAAAGGGAAGTCGTCGTCATCATCATCTTCGGTCGCTTCGTAGGGGATCATGGCAGGCGCATCGTCCGACGTTTCGTACGTAGCTCCTATGGGAGCGGAAACATTTTTGCTTTCTTTGCATGCAGCAAATCGAACCGATTTCAACTCCTTCCTGATGTCCAGCGGTCGAACAAGCAACGGAGGGCTGTCGGCGCCCATGGCATCGACGGCAAGCATGTCGCCATGCGCCTCGGGATGATCCGCGTCGTCGAGCTCGTCAAAGAAGATCTCATGCTCAAAGTCGTACGCATGATCGTCGTATTCGTCGTGGATATATGCTCCCAACTCGGCGCAGTCGTATTTTGCGTCGGTCGGCTTCAGGTCCGGCGACTTCTAGTCGCAATACTTACCGCGAAGATGATGATGCGGGACGGGTGCAGTGGGAAAGGGCACGGTAGGAGAGGGGCCGGTAGATTTCTTGCTCCGGTTCCGGGACACTTGTATGGGCATGTAGGTAGGGATCTCGAGATACGGCGAGGAAGACGTCGGTTCGTCGAGGGTAGGGGGGGAGCAGGGGACACCGGGCTCTTGGTCCGGCGGCAGGGAATCCACGCGCCGGGGCCAGAGAGGCGGCAGAGAGGTACACCTACCATCTTCGATCGAGGGGGAGCTCGAAATCTTATCCATCATGTCGTCGTCCATGCTCTCGTCTGTGTCGCCGTCGGCATCGCTCTCGTCGGTGGAAAGACCGCCATTTTGCGCGACAGCCAGGCTGTCCTGGGAGGTGGACGGGTGCTGTTGCGCCTGCATGTTCTTGGCGGCGCTCGTTTCGGCGAGCTCGTTGGCGACGCTGGCCACCAGGTCGTCGGTTTCGTAGCTCTGCTGATCGGGGTTGCCGTTGGTCCAGGAGATTCTGGGGCTGCGACTGTTCTCGGCGGCCGTTTCTTGGGCGACTTCGCGCAACGTTTCGGCCTGGTGGGCGCCGAGGGAGGAGGAGGAGGATTCGCTGGCTTCGGTGCGCGTGTGGTCTTTGGCGGAGGGCGCATCGGCGTCTTGGAGGTCGATCGAGTCTGTCGTGAGTGCGTCAGCGAGGGGAGGAGAGAGAAACCAGAGATGGTGATCGCCAACGTTGCGAGAATGGGCGTGACTAAGATTGGCAGCAGGCTTCAGACACGGGAAACAGGGGGGAGTGCAAAAAGAGGAATGGGGGTGGCAGCGCGCGGCGAGCATGGGATAGATGGATGGATGGATGCAACGCAGCGCAGACAGAGGCGCACACAGGCACACACGAGACGCATAAAAAGTGAAGGCGCAAACGCGACAGAACGTACCGGCACGAATAATCTCGGGTCTCGTCATGGTGGGCTAGCTCGCGATGGGACAGCGAGGTTCGCAGGTTGCGTTGGCGAGTCGGTGGGTTTCCGCCGTGTGAATAGTATCGTCGAATCAAAGTGACCCCGGAAGCCAGCCGCGTTGGGTCGAGAGCGTCGTCATGAAGCGGCCAGAGAGCCGGGAAAGGAAGCAGATGTGAATATCCCGAATGTTCTGTGGCAATCGAGTCCGGCAAGTCAAGGCGAGGCGAGGCGAGGTGAAGCGAGGCAGCGGCGGCGACTGTACGGTAGCAACAAATTCCTGGGAAACAAAGGCTGGGCCGGGGACGGGCGGGTGGTGCGCCAAGGTGTCGCTCGAGGTGGATGTGGGCGAGGCTGGTCCGGTTCGTTTCGTGAAGCTGGGGAGATTGCGTTGGTCGGATCGTCAGTGTTGTCGCATGGGGGGGTTTAGGAGGAGGCGACGGGACGGGCAAGGAAGGATAGTGTCGTGGCTGGTGCGGTGCCAATTGGGTAGGGTTGTCGACGATGGGATGAGTCGGGCGTGTCGTCGGTTTGTCGGTGGTTGTGGTCTTGAACGATCCAGCCCAGGCCCTTGGCTGTGAGGTGCTGTACTCAACTTCTCTCGGTCTGGGTCTCTTGACGGGAGAGGGGGCTGGTCGTCGGTTTGGGTTTGGGTATGGGTCTTGGGCTGGGTAGGGGGTGTGGTGGTGCTGAGTCGAGGCAGGAGGTGGAGGCAGCCAGAAAAAAAGGAGGGACCAGGATGAGAGACGGAGAGTGTGCGTGATGTTGGTCTGTGCCTGGGTGCCTGTGCTTGTGCCTGAGCCAAGGAATGGGGACAATGAAGGAATGACAGCCAGCCTCTTTCTGGGAAGACGAGTATCGGAGAAACGAGCGTCGATCAGCGCACTCGTTCTTCTTTTGTTCTGTCCGAACTTGGATCGCCGAGATGGGAATGTCAGATGGACGATGGAGAATCGTGGCCAAGAACAGGATTCGGGTGACGATGATGGGTGATGGTGGTGAAGGACCCGAGGATTGAGTTCGCCCTACGTCTTTGGCCCCCTATGCCTATGGGTACGTGGCAATTCCGTTCAAGCCTTGCTTTTCTGCGGCAGGCACCTCCAGCTGGTTCCAGGTCGGCATGTTCTGGCGTCGTCCACAGCCTGGGGCTTGAGTGCCTGGCAAGACTGGCAAGACTGGCAAGCCTGGCAAGCCTGGCAAGGTACCTCCGCCAAGCAAGGGCAGGCAGGGTCGGGCGATGTTGAAACATGAGGCTGAGCAGCGGCAGGGGCTGGGCTGGGACGCTAGGCACCTGGAGCCTACCTACCTAGGTACCTAAGGTACCCAGCAAGCCAGGCACCTACTGTCTTGACCGTGCAGAGGATAGGTACCTGGCAACTGGGCAGTCGGGTGTCGCGCTGGCAGCAGTGCGAGCCTTGCTAGCAAGAGACTGGACAAACATCAGTCGAGCCAGATCTGCACAGCTGCCGCCCGGTGTACGCCGACCAGCTCCCCCATGGCCGCAGTGCATGAAAGTACCTCACAGCACACGGTACGATGCGCCCAAGGCTTTAAATTTAAGCAGACATGATCGCGATCGCCCCTTTCACCGCACAAATCCCTGGCATCCTTCTCCACAGCACATGCCAGAGAGGCTGACGACCGCCCCTGACCAGCATCCAGCGACACAGCAGAGCACAGCATACAGTGACCAACCCATCTGCATGTCTCTGTCGACGGCTTTTTGAAGGTGCGCGCTCACCGCTCCGACAATTTTAAAAAAAATCAGGATGCTTTTTGCTTCTTCTTCTTCATCGGCTCTCTCCACCGAAACCGAGACCCCCGAAGCAGAGACGCCCGAACCGCAAAGACGCGAGCAGCGAGGAGAGAGACCGAGAAAAAGCCCTTGCCTCAACTACGTCTTGACACGATGTGAAGATCCCCGTCCCGTGTTTTGTCTATCGTACCCTATTCTATGCTGCCGTCTCGTCTCGTCATGCCGACAACCCGGGACAGCTTCACTCATGTGTTCATTCTCCACGCCTGCCTCCATCGTGGGTGCTCGTCTATCGTCATCATGCTGTCTACCCTTTCTAAGCGTTAATGGCTCGCCGCCCATGCCCTGAACCAGTCGAGAGCCTCGGGGTTGGCAACGCTGGCGTTTGTCTGGACAGCCATGCTCGAGAGGATCTGTTTGACTGCCACTTCGATTCTGTTCTTGTCAGCATTTGTCTTCGCGAAATCAAGGAAAGAAAAAGAAAACAAAAAGGGAGAGGAAAGTAAAGCAAGGGGCAACGCAGCAGGCACTCACTTCTTCCCGTTGCCCGTCTTGGGAACCCCCCCACCGCACTCCTCCACCACGCCCGGCACATGGCGCGGGCTCAGCTCCGTCCGCACCGTCCTCTGGATGCGGGCCCTGACGTCCTCGTCAAACACCTTGCCCGCCTCCATGACGACAAACAGACACACCGTCTCGTCCGTGTCCGTCTCGCGCCGGCGGCCGACGCAGACGGCATCGGCGACCTCGCCCGCGAAGAAGCGCGTGAGGACGTTGTAAATCTCGGCACTGCCGAATCGCACGCCCGCCGGCTTGAGCACGCCGTCCGACCGCCCCAGCATGACGAGGCTGCCGGTCGACGGGTCGGGCACGCGGACGAAATCGCCGTGGTGCCACACGGGGCCCGCGGCGCCGCAGACGTCGGCGAAGCGCTCGAAATACGCGGTGCGGTACTTGGCGTCGCCGCCGGGGCCGAAAAAGGTCAGCGGCTGCGAGGGGAAGGGCCGCACGCAGGCGAGGTCGCCCGGGTTGGCGGCCGGCAGGGGGTCGCCGGTGAGGGAGTCGAGGGCGCGGATGGCCATGCCGAGACCGGCGCACTGGATCTCGCCCGTACGCACGGGCAGGAGCGGGGACGGGGCGCCGAAGAGGGAGATGATGTCGGTGCCGCCCGTGATGGAGGCGAGGTTGACATGAGGCGGGAAGGCTTCGTAGACAAAGTTGAAGGTGCTCGGCGGCAGCGGGCTCGCCGTCGAGTAGATGGCCTCGAGGTGCGAGAGGTCGAGAGATGGTTCGTCGCGGACGGGGCGCACCTGGTTGGCCTCGAGCGCTGTGAGGTAGGCGGCCGACGTGCCAAAGTGCGTGACCTTGAGCTCGGAGAGGAGCCGCGGCAGCGAGAGGTAGCCGTGGGGCTTGAAGGGGGACCCCGAGTACAGGACGAGGCTGGCGCCGACGGCGAGGGCCGAGATGGACCAGTGCCACATCATCCACGACGTCGTTGTGTAGTAGAGCATGCGCGACGCCGACGTCATGGAGCAGTGCAGGTGGTGCTCCTTCTTGTGCTGGATCAGCGTGCCGAGAGCCGTATGTACGATGGCCTTGGGCAGACCGGTCGTGCCGCTAGAGTAGAGGATGTAGAGCGGGTGCGCCGGGGGCAGCTGCTCAAAGGTGAGGGCCTTGTCGTCGGACGATGACTGAAGGAAGCGCTCGTACTCGACGACCGTCTTGACGTCCTTGGCCTTGAGGTCATCCAAGGCCAGATCGCAGCGCACATTGTCAATGACGACGACGAGCGCGAGGCCTTCGTCCTTGAGGGCACCGACAATTTCGGTCGTCTTGCTCGTGCTGCTCCACTCCTTGCCGTTGTAGACGGTGCCGTTGTCGGCAAAGAGGACCTAGGGCGTGATCTGCGGGAGACGGTCGGGCACCGCACTTACACCGTTGTCGGGGCTGATGCCCGTCCAGATGGCACCGACAGAGGCGGCACTGAGCGAGGCCACCAGCGCTTGAACGTGATTCGAGACGTAGCCGGCGACAACGTCGTCCTTGGTCACGCCATGGGCACGCAGGGCGTTGCTGCAGCGGCGGACAGCATGACGAAGCTCGGCCCACGTCGCCGACACGGGGTTGCCGAGCCCGGTCGTCGTGATGATGGCGACGGCATCAGGCGAGACGTCAACGTTCACCGGGAAGAGGAGGTTCTCTGCAAAGTTGAGACGCGCGCCAGCAAAGAAGTCTGGGCGCGGGTACATGGGAGCAGCTTTGGGAAGGACCTGCAGACGTGTCAGTCAGGGGTACCGTGTGAGGCGCACACGTTTTCCTTGGCACAGGGTAGTGGAAGGACGCCAGAGGGACACCCACCTCATCGAACGATTTGGAGGCCTTGACACCAGAAAAGTGCCAGACCTCCTCCCAAAAGGCAGCCACATTGTCAATGGACCACTGGTAGACGGCAGGATAGTCGTTGAGTTGCCGGCCGTACTTTTCGTTGACGCGGCGGGTGAAGGCCCAGAGGGGTGTTGAGGTGGGGTCTGGATGTCTCCAGAGTTCACGCGTGGGTGCCGAGGAGACCTCGGCTGAAGAATGGCCGTTGACGGCCATGATGGTGACGAGGAAGCGTGCTGTGTTCGCAGGTGATGCACTCGAGCTTGGCGGCCAGTGGCTCTTTCGAAGACGTCGTGATGGGAAATTTCTCGGCCTCGAAGAGTGGCCTGCTTGAAGTTCACTGCATCCCCAAAAACCCGAAAAGGGGGGTGAGCAAGAGCGGGAAAGGCAGGTCCCTTGGGCTTCCGTTCAGTTGGGCCGTCGCATTCCGCATTCCGAGCCGAGGGGCCAGGGCCAGGGCCAAGGCCAGAACCAGAAGATTGGTGATTGATTGTTGGTGATTGTTGAGAGCGAGGCTTCCCCGCCCCCACCACCGACCCGAAGTCCGGGCGACGTGTGGCTTTGTTTTGTGGCTCCGGGGGATGGACATAGTGGCTTGTGCCGTGCTGCTCGTACATCCAGGCCTGGCAGGTCATGTCGGCCTGGCAGGTCATGTCGGCCTGGCAGGTCATGTCGGCCTGGCAGGTCATGTCAGCAAATATGCCGCAAGAAAGGCAACCCGACCAGCTGGAGGCCACCCAGGTTGCAGGCACCACTACTAAGCGTAATGAAGGGGGTGTCTCAGCCCGCATCCATTCCTGATCCTGCTGCCTCACTCAGCCTCCCCTCCATGCCTCATGCCTCATACCTCATCCCCCATGTCCTGCTTTGCCCTGCCATGCCTGCCATGCCTGCCATGCCCATGTTGTGCCAGACACGAATGCCTCAAGTGGTGCCCTGCATGGGTGTCTGGCCCAAAAAGGGACGAACAGATGAACGAGAACCTTGATTTGGGAGCGGCAGCAGCAGCAGCAGCATCAGCAATGGCCCCGTGATGCTCTCTCGCTACTACGGCTCGAACGCATATACTGTACAGTAGTGCTGCAGGGCTTCACGCGCGCAAACTGCAGATTGATGATGCGTTGGCACACACGCCGGTTCTTTTTTTCACAGTAGCAGCCAGGACGATGATGACATGATGCTGAGAGTTCGCTCACCATCTGACTGCATGGGGAAGTATGTGGGCTAGATAATAAGCGGACAACGGGAGCTTCCACGGTACAGCGCCCGGGCATCCCGGGCTACCTTTTCGTACCTAGCTAGACTGGTGCCAGCAGAAAATGCCCGTCACCTCTTTGTTCGCGAAGAACCGGCACCAGAGGGAGAGTATCGTCGGCGCCGAGGTGTCCGTTTTGCCGGCCAACATGTCGCTCCATGTGGTCATCAGGTTGCGTTCGACATTGCAGCCCCCTACAGTGCCTACTGCGCGGCCTGTCAGGATCGTCGACTCGGTTCGGAGTCGGAGTGCTCAGATCATGGTCCCATCCCGCGACTGCCGTTTACCCCAACCTAACACCAACATCCCTCATCGCCTCTGTGCATCGCGACCGCCAAGCCGTATCACGCGTGACGGGGTTTGGGACAGGCTGCAGAGACCGAGATTGGGGCGTCGGACGCGCGCGTTGAGTGGTCGGACCGCCGCTGACGGTTCGGATTGCTCGGGATGGGAATGCACTGGATATGCGGCCCCTGTGCATGGGGATGGCCATGGGACTCTCTTTCAAGGCCCTGTCTACTCCCCAAGGCCTGTTCTCCAGGGCCCCCAAGAGACAATCAGAAACTCGTCGGGGTACTTCAGCAGCCTTCCCTCCCCCCCGTCCCCGTCCCCATCTCCCGTCTCCCGAGCATCCAAGGGGAAAGAAGAAGGCCTGTGCTCGCGAGAGGCCCTGTCGATTTGGCCCGTTCCGTAATCACTCATCATCCATCGAGCTCGCAATTCCTCGATCCGCCTCCTCTCTCTCTCTCTCCCTCTCACCCTCACCCTCTTCTCTCCGTCGTCTCCTCCGGCCTTACTGCTCACCGTTTCTTCCGACCTCAGTCTCTCCTTTTTCCAGAAATAATTTCGAGTGCGGCAACTCTCCTCGAAATCGGTGACGTCGGATCTCCTCAACGACGATTCCCCCCCATCCGAAGTACCAACTACAACGTACTTGCAGGACTGCACTGCACCTAGCCCAGCTGTCTGCAGGTGGCGAATCCAATCAAACACGGTTCGCATCGAAAAGTCGAAATTTTTGGCAGCTACTTTCCGCCGGCTCTGCGCCCAGTGGCTCCCTCTCGAACCCGAACCCCACCTGCCAATCTGCCCCTGGCTTTTGGCTTTCGGCTGTGACGCCCCAACTGCGTGCCTTCCTACCCACTCCCCCCAAACAGCCCACGGCAAGCACCAGCCTTCTGCACCTCCCACCCTCCCGCGGCACAGAGAGAGGCTCAGGCACAGGATCCGGCACAGCCTTCCCACACATACAAGTCGATCACGACAACGACAACGAGGCGACGCGCAATCCTGCTTGCTACTCGCTTGCCTGCTGCTCGACCTGACAATAACGTGTCGTCTCTGCATCTCGACTTGACTTTCTGTTCGGCGCGCCCTACAATCGATTCTAGCTTTCATTAGCCAAAGACGATACACTGCATTGCTCAGAGGTCAGTCCTGCCCCCTTTTTTCTCCCCCTCTGACCGGGCGGTGAGATCCCTCGAGCTGGCCAACAACCTCCCCCTTGAGATCCAATTCAGTCGACTACTACCTGTCATTGGGATCTGAACCTCCTGGTGGCTCGTCAGTATGCACCTCATCGAGGTGTCGGCCATTTTCTTCTTGTTCCTCAATGCCCCCTGCATCTCCTACCCTCGTGGCCACGCCGCCACGCGTCTATCGCTCGTCAAGCACCACAACACTACAATGATCAGCCTGCTAACAAGCTCCAGTTCACCTTGATAGACGATCGTTCCCGCGAGCTTATCTACCGAGCGTAATTTCTACCTTGCCAGCCGAAAAGAACAAACCACAGCATGCCCCGAGGAATCAAGCTCCCCTTCACGTCCTCCTCCTCCCCCGCCATGCCTCATACCCAATCCGACAAGGTGAGGCGCCCTTCAAGATCCGGCAACAGGATAGCCAACTTTTTCTCGTCCCCCAAGAACAAGGAACAGTCTGCCCAGCAGGCCCTCCTCGCCATGCAGCAGGGCAGCATCACGCCCTCGGCCATGGCTCTGCCGACTATCTCCCTGTCGACCGCCTCTGCCGGTGAGCCCGACAGCAATCTTGACTCGACCACCCTCTTCTCGCCCCCCTCCGCCGCCGAGTCCGAGAAGAAGCGCAGGGCCGACTCGCCGCGCGCGCACCTGTCCGACCTCAGCCATCACTACGTGAGCATGCACCACGGCGAGCCCCTCGAGGCGCCCATTGTCGACGACCCCGCCTACTACTTCCTCATCACCACCTACATCAGCTACCTCTTCCTCATCCTCCTTGGCCATATCCGCGACTTCTTCGGCAAGCGCTTCGGCAACAAGAAGCACTACCAGTCCCTGAAGCCCCACAACGGCTACGCCTCCCTGAACGACGACTTTGACAACTTTTACACCCGTCGTCTGAAGCTGCGTCTCGATGACTGCTTCGCCCGCATCACCACCGGCGTTCCCGGCCGCTTCATCTCTCTCCTCGACCGCACCTCGCCCGACTTCAACCGTACCTACCACTACACCGGCACCACCACTGAGACGCTCAACATGAGCTCGTACAACTACCTCGGTTTCGCCCAGTCCGACGGTCCCTGTGCCGACGCCGTCGAGGAGACGGTCAAGCGCTATGGTGTCAGCTTCTGCAGCACGCGTGCTGACGCCGGTACCTCTGACCTGTCCCTCGAGGTCGAACGCGAGATTGCTGCCTTTGTCGGCAAGCCCGATGCCATGGTCTTCTCCATGGGCTTCGTCACCAACGCCAGTTCTTTCCCCGCTCTCGTCTCCAAGGGTTGCCTCATTCTGTCCGACGAGCTCAATCACGCGTCTATCCGTGTCGGTGCCCGTCTGTCCGGCGCTGTCATTGCCGCCTTCAAGCACAACGACATGCACAATCTCGAGAAGAAGCTCCGTGAGGCCATCTCGCAGGGTCAGCCCCGTACCCACCGCCCCTGGAAGAAGATTCTCGTCGTCGTCGAGGGCCTCTACTCCATGGAGGGCACCATGTGCGATCTTCCCGGTATCCTCGAGCTCAAGGACAAGTACAAGTTCTACCTCTTCATCGACGAGGCCCACAGTGTTGGTGCCCTCGGACCTCGCGGCCGCGGTGTATGCGACTACTTTGGCGTCGACCCTGCCCGCGTCGACATTCTTATGGGAACCCTGACCAAGTCATTCGGTGCCAACGGTGGCTACGTTGCCGCGAACAAGAACATCATTGACAAGCTGAGGAGTACCAATGCTGCGACGATGCTCGGTGAAGCCCCGACACCCTCTGTCCTCATGCAAATTCTTTCTTCCCTGAGGATGATCACTGGTGAGCTCTGCCTCGGCCAGGGCGACGAGCGTCTCCAGCGTATCGCCTTCAACTCACGCTATCTCCGCCTCGGATTGAAGCGTCTCGGCTTCATCGTGTACGGCCACGATGACTCCCCCATCATCCCCATCGCCCTGTACCACCCCGGCAAGATGTCGGCCTTCAGCCACGAGATGCTCAAGCGCAAGATCGCCGTCGTCGTCGTCGGCTACCCCGCCACGCCCCTCATCAGTTCCCGCGCCCGTTTCTGCGTTTCATCCGCCCACAACAAGGACGACATGGATCGCCTGCTGCAAGCTTGCGACGAGGTCGGTGACATTCTGCAGCTCAAGTTCGCCACGGGCATCGCCGGCGGCGCCGAGCCCCTGCCTGAGGGCGTGACCCCCGAGGGCGAGAAGGAGTGGCGCCGCGCCAACGGCATCGAGGCCGTCGTCAAGCCGCCGCGCTGGAACATGAAGGACATTCTCGCGCACGGCGTGCAAGACTCCAAGATGCGCTTGCGCTAGGCTCGCCAGCCCAGACGCAGGCGTCACCTTGTGCGCGAGCGTGTGCGTGTGCGTGTACGTGTACAATCTGACGACGACGATGGCGGAAGGGGGTGGCGGATTTTGCACGAGATTGCCTGGGCGGTGCTACGGCGTTAAAAGACCATGGTGTTGTTGTTGTTTGAAAAACAAACCCCCGTTTGCAAGGCAAAGATGAGAAGGAACAACGAATAAGAGATGGGGGAGAAACACGCATTTTGAAACTCGGAGTCATGGGAACCAAATGTAATCGGGGAAGGGGGGACTGCTCCGGCTTACTGGGAGGTACTTGGGTTGGGAAGAATTTTCCTCCCCTACCGTCATGGAGTATCACTGTCGTTTTGATATAGTTTTTTTTTTCTCTCTTCTTTTTTCCCCCTCCTCATTGAAGGATCCCGAATCCTCCTCCCTTGCTCACCGGCTTTGACGGCTGGGTATTCGGTTCAACAGCCTGGTAGGCTTGTGAGGCCAACGAGCTGGCTTATATAGAATAGCATGAATGTACATACTGAATGCGCCTCATGGGACCCCATTGTGATGTTAAGGTGATGTCTGAACCAACAAGCTTGGCTTTTTACAATTCGGTCAGACAGTGTAATCATGCATCCGTCGTTTCCTCAAAGTACAGAAATCATTGCATAGACATTCAAATTTGGTATTTACTCCGATCCAGCCAATCCAACAGATACACCTAGGCTCCGACCCAAACCATCAAGCATCAAAAACATCCAATTTTCTTTCCCCCTCTTTCTACAGTTTTGTAAAGGGCGTGCCGACCTCGCCGCTCATGTCCACAAGCGTGCTCTTGTTGCGCACCCAGGCCTCGAGACCCTTCTTTCCGTTCTCGACGCCGAGACCGCTCTGCTTCCAGCCGCCGACGGACATTTCGGCGGGCGACTCGCCCCACGTGTTGATCCAGGTGATGCCGGCCTCGAGGCGCGCGACAACGTCGTGGCAGAGGTTGATATCCTTGCCGACAACGCCAGCGGCCAAGCCGAGCTCGGTCGTGTTGGCGCGGGTGACGGCCTCGTCGACGGTCGAGTAGTACAGGATGGTCATGACGGGTCCGAAAATCTCCTCGCGCGTAATGAGCATGTCGTCGGTGCAGTCGGTGAAGACAGTGGGGCGGACCCAATAGCCGTTCTTGAGGCCCGCGGGAAGCTCGCTGCTGGGAATGGTGTCGGCGCCACCGGCAAGCAGTGTGGCCTTGTCGTCGTTGATACCAGCGCGAATGTAAGAAAGGACCTTCTCCCGGTGAGGACCGCTGCTGAGGGGACCAAAGTTCGTAGCAGGGTCGAAGAGGTCGCCAGCGCGAACATGGGGCATCTTCTCCTTGAGCGAGGCCTCAAATGCGGGTTTCATGGCCTTGGGCACGAAGACACGAGTGCCGTTGGTGCAAACCTGGCCAGAGGAGAAAAAGTTGGCGAGCATGGCGACGTCGGCAGCCTTGGCCGGATCGGCGTCGGGAAGCACGACGAGAGGCGACTTGCCGCCAAGCTCCATCGTGGCGTACTTCATGCTGCCGGCCGCGGCACCGGCGACCTTCTTGCCGGTGGAGACCTGGCCGGTGAAGCTGACCTTTGCAATGGCGGGGTGGGCCGTCAGGGCAGCACCGACCTCGCCCGCACCGTAGACAACGTTGAAGACACCGGGCGGCACGCCCGCTTCAGCGAAGAGAGCGGCGAGAGGCTCGGCGTGCAGAGGCGTAAACTCGGACGGCTTGTAAACGAGACAGTTACCAGCAGCGAGAGCAGGGGCCGACTTCCACAGAGCAATCTGGATGGGGTAGTTCCAAGCACCAATGGCAGCGCACACGCCGAGGGGCTCCTTGGCCGTGTACACGAGGGCGGAGGGCCTCAAACGGAAGGCCTCGCCTGCAAGACCACCCGCGGCAGCGAGGTTGGCATAGAACTCGAGGACGTCGGCGCCTGTGACAACGTCGACAGCCTGCGTCTCGGAGAAGGGCTTGCCCGTGTCGAGCGTCTCGGTGCGGGCGAGTTCATCGTTTCTTGTGCGAAGCAGTGAGACGGCACGTTGCAAGATGCGCGAGCGCTCAAGAGGTGGCGTCGCCGCCCATGAGGGGAAAGCGGCTTGTGCGGAACGAATAGCGGCGTCGATGGAGGCCTTGGAGGAGGTGTGGACGTTGCAGACGGGACGAGCGGTGGAGGGGTCGATGGAGGGAATGGAGGCGGGGGAATCACTGGCGGGCTGGGGGCGGCCGTTGTAGATGGTATGGCGGTCGGCCTGCTTGGTGATTGTGACCATGGTGGGCGGGCGGTATGGGAAGTCGATGTCTGGAGTGTGGGCTGATGTGTGGAGAGGGGAAGAGGGATGAACTGCAGGTGAGACGGGCAGACAAGGCAATGAATGTATGACAAGGTAAAGCCGAGGGAGTCGGGTGAAGCTGTCAAGGCGGTGGAGCTGCCGGCTGATCTTGAGATGATGGTTGGGGCAAGTCGTGGTGTGGTGTTGACGAGAGAGAGAGCTCTTCCTCCGATATCAGATGCCCGAGCTGGCTTTGAGTAAGCAGGGGTGCATGTGTCAAACTGGGTCTTGGGGTTCCAGGGTCGGACAGGGTGGACGAAGACAAAGATTGCGTGTGACGCACGACGGTACGGAGGAGCCGAGTTTGTCTCTAGAGATGCAGAAGTGATTGTCAGATGGTGAGCCGAGTTGAGCACTCGATTGCAGCTAGTCGATATCGAAGACGACAAGCACCTGCCGGGCCCCGCTCGACCATGAGTCGTGCCTGCCGACGCTGCCTTGCTCTGGTGTCTTATTGTTGGCTGCAACTGCCTGCTCTGGGCTGTGTGGGCTGCACTTGCCTGCTCATGTAAAGGATACGTACCGTTGTTCTTGCTGCTCTTACCTCAAGCTAAAGGCGCCACCCTCCACGCTACAGACAGCACGTACCTCGCTCGTGGAGCTCTCGAGCCTCGGGAGTCTTCCCAGTGGAAAGGCTGGAAACGGGTGCTTGGCAGCAAGCGTTGCAGCCCGTAAGGCAAGCAGCCAATGGCTGGCAATGGTGAGCACAGCGATGGTTCCGGGTGGAGAGAGAACGAGACGCGGTGTCAGTGCAAATGCCAGTCTCTTTGCAGATTTTTTTCCTTCTGCTTGTCATTCGGCAGCCCACATAGCGGAGCAACCACTACGTCACGACATGCAGGGACATTTTTGGTAGCCTCGTAAGATTGTGGGGACCTCCTGCTGTGTGGTGCTCCGCTCTTGCTGCATCGATCTGCTACCTCTGCTCCACTGTCACTTCCTCAAACCCAGTGGCTCCTTGGTACCAAGACCAAGGCACCACCAAGCTCGGGCTTGCCGGCACAGGCTCTCTACAGGCCAACCCCGAAGTCCCCTCGATTGACCATGGAAGCCTTTTTATCGACGGAAACGCCCAGAGAACTGTTCACCACGGCCGCCGTCGATCGCAACCCTTTTCCAGGCGAGGGAAGAAATCAGGGTCGTCGACTGACAGCAACAAAAAGAAAAAGGGTCACCGTCATATTCAGGGTTCCCCAAAGTGCCCGGCCACGCGGAACTCTTCCCTGCCCCCCCTACCCTCAACTCCATACTCCAAACCACCAAGCATCGAGCAAAACATCATCATCCTTGATTTTCCACAGCACCGGCTTCTGATCGAGTGCCCGCCCGCGAGTCAAGACCACGAGACTGCGCCGTTTTCACCGCCCTGTTACGCCCCCGGCCATCTCTCTTTCCACCCGATTGCCCGCGTTGGCGCCATGGTTTTTGTGGGCCATGAGACGGCGAACATTGACCATCATGTCACCCCGCCTTGTTGCTGCTTCGGCATGCCGGTGCTGGTAGCTGGCGGTACTGGCTTTATGCATCGGACGGACAGACACCAGCATCCAGCTAGCTGGCCCTGGTCTGATCGATCAGTCAATCGGTCTGTCAGCTCGCCATTGGTGTTGACCACTCATGGACGCCGTATTAGATAAAAGCTGAACATTCCGCCATCGTCTCTTTCTTCTCCCCCCCCTTCTTTTTGCCCTTTGCTCTCACTACTCCAACTTCTTCTCCTAGCGTCGTCGTCTACCATCTGAGATACCCCCCCTCCCCTCTCCATTGACGACTTTACGATCGCCATTGACCACTCTCGCCCCGGACACCAGCATCTGATCACCAGTCCCCGCCAGGCACCATCACCATGGCTACCACCGATAACCTTCCCGCGGCCGACGTCAACAAGTACGACTATGTCATTGTTGGCGGTGGCACGGCCGGCTGTGTCATTGCTGCTCGCCTCGCCGAGTATCTCCCTCGCAAGAACATCCTCCTGATCGAGGCCGGTCCCAGCGATTTCACTGACGATCGCGTTCTCGATCTGCGCAAGTGGTTGGGTCTGCTTGGCGGCGAGCTGGATTACGACTACCCCACTACCGAGCAGCCCATGGGTATGTGCTATCCCTTTTCTTTCACCCTCACTGCCGGAAGCTAACAGCGGCCCCTCTCTCTCTCTCTCTCACGCACAGGCAACTCACACATCCGTCACTCTCGCGCTAAGGTGCTCGGTGGCTGCTCTTCTCACAACACCCTTATCTCATTCCGCCCGTTTGAGCATGATCTCGACATCTGGCAGTCGCTCGGTGCTAAGGGTTGGACCTTCCCGGTCTTCATGCGCGTCCTCGACCGCCTCCGCAACACCGTCCAGCCCGTTCACGCCCGCCACCGCAACCAGCTCTGCAAGGATTGGGTCCTCGCCTGCTCCTCTGCTCTCAACGTCCCTGTCATTCCCGACTTCAACCGTCACATCAAGGACACCGGTTCGCTGACCGAGGGTGTTGGTTTCTTCTCCGTCTCCTACAACCCCGACAACGGCCAGCGCTCCTCGGCCTCGGTGGCGTACATTCACCCCATCCTCCGCGGCGAGGAGAAGCGTCCCAACCTGACTGTCCTCACGAACGCTTGGGTCTCGCGCATCAACGTCAAGGATGACGCCGTGACTGGTGTCAACCTGACTCTCAAGGACGGTACCAGCCACACCGTCAACGCCAAGGCCGAGACCATCCTCTGTGCCGGTGCCGTTGACACCCCGCGTCTCATGCTGCACTCTGGTCTCGGTCCTGCTCAACAGCTCCGCGATCTCGGTATTGAGGTTGTGCGTGACATCCCCGGTGTTGGCGAGAACCTTCAGGACCACCCTGAGAGCATCATTCTCTGGGAGCTCAACAAGAAGGTGCCTGAAAACCAGACCACCATGGACTCGGACGCTGGCATCTTCCTGCGCCGTGAGGCCCCCAACGCTGGTGCCGCTCAGAGCGCCGCCAACCCCCAAGGTCTCGCCGAGGGTCAGATTGCCGACGTCATGATGCACTGCTACCAGATCCCCTTCACTCTGAACACCGGCCGTCTCGGATACCCCGAGATGAAGGACGGCTACACGTTCTGCATGACCCCCAACATTCCTCGTCCCCGCTCGCGTGGTCGCATCTACCTGACCTCCGCCGACCCCAAGGTCAAGCCCGCGCTTGACTTCCGCTACTTCACCGACCCCGAGGGCTACGACGCCGCCACTCTCGTCTACGGCATGCGCGCTGCCCGCAAGGTTGCCGAGCAGGCTCCCTTCAAGGACTGGATCGCCAAGGAGGTTGCTCCCGGCCCTGATATCCAGACCGACGAGGCCCTGTCCGAGTACGCCCGCCGCGCCGCGCACACCGTCTACCACCCGTGCGGCACCACCAAGATGGGTGACGTTCACAAGGACGGCATGGCCGTCGTTGACGAGCATCTCAAGCTCCGTGGCCTGCGAGGCGTGCGTATCGCCGACGCTGGTGTCTTCCCCACCATTCCCTCCATCAACCCCATGTTGACGGTGCTTGGTGTCGGTGAGCGCTGCGCCGAGCTGATCCTCGAGGAGGCTGAGGCTCTGAACGCTGAGAAGGCTCAGGCCAGGCTGTAAATGTCATTGGTCATTGTCTGCGTTATTTATGTACAAACAGAACAAATTGGACAATCGGGTGTGAGGATGAAACCAGACATGGCCGGGCTGAAATGCCGGGCCATCTGTCTCGCGGCGAGGGTCGGGCCCGCCGCGCCCTGGACTACTGAGAGGGGTGGCGGCCCGCTTTGTGGGGTTTGCCGCCGCACACGGGAGCCGAATGGGCGGCCGGTGCGATGCGAGCGCGAATTGATCGAGGCTCGCTGCCTGTGAGGGCAAAGATTATACCATGTTGTAAATATCAGGGAAAGCAAAGCGTATATTTTTGATATAAATCACGTCACATCAGTCGTGGGGCTGCACAGCCGAGTGAAATTAACGTCTAACAAGCATTGTGACAGTCAGGCCAGCAGCCGGAGCGACAGTAAGGCGGCACAACGGACATTATCGTTCCGTGAATACAGAATACATCGGGAAGGAGCACACGAGTCTGTCCACGGTTATTTCTTACTTTTATGCAAGGCATTGCCCTCGTCCCTTGTCGTGCTGATGTTGCATGTCATCGTGGACAGATCTTCAAACTCTCAAACGGCAGGTGCCAGAGTTTTATGGCGGAGCCGGGGTGGAGATGCAGACTGATATGTGATACGACAGGGCCGATTTCACGTCGCCGGACCCCCGACAGGAACATTCTTCTGTCCCAGCGAGGCGTTCTAGAAAAACTTTGTTGGTCCCGGGGGCGAAAGGGAGGGAGGGTCCAGTCCAGGCCTGACGACGAAATCCCCGCCCATTGTGAGAGGGTGAGCTCCCGCTTCTTTGTTTCCCCCAGTCGATCTTTACGGCCTATCCACGAGGACCTACACAGCTAAACATGACATGTAGCGTGTCAGACTGCCAGTACGGCGATTCGCGTCGAGGGAAAGAAAACGTCTCTGCCGAAAAAAGCCGCTGCCGCGGCATGAGTGGGGTGCGGGGCGCTGCGCTGCGGGTCCCCGGTGTTTGGCTTCCGGGCGAGTCGGGTTCGGAGGAATTTTTTGTTCTTTGCTTTTTTTTGCCTTGGTTCGAGACCCGGGTGTTTGGGATTGAGGCACACATACACTACACATGTGCGGCACGCGGTACGGGATATCTCTCACTGGAAGGGGGAGGGGTTGGACTCTCTGTGTTTGAGAGGCGGCAAGAAGGCTGTGCAATACAAAGTAAGATGCAATTGTTTCTAGCCTTTGCTTAAAATGGCAAACAGGAGTTGATGGGGAGAAGGACGGGGTCACATGGAGGGTGGGCGTTGCACGGCGTTTAGGGAGTGGAATTTTTGAGATGAACCTTTTTCGAGACAGGAGCAGGGCGGGTTTGGCGTGGCGTTTCGGCGTGCGAATGGGTTGGCGCAGAGGTGGACAGGAACAAGATGAAGAAGATGACGAAAGAACAAGAAGCAGAGACACGTTGTCTTGAGACGGGAGAGGGAAGAGGGGGGGAGGCCGCAAGCCTGGGGGTGTAGTTGTTTCGGATCATCTGAACGGCGCAGGAGGGATCATGGTTCGGCAGAGCAGACATTGGGAATTTGGGGGGCTAGTTAGAGGGAGAGGGAGAGTAAGTCGTCACTCTCCTTTCTGCTCCCCTCCCCTCGGTTTCGGCTCTCGTGAACTTGAATCCCACGGCAGAGTAGTCTGGTGGGCGGGTATCAGCTGCATTCCAGCGGGATCCTGAAACCCCATACAAAGCTGCGGGCTCTCTCGCTGTGCCTCTCTCGTATCTGGTCTTTCGGTCTGTCTCGACGGCCACAAAGGCGATGATGCTGCCATGTTTCATGAGGTTGGGTCTGGTGGTAATGACTCCGGAGAATGAAGGCCGCTCATTTCATGTGTAACGACGACGGGATGTATAGTCTGGGCAAGCTAGGAAGACTTCTTTTCTTTCTTCTTCCTTGCTTTCATGTCATCGTGGATCAGTTGGTGAACGCTCTCGGCACTTGATGTCGATCGAGGCAAGTGCATGAATGCATGACGACAGGACGAGCTTGAACTAGGATGAAGGTCAAGGAGGGGAATGTTCCGTTTGGTGGAGGAGCTGCCAATGAGGTGGTCGTCGTCAGGATCATAGCTTGTTTTTCGAGGTATGTTCCCTGAAGACGTGGTTGACGAGTGCTTGGAGAGACCTTGTCGGCTGGGGGGGATGAGGGGGAGAAAACGTCTGGCCCGTCGATCATGCCGTCGGCAGCTTGGAAGGAGGCTCTCTCTTTCTTTCTCTCTCTTGTTAGGTGTGTGGATTGGTGATGTGAAAAAGACCTGGGATGCCAAGCGTATCGAGGCGAGCTCAGGGGTCAGCATGAGACTGGTGTGGTTGCCAACACCGAGGTAGGTAGGTAGGTACCTAGGTATCTACGTAGGTTCTACTTGGTACCTAAGGTAAGGTACCTAGATACTATCAACGGACGCAGGCCTGTCACCCCTGAGAGTACCTAGGTAGCACCTGCCAGACAGGTCTCTCGAGGGCCACGAGGGGAGGCCAATCAATCTTTTCAAGATTAATTGAGGAACCGACAGCCAGGAGAAGGGGAAGAGGCGAGTCCATCGAGGCTTGGCATGTCAGAGGGGGGGAGGAGCCTGTCGCTGCAACGCTAGAAGGCTTCTGGCCGCTGTAGCGCAGGCTGTCTGCTAGAGAAGGGCAAAGTCCGCTGTATGCTTAGGGGGTCCAGTGGTGTCGATCTCGCCCCTGTGATCGAGCAGCCAGCAGCCTCCTAGGGCCTCTAGGTCCCTGGGCAGGTCAGAATGGCATGCAGTGTTGGCCCGTGCCCTCGCCTGTCGGGCGCACGGGGCACGGCGCCTCATTCCGTCTGAGATCCACTCACCTCCCCACCGGGCCATGCTCACCTGTCACTGGCTCTTTGGTACGTCCCATGCTCCTTCCACTGCCCTCGCCGGCCCTGCCTGCTTCGTTCTCAGGCTCAGGCTCAGGCTCAGGCAGGCACGCTCACCTCAGGCAGGCAGAGGCAGGTTCGCCTCAGGCTGGGGCTTCGCCTCCACTCCACTCCACGGATGGACCAGTGGTCCACACGTCCAAGACTCCACGTCCCTTCATCGAGCCTGATCCCGAGAAACACCTCGCAAGGACCAGACTGCTGCACACTTCTTGACCACAGCTCGACCGACATATCACACCCCTCCCCACACACAACTCGGTTCAATTGAGCTCGCTCCCCTGAGGCATCGCATTTCCATTGACCTTTTTCCACCTGCCAACCACTTCGCACCCCCGATCCGATGCCGTCTCTCCCCCGCCGTCCGTCGCTCTCCTGATCTTCTCCTCCACCACGGATCCCTCCACCACCCCCTCGCTCTCCCCCCAACCACCCAAACCGCCCAAACCACCAACCCAACCGCGCGTCTCGTCTCGCCGCACATTGACGATCGCTGTCTAACCGACCTGTCCCGACCACAACCGCTGGCCCGACCATCTCGCGCTGAAGAAGCGCTCCGCCGCCGACGACGACGACGACGTCGAGCACCTGCCTCGACCTCCGTCTCGACCCCTCCCCATCGACCTATACCAGAGCCACCCGCAAGTTCCCCCGTCACCAACCGCCACCGTGGCGACTCTCAGCGCGACCAGCTACCGGAGCAAAATGAATTTTGACTCCGGCACTGCCTACGCCGAGTCGGACGCCGACGACGAGTACGAGCGCAGCGTCGCCGCCAGCTCGCCCGTCCTGGCCACCGACAGCGAGACCTCGCCCATTGACTCGGAGCTGCCCTCCTCCAACGAACACACGCCCACCACCTACGGCCACCGCAGCAGCGCCGACCGTCTGCCCGAAACCATCATCTCGGAATGGACCGCCGACGAGTGCGCCGACTTTATCGGCACCATTGGCCTGCCGCAATATGCTGATCACTTTTTGGGTGCGTCTCATGAAGAGCAAGACGAATGACAGCAAGCTCGCAGTGGATTTACTGACGCCGTGTGGGACAGATAACGAAATCGTCGGCGAGGCGCTCGTCGCCCTCCTCCACGACGACCTCAAGTCCATGGGCATCACCAGCGTCGGACACCGCCTGACTATCCTGAAGAACGTCTACGATGTGAAGAGAGCGCAGGATGTGCCCACAGAGAGTGATCACTACGTACCCCTATGTATGTTTTGTCCTGGCTGCTCTTGCCCTTTCGCCCAGCGATGAGTGATAGCTTTTTGCTGACGAGGCTTTTGCTAGCCGCCGATGCCGAGGCCCAATATGCCACGGCCACCCTCAAAGACATCAAACACCTTGTCGAGCAGCTGCGACTACGAGACGAGCGTGTCAGCATGGTTGAGCAGGACCTGCGGCGCCTAAGTGAAGATTTTCGGCGGTTACGCGAGGACATGCTACCGGCGCTACGCATGGCCAAGGACACTTCGCAGCCCCTGCCCAATGTCAGCAATAACCCCACACCAACCTACGGCTACGAGACGACCATTTCACCACCAGCGCCGACGCCATCATCGACGACACAGTCCAACGCTGGCCTCATGAGGCAATACTCGACCAAGAAGATCATGCTCGGCACCCTGCCGCCCAAGAACCCCTCGCCCTCCCCCCTACAGACGCAACACGAACGCTCCATAGCCGAGCAGACGCTAGACCCGTCCCCTGCCGTCGAGAGGGCACTGCTCTCCTCCTCCCACCTGTCCGCCATGAACGGCTCCGGCCCCAACGCCACGTCGCCGATATACCACAACTCGCCCAACATGCCCTCGCCAACGTCACCACCCGTCATGGGCGGCACGACCCTGGGCTCCCGCTCCTACCGTTCGGAAGCCCCGACACCCTCATCCCGCACCACCTTTTCCGAAAACGAGTACGGCCACAAGTGCCGCGAGGAGCGCGTGTCCGTACCGCGGCGTGGGCCGACCCCGGCCCCGGACACGCCGAGCACGAGTAACGCCTCGGTCGAGATCTTCAAATCTTTCCGCGTCACCATGGCCAATCGCTGGTACAGGGTCCTGCCTTCCGCCCTGACAACGTAGCAGATCATCTCAGCATGGGACCAGTACGCGCTCTACATTGTCTACGTCGACCAGGAACGATGGCCGGCCCTCGACGAGAAACCACTGATCCTCTTCAAGCAGCTTGACAAGGAGGGCAAAAAGCCCATGTTCATGCTGCGCAAGACGAACAATGCACAAGCTGACGGCGACCAACCTGGGAGTGCAGGCCTCGGCACAGGGTCGTCAAGGGGTGGTACGCCGTATGATCCTCCAGGAGGCATCATTTAAGCGTGCTGTGACCTAGCCAGCGATTCGCGTGCCGGAAGATGACCGTGCCGGACAACGTCACCATTTATCACCTGGGGATCGCACGCCATAGCCTCGGCCGACGAAAGCGGGCGAGGCGGTCGTTGGCGACGGGAGGGCTGGATCAGTGAAGGGGTCATCCTCTAGCAGTTGCGCAAAGGGGGCTTTTTATTCCACGGCTTGGAAAGGGCTCTTCTTTGCTTCTGTGCTTGCCTCCTCCTAGTAGGATATCTATTCCGCGTGGCTCGCTGTCCGGTACGATGTAGGGAGTATAGACGGATGGGGGACTGACGGCCTGCATGTATCTTATCCCAATGAAAGGGACAAGGGCTCTTATTTTCGCCGTCTCTACGGAAGGAGGGGCTACCGATTTGGAGGTGGCTTGGATGTATGCGCGCCACGTGGATAAGTCGAAGCATGCATGGTTTGAAGGGCGCCCGGAGGGATAAGACCATTCCATTTTTTTTTATTCATATTTATTCTTCTGCTTCTTGGTATGATGATTTATTCACCACTATTACCGCCGCCCATTTTTCACTCTTGACTTCGAATGCCCGTCGCCGTGGTGCCATTCCTAGGCATGTATGTGAAGACGAGCGCTTCCGTTCGGGGCGCTTGACTCGTGGGCTGGTCATCGAAGCTGCGTGTAAAATGACGATTGCTGTCGTGTATGTACAGGAAGGTAGTTGGGTATGTGGCCCTGCAATGGGACGGTAGCATCGGTCACGGTGCGGGATGAGGGTTTTTCCTCGTCAACGTCGAACGAATACAACACCCTCGGACCTCCTCTTATCCTTGAGAACCCTGGAAAGAAACCGCGGGTCGCCCGCACACACCACGACATCTCCTCTATCTACCTTGTGCTCTTCTCGCCCTCTCGCTCGAGTCGTTCCCGTGAAACCGACCTGCCGCGTCCCCCGAGTCCCCTTACATACACCATCCCACCGCCAAAAAGCCCCGAGTCAGAAATCGGACGGGGGAGGGGATGGAGCTGCTCCGCCAGGAAACGACGGATCCCGGAAGCACAAAGCAGACGAGCCTCTCTCGTGTCAATTGCAGGATGAAGCCCCACCAGCCCCTCACAAGCAACGGGCAGGGCACGCAGAAACTTTAGCTTGAGCGATATAAACTCTATTCCCGGAACAGACAAACATCGAAGCCTCGTTGGCTTAGTGGTAAAGCGCATCACTAGTAATGATGAGATCACTGGTTCGATTCCAGTACGAGGCATCGTGAGTCGCGAGGCTCAACTTTTGCTCCCTCTCACAAGAGTGACTGCATAGGCCCTTTTTTTTTTTCTCTCTTCCCTTGACGTCGGTCGTTAGGTTCTTCTTGTCTTTTTTTCTTTTTCTTTTTTTTCCCCGGCCAATCGTGTAGCCTCGGGTGGGTGACAAAGGATCGATCGAGATACCGCGAGCTTGTTCCTGGATCGGCCATTTCAAGGTTAAGGTTCCTTTGATACTTACTTTTATGTCTAAATGTACGGATCCAGGCCAATCACATACAACAAGGTTGGAATGACGTGCCCAAAGCAGCCCTCACAGCGTTCCAATGCACAGCTTTTAAAGAGCATGTGGTAAGTGATATGATTAAACTACTATATACGCTACGAGCGACGCCCGTCAGGACACCATTACCAGGCCTCTCTCAGCCCTGCACCCAAGCTCGAAAATGTGAGCCGCCAGAAACGCCACCGAGACACGGCAACGCGTTGCCCGTGGTCCTCGCCATTGCAGATAATATCCCTATGCCTTGAAACATCAAAAAGTCGCTGTGCACACCGTACCCATTCGCAACCGTCATCACATGCTGGCCACCTCGGCCGCCCGCCCGTCGTCGTCGCCCTTCTCGGTCGGGTCCGACTAGTACTTGGTCGAGTAGCGCGCGGGCGACGGCGAGTACGAGTTGTCGTAGCCGCTGCCCTGTCCGTAGGGATCGTCGGCATAGACAGTGGTGCGGCGGTCGTCCTCGGGCAGAAGCTCCTTGACCTCCCAGTTGTTCATGCGCGTGCCGACGGAGAACTCGAGATCCTCGCGCGTGATCGAGTCCCAGTACTTGTACACCATCATGACGCCGAGGAGGTTGCATATGGTCGCGAAGAAGAGGCCGTCCAGGTAGTGGCTCATGGCCTGGCAGATTTGCGTGTTGAAGGCGTACAGGATGACCTGGCCGACAACGAAGAAGAAGACGCCAAAGGCAATGTCACCCATAGGCCAGCGGTCCTGCAGGGTGCGAGTCACCAGCAGGATCTGCATGACGACATAGATGAACAGCTGGATGGCGTTAAGCAGGTAGAGCACGACGAAAAGGCCGACCGTATTGGTGGGGCCGAGGCCTGCCCAGCTCATAAAGGTGGCCAGAGAAACCATGAAGCTGAGGATGAAGGCGAGCAGCGAAGTGATCCGAAGAAGCCAGACAGAAACAGGCGTGCCGTCCTCGTACAGTTGGAAACCGACAAAACCATTGATGAGGAGACAGGTGATCATTGCGGACGTCAGGCCATTTTGTGCCGAGACAAAGTACGGGAAAGGGTCGGAGGCGGGAGGGATAACGCCGGCGTCGACGCAGAGAGAGACGAAACTGAGGAGCATGTACAGGTAGAAGAACATGAGGACTTCCTTGCGGCCTAGACATGCTGGTTAGCGGTCCGTCCCCGGTGCTGGCGACGTCAAGAGGGGGAAAGACTTACCAACGGCAGTGAACTTGCCCCGGATGTGCAGAATCATGATTACTGTCATGACGAGAGCGACAATGTGCATGGCACTCGTGGCGCCTTCGAATATGATGGTGTTGGCCAGCTCGATATTACGGGCGTAGCAGTCGGGCTCGATGCCAACGCCGCCGCGCACTTCTGTCGAGGGCCCGATCGAACCGCATAGCGGCAATGGTGTGTTGCGACAAATGTCGCTAAAATCGCCAAAGCCCGACATGGCCAAGGTGAAGCGAGAGTTTTCGAGCGATTAAGCGATCGCGTTGAGGCAGTGGTTGGCGCTCAGAGGTCGGTCGACAGCGCTCGTCTCTGTTGGGATGATTGAGTCGAAATCCAACAAAGCAGAGGCCTGCTCGTTGTCGTCGTCGTCGTAGGGGGTCCAATGGGTCGGCTTCGATGTGTCAAGGTTCCAGAGCAGGGTCCCGGCGAGAGGGAGGCTGATGTCTGGGGGGGAGCGAGCGTGGATGATGAAACTGCCAGCGAGGGATCGCGAGAGGTATGCGCCGAAAGATGGAATGCAATCTACACGAGGGATGGCTGGTGGTTTGCGGGAGGGGGCCTGGGCCGGTCCGGGGGGTAGGACTTTTGGTGGGGAAAGAATACGGATCAAGTCGAAGATCGAAAGTATCGATGGTATCGTAAAGAAAGTGTCGGAACGAATGACTGCGTCTCCGCACTGGACGACACTGGGGTGGGTAGGCGTTTCGTGGGTACACCGTTGCAGTGCGGCGATGGCGGGTTGCTGGACGACGGGCGTGGTGAGGCAGAGTAGTAGCCGGCGAGGGCAGGGACCTTCGGGGCGGAGGCATTGCTGTGGAAAAGGGAGGCAGCATCCACCCGACACCAGCCATCTCAGCCAATAGGGAGCATTCGTCCCCTGCCACCTGCCCAATGCCAACCCCTGCCTCCTGAGTCCTGCCTCCTGCCTCATGCTCGTGTTCGCGCCTTCCAAGCTTTTTTTGCACGCTAGCATCTCGCTAAAACCAAGGCGTCAGTCAACTGCGACGCGGTCTACTGGTCGATCCCCGGCACTAGTGCCTCGATACCTATAAATGCCTTTGACTGGAATCCTGCGATACCATTTACGACCATTGCCGTCATTGAACGCTCTGCCTGACAACACGAGCTGTCGTTGTTCTTTCCTCTTCAGATGGATCTGTGATAAAATCAATGCTGCAAGCACTGCAGAATCAGTGCCAACCAGAATGTTTCACGACACAAGACAACAGCACTGGCCTGCTTGACTACTGCCAGCCGGCGAGACAAGAGTCTGATATTTCTTGTGCAAAGCCAGAGCATCACGCTCGGCTCAGCCGTGCTGCCTTTCCAGAATAGACAGTGGAAAATTTTGGCCACTACCTTTCGAGCACTGATCTAAAAACCGGAGTTCGACGTGTGTGGCCTTGAACTAGGTACCTAAGGAGACAGACTGAATGGTCATCAATGGGCCCGCAAGGATCGTCGATGCCTGGGTCAGTCAAGCGCGTGAACAGGCAGGCAAGGGCACTTACTGCATGAGGTCGGCATGAGACAAACCAGCCTCAGTCTGAACAGGTGTGTACGGCCACTTCTTGGCCGGCTTGGTTCGCAACTTGGCTCCCACTGCACGTACGCCTCTTCATGCAGCAGATTCTCGTGATGGCACGCCCGGGCTTTTCTCTTTCTCTAGTTTGCCTGGATTAGAATTGGTGTATGGCAAGCCTTCATGGTGCCAAAGTTGTTACCGAGCGTGTATTGAAAACATTCTGAATACTTGATCGCGTAAGGTGCATTAAGCTAGTGCCTCGAAAAAAGGTTGAAGCAACCAGAGATTAGGTTGTATCAATTGCAGAGGCCGGGCTGCAACATGAGTGCGCCACACGAGACTGTCGAAGCGTCCAGACCTCGCGTATAAAGTCTTTTCAATCGCGTAACTTTAGTACACATCAGTAGATCTCTTGCCCGGAGCATACGGGAGATTGCTCAAGTTTCCCGGAACTCTTGATATATGTTTGAATTAAATTCCTGACACCGTTCCTCTTCTTGTTGAAAGTATTCGTAGACAATTCTAGCAAACGGCCTTAGCATGAGGCAACGTATCATTGAGTGGCGTTTTAGGCATCTAAGCAGACGTGACACGGTCAAGCTGTTATCGAGGTCGCATGGCGACTGCCTCTTTCCAAGACTGATGCTAGATGGATGTACTTCTTGTTGTTGATCAAATACGTCTATGCCTGGCAGAGAGACAACCTGCACCGGTGAGCGCGTATAACACATGTTGAAACATGATAGAGATTCTTGAGTATTACAAGGCTTAAGGCCTCGCTAAGTTCCAAGACACATTACAATGGTCCACCAAGTTCTACCAAGAGGGTTACAGCATTGGTAGCACAGCATGGGGGGAAGACTTGACTCGATCAGTGCTTTTCCAACACCATCAATTCACTTTCTTGTCTGGATAACGGCTTCCTCTTACTGTCAGGACAATGAAGTCGTCGCGATGGCATCACTTGGTACAGTGAGAAGTACTTCATGCTTCCTGAGAATCCCCTTTTCTTATTTCAACTGTTTTGGAATCTCATTTGTTTCATGGGTTGCTGCGTGTTTTGAGACAACTCGCCTTGAGATTCCAGCAGTTGGCTCATCTTTCGTCACTAGCACACGGCAGAGGGGAGATATTGTGATATCACAATGATAAAATGCCTCTGGTTTCTTTTCGAGTGTATAGAACTTACTGTCCAAGCATGATTAAAAGTCCCCGTTGTGTTTCCATGCTAGAGGCCCGCAGCGGTCAATCTGTATAGCAAAATGAGTGTCCCTGAAACCCCTAAGACGAAAGCATAGGCCAGAGCAGCACTGTGTTGGTGGCTTGCAAAAAGCCGAGGCCTTGTTATACATATACCAGCTCAGTAGCAAAAGCATGGAGACCAAAATCATCACTCAGTAGACTATGTCCCTAGCGGGTCGATACTTGGAACATGAACTTTGGGAAACGCAGGTGCTGGCTTGGATGATGATCAAATTGGCCCTGTTCAAGCATCACCTCAGTCTGGCTTCGTAAACAAGGTCTGCAGCCGAGTGATGAATGTCCTCGGTTCTGTCCGTTCAGTATGAAGAACAACTGGACTTCCTAGTGCGATGAGCTGACCCTCCACATCTGCCTTGCGTTGGAAAGACACCCACTTGAGGCTCCTCTCCTGAGCGCTAGCTGTTGAATAAACAAAGAAGTATGTCGATTTCACGAGCAGTGAGCGCTGCCGCAGGCCAAAGGAGATCTGCATCTCCATGTAATTATAGGGTCTGGAGTCCTAGGTTGACTCCGCCAGCTAACACTATGACACAACCCTCGTGAGGTCTGACGGTTCACTATGAGCAGCTTCTAAGTGTATGACCATGAGCACTTTAGGCAACTCATCATGTTTTTGTTTCTTGGACACGATATCTGTGGTAACTTATCTGATGACACCTGAGTTCCTCCGGTTGAATTTGTGCTAGAATACTTTGGCAAAAAAGGTAGACCTCGCGATGGACATACATAGTGCTTGGACAGAGTACTAGCCAGCCAGGCCCTGAAACAATAGTATTAACGCAACATAGTGACAGCAATAATTTATCTGTACAACCGTTCAGTTCATTTTCATTCGGAGATTTCCCCCTTGATGACCTGTGCGTTGCTCCCTAGGACTCGCCCGCCAGGATATATAAGGCTCTCACCGACCATCAGTGACAACGAGACAAGAGCACATGATCCTGATCCGAGCTCAACAGGGTTTAAAGATAGCTGCTGGCTTGTAGTAAGGCAAGCCAGTAACAATCACGCCGCAGGCAGGCATGTATAGGCTGCGTAAGCTCAAGTCAGGTAACCAGCGTTTGACCAAGGCCAGGAGCTGACTGTCTACTCAAATATTGGCATCACAGTTTATTTCTGGTATACTCAGACCTCCACCCTCGAATCATGACCCGGGATGTCGGGTACCTAGAGGAGTGGTAACGCAAGCTTCCAGACTCAAAGACGTCACTTGATGTGGTTGGAGTGCTGCGACTTTCAAGGAGCATTCTCGGCTGCCAATACTCGTCTACGCCCCAGCGCATGAATCGTAGCCGTCAGAAGCTGTTGCGGAATGGAAAGCACTGCTGCCTTGATAGTTCATCCAGCGTTGCCATACATGAGTGCATCCTTCCGATATCCTTCTTGGTGTGCTACCAGTTTGTGAGTTGAGAGGCAGTCGTTAAACAAAAAATACGATGAGTCAGCGAAGGCGGTCCCGTTGAAGTGGACCATCGTGCTCAACCTCACATACGTCATCTCGAAGCTGGTTGGAGCGGCCTAACATTCAGATCAGCAACAAGTCGTGCCGCATTCATGCCGTCGAGCACTAATGATCTCTCGCGACGAAATTCCGCTGCGGTCTTCAAAATTGGGTTGCAAAAGTCGGATGTGGTCGAAGAAGCTTCAAGGTCCACGACTAAATCTACGCCTTGAACCTTTCACAAGTACAGACTGTGTCAAGGCAACAGTTCGCACATGCATTGTGGAGTGCAAAGCGGTTGGTAGAACCTCCTCGGGAACCGTACACTCCGGACATGTCACAGCGGATCGTCTGGCGAGGCAACCCATTGGAGGTTTGGTGCCTGGGCCATCATTCTTCGTGGAATGCTACAAGTGTGCCGCGCCGCGGAAGGGCAAGCGAAACCACGCTGGTCTTACTTTGCTACCAAGACGTAAACTTGTCACAGCTGTTGAGCCGGGACTGCACCCACCCTCTTATCCCTTTACATGAAGAATGGAAAGAAATGAATCGCCGTTCGGCCCAAGCCATGCCGGTCGGTGACACTTCAAAAGGCAAGGCCGAGGGCGCTGCCAATCAATGCCTATCCGCGATCCACTGGCAGAATCACGAGAAAAAGCGTGACATCAAGGCTCAACGTTGAATTCCGTGAATCGCGGGATCGAGCCAGCCATGTCAACTCCGCTTGCGGCACACCCTGCATGAGAGCGTCACCTAGATGAATTGTGCAGCACACACCCAAAATGTAGTATGTCTCGCCCGTCTTGCCCCGTCTCGCCTGGAGAGGCAATCTCACGTAACCAGCACGTCGATCTCAGAATGGTCCTCAGAGCTGGTCTAAGGCTGGGTTGGCGCTATGCTGCAACCACCCACGGTGGCTTGCTGCTGGACTCGTCTCGCCAAGTGGTGTCTTCATACTACAGTAACAAATTGACAAGGTACAGTGGCTGCTTGTGACCGGGGTAAATGACGGTTGGCGTTTGGAAGACAAGTCTCGTGTGTTGGGTGGGCTATGGGTCATTGGTCTCTTTTCGACGAGAGTGCATGTGACCAGCAATGGTAGCGAGCCGACAAGACGGAATGGAAATTCCCATTTGAAACAAAGTTCTTGTACTCTCGCAATTCGTATCACAACCCAACAAACACACCCTCGCGATACAGATACGAAGAGCAGGAAAAACCCACATCATCCGTCAAGGGTGCTGGATCCCCACTGCCGTCAGAAGGGGGCAGCCAAAAAAAAAATGGTACTGGCGAGTGGCTACACTGCCGAGCAGAATAGGAGAACGTAGGACCTTGACCCAGAACCCAGGCGGTGAGGGCGAGACGTTTCGATGTTAACTCGTCCGGTTCCAGAAAATGCTGTGGATATCGTAGCTCATTGTCGTCGCGTATTGAAGAAAAAAAGGATGATCTGACCAGGGCCCTTGGGCAGGCTGGCTTGCCGGGGCACGGGATGCCGTGGGAGAAAGGTCCCGCTAATTCCGGCGTGTTAATTGATTTTGCGCGTGGGACTTCGCCCGGACCGTGTGTGTCATTGCCAATGATGGCGAAGTGGACATCTAGCTCCATCAGCTCTCGAGGGGTAGCGTGGAATCCTCCGTAATGTCGCATGATGGTGAGGTAGTTGTTGGCTGGCCTGCGGTAAAGAAAAATCCCGTGATAGGCCTTTGGCCCTGTGCATTCTCGAGAGAAGCACAGAGCGAAGCACTACTGTCTGAACTATGCAAGGCGATGAGCGGTCGACTGTAGTGTATATGCGCCGGCACACAGCCTGGGCTCCCAGCCCGTAGCACGAGTTTGCAGTAGTAGCCGGGGGCCTGTTTGGTGTCTAGGCATCTTGGCGCCTGTGAGGCACCACAACCGAAGGGACATGAGGTGGTAGAGATGAGGGGGAAAACGGGGGCGTGACCTTAGCGGGGCGCAGCTCCCCAGTCCCCCTTGTGTCTAGCAATTCGACCTCAGGCTTGCTTGATTTGGGGGCCGAAGGCCAATCAGACGAGACATCATGAGGAGGAGCGGAATTGCAACAAGCGTGTTGCGCCTGGTGTCCCGGAGCTGACGAGAGAACGCGGAATGAGGGAGGGGAAGATCCATATCCGTGTGCCATGTCATCCAGAGTAAATTCGGTCAGCCTGTCCGTCTTGGGGCCTCGGTCCTTAGGAGGAGGGGCCAAAGGATATTGCACATTGCCAATCTCTGGGCCTCTCTTGCAGTGCAGGCTGGCGGGCAGGGAGTGTCGGTCGAGGTTGATTTGCGGCCTCGGTAGGACGCCGACGCGGAGGGCACGGGATAGAACGCCTCAAATGATGACGACGCAAGGAGGAGGCGGAGAGGCGGCGTGCGGTCGGCGGATGGCAAAAGCTGATGAGGTGATGAGGGGTCGTGTGTGGTACGGGATGGGTAAGTGAGTGGGGACAAGTGCATGGCTCGATAGGCATGGTGGAACAGATCCAAGGGTCGCGGTTCGCGATTTTCAGACGCCAGGCTGTGACCAAGCAAACCAACACCGAGCTGGCTGATGCGCGACGACTCGTGTTCGTGAACATGGAATCTCTCTGAACTTTCACTTGGCGCCATTTTGTGTGTCCTTTCTGAAAGTTGGCTCGTCATGGCTTTGCAATGGCAGTAGATGCCAATTCCGGTCGTGTCCTCATGATTCCACTTGTGCGTGAGAAAGCCAGGCAGATAGATGCACAAGCGAGGCAGAGTCGTGGCGGTCTTTGGTGTGGTTAGATGACTGGGAAGGCCTAACGAGGCAGCAGGAAGAGGCTGACGATCGGCGTGGGCCTGTTCACCCGAAGCCCGCAGGCGCATGAGTAGCTGACGACGGGGGAGCAGGAGTAAGGCGGAGCAGGAGCAGGAGCCTCGATGCCTGAAGCGCCTCCTGTCCCTTCCTTTTCGCTCCCTGAGGTTTGGGGCCGTCTGATACTTACGAACGGAAGGACGCCCCGGGGGTGAGGGAAAGAGCGAGATTGGGGAGGGTAGGAAGGCTCCACAGCAACCATTGCACGGCAAAGCACAGGGAGGGAGCGTCTCCAGGTACCTACCTACCCAAGCTACCATAGGTACATGGGCTAATACCATGCTCGAGGAAGAGCACCTACCTGTGGTTGGAGGGGCAGCAAGTAGCAGCAGGCGCAGGTGTGTCTTGGCCCCTCCTTCCGGGCCGTCATCCCCCTTCACTCCCTTCCTGTTCGAGGCAGTCACGACGCCAGATGATCACAGCCTCTTGTCAGGAAGGTCATGTCAGGTCTGATGATTACGGACATGCATCATTGTCGTCCTCCCGCTGTATCACCGACCTACCTACCTTGATTGCTTCATTCACAACAGCTACCGTGTGCACGCATCATTCAGTGTCTCTACTTCTCGATCCACATCCCTGTCGACCAATCCTCTACCCGCTTCGTTCCGTGCCTCAAGCGTAACGCCTGACGCTCTTCATGTCAGGTCAGAAAAGCACCATGCTGCTTCGGTGGTGTCGTGGTGCCTTTCAATCACCACCATGTCGCATCCATGCCCGGACTGGTGCGCCGCGTGCGTGCGCAGCTTGTCCCTGTTTCCGGGTTCCACTAACCAGCCAGTCAGTCAGTCCAGAGCGCGCCTCCTCCAGGCGTGTATCTCACACAGGGCTGCGATTCAAGTTGGCTACCGTACTTGCGCATTGCCTACCTTGCCGCCGATTCAGACGGGGCACATGATCTGAGGTGTGACTGCTGCTGGTGCGGCCTCACACGGTGGATGCCATTTACCCTGTTGGAGAGCCCACCGGACGACATGTGTATGTTCTTTCTTCCAGTGTGATGAAACCCGACCACAAAGCCACTCTGCTTCTACTGCACCACGGCTGCGAACACGAGGAACCGAAGATCCGAACTACAATTACAATTCCTTGCGAGCCACGGACCGCCGGAGGTAGGATCCTGATAAGAAGTACTGCTGTGGGTTACTAAAAATGCTGCTACCGATGCCAACAGCCAGCCTCTGACCGATGGCACGGTGGCGCATGAAATTTTGGGCCAATATCGACCATCGGTGCACAGTCGAGACATGACAATGCGGCCTACCACATGACTGGCCACTTATTGTTGCTGACGGACGGAACATCACACGCACAAACACACTTGAATCTGCATCCGTCGTCGCCAACACCCATGATCATCAGCCCAAACCCGGACCAACCACCAGCCGCCCGCTTGCTTGCTCCCTTCCTCAGCGCCATTCAGCCGTGGCCGCCACAGTGAATGACTGTAAGCCCAAGCCTTCTCGCGAGACAGGAATGAGGCATCACCGACGGCTGTCATTGCATTGTTGCGCGGACCAACTAACTTCAGCCGATGCCCCTTGATGCGCAAGGAAGGGATGCTCGCCCGAATGACCTCGTCATCCGCGATGAGACCATCGCGGTGGTTGCATCGGGCCTTACCCATGGATGGTCCCTTGTTAGAGGGAGAGAGCATGATGCTATCGACCCGACTGTCCGCCCGACCGCCACCACGTCGGGGGAGGGGCCCCAAAGCAAGCAAATCCCTTGGCATTTGGTCCATCATGATGAGCCTTTTTCTGGTTGGGGCATTTTGCTTTTACTTTCGCACCCTCATCCTCTGGAAATTCGCATTCCGAACTCGAATGGATGCCTGCAAGGTCTTGTTTTTAGCCCCCTCTCCGAAACCTGTTGGATGTTTTCGTAGAGCGCTTTCTACCACCCCCCTCTTCTGGGCCACCCATCACGAGAAACGGTGCCATCCAATTTACAGGGTTATTCAGGTCGCTTCGCAGGCGGCGGGCTCAAGACACCGCACTGGCAGCCTGATCTACAGTTCCACACACGGACCAGCCGGACACAGGGTGCTGTGCACCAGCAGGTTGGCATGGCTGCAGTTGGATTTGCCTCGTCTCGTTTGGCATGCGGTCTCGTCTCGTATGCTGGGGCTATGTCCCTCGTGGCAACAGGTTAGGCGAGCAGAGGATGCCAGCATGAACTTCTTCGGAGGTGACAAGGACTGGGAACACGATCACGAATGACTCTGCTCCCTCCATATCTCGGGTCGAAATTGAATACGAAAACTACACAGGTTGAAGAAAAAGGTCGTTCGAGGAGCTCACTGCCGCACAGGCCGCGGATACGGTGGGTATGCGTGGACGGCTCATTGACATCTTTGCCCTCTGTATCCATACTGTGCCATGCTGTGTGATAGGGGTAGTCGAGGCGAACTGCACGCTGCGCGCTGTGCTTCGATCAGGTGTTTCTTCGCCGTGTTGATGAAATAGATACCTGCAACTATACCCCGGCAAAGGCGGCTTGCGAAGTGCCTTTTTCTTTCGGTCCATCTCACCTTACTCGTGGCCCCTCTTTGGCCCCTACTCCACCCTTTCCCATCCTTGTGTTCAGCAGAAACGCCCAGCAGCTCGGTCTCGATCTCCCATCAAAGACGAATCCATGCCATCCAAGCCGCAGACGGCCCAAAGCCATTTTGTCCGCCATGGCAACGCCAGTGAGCGCCCCCGCGCGCGCGCGCCCGCCTGCGTCTGCGGCAGGGAGGGACGTCGATTGTCATACCCCGCTTGCACCTTGTAGCATGTAGCATGTGTGTGTATGAGAAGCGAAAGGGAGACGACTTGGCATGAACGGGCTGAATCGCAATGTAAAGTAAAATGTACTGTGCAACTTGTAGAGGGTCCATCAAAGGGCTACGCCGGCCCGCGCAAGACCTACCCTAGACATGACCAGGAGTGACAATTGGGACAGATCAGGCTCGGGGGAGCCAGACGGGAGCCAG
Organism: Verticillium longisporum; assembly: GCA_019188255.1. Classification (NCBI taxonomy): domain Eukaryota; kingdom Fungi; phylum Ascomycota; class Sordariomycetes; order Glomerellales; family Plectosphaerellaceae; genus Verticillium; species Verticillium longisporum. The sequence continues at coordinate 963,035 of JAETXT010000012.1, forward strand.
ACGGGAGCCAGACGATGCACATTTCCCAGTCCAGTCGGGAGTCAGGATGGAACCCATGATCTCTGTTGTTCGGAGGCGTCAGTAGATGCCAGTATGGAATGTATGTTTATCTTGACATTGAAAACCACCACGGGTGGTGAGCCAGTCTGTCTGTCTTAGTCAGGCAGGCAGTCAGCCAGCCAGCTAGCCAGCCAGCCAGTGAGTGGGAAGGTCCAGGCGAAAGTCGAGGCGAAAGTCGAGGCGAAAGTGAAAGTGGTTGCAGGATAACGGGACAGTGCGGCCGACCCGACACCCTTCCCAGCTGGCGCTCGCCCGCCCCCTCATCCATCCATCCATCCACCCCCGGCGCTGGCACGAATGGAAGATACGGGCGGCGGGCTCTCGCCGGCGACCATTGACACTGCACTGTGGGTTTGCCAGTACTGTACTGTACTTGTCCGCAGGCCCCCTGTAGGAATCCGACAGGCGTGGGCACGCGCAGCCAGAAACATGGGACATGGGACATGGACATGGGACTTGAGCAATGATGGGGAAGCGGCGCCGGCGTCCAGGCATTTTCCAACCAGTCACGAGCGGCTCCACCAACATGGATTCACAAGGCACACCTTCCACAGTCAGCCAGTCTCGCCCACGACGAGCCAGTAGGGGCGCAGGGATGGCGGCCACTAGTGGGGCGGATGGAGGCAGCAAGAGGGGTGGGGGAACAAGGACCAGACCATCCAGGGGGCGCAACCCAGGACAACCCGAGCCGTATGCACACCAGAGGTCCAAAGCCCGGAGCCCAGACAACCGACGACGCAACCACGACATTAAACAACACTCCACACATTTTGCCTGGTCTGGGTTTGGTGCTGGTGCTGGTGCTGGTGCGAGTGCGGTTCCAAGTCGTGCGGGTGTGGACTGGCCTGGACTGGACCTGGATGGGCTTGATGGTAGCTCCTCTCTCTCTCACACTCTCCTTCCCTGGGCCTGTAGGTACATGCTCCTACTCCTGCCTCCTGCAACTGGTTGGACCTTGCACCTGCCTTGCCTTGCCTTGTCTTTTCTTGGACGTTGAACCTTGACCTGGACATGGAAGTCACCGACCTCCGCCTCGGACTATCAAGTCTGGCCTGTCTGTTTCTGTCATCAGCGTGAGAGAACGCCAGGAGTGTCTCTTGTTTCTCTTATCCGCTTCGTCTGCCGTTGCTTGTTTGCTTTCTCCATCCCATTCGTCTCTTAATGCCAGGACGTCCCTTTTCCTTCCCTTCCATCTCGGTCCTTCCTTGGTCTCACACCCCTCCCCTGCAAAGAATCTATTTTCCCCTCGTCGTCGACCTGGCAGCGGAATCCCTTTCAAGAAGAATCGCAAGACGGAAGAGAGTGACGACAGATTTGCCCACGAGCTCGATATAGCAGCACGACACCTGCTCTTCCCTCCGGAGCTGCCTACGCTTTCATCACCACACGGCACCTCTGGCACCAACCACTTGATACATACAGCTCTCTACGAATCCAACGCCTACGCCGCCTGGTGCTGAGCATCTCTCTCTCTCTCTCTGTCTCTCTCCTTGTGCCCCCTCTGCCACCTCTCCCAGCAACGCACACGCCTCGCCACTGTCGAACTCGATCCAGCTCATCGCAGCTGCCCCAACGACAAGCAGAAGCTCTGCCGCCCACCGAACCCCTCGACAGCCTCTTCACGATATCCACCGACGCCGAGCTGCAAACTGTGCCATGGGCATTCGATAGAAGACGGGTCATCTAGTCACCAAAGCCGTTCTGACTGGTTGCCGCCACGTCAAATTCATCTTTGGCTCTTGTTGTTGAGCAACGGGAAGCCACTGCCGCTTCCATTGACGCCCCTTCTGTGCCATGTGCAGGCTTTAGAAGACCGTCTTTCCCCCCTGACCTGTCTACATCGCAAAGACCCTGCTCCAGCCAAAGGCTTGCTACCACGTATACTCTGAGGGCCTCCTTCGTCCATGCCGAAAATCGACCACTCCATTCACCAATCCCTACACGACATCTTCGATCAACCTACTAAATGTGTTCGACCGCCGTCTCCAGGTCGGCCTTTTACCCCATATCCTCTTCCAACCACCATTCGAACAACCAGTTTTGTCACCAGGCCGCCCTGCGCCTGAGCAACCGCCCCGACTTCCGACATCCCGTCCCGCAGACTGGTCAGAAGCGCGGCCTGCAGACACCCCCATCCGACGACATGACTACCACCTACCAGCCTCCCATCGTGGGACCCTACGACAATCATGTTCTCCCCTCTTACTCTTCCACTCTTCCGCATGTGCGTGGCTCTGTGCCGTCCATGAACGAAGTTTCCCGGGCGTCACAGTATCCTAGATATGCTCAGCAGCAACCGCAGCAACAGCAAGCCCAGCTGCAACAACAACAACAACAACCATACACACATGCTACAAATCTCTCCCAAAATCCTGCGTCAGGCATTTCTCAGTACTCCACCACCTCAAAACACTCCACACAAACCTCAACACCGGCTGCTGAGGGTAGCATGTCTTCACAGAACGGCAGCACCTCAAGGCGGGGCTCACAGGCCTTGATCCACCACAGCCTTCACGTGCCAAGCTGCATCAACCCCAAGGGCGGCAACCTGGCTGATTTCGCTGCGCAGGTGGGTGATCTAAAATGACTACGGTGTTGCGCTGGTCGGCTGTGCTAACTCGAGAATAGATTACATGCCTCTTCTGGTTCGAATCGATGGATACCCTGCGAGCTGCGGAAAATGTCAGGTCACGGCCTGCCTCAGCAACAGTACCAAGACTGACGAAGCACGCCATTCCGTACCCAGCTTTCAAGAAATGGGCGTACGGCGTTCTATCGACTACTCAGGTCACGCAGAGTGTCATATTACTGGCTCTGCTCTTCGTTTATAGGTTGAAGATGACTAACCCAGCGGTCAAGGGCCGCTCCGGCAGCGAATACAGGCTGCTGACGGTGGCCCTCATGTTGGGCAACAAATGTATGCATGCCCCCTTTGCTTTTCATGCATCGGCGACTAACACGAACTAGTTCTGGACGACAACACGTACACGAACAAGACCTGGGCCGAAGTCTCGGGCATTTCCGTCCAGGAGATTCATGTCATGGAGGTAGAGTTTCTGAGTAACATGCGGTACAGCCTCCTGGCCACCAAGGACGAGTGGGAGGACTGGTTGGCCAAGCTCGCCTGCTTTTCCGAATACTACGAGCGTGCCCTCAAGCAGCCGACCTCTCCAATCGCCATGTCATCACCGACGTCCAAGACGCTCTTCAGTTCTCCTTTACTATCACCCACCCGGGCTACCCAGGCCACGTCGGCGATCCCTGCTCTCCCCGCCTCGGCTACCCCTGTCTACCACAGCAACGTCAACGCCTCAAATGGCCAAGCGTGGCCTACTAGCTACCAGAATTCCACCATGTCGCCGCTGACTGCGAAAACCCACGTCAACATGATGTCTAAGAAGAGGGCACACGAGGAGGACCCGACAGAGCCGCCTGCGAAGCGCATGAATGTGCAGCCGAATGCGATGCCCCCTGCACGACCCCCATCGTGGGTGAGCAACCGATACGGCTGCCAGTGCCGAATCTGACCCTCAACACCAACACACCAACTCCGGGCTCCGTGCAATACATGACGCCGACTGCCTACGCGCCTCCTTCCCACGTCTCGCTCCCACCATTAGTCCCTGGTGTACGCGCCATGTCGAGCGTCTGTCCCGAAAACGGGCCGGTGCCACCAGCGCAGCTGCCACTTCCTTCGTGGACTGGGTCTGTCATGCCGCCGGCTACTCTCACGCCGACGATTGGCATGCCAGTGCACCCAAGCATGAGCTATGGAACCCCGAGCCGGCGCCACAGCCCCGGCACTCTGGCGGCGTTTGGATCGTCGCCTCTGGGGGACATGTACGGATCTGTCTCGGCAGTGCACACGCCCATATCGCACACACCCATCTCTCACTCGCCTAGCGTCTATCTCCAACAGAGGCCCAGCCCGTACAAGCCGGTACGCCACGTCAACACACTGCTGTACCCACCCCCGTCCGCCTCTCTCCACGAGTACCACATGTCAGCGGCAGCGGCGCCACAGATGCACTATCAGCCTCTTGGTCGCCGCAACGACCTGCGAACCGGCGTGGTTCCAGAGTACATGACAATGGGATATCGCAGTGCACAGCCTGTGCAGCAGATGATGCCGCACGGCCAACAGGGTCATCTCAACTAGGTCGAGGAAGCGCCACATGGCATTTTGCTTGTTCGTTGCTATTTTTTGTTTCTTTTTAAAATTATGCATGGCTCGGCGTTTTCATTCTTTTCGTAGCCATATTGCTGAAACGCATGCTATGAGCCTTAGGCTTTGGCTTTGCATTTAGGGACAGGGCATGCAATGGCAAGACAAGAGCATGAGTGGTATTCTAGAGCTGCCACTCTCGGCGTTGGACACATGTATCAAGTAGGACAAAGGAAATCCAGAAGGAGGGGTCAAGAGAAGCGCTTGGGGAATGCCCACCCCGGTCAAAGCGCAGGGAAACAATGTTAGATTCTCGCGCACGTCAGCAATGACAGTAGCAGCATTAGATAGCAGCACTCTGTGCAATGCAAATCAGTCAAACAAGACGATGCCAACTTGGTCGCCGTGGTGAGAACAGGATGAGGACAGTGTCAGTGGGGCGCGGCGAACACAAAGGAGAGAGGGAGAAAGTCAAACCAGAAGGGAGCTTTATCTATCGAGGTACCAAAATCGATGGCCAAGCCATGCCAAGTGAAAGCTTGTTTCCCGGCATTCATCCGATCTCCCAAGATGGCCTCGTGGACTGCCTAAGAGGGGGCAAGTTGGTTGCACAGCATCCTCGCGGCTCACACTGCAAAGAGCGACGTCTAACAGGACGAGACGAGGGGGGTTGGGCTGGGTTCGGTTTCTCACAGACCGAATGAGAAACATCAGCGTGGCGTGCGCCGTGTGACGTTTGTGCGCCTTTTTGATGACGCCCCCCCTCTCCCCTCTTTTCCCTCTCTCAAACAAGCCCGGTTCGACGACAGTCTTTGTATGGTTGCCTGCGAGCCGGCTATGCATCTGATCGGAGGGGAGGGGGATCTCTTGTTTGGCACTTCATCTCTTATTTCAGGCTGACTGACTGTCTTCCTGACCGACGGACGGGTTTCCGGCCTGGGCTGGACTAGGCCTCCAATGTAAGCGCGGGGCTGTGCCGCTTTTGTGTTTGGTCCGCAACAGGACGACATGCATGAGGTGTGTGTGTGTCTGTGTCTCTCTCTTTTCAGGCCCGTTGCTGATCTCATTCATGAGAGCCCATGTGAGCCAAGGCAGGATGGAATGGATATAAGGCTGGTCGTTGGGGGTGTCGTGTCCGCCCCTGATGAATATGTGTTTTTTTTGTGTGACGAGCCTCCCTGTTAGGCAGCGGTTACGTCTCAATACGTTGTGCCAACGGATCTCTGTCTCTTCAGCTTACCGTTTGGATGTGGTAGGATCGACCACGTACGTCAAAGAGGGCACACAGCTATCCGTAGGTGTATGCCACCGATCGGGCTGGGATCGACCCGTCTCACACGAGGGCCAGCTGCAGAAGAGAAGACGTGGCGGCGGGCGACGTTTCGGCCAGCTCGCCCTCTTCTTCTGTTTCTTCTTCTCCTTTCTTCCCCTCCTACCTTTGAGCTCTGAGGTGTGCCACCTAGGCAGACAGTCCTGGGGTGAAAGCCATAGCCACAACTATCGTTTTGGGTCAGGCCTCTTTCGCCAACGACCGACACGTATCGCGCGCGGCGACATTGGTCACATTTAGAGAGCGAAAGACAGGCACGTACACAGAACGAAAGGGGGGAAACCAGGCAGTTAGACGAGGAAACCATGCCGCGCCGATACGATGACTCCCTCTCGCCCTCTCCCTCTCCCGCCCCCTGCCCCTCCCCCTCACGCCACCGTCGCGCCCGCTCAACATCCTACTCGGACCGCCGACGGCCGGTCTCCCGCTCGCAGTCGCTGTCGCGCCGCCCTCTCTCGGCCTCACGCTCTCGCTCGCGGTCGCCGTCGAGACGCGGCTCGCGCTCTCGGTCCCGCTCGCGCTCCCACACGTCCTCCCGCACGTCGCGCGCAACCAAGATCAAGGACAAGATGAAGGAGAAGAAGGAGATCCCCTACGGCTTCCTCGCCGGCATCGGCGTCTCGGCGCTGCTGCTGCACAGGTACTGGCCCAAGGGCTGGGTGCACGGCGAGGAGAAGTACTGGGACAACAAGGTCGGGCGGGCCGAGGACCGGGCGCTGCGGGCCGGCGGGCGCGTCGCCGAGGTCGTCGTCGAGAGGCCGCGGGGCGTGCTCAGGGAGGGCCGGGTCCGGGCGGGGCCGGTGCTCGAGGAGATGAGGGAGGGGTGGCGCGAGGAGAGGGCGAGGGAGAAGGGGCTGGAGGTGCCTGAGCAGCCGGAGCCCGAGCCCGAGCCCGAGCGTGAGCGGAGGAGAGGACGGAGCGTGGGCGGAGCGATGGACAGGGACAGAGACGGGAGCAGAGTGCGGTACGGGCTGGGCGTGGATGATGTGGATGATGTGTATGAGGATCCGAGGCGGCCGAGGCGGTTTGCGGGCGATTATGACGACGACTGGGACCGCTTGGGACGGTATCCCGCCGAGCGGTATCCGGACGAAAGGCGGTACCCGGAAGAAAGACGGTACCCGGAAGAAAGACGACACAGCGACCACTATCGTCGATATGATGTCGAGTACGATGACAGGGCTGGCTGGAGGAGGTAGAGGAGTTGGCGTGGTTCACGATGTGCGACCTTGATATAGTACCAAAAGCGACAGATACCTTTATCACCAAGTTATGAAGCCAACGAGTAGCTGTCTGTTTCTCTACCTACTCACATGTGCGACCATGGATGTATTCCCCAGTTGTGCTGCCCGCTTGAAATATGTCATGCCATGTCCCCAAAAATGTACCAGAATGCTCCCATGTCCGTCTCTCTTACCACCTTCCGAGTCCGCCGCCGCCGCCGCCGCCAATACGAGGTCTCTAGCCTCGGCCAGCAGTCATGGCAAACATGGCCGGCGTGACTGGGTTCGCCCACTCGAAGCTGCTCTCTACAGCTACCTGGGGGACCTGTGTTTCCTCCTCTATACCATCTCCCTGAGCCTCTTCCACAGCAGCCTCCGCCCACCCCTTGCCGCCGGTCCGCATCACAAAATAGGGGTTGAGCTTTGTTCCAAAGTAATGCTCCCGTCGCAGCATCGCCCCGCCGTCGAGAGCTGCCGTTCGTGTCTGCCTCAACCTTTTGCCCGGCCGCACGCTTTCGCTGAGCAGGCTGCTGCGCTGTGTCCCCGCCATGCGTCGGTCATGGGCCACAATGCCTCGAACAAAGGGCGCCACATCAAGCGTGATCAGCCGCATCGTGCGGTCGAACACCGACGGATCGAGGAAGCTCGCCGGCACGATGGAATGTCGTTCGGAGATGGCAATGGGGTCAAACGCTAGCGCCATATCGTATCGAACGATGGGAATGTCTTCCTCCGCGGGTGCAGGCTGGCAAAGCTTCTTGATGACATCGGACGGCTTGATGCAGCCCATCGGCGCATGGTACGTCTCTCGGCTGTCGACCGCAAGCTGGCGCGCACCGCAACGAAGCGAGATGGCGGCTGACGTGCAGAAGGGGTCGTGGTCCGTCACCAGCGGCGCTTCCAGCAGACGCCGCCCGAGGGTGTAGTCTTCGCGAGCTTTCGCAGTGATATCGGGCTGTGTCACGTCCAGATTTTCCTGTTTTCTGGTTAGCTGATGTCGTATCCGAAGAAAGCAATGCTCCACGTACCTGAAGACCGACTCCGAACCGACCATCGGAGCAGAGGTCGGCGGCGCTCATCGTGTCGGCGAATCGTTCGTAGACGTCAAGGGCTGCGAGCCTTTCGCTGCGGCTTGCACTGCCCATGCTTCCTGCCCAGGCAGCCTGATCCCTCGTCTCGTGCCAGTTGCTGAGGTCCATGCCGAGGCTGTCCCAGCTCTGAAGAAGCAGTTCGTCCTCTTCGCGTTGCGAAGGACCTAGCGACTCGGCGCCGGCGAAGCCCATACCCTCCAGATATGTGCCCTGACTGACAACACGCACCACATCGCCGTTCTCATCCTTGTCGCACCCCCTCGGCCACCGCGGATAGAACCATTCGAAACCACCCCGTCGGTCGCCAACGCCTAGCTGGCACCAGTAGTTTAACTCCGTCAGAGAGGCCCGAATGTCGCCGCCCCTGGACTCGAGCAATGCCTGCACAGCTGGCCTGCGGAGGGCGTGACCCTCATTGGCCGCAATGAGTAGCATGACATCCAGTGCCAGTTCGGTCGGCGGGGGGCTGAGGCGGAATATGCCGTGTAGGTTCAATGTCTGTACCGGAATCAGACTCTCGTCGTTGCAGGTCATGATGAAGGGTCGCTTCGACTGCGCAATCAGCGTTGTGATGGTTGTCCAAAATTGCTTGTCCTCCTCGTACAACACGTCCGCCTCTTCGATGAGAATCAAAGATTGCTTCTGGGACTTGGGTTGAGTGTTCTTTGATTTTTCCGCCTCCTCCTGCTTGTCACCAGACGGTGCTGCGATCTGGGCAGGCGCAGGCGCAGCTGGCGGCGGGATAGTCGCGGGGGTTGGCGTGCTGATTTTGGTAGGCTTGGGCTTGAAGAAGGACATGACGGTGCCTTGCTTTACCGACCTGACATCCTTGCCTGTGGGATCTTCTGCGTCACCCTGCTTGCTGTCCTGATGTCGTTGCACGAGGTGATTGCGCGTCATATCGCCCACCTTATCCAGCACATCTTTACCACTGCGTCGACTGCTAGAGTTGATTTCAAACACCTCGAAACCCAGCTCTTTCGCAATGGCATAGACGGCGGCCGTCTTGCCTGACCCATGCGGCCCACTGATGAGTGCTGCGTTGGCCACCCTCGGCATGTCCTTTCCGCTCTTGGGGATGTTCTGCATGATGGTCTGCTTCGGCGCAAGCGGGACGTTGTCATCTTCGGGCTCGGTGATCTCGTCGGGGTCGTAAGAAGCGTCCTCATCGCTGGAAACCACGAATCCATCCAGCTTGCCACGCTTCCGTTTCTTCTTGGGCCCGGACACCGCCTTCACAGTCGCGGGCTTCTGATCCGCAGTGATGCCTGTGTCGACAGATTGCACCTTGAGCATCTCCAACCAGTCCCTGAGCCAGATGGCGTCCCGACCGACTTGCAGCACCTCGGCTGCTGTTGCTGGGGCGTATTTTTGCACCCAGGCCAGGTCCTCGCATTCGGATCTATCGAACGCCGACAAACTAGTCGAGAGTGATTTGTACAGACGTGAGACTGCGGCATGAGGCGTCTGTCTCGTCGCAGTCACAATTTCGTCGTCGCTGTCGTCGTTTAGACTGCTCCTTGACGGAAGAGGTGTCCTCAGCTCAGGTCGTATCCGTGCCTGCAGTTTGGGGCCGCTTTCAAAGTGCTTCCCCGGCAATCGCAGCTCTGGTGGCGGCATATCAAAATCTTCCGTCTGGGCGCTCAGTGCGGCTTTGATGCCCTTGATGTCCAAGGCAGCACCCAGCTGACTCACGACAGATTCTTGCGGAGGAACATTCGTCACTCTCCCCTTGGCCTTCCTCGAAGAGATAGCCGGGGGGAGTTGCACTTCAGTCTGAGACCAGCAATTCTCGGAAAGTCCCGTCACGTGGGTAGCGCCTTTCGCGGGCCAAGCAGGATGCGCAGCACCTGGAACTCTGAGACCCATTGATTTGACGCCAAATTGTGGCAGGTTCGTGCGCTTGATGGCGTTCCTAGGCTTCTTTGGCGAGCAAGGGGTCGAGGAGAAGATGACCTGCCGCGGCGGGGGAGGGGCGGCTGCTTTTGTGGCAAGAGGGGCGGTTGTTTTGACAGGCTGTCCCGTCTGTGGATCAATCTTGGTCTGTTTGGCCTTTTCTGCTGCAGGCTTGGTGGATTTTCCTCGTCCTTTCTTGGGGGGTGTTTTAGTGTCTGGTATCGCAGTGGGCGGTGTTTTGAGGATCTCTTCGATCTTGCTGCCGATCCGCTGGCGGCTTTCGGGGTCTTGACCAAAGGGTATCGCCACAATGAAGGATGCCTGCTTGCCCTTTGCAGTTCTGGCCTTGCCTCCAGTCGGGGTCGTTGTTTTTGGCTTTGGTGGCGATCCGATGGTGCCTGTCTTGGGGTTGAACTTCAGGACGCGCTTGGGCTTTGCATCGTCTTGCAGAGGCTGAGATTGTTCGGGATTGGCTGCACTGGTGTTCGGTACAGGAACGTTTGAGAGAGGACGTTCAGTTGCGGCCTGGGGGGTTGCCGGGCCAGTCGAAATGGATGGTGTGTCAGGCTCGTTCGTCCCAAGGGAACTGGACTTCGAGAGCGCCTCGATGATGGAAGGTCCGTTGGTCACTTGTTTCCGTGGGTTGCGGCGCTTTTTGGTGCTTGGCGTATTGGTCTCTTCAAGAGCGTCGGGATCAATCTTTCGTCGTTTCGGCGTCGGCCCATCGTGGTCAGCGCCAGGCAAGGAGCCAACCTCTGCTGCCGGTTGTTCGCTGTTCAAGGCATCCGGGGGAGTGGGTCTGTCGGATCCGGGCGTGAAAAATGGATGAAGCTTCTTGGGATCGGCGAAGGCTTCGGGGGCCATGTTTGCTACGAGGGTTCCCATGGGAGTCAATCTGCACACGGACATGACAATCAGTGCCGCGCTCGATGTATACACTCGGCCGGGACGCGTACACGAGTCGATGCTAATACTGCCGGAGCGTGCTGGATGTTCGAGCAATGCTGGCATTGGTGAGGTCTTGGTGGGAACAAAGAAACAAACAACTGTGTAGGGGTGGTGATTAAAGTTCTCCGCTATACGGGATGAAGTATGGTAAAGAGTTGGAGGGACCGCTTGACGGTGGTGGTTGAAGCGGTGGAGGTGGTAATGTCGATTCGAAGTCCCTTGTCGAGAGTGGGCAAGGGACGAAGTCGCGTCAAGCGCGACGTCAATGTGGAGCGCGTCTGCCCAGTGCACTTTACCAGGTCTTATCGTTATCGGTGGCATGGTCTTTGGTCTGAGACGCTCCCAACCCCTCCATTCCCAGTGTCCCATTTCCCTTCAATGAGGGACATGGCTGATGGTCAATTAGAAAAGAAGAATCAGGCTCTTACACCAGTCAATAGTTATTTTTTTTTACGATGAGAATAGCAACTCTATTTCTGATCTCAGGTTCAGCACCATTTCCACGCTGATCCACATCTCGACCGGGTTTAGTGGACAAGCAGTGAGCAAGCGATGCGGTTCATTTCTGATCCAGCTAACATGGCCCCCGGCGCATGTTGCGAACCGGTTGTACATATACATCTTGCATGGATTCGTGAATGCAGCTTTCGTTAGACATGGTTGATTGTGCTGACTTGATGCCTTCAAAGTAGAGACGCCTGACGCACTACGTCTGGCTGATAGGCATCATGGAAAGGTGTGGCACAGAGCCCTTAGAAGAATGTCAATCGTTCCAGATGCACGTTGCAAATTCAAAGCATCGAATAGATGAAGAAGTGCAACAGGATACTACCTCACAATGAGGTACCTTAGGTAGGTAGCTAGGTACCTATGTCGAGCTGCTTCACTGAGCGTCGTCTTATCGCTCGACCCACCTCTTATCGCAGCCGCGAGCCCCACTCAGGCTCCCCGAACTTTTTTTTCTTCGACTTCACCGCAGGCACGACCATCACCACTTGCTTGTCGCGGGCGAGCAGCACGATTCGATTGAGGCGAGACATTCACCCAACTACCCCTCACCGTGCCATCCACGAGACTGCCGAACCGCAGTCTTTTCCTCCACAACAAGATGGCTCCCGCGTTCCGCATCCACAAGCCCGATGTCCTGGCGACCCTTCCGAGGCCTCTCGATTATTCCACGGGTCAATATCATGCTGGCGAGGTCTTCACGCAGCAGCCCGGCTCCAAGAAGCGCAAGAGACTCGAAGTCGCCGTCGGTGTCGATGGCGAGGCGGCCAACATTTACCACGTAGGTCAATTGCGCCATGAGTCTTCTTCGGCATGGCTGACCCATCATTCTAGATCCCCTCTTCCAACCTGAGGACGTCTTACCCCATCCCACCCCAAGAGTCCTTTACCTGCGCCCCGTACTCGATCCGCTACCAGAGGCCGAATGCCAACGACCGCGACCAATACACATACTTCTCCACCAAGGATGGCTCTGTCTCCGGCTCCAAGATCACCGTCTGCAAGGACGTCGTCAGCGCATCCGGCAAGACGACATCGACGACCAAGTCGCAACGACTCCAGCACAAGGCGCCCGTTGCCCGCATCTACACGTCATACCACGCCCATGTGACACCCGACGCCGAAGCCAGTGGCAACACGTACAGCGATGTTCTCGCTGTTTGCAATGACGGCCAGATTGTTTGCCTCGACGGTGCCGCGCTCGATGAGAGATGGAGCATGTCCGCGTACAGCCTATGCAAAGACCTGCTGCCGCCGGCGACCTCTGGCCTCCAGGTTGACTCTGTCTTCCACGGCCCCGCTTCTGACTTCCTGAAGGGTGTGTTCGGCGGTCGGCAAGATGCGCTTGGCGCCTTCGGTCGCAACATTGACGCAGAGACATTCAACCCGGATGTGCTCGTTCTCGTTGCTACCACGCGCGGCAAAGAGGAGACGGGCCGCTACCTCATCGTCCTCGGTGCCGTCGCGCGCAACAACACCAACGCCGCCCAGCAGGCTCTCGTTCAGCTCCATGTCGCCCCGCTGCCCCGGCACGAAGGCCTGGCAACCGTCAAGACACCAACCTACCAACTCCACGTTCGCACCGGACGTCTCATTGAGCTCTGTGATAACATCATGCGGACCTATGATCTCACGACGGCGGTACCTAGGCTGCGTGATGCCGTCATTATGCCTGACGCTTCCTCCTCCTTCGTACAGCTGTCCGAACACTCGGTGCTGTCGCTGTCGCCCATGGCGCTCACCATCACGAACATCACCTACCGCTCTGTCCAGGCGCAGTCCACCGTGACCATGGAGTCGGGTGCTGAAGGTGGCCACCCTCCCATGCTCCTCACGTATCTCTCCAAGCTGGATCTGGCGATAGCCATTGTCAACAACACTATCTACTCGATCCAGATTGAACGGCACAAGGCGTCGTCCAAGGAGGGCCTCCTCATTGACGCCATTGGCCGAGGCCTGTCCAAGGCCGATCACCTTCCTGCCGACCTTCCGCAGCGCCGTGGCAAGGCTGCTTTCTCGAAATACCTGCCGGGAACGCTGACGGACGCCTACGTGAAACAGTCACTGGTCGAAGTGGAGGAGATGGACGAGGCACTGAGTCAGAACGATCTCAAGGAGTTTGAGCGCTTGCTGGCGGCCAAGTTTGGCGTCACCATTGACGAGTCTACACAGCCCCAAGACGACGACACGACGACGCCCGACTGGCAATGGCTCGAACGGCCATCGGCATACGCAGCCGTCGACCGCCGCTGGGTCCTCTACGCCATCAGCCGCGTCTTCTCGGTAGACGTCAAGGACGTCAACAACGACTGCCCGGCCCTCAACTGCGTCCTCCCCGAAAGCAACGCACTGCTCTACCTTGTTGTTGCCGGTCACCTGACGCTATCGAACATCCTGGCCGCCTTCAGGAGCGAGCTCAAGGAGGCGGACGTGTCACTGTTCGCGCTGGCCGACGTGCTCGTGCAGCAGCTCGTCGGTGTCGATCCGGCGCTGGGGCTCCTCATGAGCTACCTGTCGGCGACGAAGCTCGGCGAGGTGGAGCTGCTGCTGATCGTGCGCACGATAATGCAGAGCCTCGATCAGCAGCCGCGACTGGCGCTGCCGATGCCCAACGGCACGCAGGAAGAGGAGTTTGTGACCATGGAGATTGACCAGCTCGAGCGCGAGCTGGAACTCGCCGAGTACAACCTGGGCGACGAGTCGAACGTCCGCGCGCGGCTGCTGACGGCGGCGTTCGAGAGGCTGGCGGGCTACTCCTCCGTCTCCACCGTGCGCGCGCTGCGCATCGCCTTCAACCCGACCGAGATACTCGCGCTGATCCACCTGCTGCGCATCCAGCTCGTCGGCAGCGCCTGGACGACGCGCTACACCGAGATGACGACCTTTGACCAGGACGAGGCGGCGAGGACGGCGTCGGACGGCGTCATCACGCTCATCGCCGAGCTGCTGGCGCGCTGCATCGACGCCGTCGGCACCAATGGCTGGCTGACCAGCGTGTCGGTGGGCCACCAGGCGGAAGGCGGCCACTTCCTGACGGCCCTCAAGCTCGAGGTCAGCGCGGCCCTCGAGGGCCTCAACGAGGCGGTCGAGATGAACGGCATCCTGGGCGAGGCGGTGCGGTTCGGCACCGCGTCTCTGGCAGGCAGGTCAGCGAGAGGGGGAGACAGGGCGAGGGCCGTCGAGGTCGTGGCGTCGGCCGAGCTGCCGCTTGGCCTCACGCCGAAGCAGGGCGTCACCCAGTTCAAGGTGGTGTCTGGCGGCGAGGTGGTGGAGAGGTCTGCGCGTGAGAAGGGTCACCTGCTGAGTCAACGTGTCAAGGAATACTCGCTTGAGAAGATTTCTATTTGAGAACAGCAGACTAGTCGAGGAGGAAAGGGGGGGCAGGGGGCTACAGGAAGGAGGAGCGAGGGCGCAGACGGATAGAGCCGCATGTCTTGCATCGCCGCCGGGATCCAGGCGCGGGCCAAGTTCCTGCGATGGACGAAGGCAGATGCCGCAACAGAAGCCAAGCGTTCGCGGAAGCTGGCCGGCCATCCGGAGGAGCAACATGATGCACAGATGACCCGGGCCTGACTCGACAAAGTTTAGGCTTTGGACATTTCCAAGATTGCTGCCTCTCGAGCCCACGCAGCCCACAGGCGGAGAAGCAGAAAGCAAAGCCAAAAACCACCGAATCGAGCCAGGTTCGGTAACACGCTGGGCGGCCTCTGGCTGGGAAAGCCTGATCTCCATTGTCCATTGTCAATAATACCAAATGTTACCCACGGAACGGATCCCTTTTGAGCACCGGCTGACACCACTAACCATGCCTCGCATACTGCGCCAGTTGATATCCGGCCAGCCGCACGCTCTGTGACCTTTTCAGCCTCAGCCATGCAGTCGAGGGGCAAAGAGGGGGAGAGAATTAACTCTGAGCAGCAGGCCGATCAAAGTTTCGCTGGCTCTGATGGGCTCCCTGACCAGACTGTCTGATGTACCCGCTGACACACACATACACACACACCATCTCTCGTGAGAGCCTCATGTTGCACAGTCCTACGCCCACCTGCATCGGTAGTCTACAAAGCCTCGCCCAATCCGGTGACCGAGCAACTGTCACGCAGCCAAGCATCGTAGAGATAAACTTGTTGCCTAGAAGAATGGCGAAAGACAACACACACACCAGGGGGGGGGGAGGCAATCTTACTGAAAAAGGTGGCATGCTGCGAGGAAGGGCTCTGAAGAAGGATGAGGAATGGGATTCAGTGAGATCCGTCTCGCCAGAGAGGAGGGCATGGCCCGTTGAGCGAGGCAGCGCTCTAAAGGGAGGGCCAATAAAGGCCGGACAGCAGACAGAGAGCTTGTTTCGACCTGCAGGAGGCCACACCCACTCGCTGGTCGCCGGTGGCATCGCGACGATACATGCAAGCTCCCAAGCGCGCGTGGCCGGCATACAGCAGTCGCAGCGGCAGCCGGGGGGTTGCAGCACAGCCAGAGAGAGCCCCGACGAGGCGGCCTGACGAGAACGGGGCCAGTCAAAGTGGAACGTGGTTTGCGACGACTCGCCAGCTAATAGGCCCTAAGGTGTCTTGACGGAAAGTCTACCATCAGATCAGCCCTGCGGCCGATTCTGGGCATGGAGGGGGGAGCATGTCACGACTACTACCTGCTACCACATCAACTCCACAGGCACAAGCACAAGCACGAACGCAAGCACGACAGCACCTGGAATGACCCGAGTGACCGACCTTCTGGTTGCCTTTCTCTGTACCTGCTTGACGGGTTGGGTTGCCTTGTTTCTGCACGACCCTGCGAGTTGACTCGTCGGATTCGCCCCTTTCGCCTCTTTCGTTTCGTATCTGAATCCTGTCGTCCAGTGCGATGAGAAAAGAAGCAGCTCAACATGACGCTTGTCTCGTCGTTGACCCGCTGGACCCAAAGAAAAAAAAACGAAAACCTCGTGTTCCATGACTTCTTCCATCGGTATGCCCTCACTGGAGAGGGGCGCGCGCCCCATCAACCATCGAAGCGTATCGGCAGCTTGCGACAAGACTGCAGGTCTCGGGGTCTCCCGACGGGCCATGTGGGCTGCTAGGTAGTAGTAGGTGCTTCTGCGCAGCGCTGCGCCTCGGCGCGACAAGGCCTAGCTTGAGAGCAGAGCGCTACGCCAGGCAGATGGGGGCGAAAGAGAGAGAGCGAGAGAGAGGGCTCTCGCCAAGGTTCGTTTGGCACGTCCCCACCCCGTGAGGTGGTGCTCGCTTGCATGCTCGTTCGGCTATAGACGATAAGGGTGAAGATCGGACGACGACGAAGGCCCCAAAGGGTGGACACGTTCAAAGGGACTGATTGAATGCTGGGTCCAGGAAAACTTGGACGGTAGCCTCGGGGGAAACCTCCCTATCCCTTGGCCACTGTGGCCAACCGTGAATGACTCCGTCTCTCCGTCTCGGTCACTCTACCCCTCTCACGCCAATGGAAAGCCGCTGGAACGGTCATTCTTCCCCCGGTGGCGCAGCGATGGAAACAAGCAAGACAGGGGTCCTCCCAGCGACTGGTCCGCGGGAACGACGAGAGAGACAAGCGACAGGGGAGGAGGGGGGGCTTTGCCCAGCCTGGGGCCCAAGCACGGCGCGGAATGGGAGCGTAGCACCGGGGGATCGGCCAATGGATGCGCGGGTATGATGTTATCATCCTGGCCTGCAGACGTCACTACTGCGAACTGCAAACTCCAGCCCTGTGCCGCGGGCCCCGCGGTGATGGGGTCTCGACTGGGCAGGGTAACATGGTGGGATGCCATGCTTTGGGGGAGTCTCAGGGAACGGAGGGCCTCCTACTGACGCGGGCCGTCCTGCACTGCGCCTGTCAGAGTTCAAGGTGATGGCGATGCATGGAGGCCAGACGACGGAGAAAGACTTGGGACCAGTGGCCAGAGAGAAAGACTTGAGGACCAGTGGCCAGAGGTGGAAAGACAGGGCGCACGAACGGCGGCGGGGTGGACGGATTGGGCAGAGCTGAGATGATACAGAGACCTGCAGGACAGCAACGTACAGTACCTTGTGGATGAAGCGGCAGGAGACCGAACAGCTCACTGAGCCACGAGTCGAGATCCAAGGTCGGCTCACGAGTACAGTACCCCGTACCTCGTAACGGCGGCAGCCTGCGCGATCGCTCGTAAGCAGGTCAGCTTGAGCACCTTGAGCACCAGTTGATGAGGAGGGATGGTGGGACCCTGAGACGGATTCTCTGGTGTGGCCCTGTGTCTTTTCTCTCTCTCTTTCTCTCCCCTCATTATGCCCTCCTGATCCTCCTGTGTCTTTGGGTTTTCTTGCCCAGACATCATCATCATCGACATAGGTTCCGCGAGCGATCTTCTCCTCTTCCATCAGGCACAAGAGAAACCCAGGATTCTTGGCCCCCTTGTCCTCGACCCCCTTGTCCTCGACCTTCCTCTCTCCTCATCCTCCTCGTGGCCACCCCCTTGTCAGGACGACCCTTGAAGCGGCCCTGGCCCCCAGTCCCTGTCTAATAATAAGGATACCTCTGATGCAATCTGGTTCCTGACCCGGATTCGCGCCGTTTCCCTGTTCTTGCCCATCGCCCTACAGCTCCTCCGTGCCCCCGCTGACTGCACTGCGTATTGCTGCATTCTGCGATCAGACGAAACTTTACAGTCTTGGTTTAGGAGAGCTGCGAATCCTGTCGACAGCGGGTACACCACAAAACACTTGACGCTGAATACAACACGACAACACTATACACATCGGAAAGGAACAGAACAACAACGCAACGTCGAGAAAAGCACGGCATACCCCGGCATGAGTGACGGCATCTCGGTGGCCCAGCTCGAGGGCGTCGACGGCTTCGCGCGCACGCTGTACCGCCGCGCCAAGTCGTCCGGCGCCGACTTTGACGATGTCGCCGCCGCCATCCGCCGCCTGCACACGGTGCTCAAGCACCTCGTCGCCGAGGCCGAAGACGCCGACTCGCTGCTCAACTCGGACCGCGCCGCCGTCTACGCGCGCCAGCTGACGCCCGTCGTCGAGGACTGCGACTTTACGCTGAAGCAGTTTGACACGATCCTCGGCCGCCACGCCGAGGGCGACGCCTCGTCGCCCGAGGCCCGCGAGCGCGAGCGCGGCATGGTCAGGATGCTGCGGGCCCGGCTCGAGGACCACAAGCTGCACATTGACATGTTTCTCGACACGGTGCAGCTGCACAACCCCAGCAAGACGCAGAGCATTTCGGTTCGCGGTGGTGAGAGCGGCGGCGGCGGCCAGACAAACGGCCAGACGAACGGCCAGCAGCTTGACGCCATCAAGGACAAGGTCGACGCCATTGCGGCGCGCATCTGCCGGCAGCGACAGGGTGGTGGTGGTGGTTTTGCCGACGATGGCTTCGGCGACGACGACAATCACAAT
The DNA here is from genome assembly GCA_019188255.1 of Verticillium longisporum. Taxonomy (NCBI): domain Eukaryota; kingdom Fungi; phylum Ascomycota; class Sordariomycetes; order Glomerellales; family Plectosphaerellaceae; genus Verticillium; species Verticillium longisporum. The sequence goes on from JAETXT010000012.1 coordinate 981,652, forward strand.
GACGACGAGGAGACATGGCAGCAGTTCCGCACGGAGCTCGAAAAGGAAGGATTCTCCAAGGATGTCCTGCGACAGAATAAGGTGAGGGAGTAGCCCCCTCTTCCCCCCCCCCAGTTCAAGCCCCAATCCTTCTCATGTGCTCGGGGGGGAGATTGCTATTTCGTTGCATGCTGACACGAAGGATCACAGGATGTCCTCCGTGCCTATATCCGCGAACTCGAGACGATACAAAATGAGACGGGCCCGCCACCGTCTGTCAGGGGCCTCCTCGAACAAGAACAGAAGAGAGAGACGGTATCCTCAGCCCAACCTCTCTGTCGTGCCGGCTTCCTACCCAGACCGTCAGGACCTTAGCCCCAAGGAGCTGATGCACCCGCTTTTGACAACGAAAAGTACGCCCCCTCGATGAAGATGGCGCGCCGCACGCCCGAGATGCAGCCGCCGAACCTCGCCGTCCAGCACAGCCAGCTGAGCCAGCTGTCGTACGACAAGCACTCGTCTGATGACGACTATGACGGACGTGATGTGAGCTCGCTGGCTCTCATCTCGACCCGAGACCTCATGGTCATGGATACGAGCAGCAGCAACAACAACATGGCGGCGCCGGGTTCAACGCCCAGATGGCCGCCTTGTCTCTTCACCCACACGCCAGCCCGGCCAACTACAGCGTCTCGCCGACGGCATCAGCATCGGCATCGGCGCGCTATCTTCCGCCCGCCGCCGCCGCCGAGCTCTCCTCCTCGCCGAGCAACCACCTGTCGGTATCGCCGCGCTTCGTGCCGCCTCTGCCCACCTACTCGGCAGCCCCCGGCTCGTCGCCGCCGCCGCCCTACGGCTCGTCGCCATGGTCCCAGCAGCAGCAGCAGGCGTACCACGCGCACCAGCAGCAGCCGTCTCGTCTGGCCCCTGACCGCTACGGCATGGATATCCCCCTCGACGCAAAGTGGACGCGCATCAGGCGGTCGCTCGTGTCGCCCGAGGTCCTCGAGCACGCCGGCGTCCGCTACGAGGCGCGCCCCGACTTCGTCGCCGTCCTCGGCGAGCTGTCACGCGAAGACATTGCCCACTACGCCAACCTCTCGGCCGTCGCCCGCGCCCGCCGCAGCAACTCCCACGCCGGCACGCGGCCGCCGGCGCCGCCCACAATAGCCCATTTGCGACCTGCCGGGACCGGCGCCGCGCCGCGCGACATGTCGGCCTCGCGCCGCGGCAGCCCGCCCGACGACGACCGCCACCGCCGCGGCAGCAGCAGCGGACCGCGGCACTCGTCCGACTCGGACTCAGTCCTCTGGGACGAGTCGGACACGACGGACGACGAGACGAGCAGGCGACGGCACGGCGGGGGCTCCGACGAGAAGAAGCGGCGGCCCTACTTCATCGTGCCGGCGCCGAGCAGCGCGCGCGACCGCACGAGCCCGGCGTCGACGGTCCAGCCGAAGCCGATCCTCAAGAACCGCAACGAGAACCACGTGCGCTTCGACCCGGAGCCGCACGAGGTGACGGCCGACGAGATGGACAAGTCGGCGCGGTCGGCGCGCGAGGGCGAGAGACGGCGGCGCAGCCGGCGCGACCGCGAGAGGGAGTACCACCACGAGTCGTCCGCGAACAAACGTGAGCGCGACAGAGACCGTGACCGCGACCGGGGCGACAGGGAGTACAGCGCCTCGCGCAGGCACCGCGAGCGTGACGCGCGCGCGGAGAACAGGGACGCGCGCGACAGGAAGGACAAGAAGAAGCTCGGGACGCTCGGCGCCATGGGCATTGGTGGTGCGGCGGGCAGTTTGCTGAGCGTTCTCACCGAGGCGGCCAACGGCGCGGGTTTCTGAGGCCTCATCTTTTTACCTTTAGTCTTTCGTTTGTTGTACATGGGAGATGTCAATGAGCCTGTATATGAGCAGCGAATCGATGTACGTTATGAATTTGTACGAAGCATGTTCGTTTCTTGAGAGAGAGAGGGGGCTGTGCCCGTGTTATGAGTAGGAGAGGTTTCCTGCCTTTTTGCGCTTCGTTTCAATGACACTTCCTATGTACGCCTACATGTTTCCTGTTCCTAGCAAGCAAAGATACCAGTTCGTTTTCTTTCGTGACAGTTGTCAGACACGCAATGCTTTCCAACATGAAATCGTGACAGACGCCTATGCCTCATCGCCTGCCATGCAACCGCTGTCCTGCGCCGTCCCTGTGTATACCCTGCGCCTGTACTCCTGCATTCCCTTTTCCGTCACCATGACCTGACTCACAGCGCCCTCTTCCTGACAACCTTCTTCCCGACAGGCTGCCCCTCCTCGCCGAGCATCCTCCGCATGAGCTCGGCCTTGCACTGTGCCGCCTCGGGATCGTCATACCGGACCTGTGTCGCCGGCGGCGGTTGCGCCGCGTCCTCGTGCGCCTGCTGACGGCCGCCCGGCCGCCCCGACTCGTGTGAAGCGCTCGACGCCGCCGAGACGTTGCTCGTCGCGCGGCCAAAGATGCCGCGCCTGCGCCGAGCTGGCGGCTTGTCGTCGCTGCCTTCGGGGCCCGTCGGCTCCTCGGACGCGTGCGAGCGCGTGTTCATGAGGGAGGCGATGTGTGACGAGATGGCGGCGCGCTCGGCAGCAGTCTCGGCTTCGCGGACGCGTTTTTGGGCGACGAGATCGGTCGTCACAGAGGTGTCGTGGGCATCTGCTTCCTGTTTTCCCTCTTGCTCTTCCTCGTCCTCTGCCTGGATAGTGACCGTCTCTGGCAACACGGGTTGTGCCGTGGGCGCGGGATCATTCTCGTCTGGAGGTGGCAGGTCGACCGATTTGGAGAAACCGTCGCCTGTCGTGTTTGCTGTCTTGGCTGGAGGCGGTGCCGTTTTTGGTGGTGAAGGACTCCTGTTGAGAGCGTTGCTCGAGAGGTCTGCCAACGGCGCCGGCACAGCCCCTGAGCCAAAGCTATCCTTCTGGTGCGTCCTCGCCGTCTGGAAATGTGTCGATCCCTCCGTTCCCCTGGTCATGCCTGCGCCTGCGCCCCTGGCCGAGGGCTCCTGGGCAAAGGCGTCGCCGTCGACGATGGCGCCTCGCGAGGGCTGTCGTGTTGATGAGTCGGAGGACCAAGGAGGAGCAGGCGCTGATAGCCTCCTCTGCAGACCGGCTCTCTTGTCGCCCTTTTGTCCTGACCTTGGGCGTCAGGGCGTCGCTCTGTCCGAGGCCGGTGCACAAAAAGTCCTTGACGGGCACGTTGAAGCCAGACTCGACACAGGCCCACAGCCAATCGGCACTGACGACGGGGATCATGCTGTCCCTGGCGAACCTGAGCTTCTCCGGCCGTGTCTCCCTGACTGAGCGACACACCAGCACCGACGTTGCCTCGTTGAGTCGCGAGGCGTACTTGGCGCCCATCTGGGTCGTGCACTTCTCCACGTGCAGTAGATCAATGCCGGTGAAGCCAGCTGTGCAGATCGCGAGGTCTTCAAATCCGTCAATGGGAAACCTGGCAAACGGGCGGCCGAGGACGTGGTCGCTCGGTTGGCAGAGCGTCTTGTTGTGCAGACACCTTTCGACAAAAAACTCGGTAACAATGTCAATGTACGCATCAGGGGGCAACTGCGGGTGCGTCTCTGGCTGCGAAGACTGCGGGACGACGAGGAACCGCTGAAAGGCGCTCGGCCCCCGGGCATCGAGGAGCTGCTGGCGTGTGTCGCAGGTGGTGCCTCCCAGCGACACGATCGCCTCGCTCAGGACCTTGGCCTTCCACGACTCGAACCCATCCATCAGGGCGGTGCATCCCGTAAAGATGCCTGCCGGAGCTTGTGGCTTCCTCGCCGCGAGATCGGCCATCGAGTCGGCCACCTCGATGCGATCCGCCGCGTCCCTGCCGGCGTCCGTGTTGGGCTCCAGCGACGTCTTGCTGCCGAGGATATCGCCCCAGAGGTTCTCGCGCTGGCTGCCCAGCTTCATGCTGGCCGTCTTGCGCAGCTTGCGCGACCCTGGTTCCGCCGTCGACCTTGCCCTCTTGAGAGTTGACGGCCTCTGGGCATTCCGGTTCCAGGCGCCGCGCCCTTGGTCCTCTGGCGGCAACACGGGGTCGAAGTACTGCTCGTCGAGAATCATACCGCGCTCGACGCTCTGGTCCAGCCACGCCAGGGAGACGGTGCGTATGTTCCAGTTCCTCGCGGCCCTGTATTTCTTGCCCTCTGGCTTGCAGACGATGAGGTGCGTCACTCGTTTCGTGAGGTCCCCCGTGTAGACGCCGCCGTTGTCGTTGATCTTTTCAATAATGGCATGTCGCTCGTCGGCTGTTCGACGTCAGAGACCCGAGCGTTCGTGCGCGACCGACGCTGTCAACGGTGGGGGGAGGCGACTCACGATCTTCAAACCCCGTCATGCAGCACAGCAGCTTGACACGGTCCTCCTCGCCGGGCTCGGGCCCGCTCGTCTCGAGAGGCTTCAGCTGCCACTGCGTCTCCAGAGCGGCAAAGTCGATCTCGGCGGCGCTCTTCCAGAGGTCGACGACGGCGTCGATCCAGCGGGCGTCCATGGCCTTGATGTCGGGCCTCTCCTTGGCGACGTGGCGGTACTTTGGCGTGTCATACTGGCCGACGATGAGGTGGGTCACGTCGGGGGTGAGGTCGTACTTGTGGTGGCCGCCGAGGTCCTGCGCCTTCTTCTCGATCTCGGTCTGGGGGGGTTCATCGCGTCAGTCTTGCTTTCTAGATTCACGTTGTGGTGGTAGGCGTACTCGCTGGTCTGGGGGGATGCTGGTGCAGCAGACGACGACGCGCTGAAAGGGCTTTTCATGGTCGACGGCGGCATTCTCGTCAGGTTGACTGCGTGGCGAGGCCATGATGCAGCGCCCGTGGGGAGGAGATGCAGCGCCCGTGGGGAGGAGGTGAAGGTGGAGGAAGCGTGCAGGCAGACACAAACAGAAATACCTGAGAGGCTGAGGCAGGCGAGGCAGGCGAGGCTGGCGATTTGCAGTCGGTCGCGTCCCGGTAGGGGAGGCGCGTTGGTCGTGTTAAGTGGCCGCCCCACGTCATGGACAGTGCGTGTGGCGAATTTGGTGCTGCATGGAGAGCATGCACTGTGTTTGGGGCCTACACCCGCCTGGGGCCAGTGCCCCGCAGCTCCTCACGGGGATTACAATACAGTGCGCTGTCATTCCGTCCCCGGGTTCCCGCCCTCGAGGAACCTGAAGAATGTCAACCGATTGCCGTCTGGATCAAGAATGCTGAACTGCCGGTAGCCCCAGGGTTTGTCTTCAAGTTCCTCCACCAACTTGACCGCCGGTCTCCCTTGGAGGTAGGCGTAAAAGCTGTCGATTTCGGCTGTACCCACGGCGATCATGACAGCCCCAGGCCTGCAGTCTTCCGGCGAGGCATGGAAGAAGTATATGTTGGCGGCGGCCTTGGGACCGGCGTAGACTGAGCAAAAGTAGGCCTCGCCACCGTCTGATTCGGTGCTGGCGAGGGTGAAGCCGAGCTCATCCGTGTAGAAAGTGGCCGTGGCCTCGATGGACGTCGACTGGAGAGAGGGGATGATTTTCCACGCCGATGTGAGTGCGGCGGCCATTGTGATGATTTGGTGGCTGTTCGTGTGAAGATGATTCTCTCCGTGATGGCTTGCATGCGATGTAAGAGTAACATACGAAGCCTTCGTCCTCACGTGCCTTTACTCCGACCTACCTTACGTGACCAGATAGCTGGACACCTTGCCTCAGACACCATGCCAACACAGACCCAGACCTAGGTACCTACCTAAGACCTAGGTAAGGTAGGTAGGAGGTACCTGAGGAGGTACTTGGCTTCACGCCAGCACGCAGAGTGGACCGGCGTCTGGCGTCTTTGGCGGGGTACGTGTGCTGAAAGTCGAACGGCAGGCGTGCTCGAACCCCGCCTTCTGGCCCGATCTGCCTCTGCCTCCCTGCCTACCTATTTCTGCATCTCTTGTATGCCAACCCCGCCAACTTCATCAGCCTTGTGTCCGGTTCAGAATTTCTCCCACCCACGACGACCCCAGCTCTCAGTTCTCAGCTTTCCAGCAACCCAGCGCGCACCTCACGCCTCCGAGCTCCGACAAGCAATCATCTCCACCACCGCAGTACGACCGCCCGGCCATCGCTCTCACACGATCCCCCCCTTCACACGCCCCGCCGCCCCCTCCAAGGTTTGGTCCCATGCGACAGGCACCCTGCTGAGGCCAGCTGAAGTTGTGTGCCCGAACCTACCTGAGCCTCCGACCAGAAAAAAAAAATCACCAACCACCAACAAATCGTTCGATCACGCGAGAGCGTGGGTTTTCGCGACGCAGCGCCCTCGTATCGCCCGCCTGCCTCTCGAGCGCTGCACCTCCCGAGCCACGCGCTGGCACAACGAAAATTCGCCCGTTTGACCCTCGCTGCCCCCACACTTTCCTCTCCCTCGAGGCCATACGCCGGCCGAAAACGTTACACAACTGCCATCGCCATGGCGCCGTCCACGGCCCAGCTCAAGACCCTGTCGGCCCAGTTTGTCTCTCTGACAGGCGCTTCCGAGAGGACCGCGCAACGGGTACGTCATGCCGATCTGGATCTATACATCTTCTTTCCGGCCTGAAGCTGTCGCCTGCAACGCGTTTTCCACCTGTCGTAGGGCATGGGGGTCTAGATGAAGAACCTCTTGTGCTCCTCTCTCTCTCTCTCTCTCTCTCTCTGGCCGCAACGTCGCATGCATTCTCTCCCACGGCGTCCTTGTTTCTTTTGTGCGCCTTGCCTTGGGGCATCGAGTGGCAGAGGACTCGTTGTGGCGCCGAGGGAAAACGCTGTGCTGCATCGCATGGTTCTGTTCAGGTGGCTAACCATGATGGCCTGCAGTACCTCAAGAATGCAAACTACAAGATGAACGATGCCATAGATGCGTAAGTTGGCCTTTATCTTTCTGTCGGCTCTTCTATCGGCTCCCCTTTCGCCCTTGGCTCCGGGTCCTGTCGGGCGAGCAACAGTTCCTCTCTTTGCTTCTCTCTCTGCTTCTTCTCTCTTTGCTTCTTCTCTCTCTCTCTCTGCTTCTTCTCTCTCTCTCTGCTTCTTCTCTACATATCCGCTCTTTCCCTTTCTTCCGATCCAATTGCGATCCGAACCCTGGCTCGCATCTGGCCTCTGCATTTCGCTTTCGGCTCAGCGCCCCAGCCTCGAGCTCCTCGCTTCTGCCCCCGACCGGCCTCCAGGGTGCGCCGGCCCTTCTCGGACAATTTGCTGCAGCGTATATGGCCTCCCGGCGCGCGTTGTGGGGTCGCCCGCTCAATCTGTCGACTGCAACTCTCGGGTCGCCCTCCTCCTTGGGCATCTCCGTCGTCAGCGCAGCAGAGAAAGGCCGAACCGCCGCCGATGTCGAGCCCTCGCTCTGAAACAACCCGTTTGCCCTGCCACCTGATGCCTCCGAAGCTGGGGCGCATTCATCCGACGCACCACCTCGGGGCCGCCTCCAGGACCCCCCAGGACCGCCCCAGGACCGCCCCCAAGAGTACCCCCAGGGCCGCAGGAGTACCCCCAGGGCCGCAGGAGTACCCTCAGGACCGCAGGAGTGCCCCCAGGACCGCAGTACCCCCAGGGCCAACCACAAGACCAAGACCGCCTACAAAGGACGTCGATCGGCCCTCACAAGTGCCGGCCGTCTCTCCAATGGGAGATGCCACCACTACCCCAAGCCTACCCCATTCAGCCTGACCATCACACCCTCTCTACTTTGCCCCCGGATCGTCTCCCGACCCGTGTCCACACCGTCGACCTCGGCCGTTGCATCGTGTTCTCGTCCTGCCGCTATCCGCTTGTCCATTGTCCGCTTGTTCCGCTGCTGCTCTCGACACCCCACCATCTATCTCCTTTTGATTCTTCCCACCTCTGCTGCCCTTCTGCTTGCCACGCAGAGGACTCTCCATGTCCCGGATCTGATCGCCATCGTCGCTCGTGCACCCGTGCCAGCAAGGAGGATGGGCTGGAAGGGCATGAAGACTGCTCTGCCCTCTAGGGGCTTGAGTCTGTGGTCCTCGAAAAAGAAGACAGACGTGAAACAGCAACCTGGCGACGGCACTAAGGACAAGGACAAGATCCGATCTGTGTACTACCCTTGCCCCCCCCTCCTTCTCCTTTTCCCGCCCCTCACTGGATGGAAGACCGCCCAGCCTGGCCGGCGCCACACGCGCGAGTGCTCGAATGGCGTCCTGCGGAATTGCTTCATCGGGCCATGGACTGACCCGTCTCTCAGATTCTTTGGTGGAAGCAATGGAGGCAGTGGCGCGGGGACTCCCTCACCCCTCGAAGGCGACCTAAACAAGCTTTTCGACTCGCTGCGAGGTACGGCGGCCATGATGCGCATCTGAGCAAGAGCAGCCACTAACTGCTGCGCCTTAGTGTCGTCCGACAACAAGGATCACATGGGCATCGACTCGACGACGAGCTATCTCACAGAGACGCTGGGCGTCAACCCTGAGAATGCCGAGCTGCTCGTCGTCATGGAGATTGTCCAGGCCCCGGCGGTGGGCGAGATTACGCGCAAAGGCTTTGTCGACGGCTGGAAATCCACGGGGTAAGGCAGAGCCTCAGCCAGTCGCCGATCGATCGTTGTCCGCTGACAGTCCCACCAGAGTTCAAGCGACGAACAAGGACCATGCCAAACACATCAAGTCGCTCGTCAAGAAGCTGTCCACAGACCAGGCCCTCTTCAAGAAGGTCTACCGCCACACGTTCCTAGCCGCCAAGGAACAGGACCAAAAAGCCATCAGCCTCGAGTACGCCCAGATCTACTGGGAGACGCTCTTTGCGCCGCCGGGCTGGCAGTGGGCATCACAGAACCACAACTGGCTCGAGCTGTGGAACTCGTTCCTCGCCGCCAAGTGGACGCGCTCCGTCAACAAGGACATGTGGAACATGACGCTCGAGTTTGCCTACAAGTCCCTGGAGGACGAGACGCTGTCCTTCTGGAGCGAGGACGGCGCGTGGCCGAGCGTCCTTGACGAGTTTGTCGCGTGGTGCCGCGAGGAGAAGGGAATCAAGCCCGAGACGATGGACACGGATGCGTAGGGCGGGTCGCGCAAGCCGGTCGAATTATGAATGTCTGACAGTGGCCGCTCACTTTTGCCAGCTGGCGAGAGGCGGAGGAAGGCTAGAAGCGAGGAGGACGGTAAGGCGTAAAGCCGTCGGCTGTTCACGATGAAGGGATGCGTTGAAGTTGATTACCGGCGGAGCATGTAGTATGCAGCGTTTCAGGGCTCGCTCCAGCAAATGTCTTCAGCACAGCGCAGCGCACAGAGCATCAGTACATAGCAAGACACACAATCAAAGCACGGGAAGCACAGCGAAATTGGCTCATGAACGTGTCCCTCTGTTGTACACCTGCCGGCTAGGGTCGCCTCGTATCCTACAGCCCTGCTCATCCTGGGTATTTTGATCTCGCTCGACTGGGTGATCTCGCGACTGGGTGATCTCGCGACTGGGTGATCTCGCTCAACGGGGCGACTGCGTCGTTTCCGTATCGTGTCGAGTGCCCTGTTTCCTCGTCCGCCTCCCGCTCCCGCCCTACTACTCGTCGCGGACGTCCCACTTGATGGCGCCAAACCGGGCCATGCTGCTGAGCTTGCCGTCGCCGACCTTGACGTGGGCGCTGCGGATGACGCGCGGGTCGAGGCTGATGGTCGAGCGCATCGTCTGGTGGGCGCGCGCCGAGGCGTCGTAGCGCATGACAAAGTAGTGGCCCTCCTTGTGCTTCATCTGGGCGCGCGTGATGGGCCGCGGCAGCGCGAAGACGCCCCAGTTGGCGAGGCCGCGGACGACGCCGCCGCTGCGGAGGATCGTCTGGCCGGCTGTCAGGGCGATCCTGGCGCTTGTTAGCATTCTTCTGGTCTGCTCCTCGCTGCACGCCTGCTCCTCGCTGCACGCTCTTCTGATGGCATGTGAAAAGGAGGCTGCAGTTGCTGCTGCTCGAAGGCAATGGATGTGTTCGGGTCATCGCGTGACGGGATCAGGGGCGTACTCTTTCACTTCGGCGAGATGGCCGGGCCGGACCTCGCGATGGTTAGCTTTTTTCGATGCCGTTGACGGACAAGCAGCGCACGTACAATTCCTATGAGTTCGTAGAGCATGGTGGCGGCGACATTGATGCTTGGTGATGGTCGAGGGTCCAGAGGTGAGGTTCCAGCGGCGACGCCTAAATTTTGGTAGACTCGGCGTTTTGGGTGGGGCCACGGTGCGATGACTGCCCTGGACGGACAACGGCACAGTGCATGAGACCCCTGGCCTTTTTGGGAGCTTCGAGCAGCATCACCAACTGAATCACGATCAGCATGATGGTCGGGAATTACATGTTTCGGCCTCATTGCGGCTGTGTGCTAGTTTTACATGCATGTACACGCAGGTGCTGCATTCTGCCAATGCCAGCATTTTCTCCTGCCAACGTCGACTTCTCCTGCCGGTACCAGCTGTTAGCCTGTCGACTTTTCCGAGTCTCCATGAAGCCAAGCAGTGCAGTGATGCTGACTCTCGTGACGCTCATCTCTGCATCGCCTGCTGCGCCGACTGGCCATCAGTCACGTCTCCCCCATCTCGCGCCTAGATGACCCATCGGCTGATCCTCCGGCACTAAATCTGCTGCTTCATCCCCGCCCGCCAGATGCTCCACGGCAGCTTCCAGCTCGCCCGCACGGCAAACGGGTTGAAATTCACCTTCTCCAGGTTCGTCAGGTACTCCTGCGGCGGGACGGCCTCCATGAGCACGCTGGAGCTCTGCCGAATGTCGCGCACGGCGTCGCTCTCGCCGGCCGCGTAGACGTGCCCCTCCTCGCCCTCGTGCTCGAACGCGTGCCCGGCCTCCTTGCCGAGCCTGAGATTCTTGAGCATCTCCCGCGCCGTGATGAGGTGGTCGTTGGCCCGCGTCGCCACGGCGAAGATGGCGTCCTGGAACCCCGCGGCCGCGGGTCCCCGCCGGAACACGTCCTCCTCGCGCACGTCGGCCTCGGCGAGCACGTCCAGCGGCAGCAGCAGCACGGGGTCGCGCCCGCGCCCGACCTGCGCCGCGCTGCCGTCGGGTGCGGCCACGGCCGGCTGCGGCGCCGCGAGCACCGGCACGCCGCGCAGCACGGCCACGATGCCCGCTGCCTTGCCAATGTGGCTCGCGAGGTGGTCGGCGTGCACCGACTGCACCGGCAGCGCCGCGAGCGTCGCGTACATGAGCGTCGCGTACGTGTTCTCGGCGTACTCTTCGAGGCTTGCGAGCGTCGCAAAGGGTCGGTTGTCCATGTGCCGCTCGCGCGTGCGGATGACGCGCTGGATCCAGAACTTCATCTGCGTGGCCGCCGCGCGGGAGCTGCCGCCGCCGCGGGACTGCAGCGATGTGACGGCTTCGTGGAGGAGCACGCATGTCGGCTCGGCCGGTGGGTTGCCGGCAAAAGTCTTGTCGATGGACTCGCGCCAGAACTGCATGCGCATGGCGCCGATGGTCGGATTTGTGACCACCTCGGGCAGCCGGACGAGCTCGAGGTTCAAGGTGCGGAGAGCGAGGTAAGCATCGCGGACGTGCGTCGGGAGGGTGCGCTGTATGAGGTGGGCGTCATAATCGCTGTGTCTGGAAGCGTGATCGTCAGCCTTGGGTGAATTATATGCGAAGCAGACATAGCATCTTACTGGAGCTGCCGTTGGCAGTACTTCCGTGCCTTGTCGACGTCGGCGGCTGTGACGATGCCGCGGGTCCCTGATCGAACCTGGACAGGTCGGAGCCTCCTCAGGCCATGGCTGAGAAGTTGTGGGCGATTCATCAGGAGACGGGTCTCGTTGTGTGATCCATCGCTAAAGGAATAGTCAAGAGAGTTAGACCCTGGGGCAGCCGCGTCTCGACTCGGAAAATCGGGAATGACGTCGCAGGGACGCTGCTTACCTAAGGACCATCGATGCTGACCATTGTCGAGCTCCCACAGGCGGGAACTGCAGGAAAGAGAGAGAGAGTGAGAGAGCTAAAGTGGAATTGGCCCAGGAGCACCGTCACGTGCTCACCCGACGCGATCATCAGTCGCGCTTTGGGGTCATTCGCGTCTCCCACCCCCCACGAACTTGCGTGCCCCAGCTGACCACACCCGACATCCAGCTCAGCATGGATCACGAGCCCCCAACGAAGCGGCGGCGCTTCTTTGCGGATCCCGAAGACGATACAGGCAGTCACCTCTCGAGCCCGGTGCTGCCCACGCCTCCCACCCATCAGAAGACTCGATTCTTTCAGAGCCCGCCTAACGCTGGGTCATCTCAGATCAAGAGCGAAGATGCTCCGGCGTTCCCTTCCTCGCCGATACCCGCTCGTGGGCCCCTCGTTGAGCAGTCCATCCAAGATGCATCAAATCGGTCTGCCCCTCTCGAGACCAATCGGGAGGAGCCTGTCGTCTCTTTCGACCAGGAAATGTTTGAGAGCTTCGTCGGCGCCAAGGTGGCGAAGGAGACGATGAACATTATTCGTGAGAACTGCGGCGATGACCTCGAAAGAGCGGTCAACATGTACTTTGACGGTACCTGGAAGGATTTCAAGAAGAAGAACCCCTCCATCAACGCCTTTGTTCGACCACCACCCGCCGCCATCTCGTCAACTCCCGAGCCAACGCCCAGAGACTCACCAAAGCCCGCCATCCGCCGCTCCATGCCCGAATCACGATATGTGGGCGCGTTCGGCGTCGAGGGGTGGGCCACGAGGAGCGGTACAAACCTGCTGCAGCACGGCGACGTGGTCAAGATTGAGCGGAAGAAGATGCAGCTGCCGAAAGCCCCTCGCTCCGCCAAAGGGGCCGCAGCCGTGCACAAGCTCAGCGCCGCGGCCGTCGCCAAGCGAGATGACACCATTGTGCGGTTCACCACCAGCAGTGGCACGGAGATTGGAAGGCTCGTCAAGGACACGGCAAGCTGGGTGTCCACCCTGATCGACCAGCGGGCGTGCAAGTTTGAGGGCACAGTCGTCTACGCCCCGGACACGCTGCGGACCAACGACACCATCTTCATCCAGCTGCGGTGCTCGCTTCTCGCTACTACCTTCGACAGCAGGGCGTTTCAGCTGGAGGACAACAACAGGTCGACGGCATTCTTCGACCAGGGGGAGTCGATGGAGGAAAAGGACCTTCGCATGCGCCAAGTTGCCTTGGTGCGCCTGTTTCAAGAGGTGAACCTCGATCCTGTACAGTCCAATGCCGCATCTTCGAAGCAGAAGCGACAGGAACTCTTGCAGGCTGCAGAAATGGAGGAAAAGAAAGAGAAGGAGACGGCAAAGGCCACGGCTACGGCAACCGCAAAGGACCAAGGCTCGTCACCACAGTCCGACGAAGAGGAGGGCGAAGAGCTTGAGCAGGACCAGCTCGATACCCTGTACAAGAAGGCCCAATCCTTTGATTTCAACACACCAGAAGCGGAGCCTGCGGACACGTTTGCCATGAGCCTTCGTCCATACCAGAAACAGGCGCTGCACTGGATGATATCCAAGGAGAAGGACCTCAAGAGCAACCGCGAGCCAAGCATGCACCCTCTGTGGGAAGAATATGCGTGGCCAACGAAAGACTTTGACGACAAGGATCTGCCCCAGGTCGAGGGACAGCCCAACTTTTACGTCAACCCTTACTCGGGCGACCTTTCGCTTGTCTTTCCCACACAGGAACAGCATTGCTTGGGTGGCATTCTTGCTGATGAGATGGGCCTCGGCAAGACGATCCAGATGCTGTCGTTGGTCCATACGCACCGCTCCGAGATCTCTCTCAAGGCCAAGGCTCCTAAGACGAACCTCGAGTCGATAATTGATCTGCCGCGTCTGACGTCAAGCGCAAACAACGTGCTGCAGGCTCCGTGCACTACGCTGGTCGTGGCTCCCATGTCGCTGCTGGCACAGTGGCAGAGCGAGGCCGAGAAGGCATCCAAGGAGGGATCTCTGAAGACTCTCATGTACTACGGGGCCGACAAGGCGAACAGCAACCTGCAGGCTCTATGTTGCGAAGCCAGCGCCGCCTCAGCGCCCGATGTCGTCATCACCAGCTACGGTGTCATCTTGTCAGAGTTCACCCAGCTTGCGAACAAGAAAGGCGACAAGGCGTATCACAATGGCATTTTCTCTCTCAACTTTTTCCGCGTGATTCTGGACGAGGGTCACAACATCAAGAACCGCCAGTCCAAGACGGCCAAGGCCTGTTATGAAATTGCGGCCGAGCATCGATGGGTGTTGACTGGCACGCCCATTGTCAACAGGCTGGAGGACCTGTTCAGTCTCGTGCGTTTCCTACGCGTGGAGCCATGGAACAACTTCTCCTTCTGGCGAACCTTTATCACGGTTCCCTTCGAGTCGAAGAACTTCATGCGGGCCCTCGACGTTGTTCAGACTGTTCTAGAGCCACTGGTGTTGCGACGGACAAAGGACATGAAGACGCCAAACGGCGACCCGTAAGTGCTCAAATAACCATCCTTGACCGACCTTGCTAATGATTTCAGGCTTGTCCCCCTACCGCCGAAGAAGGTCGAAATCGTCGGTGTCAAGCTCGGCGAGGCGGAGCGCGGCATTTACGACTACATTTTCCTGCGCGCCAAGCAGGCCTTTTCAAAGAATATGGAGGCAGGCACCGTCATGAAGTCGTTCACCAGCATCTTTGCCCAGATTCTGAGACTGAGGCAGAGCTGCTGCCACCCGATTCTTGTCCGCAACAAGGATGTCGTCGCAGATGAGGAAGAGGCTGGCGCCGCGGCGGATCTGGCGGCGGGTCTTGCTGATGACATGGATCTCAATGTCCTCATCGAGCACTTCTCTGCAGACACGTCAGAAACGGAGACAAATCCCAATGCCTTCGGTGCACACGTCCTCGGCCAGATTCGCGATGAAGAAGCGAGCGAGTGCCCGATTTGTTCTGAGGAGCCCATGATTGAGCAGACGGTGACCGGGGGCTGTTGGCACTCGGCCTGCAAGAAGTGTCTGTTGGACTATATGAAGCACCAGACAGACCGCCACAAGGTACCGACGTGCCCGAATTGCCGAGCCGAGATCAACTACCGCGACCTCTTCGAAGTGGTGCGTGACGACAGCGACCTCGACATGTTCCAGAAGCCCCGGATCGGCCTGCAGCGCGTGGGCAAGAACAGCTCGTCCGCCAAGGTGGTCGCGTTGATCAGCGCCCTCCGTGAACTGAGACGCGAGCATCCCCGGATGAAATCGGTCGTGTTCAGCCAGTTCACCTCGTTTCTGACTCTGATCGAGCCGGCGCTGACCAAGTCGAACATCAAGTTCCTACGGCTCGACGGCACCATGGCGCAGAAGGCCCGCGCGGCCGTGTTGAACGAGTTTCAAGAAGCCAACCAATTTACTATCTTGCTTCTGAGTCTTCGCGCTGGTGGTGTCGGGCTCAACCTGACGACCGCCAAGCGCGTGTACATGATGGATCCGTGGTGGAGTTTTGCCATCGAGGCACAGGCCATTGACCGCGTGCATCGCATGGGTCAAGAGGACGAAGTCAAGGTGTATCGCTTTATTGTCGAGCAAAGTGTGGAGGAGAGGATGCTCAAGGTGCAGGAGCGGAAGAAGTTTTTGTACGTCGTCCGCCTTTTGCTTGCGTTGATTGTAGCTGACCACCTCACCAGGGCAACGTCTCTCGGCATGATGAGCGACGAAGAGAAGAAGCACCAGCGGATCGAGGACATCAAGGCCCTCCTCGACTACGAAGTCACGTCGCATTAATCACACTCACGAGCAGAAGACGATTTGGTTTCAAAACCTCGCTTCGAGGTCTGTTGCATTTTTTGGTCCGGAGAAGAAAAGCATGCCCTAGGTATCATAGGGCCAACGCGCACGGCATGTACAGCATCAGGAGAGGCGTTCCGGTACTCTAGGGGGCCCGCGGCACGCGGCAACATACTGTTAGATAGCAGGCCACGAGCCAACATGTGCATTTGGGCGCCCGAGTCACTCTGGCCGGTCTGGAGTCCTCCTCCGGCGCATGCGTGACCATCACCTGACCCCTGGCACATGTTGAGTGTCTCGCCCATGGGCGATTGCAGTGAACACCGTCTGTGAATAACAGCAACGCACGACCGCGTTCAACAAGCTGGCAACACCGTTCCTTCCTTCTCTATCCTAGGACGTCGCCAGACAATTTTTCTTGTTCCCTTTTCAGCTCGTCGCCGACATGCCCCTCTCGCAGCAACGCACTTGACAAGAAGAAACACCACCTTGACCGGTATCGAGAAAAGCTCATCGGCGCCACCACCGAGACATGGACACGATCCTACCACTGCTCAAGACGATAGCCCGCAACCGCCAAAAGTCGACCAAGACGCCCGAGCGGCGTCAGTCCCGCGACAAGTCCCGCGACAAGTCTCGTGGTGACAAGAAGCAGCAGCAGCACAACGGCGAACTCGAGGTCCTTCTCTTCCTGCTCGCGCACAAGGGCATGGAGTACGCGGCCAAGCGATACCTGGCCTCCGAGCACGGGACCAAGAGGCGCGAGGAAGGCCAGCCGGCTGTTGACAGCGACGCGCTCGAACGGCTGGGGCGGGTCATCCTCACCAAGATCATGGGCACGAAGGACGAGGGGCGGACGACGGGAGGGGGGGCGCGTCGCAGACATCGGGGAGACGGGAACGACAAGGACAGGAACGACAAGGACAGGAACGACAGGGGGCAACGACGGCACCGGGATGCGTCGTCCGAGTCGCGGTCTCGTCACCGACGGCAGTACGGCGGGCACCGTGGCCGAGACGACGGCGGGCAACACGAGAAGCAGCGGCGGAGGCAGCACGAGGGCGATGCGCATCGACGGCAGAGGCGGCGCGGGCCGGCGCTCGAGATGGAGGAGTTGCGCGCGAGGCTGGAGGACATGTCGGAGGCGCTCATCGGAATGAATGAGAGGCCTGCTGGTCGGCCGGGGCACGAGGAGTGCGAGTACTACGACCTCTTTGTCGCGGCGTCGACGCCGCTGCAGGATGCTATTGGGGGTGTTCTGGGACAGATGAGGGAGGTTGAGGGGAGGAAGGGCCGCGGCCGGCGGAGGCACGGCGGCGAGGACAAGGAGAGGCGGAAGAAGGAGGTGCCGGAGCCTGAGGTCAGTCGGGGGCGGACGAGGAGAAGACAGGAGCATGGCCGGTAGGCTTGGAGAGCTTGATGACCTCGTACCTAGTAATCTACTGGCTATACGATTCCGTGACTCAAAACGTCGAATGAGGGATGTATAGTCCCCCAGAATGTGAAGGGAACTTGGCGCCTGCAAAGCCTGGTTAGGAGGTCTGTTCCCAAGGTCATATGCTTCTTCTCCGGAAAGTCGGCTTAGCCTTGGGTTTGATTTACTTCTTACTATATAAAGCACTTGATGGCTGCAGCGCACTCAAAGGTCAGCCTGACGTTATCGCAAGCCATTCTGACTCTTCATACAACACCATCATGCTGGCACTATACACGGGGGGTTGCCTCTGCGGTACCACCAACCAGCGAATTACAACTGAGCATGGGACAGTCAGTCTCCTGTTTCTGTGAGTACTGTTTCTGTGAGTACTGCAGAAAGGCACCGGGTGCGCAAATTGTATAGCAAGCCGTCTCTACTCCTCTCAGGAGGAGGTCATATTCAATAAGGCCCAGCTCGCCAGGTTCTCGACGTTGAGTGTCGAAATCACAGCCGGAGGAGCAGCCATCAATGTCAACGGCCTACATGGCACAAAAAGCGGCGACTCCAAGCGATTTGTTTATGTCAGACCTGTGGCTGTCCACTTGGAAAACCGCCGAGTCGGCGAAAGGCACACCTCTTTTGTTTGAACATCGCTGCTTGTTGACGGGTAAGGCGAGCAGCAGCTGGCCGGCCAGATGGAGCAAACTGATGTGCAAAGGCTTGGCGACATGGACCCAGAGCAAAAGCATCGTCCAAATCGAACATCATGAATGGATGCCATACTGGGTTGCTTGAATGGATACCATACTGGATTCCCTAGCAGAGCGAGATGCGAAAGTGCCACAGTGAAAAGCCATGGATCGAATGGGGCAGTTGTACCGGAGAATGACTAAGCGAGACTCAACACACGCATCAGGCAGGAGCATCCGACAGCTAGCAGTTCCGATTGGTTCGGAAGGCGCAAACAGTCGCCATGTCCCGAAGCCTCGGAACACAGCTTGACAGGCACTTCATATCCTCAACACGACCCATCTTGATCCCCTCTTCGGACCACCATGATACGCTTCCCGCACATTCATCGTTCGACCCTCCGAGATCAGCAGAAGGGAATCCCCTCACTCCTTACTGCGGAGCCCCAATCCCTACCGCCGAGACTGAGACCCCGGCCTACACGCGATGGACCCTCCTCGGAAGACAGGCCCCGTCTCCCCTAGTCGCGAACCTCGACCCAAGCGCCTGAAGATTGACGTGGCCTGCGAGACCTGTCGTGCCAAGAAAGTCAAGTGTGATGGCGTACGGCCCTGTGAGTCATCTTGATGCCCTTTATTTCATCACGAGGCACCTACACCGGATACATCTTCTTTTCGTCAAGCGGAAGCATGACTGACTGTTGTTAGCTTGCGGCTATTGCTCCAGGAAGCTGAGCCTTCGTCACAACTGCCGTTACAGCAACGACGTGAACTCTGAGGCAGACCCGAAAAGGAGTACCCCCAGACGCGACAGCCACCTCCTGCAGCCGCCGTCAAGCGGTCCGTACCGTCCAGCCAGGGCCCCGAATGGCAGGGCCTCAGGGACGCTTTACCTCCCCCCCACCCAGCCGCTGTTAACTCCCAGGGTACCACCCCCGACGAAGCCACCCTCGCAGGGCAATCACTCGCCGACAGGATCGACCACCCCCGGGAGTCGAGCCGGAGCGGATCCGAGGGAGCCTAGACATCGTCCGCGTCCCGGCCCCGCCACCATCACCACTAGCCCCTCTGTCATTGACTCGATGACGGCCGTCGTCGACGAGGGCACCAGCACCCGCGAGTTCTTTGGCAGCAGCAGCGCCGGCTCCTTCACCGCACAGATCAAAAGGGCAATCGACGCCCGCCTGGGCAAGGCCAACGGCGGGCCCTCTCGTCAAGCCGCGCCGTCTCGCTCTTCCCTCTCCATGATGCCGACCCACTCGGCCGAACACCCGGCCTCGGACGTGTCCTATGTGTTGCCGCCTCGCCGGCAGGCCGACCACCTCATGGATCTCTACTGGTTCTACGTCGATCCTCTCTACCCGTTCCTCAACAGACAGCGCTGGAACCAGACGTACAACGCCATCTTTGCCGGTGGCGCCATTGACGCCGATGAGCGCATATTCATGGCCTCGCTCAACGTCATCTTTGCCCTCTCCACACAGCTTCTCGAGGCCTCAACGCCGGAACAGAGGGAAGAGCAGAGCTCTGTCTACTTCCAGAGAGCGCAGGCCCTACTGCCGATGAACCCCTGGGATGCGGGGTCCATCGACCTTGTCCAGTGTTTACTCCTCACGAGCCAGTACCTGCAGAGCACTGATCACCCGCACCAGACCTGGATGGTCGTCGGGTCGGCCATCCGGACGGCACAGGGCCTCGGCCTGCATCTGCCGGAGACGTCTAGCGATCGGACCGATCTGGGAGAGCGAGAGCTCCCGCGGCGCATTTGGTATGGCTGCGTGCTGATGGACCGGTAAGTTGCTGTATTTTTGGCCACTTCCCACTCCCTATTACTGACGTCTCGAAAGCATGGTGTCTGTGACCCACGGCCGGCCAGCCATGATCTCTGGCCATCTAGCCACCACAGTGCCTCTACCCATGTCTTCTGCTTCGTCTGCCAACGGAACAGAGGCTGCTTTGAGTGGTGGGGCAGTCCATGCCGCCTTCTTCGTCAAGTCGGTCCAGCTCTACGAGATTATTTATCGGACCATCATTGCCTTCTACGGAGCGACTGTTGGATGCTCCAAAAGCAAAGGGTCCCAGGGTTCAGACTATGGGGGCTCCGATGGTGACGACGACGACTTTGACAAGGTCGTGCAGCTGGACAGGTCACTAAGCAAGTGGGAGCAGCGTCTGCCAGTGCACCTGAGGTGGACTTCGCTGGAGGACACGGCCGACGAAGTCTCGCGGCGGCAAACTGTCATTCTGCGCATGCGGTATGTCTGCACCTGCACCTTTGACTTGACAGAATGACTTAACAGAATGTTCTGACAATTTCTAGCTTCTTGCATGCTCGAATACTCCTCCTTCGACCCGTCCTGTCACGCTTCTGTCTCGCCCCGCCGACGCCCGCCATCACATTCGGCCTCACCGATAGCCTCCAAGCACGCGTGGTCGAACAAGGCGCTCTCTTTTGCGTGTCGACTGCCCAGAACATTATTGCCGTGCTGCTGGAGCATCAGACCTCGGACAACACCATCGGCCTGCTGCCCGCCTGGTGGTACCGGGTCTACTACGTGTACTCAGCTGCGACGGTGCTGATTGCCGCCAAGCTGCGACCTGAGATCTTCCCTGCCGTCGAAATCGGGCGCTCCTGGAGTCAGGCCATGGCGGTGCTCAAGTCGCACGAGCGTTTCGGTCAGTCGGCACGAAGATGCGTTGCTGCTCTACACATTCTATCATCCAAAATGCTCGAGGCAGCGCCGGGTGCTGCAAACTCGGGCCTGGCCAGCCGGGGGCGGAGTCTGGGCGAAGGCGAGACGGGCGTGCATCCCGATTTCGACGCTTCTATCCAGCCCATTCCCGACATTCAGCAGCAACTGGTCGACGAGTTCGCACCGCCAATAGCAGACCTCGGCGAGCTCGATCTAGCCGAGTTCAATTTTGACGTGAATAACCTCTCATGGCTCAACGACATGCACGCCACATGGGAGTTTCTCAACGAGTGAGCCAAGGGAACAAAGGCAAAAAATCAATGAACGCTTCATGAATGCATTTTACTCAAAGACCATCTTATTCCTGACGCTGCCGAGGCCGCTAATGGTCACCTCGACGACATCCCCGTCATTCAGGTACCTGGGCTCCTTCATGCCCATGGCCACGCCAGACCGCGTGCCCGTCAGCACGACGGTGCCGACCTCGAGCGTCGTGCCCTGGCTGAGAAACTCGACAATGGCCTCGACGCCGAACAGCAGGTCGTCGGTGCCCTCGTTCTGGCGCTCCTCGCCGTTGACAAGCGTGCGCAAGCGCAGAGCCGAGGCGTCGCCGACGACGGATGGAGACACGAGCATGGGACTCAGCGGCGCAAATTTGTCGAAGCCCTTGCTGAAGCACCACTGCGGGACGCCGCCGGCCTTTTTGGGGTCGCGCTGCCAGGCGCGCGCTGACACGTCGTTGCAGGCGAGGTAGCCAGCGATGTGTGTGAGGGCGTCCTTCTTGGCGATGTTCTTGCCTGACTTGCCGATGACGAAGGCCTTTTGGGGTCAGACTTTTTGAAGGAAAAAAAGGTTATGGTGTCAGTGGTTTAGACTTACGAGCTCGCCCTCGTAGTCGACAGTGCCATCCTGAGCGACCTTCGGAATGGGCACATCCTCGTTGTGCCCCGCCACGCACGTTGCGGGCTTGATGAAGAGAGAGGGAAAGGGGGGTGGTGTGCGGCCGCCCTCTTTGACTAAATACACGTGAGATGATGTTCGATCAAATTATGATGCAAGTCTTACTGTGCTTGATGTAGTTGAGGCCGATGCAGCGAATGATGGGCACGTCTGACGGGCGCAGAATGTCGCGGACCTCCTTGACGTGCACCTTTTCGCCCCTCGTGAGGCTGGAAACCGGACTTGTGCCCTTGAACTCTACAGCCCAGAGGTCATTGGAGGCGGCGCGGGCGGCAAAGTCTTTCTCGTCGGTGACTTGGGGCTCACCAAACGTCTCGTTGCCGTTGTCGTCGACGAAACGGATGAGACGGGACCAAGGAGCGTCAGACATGATGTGAAAATGGGCTGAGAATGAGTTGATCGGGGTTCATACGTCACTATGCCACCTTTCAGATCAATACAAGAATGAGTATCATCAACTTTCATGTATGACGAGGTAAACAAGTAGTTGAAGTAAAGGTGGTGATGTTTTCGACGTGTCGCTACCGTGAGCCAATCATATGCTGTTCCGCTCGGAAACACGGAGACACCGAACTCGAAACGAATGACAGACCGCGCGCGCCGGAAACCGCCCCCCCGAGCTGACTCCGCCGAGAGCTGTTACACTTCTTCAGGGGAACTCCTGAATCGAGCGTCCCGGGTGTCACGAGGGTATTGACTCGCTCCGGCAGTTGAGACGGGCGTACGGCTCGCTTCTGTCTTCATTTAGCCTCACTTCATCCTTTTGCATTTTGCATTTCCGTTGCAAAAGGCATTTCACACCCAAAGCAGCAGCAGCATCGCCATGGGATCCTACATCAGCACAGAGACGCCAGCCCAGGCGGGCGGCGATGGCGAGACGAAGGAGATGGAGGATTTTCTCAGCGTGCTGCCGTCGCAGCATCTCGAGCCGCTGTGGTCGCAGATGAACGTCATGGTGCCGCCGAACCCGAACCCCACGGCCAAAGCGCACATGTGGAAGTACGCCGAGGCGCTGCCGCACCTGCAAAAGGCCGGCGCGCTCGTGCCGGAGGAGAGGGCCGAGAGGAGGGTGCTGATGCTGGTCAACCCGAGCATGCGTGCGTCGAAGCAGAAAAAGGCCATCTGGAAAAAACGTACTGACAAAGGCGCAGAATCCCCCTACACGACAGACACCATCTACGGCGGCCTGCAGCTCGTCAACCCGGGCGAGACGGCGCCGGCGCACCGCCACCTCGCGTTTGCGTGCCGCTTCATCATTGACGGCGAGGGCTTCACGGCCGTCGAGGGCAAGAAGATGCCCTCGTCCGCGGCGACGTTGTCACGACGCCCATCTGGCACTGGCACGACCACGGCAACGAGAGCAGGGAGCCTGTTATCTGGCTCGACATGCTGAACTTGCCGCTGTTTCGCTTTGCGCCTGTTCACTTTGCCGAGGGCTACGCCGACCCGCGGTACCCCAGCACGTGAGTGCTCCTTTTCATGCCGTTCCATTCCATGAGGCTCCATGAGGCTTCACTTCATGAAGCGAGGAGAAGGCTGAAATTGGACGACAATGAAAGAATGCTGACGAGCCAGACCCTGCGACCCCTGCGAATGGCGCCATCCCTGGGCGCCCGTGGAAGAGGCCCTCAACGCCGCCGCCGGCCCCCACGCCGTGCACCACTACCGCAACGCCGACGGCAGGCCCCTGTCCACAACCCTCGGCGTGCAGGCCGAGCGCCTGGCGCCCGGTGCGGAGGTCGAGTCCCGCGACAGCTGCTCGTACATCTACCACTGCTACGAGGGCACGGGGCGCACGGAGGTCG
This sequence comes from Verticillium longisporum, assembly GCA_019188255.1. Taxonomy (NCBI): domain Eukaryota; kingdom Fungi; phylum Ascomycota; class Sordariomycetes; order Glomerellales; family Plectosphaerellaceae; genus Verticillium; species Verticillium longisporum. The sequence goes on from JAETXT010000012.1 coordinate 1,004,880, forward strand.
AGACGCCGGCGGGCGAGAAGAGCGTGTTCCGGTGGACGGCGCGCGACACGTTTGCCGTCCCGGCGTGGTCATCGGTGAGGCACGTCAACGAGTCACAGGACGAGAGGGCGTACCTCGTTGCGTGCCACGACGGTCCGTTTTTGGACATTTTGGGGCTGAGGAGGCCGAGCAGCTGATTTTCCGCCCTTCGTCGGGCAGAGAGATGGGTGGCATGTGAGAGTCGAACTGAGCATTAGCGTGCGTCTGAATACATGTGCATTTTCTACTTCGTCTGCACCAACGACTGGTACTGTTCCGTCCAGCCCGCATCCGAAGCAGGGCTGTGTCCGCGGATGTGCCCGTTGGTTCTAAAGGCGTGGCGAGGGTGTGTGACGTGCAACCCATCATGCGGGCGTAGACCTGTCGCTTAGTAGATCCCCAGGCAGCCTCGTTGGCCGGATCCTGTGGGTGGCCTGAGATTGTAACCCCCTCATTTTGACGACCGTCTTCCTTTCTCGACAGACTATTCTAGGATTTCTACGCCCAGCATTACTTTCTGACGCCCCCAAGACCATCGTGCGACGAACAACGTCCATCTACCGCCAACGGAACGCTGGCAACGCCAACATGGCCGAGATCGTTGGCCTCGTCGCCAGCAGCATCGCCCTTGCCGAAGTCGTCGGCAAGGTTGGAGGCGGCATACTCAAGCTGAAGCGCATGTGGGACGAGGTCAAGGATGTGCCTGAGTCGATCCAGGATCTGTTCAAGCGCCTCGATCTCATTCTGCGCATGGTCGCGCGTATCGCTCGAGACATTAAGACGGGTGCAACTGTGTTCGAAGACATGGAAGCTGTCGAGTCGTGCATCCTGTGTTGCCAGCAGGTTATTTCGGACGAGGCGACCATGATGAACGATCTGATTGTACAAATTGATGCGACAAAACGGGTAAGACGAGTGAGGGATATGGTTCGTGTGGCTCTGAAGCGGGATGTATTGGAACGACATGAGAAGAAACTCGAGGGTATGATTCAGATCTTGATACTCGCAGATTCCGAGTATACCAGGTTCGTTGGCGATACCAACCCGCGGCTGGGTGCATATTGCTGATGTTCGTTCAGGGCCTGCACCAAGGCTATTCCGAGGGTCATTGTCCAGCATCTGTCAGCTTCGGGAATGTAGCAAATCAAAGAACCGGAGGAAAGAATGACGTTGAAGAGAAGGATTCAAGTCTTGAACCATTGAGGAAACAGAACGGCCTGAGCACCTATCGAGGCATGTCCCTCCCAAATTCAACGCTCGAGCTGCCGTGGAAAGGCCAGTCTTTCTTCGGGAGCTTTGCAAGCGCAACCGGCACTTCTTGCATTGAGTACGGATCTGCTAGATGCGATATTACAGGTATTGAACTCTATGAACCCCCCTGTTTTCTATCCTTGTCCGTTCAACTCGGGCTCACATGTAACAGAACGCGGATTCTGGTTACAGCCCCCTTGGTGGTTAACACGTCAAGCTTGGGAGCTGCGAGTTCGCTCTGGATGGCAGTGGCATTTCAGAGCTTACAATTTTGTCCCCTATAACTCGCCTGGCTTTTTATCTGTCGTCCATGGTGACATGGATACTCTGCTTCGACTCTTTGACGAAGGGAAAGCGTCGCCATTCGATGTATCCGGAGATCGCACGCTCATGCATGTAAGCTTCTGTATGCGACATGAAATAGCCTGAAGAACTAAAGAAAAAACTACCAGGTGGCTTTGCAAATGGGACGACTCAGCATCGTTCAAATCCTGGTTCAACTCGGAGTCTGCGTAAGCCATCAAAACCTCTTCAACGCTACAGACGGCTTGTCCATCATAGCTTCCCGATTTAGTCTTGCCTCCGCTATAGATAAGGCACGGCATGTGCAATCTTTCAAAGAATTTGTCGATTTCATCACTACGCAAGATTTCTGGGAGCCTCACCTCACCAGTAAGTATCGTGAGAGATTCTTTTTCAGAGCCATGAATTATGACAAAGCCTTCTTGGAAGTTTTGTTGCCCAAGGTTTCACCCTATCACTACAACAAGCCCTTCAGGCATCGCTTGCGGTCCTTGAGACACATACGTTTCAACATGAAAGAGGAAACCTTTGCGTTCATTCTCTGGCACGATGGTGTTTTGTGTCCCGCGGATATTGACGAAATTCGATCTCAGGGCTGCTCCTTCACACACCTCGCTATCCGCATTTCATTCATGAGAGAGTTTCAAATAGACTTGTGGCAAGCACAGCTTTGCTTTTCTGAAGGCCACAAGTTTCTCGACGCATCGGCGAAAAGGAGATCATGGCGAAAGTGGACCACATCCAAGTCAAGAGCATCGGCTAAAATCGCATGGAAGCGACGGAGGAGCGAGATCATTAGACTAACTGCTGAGTGGCACTTGCGGCATGGTGGCTCTATGCTGTCGATTCATGAAGGCAGCACCTTGGCCCAGAAATCATTCAGGTCCTTGCTCTTGACAATTTTAGACGGCTGTAGGCAACGTATGATCCATCATCCGTTTGGAATGCCCTACGACTTTGGAGATGGGAAGTACCACCATTGGGCGTCGGTACCAAAGGTGAGGTTGATGACTCTCACGCTTCAGTCTTGGCTGGAAGATCTTGACGAAAGCGGCATCAATTTGACGTCCTACGGCCGTGAGGAGCTGGAAATCATCAAGTCCGCTACCGGCGATCGAGACTATCAATATGGTCGAGTTCGTCTTCGACACCTGCCTAACAACGACTGCATACCTAGAGTCCCCAGAGCAGCGTACCTCACAGACTACTTCCGTTTCCCAAGGCTTGAAACGTTCACATACGGGCCAAGCCCCAGTGACTGGAGCTTCACCTGGGGCTGGGGCACGGAGGAATTCGCAGGCGAATTTTGGGCAGCGATCGAAACCCCCGCAATCTCCATCCCCGGAGCTTGGGTCCAGGAACAGCGCTACGACTATCACAGTTTATTCGAGGACATTTTTGAACGATTTCTCCCCGAAAGGGAAGAGGATGCTCCACATGTCAGACACCTCCTATTATATCCTTATCTTCTCGCTCATCACTTTTCCGTACGATCTTCTTCTGCTCAGCCTTGCTAACACCACAAAGGAAATCACAGAAATGTAGACAGCAACTCCCGTCCACCTCTTCTTCATCATGAATCTCACACTCGCCCCCGACGGATTCCCCCGACCACGACATCATCTCCGGCTCATCAATCACGCCATCCATCATATCCGGATCATAACACCCCGCCGGATCAAAGCACTCCTCCAAACCAGGCTCCATCGCCACCTCAGGCGGAACCAGAACCTCCTCGCCCACCGGTACAGGCACAATCGGCACAAACACTGCCCTCTGCCGCCGCCCACGCCCACGCCGCGCATGCTGATGACTATGCCTCTTTGCGCGCGCCCTAGGCATGTTCTCCGGCCGGCGACACGGCGCGGGCGAAAGCGCAGGCGTCTGACGGGAACAAGAAGCATGCTTGGCACGATGGTGGCCATGGTGCTTGTGGCCCCGAGGATGATGTTTGTGATGGTGGTTGTGGTGGTGGTGGTGACCTTTCCGAGCATGTCGATGGCCTTTTCCTGTCTTGGCCTTGGTGGGCGTCTTGGGCGAGAAGACGCAGTTGAAGCAGGCGTACAGAAGGGCCAGCGTGACGACGGCCCCGACGAGGGTGCCGATGAAGAGGCCGGCGATGCGGCCTCCGTCGGCGCTGCGGCGGTGGAGAGAGTAGGAAGATGGTGGTGGGAGGGGCGCCATTGCAGTCTGGACTGTGATGATGCTGGGCCATGCATGGCGTGTCGTCTGTTAGTTCGAGTGTGCGCCTCTTCTTGGGATATGTTTTGAAATCTGCATCTTCAGCAGCATGGACTTTATGGTGTTTTTTTTTTCCTTTCGACTTGGGTGCAGGGGAAGCAGGCTAGATTGACAAGCAGGACAACATTGGAGACAAGTGCTTGACAGATAGTGCGGACGGACATTGAAACACCAGTCAGTCCAATGTTGCCCTGGGCAAACGGTCAGACTCGCGAGCATTGTTTTCACAGTAGGAACCGCAGGTGCCAGGCGTGCCTCAGATGTTCGAATGTGTAGCCACCTGGAAAGACCCTGGACCAACGGGTTGGATCTGGGTCGTGGCACGGGAAGATCTGGCGCTACTTGTTTGCTAGTCCAGCAAACCATGGAAGACACCACACCATGCTGAATATGACAACTGCTGCAATCTTGAGCCGGGGGAAATGACAAGTCGGTGTCAATTTGGAGGAAATAGTACAATATCTGAGACTGCCCAAGTATCCATGCGGCGATGACTCGCCCGTGTAAGCCCTTCCCTCAAAAGAAAACACGACCGGCAAACAAAGAGCAGAAGAGACTGGCACGGTAAGGCAACATTGATCGCTAAGACAACCCGATTTTCACAACACTAGACGTACAGTAAAACCCTTTGCTGTGGGCATGTCAGCAAATGGCCCAAGGATGTTGGTGCCCCGAAACTGACCTCGTTTTGCAAGCTTTATCCTGCATCACGCGGCAGCAGGAGCAGGAGCAGCATCGGCAGGAGGTGCAGGAGGCGGCGGCGGCGGTGGCGGCGGCGTCCCTTCGGATGATGACTTGGAGCTTTTGGAGCCTGGTCGCCGATGGTGACGGCGGCGACGGCGGCGGCGATGGCGAGCTTTCCGCAGGGCGTCTCGATAGACGTAGAGGAAGATGCAGACACCGATGACGAAAACTCCGAGGAGGACGCCCAGCACAATGCCCACTGTCCTGTTCGTGTTGTCGTTGTTCGCCGAGATGGAGACCTGTCTGCGCTTGAGAGCTTCCGGAACAGTTGCGAGATGCTGCATCAGTGCTGCCCATGGGCCCGGGCTTGGTGAAGCCCCTGACCCCGCATCACGGGCCAGGAGGTCTGGCACGCGGCGGGCTTGAAGTGGGATATACATGCGATGCACCTGCGTCGAGGGTTGGGCATCAATACGATACGCAGTGAGTGGGGAGGGCAGTTATGGGGGGGTATCAGCATGGAACAACAGCAGAGTGACTCGAAAAAGACCAGCTTCAAGAACAGTATCAATACAAGAAGGAGAAATGAATAGAGGGCCACACGGTGTACTGCCAGCACGAAATTGCGCGATATATAAGTGACGAGCGAGCGTGGGCTTCACTGCATCGTCTGTCTCGCTCGCACGACGGGACGGCATCGCGACACAGCTCGACTTTCCGCTTGGGGCACCGAGCATCGAGCACGCCCCTCCGGGGAAGCGGAAAGCTGTGCTTCCTATCACGACACTCTCGACAGTTGACTGGCCAGACGCACATGAAGTCTGCAGGAGCGGCTGCACCACGTCGTTCGCTGACAGTGCGGAGCGTTCGAGCCGATGCGAGGTGAGGGCGAGGTGAGGGCAGCGACGACGCTGGGTGGTTGGGCCGCTGCAGGCTCGATGCCAATGGTAGTAGGCCGCCCGCAGATGGTCTCGGTGGCTTCCAAAGGGTCCTGTCCTCCAGGGTTGATAAGTAGTAGGCGCGCCAGCATCGCACCGGCTGAGGGAGGTGTTGGGGTTCATCCGGCTGTGATGCTGCATCGAGGAGACAGCGACGGGATGCCGACTGGGTGGGTGGTTGGCTGGTGTGCTACCTTCGGGCTCCAATCGTCGGGATGAGGCTGGCGATGCGTCCCTGGTAGAGGCAAGAGGGGGGTCCCTGGGGTAGGATAGGTCGCGCTGCCAATGCTGCCAATCGTTGCGCGTCTCTGGTCGGGTGTTCTGCCATTGTTTTCCTTGTCAAGTTTCTGACAGGTGACGACGAGGCTTCCCAAGCGTTCTGCCTTCGTATCAATGATGGACTAAGTGAAGGATTGGACCACAACCAGGAGTCTGCGAGGCATGGTGATCGGGGTGGGTGATCCTATGAGTTGGCAGAGTCTAGCGGGTAATTGTCATTCGGCTTGTCCACGCGTTTGATAGCAAGTCATGTCGGATGCGTCGGCTCAACCTCTTTTTTTGTCGTGCCCTCGATCGTCTGGTTTTGCAGTGCGTCTCGTCAATGAGGTATCACATGATCGTCGGTTAGGTCAATGGATGGAGTTGTGAAGATTCGAGGCAGAGGACAATGGTCATGAGGAAGCACCAGCCCGGGCTCATGGGTGCTGGGCTCCACTACGTCCTGCCTCTCCTTTCACTACCTAAGGTAGGTACCTTAGGTAGGTAGGTGCCCTACCTCAGTTAGGTAGGTACCTGCCTAATAAGGTCCCTAGGTAGCCAGCTTCTTTCCGTCGGGGACATCGCGAGAAGGTACACCCGCTGTAACACTTTCCCTTCGTCAACATGGAAACGTCTCCCCTCACCTCGAGCATCGTGCTCCTCTCGGAACCGCAGTTGATTTTCTCATGCCCAGCCTCAGGGGAAAGCGTCCAAACGTGCTGCCTCGGGACAAGGCACTTGTTACCGAGCGGCAACATGATCATCTCAGCGCCGACCCCTCATCACAATCGACAATGGATGATAAAGGCTCGAGGGCGTAGCTCGACCCTCTTTGTCGACATCATTCCCCTCGAAGCCTCTAGGCCATACAAAAGAACGCCTTGGGTCCAACGACAGCTTTGGCCGTGACACCTGAACAAAACAAAGAACCACGCTCCAGCCTTTGAGGCCTACATTCCTGGTGCGCCCCTCTTCCGTAGGACGACGGATCTGGCTCGATGCCCCAACCATGTATAATCCTTCGGTTGCACGTCTCGACCACAAGTCTGTCTTTGGCTTCCCATCTGGAAGCCTGTTGCAAGCTCCATCCTCAGCCCAAGCTGCCACTCACTCAGCACTGTTGCCATGTGTATCCTGCTTACCCGCTACTTTCGGTGCTGGCAAGCACCAGAACGAGAAGAAGATCCGACAGAAAAGGGCCTCGCCGACGGAGAACCTGCGCCAAAGAGACGGGGTCAACACCCGAAAGCCGGCCACCGGTCTCGCCATGTCGTCCGTTGCGCCAATCCATTCCCCCGGACCTGCCTCGTCAGCCCAGCCCTGTTCGAAGTCGACCAGCATTTCAAGTACCCATGCCCGGATTGTTCGTGCACCTATATCGAGCCTGCAGGACGTCCAGCGGAGGTTGAGTGCTTCTACCCGAACGAAGACAAAGGCGGGGACAATAACAGAGGCAACGCCGTTACGCGCTGGCTGGATGCCGCTGCTGATGCCTACACGACCAAACTATGCGAATACCTGCTTGCCATGTTCTCCAAGGGTAATGTGACGTACAATTTTGCTGATCTCGTCGAACGTTGGAGAGTCTGCAACGTCGAATCGGCCTGCGTTTTTGATCCGCAACATTTTGACACAGCTCGAGTTTGTGACTGTCAAGAGTCCAATACAGCGCCCGAGCTGAGGAACATGAGCCACGCCATCCGCTGCCGCTCGGCTCGTCGCGCCATAGCTGATGACGAGGACCTCTTGGAGACGTATGCACAGGTGGCACCACACCCAATAGCTGCCTTGACACGCAGAGCGCTCAAGCGCGACTATCTAGACAAACACCCTCCTATCCAAGCGGCCTTCCCATTCAACGGGATCCCCGTCTTGCCGATTGCAGACTGGATCTGTGACGAGCACACATGCACGCCAGAAGAGCTCTTTGCACGCATCGGCGATGCTGTTCAGAGTTTTGAGACCGAGGACAACTGGGAAACCATTCACAAGGGCGAAGGAGGCTCGCGTACATGCGGTCTTGCACAGCGTATCGAGATTCTCTCGACCGTGGCCGTTCTACTGTCCGAAGACAACGGGCTGGCGAGGCGACAGATCCATAAGATCTTTCTGAACTCTATGAACCTCTTGCGGCCTATGGATATCTTTTTCACCGGACCTTCCGTCATCGAGAGCTACGGGCCCGCCATGCTGGCTCTGCTTCAACTAGGAACATTCTTCGATGGCCACCAGCGTGCCGGGAATGCTCTGATCGATCCAGACCGCTTTCAAAATCTCGTGCTCGCCCTGAAACAGAAGCGGAGTCTTCGATTTACGGATGAGCTTATGTTTGACGAGGCAATCAAAGGAACGATAGCCGAAGCGGTTTCCAAGCAAGAGCTCGATGCCGACAACAGCATTGTATGCCTGCTTTGCAAAGACAAGCTCGTTGCCCTCGACCGGACATTCCTCGACCAGAAAGCCGCCGAACACTCAGAGAACTACAGGGAAGGTCACATTGCTATTCGCGTCAAATGTCAGGGTCGGCATGTCTTTTGCATCAAGTGTTGGTTGGGTTTCTGGAAGTCACAAACGGCTAATGGCCAGCCCAAGGTGCAATGCCACGAATGTGACGAGGAGTTGCCTCTCAAGCGACTAGAACCGGCTGTCCCAATCGTAGATGCAGACTACTTTGACCCCGCCAACACGCTGGGTTCCGGAGAGCCTCGACTGAACTGGGCCTCACTGGCTGCGGTTCCGCGGCACCCGCAGGATTGGGGCGTATGGGGATCCGCTCCTCGGCGCAAACTACGAGCCACTGGCGGCTTCTCCTCCGCAGGGACTCTCAGATTCGCAAGTAACGAACACTACGCGCGATGGTTCACCGTTACCATCGAGGAAGTCGCGGCTTCGCGCGGTTGATGAGATGAACTGGGGGGCCGCGGCACGTGGCTGGACGATGGCAGCTTCCGCACGATGGCCCAGCGTGTCGCCATCGGTGGTCGTCCGTTTGAGCAGCAGCTCGGCAGCATTTCTACCTTTGTCGGTGACAATTCGGCGGCACGGCGAGGCACTGCCGGGCGTGCTGGGTGGACTGCGGCAGCGATGACTGCAACCCAGAGCGCACAGGCCAACGCAGGAATACAAGTCAGAAAAGGGGTTCGCTATCTGGGTCATACGCTTGCGCAAAGCCGAGCTGCCTATCTGGAGAGGAAGAAAAACAGAATGGCAGGTAGGATGCGTTTCGGGGCAGGTCATGCTTAGTCTTTGTTTGTTTCGGGACAATGGAAATAAAGATCGTTTGTTGCATTTCTGATCCCATCTTAATCTGGTGAGGTGAAGTCGTGATAGGTAGAGGTGTCTTGACTTCATCGCCAGTTTTGAGCAGGCAATTGCAGAATGGGATTCGTGGGGGCTCGGACACGAGGAACAAAGAGCACAAATGCCATGGCTAGGATCACGGACTCGTGTCATCATGAATTGAATCAACAAAGCACCTTTGTTTTCTTTGACGCGTGCCCGAGGCAAGGAGGCGTACGGCGCATCCATTGGGAATCGCGGACTCAAAGTTCTCCGAGGTGACTTCCATTCTAATACTCATGTCTGGCCGGTTTGAAGACCATTCGAATGAAACCTCTAACAATCCAAAATTTCCCAAGGTACACACAATCGATACACACCATCGAAAGATGAACCCAACTTCGAAGGTGACGGAAAGCGCTCGCGCTTCACTGGGAGCATCACCCCAATCGCAACCACCGCAATCTGAGGACTATGATGACTCCGTCAGCCGAAGCGACGACAGTCGAAATGGCTCAGTCGATGGTACTTCTCTGCATACACAAGGCTCCGAAGCATCTTTCTCGGGCAAAGCTGTACTCCCAAAGGGCAGCTACGATTTTCACAAAAAGTGGACTGTGACCAACGAGCAGCTCTTCGGTATGTCCTCCCCCTCTTCCCGGGTGCTTCGGAATCCGCGGCTTACGTTTTGACATCCAGGTACAAGCGAGGCCTTGACGAAAAAGCCAAGTGCCTCCCGCACGTCTCTGTCATCATTCATCGTATCAGACAGCGAAGAGGCCGACGGCGAAGACTTTGACTACAGCTCCATCGTGCAAAGACTGGCAACTCGTGGTGTCTTCTCGACGTACGTCTCTGACTTCATGTCCCCCGGCAACGACGTGACGGCCCCCGAAGACGGCATGAACCGCGTGCCGCGAGCCTCTCATTCCACGCCATCGAATCCCAGCACCGCTTCTTCTCCCACAGTTGTCGATCTGAGTAGCGAGCACAGCGATCCTGGTGACTCTGAGTACGGCTCGTATCCTTGCTCTACTCATCTCGAAGGCTGTGATTGCGGGGGTCCACCTTTGCGCTCTTCAGACGACGATGTCGAGCAAGACGTAGCTAGATCGCCAAGGAGGCCTGCGAGGCCGTGGTGGCGGCGGGCGTGGGCTGTTTTCTTCGTCCTATGCGCCATTTTGTTTGTGCCGGCTCCCGGGGCGGAGTACTGGAAGATCCATAGGTGAGCAAAGAGATGCTCGACTGCGAGAGAGGCACGCGCTGATCAATCCACATAGAGAGGTGTCTGCGCTGTCGACAGTTGAGAATCCGGGACGAGTTAGAGTGACACACCATCTCAGCACGAGGCGATGCTGGGACCAAGCTTGTTGGAATGACTGGATTGCTTGGAGAGCCGATGATCTGTCCCAGCTCTTGAGAGACCTGGCTTACGCTTGAGGGGAGCACGGGAAGGGAATTGGTGACGAGAATGCGGAGACGAATGGCGTTATGGAGTTGAAGGCGCCTGTTACGAGACGTCCAAACATCAAATCAAGGGACAAGTGGCTACGTCGTGCAGTGGTTGGATTACCTTAATGCGAACCTGCGAGAAATGAACCGCATGATGTTTTGAAGGGGTTGATGAGTCGCCGACTGACATGAAACCTTCAGCTAGCCGTAGATGTAAATTGATCTTGACTCACGCGAAGACGATTATTGCTTCAAAGCCGCTGGAACATAACTTGCGTCAATCTCTTAGGAACCTAGGCACCGTAGACGACCTAGTTTTGCATACAGCTCCTCAAAACCTAAAGATACTCGCTGTAGATCAAGGCCAGAAATTCTGGAAAGAAAGATAGCTCTATCCCAGCAAGTTCGATCGGCCTGGGCATCCATTTCCACAGGCGGACATGGTGTTGAACCGAGCCGACTAGCTCCACCAATTCCTTCATACCTGTCCCTCAGAACCTCATCAAACCAGCAAACCCCGCCAATCTGGCAGAAACCGAACGTGGAGAAGGAGACGAGCATCCCCGGTCCAAGTGCCGTCGATTGCCGGGATGGCCCGCCAAGCTAGATGCTGTTGTGTGGGGAAGACTCCATCGCCGGCGCTTCATCCAGATGAAATGCGGATTCCGCCATTCATCTCAAACGTCGACACCAATTTCGCGCAAGGCATCGGGCTGTCTTCTGTTTTCTGTTCAATTATTCTTCCATTCTATTGGCTCTGCCGGGCATGCGGAGGGCGCCCTGCCTCCAGGCGCGCCAGAAGCCAAGCACCTAGTGCTCATGTGCTCATGCCCTCCGCGTCAAAGGGCAGATCAACCACGGGGCATCAGATTCAATAGGGGGGATCGTCGGCGGGTCCGCCATTCTCATGACGTCCGGCACAGCGGATGCGGGCGTGCCGCTGTCGAATCCAGCTAGGTGGCCCCGTAGCCGGGGCACTCCCGGCACGACGGTCTGTCGATCGCCGAAGGATAATCTCGCAGTGGCAGTTCCGGCAAGGGGTCAGTCGTGGTGAAGAGCGCGTCACGGGGGGATGACGGGTTCCAATGCCTCGGGCGGCAAGGCCTTGGTAGTTACTTGGACGAGACGATCGACAAATGCCAGAAACCATTAAATACCTTGCGGCAGGCTGCCATCTTGTAGCGCCTCGTCTTCTCTCCAGCCAGCTCTAGCTTTCCACCGACCCGCTGATCATCGCCAACCATGCATCAACGCATCTCGACTCTTCTCTCGCTGGGCATGGCCCTCGCTGGCCGTGAGGCCGCGGCGCAGTTTGTCTCGGTAAACGGGCAGCACTTCGCGGTCGACGGCAAGGACTTCATCTTCGCCGGCAGCAACGCCTACTACTGGCCTTTTAGCAACGTACGTGACCTGTCATTTGTCTATTTCGTCTGGGCAGCGGTGATCGGCGACTGACGTGGTTTCAGACACAAGCGGACATTGAGCTCGGCATGAAGGCCGCCCTCGACGCTGGACTCACTGTCTTCCGGACGTGGGGCTTCAACGAGGCCAACTCGACGTATGACCCGAACGGCCTTCCGCGCTACGGTCAGCAGGGTCCGGCAACGGTGTTCCAGACGTGGTCGCCTGGTGGAACGGTCGAGGTCAACCTGGCGCCACTGGACAAGGTGGTCGCGGCAGCGGAAAAGACGGGCATCAAGCTCATCGTGACGCTGACGAACAACTGGGCCGACTACGGTGGCATGGACGTGTACACAACGAACCTTGGTTACCGGTACCACGACGATGTGAGTTTGGCGAGCAGTAGGGCCGGTATCTGGTGACCGTGACGTGACTGACATGTAACGCCGCACACAGTTCTACCGTCAGCCGACCATCAAGGCGGCGTACAAGAAATATCTCTCCGAGGTTGTCGGCCGGTACGCCGACTCACCAGCCATTTTCGCGTGGGAGGTCGCCAACGAGTTGCGCTGCGCGGCCGATGGGACGAGGAACCTGCCTTCGAGCGGCGACTGCACGCCGGAACTTCTGCTCGAGTGGGTAGATGAGATCTCGACGCACATCAAGAGCGTTGACGCAAACCACCTTGTGGCCACGGGTGGTGAGGGAGCCTTCAATCGCCAGTCGGACGATCACTTCTACAACGGCGGCGATGGCAACGACTTTGACGGCGAACTCAAACTGCGGAACATTGACTTTGGCGTCTTCCACTCGTACCCCGACTGGTGGAGCAAGACGGTCGAATGGACAAACCAGTGGATCCGCGACCATGCTGAGGCGGGCCGTACAGCGGGCAAGCCGGTGGTGCACGAGGAATACGGCTGGATGACGGATAAGGCGCGTCAGGAGCAGCTTGGAAAGACGGCTGACCAGGGACGGATCGAGGTGTTGGGTGGGTGGCAGGCCATCTCGATTGAGGAGAAGATATCGGACATGTTCTGGCAGTTCGGCTTCTCTGGATACTCATCGGGACGTAACCACGACGACGGATTCACCATCTTCTTGGATGATGAGGAGGCTAAGACGCTGGTGTACGATCATGCAAAGGCCATGAACGGCGTTTTTGCATGATCCAGACGCATGGGGTTTCAATAATTTATATGCTTGGGATTTCTGCTGCTTTCGTGTGGATACTCTTCGCTGACCGATGCCCACCGACTCACCGGAAAGTGCCTATAGCACATCACTTCGGTCAGTAGCCAGGGGCCTCCGTCTGTGCCCTGTCTGATCTACACCGATCCGTGTTTCCAGATGGCATCCGAGGTTTCGCATTGGGTGCCAAGGAGCCGAAGGGGCCACTGACAACAAAGGACTGACAGCAAGGTGTCGCGTGCCATCCCGTTTCTCGACAGCCATGTGGGCTATACCGGGAGCCTAGAAGCACCTTGAGCATGGTCGAAGAGGGGCGACAAACTCCCCTTCTCTCGTTTCTGATCTCTTGCGACCGGCTACTCGTGTTCCCATCCCAAGTTTCCCCATGGCCAGCCGTGCTGAATCATGCCGACATGCTCTTTTAGCACCGACTGCGACACCAAATGCCAAGAATAGGGTTCTGTCTTGTGTTTGATGTGTTGAGGGGAAGCATTGGCCAGAGAACAGACAGGAGCCAACACGAGACGATACTACTACTCGTCTGTTTCCCGTGAGCTGCCAGCCGTCAACCTGGGTTGCGATCGCTTCATCGTCGCCATCTGGATGGCTGACTCTTGATCAATCGTGTCTCTCCTTCTCCGTCTCTCCTTTGGTTCTGTTTTTTTCGACTTGGGCTCGCAATCCTTGAGCCCTTGATCTTTCTGTCATTTACGCTACGACAGTCGACTTGTCTGCGTGCGCCAGCCGGTCAAGTCCATGCTGTCGCCACAGCCGTGAGCATCGACCTCCGTTGCTCACCGTCGCTGGCGATGGCCCTGTCATTCCTTCTGCTTCTATGCCTCGCTGTCTTTGCGCTCGCATGGCCTCAGCTACCGGCCGACGATGGAACATTTGGCCTTTCCATGACGTTACCGGTGCCGGTCACCGGTGGCCGGGGGGATCAACGTGATGGAGATGCCTCACGACGACAGCTTCCCGTTGATGACGATGATGACGATACGGGCACCTTTTACACCCTTCCCATCATCCACTCGACGAAGTGTGGCGTCTTCAGTCGACAAATCGAGGTCGAGCTTGCCAACCGTTCTGATGTTGCCTATTACGCGCAGCGTGAGTTTTCATTTCCTCTGTACTTGAGCAGTATTTCACTGACACTTGGACAGTCAACATTGGCACACCACCTCAGCCGGTCTACGCGCAACTTGACACGGGCTCGTTCGAGCTCTGGGTCAACCCTGACTGCACCGTGCTGCGTCCCGCGGACGAGCGCTTCTGCCAAGCCGTGGGCGTCTACGATCCAGGCCGCTCATCGTCATCGTCCCTCCTTCCCTCAACGGCCTCCCTCCGTTATGGCATCGGCACGGCCAACATCAACTACGTTCGTGACGACGTCTCTTTTGCCGGATCACCAGTTCTCTCTCTCGTACGTTTTGGTATGGCTACGGCTACGACGGATCAGTTCGCCGGCATCCTCGGCCTTGGTCACGGCCAAAATTACACAGTCACCTACCCGAACATTATGGATGAGCTTGTCGCTCAGGGTGCCATTCGCACAAAGGCTTACTCACTCGCTCTCGGCTCCAAGACCGAACAGCAGGGCCTCCTTGTCCTTGGCGGCATCGACACGGCAAAGTACTCAGGTCACCTCGCGGCGCTGCCCGTGATCCCCGCCGAGCAGGCCCCCGACAGGGTCGCCCGCTTCTGGGTCAACCTCAAGTCCCTCGCCCTGACGCCCCCGAGCGGCGTCACCCGCGCTCCCTACGTCGCTGCCGCCGGCCTCCCCGTCTTCCTTGACAGCGGCGCCACCATGACCCTTCTGCCACGCGCCCTCGCCGACGCCGTCGCCGCCGACTTTGGCGCCCCGCCTTCCAGCTCGTCTGCCGACCCCGAGGCCAGTCACAGCTTCTACGAAGTCGACTGCAGCATGGCCGACGCCCCCGGCACCCTCGACTTCTCCTTCGGCGGCAGCCTCACCATCCGCGTGCCCTACGCCGAGATGGTGCGCCGCACGCGCGCCGACCCGCCCCGCTGCGTCCTGGGCTTCGTGCCCGACGACGACTTTGCCCTGCTCGGCGACACGTTCCTGCGCTCCGCCTACGCCGTCTTCGACCTCGAGTCCGACGTCGTCTACATGGCGCAGTACCAAAACTGCGGCGAGCGCCAGATGGCCGTCCGCAGGGTCCAGGACATTCACGCCATTGTCGGCTTGTGCGAGGCGCCGGCGACAGGGGCCGCGCCTGTAGGAAAGCCGGCTCTGCCGTCGCAGGCTGTGGCCGCGCCCGACACTACGCCGGCGGAGGACGCGACGTTTGTGGCCGGGCCGGCTGCGGGCGTTGTGGGTGTTTCTGCCGCTGCCGGCTTGTCATTATCTAGGGCTTGGGTCTGGAGCATAGCGGTTGCCATGGTTTTGTTTCATGTGGCGTGAACTCCGTTCTATTCTCGAGCTGGTGCCCGCAGCGTGGCATCTGGCTTAATCTATTTTTCTTCTTCTTCTGACAAACGCTGCCCGCTTCCAAGCTCTTGTGCTGGGTTCTGATGCTCTATTGACTGAGACAGAGAAAATGCATGCCTACTCCCAGAATAGTCCTGGGTCCTTCGCGCCCGCCAGCCAATTCTCCATGCAGCTGTACATCCGCCCCCACGTATCTTGATCCTTCACAGTCGCGAGCTTTGTGTCAACCTCGTAGCCTAGAGACGCCTGCGCCGCCCCCAGGTAGCGGTAGCCCTCGGGGTATTTTGCGAGGACCTCGTCCGGGTACGTGGGGGCCGAGCGGCCGTCGACAGGCACCACGCGATCCTTCTCGTACACGAGCTTGACGAAGCGGACTTTCCAGGCCGTCTGGGCCTGGTGCTGGACGTTGTCTTGTGTGGCATTTGATTCCTGATCGACAGCACTCCGGCCTTCCATAATTTCTGAGCTTGTAGTTGCCTCAGCATCAAACTGTTGCTCGTCGGAAGGTGCCTCGTCCGTTCTGGGCTTCATCTCACCCGCAACCACCTTGCCGTTCGGTGCGTCGGCTTTCTCATGGGGCTGGCCAATGTCACTGACGGGTTGTGCCTCGCAGAAGAACAAGAAGCGACAATCGCAGTCGACATCGAACGCAGGTCCCCCGTCCACAGAGGTGAAGCGCTGAGTGATGGTCGCCTTCATCTTGCCCAGGGCGCGGCCTGCTTCGCGGTTCAGCTCGACAAGAGTGCCACACTCGCGGTGCTGGATGAAGGCACCGGCAGCCTTGCCGGCTTTTGAGATGGATATAAAGTCGTCGATCTTCCGAGGGCCAGACCATGCTGTTGGAAAACACTCATTAGAATCAATTGCTTCAGTGCTCTTTCAGCTCGACAAATGATGATAGATTCGGCAACTGATAGGCAGAATCGATGATACATGTGTGGGCAATGGGTAATGGATATATCACAACAGACGGAGACTCACTTGTCCAGACGGTGGCATCATCTGCAAAGAGAGATCGAAAGTTCATCCATTCGGAAGCATCGCGGTAGACTGGCCAGCCTTTGCAGAGCTCAGATACAACGAGACGGTCGTGGAGGTCGGCGACAGTACCGTTGATATGACTGTACTGTCGCGTGTGCGGTTCTTCAGGGGTCGTCATCTGGGACCTGTGTGTTGTGTCACAGACAGCTTGCTCGACATGAGCGGCGAGTACATGGTCATGAATCATTACGGCGAGAGTGAGAGCGAGCTCTGTTTTATACTCGACGCTGGTCTTCATGTCTGCGCATGTACAAGCGCCTTGTTTGCCCAAGAGACAGACAACAAGAATAGCCGGCGTACATACGAGCCGTGTCTTCCCCCCGAGATGCTGATATATTGACCGCAGCCAAACGGGCGTTCACTTAATCCTTGCGGCCAAAAATCCATTCCGATCACCACGGTACTGCTTGGCCAGACCGAACAGGCGGCTTGCAGCATGCGCGAGGCAAACTGCGCGAAGCAACCGCCTGCGAGTCGCGACGAGCCAGGGGCAGAGAGGCTGCAATCTAAGACAGCTGCACGGTGAATGTCGGCCATATCAACATCATCTATATCTTTCGTTGCATGTCATCTTCACTGGACTGTCTCGACAAAAACCGTACAATCACTACCATACCGATTGGAGAGAGCCCGGCAATCGTGTCGCCACCCTCAAAGGCCGCCATGCAACCGAGCGCTATCGGCCGGTGGAAGGACGGCGTGGCGCCGAGTGATCAGTCTCGGCCAACGGCGGCCGGGGGCGTTGCCGTTGGTCAAGACGCAGGCACCCGCATGAGGAGTGACAGCGGGCGGGAGGCCGCATCGGGTGGTCCAGCGGCGCACCAACATCGACGACGAGATCAAGGTCAGGGCCGTCATGTCCCTGCTCATCTCTCTCGTTCTCCCGTCTTGGTCATTCGATCGACCTCAACCTGTCAGGCCACATGTCCTCCGTCTCCCTGTCTCTACTTGCCTGGCTGCCTGCCCGTCCCCTTGCTCTATTATCTCGTCGGCGAGTTTCTGCCTACTGCTTCATGTTGCGGAAGCTTTTCGTCAAGAAAAGTTAAACCTGCAGAGGAGACCCTGCTCAAAGTCAAAGACACTTTCGTTTGGCACCCTGGCACGCCACTCCCTTCCAGTTTCCCCTTCTGTCTCGGCACTGCATTTCGCCGCCCGCCATGCGAGTCAGTGTGGTGCCGCTGACAGATACACACTGGAGCGTCGTGCCATGGAAGAAACAGTTCCTCAGCCATATAGAGACAGGCTCAGGCACAGATACAGTCACAAGGGGTAGGGGGGGCCACGACCCCCATTTCTGCCTCTGTCTCGCGAGAGCGCGCGCGCGCACGATGGGGGTGACGCGAAACTTCCCTCCCCCGTTCCCCGCCGGAAGCTTCGGTTTTTGTTCCACACGGCAGTGAAAAAAGGGCAAGACAAGGCGTGCGATGCCTTGATTGCTCCCTGTCACCCATGCTCCACGTCGCCTCGACTAGCAGCTCTGGCTTTCCTGCCCACCAAAGCCGGGGGCTGGCATGGCCCCCATTCATGCCACATGCCATGTGCTATAACCCCTATAGCGGTTAGGTTTCTGGGCATGTCTTTTTAGGGTTTCGGCTTATACGGCTTAATAAGTACAGCAGCGCCCGCAGGTCCCGACAAGACAATGGGCAATGCTGGTCGGCCATCTTCGAGACCCCGGGCGCCGCGTCACCCCCCCTGGGCTGCCGAGGAAATGCACTGGTGATCTTGTATACTTTTACATTTACTCTCTCTCTCTATGTGTCTCTCTCGGATTCCCGGTATTGGTGTGTCGAACTCCTCGGGAGCAAGGTACCATTGCTACCTTGGCCAGGCCACCTACCCTGGGAACAGCAAACGCCAGCCCAGAGCTTGATTGATTAACGTCGCGCGCCGGCTGGGTTGCCTGATGCCCTTTTTAGTACTGGTGGTGGTATCTTTTTGGTGCCGAAGACCGCTTACCACCCACCGTTTACTTCAGGCAGACCCGGCGCCCCCCCCCCTTCCACCAAACCAACGCGTAGGCGAAAAGGCAAAACGGATACAGGCAGGTGGGCAAGAAAAGCAGTGAGCCCGCCAGACGGAGAATCCCACAGGGTCAAGCAGGGGGAGGCTAAGGGGGCGGCCGTGACGGCGGACGACGCAACGTGGTGGCTGAGCGTAACGTTGGCACCCCCCCCTACGGCAGCTCTACAGGGCGTTCAACATGCAGGGATCTCCAGGGAAGAGAAAGAGAGGTGTGGAGAAGAGGGCCCAGAAGGGATGCAGGTGGGTTGGTGGTGGTGAGTGAGCAAGAAAGCAAAGGAAGAGCGTACAGACTGTTGGCGCCCTAGATGGGGTCGGGGCTATGCTCTGATTGCGATGCCGACGCCGCGGGTCGTGCCGTGCGCGCGGCTGGACTTGCTGTGCATCGCTCGCTGTTACTGTATGTCTGTGTGCATGTGTGTCGCTCTGTCAATCTGCCGATCCGACTCGTTCTTCCCAAGGGGAGGCACAAGGGAGGGCGATCATGTTCCATGACAGGGTGGAACGGGCGCGAGAGAAGACACTCGCTCCATGCTGGAGGACGTACGGTAGAGAGAGATGGAGCGATCGAACGTGGCAACCGTCTGCGGTAAGTGAGATGGTGCAAGCCGTCAGAGGCAGAGACAAATGTTGCCAAGCGGCCAGGCGGACACTCATGACGTTGTGAGATTTCGCTGCGCCACTACCCACGCGCGGACAGGGCAGAGACAAGCCAGAAGATAGCAGATACCCTGATGGCTTCAGGGCAGAACACACGATAGTTGGAAAGGACAAATAGAGGCAGCGGAAACGGAGGATGACAAACAGAGAGAGTGCTGTGCTCTTCCGTGCAGTGTCTTGTCTGCGACGTGCCGCCGCGAGTGCCGAAGGGAGCCCGTCGACTGCCGAGCATAGAGTTCCCCCGACAAGATTAGATTTTCAGAATGATACAGAAAATCCAAATGCAAATCCATAGACCCAAAACCTAAAGCCCCGAGTCTGCCTGGATCCCCTGACCTTTACGTGTTGGGCCTCTTTGGGAGGGGGGTCCCCTTGAGAGAAATGCTGTGCCCCGGAAGCCCGGACGCTACGCCTCTTCGTACTCTGCCCTCTCTTTTTCGCTTTCTCTTCGCATCGGATTCGGCATCGGCCCTCGTCGTCTGTCCAAAGTCCGCGACCTCGTTGGTCTAAAGAAGAGGCGCCCCGCCCTTCGCCTTGGTGTGCCTGGTGCTTGACCTCATCGAGCTTTCTCAGCCTCGAACTCATCCCATACCACATTGGCTTATGACCGCATCTTGCACCATACCAACCTCATACGCTTTCCTACCTCTGCAACAGCAACACCGCACAAAGAGACTTGAAAAACATATCTCCCTGTAGAGGAGAAGCTCGAGATTGCAACGATACGCAGACCGATGCATCCGCCGCCATAATGTCGCTGCAATTTCTGCTCAACTCGGAGGACAGTGAGGACCGGAGCGCAGAGTGGTATCTCGCCAACACGCGAGTCGAGACGGACGTATACGGCTACAGCAGAGGACACGGCCACGGCGACAGCAGCACAAGGTCCGTTTATCTTGGCGTTTCGTGTGAAACGAAGTTGTTATTCCCGTGGCTGTGAAAAACTGACGATATCGCAGCACATCCACATCCACATCTCTGGGGTCTCGCGCCCCAACATCCCCAGTAAGCAGGCAATGGACACCGTTGAAGCCGGGATCCAGCCACTCGACATGCGGCGGCCTGTCGCCAGGCAGCGACCATGGCGGCTATCCTGCGTCGCCGGCCTCGTCCATGGGTCGATCGCACTCCAGCCGTCTCTCGCTGCGGCGACTCTCTCGAGCCGTCAGTCTCGACGACGAAGACTCGGCCGACGACGAGACGTGCGAGACGATCTGCTACGGCATGGTGAGCTCTTGCTTCCTCTCCAGCGAACCCCCATGATTCCTATCGATGAGCCCGCAATACTGACTCGCGCCTTTCCCCTCAAGATCCACAAAGTTGATGTCAAGCTCATGGGCGATCTCACAGCGATCGCCAAGAAACTGAGGCAGACCAGCCCCAGCTCTTCATCGTCATCATCATCAAGGCAGCAAAAGACCTTCATCGTCACGGAGCAGCCAGACCACATCCTCCTCAGCTTCCCAGACGGCACGCCCTTTGGCTACCTGCGCTCGCACATGAAGAACGCGCTCGCCAAGCTCCTCGACCGCAAGAACCTCGCCTTCGAGGCCGTCGCCGAGGCCAAGGCGCTGCAGGACACGGTGGCCAAGGCGCGCAAGACGTCGGGCGCCGACGCCCGCGTCGACCTCTACGTCTACGGGTCGCGGCGGATCGCGCCCGTCGTGGGCGACAGGCTGTCCAAGTGGAAACTCTGGCTGCAGAGGCCCGAGGCAGTGAGGAGGGGCGCGCCCTACGAGAACCCGCACTTCCTGGCCTTCTGAGCGAGCTGCGCCGGCGAGGCCGCGTGCCCTTCTCGAAGAAGAGTGACCCACCGCCCCCCGGCAGCCGGAAGCATGGGGGGTTGCTACAGATGGGAACGCGGGCAGTTCGGGAAGCATGAACCGCCAGTGTGTATGAGTATGACCAACAACGGCGGGGGAGGGTGTGTGTAGGGGATTGGAATGCGGCGTGAAAATGGCGTGTAAGGCGTGAACGCGACCGACGGCATTGGACAACCACGGTGGTTGAAGACACGGATGGACCGGATAACGGATGGGATGGGCTTCGGTATGGACGGCCCTTGGGAAGGGCCTGGTGTAACGGACATGGCGGGCGCAACCTCGCAGAGGCACCTGGCATGTTTTTTTGGGGCTCTACTTTTTTTCTTCCATATTTAAGTTTTAGCGAGCGATTGCTTTCGAATCACATTCCCGCAGGGAGTCCACGCAGCATCGCATGACGTTCCGGATTCAACCATGACGACCATTTTGCTCCTCCGCCTCGTAGCCCCGGGCCTTCCGGGGGCATGTTACCTCTTGTCTCTGTGCAGAAACCTAGGAGAAATGATTATCCGAGGTTACCAGCAAGCATACGACTGAGTAGTAGTAGCAGCAGCAGCAGCAGCAACATGGCGAGCGCCCGGCAGTGAAGGGTGAGACACGATGAGCAGCATGTCGCGAAGCTTGTTCGCTGCACTGGCCATGATCCATCTCCATCTTGCGCGCACAGCCAGCCAGCCAGCCAGTCACAGTACGGCCGAGGATAATGCTTGCCAAGAGTCTCGAGAAAATCACAAGGGACCCAGACGCAAACCTTATTCACAGCATCGCGGCGTCGGAGGAGCCTGTCAACGGCGCCCGAGCCACCCGCCCCTGGACAGTACTGTACTATAGTTACCCCAGAGCGCGTCGCGGCGGAACTCACCGCGCTACACCTGCTCGAACCCTCCTGGTAGAGCAGCTCAGTTGCCGACTTTCTGGCTATCATCTATTTGCTCTCACCTCAGCATGATTTGGGTTGCTCGTGCTCCACCGGTCATGACCGAGACGTTGCAAAGCCGGCACGTAAATAGTGACTTTTCGCGGCAGGACCCGAGTCTCGCATTTCCGTACTACGGCTACAAGGCTAACAGGGCAAGAAACGTCATGAATCCATGACAATCTCTCTCTCTCTCTCTCTCTCTCTCTCTCTCTCTCTCTCTCTCTCTCTCTCTCTTCTCCTCCCTTCGAGGCAGCTGTCGAAAGCACTGCGGTCTCTAGCTTCACCAGCCATACATCAGCAGACTGTCATGATTACGAAGAGGATCGGTGAGCGTGGCTGTGTCGCTCCTTGAACCTGGCATGGTACAGCATGGCATGGCATAAAGGTAGGTAGTAATAAAAGGGGGACGCATGTTCCAACCGCTTGAAACTTTAGGCCTCTGGCGTCTTGGCGCCCACAGCCCGTTGAGGCGGACACGGTGGCGCGGATGCCATGTGCCTCCCTCACAGCGCAAAGCCAAAGACAAAGTAGAGTAGGAATGGTATGAGAAAGTTCAGGCAGAGTAACCTAGCCACAATGCCACAAAAATTGTGTCATCGTCTGCTTTAACATTTCAAAGTCAGGCGATGTAATAAGCTTCTCTGCTTCCCTGAAGGGATGGGTTGTCTCGGCCCTGTCTTTTTGGCGCGCGGTGGGTTGATTTGGGAGTGACATTGACCCCAACTGCAAATGCCGGCTGTGCAGTGTTGCTTGTGCTTGTATGTGTGTGTGTGGTGCGCGTGTGGTGCGCTTCTTCCTTCGCCCTACCTATGTCGCGTCCACGGCGGTTCGTCAATGGTGCTCGTACGAGTTACTTTACTGTCTACTGATGCAGTCATTTGCTATGTCCGAAGATCCAATCCGAAAGCGAGGCAGACGAGACAGATGCTCACCTCATCCCGTCATCCACGGAATGCCGTTAGTTTGTGCGCCGATTGACTGGCTGGTCGGAATTCAAGTTGGACCGCCTCACGGCCCTCACACCCCCGACTCGGTCTCGGCTTGCTCATCAGAACGCCAGCCCCTCCACCTAACCCCCCTTCCACGAGCCTACCCTAGAGACAATGGGCCGAAAGAGAATGCCGACTGCAGTGAAGGACCCCTGACTGGTCCGCCGCCAAGAATATTCCTGGCTTGGGCCCGGCGCCCTATTGTACTAAGAATCTCTCGGCACCCATCGTGTGCCACCCCTCGCTTGCCCACCATGTCCGCTGACACAGGCGCCTGGCGTGTGCCATCGTACAGGGCTGTGCACTGCAGATTACTTGGCTGCCTGGCCTGGGGGAGAGAGAAGGAGAGAAAGGAAGAGTGGGAGAGCACGAGACAGAGAGAGCAAGAGACGGAGACGGAGAGACGGAGAGCGAGAGAGCTGACGTTGACATCATTTCCTTGCCAGAGCTAGCCCCCCCGGTCCCCCTCGTCTGCCGTAAAAACAGATGCCTAGAAACGGAAGCTTCCTACATTACCTCACCTCTGCTGCTGGTTTTCTCCGCGTATATTCTCCGCGAACGCGCACCCGCGCGTATTCACCTGAATCTGACGGACCTTGCCATCTCGATCCCACTCGTTGAAATGAAGTGAAGCCACGTATGGCTGCCAACATGCCGGCATACAGAACCAATGTTCTGAATGTTCAGTGCCGCCAGCGTATGGATGCCGCCTTGGGGAACGAGACCTCGGGTTCCTCGGCACTTAAGCAGTCCGCCCTCTTCATGGTACCTTGTGCTCTTTATTTTTTTTCACTGCCCCAATTCGTGTGGTCCGCCCGTTCGGCTCCCTGCCGAAGGGTAGACCCCCGCTGTGCCCCCCCGTTCGCGCGTGTTGCATTGCGTAGCGTTGCGCAGCGCCTCGCCGACACTTCCGTGTAGCTGCCCGTTGATAAGCATCGTGGCATGCTGTTGATGCGCGCTGTCCCCTCCCGGGCCCGAAAGCTGCTGAACTGATTGATGCCGTTTCCGAATCGGCTTGTTGGTTCTCGTTGGTCCCCCTTTGCACCACCCACCACCACAGCACTAACAGGCGAATACTTCCCTCGGCGGCCGTCATGGACCCGTCTAATCGGGACGTAGAGTCCTTTGCGGCGAGCCTCGACGCCTTCCGATCATGTCTTGACGAGAGCCAGAGCGCCGCCTTTGCCTCGGCCAACTTTGACGACCTGCAGCTCGACATACTCGCCATCCAGGCCGACCAGGATCGCCACCGCACCATGATGAACCTGCCGCGTCTCAACTCCTTTCTCGCCGGCATGGAAGGGCTCGACTCGGCCCTGCGTTGTTTTCTCTCTGACGAAATCGTCACCACCCTCATGGCTCACATCTGGGGGCCGACACGTTGGTTTTTGAAGGTGTGTTTTGCGCGTTGTTCTAGTATTTCCCGCCGCCGAGTAGGGCGCCCGCCTTGCCTGCAATGCAGACTAACAAGATTCTTTGATTCCGTTTCTGCAAACAGACGGCCAGTGTAGATGATTTTGCCTTTGACCAACTCCTTGACGTGTACTACTTGCTGGGTCAGGAGTTTGTGCCCTTTAACGAGTGCGAGGTCTTATTTCGCGAGTCACCGGAGACCAGACAGTGTCTGTCGAGCTTATACGACGATCTCTTACGCTTCGAAGCAGCCGTGGCCCGATTGTTCGGCCGTTCTTGTAAGTCGACTCTGTTGATAGGATGAAGACGAAACTTATTAAGTCAATCTCTCGAATGTCGTGCTGGATTCACTGACAAATTGAGCGCGCACAGCATGGTTGAAAACATTCAGGCCCTCATGGCGAGGTCTCGCGGGTAATTTTGAGGCTATCGCTGTGAGCCTCAAGATGCACGCCGCCGTGATTGAGGAAGTCATGTTTCGTACCACTTCCAGCTCCCCCGCGGCCCAGCGGCGTGCGTCTGATACCATGTCAGACATTGTCTGGGATCGTTCGTCCGTTGCCGCCAAGATGCACCAGTACTCTGTCCAAAGGCAAGTCCTGTGGCAAGATTTCGACGCGCAAGCGCGCGACCGCATGCAGCGGCAGAGCCTCGAGGTGTCACGCTGGATAGCGGCGTCCCCCGTGACGGAGGCATTGCATGCCGAGTATTGTCGCGCCAGGGCCAGCGTGCCCGGCGCCGGACGATGGCTGCTCGGACGCCCCGAGATCGGCAGGTGGCTGACAGCACCGGACCTTGACAGTCCTGTGATGTGGCTTCACGGCAAGCCCGGAATTGGTGAGTTATCGGCCAGAAAGAACCCTGCTGAAGGCCGAGAAAACGCTAACTGCTCGTCAGGCAAGACTGTGCTCTCCTCCATGCTCGTAGAGGAATGCATCTCTCTGCAGCGGCAGGGGAGGTTCCGCCAGCCTCACAAGTCCACTTCTTCTACTGCGAGGAAGGGGATGCCAATCTCAACACTGCGCTCGGCGTGTTCAGGGGCTTCTCCATCAGCTGCTACTCTCTCGAGAAGATCTGCTGTCGACAATGCTGGACGAGGCGCGCAACGGTGGCCAGCTCACATTGAGCACGAGTGAGACGGCTCGAGACCTCGTGGAGCTGTGCCTGGAAAGCCCTTCGCGACGCTACATCGTCATTGATGGTCTTGATGCGTGTGAGCCCTCAGAAGCGAAGCGCGTCGTGAGCCTGTTGACACACATGGCCAAGAAGCCCGGGGTGCGTGCCGGGAGGCTGCGCGTACTCTTCACAAGTCGCTCATCTGCCGAGCTGAAAAGGGTGTTTGACGCAGCCAACATGTTGGAGATTGATCCAGCACAAAACCTTCGTGACATTCACCACTATGTAGGTGTGCGCTTGACGAAAACCACAGGCCTGCCTCTCAACGAAGACGAGACGAACCAGCTGCAGGACCAAGTGACGCGCAAGAGCGGTGGTAAGTCAGCCAAGACCTGAAGTCGTGACTTTGATGGCTTCTGATTGCTGATAAACGCTACTCGGCGGTAGGTCTATTTCTCAATGCCCATCTCGCCACCGAGAGTCTCATGCTGCAGCGTTCGCGAACAGAGCTGCAAGAAGCTGCTAGTCGCGACAATAACACTGGTGACTGGTATGCCAGAATACTCAGTGGTGTCATGCAGCGGGTCGATCAGGAGTTCCGAGGTGGCAGGGAACGGGCTTCGGCCCTCTTCTCCTGGCTGTCCGGTGCGAAGCGACCATTGCACTGGCACGAGGTCCGAGGCATCGCCTGCCGTTCTCATGATTCAATTACTGTCGCTGGTGACCGCGAACCGTGGGAGGCACTGATACAGTCATGTCGACCGTTGCTGCAGGTCCTCCCTGGAACGAGGATTCAGTTGATCCATCAGACTGCCAAAATGTAAGCCAACACGCATCCTCTCGGTACCTGCTGCGCGGCTAACGTTTAATCTAATCGCAGGCACATTGAGATGCCACGAGCGCAATGCGACTTGGCCATCTTCTGTCTCGATCACCTGTCGCAGCCTTGGTTCGATCCTGATTGCCCTGAAGTTGATCGCCGGGGCCATGCTCTCCAGGGACGACTGGCACTCGAAGACTACATTGTAGTCAACTGGGCCGGCCACCTCGAAGCCGTGCTTCACGATTGCAAGCATCTTCTCAAGGACACGCCGTATGGTTCGGCGTTCGAGCGGGCTCTCGTCAATTTTTTCCACATTCATCACGCTGGTATTTCGCAAAACACCGACGCCCCGCCCGTGTTGAGAGCGCACGACATTCCTGGTATCGCCTCTCACGCGAAGCTGCTGGCGCTTTACACGCACGTGTATAACCACAGAAAGAGTGGGCATCATGACCCGCGAGTCAGCGTAGTCACAGTCGACGAGGCCTTCAGCAAGAATCGAAAGGTGCTTGAAGCCCTCGCGTCTACCGTCGGTGGTCGAGGCGCCCTTGCCGTCGCATACGGCCCGAAGATGTTCAAGTGTAGTCAACCGGCCTGCGACTTCTTCTCAGAAGGCTTTGAGACCGAAGCCGAGCGCGATCACCATCTTAACCGCCACGAGCGGCCCTTCCCTGTCCACTGGACGGTTGCACCCAAGCGCCGTTTGGCTTCACTACGAAGAAGGACAGGGAACGACACGTCCGCCACTATCATCCTGAGGAGAGCGACCAACCTCCTGCGTTTGTACAACCAACGCGCAGAGTGGAAGACGCCAGGTTCCTGTGTAACATCTGCGGCAAGAGCTTCACGCGCAATATCAACCTCAAGGGACATATGAGAAGCCACTTTGGCGAGAGGCCTTTCGCGTGCTCCAGTTGTGGCAAAGCGTTCACCAGGCTCAATGATTGTCGTAGGCATGAGAAAATACACGTCAAGAAGGCGGAGTAGACGTCGAACCGCCGCTCAAATCTGTCGGACATGACTTCGGGACTCGGCCGGTGAACTTTCGGGCTCCCGCAGTGGCTGGTGTGGCTGATCTGTGGCAAGGAACTACACACCTTGGCGTCTGGTGGTTTCTCCCTGAATGGTGGCTCATTGGGGCATGAGACGACAGATCCAGTTGGAATAGTCCTGGCGCAAAGCGGCGTCCCTTAGTGTGCGGCGAGCTGTCGTGGCCTGAACTTTAGAGACAAGTCGCGATCCGTGTACTCGGGTTTTCGATGTCTGGGCACTGCGCCTCCTCGCACACAGAGCCAAAGTTTGGCTTTATTGCCGTCAGCGCGATGAAAGTCCTCGCTGATGAGCTGTGACGACTCGCGCCCTCACATGATCTTTAATGTGTGGTGGGCGTTTGCAGATCGGCTCCGGTACAGTTCCAAGCCATGGCCTTTGCTCGTCAAATTGGTACCCGAGGGCCTAAGAATCCCTTAGACACCCGGACCGAATGTCGGCTTCGAAAAATAGCCCGACATGGGAAGTTGTGGTCCGCCGCACTGTCGTTACGTTACCAAGAGCCGATCCGCACTCTCGCATGTGGCGATGCCAGACGGCCGTCCTCCGGGATCCACTCTCGCCGATACGACAAAGTCGAATCTGAATAAGCGACGAAATCCAGATTTCGAGCTGTAGATCAACAAGGATCGGCAGGTTCGAGACCCGGTACATCGCCTCCTTCATGTGGTATGGATAGCCAGTGCGAACATAATAATAGCCTTGGGAATGCCGTCAGTGGCCGTTGGGCAACGGCGAGGCGAATCTTCCTGGCCCGCTCCTGATCGACCCAGCCGCCCGCGTCGTCTGGGCCTCGACTGTGTTTGACTGTGTGGGCTGAGGTTGGCGGCCCACGGGCATGAACGGCATCGATTGGATCTGGCGACAGTGCGCGCATTTCGTGCGTGGGCGCGTGTGTGGACGAGAATGCGACGCAGGAGGACCTTTCGAGCCGTGCCCCGCCTGGCGGAGACCAAGATTCGCTCGACTTGGTATGGCTCTCGCCGCAGGCGGTTGGAAAGAATGGTTCGTGGGGGCATAGTCGTCAGATTCTCTCGCAGTGAAGGAACTCGTCGACTTTTCCTTCAAGGCTTCAGGAGGGCTGACAAGTCTAGACGCAGTTGACCGAGTCACCAAAAACGCCATGCTGCACGGCTGGATATTGAGGCCAGGGCAAGTGGGTGTGGACAAACAGCAACGTTGCGTCACTTGGTACCTAATCAGCAAGTTGACCGTGGAAGCGTCAATTGAATCTAAAGCATTCCCACATATGCATCCCGTTCCTGATCGGGGCGATGCGTGTCTCCAGGGAATTGAATTTGAAGTTCGAGATGCTACATTGTGTGTGTGTGTGTGTGCGTGTGTGTGGGCCGCATGATCCTGCAGTCTACACGCTGCAATGCACAAGACAGGAAGCTCTGGGAAGGTTAATGAAATGAGACGCAGACCAATAGGAAAGATTTCGCATCATTGGTGGCGAACCCTTGATGACCTGCGTTTAGCCGGGTTGCCTGTATTGTGGCAAAGCCTTGCTGGTGTCCGGGGGGCCTTCCAAGAAAGAGTGTGTATGCCATCACTATAGTCATGAGCTTTACCGGTGAAGACCGAAGCAAACGTGCCCTGACAGGCTAATGACGGTGTTTTTTTTTTTTTATACATCAGGTAGTGTTCCCTTGAAATGCAAATCATCTTGCATCACGGCGTCGTACCTGTGAAAACAGATTTGTCTGCGAATCTCTTGGCAGCTGGACATGAATGTAAAGCACCCCGACGTGTGAGAACCGAGGCTGACGTCAACTTTCTGACGAGATTTTTCCGGCGCCGTCTGAAGATCGACGAGCGGATTGACGACTGACAAGCAAGTCTGAAGACCCTTTTCCCGAGTGATCGACTTTTGATTGATCCGCTCAAGAGTGTGTTGTCCTTGGCGAACAGTTCTGGCTATTTTCAACAGCGATCGGCAACGTCTTTGGACGAGATTTCTTCCCTCAAAGAACCGGGCTCACAGGTTGGTCCGAGAGTAGTTAAAAAGTCCGGGGAAGGACAGGGGTGGTGCTGCACGGATATGTCGCCAGGGGCCTTTTGGGGGTGTCAGGTGTTCTCGATGCCGTCGAGTCGGCAACACCGGTGCAATCCAATGGCTCCGACGATAACCCAGGTGCCGTCTAGCCCTGGTTCGCGATACCGAAACATTGCCCCTGAACGATGATGACCATGGATGCTCTCCCCGTTACCTCTTGAGGTCTTTGTGGTCTGCACACGCATGTGGCTAATGAGATCACCGTGCGGACGCAAGCTAGTTGGCGCTGCCTGTGCACCGGATGCGTGTAAGACATCAGGTTCCGGTGAGCTGGCGCGTGGAAGGTTCTCAAAGGAATGAGGTGGGAGGACATTTAGCTTCCAGGTGAAGGAAGGGACTCCTGTGATTCAGTTAGTCAGCAGGAACTATATAACGTAGCCCTAGGGGCACGTTGGCGACAAAACTAAGCCAGATACAATAACACTTATCCACCTAATACCATTAACTGTTTTTCCAGGTACGAGACCTAAACCCATCGTATCGTGCCGTGTTTCGATAGCGAGACAAGAAGTGGGCCCGTCTGTCGGTGTGCAAAGCCTAACAAAACCAACCCATGGGCGCGTGAGGCTGGCCACACACCAGTAAGAGCTATCCTTGGAAGTGCGGTATTCTGCTGGGCGGATCATTCGGAGCAGCCCACGTCAGTGTCAGGAGTCCCCTCGTCGGGAATGGAGATTGGCCCCTACTTGATGGCTCACGGGTCTAGACGATGTGACTGGAGAAGAGGTCCGTGACCGCAAAGCGAGGATGATCGGGCTCCGAAGCAACGCGCGATGCAAAGTAGCAGACTCCTGTAATTTAGCAAAGTTGGGGAAGCAGTCTGGAGAAGAGAGCATAGAAGGAAGCTCGAAACTCGGCACTTCTTCCCCTGACGAGTCACATTTCGGCCAGAGTACGGTGGCTGAAGGGGAAATTGGCAGACTGAGTCGCGGCTCCGAGGGTTATGCTTGCTGAGGACGCCAACGCCATGCTCAGTGTGCGCCGTGTCAAACGCGATGAGTAATTCAGCGACGAACATGATGCGAAGTAATCTGATCGGCTGTAAGGGGCAATCGATTCTGGAATCGGCATCCAACCGCCCGTTGCTTTCCCCGAAGACTGTTGTTGAGGATACCAAGCTCGGCGTGTGCCTGGTATTGTCGCGGGTCGTTTCGATATGCCCTGCTACTGCAGGTATCCATTGGACTTGTTAGCTCAGGAGTATTTGCTCTGCCTTAGGTAAGCGTGCCTGAAGCATCACGCGGACATGCAGCAAGGGTTGGTGGCAAGGATGGTCTGTTGAACTGCAGATAAGTCAGGTCCTGGTCGACGATGCGACCATGGGTATTCAAACAAGCTGGACTGCCAGTTGACTTCATGAACCGTTTCAATCGTCTGATCTCTATAACCCGCATCGTCCGAGGGCTTCATTCAAAGGGTTGGTAAATGTTCCGAAATCCGTCTTCCATATGCCGGACAAGGACGCAGCGAGCCTTTCGGCAGTCTGCAGCGCGGGTGGTCGAGTTGTGACAATGGCCTCTCTCGGGCGATTCGCCGGGCTGCCATGCAGAAAGCTGGGAGGCTGGCTCATTCGTTGACGCCAAGCTCGAATCCGTTGGCCTGCAGATAGGGAGGGATTCATTGCGTGTTCGATCAGGTCTGGTTTGGCGTGGCCTGAGATGGTGGCTGCAAGAGGGCTCCACTAACGTAACAACGGAGTGCGGACCCTTGGCCGATGTCTGGTCTGCGGCGCACAGTAAAGCTGTTTTACAAGGGCACTGTCTACATACCTGTACCTATTGTTCGTTTGATAGTAGAGGTTGCTGTTGGACGGAGCCGAGGCCTCGCCCTAAGGTGACATGTTGGTAGAAACATGTACATGGATGGGTCGGTAGCCTGGACAGGAATATTAATAGCACGAACCGGCATGGCCAGCGGTATGCAGAACATGTCGCACAAACCCTGTGTTCACTCGTGAAACGGCTGTCGTCCCTGCTTTGCGGCTCTTTCTTTCTCTGATCGCTCGAGGCATTATATGCGGATCCGCCCCCCGCCCGAGTTTGGTGGTCTCATGCTGCGGCTGCTACGGTAAGCGTAGATAGAAAAGGTGATTCGGACCCGGGGATCAAAGAAACAGGCCATTATTGCGAAACGAGGAGACTCGAACGGAGCCCGTTGCAGTAGATACGCAGGAATATTGCGAACCCACAACGTGCCCCGGATTTGTTGAGTTGTTGTGAACATCCGAATGTGTGCACTGATGTACATGTCGCGCGCCTACTGGAGATGCGCTCAAGGCGGTGCGGATGCGCGCTTGACGAGTGGCATGTCTCTCGATCCGCTGGCTTTGTGTTGCCTCCACGCCCAACCGACCATCTACGGGTGGCACGCTTGCGGATAGACTGTATTGGCTGAAGCAGTGAAGAAGGACGACTCGGCCTCGAGATGCAAATCAGAAATGACGATATGAAATCCGAATTTCTATGCCCGATTGCAAGTATCGCGGCGGCGAATCTAGCTCGTACGCAAACGATGCTCAAGTTGAATGCTACACGGCCCAATGTCATAGAAGCTGCTGACTGGCAAGGCTGGAGTCTGGTGGAAAGGTTGAGTAGAACACAGTCCGGTCAGTTCAGGCCAGACAGCCAGCAATGGATTCTTGCCCCACGTGTGCTGTCGGGGACCTGGCAGGCGCCATTTGGACGAACGCTGCTTCCGTCAAAAGTTTGTGAAGGGGCGAATTGTGTGTCGTCATCGTGTTGCAGGCAAAAGTGAGGTAGGAAGGAGGCAGGCACGTACGTTGCTACCATGCTCTGTATCATCGTCACTCTACCTTACAGCAACGACCTCCCTCGTCATTGACGACACGGCAGCTGCGGGCTGGTCTGCTTACACGGCAGGAGCTCCTCCTGTTCAGGGTGCAAGACCTGGACCCCAGATGGGAACCAGTCAATGTGTGTGTGTGTGTGTGTGTGTGTGTGTGCCCAGTATGCATACTACCTGGTACAGTCCACCATTACGCACGGTCGGGGAAGTGTGCACCGAGGATAGCGCACTGTCCTGCAGCACGTCGTGACGCGATGCGATGCGAGGGCTAGGGTCGGCTCCCATGCAGGCGCTAGCGCTCATGTGGCTGGCTAGCAGGCTTTGTGGTGCCAACCTGGCTCAATCAGAGCGCTGGCAGCCAGCAGAGACACCAGAGCGACCTAGTGAGACCCCTGCACTGACTCTGGGCCTCGAACATGCGGCTTCCTCTGTTCGCCGCTGTTCCATGCAGGTTGGGCCACATTTATGACTCCCATCGGCGGGTGGTGACTAGTGTGAAGAGGCAGAAGAAGCGACAAGGAGTTGAGAGACGACGCCCTGCAAGACCGCCAGGATGCAAGTCATCCTGGGTTTGCGTGGGTAGCCGGCCATCAGGCGGGTATTGATGAGTGTCGGGCGATGGAACCGGTCACCATGACCATCGCATGACAGGGCAACGATGCGAACAAAGCAGAGTAGAGCAGAGTAGAGCAGAGCAAAATCAAAGAAATGCAAATGCATACCGGCAATTCTGCACACGGTGTTGTGTTAAGCTGACCGTGGCTGTGACTGACTACATGATATGCCTGTCTGTCCCTCCTTGGACGGTGTGAGTGGGAGTGACGAGTAATATGAGGTGAGAACCCACTGAAACCCGACGAGGTAGACGCCAATAGCAGGATCGTTGGCAGCGGCCTATGGCATGGCCACTTGACCCCCACCAGAGAGCCAACACGCTGCCTTTTCATCGTCACTATTCGCTTCGGACATGTTTCGACTCGAACTGTGCCATGACCCGGCAGGTCAAGCAGTTGTGTGATCGAGGGTGCGTTGTGGTGCCGCGGTGAACCCTGGGCTTGTCAGACCACCCGCCCGCCCACTGGATGGCTGGTCGGTCGCTCGCTCGGTCGGGCTCGGTCAGCGTGCTTCCTTCTGCGGAAACGGCACCACGGGTCCTGTCTACTGACAAGGACCACGACGCGACAACGGACATGCAAATGGACGGTTGAAAGTCAGGGGAACCCTCTCGGCAGCGAACCTCCCGCCGTCTGTGTCGCAAGGTTCGGTCTAATTAGCCAGCCGCCATCTGGGCGCACTACTCCAGGAGAAGAGAGTCCTACCTAACCAAGCCAAGTAAAGAGGGAGGGAGAGAGAGCGAGAGAGCCTTGGAGCCCCCAAGCCCTGGAGATGGAGCGATGGAGCCTCGGGGCCCTGGATGTGCCCAGTTAGGGTAGGCCTCTGTTGATGGTGCCGTGCTGGAGCCGCCTGGTCATCTGGTCATGAGCGACTTTGTTGTGCTGAAAATGGAACGCTTGGCTGGACCTCACTTTCCCGACGCGTGCTTAGCTGCGTTCGGTACCTATGTACTTGGTTAGCTGCCAGCCAGCAGCAGGAAAGACGCCAGAACCAGAGACGAGCGACGACTCGATAGATTGAGGGAAGCACACACAGTGCGTCGCACCTCGCTGCCACGCCCTTTTACCTGGTGATTTCCCCCTTCCTTGAATAACCGCTGACAGATCGAATACTCCGGTGCTTAAATCGCGACCGGCATTATTGGCAAGGGCGATCGGTTGGGCAGTGGGGAACGGACTGGGTCGCGACTGGCTGTGCTCGTACACCTTCCGCGCTCGCAGTACAGGACGCTGTCACTGGTGAGCCTGGTCGGCCTCATGGGCAAGTACGTATACATCAGTTGGAGGGTTGAAGGCCTGAAACTGAAAAGCCTCGTTATAATCACTATTATGCTTGGTCGGATTGAACTCACTTTCCTGGTCTCGCACTGGACCGCGTCCGTCTTATTCGATCATCATGCTTCCTTTGCCAGACCACACCCAACAGCATCGCCATCAGCGCCGGCGGTGCCCACCATCATCAGGCTAGCTCGAAACGTGCAGCCGGGGTCGCCCCTCCTCTCACTCCCCGTGGCAATCGCGGGATGGACTCGCACGGTGCAGCCTGCGGTATCGCCCATAGCAAGGCAAGGATGTGGTCCGGGGCCGGGAAGAGGCCAGGGAATGGGACGTGTGTGCTTGACACATACACACGGAGTACCTGCCTCTGGTACGGCCACTGCGACCGGGACATGGTCACACCTCTCTCTCATGCCTTCCGACCTTGCCCTCGTACCTAGGTACCCTCCTTCCTCCCCGGACTGGGCCAATTGCTGTCCTTCCTCGGACGCTGCCAGCTGATTGACCTGACCTTCCTTTCTCCTTCCCTTCCTCTCTTGTTCTCCAAGCACCAGCAATTGCTCTCGGTTGCGGGAAACATTCTGTGCTTCAACTTTGATCTGACCCGAACTCCCTCCTCAAAGGCTCATATTTACGACACGACGCACGATCACGACGCCCTTCTCTCTCCAGGCGCCCATCTCGTAAAGAGCATGCTCTCGTCGGCTCCCACTATCTCCGCTCTCTTATCCTGAAGGGCCCCCCGCCTCCCCCAATCCCTCACGACCCGCTCAAGCAGCCCACCACGCACGATTGATTGAGCGAGCGAGCGACTGTACAGGCTCGGCTGACTGGACTGACTGACGACCGCCACCCACCCGATTCCCACCTACCGCCTCCCGCCTCCCGTCTCCCGTCTCCCTGCCTGCTGCCCCTCCAAAACGACGCACACAGCACAGCTTCAGCGGCGACCCGACCTTTCGAAAATAATGACCATGAACGAAGCCGCAATCAAGGTCGAAACTGCTGCCAACATGGCCGCTGTCGCTGCTTCCAACACTACCAACAATGCCGCAGCTGTGGCCGACGAAAATGGTATGAGCCGAGAGCCTGAGTTCCAATCCCCCCCCGCCACCTTTGCTTGTGCCCCTCCTGTTCCCGTTGCTTCTTCTCTATCGCAGAGCCCCCTCCTCCCCGCCCATGATGCTGCCCCGAGTTCGCCATGACAGCGCCCGCTGACCGCACTCTCGCAACAGCCTCGTCAATCACTGTGAATACCAAGGCGCCGGCCAACTTTCCCCCTCCCAAGACCGACAAACCTCGCCCTCATGTCTGCGCGACTTGTCAACGCTCCTTTGCCCGATTGGAGCACCTGAAACGTCACGAGAGGTCCCACACAAAGGAGAAGCCCTTCGAATGTCCCGAGTGCACAAGATGCTTTGCCCGTCGCGACCTGTTGCTGCGCCACCAGCAGAAGTTGCATCAGACCACGACGCCCTCGTCCCGACCCCGTGCTCGGCGTGAAAGCGCCAGCGGTGCCGCCGCCCCCGGACAGAGCAGAGCTCGCAAGAACAGCGTCGCCGGACCTCACGCAGCCGCCGCCGCCAATGCCCAGGCCGCCATGCGCCCGCGGGCCAACACCATCAGTCATGTTGACGGCAGCGCCATGCAGATGATGGCAGCTGCCAACGCTCAGGTTGCCCGCGGAATCCCCCCCACCCACGGCCACAGCCGTCACCCCAGCCTGGCCAACCTGCCCATGCATGGCCTCGATCACGGCTACGGCATGCCCAATGGCATGTCAACCGGTATGGCAGCCGCCATGGGCCAGCGAGGCGTTCAGCACGGCTTGCCAAAGCTCGAGACTCATGCCATGAATAATATGAACAACATGGACTTTAGTTCTGGCTTGAGAACGGCACCTCCCATGGCCTTCAATACAGACTTTGACTTTGAAGGCCTACTGTTCGGGCCTGGTTCTACCATCAACCCTAATGCTCTTCATTACAACGACTCGCCCCAGTCAATGGCTCTGGATCCCATGTCCCCCTTCATCCCTCAGATGCATGACGGCATGCACGACATGAATACCACGCAGCACATTGACGATAGCTTTGACTGGCTGACCGGTTTTGAACATCAAATGTCCTTCCAGGGTGCCGACAATGCTGTCGACGGGTCAAGTCCGTCTGCCAACAGCACCAACAGTCACAGCGGTATAAGCGACGTCATGCTTGATGGTTCTAACCACCAGGTCTCGGCGGCAACGACATCCATGTGGCAGCCCGCCGTCATGGGCCCGCCGCAGGTCCCCAATCCCTTCTCTATGGATTTGACCAATTCGGTGTTTCCGGACCTGCTGAACGGCGCTCCCATGTCGCCGCAGCCACCCCAACAAAACCCCAACCACGTCTCCTTGTCCACGCCGCCGCCCTCCATGAGCTCCCTCAGCCCCTCTCTGGTACAGGGCCTGAACACACAGAATCTCAACCAGGCACTAAGTTACAACACAGGGCCCGAAACGCCTTCATCCCTCAACGGCGGCAACCATGGCGTTTCCGCGGTATCAACCATTACCGAAGCCACGCGCGGCGCAATCGTGAACGCTCTGTCCCAGTGCTCTCCTTTCGGTGGTCGCAAGTACTCCTTTCCTACTCCCGGATCGCCCATGTCCCCTGGCGTCCAGAACGTCTCCAACCTTCCAGACCACGTGAAGAGTCTGCCCAGCACGCAGGATCTGCAGCGATATGTTGGTTCATACCTGCAGTCATTCCATCCTCATCTACCCTTTCTCCACATCCCCACACTATCATTTGAGATGTCGTCCTCGTCCACAACAGGCCGTT
This sequence comes from Verticillium longisporum, assembly GCA_019188255.1. Lineage (NCBI taxonomy): Eukaryota > Fungi > Ascomycota > Sordariomycetes > Glomerellales > Plectosphaerellaceae > Verticillium > Verticillium longisporum. The sequence goes on from JAETXT010000012.1 coordinate 1,041,785, forward strand.
CTAACAGCGTTGGTGGCAGCGGCTGTCTGATTCTCTCCATGGCCGCCATTGGAGCTCTCTACGAGATGGAGCACACCCAGTCGCGAGACCTTTTCGAAATGGCGAAGAAGATGATTCAGCTCTATCTGGAGGAGCGTCGCAAGGCCGACGTACGCAAGGCTGACTTCCGACGCACCCCCGGCTCTGATGCCAACTCGCAAATCCCTGAAAGTGCCGTGCACACGCCCGTCTGGCTGGTCCAGGCCATGCTGCTCAACGTTGTCTACGGCCACAACTGCGGTGATAAAACGGCCAGCGACATCGCCTCCACCCACTGTGCGGCTCTCGTGAGCCTTGCTCAGGCTGCTGACCTTCTCCGACCCATCCGGGTTGAGCCGACTGAGATTGAGGTCCAAATGAGTGAAGACTGGAACGGCATGAAGTCGGATATGGAGGAACAGGTTGAATGGCTGCAATGGAAGACGATGGAGGAGCGCAAACGGACACTCTACGTCATTTTCATCCTTTCCAGCTTGCTGGTGACAGCGTACAACCACACTCCCGCGCTGACCAATTCGGAGATCTTGCTCGACCTACCCTGCGATGAAGAATTCTTTGCCGCCGAGAGCAGCACCGCCTTTGCGGCCAAGGGAGGCGTGCGCAGTGCCAACCATAACCGCACAACTTTTCACGAGTCGCTCGGCGAGCTTCTGCGCACCAACGAAAAGCAGCAGAAGGCCTTCAACCAGCTGTCGGGTCCTAATGGGAGCGAATCTCATCTCAGGCCCTCAACTTTCGGTTGCTTGATCCTCATTAATGCCCTCCACAACTACATTTGGGAAACGCGGCAACGTCACCACAACAAGGTCTGGACCAACGAGGAGACCGAGAAGATGCACCGCCACATCGAGCCCGCGCTCAAGGCGTGGCAGGCTGCTTGGGCTAGTAACCCGAACCACAGCCTTGAGCGACCAAACCCGTTTGGTCTGGGACCCCTCTCCGCCGATGCAATCCCACTGCTTGACCTCGCATACGTGCGCCTCTTTGTCAATCTCTCTCGGTCTAAAGAGAAGTTTTGGCAGCGAGACTGGGACGCCATGGCCGAGGAACTCTCGCGGGGCAGCGAGATCATCCAACATGCTGAGCACTCTCCTGCCTCCAACACAGAGTCCAACGGCACTGATCCATCGGACAACTCAACCGCAAGCTCCGCGTTTGTTGAATCACCTGCCACGCAGCAGTCTGCCTCGCCCGAGTTCGCGGCTGCCAAGTTTCCCGGTCAAGCGCAGGCTCCTCAGGCATCCAGTCGTACTACCTCGCGCCGGGAAAAGCATCTTCGGAAGGCGGCTTTTTACGCAGCCGACTCGCTCGCCATGGCTGACAAACTCGGCGTGACCTTTGCCGATTTCACCAGCAAGGAGCTGCCCCTCCAGTCGGCCATGTGTGCGTTTGATTGTGCTCAAGTCCTCGCCGAATGGATTGCCACGCTCCAGGATCGTGTGGGCCGTTACCTCGGCATCCTCGGCCAGGACGATGTTGACCTTTCGCAGGTGCCGGCCATCATGCTGCTGGAAGAGGAGGATGTCAAGCTCATCGGCAAGGTGCAGGAGGTACTTGCGTCCGCTGAGATGAAGATGAACATGGAACTCGTCAATGGCAATGTTCCTGCGGTACAGATGGACGATCATACGGGCTACGCTGCAAAGGTCTTGCGCGTCGCGGCTTACATGCTGGACAAAGCCGCCGTGTGGCCAGGTGAGTTGGCCGACGATGTCTACATCTTGTTTTCTTGCTAACCACTTCATAGTCACCCATTTGATGGCCCGATGCCTGGAGACGCACGCAACGCATATGCGCGCCCGCGCGGAAAAGTCGGTCATGGCTTGCGAGTAATGGAGCGAAAAGCAAATAGGGAAAAAGAGTCATGAAAGACGAAACGAGGAAAAGACAAAAGCGTGACGAAAAATCTGACGACCTGGGAAAAACATCATACCCCGAGGCTACGAAACATCTACCTACGATTCTATGACCGGTGCCCTGCGTGTGGCCACGCTACCGAGTTACAGCCATATTTGGTACGGCTCCGCATCGTCGAGCGTTCTGCCCTTTGCGGTGGGCCCCTCTTGTGTTTTATTCATTAGGCGTTGTGGCATATTCGCTGGCGGCAATCTCGTGCGAATTGATTTGGGTGGCGACGTGCGAAAGGAAGTCGACAAAGAGGAGGGGATTTACAACGATGAAGGACAGGAGGAGATGCCTACGTTCAACAAGGCTTTGTTTATGCGGACCACTTTGGGCCCATGAAGTGAGGAAAGAAGGATTGGCCCGGAAGCACGGAGCCAGGAGCAGGTGGTGCACCCGTTTGAGGGTATTACGAACGATAGTTCCGAACGTACTGCCGACAGGAAGCGGCTATGAAATATAGTAAAAATGGGATTCGTCTTATACACGGCGATCGGACTTGACTCTCGCTCTCTCTGCATACTCGCCCGTGATCCGAAAGGCAGGAAAGCTCGAAGAGTGTTTGTTTGAGCAACGGAGAATAAGGGAGGGCATCAGCCGACAAATTACAAAGAACATAATCACGAAGTACGCAAGTAACAGTCGCTCTGGGTATACCAGGCCCTCTGTCGCGTCATCGCGTATCGGCCACAGCTCAATGGCAAGCCGCCATGCAGTGAAGTATTATGGCTTCCGAATCAAATCATTGCAAGCATCCCCCTGACTGGGTTCACAGGCCATCATCTCGGTGAAGTCTGTTTCTGAACCTGATAATCATAAACGTATAATCGCCAACCTTCGCGTCATATCTGGTACCCATCAGAGCAACAGCCCATCTTCATCACTACGATGTCATCGAACAATAATGCTTTCGAGCGCAACGACGCTCTTGTGTTGGAATCCAGGCCACCCAGACGAAGCTACACAGAAGTGGCAATGGCCTTTCTCTCGTGCACACCTCCGAGGCAATCCGATTTTCAACGTAGAGATCGTTCTGCGATACCTGCTGTCCATCAAATTCCCCCCATCTCTCTCAAACGATACAAGGTCGCCTTCCCGTGGCGTTACGTGCCGCCTCACTGCCCAGAACTGAGTCCAGAAGAATGGAAATAAATTCTCGACGCGCCGATAGTGCGCGATCCTCGTGGTGCCCCCCGCCCCCGTAATACAAGAGGCTCGCGGTACGACATCTTCTGGTATTTGTCCGGACCTTGCAAGACGTGGGGTGTACCGATCGCGTCAGGCGGGTTTCCTCGGAATATACAGATAGGCGCTGACGGTATGTTCAGCGATGGGGGAACCCACGTCAGTCTCGGTCCCGGCTCGGTGGGAGAAGGGGAGATTCTCGCGTTGTTCGAGGCGGAGAAGCTGACAGGCAAGCTCTCGCGTTCGTACGTGATGAAGGACGGGCCGTGGTGGATCCATCTCACAGCAGGACACGAGACGCGCGTGTGCCTCCGCAACTGGGACAGGCATTGCAAGCTCGTCGTCCACGAGGGTTGGGCGCCGGTTGGGGTATAGTATAGTGTTGTACACGTGGCAAGTCATTAATCTCCGCGTGAGGGCCAAAGCCCGGATCACGACTGCGTCATGACGGATGGGGAGCCTCTTGATATCGGTCTTGGTCCTGACGGGCTTGTTCCATATGTTCTGAGCACGTGGGGCTCTGGGCAGCTGGCTGATCATGTTCGACAGTCTGATCTTGTCGGAAGGTAATGGTTCTGCAATGCTATTTCCTTGAGTATGTTTGCACGTTGGCAGACTAGGTAGGTCACTTTGCGCGTAGAGCGTGGAGAGGAGTATGGGGGATGAGTGGATGTCCTTGCCATTCTAAGAGGCTATGATTGCCAGCATTCTGCGGCTGAGAGCAACAACTGCGAGCGACTCTTGTTTTCGGCTGTTGGAAAAACGTTTTTGGCGTGACGAAGTTTGCGAGGAGAAAGCGATAATGGCAGATATACACAGAGCAGAAAGATTGTTGACAGCTGATCCGTTGCCGCTCGGGGGTGGCGGCGACAGTAGCTGTGAGTGGCTCTCGCAGCCGGGAAAAACTCCTCGGAGCCTTGGAATAAGGTACAACTAGTTGCGGCTTGGATCATCTTGAACAACACAGTTATATATTAGACTCCTTCAAGCATGCGTCAACCTCCCTGACCTTTGCTACAATAAGCCGCAAGGCTTCTTACGCAGTTCCTGTATTTGACACCGTGGGTGATGCACGAATCACCAGACGGGCGGTTGTCGGGACATCCGAAACCCATTCGTGATGATTGACGTGGGACTCCAGCAAAGCTTGCATGACTGAGAAGACATCATACTTGGACTTCGTCAGAGCGAGTGGTAAATGGCTATTGACAAATACTGCGGCGTGGCAAACAGCTTGGTTGGGCATAGAACTCCTTCAATAGGTAGTTTCAACATTTACATCCGCAATCAAAACTCAGCAAGCAATTCGTCAGAATGATGATTTGCGGCCGTCTACAATTAGAGCTTCATAGACTTTGAATCTGTCACAAGAGATGAAGAGGACTAATGCTGCTTATCCCCCTTCGAGGAAGAGAAGCTACGCAGAACAAGACGCCTGTTGCTGTGAACAATATGAATGTTCTCGGACGAGAGCACCTCCCCGTTCCCAGCCATGAACCGAAAACACCTGCGAATACGTCAGCAACAATAGCTGTACAATACCGTTCAAGGTTGTTATTGTCGGCGGCCTTGGTGCCAGGTTGCCGGCACGTAACTATGGGGGTCGCCGGGCCGCACGCATAGGGCTTGTTGACATTATGTGGTCGTTGGCCTGAGGCCGTCTTCCACACACGGTCTACGCGCAAGGTGGGCCATGGCCATAAGCAAAGTTTCGTTGTGGCCAGGCTCTCGCTGTTCCTTCGCTTTACAACCACACACCCAAGAACTCCTCCCCCATCCACAACCAACCCTAATCATCAAACCCTTTCTGGCTTTGCCTTATTGCATCAACCAGATCATTAATATTGCTTGCTGCATATACACAAGCATTAATTACTTAATCATTAAGCTTTTCACCGTTGCCTCTTGCAGAAGACTTCCAAAGCCTGTATAACTTGCTTCAACAATGTCTCACCACGGCCAATATTCCGATCCTCCTGTCGTGCCTGGGCTCAGCGTCTACGAAGAAGACGACGTCTTCCAAGAAACAGAGTCCCTTGCTGGTGCTAATGATGTGCGGGCTGTCTAGAACACAGACCCAACACCATCACAGGGCAACCCGGTCAGAGAGACTCAATCCGGGGCTTTCAAGGCTGAGATACAGACCGACGTTCTTCGAACGTTCGAATCGGAGGCTCGAGCAGTCTTGAAGAAGAACAACGAGGAATCACGACGGATGAGTCTCATGCTTGGTAAGCTGCTTATCCAAAATCTATCGTGACTGCTACTGACCCGACGTTCAAAGAGTCCATCGAACTCTTCCAGAAAGAAAACGATTACTACCCGACCTCCGAAGAGATTCTGGTAGACCTTGAAGAGAAGCTCAAGAATCGCTCTGATGCTTGGAAGCTGGCGGTGTTGTTTGCCAAACACTGCTATGTATTCGGGCTTGGACATCCGCATACTGGCCTCATGCTGTCTCAACTTCGTGCCATCCAAGTCACCGGTCCCAACTCTTTCTCCGAAGAGATGATTGACCCCCTCTTGACCAGTGATAACTTACAGGGCAGCTATGGGGATGTCTACGACGCGGCCTCGGTTCCGGACGTGGCTCAGGTGCAAGTGCTTGCTCCACCTAATCAAACCCCAGCACAGTTCATTGAGACTCGTGCTCAGCTTCCAATGCTCGGGCAATGCCAAGGTTACGTTGGAAGTCTAGAACACTTCGAGGGGCTCAAGGACGCATATTACGCGTTCTCCAATGGCGCCTCAGGCCTTGCCCACGAGGACCTTGAGATCAGGCAGGATGCTCCTGCCCAACGAAGGTGTGTTCAGCAATTGTTCGAAGCTATCATGGACATGAGCAGCTCCATCGAAGCCGCTGATGATGTCAACACCGACCCTGGTCAAGATGGGGAACCCGTAGCTGCCTCTGGCAATGCTGTTGCTGCTGCTCTAAGGCCTCGAAACAAACGTCGCATCGGCGATATTCTCGGTTCTCACGGCCTCACCAACACGGAGAAGATCGAGGGCTTGATCGGCCGCATGCTGTCCGATCTGGACATTGAGTTTCTCTGCTGGGAGGTTCTGGTATGTCACTACTCAACTTGCCCAACATCAATCGTGGTGCAAGCTTAAACTGACTCTTATTCACAGGAGGCTGCAATTCGTGCCCAAGAGGGCCTACACAACGTGGCCCGGTGGCAGACGGACCTCATGAAGGACAGGTTCGCCTCCTTCGAGGCAAGGTGGAACTCCATCTGCGAGGCTCTGAGGGTGAGGTCGGCTAATCGTCAGTTCCGCTACAACATGCTAACTTGCAATCACGCAGGCTCATAAGCTCATTCTGCAGTCTCTGGGTCAGATCTCGTGGGTCGAGAGAGTCGCTGCCGCACCTCACAAAGAGCAGGTGGTAAGTCTTCCTCCACTTCCCAGCATGTCTCAATCATACAAACTGACGAAACTAGCGTAAAACCGCCAACAAGAAGTGCAACATGGTCAAGACGCTCCAGAACAAGGCCGGCGCCGACGCCATTAAGACCAACACACGGAACGGCCAATGGAGCATCGACGAGCGTCTTGGTATCACAGATGCCACTGGAGCCACACTCTTCCAGAGCACCGTTCGTGGCAGCCGCGGTCTCAAGAACATCCGACCTTCCCAAAGTCAGGCACCTCGACCAAAGCGCCGCAGGGGCGAGTAGTTGACGCGAGTCGACTACGTCGTAATATACGCACTTCGCTTGAGGTTTGTTTATCGTACATAAGCTCGGTGGATAATAAGGTTCCCTCCCAAGATGGATCGAGGGCTCGGAGGTTTTTGGAGTTTGGAGTTTGGATTTCGCGTCATGGCACAAGAACGTGCCTTTCGGGGAATATTCTTATAAATATCATGAAGCCTGCAAAAACAAGGGCTTCAGGTGCGTCAGCGGTGTCGCTGGTAGATCGAGCCTGCCTGGGCGATAGAGCAGAGCAGACAGAGCCGAAAGACAACAGCAGATATACCATAGAAGTTCTCAGGGCAAACACGGAAAAAAAGATTTGATTGCGTTATAACGAATCTCGAGCTACGTGTGATGTTTAGATCGTAATTGCAACGGCGTGTGCCCTGCTGCCAAGCACAATCAAAATCTTCTGGCCACCACAAACTGTTGGGTCCTGTTGTCTTCAAGCCAACTTATCACGAACAGCTGACTATACGACTTCATCATCGAAAAGGAGGCTAACGTTCTCGTGGCGTCATCACTGATATGTGCCCACTGGAGCCGACAATCATGACAGGTTGCGTGAATCTCGAGACTAGAAGAGAGAACCAAAAGAGGTTGTGACAGATACGATCCAAAGTTCCTCCTCCGGGTAGCGGCATGGTGCATTGCTTTCCTGCGGGCAGCCGTTCAGACTCGCGAGGTTCGGCATTGGCCTTGGCTGGATAGTACTTTGGTATTGAATGGTCCAAGTTCAGAGTGACCTGCCTCATCAGGATGATCTAGCACTTTTTGATTATCTTGCCAACGGCAGGCGACCCAGAGTAGCATCCAGATTTTTGTAGCATTTTTCGGAGTGCCAGCTCCTGTTGTAACATGGTTGCATTGAGAGAAAAAGCTGTTGCCTAAAACGAGGATGAAGATCGGGTGTTCTGATCCTGATCATAGACCAGTAGGAATGACAAAGAGTGTCCAGTATGATCGCTGCAGGAGGGACTTTTCGCATCACCACGCGGCAAAAAACCACTCCGAAGCACGAAACGGACTACGTCACAACAAAAGAGCGTCACTCGATAGTATCTTGTTGGGAGGAGTGCCTTAGTCCCAAGCCCAGTAGCCGAATTGACCACCGTTGCGAAGGCTGGCATGGATCACCGGAATCATCATCCTACACGTTGTAGAAAAGGCGTCATCGTTGAATGAGCCCGTAGTTTGAGATCTAGGCCACCGATATCAGAGATATAAGATGGTGGCTTGACGACTCACTACGGTCAGCTCCAGAGAGCGTCCGCCATCCCTCGAACAACAACAGCAACAACAACAAGTCCACCCCTCAACAGTGTCTTGTCCATCGAAATGCAGATCTTCAGCGTCACCCTCCTCGCCGCTCTGGCTACCACAGTCGCCGCCGACTGGCACCTCTATTTCATTGACTGTGGATCAGCCAGGGTGGAGGCAATGGCGAGGACAACCCTGAGATCCCACCCTTCGAAGTCGCTGCTCAGATCGAGACCGCGTATGAGAAAGGCGTGAGTCAACCCCCGTGAACTGTCAAGACGGCATATTGATTCGGGAACAGTGCGATGTGACTGGAACAGTCGGTCGTAACTCCTTCTCGACCGGCAACCCGTGCAACTGTGACGAGATTTTGGATGTAAGTATCCCCTTGTTGGCATCTCTCGTGACAGCTCGTAGCTGATTCTTCGGGAAGTACACGTGGGACGAGGCGTCGGGGGAGCTTCACGTCAACAACGCAGGCGGTCGCGTGGCCCATTGTAATCAAGTCGAATCTTCGGTGTCCAGCTGCAGCTTTGGCGCTCTGGGTGGTATCAACTGCGCTGTTTCGCGTGACTGGAACTGCTACAGTTCGTACTGCTGAAGGCTTTCTGTTAGGCTTGAGCATTTATGCCCTGGTGGAAGACTGGATGTGGGAACCGCACAAATCCCATTGTTGTTGCCATATACAAGTTCTGTAGACCATTTCTTGAATACGATACATATCAATACACGTGTTATGCTCGGATCATACATTTACCGCAATGTTGAATATATGTGCAAAAGTATTTTTTGGGGACATTATGTTTGGCATGCATACATTTCCGAAGCATCATCAACAGCACCCCGTCAAAAAACAAAAGAAATGCTCCGAGGCGGATTCGAACTGCCGTCAATGCAGTATTGTAGTAAGAACCACAATGCATCATCCTAACCAACTAGACGATCGAAGCTATTGATGGTGGGCGGCATAAACTGGTGGGCTCATGGTGCTCACGGTTGTGGAGTGGAGCGACAAATTCCTGCCCTACAGTGGAGGCGACCGATACCGCATATGGCGACCCAGTCGATCGACGATTGTTTGTCAAGATGGATGCCAATAGGGGTGAGCAAGTCATGTCGACGTGGCATCGCTTAACCTGCGAACAAGATCGAGATTTGGGGCCTGACAGATTGGAGATGGAGAATCCCGTCCATCCTCGAGAATCTTGCTAAAAAGAAATCAAACATTACTACTGGAATTTCCAATCAATGCTTTCAAAATGGAAGACCTTTAGGACGAGTGCCGACTCCCGCCTGTCTCATCCGTTCTTGATCCTCGCTTCCAGCTCCTGAGACAACGAATACGCTACACATGCCACAGGCGGAAGAGAAACCTCGGCGCCAACCACGACACGCCATACCTCGACCGCGGTGCCGGAGCCACGGGCCGCTCTGTCTCCGAGTCGAATATCTTCCAGCTGCGGAGCATCCACACGCTCAAGGCGCCGGCGACGAACATGAAGGCGACAAAGACCTGCGCCGAAGTGAAGTCCTTGCCGTCGGACCCAACCGACATTTCAATGGCGGCGACCTCGGCAAAGGTCGTGGGCAGCACCATGGACAGGCAGACGACGCCAAAGGTGCCGGCCATCTTCTTCATGCCGACAACCTCGACAAGCACGGGCGTGATGGTGCCCCAGAAGGTGCCGCACGTGGCGCCGGCGAGAACGGCGAACACGCCCAGTAGCGCGAAGCCCTGCGCGGGGATCCACAGCGCGAAGCAGAAGACGGCGCACAGGGCCGTCATGAACATGGCCATGTCGATCCTGCCGACGGTGTCGCTGAAGTAACCGACGAGGGGGCGGCCGAGGCCGAGGCCGAGGTTGAGCAGGGCGTTGGCGACGGAGCCCTGGGTGGGCGTCATGCCTACCGACGCGGCGTAGCTGAGCAGCGAGTAGAGGAGAACTATGTAGCCGAGCTCGGTGGCGATGCCCCAGACCATGACGAGGAGAACCTCGACCCGGCCAAAGTCGCGGGGGTTGAAGCGCAGCTCGTCGCGGCGCGCGACGCGCGACGCGGTGCGCCTTGCCGCCCGTCTCGCGGAGGAAGAGGCTCGCAACGACGTTGGCAATGAGGGCGCAGACGGCGAGGATACGGTACGTCCAGCGCACGCCGAAGCGGTCTATGGCCGTGTTGGTGACGAGACTGTAGATGAGGCCGCCAATACCTGCACCCGAGGTTGAGAGGCCCACTGCGAGGCTGCGTTTTGTCGAAAACCAAGGAGGTAGGACCGACGAGGCAGTGATATAGAGGAAGCCCATGCCCCAGCCAAAACACATGCCTTGGGCGAGAAACGAGCTGCCACACCTTTGTTACGAAGGAGGAGCTCAGGAGGGAGACGAAGATGATGAAGGAGCCGATGAGCATGGTGGCGCGCATGCCGAGGTGCTTGTGGCACTGGGTCGCGACGGGCGAGCAGAGGAGGGCCTGAGAGATGGACAGACCGCCAATGATGGCGTATTCGAAGTGGGAGGCTTTCAAGTCGGTCGACTCGTTGGAGTAATGTGCCATGATGACAGCCCAGGACTGATGACTTGGTTAGCTTCGAGTCGATGTTCAAGATGGGAGACTGGGGGTCCGGACGTACACTGTTGATGCCCCACGTATGCGAGTTGACGAGGAAGACGCAGAGTGTGCAAACCCAGGCGTAGCCGCCATTGGGAGGTGCAGGCTCGATAGAGGTGACATTGGTCAGATGCTCAACCGCCTCGTCGTCGGTCTGCATCTCGAATGCCTCGCCTCGCTGCAAATCAACTGTTGTTCCGTTGTTTGTTGTCATTGTTCTTGTGATAGCTGGCCGGTCGACCTGAGACAGGCGTGTTGATGATACACTGCTTGTCCGCTCAATGACCATCAAGCCAAGTAATGGCACAAACGTCGTATTTTCTGATTCTTTATACACATGTTGTCGATGCGGGGCTCCGTAGTCGGCTGGGGTGTTTAGTCATATTCCCCGAACCAAGGCAGATCCAAGTACGAGAAGAGGCTGATGGTGGGGGAGCTCGTCGTGCCTTTTGGCCTTGGCGTCTTGGATTGGATGAAGCGGGGTTATGAGAGGGTCATCCTGCAGGCAGTATGCATCAGCTTGATGCAACCCTTTAACTTTACATCCTCTGGTAATTTCTCATCCCCTCCTTTTACTCCACGCTATCACCAGTAAGTTTTGTACACGCCGCCAGCTCCTGATCCACGACCGCACAATGAGTACAAGAGGACATCAGAAGCGCATGCTACCGAGGACTGGATATCCTCGGCGGCGAGCATTGTCAGCATGCTTAATATGTCGCGAAAGGAAACGGAAGTGGTACGCCCACAAGACCTGCCAGATCTTGCTCAGAGGCTGATGGTTTCCTGTCTGAAGCGATAATCTGAGGCCGACGTGTTCGTCCTGTCAACAGATTGGGGCTCCGTGCGAATACACCAAACAAGACTCATCATCATTTGACGCGGCATCGCTTAGAATACTAGACCAGCTCTCTCTCATAAAGGGACTGGTAAGAGATATACACCCCGCATCCTCCCTGACCCGCGAGTCTCGGGCGTCTGGCTCAAACGGTGATGCGCATTTCATAGCAACACACGTACTCGGGCAAGCTTCAACACGGGGCGCAGTACACACATCTTTAGCCTTGAATACTGATGCAACCCACAAATCAGTATCAGATCAGATCCTTCAGTGGCCAGTGTTCGAACAGCTTTTGTCTTCTCTACAGCGGTTTCCATACATCGACTTTCATGGCACAGAGGCTTACAGCTATCTTGACGACCTCCTGACCCAGTCTGAAGATTTGAGTTCACGTTCACCATCAGGACCGCCCTGGAAATCTTCTGCGCTGATCAACATCTTCACAGAGAAGGTTGACGTCGAGAAACTCGTTGAACAGTTCCATCAACGAGTCAACATCAAGAACCCGATTCTGAGTCGGCAGCTGGCTAGCCAATACTGTCAAAAATTCCACGAGAATGGACTTCTCTTCAACCTTGAAACCTGTCTCGTATTGCTCATGTGTGCTCTTGGTGCCATTTCCATGGATTATCGATCTGTCATCATGAGCCAAAGCCCCGGAAATATCCCAAGCTTAGCGCCAGATCTAGCGAGTCTTAGACTTGGTCACAGCTATTTGACAGCTGCGGAGAAGAGGCTAGGAGCAGCCATATCAACAGTCAACACCCTTTCCATCCAGTGCTTGTGTCTTGCTGGGTGAGCTCCACGGGCCGACATACGAGAGTAGAGTGACTGACAATCATCGCCGCAGGATATTCCACATGTACTCCATTCAGCCAATGCATGCGTTGCGTATGTTCCACGCCGCGGGAATCTCTCTTCAGAACCTTGCTTCCACGAGGTATGTGCGTGGTCCGCCCTTCAGGATTCTTAGATTAGCGCTAATCTTGGCCCTCTTTCACAGGGCTCGACCAGCCGGAGCGCCGTCTCAGATGTATTCGAGCTTATTTTGGACGTGCTATAAATCCGAGAGGTCCGTCCAAAACCAAGATTATGTTGCACTAGAGCCTGACCTCTACAGAGAAATCCTAGCCGAGATACCGATCAACGCGCCCGCCCTGCGAGAACCTGGAATGCCAAATGTATACCCTCAGCCCCCACAAGCAGCCAGTATTGCTTCAAACGAATGGGCTGCCGACGAGGAAGACAGCTGGTACTTTCTTCTCTCTGAAATCGCCCTTCGCCGTATCACAGATCAAGTCACCGAGATTGTCTCCAAGTACATTCATGCCGAGATCGACTTGCCAGGATCACAAAGCGTTCAACAGCTCATTCCCATAGTAGCCGAATTTGAGCAACAAGCCGAAACTTTCCGAGAGAACCTCCCACCAGCTGTCAAGTTTCCCGATGTACCTGAAGCGGCCAGCACTGAATGGAAACAGTACAGCCGCGGTCGCTATTACCGCTTACTTGAACTAATGCACCGACCCTTCCTCTTCAACGCCATCCACGATCCTGGATGCAGCCCCGTGGTTCGGTCACTAGCGGAGAAAGGACTTCAGAATGCACTGCGGTACATTCAGCACAGTCACATATGCCATCGCCACCACGGTACGTGGCTCCAGCTTCGGAATGAATTGAAGGAAGCAAGCCTCCTGCTTGCAGCGTCAAAGACGACGTGGCTGGCTATGCCTCGCGGATGGGAGGCTGGGATCGCCAAAGCCCAAGCGACGTTCGACCACTGGTCTTCGGAGTTTCCGTCTTGCAGAACGTATTCCAATGTATTCCGGAAGCTAGCCGAATCATCCATGACACGTCACGGCGTAGATAATCCGATGACTTATGGCTGAACGTAAATAGTAAAAAGAGCGCTGGGCAATCAATATGAGATGAGAAGAGGCAGTTCAGCAGCCAAGAATGAACGAGCTCATGCAATCTGTGTCCTATCACGAGCTGCCCATCTGGAGGAGCACAATTCGGGACAAGCTGCCGAAGTTTGGTTGGCCACAAGCATATGATAATGCCTGCCCATGGCAATTGTGGACTATGGGAGTTAAGGATGGCTTGTGAAGGGAGCTGTGCATCAAAGGGATGCATGCCCTTGAACATAATGGTGCGGGCTTTAGCCGCCACTCCCCACCGTCATATTCGTTCCCCGGTTGTTGCCGCCACTCCCCGCGACGCTAAACCGCCCAAAAGTCACTATGAATGCAGCGTTCCTAATTCGGTTGCTTCCTCCAAGGAGAGGCGACTACACAAGTAGATTCTACTCTGGGTTGGAGTGTCGATGAGAGAATGGGTTGAGAACCGAACTGACGATCTTCATGGAGTTTGTGTGGTTCCACTGGATCCTCGGCAGATAATACTGATGCAGCTTGGATTATTCTGGATCAAGGTTTTTGTTATAAAATGATGGTTACTTCTTCGGTTGATAACCTGAAAAAGTTTGAAGATTCCACTCTATTGTGCTTGTCCAGCAGTACCCCTCTACCTAGGTCCCCTTGCCATCTCACTGCATCAGTCTGTCCAGAAAAAATTAGAGACCATGTTGGCAGACAGCAAGAAGGCCCATGTCTCGCCAACCGAAAGTCGCCTTGGAACGAAATCTTCTCGCTTGCTGATCACGCACGTCAACAAGCTTGAACTGGACGACGAACTGATCAGTCTCGAGGAGTATGTCCTGACGGATCTCGCTCACACCGTGATGCTCACGCGTGCTGGCATCTTTGATGCTCAACATGGTGCTAGCATCATCCAGGCCCTCCTCAAACTTCACGGCAGTGATACCTCTGCTATACTTGCGCCTGACCCTGAGGTCGGCACTCTCGGTTTGCAAATCGAAAAGTACCTCGAGAAAGTGCTTGGCCCCCGCGGCCGCGATATTCAGCGCGGTCGCAGCCGCATCGATCAGAAGGCTACGAATTGGCGCCTCATAAACAGAGCGAGCCTGACAGATGTCATCCGAGAACTCGTCGATCTTGCGACTGAAATCCTAGCAACGGCGGATCGATACACTGGCGTGCTCATGCCCGGATATACCCACATGCAGCACTCTCAGCCAACAACAATCGACCATTACCTCAACGCTCACTACTAGGCGGTGTTACGAAGCTTGGACCGGCTCTACGATGCTTACGATCGCTTAAATGTTTGCCCCTTAGGCAGCGCAGCCTATAATAGTACTTCTTAGCCTATCAATCGTGATAGCACCTCGACCTACCTTAGTTTCGACTATCCCATCCTGAACGCCAGAGATGCCGGCTTCGCGGCCATCGACATGGGTGCCGAGCTCGCAGGTATCAGGACCTGAGGGAGGTATAAGACCGATAGGGGATCGCCTATTATTTAATCGTAGGAATTAAGAAGAGAGGACTAAGCGTAGTAAGGGAATAGTTATAAGAAAGGTTAATAGATTAAGATTTAGAAAAAGGCATCGATTATTCTATCTTCCTAGAGACCCTTAAAAGATTAATAGTTAATCCCTTTACTCGTTATATAAGACTCCTTAATATAATAATCGATCTACCCCTAAAGAGCGATAACTATTAAGATAATATATCGATTAGAGATATATAGAGTACTAGAAGATAAGCTATTATAGGATAATAGATAGAGAATATTAAAGAATTAATATAATTAAGGCTTAATATAGAATAAAGATAAAATATTAAGAATAATATATTTAATAATTTACTATTAATTATAGATAAGGAACTAGACCGATAATTAAAGGAAGAATAATATAAATTTATAAGGAAAAGGAAATATAAAGAACTAATTATACTTTAAAAGGGAGACCTAATAAGCCTATTATTAGGAATAATTAATAGATTAATATTAATATTTAAAATAATATTCTATAAAGAACTATAAAGTATACCCTTTATAAAGATATAATTATTAACTATTTAATATAAATAGATATCTTAATCGGAAATTAATATTTTCTTATTTAACTTTAATATATAATTCTAATTTAATAAGAAGAATTTCTATAGAAATATTAATAAAGTTATATATATAAATAACTAACGTAATCCACAAGCGAGTGGTTCACCCAAGCGAGTGGTTCACTTCGCCCGGGCCCACGACCTACACCTGAATTCTACAGATTCCACCTCCGCCCGCGATGGAGACTCTTTCAAAAGAAGGTCAATTATTCCTTGCTATCCAAGCTATGGACAATGACCCGAACCTAAGCGCCCGGAGTGCTGCGAGGATCTACACCGTCCCCTTAACGACGCTCCTCCGACGCCAGAAGGGCAAACCCTCCCGACGCGAAAGCCCGCCCAATTCTGCCAAATTAACAGTACTAGAAGAGAAAACTATTGTCGAATATATCCTTGACCTAGATGCGCGATCTTACCCTCCCCGGTTGGGTGAGGTCGGAGATATGGCGAATCGCCTGCTTGCCGACCGTGACGCGCCACGCGTCGGGAAGAACTGGGCCGCAAACTTCGTCAAACGGCAACCAGAGCTCCGGACGCGTTTCTTTCGCAAGTACGACTACAAGAGGGCCCAATGCGAAGATCCGGACGCGATAAACGCGTGGTTCCGCCTCGTGCATAACATGATCGCCAAGTACGGCATCCAAGAGGCTGACATGTACAACTTTGACGAGACCGGCTTCCAGATGGGCGTTATCGCCAACGGAATGGTCGTGACCAGTTCGGAAAGACGGTCCAATGTGAAGATGAGGCAGCCAGGCAACCGGGAATGGGTTACGGTGATCCAGGGCGTTGGCGCGTTGGGTTTCTCCGTCCCGCCGTTCATCGTGGTTTCGGGCAAGTACCACCTCTCGAGCTGGTACCAGGACGACGCGATTTCTCGCGACTGGAGAATCGCAACATCTCCAAACGGCTGGACGACGAATGATATTGGTCTGGAATGGATTCGGCATTTTGACAGGCATACAAAGTCCCGTACTTCGGGCGGTTATCGCCTACTGATCCTGGATGGCCACGAAAGTCACCACTCGGTCGACTTCGAACTCTACTGCAAGGAGAACAACATCATCACACTCTGTATGCCTCCTCATTCGTCACATCTACTCCAGCCTCTCGATGTTGGGTGTTTTGGCCCACTAAAGAAAGCATACGGTCGGCAAATCGAGGATAGGATGAGGGCGGGTACAACGCACATCAGCAAAGAGGACTTCTTCCCGGCGTTTTCGGCTGCATTTCAGCAAGCAATGACAGAAAAAACATCCAGGGAGGCTTTCGAGGAGCGGGGCTTGTCCCCCATAACCCGGAAACAGTCCTGTCAAAGCTGGATGTGAGGTTGAGGACGACGACGCCTCCGGGGACGTCCCACGGGGAGCGTGATTCTTGGGTCTCTAAGACGCCCACTAACCTGCTCGAGGCAGGTTCCCAGACTGACTTCATCAAAGGGCGAATCTCACGCCACCAGGGAAGCTCCCCAACGTCAATTTTAGATGCTGTTGACTATCTTGCGAAGGGGACGCGGGGTGTTATGCACCAGATCGCTCTTTTGAAGTCAGAGGTTATGATCCTTCGAGAGGAAAATGCTACACTAAGCCGACGCCGGAGGGCCAAAAAGCTACGTCTCCGGGAAGGAGGAAGCATGGCTGTAGGCGAGGGACAGGACAAGATTGCTCAGAAGGAAGTAGATATCCAGATAAAAGAGGAAACGCTGCAGAACCCGGGTCCCGCGTCGTGGTCCCAGCCGAAGAAACGATGCTGTAGCGTATGCGGGAAGACCGGCCACAACGCGAGAACTTGTCAGGTAGCTATCTCATCGTCTGCAAAAGACGAGGAGGAGTGATTTTAATTGATTTACGGCGTTTGGGTTGAGGTTTTCCTCGGAATGTTTGTCGGGTCGGGGTGAAGTGAACCACTCGCATGGGTGAACCACTCGCTTGTGGATTACGTTATTCTTTTATAAGTCTTATTTTAAGTCTATTATAAATTATCTTAGCTTCTCTCTTTATTATCTTAGTATTATTTTAGGCTTCTCTTAGTCTATAATAGGGTCTCTACTCTCTTAGCTATTCTATTTAGTTCTATTCTTATATAGGGAATTCCCTAAACTATAATCTATTATATAAGATCTAAGTTAAATTTCGTAAATAAAAGCATTATTCTATAGATCTATAATAAAGGTTTAAATAGCTCCGTTTCTAGGCTATTATAAATATCTATAAAGTCTTAGTATTTCTAATTAGGGGCTTAAAACCGTTAATCCTATTTATATAGTTTAATAATTATTTAGAGTATTTAAGTATTATCGTTATCTATATCGCCCTTTAGCTAAGCCCTTATTACTCTTTAAATAACTTTATAAAATAGATTTATATTCTATCTATATATATAATATCTATCTCCGCTATAAAGTATTAATAAGGTAACGTAATCCACAAGCGAGTGGTTCACCCATGCGAGTGGTTCACTTCACCCCGACCCGACAAACATTCCGAGGAAAACCTCAACCCAAACGCCGTAAATCAATTAAAATCACTCCTCCTCGTCTTTTGCAGACGATGAGATAGCTACCTGACAAGTTCTCGCGTTGTGGCCGGTCTTCCCGCATACGCTACAGCATCGTTTCTTCGGCTGGGACCACGACGCGGGACCCGGGTTCTGCAGCGTTTCCTCTTTTATCTGGATATCTACTTCCTTCTGAGCAATCTTGTCCTGTCCCTCGCCTACAGCCATGCTTCCTCCTTCCCGGAGACGTAGCTTTTTGGCCCTCCGGCGTCGGCTTAGTGTAGCATTTTCCTCTCGAAGGATCATAACCTCTGACTTCAAAAGAGCGATCTGGTGCATAACACCCCGCGTCCCCTTCGCAAGATAGTCAACAGCATCTAAAATTGACGTTGGGGAGCTTCCCTGGTGGCGTGAGATTCGCCCTTTGATGAAGTCAGTCTGGGAACCTGCCTCGAGCAGGTTAGTGGGCGTCTTAGAGACCCAAGAATCACGCTCCCCGTGGGACGTCCCCGGAGGCGTCGTCGTCCTCAACCTCACATCCAGCTTTGACAGGACTGTTTCCGGGTTATGGGGGACAAGCCCCGCTCCTCGAAAGCCTCCCTGGATGTTTTTTCTGTCATTGCTTGCTGAAATGCAGCCGAAAACGCCGGGAAGAAGTCCTCTTTGCTGATGTGCGTTGTACCCGCCCTCATCCTATCCTCGATTTGCCGACCGTATGCTTTCTTTAGTGGGCCAAAACACCCAACATCGAGAGGCTGGAGTAGATGTGACGAATGAGGAGGCATACAGAGTGTGATGATGTTGTTCTCCTTGCAGTAGAGTTCGAAGTCGACCGAGTGGTGACTTTCGTGGCCATCCAGGATCAGTAGGCGATAACCGCCCGAAGTACGGGACTTTGTATGCCTGTCAAAATGCCGAATCCATTCCAGACCAATATCATTCGTCGTCCAGCCGTTTGGAGATGTTGCGATTCTCCAGTCGCGAGAAATCGCGTCGTCCTGGTACCAGCTCGAGAGGTGGTACTTGCCCGAAACCACGATGAACGGCGGGACGGAGAAACCCAACGCGCCAACGCCCTGGATCACCGTAACCCATTCCCGGTTGCCTGGCTGCCTCATCTTCACATTGGACCGTCTTTCCGAACTGGTCACGACCATTCCGTTGGCGATAACGCCCATCTGGAAGCCGGTCTCGTCAAAGTTGTACATGTCAGCCTCTTGGATGCCGTACTTGGCGATCATGTTATGCACGAGGCGGAACCACGCGTTTATCGCGTCCGGATCTTCGCATTGGGCCCTCTTGTAGTCGTACTTGCGAAAGAAACGCGTCCGGAGCTCTGGTTGCCGTTTGACGAAGTTTGCGGCCCAGTTCTTCCCGACGCGTGGCGCGTCACGGTCGGCAAGCAGGCGATTCGCCATATCTCCGACCTCACCCAACCGGGGAGGGTAAGATCGCGCATCTAGGTCAAGGATATATTCGACAATAGTTTTCTCTTCTAGTACTGTTAATTTGGCAGAATTGGGCGGGCTTTCGCGTCGGGAGGGTTTGCCCTTCTGGCGTCGGAGGAGCGTCGTTAAGGGGACGGTGTAGATCCTCGCAGCACTCCGGGCGCTTAGGTTCGGGTCATTGTCCATAGCTTGGATAGCAAGGAATAATTGACCTTCTTTTGAAAGAGTCTCCATCGCGGGCGGAGGTGGAATCTGTAGAATTCAGGTGTAGGTCGTGGGCCCGGGCGAAGTGAACCACTCGCTTGGGTGAACCACTCGCTTGTGGATTACGTTAACCGATAAATAATTATAAAGAAGAGATAATCGAAAACTAAATAGCTAATTAAATTAATCTATTATATTTTATAAGCTAATAATAAAATAATAATAGATAAATAGAAGAAGGCCTAAAGCTCTAAACGATATTAAATACTATAATTATAATAAATATAGATATTATATTAATAGCTATTTAGAAATATTATATATAAAT
This sequence comes from Verticillium longisporum, assembly GCA_019188255.1. NCBI lineage: Eukaryota > Fungi > Ascomycota > Sordariomycetes > Glomerellales > Plectosphaerellaceae > Verticillium > Verticillium longisporum. The sequence continues at coordinate 1,061,782 of JAETXT010000012.1, forward strand.
TATAGAAAATAAAGCTATATATATAAATCGTATAAATAATATTTAATAGTAAACTATGAACCGTTTAAGGGAAGAATAATAGGAGACCTTTAATAGGAAGAATTATTACTCCTAAAACTAAAACGGTACGAAGTAACTATTAAATTATATATTAATAATAATTAAATTAAAAGAGAGGTAATACTAAATAGAGGAGCTAATATTAATATTATTAATAGCGACCTCTTAAAGGAAGCTAGAGAATAGCTAGGGGAAAAGTAGAATAAGCTAGATAAAGTATTCCGAAATAGGGAGATAAATATTTATAACGTACATGTACAGTGAGTGGGCCAGTACAGTGAGTGGACCACTTTCGCGTCATTCTCCAAACTTCAACATTCCACCTTACTTTTCTCTACAACCAGTCATGGAAACACCTTCTCAAGACAGTCAGCTATTCCTTGCCCGTCAAGCAATGGAAAAAGATCCAGGGTTAAGCGCCCGACGTGCTGCAGCCATCTACAATGTCAGCCGAACGACTCTCGTTCGCCGCCAGAACGGCACCCCATCCCGAAGCGAAATCACATCCAAATTAAAGAAATTAACAATGCTAGAAGAGCAAACGATTGTCGAATACATACTAGACCTAGATTCCCGATCATACCCCCTCGGTTGGATAGTGTTGGAGATATGGCGAATGTCCTGCTGGCGGCGCGCGACGCGCCACCCGTCGGACCGCGATGGGCTTCAAGATTCGTCAAACGACAACCTGCGCTCCGGACGCGTATCTTTCGAAAGTACGACTATAAGAGGGCCCAATGCGAAGATCCCGACGCGATAAACGCGTGGTTTACGCTCGTACGTAACATGGTCGCGAAGTACGGCGTGACGGACGAAGACACCTATAACTTCGATGAGACCGGTTTCCAAATGGGCGTTATCGCTAATGGAATGGTTGTTACAAACTCTGAAAGACGTTCTAACGTTAAGATGAGACAGCCGGGTAATCGGGAATGGGTTACAGTGATCCAGGGCGTTGGCGCGACCGGATTCTGTGTCCCGCCATACATCGTTGTTGCGGGTAAATTTCACCTCTCGTCATGGTACGAAGAAGACGCGTTTCCTCGCGACTGGAAGGTCGCAACCTCTCCAAACGGCTGGACTACGAATGATATTGGTCTCGATTGGATTCGGCACTTCGACCAACATACAAGGTCGCGTACTTCGGGCGCATTTCGCATTCTCATCCTAGACGGCCACGAAAGCCACCACTCCGCCAAATTCGAGCTTTACTGTAAGGAGAATAAGATCATTACACTTTGTATGCCTCCTCATTCGTCCCATCTACTCCAACCTCTCGATGTCGGCTGTTTTGGACCGCTGAAGAAAGCGTACGGTCGGCAAATTGAGATGAAGATGAAGGCAGGTACAAACCATATCTCCAAGGAGGACTTCTTCCCAGCTTTTTTACGGCATTCCAGAATTCTATGACAGAAAAAAACATCCAGGGAGGTTTTCAAGGGGCTGGACTTACCCCCATGACCCAGAAGCAGTCCTTTCAAGGCTGGATGTGAAATTAAAGACACCAACGCCGCCAGGAACGTCTTCTGGACTCCCTAAGCCATGGGTGTGTAAGACTCCTACAAACCCGATTGAAGCCACTTCACAGTCCGAATTCATTAAGAATCGAATCTCCCGACACCAGGGAAGCTCACCAACATCAATGCTTCAGGCTATCGACCAATACACGAAGGGTACACACAAGATAATGCACCAGTTCGTCCTAATGGACGCAAGGCTCAAGATACTTGAAAGCGAGAATGCTACCCTTAGCCGACGTCGGAGAGCTAAAAAGTACGTCTCAGGGAAGGAGGGAGTATGACTCTAGGTGATGGACAAGACCAGATTGCCCAGAAGGAGGTAGATGTTCAGATGAGGGAGGAAACGAGGCAGAATCCGGGTCGCGCGACTCGGGCTATACCGAAGAAACGGACCTGTGGCACCTGTGGAAATACTGGCCATAACGCGAGAACTTGTCAGATGACTATATTATCTTCTGAATAAGGTAATGGGGCGTGATTTCAATTGATTTCCTATGTTTTTGTTTAGTTCTGGGTTGGAATGTTTGTCGGGTCGAGGTGAGGTGGTCCACTCACTGTACTGGCCCACTCACTGTGCATGTACGTTATAGGTTTCTTAAAGTAGTTGTTTTGCCAATAGTGCAACATGATTCAAGATATATTTACCTCGCTGTTAGTACTTTCATGACATTTGCTGACTGCAATAGGCGATCACACGTAACCTTCACTCGGGGAATCCCCGCTCATCATGCTTTTCCGATCTGTCTGGTAGGCCAACCCGCCCTCCATGGCATATAAACCCATAGGTCACCATCTAACCCATCCCGGCAGTATGAATAATCATTAGGGCACCCATAGTGGCGTCGAACCTCTCGGATAACGGATGAACCCTCATGCCTCAACGTTCTAGGCTCTTCCTCCCCGTAGCCCATCCTTCGAGCTTTCGAACAACGAATAATAAGACGGTCTAACAGCGCTCGGACGAGGGGTGTGGATATATGTGCGTGGCGGAGTAGCTTTCGGCGTCGACTGGAGAAGACTAGGCTGGCGAGACTTTGGGGTCGTCCAGTACGCGGCAGCGTCGACGAACTGTCTAGCGACATCGATAGCGCTGAAAAAAGTTCGAGGTGAAGGCCCTCGAAGAATGCCTTCCTAGCAAGTGCCACGTTGTCACGTGCAATGAGCCATGACTTCGCTTCAGACCTGATATATCTCACGCACGCGGCATGCGAATGTTCGCGCCGGCATGACAATGTGTACGGGCTCATTGGACCGTTTCCTCCACAAGCGCCATCACGGTAAACTACAACTGTGATTCAGCTAAGTAGTTGGCCGCATTTTATAGCGTGGTCCTGGAGAGATCTGGATGGTAACGGTGTATAGTGGCCTAGTACATCATTGAAGAACAACCAACAAAACCTTTACCAACAGTCATCCGCGTGTTCATATGGAGGAAGAACCACAATCGAAGACAATATTCGTGGGAAGTCATGAGACTTCAGAGCGCCCGTCTCGTGGTAGAGTAGAGTCCGAGCCTTCAAGCAAATATTTTTCAATCGTTGCCTGAAATGCCGGCATGCTTTCCTTTAGTTCGTCTGTGTCTTGAGGATACGTTCTCAGGTGTTTAATATTTCCTGCACTGAGGGGCATTCCGTGACGGAGTCGTGCTCGGATGAGTTGTAGGCGATGTTGATTGTCTTGGGGTGCTCGCATTCTGACGGGTTGCTTGGAAGAAGCAATTGTTTGTATTCTAGCGCGGATTTGTGGTGGGAGGGGGGATTTGATGGATTGCCTACGAAGCCACGTTAGTCGAAGGAGGTCAACGGTAAGTAGCACCTACATTTGGCTTCCCGTCTATTCGTACCACTGAACTGGGATCTCATCAGTGGTACGCGGACCATTATCAACAAGGAAGTAGCAACGGCGGTTGTCGTAACCGAAAAGGGCACCGTAGGCGAACCATCGATCCTGTTGGGGGTCAAAGTCGCGGTTCCATACTTCCTGGCAGATCTTGTTTTTCAACACGTTGCACTTCTCATTGTAACTGCCGCCTTGGACCAGATGCGTTTTCGAGCGGACAAGCACACGGGTGACTGTTGGCTCGATGGCCATTGCTGGGTAATGCGAGCAAGCAGTAGACCAAAGGTTGGATTATCGAGGCACGGAATTGGACGAGGTGCATGTGACCAATAGGTGGGGTCTCTTTGGGAATGCATGACTGGGCTTACGTAGCGTAAAGGCCTTTAACGATTCGTCAAAAATTCAATTGCGGGGAGGCGAGCATATGAGCGAATCGAGATTCGATGACACGTTTGGTAATAAACACCGACTGGAGACGAAGGCCATCCACTGTATCTACGACAACAGCCTGTCAAAAGGGACTTTATTCACTCTAGCGGATAGAATAGAGAATAGTAATCCGTGAATGACTTCACTGTGGACCCACATGACTCTGCTGTCTTCTGCAGATCGTCCTGGCGGTCCTCACCTCACGACATGCGTCGCTCGCCGCTGCGGAGTCTGTCGCCTCCTGGTTGATGACCTCCACCCCCCCCCTCCCCCTCTCCCGGTCAAACCGTCTATACTTTCTTCTATGGGCTAACGGAAGTGCAATCAGCTCCCATCCTTTGCTACATGCCCCGTTTAGCCTCAGTGTCTGATGACGTTGGCGGATTGCGAGGTGGGCACAATCGTCACATCGCCCGGTCATGTCCTCAGTCTCATGGTCTGCGTCCCCGTCGTAGTTTGCACACTGATCCGAGCCTTGTTCATCCGCTCCAGGATGTGCGTCACTCCAGTCAGCACAAGCATTGTAAAACTTGAATGTCAAGTGAGAACATCCCCAGCGAAACTATACTTCTTCATACATTGTAGGTATGCGTCGTAATCTAGCCTGATAATACAATACATGCTGGTCAACATATGCCAAGGATCCTGGACTTTTGGAAGAAACGTACAATGCTGTAACGTTGGGAAAGAACTTCGAGTGATTCCTGGATCTGACGCCCATCATGAAGGTCGGAAAGGCTGGCTTTCCCACTCGACTCAAATCCATGTGCTCTCCCACGAATTACGGACAGCGGCAAAATGCTTTTCCGAGGTCCTGGACGGCGAGCCCCTTCCAACTTCGAACTAATACAGTGCCAGACTGCAATGTGGCCGATCGAGGACGCAGCCGGTCAATCCTCCAGTCTCACAAAACGCGTCTCCGACATCGAGCACAGCTACGTGAACCATGTTCGTCCTTCACACCGAAACAAAGCTAACGGAATTGCCGCCCACCCACGGCCACGAAGAGGAATCGAGCGTCAGAAGCGAGGCGTTCCAGAACAACACTTCCGGCATAACTTTACGAATGCCGCCCAAGTCGGGGCTGAACTGATGGTCAGAGATCAAGGAAAGTATCGGAAGAAAGCAATCAAACTGCAGATTAAGGCAACACTGCATAAGAATATCGTGAATATTCGAGGTCATTTGGGCATTGTCAAAACACTACTACTTGCATTGGATAACACATATACACCCATGCTCTGTACTTGACGCAGCCTCCATCTTAGGCAGAACCTTAGTCTACTTGTCCTGTGGGAGGATCTATAGTGAGAGACAATCAATGATCTCGTCAAGGTGGGTAGGGTAAGTAGGGCAATACTGGATGATCTGCCTCCGCTACTGATTCTACGACATCAAATGAGGTTTCCATCACCCATTTCTACCATCCGCGAAGCTGTGGATCGTGCAGTCCATGAAGCTCCTTAGCGTGCCTGGATGGGTCCTCTAGTAGTAATAATTAGTGGAGGAGTTCTATATCGGCGTTTCAAATTCCCGGACAATCCTCGATATTTCCGAGATGCTATACCCAAAGAAACGTATTAACGGCTTAGGTTCGCAGAGTCCCTTGTCATGCATTCCCGTGTAAAGTGATCCCGCTACGACTGCAGAGCATGTGGAAGAGCATTTTGATCTACCGAGCAGGTACGACAGCAGGTAGTGAAGGTCGGAGATGATCCGATTCACCCCAAAGAGAGATGAGTCTGTCTGGCGAGTAGAGGAGGGCCAGGGTCTCAAAGGGGACATGGACGAGCTGGTGATGGATAAGCTCGGTGAGCCGCGCAACGGGGTCTTGGGCGCTCTCGGGCGGCGGTAGCAGACTACTTTGGGCTACGTATTAAGCCAGCTTCTCCAGTGAGTAGCGCCTGGCGGCTATTTGCGAGGCATCCCCGACGGAGGTGGTCGTTCTGATGATGGAGAAGGGAAAACCCCGCAAGAGCTTTTCATCAGCTGGCGCTGAAGTACGGCCGAGGCGCGAGCTAGCTAATGGTTTGTGGGACTGATTCGCCCACCATACTTCTGTTATATTGGATGTGTTCGGCGATGTTGCAATTTCAAGTCACTGACAAACAGGCATGTCAGATCGGCAGGGAAGAAGTCTTCTTCAAAATTTCAAATCTCCTTCGCGGCATTAAAATCTACGCATCCGAAGCATCACATCTACGTACGGCGCCACCCAACTATCGCCACTAGCTCATCCCTGCCGGGCATCCTCCCCCGAAAAGTGGTCAAATTCGGCAGCCCTCGTGCGAGGATTCTTCTCAAACTTGACAGGCTTAAAATCATACAGCACCAGCGTCCCGTTTGTCAGCTGCACGTCGAGGGCGTACACAAATTCAAACGCCCACGCGTCCCAGTCGCCCTGTATTCCGGCGACCGTGAAGCGAAGGACCTCGTTGCCCTGCAGAGTGTTTTGGTACTTGGCTCGGTACCTCTTTGTCTGGCACAGGTCGATCGAGCCCTCGGTCACGTCAGTGATGTTGCGCATGCGCTGGTCGCTGCACGAAGCGTGTGCAACGTAGACGCCAGACTGGTCGCAGACGAAACCGTCAATGGTGTTCAGTGACGTCTCGAGCTGCACCCAGTCCCAGGGGCCGTGCGAAGCAGGGACCTCGATGTCGGCCGAGAACAGGGTCGTCGCCTCGTACGGGATCGTAGACAGGCGCTCATAGACCTCTGTAGGGTCAACGGCCGTGTGGTAGATGGTCGACTGCAAGACGGCGCCACCCGCAACGGGGAACTCGACGACGTAAGTGCCAGGCTTCATAGCCCTTGCAAAGTCAGGGTCGAAACGGCACATGACGTAAAAGTCGCCGTGCATGTTCTTGTGCCATGTCGCCCACTCGCCGGCCGGAAAGCTGTAGATGCGCGTCTCCGTGTCAAAGGTTGACCGACCGAGAGAGCTCCCCGAGGCAGAGATGTAGGCATCGTCGGCCACGTCGACAATCTCCTCTGGGATGGCAAACTGAATGACCGAGTCTGCGGGCACAGGAAGCGGAATGTCGATCAGAATGTGAAGTTCCATCCAGACTGAAGCATCTGCTAGCATGGGCGAAGGGTCTTGATGACGCTGAAGGCGAAGGGATGAGACGACGCCCTCGAGTCCGGTGGGCTCGGCAGCCACGTCAAGCGTCGTCGTGCTGCCGGGCACTGATATCGCGTCTTCGGTGACGGTGGATGAGGGCGCGCTCGTAGTGACAGAGGATACGACGGCCTCTGTTGTAGATGTCACATCGGTTGTGGTGGCCGAAGGTGCCTGCGAAGAGGGTACGGCAGAGGTAGAAGCGGCACCCAGGGTTGTTGTGGTCGGGCCAGATCCCGGAACGGGATCATCACCAAGCTGGACCGAGAAGGAGTCTGATAGGAACAGCTGCCAGTCCTTAGGGTTGGAGGCATCGCCAAAGATACGCAAGGCACGCGACAAGATACGGTAGCGGCCAGAGGGAATGGCCGTGCCGTTGGCGAGACTTCGGAACGTGACATATGAACCTTGGGAGAAACGGACAACCTCCCGCATGGGGAAATCCATGGGGCTCCAATCAATAACAGGCTGCTGACGGATAGCCCCGTACCAAGCATCCGATCCGACAGCGGCGACAGGCGGGTAGACAAACTGGTCCGTTTTGTAGTCTTCTCCGACAATGTCGACGGAGAACTCGTACGTGCCGTAACGGAAGGCGAACCAGATTTCAGGCGATTCGCCCTCAGCAGCACGGTACGGCTTACCAGTGTAGTCTACCGGGAATAGCTCGCCAGTTCTGTTCAAAATAGTAGACTTCTGGACCGTGATGGAGGGCGCCCCATTCATAGGTCGATGCCTCGACGCCCAGGTAGGGAATCGAGATTGCTTGATCGTTGGATCCTTGAAGAACAATCTTGCCAGACCACAAGGCACCACTGTCTTTGGGACCATCCGGGGAAGCAAACGTAACCTCGAACTCCTGAGTGGCACCAGCGGGCACAGTGACGAGTTGGGGAGCATCCACAGAGACGGCGGCATCGGTAAGGGGGGGATAGTACGTGTTCACCTACCAAAGGACGTTCCTTGAAGAGACGGTCGAAGAGGGCACATGAGTGACGTTGAAAACTACCTCTTCATCACCGTTGTTTTGAATGCGAATCATGTGAGTGTTAGCGCGGTTGTCGGCATCGTTGAGGTGCAGCGCCGGTTCTGAGAGCAGCCAACCTCGTGGTTGAAAATACTGGCAACGTTGATGAGACCAGCGCCCTGCTGGGCCACTGGTCCATTCTGAGCAAGGACCTTTTTGTCAGAGTCAAAGTATGCTGGCAGAGTCTGCGATGTTGCAACGAGGCGGCGAATGAACTCGTCCTTGTCCTTCTTAGCGTGGGCATAGTAGAGCGCGGCCACGCCGGCGACGTAGGGGGTTGAAAAGGATGTCCCCGAGGACACGGCAAACCTGCCATTGGGTAATGCACCGTAAACGAATCCTCCAGGAGCCGAGATCAGAGGAGCCAAGTCATTCTCGTATGAGGGGCCCCAGGACGAAAATGCCGAGACGTGTCCGGCGCTGGGGATCTCGGCATCGTCGCCCAAGATAGGGTCGGCATCAGCGTTGATAACCAACCTGAATGTGTGGCCCTCGGCAGCCTGGGCGCGCGCCCAGTCACCTACCGACGCGGCTGTGATAGCGAAGAGCTTGATGTCTCCCCAGAAGTTCTCCGCAAAATCGACGTCGTAATACACGCCCTGGTTGTACGCATCAAAGGCAAGGGCGTAGGCGTAGCCGCTGTTACTGGCAATCCTTCCAGCCCAGCTGCCGGGGCAGACACCGCGCTTGGAGAGAACAGCCGCTCCCTCGTTTGCGAAGCTCTGAATGTTACACGAGTCGCCAGTGTCGAGCGTGAGCTCAACGTCTAGAGTCTCGTTATACTTGAAGCCAGTAGGTGTCACATAGGAGATGTTGAGGGACTCGCCGCTCGACGAGACAATGCGGGCAGGCCAGGCAAGCGTTTGGTCAGCCTCGACTGAGCCGACTGACACAACACCTTGACCAACAGCGGGAGAGCTGGCAAAGTAAGGGCCCATCTGGCCGTCGTTGCCAGCAGCGATGATGACGAGTCTGTCTTGAGCCACCTCGCTAGCGACGCGTGCCGTCACAGCATAGCGGTAACCGGTGTTACTGCCCACTGACATGGAGATAATGTCACAATTGTCGGCGTCGGCCGCGAGCAGACCCTTTGAGAACAAGGTCGGTGCTCGTACTGGTGTCGCATCCAAAGATCTTGTACATGTATACCTCGGCCCCAGGGGCGACGCCGTGAAAATCTTTGTTGTTGGCGATGATGACGGAGGAGACAAAGGTGCCGTGACCAGTACAGTCCTCGAGACTATCGGAACCATCGAAGAGGTTCTTGCCGCCAGCGATGTTGTCCTTGAGCGCTGGGTGATTGACGTCAATGCCGCTGTCAATGACACAGACTCGCTGCCCAGCGCCAGTGAAGTCGCGGTCGTGCACCTCCTTTGCGTGGGTAAAGGTGTGAGGATTCCGCTCAGGAGAGCCACTCGTCGTCTCAAAGGAGACGTTGAGCGAGATGTGGTGCACAGGCCAGACATTGGCGACGCCGGGGATGTTCTTGATGTCGTCGATGATGGTGGTGTCGTTCTCGAGAGAGACCTCAACCGTGCCACCGTCGAAACGGTTCGAGAGGCCGGAGAAGTCTTCTTTGACTGTGGCTTCGTAGCCGAGTGAGTTGATGTCTTGCACGACGGCTTCGACCCCAGACTCGTCACGGGTGCGAGCACGGCGGCCCTGGCCGCCTGGCTGGAGCTCGATAATGTAACGGCCAGGAACGACGCCGCTATCTTCGGTGGAGAGAGCCTTTCTGCCGTTGACGAAGCCAGTATCCTGTGCAGAGGAAGGGCAGGCAGCGGCGGCGAACAAGGCCGCCCGGATGGCGGTGCGCCAACGAGCCATGACTTGACTGAGGCAGCGGCTGGTGGTCTGGGTGAGCCTGTGTGCCGTGGAATACGGGGGCACCAGTGAACGGTCTTCCGGAGATTCGCTATGCGATGCGAAATAGGCTTGAACGACAGGCTACTCCCCTTATTTCCATCGTTTTCATGGGCTCTATTTATACATATGAATGATCTGTCCCTCACCGACAGCATCGTCGGATCGCCGAGACCAGAATGCAGCCGAGCGACCCGTGGGCCGATGAGAGCGAGCACACTTCACGATGCTGCGGGATTTCGGGAAACAAGGGGGCCTGTCGTGCCTTTCAGGTAGCCATGCAGCTGGACTTGCAGACGGAGACCCGCGCACCCAGCCATGATACGAGACGGAGAAACCGAACTGATGCGATCTTATCAGATCAACTCTTTCTGCTCTAAGTGGAGCGCCATGTGTGGTGCTACCCCAGACTACGCTGACCCATGCATGGTAAGCGCTGAGACCGTTAGACAATGTGAGCCGACTCATTCAATTAGCCTCCGGCTAGCCCAGGTCCAGAAGGAATAGTTGCTTGTCCGACTCCCGCCACACAGGTCGTCAAGTCTTGGCCCTGCGAGGGCCCCTGTTCCTGAGGGCATGCGAGGCGTTGACGAGCTCCGGGCTAGCTATATCCGAGCTGTTCGCCGACGTCGGCAGTGTGGTTTAAGTTCGCGAACTACAGTACCTACTTGTCTCGGTAAGCTGATTGTGTGATCATGCGGACTCTCGACCGATGACAGGGATGAGGCATGATCAGACTTACCTTCATCAACCTAGCTACCTAAGGTAGGGAAAGTAAGTATGCGACGAGTCAACGGTGCCCACTACTTCGTGTAAGTCTGCTTGCCGTCGGCACACACGCCTAAGAAGGTCAGACGATTGTCTGCATTCTGCGCGTGTGTGTGCTGTGTCGGTCATGAGTCGACTGAAGATTACAGCTTCTTTCTGCTGGGCTTCTTTGACAATGAATGTTGACGGGGAAGGTTTCAGAAACGGGCGACGCCAGGATCCTAGCTGCGGCTCTTTTGCGATCAAGTCGGATGATCAACTGCTCTACGTAGAGTCTTGGCCTCGAAACCCCTTGCTGGTGATTGTGCAAGTTCTACTCGTGCCTTCATTGACCCTGTTCTCCTGAGCTGGGGCACCCTGTGTGGGTCGTGCATGACGGTAAAGTGCCTGACGTCGCTTAAAGTTCAATCCTGCATTCCAAAATCCGATGTCAGGTGTTTGCAGTGCGCTGAAGGTCCCAAAACAATTGTTCCGACGTACATAAAAAAATGTCAGAGTTCAGACGTGCGACGACTCAGGTGCAATTTCGAAAATGGTGTCAATCCAAGCATAAATGCAAGGCACATCGACTTGAAGCTTCACACGGCCCGTACCTTGCAGATTTTGACGCTTGGAGGCAAACATCCACAACTGGATTCAGCATGTTATACTTCCAGCACGGCACCCACTCCTCCCGTCACTGGCTACCTCATTACCACTGATCATCCTATCCTGCAAAACTGCACCCAAAGACTTATCCAAAGTTTTCTAGGTTAGGAACATGATCATGCTTCAAGTTGAAGACACTGACATGCCGCCAGGTGAAACAAACTCAATTATTCCAACTCGAATGTGAGGACCAAGTAAGAAGAGCAAAAGAAGAAAGGCAAGGCTTAAGTGATTCTGCGTGCCGATTCTGCTGGATAGGCATACCCGAAACGAAGTCCTGCTGCTGGTCAACAACCTCATTGTTCATTCCTGTTTCTCAACTGCCGCTTCGAATATCCAGCGCGGCTGCATACCGCTTGAGAACCTGCAGTAGAAGAAAGAGCTTCCTCCACGTTCTTCCTGATCCCTTCGCCGCTAAGCATTCCAGCTTGATCACCAATCTCAACTCGAGCGTTTTAGTCTAAGCTCTCACGCTGTTTAGAATTTCAATTCTTAGGCTTTCCATTGGTTGCCGTCGTTCCTCGGCACACGTCGAACTTTGGATGGTCACGAAGCCCTGATCTCTGCAGAATATTGTTGCGGCACCCCACATCAAGAAACTGCTTGAGCAGCCGCAGCATGAACGTACGGGGTTCGCCAGCCCCGGCGTTATTGGTCATGTTTGAGTGTCGTTGATTTGGATATCATTTGCCGCACCGCAGGGCTTTGTGTTGCTCATCGCCTTTGTCTGGCGGGGCGTGACTACGGCAACGGTTGCTTCCCAGGAAAAGTTGTTGAAGTGTCAGGAGACCCCTGCGGAGCCACGGCGCAGGGGGCTATTCAGGGGCTAAGGGTTACGAGAGCGTATATATAAGGACCGCGGAGGGCCCTCCAAGCTGCGGAGGGCCAGAATTCAGATGTATTCCGACCCCCTACCTATATTCTATTGCCTGCGGACCACGTGTGGAAGACCTCTTCACTCTGCTCTAAATCAAGCACTGACATGAAGCGTGTGCAGAAAATACATCGTTAGTGCCGCAGGCGAAACACACGACGAAGGCCATCGTCCGAGATTGATGTATGGTTCTGGGATTCCCCAAGTTTAAAAGCCGATATCAAGCTGACAAGATCCGTCGATGGCCAGAGACTCAGGATGAGATATCCACGAAATCTATTTTTAAAACAACCTCACTCGAGACAGGTGTTCAATATCGAATACTTACAGTGCTCGTATAAGGCCGAACCTCTAGATGCCACCGCCATATACCTGCATAGGCAAGCAGAACCCTCAGCGCCTTTCAACGTGTCAAAATCCCTGTAATGATTACTTACACAGAACAAGATCAAGCAGCAACTAATCTGCGTTAGTTATCAAGGCATCTCATGTCACATTTCATGGCTCAATCCATGATCGACTATTTTTGGGACTGAGATGCCGCCATGTGGCCTGCGCGACCAGCCTGGCAGCCCTAGGCGGCCCTGAAATCCACGAAAGTGATGATCTCCCGCAGCGTGTGAACCCCTGAACGAATTCAAGCCTGGACGCGCAGGGCGTGGTCATTGGGCGGCACACATGTCGCGTCAGTTATCCACAGTTGTTGTCTTCACCGTCGCCGGCGCGCGCTGCGGCAAGCACATCACAGGACTTGAGCTGACCATGGTTGTGAAGCTGGCAGGTCGTAGGGCCCCAGGCATGCTAAGTGCCTGCCGAACGCTCTGATACCAAAAGGTTCCAGCTACCTTGAGCGCAGTTTTCGCGAAGACATTCATCAGGCTTGTTCAATCGCCAGCACTGGTATGGTCGGGGTTCTTGGTGTTGGAGGGGAACAACTCCGGAAAAGGTGCGTGTTTTCTGTAGCTACCCTACAGGGCAGGAGGGCGCCTGGAACTAAGCTATGGGAGGCACTGGCACACGAACCACCTGGCACCAGATGATCGCACCGACCAACACTTGGAACCTGCTAAAAAGGTCTTCTAGCGCCGGCTTTCGGCGCCCCGTCATCGGCAACAAAGACGAAATGCCGAGCGCCGTCTGATCTTCGTTCCGAGTACAGTATCGATGACTCCTCTGCGAAAGTCAACGCTCGATAGCTTCTTCACCTGACACTTTTCAGCAGCACAACTGAACGTAACATGTCGACAACCACAGTTCTCGCTCCGGCGCAGATTTATGAGCTGTCGACCTTTCGACAGCCAGAGAACAACGGCAGCACCCCGCAGACGCCCCCAGGACAGGTTGAGGATGGCCAGCGGCTCGTGGCAACGGCCTACTGCCGGTTCAGCGACATCCAGAAACAGTCGGTTGCGTGGTTCGTTGCCTTCTGCGGACTACTGGCTTCCATGTCTACGACCAGCATCCTCTCCGCCGTGCCGGAAATCATGGAAACCTTCGACACGACACCAACTGTTATCAACATTAGTAACGCCCTGTACCTCGTCGTCATCGGGCTGTTCAGCTGCTTTTGGGGCCCGTTGGCTGACACGTTCGGCCGCAAACCGGTGAGGAAGCATCGAGTGCATGAGTGCAGGTGTGTTGGCTGACATTGATATTTTCGCCAGGTCTACACCATGAGCACGACAATGTTCCTTCTGGCTTCCATTGGCACAGCGCTTTCGCCGACCCTGGTTGCTTTCTTTATCTTCCGAGCGCTGACTGCCGTTCAATTCGCACATTCCTCATCCTAGGTTCAAGCTGCATTTCGGACATTTACCACCCTGTCAGCTACCCGCTGTCCCATTTTGGGCTCTCAGCGCTAACACCCCCTTCAGATCGAGCGCGCGACTGCCATGGGTTAGTTCCTTCGAGGCACACTTTTGGTCCGGCCTTTGGTCCGATCATCTCCGGCATCATCGTCACCTACACGTCCTGGAGAATCATCTTCTGGGTGCAGGCGTCCCTGACCGGTCTAGCGTCCCTCCTCTGCTTCTTTGTCATGAAAGAAACCTTGCAGACGACTCCACGGCTCAGATAACTGCGAGGTCAGGGAGTGCATGCTGCGACTAAGACATTGTGGAAGGCGTTGAACCCAATCCTCGTTTTCCGACTGCTGAGCGAGAAGAACTTGCTCTGCGTGGTGAGTGAACCTGAATGCGTCAAACAAAAGTTGAAGTTTGACTCACGATTTTCAAGAGCCTTGCTTCAGCATCCATGGCGTTCAACATGTATTCTCTTTTGACGCCTATCCGTTACATCTTGAACCCTAGGCTGGGCCTGACCACGCCTCTGCAATCTGGCCTGCTCTATCTCGCACCAGGCGGGGGCTATCTCCTTGATAGCCTCATCGGCGGCCGTCTCTCCGATCATATCGTAAAGTTTTGGATGAAACGTCGTGGTTTCCATCTCTGGGAGGATAGACTCCGTGGAAGCGTCACCTTGCTTGACCTTGCTCTGCTTGGTTCGACATTGCTCTACGGCTGGACGGTCGATCGCGGTTTTGGAGGCATCGGCTTGCCAGTAGTGTGTATGTTCGTCCAAGGCATCAGCCAGACGAGTGCCTTTCCAAGCCTCAACACCTACATCATGGATGTTATGCAGCAAAATAGCGGCAAGGCGTCAGGTAAGGCGTGGACCTCTCCTCATCCATACCGATCAAGTCATCGCTAATAACTCCTAGCCAGTCATTACTTTGTCCGGTATGCTCTTTGGCTGCTGCCACTGCAAGCTGCATTCCCATGATTGACGCAATCGGCATTGGATGGACGGCTACTATTTCATCTTTCATGGTGCTCGCCGGGTCTGGACTTGTACTGCTGACCATTCACTCCGGCGGTTCGTGGCGAGGAAACCGGGAACGACAAGCCTGACGTGGCTGGGGTCATTCGCTCCTTGGCCAGAACTCCTAGAGAGAGGCGTCAGATGACAATGATTGGACAGTGTCCAGGCAGCCACTCCCCACAAAGGTCGTGGACATATAAGGGGCTCCTCCTGATGCGTACTGTTCCTCTGAGCATCCCCAATATTCACCATCATTCATCAATATGGACTCCAAAGTCCAGCCCTTTTCGCCTCGCAAGACGCGATCGCAATCGAGACGGGTCACTTCCCAAGGTTAACAATCGAGTGCGGCATCGGCCATCACGTCCGCTATAACCTATCGGCCCGATGCGAGTCTAGTCGTCCATGACACCATCAGACTTTTGCCAGAGAAGTTGAGCGTCAACATCACTCGACTCAGGAGTGTGGACCACGGAGTCCTCCTGAAGAAACACCTTTGGCTTCGCGAATATAGTGCATCTGGTGTAGCAGGTGCTATTGCAAGAGGGCTGCGCGCCGACGCAACGCTCGTGTTTGGCCAGGAGGAAGCTGGAACCGCCATCTGCGTCGACTCTTCGGGTATTCTCCTGACGTGCGCCCATTGCGTCGCTGAGATAGAGGAAGAGCTGGATCTCGAGAGCAGTCACTGGCTAATATTCGAATCGGGCCAGATTGTTGAGGCAAAGTGCGTTGCTTGGGATGACCGTCGAGACCTTGCCTTGCTAAAGGTAGTAGCCGCACAGGGTACGCCAGACCCTCAAGGCTCGGGAGATCCGAAGACATCCAGCCAGGGCCGTTTCGATTTTCCCTGTGCGCTGCCCGACACATCCTCCCCTCCGCTTAACGACGTTCTTGTCTGTGTCGGCCATCCAGGGAGCGAGGATCTCGAGTCTGGCGAGCCAGGCGTGGCTACAGGGTACGATGTACTGGTGATAAGCGAAGGTCGCTTCAGGGGGTACGCGGAAGGCCAGGATCCCCAGGACAATGAGGATATTGGAGCCCTCAAGCATGACTGCTGGACGTACTGGGGCCATAGCGGCGCTCCTCTCTTTCGAAAACGGTCAAAGCTTCTCGTTGGATTGCATTCGAGCTGGGACGATGAGACGGGTATGCGGAGGGGTGTGCCCATCGAGGCCATCTCTGAGTTTCTTGTAGAGCATAGTCGGCATATGGGTCGTAGATGACTGAAATGATACTTTTCACCAGCTCGAATACAGAGAAAGGCGTGTAGCTACGGTTTTGCTTGTGTACTGCGTGAATGGCGTGAAACAGGTTTGCATGGTGTCAAGGTCGTGTCTCCATCGGTAGGCAGACCTTTCTCAAGGGACAGCATCAAGCACGAGAGGAAGGCACAACAGCCCGATCCTTCCCTCAGATGTTTGCACAAGGAGACCTCTTTTGAAGACTTCCCGTGCTCACACTACCTACCTAGGTATTCAGATAAAAGAAACCCACAGAGAACAGTCAATGCAAACTGCACTGCGCATCACTATTCAACTACGTGCCATGCCCCACGGCCTGCTGCCTGTACACCAACTTGACGACGAAGCGACGACATCATCGTGAACCTCAATGAGGGCATTTTCGACGACTAAGCAAGATATCCGCGAACCAGGCAACGGTAGAGAACGCATAAAGATCTTCGTCTCTTCCTCTGAAAACTCTGATCCCGTAAGTCTCGCTCTCCTCCACGTATGAGCCATCCCCATCTTCGTCGGAAACCCCATTCAGCCGATCAAACACCCCCAGCAAAGTCGTCAGATTGTGATCACGATGGCTAATTCTACGCGTTGGGTCTTCTGCAGCATCGCCACTGTTGCGGGTGTGCTCGTCATCATATCCACCTCCTTCCTCGCTGCTCTCAACAACGGCAGCACCACCGAAGCCACCATGGCCACCAGCATCACCACTACCTCCGACACCAAGGTGTACGGCTACTACCCTCCCCCCACCACTGGCGCGGCCGCTCAGGACGACAAAGGCTACAGCAAAACCTACACCCTTCACGAGCTCATCTACACCGGCACCGCCAAGGAGAGAATCCTACGTGGCTTCCTGCTCGGCAGCCTGCTGGGTCTGCTACTCGCCCTCTGCTGCTGTTGCTGGGTCCCCTTCTTCCGCGACGGCGTCCAAGCCGACAATGAAGCCGGAAATACACCCCTCCCGGGCAATCGTCGTGCCCGTCGCGCCGCTGCCGCCGCGGCCCGCCGCGCCAATCAGCGCACCAACAGTCGCCAGCCCCGCGAGGGCGCCGACGGCATTGAGCTCGTCGACATGGCCGGTCACGCTCGCCGTGGCAACAGCACCAACCAGACCGTCATGTCTGGCGCTCTCCCCGCCGACCCCGGAGCCGGCGCCGCTGGCCCTTCCACCAGCGGCCTGGGACGCAGCCGCGCCGCCCTTGCCCGCGCTATGCGCAACAACCGCCACAGCGACTAAGGGAGAAGGGGGTGGGGGGGGGCATCACCATGAAGGATGATTCGAAATGGACAAGGAAATAGCTTCAAACGACTTGGAGTTTTGGGAGATTAAGTTGTTTTCAGAAAACACCAGTAGTCATATCAATAACCCTTTGCTGCCTGTAGCCTCATCTAATTCTCCATTTTTTTACCTTTGCTGCATATGGCTGTTCTTCGAGAACAAATCTTCTGACAAGAGTATCGTTGATGTCATTTGGTGTCTCCTGCTGTTAATGGCCTCGTTGTCCGCTACTAGCCGTCCGGTTCGATATTCTTGCATCCGTCTTGTGATCGTCGAAGTTCCATTTCATCACAGCTTTCATCTTACAAAGGGGTCATCTTACAAAGGGTTCCATTAGCATCTTGGTTTGTAGTCTCTTTCCACTAGCATGCCAAAAAAATTCTTTCAATTTTTCTTTTGGTTCAGCTGGAAGAAACGAATGAATCACCAGAATGAAGTGCCGCGAGCACCCGGGCCCGCGACCAGGACCACGCCCCGGTGACGTGCCGAGACATGGCCCCATGGGGAAAGAAAGCTGTATCCCCGAGCATGACCAATGCACTGCAAAGAAGTCGAGTCATTGGCAGAATGTGCCCACTCGTCGGAGTCGGAGGTACCAGATTGAATCTAGCACGGGCTCGCGGGCGATCGTCGGCACCCTACCGAAGTTCAACCGTGTCGACGCGGCCCGGGTCGCCGTAGCGAGCCACTCCGGAGCCAGCACGAGGCTCCTTCGACTCACCCCGTGGCTGCAGGTGGACGCACTGCAAGAGCCGGACTTACATCATAACCGCGAGGCATTCTCCGTCGACGGCAAGGGTTAAGGCGGGCCATGGCGGGCCTTCCGCAACCCAGTTCCTAGACTCCGACGAAACTGTGTAGCACTGGAATAGGAAGCACCATAAGAGGCGACTGACAGCCGCCTGTACTCAGTGAAAGTGCGATACGCCCACTCGTATTCCCCCCCCCACCTCCTTCATCTTGTACACCATGACGACCACTTCATCAACTGTCGAGCTCGAGTCGGTCGACTACCAGCGTGCCCTGCCACTCAAGGATGTCGGCGGCCTCGCCTCTGAGGGTCGGCGTCTGGGATCACACGAGGGCCCCAGGGACGCTGACATGGGCGTGAGCGACAGCTTGCCTGCGCCGACGACATCGACGCCTGTCGTTGAGAGCTGGAAATACCCTCGCTCCAATTTATTCCGCGTCGCAGCTACGTTCTGGAGTTTCCTCGTCTGTGGCGCCAATGATGCTGCCTATGGTGTATGTTTCTTGTTTGCCCACTTGCAATACCACAGCTAATATCCTTCGCAGGCATTGATTCCCTATGTAAGCAATAGCTGCGCCCCGAGAATGGCCAGAACAGCCTGATTGACTGACTGCCTGCCCACTAGCTTGAATCCTACTACAAGCTTGACTACATTATCGTGTCTCTTCTCTTCCTGTCGCCCTTTGTCGGATATGTCCTCTCTGCGGTCTTCAACAACTGGCTGCACATCAAGTTTGGCCAGCGAGGCATTGCCGTACTCTGCGGCACTTGCCATCTGGTCGCATACATCATCGTCTCCCAGCATCCGCCTTACCCTGTCCTCGTCGTCGTGTATGCCCTTGCCGGTTTCGGCAATGGCATTGGAGATGCTGCGTGGAACGCGTTCATCGGCAACCTGGCAAATGCAAACGAAACACTGGGGTTCCTGCATGCCCTGTACGGCGTCGGAGGAACCATCAGCCCTCTCATCGCGACGACAATGATCACGGAGGGTGGTCTTGAGTGGTACCACTTTTACTACGTTATGGTATGCGTCACCTCGCCCATGCTGCATTTCAGGCGTGATTGAGACGACAGATACTGACACGACACAGATCGGCATGAGCGTCATCGAGCTGGCCGTCTGCACAGCTGCCTTCTGGAAGAACACGGCAGCCAGCTACCACGAGACGACACAGACGGACAACGACGACAACACGGGGCTGCGTGCGGCCCTCTTCTCGCGGCCCTACGCGCGCGTGACCTGGCTCTGCGCCGCCTTCCTCCTCGCCTACGTCGGCGTCGAGGTCTCGCTCGGCGGCTGGATCGTCCAGTTCATGATCCGCGTGCGCAACGCCGACCGCTTCCCCGCCGGCATGACGTCCGTCGGCTTCTGGCTGGGCCTGACCGTCGGCCGCGTCGTGCTCGGCTTCGTCACGCCGCGGCTGGGCGTCAGGGTCGCCGTCGCCGTCTACCTGCCCGCGACCATGGCGCTCGAGCTCGTCTTCTGGCTCGTGCCGCAGTTTTACGTCTCGGCCGTCGCCGTCGCGCTGCAGGGTTTCTTCCTGGGCCCGCTGTTCCCGGCCGTCATTGTCGCGGCGACGAAGCTGCTGCCGAGACACCTGCATGTGAGCACCATTGGATTTGCGGCGGCCTTTGAAGGCAGCGGTGCCGCCGTGCTGCCGTTTGCTGTTGGTGCCATTGCGCAGGCCAAGGGCGTCCAGGTGTTGCAGCCGATTGTTCTGGCCATGTTGGTGGTGCTGTTGGGGCTCTGGTTCTGTCTGCCCAGGTTTGGGTCAGCAAAGAAGGATTAGATGGTGATTGTCATTATTTGTCCGTGAAAAAATCGGGTATAAATAAGCAGGTAGATTGAATTGCTTCACTCAATGGTTATCACTGTTGGACATTGTGTTCACTGCTATGTTGCCTGCCTGTAGTCGGTTGCTTGTGAAAGGTGAATTGATGGTAGGCTGAATGAGGAAGGAAAGAGCAGACACAAAAAGCGGGTTTGCCACAGTGCCATTTCTCACCATCAAAAGGCCCGTGCATCCATCACGGGGCTTTGTTTTTCCGACAACATGCACGGACCAAGTTCTTCCAACGCTAGCAGACCAAAATTTTGAGCCATGATGGATCCACAGCCCGAGTCTATCATCTTCGACGCGGCCTGCCTCCTTGCTTGGAAGAACAAGTTCCGACATCACGATACCACCATCTACACCCGCCTCTTCGGACTCCACCCCTATCCGCGTCTCAACAAGACCGAAGTTGCCAGCGACCTCCTTCTCCAAATCCACAGAAACACCCCTACACCGTCAAAATGGTCCAGCTTGTCGAGGTCGAGGACGAGCACTTCCAGGGCAACCCCAACGTCATCCAGGACGACGATGCCGACTTCACCGACACCGGTACGTCCTGTCATCCATGGCCTCATCGGACATCATCGAGCGGCATCTCTACGAGCTTCATTGAGCTTCAACGAAGCTCGTCGACCCCTGCCCCAGCTCGATGACGTGACGTCTGATGCTTCGGCCATCACCCCTATCATCCTTCTCATCACTAACCGATTATCCCTCCTCCCAGACTCTGAGATCTCCGCCGACAGCGACTTTGATCCCTCCGAAGAGACCCTCGCCGAGCGCCTCGCCGCCCTGAAGGACATCATCCCGCCGACAACCCGCGGCTGGATCGGCTCCCAGGTCAACACGGGCGCGAGCATCGTCCAGAACACGTGGTACTACGGCTCGCGCACCCTCTGGCTTGTCTGCGCCACGGCGCTCATGATCGGCGTACCCCTCGCTACGTGCTGGGCCGAGGACCAGCAGATCGAGGGCATGGAGCGCGAATACCGCATGCGCGAGATGGGCGGCGAGCTGCTCACCGCCGGCGAGGGCCAGGAGGGCAGCACCGCCGACATGCTGGGCGAGTCCCTGGGCGCTGGCAAGGCCGAGGCCCGCCCGTCGCTGTAAACGTATTCACCTCTCGCATCTAATCGAAGGACGGACAGACGGACGAAGGGGGAGAAGAAAAGTGGACACGATTTTTTTGCTGTTCTTGTACATTACGCGCCCCAGCCTGCTTTGACGATCGGAAAGCAATCGGGAAGTGCCCTCGGGAAATTCACGGTCGACTGAATTTGCGAGGCAAGCGACGGCAGAACGCGCGGGAAGGAACGCTCATGGCCAAAGAACGGGCTGTTGCGTTCGTGTATTATTTTTTTGAGGGGAGGATTAGCAAAGGGGGGCCCTTGGGAGGAGGAAGGGCGATGATGGCATGGGGATGTTCTCAGCTCACGGAACTACGGTTCCCCTGTACTTGTGATACTAGAATCTGGAGCCACAGAGATGGCTACCAATTGATGACATTGACAAATTGGTGGCTGATCGCTGTGACATGGAAACTCTACGTGAGACATGGAATAAGTGATATCGCTGTCGCGGTTGATGCCGGAGCGACGCCCATCGCGCAGAGCGGAGCCCGCCGAGGTGCCCAAATCTCTCGTGCCGCGAACCCACGGCGCTTCATCGAAGCACCACCTTGTACCACAATACAGCGCCTTCACACACGCGAAATTCCCTTCTCTTAACAGACGACTTCGTTTGAAAGAGGAGCCAGATCCCGCCATGGATTTCAAGGCCCTCCCCAAGATCGAGGTGTGTTTCCCTCATGAGCCTCACCTCACTGCAACGACGTTCACGGTCTCCGACTACAACGCTCACTGGTCATGACGCCGCACGCAACTCATGATACTTCCATCTTGCGTCAAATGAAGACTAACGGCCCAGCTCCACGCTCACCTCACCGGCAGTGTCTCCCGCCAGACCCTCCACGACATCTGGGCCACCAAGCACGCCGCCGGCACCACAACCCTCGACGACCCCTCGATCGTGATGCCTGCCGGGAAACATGACTACAATCTCCAGACGTGAGCCCCCCTAACTCATGCTCATTTTCATTCTCACCTTTTTCCTCATGCCCCAGCAGCCAGCCGCTAACGCGCGCGCAGCTTCTTCCCCCTCTTCTCCTCGTACATCTACGGCCTCCTCCCTGACGCCGCATCCCTGACGCGCGCCACGCGCTCCGTCCTCGACGACTTTGCCGCAGACGGCGTCCGCTACCTCGAGCTCCGCACCACGCCGCGCCGCACGACCGAGATGACAAAGGAAGTCTACGTCCGCACCGTCGTGGCCGCCATCCAGGCATGGGAAGCCGACCAGACGACGAGCCCGACGACAGGCAGCAGCGCCCTGCGCATGCACACGCGCCTCATCCTCAGCATCGACCGCCGCGACGCACCGCCCGAGGCGCACGAGGTCCTCCGCATCGCCGATCTCCTGCGTCGCGAGAGCGACATGATCGTCGGCATCGACCTCTGCGGCGACCCGGCGAAGCGCACGCCGTCCGACCCGCGCGGTTCCGTCGCCATCTTCACCGATGTGTTCCGCGAGGCCAAGGCCATGGGGTTCGGTGTGACGGTGCACTTTGCCGAGGCCGAGGTGTCGGGGACGGAGGAGGAGCTCGGGGTGCTGCTCGGCTGGCAGCCGGATCGGCTCGGGCACGTCATCTGTCTGAGTCCTGCTGTCAAGGAGGCTGTGAAGAGGAGGGGCCGCGAAGGGGGCATCGGGCTGGAGCTGTGCCTGAGCTGTAATGTGCAGGCCAAGATGGTCGAGGGCGGCTTCGGGGCCCATCATTTTGGAGAGTGGTGGGGGGCCGAGGGGTGTCATGTTTCGCTCGGCGTAAGTCAGAGTTTGTCCGAATGTTGAGGCAAAGCAGTGCTGACCAGGATAACAGACGGACGATGTCGGTGTGTTTGGGAGTCCCCTCTCAAACGAGTACAGGCTCGCTGCAGAGCACTTCAACCTTTCGAACGCCCAGGTCTGCGAGCTGGCGCTGCAGCCCATCCCGAGCATCTTTGGCGGAGAGGCGATCCAGGCGCAGTTACGGGAGGCCATGTGGAAGCCAGAGGATCACAGGTGAGGCGTTTGTTGGTCATGGGTATTTCGTCAAGATTTGATATCCAGCTTCACTCTCCATCGTCTTTGGCGGGGTATCTACTACAAGTACATCTAAAATCAAGCCACCCACCCGCTATTTCTACACGTTACCAACCAACGCTTTGTTCATGATCTATTCGTCATCCGGATCTCCCGTCCTTCATCGTATCTCAGTCTTAATATCTTGCCAAGACACAATAAACATTACTTGAGACGTGCGTGCTTTTTCAACCTTTGTCTTACAAAAGATGCAAGGACATGACCCCAACTGCGATTGCTACAGCCTGCGTCCAACGTATTGTCAGGGACGTAGAAGAGCTCGGCTCCAAGCTGAGCAAATCGCCACCAGGACTTGTCTTCGTATTGTCGTTCTCGGGTCGAGCTGAAGGCTGACCATTGTTGTTGTTGTTATTATTGTTGTTACCATTGCCAACGCTCTGTGAGGGGGTTGGCGTTGGAATAAGTGCTTGGCTGGGTGTTGTGCTCGTGGTGAATACGAGCGGCGAAGTAGTTGTGGAGGGCTCAGCTGGCGGCAGACTAAAGCTAGACACCGTCTCCGCGGGAGGCGATGGAGTGGGTATGAGAGATGGCGTTGTGATGATGGGGACGAGTGACCGCGTCGTCGACGTTGGCAACACCCTGATGGTCGAGGATGTGCTCGATACTGTGTTGCCGCCGCCATTGGGACACAAGAGAGCCGGAAGGTTACCGAGCAGAGCCTGCGCTAACAATGTGTCGATCGGCGCAAAGACGCCGCCACACTCGCTCTGGATATCTGCCTGCATTGCCTCGATGCCCGCCTTGCATTCTGCAGAGCAAAGAGCGCCCTGGAAAAAGTCCGACCTCCGGCATCCTCCGATCGGTGCGGTGTAAGCAAGTCTGCAGGCGATTGGTATATTTTGCGTCGTCGACAGTGGGTCCAAGCTTGTCAAGGACATCTGGGCCGACGCTATGCTGGCCATG
The DNA here is from genome assembly GCA_019188255.1 of Verticillium longisporum. Classification (NCBI taxonomy): domain Eukaryota; kingdom Fungi; phylum Ascomycota; class Sordariomycetes; order Glomerellales; family Plectosphaerellaceae; genus Verticillium; species Verticillium longisporum. The sequence goes on from JAETXT010000012.1 coordinate 1,085,958, forward strand.
AGAAGCGCCAGAGCGGCGAATCGTGATGTTTGTGGCCGGGTCATGGTGAGTGACCTCAGTTATGAGGCGGGATTTGGTGGTGCTCGAGGCTGGGGGTGAGGCGACGACGTGAGGTAGACAGGTTATATCCCACGGGAATGGCGCCTAGCGGCGAGTATACCGAATCGCTACAGGGCCTCGCGTTCTCGGCCAGGCGCAGCTCGCACTACGGTCTCGAAAAAGGCAAGAACTGAGACGCTTCGCGTGTCAGGAGGGACAGCAATGACGAAGTGATCCGCTGTGGACGAACGGTGGCCCGTGTGCACAGCTAGGAGTATAGAGGGACGAGTAAGACTGCGGCTGAGGCTGCGGATGAGGATGATGCCGTGGCAACGCGAACCAGTATTGCAAGCCTTGGAAGATCGATGTTGAGTACGATTGAGTGGGGAGATTGGAGTGTCTGAGAGACGAAGGCGTGGCAGGACTCGGTTGAGCAAACGCGGAGGTATCGTCAAGATAAAGGGTCGCCGTTCCTGGGGTTATGACGAGGACAAGAGAAGATCCGCAGGGAGTGCAAGGGATGCTGGCTCTCAAGGGACGATCATATAGCCTGATTGAGTTCGTGAGGGAGGCAGGGAAAGGTATCCCAGACTGGATAAAGCAGCGTAGAAGAAACCGCCGGTAGCCCAGGTGGTCGAAGCTTGGTCGGTCAGTTTCACAAGCTTGTGTGTGATGGTGCCTAGACGAGCAGCTCGGATGATAACTGGCGGAGTGTTTGGTGTCGAGGTCAATGTTCAGACGGAGGTCGAAGTTCGCAGAGTGAGGCAGACGAAAGTTGAGGTACAGGAGACAGACTTCGAGGACCAGAGGAATTGCGCTGGTCAATAAAGGGCGGCTAGATATGGAAAAGAAGAAGCCTCGTGAAAAAGCTAAGCGGTCGAGAAGAGGATGGGGGGGCCACCGTCAGGAATGTAGACTTTAATGGTCATCGTCAGCGAACAGGCAGCGCCCACTGAAACCAGCACCCTTCCCACATGTTCACCCGTCCCCTTGCCATCGGTTGACATTCCACATGGCCCATTGTGGCACGGAGTCCAGCCCAGGCATTGGCCATGGGTTGCAGCGCTGGTTGTCGCTCGTCAGGCGAATTGGGGCTTCTCCTCCAGCCAAGCGAAACGATGGCTGGCTGCTTCTTCACGTTCAGGGGATCAGGAGGGTGAGGGGGCGGGAGGCGAACGAATGATCCGGCACCCTCTGCAATTGTTTCGACTCCTGCAGATAACCCCCTGATGCGCCGAACAGGGCTCCTGGTAGCTGATCTCTGGGGCTGTTTGCCTGCGTCACGGAGTAGTGGACGAGGATCTGGCTTGATCACAGCTCACGGAAAAAGGCAAAAAGACGAAACAAGGAAAACCAGGAGTCGAGTTTGAGACCAGGAGCCTCTGTGCGCGCTGACGGGTGCGATTGGCCAGCGACGTTTGTCCCTTCCCTAAGCGACCCATGGCGCGGGAGGAAGGCGCTCAAACGTGGAGCCAATGGTTGAGTGCTCCTGCTGTTCCTACGGGCGCCTCTCAGCTGCAAGGCGAGAGCGAGGAGACCAGGTGCAGCTTCCCTCTTCCCTTTCCATGCTGCAGGCAGGCGCAACTACGACCTAGAACTGCCCAAAAGGCACAAGGCTGGCGGAGCGGGGAGGCAATGTCAGCCCTCTCTGTGCCCCCCGCAACCGGTAGCATGGACAATAGGGCGACATTCCATCGCCGCGCATTCCAGCGTTGTCGTGCTCCCGTGTCGCCGGATCACTAGCCATTGTCTTGCCTCGGCATCTTGTTGCGCACCGCCGTTTCTGAAAGCGCTAGGCTGTCGGCCTTCAGTGCAGATTCTTCCGAACACTCGACAATGGCCACCAACGACGTTGCCGCCCGCCTTCGAGCGGCCACCATGTCGGCCACCCTGTCATCGTGAGCCCAGGTCTAGCGTCGAGACATTGGCACGCGATCAGCCTCCTCCCCATAGTGGACCCTGATCCAACGGCGTGGGGTCCAGAAGCTTTCTACAGCTTGTACCTCTTTCTCGCAGTGTGTCAGCACGCACTGGCTGCCTACGATGCTTCTCCAGCGCGTCTGTTCGCTTAAGAACATGGACAGAATCGACTCTGGTCTCGCTGACACAACCACGAGGCACGATGCTGGGCCCAAGCGTGCAGGAATCCTGCCTCTTCACAATCCTTTGCCCGATGTCCTTTCGCCATGAATCTGACCACATTGATCCTTGACAGAAGATAATCATGGAGATCTTTTGGCATCGTTCGCACCTAGTGCCAATGGCTTTAACAGGAGAATGACAGCTTCGCCTCACCCGACAGGGGCCTGGATCCTGCGGGACTATGTTCGGAACATCGTCAGCCTCCAGAGCGACCCTTAAGGCAGGACTGCCCATTGTTGCGATCTTGAAGATGTCAGAAGACTCTTCCTGTGAAAGTCACAGATGACCAGCGGCTGCTTCCGCTCACCGTGCCCAGTATGCGGCGAGACTCCGTGTTGTCCGGCGGCGGGGTGCCCGGCCCACCTGGCCGCATCCGCCGGAAACCGGTCGGCTCCAACCAGTATGAAGCGGGTAAGCTTTTGAGGCATCGCCACGACCATCTATCAATTAATGCTACGTAGTTCAAGCTGATGACGAGACAATTCTCGCGGCTTCAATCCAAGATGTATCCGGATGGCTTATGTCAGGCGGCTCTGGACGTCATCTTGAGGAACAGCCTAGTCTTAGGGCAGCACCACCAACAGGGCATGCCAATGAGGTGCCACGGTACGCTCTGTCACCGCGACTAGTCCGCAACACGGTGAAACGAAGTGTCACGCATCACATTCAGAGCGACGCCAAGGCATCCCAAAGACCTAGCATCAGCCATGGCAGCTATTCTTCTATGGATACTGGTGATACCAGGCAGCCGCTCATGTGGAATTCGATATGGCTTCGGCGTATCGTACTGCTCGGCTTTTCCCTTGGATGTTGCTGCATGACCCTCACTACAGCCTTGCTGTATCACTTTTCTCTGGAGAACAACGGACTGAGTACGCAAAAGCAAGCCAACCACCCCGGATGGAAGTATGGACCTACTGCACGTGAGGTTTTTTCCCCCGCTGCAAATGAGTAGAAGACTGATTCCACAGTGCTTGTGATTGTCGCCGCTCTCTGGCGGCAGGTTGACCACTCAGCCAAGGTCCTTATACCCTGGCAAGAGCTGAAATCAGGTCCTTTGTCCCCTCATAAGAGTCTCTTGTTGGACTATGTTTCTCCATTGGTTCCGACAAGCCTGTGGAGAGCTCTCAGAAATGGACATCTTGTAGTTCTTAGCACCATCTTATGCTGGCTTCTTATTTTGCTCACTGTTCGTGTTCTAAAGCATCCGTTTCCTACTGCCACTGACAGCTCCCAGACCGTCTTTTCCACCGGCCTCCTGGTACTTGAGCCAACGGTGATTGTTCGAGAGGGTGTTGCGATTCCTATCCAATCAACATTCGACGCGCAGGGCTATGAGATCCCTCAGCTAGGCCCAGCGGCAGCACAACTATATTACGCCATAAACTTTCAGGGCCTTCCCTATCCCATGGGCACCTCCGCCGACATGGTGGTTCCTAAGATTGGTCTACCTGACTCCCCGGCCCAGGCTAACTACTCGGTCGTCACCGAGGGGCCAAGGTTGGGTTCGATTGCGATATCCTGCCCATTCAGAATGCTACTCAAGTCATGCTTCCATGGTACAGCATCAACGGCATGTTCTGGACCATCGATGTCGCCACCCCAGAGTGCAACATCAGCAGCGCTATTGTCGCGGCCGGCCCTGACTCGAACCACTATGTCCGGGAAAACGCGACTCAAAACTTCCAAGGCGTTATGCAGGATTATACGTGCAACAACGGCGTCGAATACAGCCGTTTGCATGATATGACTACCAATTACACGGAAGAACAAGTGGTCAATGCCAGCATGCCACATCGTGTCCTCCTGACCATGGCCGACCTGCGATTTACGCCCATGAATCGTTCGCTCACACGGCCTGAGAGAATTTACATTCAAAATTTCACAGCTGCATTGTGCACCTACAACTACACTTTGGATGATTTTGAGGTTGAATCACTTGTAGAGTCCGGCACCAGAAAGCAGGCAGTCATGCAAGCAACCCACCGCCAAGGGGCGCATGAGCTAGAGATCTCTGGATTCCGGAAAGGCATGCTTGGGAAGTCCGTGGAGTATGCACCTCGGTTGTTAGATGTCGGGACCGGGGGCGCGGTTTTGTTCTATCCACCCCTGTTCCGTCGTTCTTCCGGCTTATGACGATCAAGCAAAACAGAACCACCATCGGTGATTTCATGGACCCAGATCTCCTGATCTCGACAGCGTCAGATGTATTCAAAGGTGTCGGTACACAACTCCTTGGCACTGTGGCTTTAAACCCTGCTATCACATCAACAGAGAGGGGTTCTGTCACTATTGTGGAGGATCGCCTGCACGTCACTGAGCTTTCCACGGCTTTTATGTGCGCGTTCCTATCTTTGACCACAATCCTTAGCCTTGCAGTGGTGTTTCTACGTCCTCAGGATGCGGTCCATCGCGAACCCGGATCCATTGCAGCAACAGCTGCAGTGCTCGCCTCCAGCCCGGGACTTGAAAAGCTTCTGCTCGGTCTAGGGTCCTCGTCACAAGCTTCTATTTGCAACAGGCTATCAAGATTCAACTTCCGGAGTTCCTACTACTCTGGCCCAGAGCCCGCCTTCGTTGTCGAGTCTTTGGATAACGGACTGGCATCCATCGAAGAGAACAAGCGGGGCCATGGCGACACATGGTGGCGTCCCCTGGCTGGAAAAGCATGGTTTCTTGTTCTCGCTATCACTCTGCCACTTGCCATGATCGCTGCCCTGGAAACTTTGCAACGATCATCAGACAAGCGTGACGGCCTCCTAGATATCGACGAGTCAGACTCGCTACTTTTTGCAACGTATGTACCGGCTGCCGTGGCAATCTGCCTCGCGGGTATGTACTCAAGTTTCGGGTCGATGGCGGCTACTTTTGCTCCGTACTCGATCCTCAAGCAACGCAACGCCACCCCCGAGCGGTCGATCACTCTCCGGCTTATTGGGAAGCTGGCGCCACATGCGCTTCTCGATGCACTCAAAACACGGCATTTCAGTGTCGCCATCATTCTTGCCGCGAACTTCGTTGGCGGCTTCTTAACGATCGTGATCTCAGGCCTTTATAGCGCCATTTCAGTTAACGACACTCGACCCGTGATGCTGCAGCAGACGGACGTCTTTGATCTGCCGGCCGGCAACATCTCGCTTGAGGACAATCAAGCGGCAGCAATCACTTCGCTTATAGAATATATCGGCCTACCAAGTCCCCAGTGGACTTACGAAGACTTGGTGTTCGACACCATGCATCCGATCACGAGCCCCTCCAAGCAGGACTTGTCACATGAACAACCCCTTTCGGCCATGCTTCAAGCTGTGAGACCTGATCTAGACTGCTTCACCATACCATCGAATGATCGTCATATCCAGGTGTACAATTACACAAACGGCTTGACGGTGATGCCAGGTATGACTGATGTATACCCCGGTAGACCAGGAGAGCTCTTTGTTAAGGGAAACACAACTTTGAGGGCAGAGTGTTCACGACCTCTGGCAAACTCTACTTCAGCTTCCAAAGACTGGCTCCAGTACTTTGTAATTCCCGATGACGAATCTGTCATCCACGTGGGCAAAGCATCTCTCCTCGGTTGGTTTGATGACACAAAGATTATCACATGGGGCGACGGAGCAACAGACACTAGTCCTGGATCGGGATCGGGCATGGGCGTGGAGGGTATCACGCTCGGAGACTCGGGGTGTCCGTCGATGGCTTTCACAATGGGGACCATGCGGGCAAGTCGATCTGGACGTAACGAGAAAGCAAGGCAGTTCGCTGTGGAGAGTGACCTTGCGACACTCGTTGTGCTACCAAAGAGTGGATCAAGTCATGGCGAACGTCACATTCAGCGCACCTTCTATGACCATTGACGCACTCGTCCCTCCCATACGTGACGAATCAACAAGGACAGTCCTGGTAGATCCGACCACGAACACCACGTCCTTTGCGTATCCCATCAACCGTCTCTTGCTCTCAATCGCAAACTCGCTGACGGCCAACATGACAGAATCGGACGACATTGCGAGCCTGGATGGTTTCAGTCGCGCTCTCCTTTCCGGACGTGGAGCGCAGCCGATCGAGATGCTAGCCGGGGAAGCAAACGTGGACAACCTGCGCAAAGCGGTCACAAGGCTGTACAAGACGTACATGGCCCAAGCCATCTCGGCCAACATGCGACGGGACGCAGAGCTCTTGCCTGCATACGAAGGGAGGCTGACCTCGAGTGCGAGGCGCAGGCTGCAGCAGAACAACGGACCAAAGATTGCGCTGCAGGCCATGCTGGGACTCATGGTCGTGTGTATCATTGCATCGCGCCTGTTGATGGATGTGCGGACGGTGTTGCCGCATGACCCCTGCTCTATCGCGGGTGTCGCCACGCTGCTGGCTGGTAGTGACATGGTGACAATGGCGGAGGGGTCAGAGTGGGAGGACGACAAGGGCCTAGAGAGCCTCTTTAGGGGCAGAAGTTTTGGATTGGACTGGTGGGGGCAAGGGGTCGGCCGGCGCTTCGGTGTAGATGTTGAGTGTGAGACTGTTTGATGCCGGAGATGATGATGCGTCGTAGGCACTATACGTAGGTGAGAATCACGACGTGCTTCGTTCTTTCTGCTTCAATGACGGTATCAACAGTCCACGGCAATGCAAGAGGCAAAATACAAGATATGTGAGGTTTAAGGTGAATGATGTAAAGGTTCAGGTGACGAGCTAATTTGATAGGAAGTAAGATGAGATAACATTGGCAGACCAATTGAATACATGGATGTCTTGAAAGCAGAATAGCTTGCGCCGAACCAAAGAGTTGAAAATGCAGTGCAGCCCGTATCGAATAAAACAAAGCAACGCTAACGCCCCCCAAAATAAAACACTGCCTTACGAAGACCAGTTCATCAAGTGGTCACGCTCCTACATGGACCTCTTGCCCAACGGCGGGCTGGCCCGCCTGTCCATTGCCTTCACCTGGCGCTGGTCCATCATCGGGCCCGTGGGGCGAGAGCGGCTTCTTCGGGTCGTAGCCAACGGCCTTGACGATGCCGAGTCCCTTTGTGCGGCCTTCACGGAAGAGCAGGCGATCCCCTGGGGCGAGGTACTCGGGACGTTGCATGAAGCGGAAGGCCACGGTGGCGCGGTCACCGGTTCGGATGTACGGACGATCAACGTCGATGATGGCGCACGTCTGTGAGACGGGTCCGACATGAAGCATGGCTTGATATCGTGTACGAATGGTAGTTGCGTGGGACAGGATTAGCACTGCTCTATTCGTTAGTGGCAGACACTGAAAAGGGGGGATGGAGTGGCACGAACCCTCAGCGATGAACTCCTTATGCACCTTGGGGTTAGGCTGTCCCTCGAGCTTCGGCAGCACGACCATGCCCTTGCGGACATCCTTGCGGCGAATCTTCTTCAGCGCGAAGGACGCAGACTGGCCAGCAGATGCCGCGGGGACACCCAAGCGCTTCCTTTCAATCGAACGGATGCTGGTCGTCATGAACTGGCCGAGAGAGTCGGGGCCGATAAGAATGTTGTCTCCGGCGTGGATCACACCAGACTTGACGATGCCGGACACAACCGTACCGACAAAGGGGACAGAGAAGGTGTCGTTGATGTGGAACTCAAAGGGAGCCTCCGAGTCATATCGGCCATGGTGGGGAAGGATATTCAGGAACGTCCTCACAAGATCGAGGTTAGCGCCTGTGACGTTCGACACCTGGAACACAGGGCAGATTCTCTGGCTGATGAACTGCGTGGCTGTGTTGATGCATTCTTCGCGATCCTTGATGAAGATGGGAATCTTCTTGGCGCCTGGACTCTTCAAGATTTTGGTAATCTGACCGATGGTCTGCTCGAGAATCTGGGGCGGACAGATGTCGACCTTGGTGATGACAACCATGACGGGAACATTGAGGGCTAGCGCGATGCCAAGGTGCTCCTTGCTCATACCAATGAGACCGTTGTTCGCCGCGACCATGAGCAGGCAGTAATTGGGGCTGCTGGACAATAGACCGAAGACCGTGGTGCGTAGATACTTCTCGTGGCCTGCCAAGTCAGTGAAGGTGATGACCTTGGAGCTGCGCTTGCCAATCTCCTCCCACGAGAGTTTGCCTGCATTCGTTAGCTGGCAGTAGCTGATAGCTTGCGATGAGGATCACCTACGTCCAGGCACATCAGAGACAACGACCTGACCGGCGGTGTCAAAGCCCAAAATCTCCATGCCGACGGAACTGGTTCTCCCGGACTCGATTTCGTGCTTGTGGCGGAAAAGGCTGACTCGAGCTTTCCCCCGCCCGTCGTCAAGGTCACCCTTTACGAGGACGCCAAGCAGCGAGCTCTTTCCAGCATCGACTACGCCGTCTTGTCAGCAAGATCGCCAAGTGGGCAGGTGATTATCTTACCATTGCCCACCACCGCTATCCTGGTTTCGATCACGTCCTCAACTGTGTTTGGCTTCTGCCGAATCATGACCTTGCCGGAGCAGTCCTTGTCTTTGCTCGACTTGGCGCTCGGAGCTTCCACTTCTCCACCCACATTCTTCGTGAGCAGCAACTGGCAGTCGGCATGGACCAGCTGAGCTGCTTCGTCTAATCTCTTGTACGCGGTATGCCACTGATCGAGGTCAAGACCCAGCGAGTCGCCATTGTTCTCAAAGCCGAGGTCGAACACAGTCTCGCCATGGCCCTCCTCTATCCTCTCGGCCAGGTTCTTGCTGAGCTGCTTCAATGTCTCTTCGTCGGCTCCAAGAAGCATGTCCTTGAGCCTGACACTGGGTCCTGTCGCATCGCCAAGGTCCAGGTTGTCGAAGAGCTCGTCAAGCTCGGCATGCTGGTGTTCGTCATTCGAGCCCGCGACGGGCTTCGCAGCGCCGTCGGCAGCGGGTTTGGTGCCAGGGTAGCGCAGCGACTGCTGCTGCTCGACGTATTCGGCAAAGTCGCTGAGGGCTGCCTCCCCTATGCGCTTCTCGTGGGCTATTGCCTTGTTGATATTCTTGGTCGCCATGGTACAGTGGGTGGCGGCTTTCTATGCTGGTAATCGAGGTAATCGGTCTAACATTGAGTGGTGTCTTCGTAATAAGGAGTTTGCGGACGCGGTGCGGCAAGGCATATATATCGAGTGAAAAGAGGCCGTACGAACGCTGATCATTGAAGCGGACAATCTGAAGGGGGGTGAAGAACGGTGGGATGCGAGGACGAGACTTCGAGTCATCGACAACCTTTTAGACCGGAGGACACAGCGTCATATCAGGGGACGGCGCCGAGCGCCAGGCGACCTGCCAGAACCGACAGGGACTCAGCCCAGTCAGTGGTGAGTAACTCGGCGGGGTTATCGATAAGAGCTGCCGCATTGGCCATTCGTGGAGGCGGGCCTGGTGGGGCAGACGTCAGATGACGATCAATGCTTGCACGTGATTTGCATTTCAGGGGCGGGTTGCCTCAGGCTGGCTGTTGAACATGGCCAAGGGCCCCTGAGTTACCAGACGAGATGGATTTTATGATACAAAGGGAGGGATATGGTCATTCACAAGGAGGAAAGATGGAGCGGGTACAACATGGGCAAGATGCACAGCTAGTAAGCAGGACATTTTGTTCAGCTCGGCGCTTAAAAGATGTTTGCATTGATGTGCTGTGAGTATACAGCCGACATGCACCCTGGCTAATTGCTTGGTCGCTAGACTTTGGCCGCCAGACCTTGGGCGCTTTATCCATCATCGCGGAGTACCGTTGAGCATGCCAGTCAGATGCTGAGTTTGAATGGCTTCAACTTCATGCCGCAGGCCGGTGCCGAACAGTCCTCCGTCGTGTGCGCTTGTCTCGTCGAGGCTTAACTGCTTATGGAAACATGTCATTCCTCTAACCGGCGATACGTCGAGGCAGTGGCGCAATCGGTTCCTGTAGCATCTCTCATATGCTGCCGTAGCTGGTTCCTCAAGAAGATCCGTGGGGAGAGATCAAGACAACGCTATCGCCTGGGGAGATGTCAGTCAATGTTGCTGCCCCTTGATTCCACATGACCATACCTCGAACAAAAAGCATCTCAGACTTGCGGCTGATGGTCTAGGTACTGTCAGTCGAGAACAACTCATACCGCCATGCGTTGCCCAACGCACCTTGGCTTCCTCCTCCTCGTCATCCTCGTCTACCACATAGATCGTCTCCTCGACATCTCCGAGCACGATGTTGCAATGGCTGTCGTACGCCTGGTTGACGTCAGTGATCACTTCTCATGAGCTTGATTAAGGCCGACGATTTTGACTCACATGTAGCCTGCCCTTCAGCTCGCGGTCACCTCGCAGCTTGACGAAGACGACCTCGTCAAGAAGGAGCTTCACCAGGTCGAGGGGCTCAGACACGTGAGTGTTCTCTTCTGCTGCGTCGGCCATGATGTGTCTGTTGCTTGCGGTAATGAGATGACGATGGGGTCGTGACCAGCGTCAAATGCCAAACGCGCGTGAATGCACGTTGTGGTGGGGCATCGGGGTGCATGGACCACCTCAGGTCATGTCAGTTTCTGCCACGACTTTCGTCGGCTCCCGCAGCATCAATATTCCGGTCGACGAAAATTGTCTCGGCCAGAGCTTTGAGCTCCGACCCTCAACGCCAAAGGCTGGTCCCTGTAAATACCCTAGAATCTGGGGAATCACCTCCACCTCTCCACCCTCATCTCCCCTTCTCTCCGCCTCCACGCATCCACCCTCTGCGTCTTGTGGGCCTCCCGCTGCTCCCGACACCTTTCCCCCTTCTGTCTCTCTCTCTCTTTTGCTTGCCCCTCCCCCTCATCGCCATGCCCTCGAGATCGCATCCATGATACCAACACTGTTCAAGACGGAGGCCATTGGCATGCGGCAGTGCCTCCGACCTGTGCCGCTGGGGACGTCCTCGCGTGTCTTGTTGACACGTTTGCGGAGATTCACACGCGCTCGCCCCGCACAAGATGGCTGGGGCCGCCTCGAGTCAGTGGAGAGGCCAGCAGCATTCGATGTGCCTCCTCCCGTGAAGATGCCCAATTGGGGGTTCTTGAAGCCAAATACCGAGGATGCGCAGTCTGTGACCGAGCCGAAGATTCGATACCTCGATCGTCAGCCGTCGCGTGCTCGCAGCGACCAGCGGCAGTTTGCGGCGACAACCACGCTGTGGGACCGGTCGGAAGAGGTGGCGATCAAGAATGACGACCCAATGGCGCCCGAGAACCTCTCGTCTCTCCTCGTGGAGACTCTGCGAACACGCGATGTGGTCGAGACGCTCAGCGTTGTGCGTGCGCTCGTCAATTCACCTTCGGCCGACGAAGCCATAGCCGCGATGCGGGTCATTCCGCGGACAACCGTCTCGGAGATTTTGCGCTGCTTGGACCCTCTCGAGGCGGGACATCGGCTCGATTGCACACACAGCCTGGTGATACCTGATCATCTACAAGAATTCAGCCCCGTGGCGTTGGCTTTTGACGAATTTGGGGTTCGAAAAATCTACAAGGATCTCTTCACGACCATGGTCGCCTTTGTCGAGCTGCTGCACCAGGCAGGCCATCAGCTGATGCTGGCTGACTACGTTGTTCTGCTGCGCTGCGCCGGAGCGACATCAGATGTCACGGCTGCAAAGCGCGTTTGGAAGCTCATGGATCTCAACGAAGTCTGGGATCTCCGCGAGAGCCTGGGCTACGATGAGCTCGTCAAGGCGCGCTATCTAGTGGAACCTCTCTACCGCCAATATGACCTCGCGAGGGTGCGACTGAGGCCCCGAAACCTGAGAAAGGTCAACCGGCCTGACATGGCCCTGCGAGGACGCCTGGAGAAGCTACGACTGTATGAGGCACGCTCTAAATACCACGCCTACGGCAAATCACCACACCAGCCAGAGCGGGACCTGCACTGGGTGCTCAACCTGCCTGGACCGCTGAATCGAATCTGGTTCAAGTTGCTCAACCAGGGCGTCACCATCACCGAGAGCCTGCAGTGCTCGTACCTCGTGGCCTGCGGTTACGCAGGTAATCTGCGCATGATTGAAACGATTCTGGCGCGCTTTTATGACATTTCCATAGTCGATGGAAAGACGAGGCGTGGCATCACAGCCGACAGCCGAAACGTCCTCATCACGGGCGGTCGCAAATTCCCCACGGACACCCCTTGACACCAACACGGCGGCTGCTGAACGCCATTGTCCATTCGCTGGGTGCAGCCGGCTACGTCTTGCTCGCGAAAAAGCTCGTTGAGTTCTTCTCGCAGCAGTACAGACTCGGCATACCCGCAGCGACCTGGTCCGACCTGCTCGACCACACATACATCATCTCGACGCACCGCGCACAAGTCGAATGGGGCATGTACGAATCCAACATGACCGTCAAGAACAGGGCTGTCAAAGCCGAGGATGTCCTGGACGTCTACCACACCATGACGGCGCACGGCATCGAGCCCTCGTTCGAGGACCTCGACAAGCACGTCAACGCGCTCATCCAGTCCGGCTCCTTCGACGAGGCCTGGACCGCCATCCGGTCCGGCAGCGCGCACTACCGCACGCTCATGGCCGAGACGCAGGACGCCCTCTTCGAGGCCCTCTACCCGTCCCCGCCGCGCAGCGCCTCGGACAGCGTCGTGCGCGCCAAGGCGAAGCAGCACCGCGCGTGGTACGCGATCCAGCGGTGGTGCGATCGCTGGCTGCTGCGCTTCAGCAGGCGCGAGGAGCGCCTCGGCGTCGACGACGATATTGACACGGACGAGGACCTGACGCGGCGGATCCCCGACTTTGTCGCCGAGTTTGTCGACTACATGCCCTACCCGGCGACGTACCACGTCGCCTCGGGCCTCGTCCGGCTGCACGCGAACCACCAGCAGAAGCGCATGGGCTGGGAGAAGCGCGACGTCGCGTCGACGCCGACGCTCGTGGTCGAGCGCGACGGGCAGGACCCGAGGCTTGACGAGGACGGCAGGCACGTCGTCAGCGAGGCCGGGCAGCCGCAGTACCACGTCCGGACCAGGACGTATCAGCACCTCGACCGCCGGGCGCAGCGGACGCGCCGCGCGCAGCCGTGGGAGGCGGTGGGGTTCTACAAGCACTGCGTCGCCGACGGGGCGGCCAAGGGCGGGTGGCCGCACCTCAAGTACAGCAACGTCGCGCACTGCGTCGAGTGGTGATTTGCCGGGGCCTGCGGCAGGCACTGTGTCCGAAGAAGGCTCGGAAGGAAGGCTGGAAGGGGCATGATACCTCAGTGCACATGATAGCCAGCGGCACACGAGATGAATGATGATTCTATTTGTTTCGCACGGCACATGGACCGGATCTTGTTCAATCTGCAACGCTGTGCGGCCCGGGCGATATGCGCCTCGTGGATGCCATGATACCATGAACGCCAGCCGATGATGTGATGTTTGTTGTTGTTGTTGATGTTGGGTATACAATTTCTTCGCGTCTCTCGCACTCGGGGTCTGCTGTTCCTGCTCCTTTCTCGCTGCTCCTCTCTTCCTTCTCCGTTGGCGTCACGGCGCCTCGTCCACGACGTCGGCCAGCTTGAGGTCGTTGATGACCATGTACCGACTCAGCACGATCCAGGCGTAGCGGAACCAGACCATCTGGCTCAGATGGGCCGTGGTCATGGCCTTCCAGGCCGTCGGCAGCCCGCCCTCGCCGGTGAGCTGGTTGAAGAAGAGCAGGCTCTTGGGGTGCGGCTGGTCCTGGTCCTCTTTCTGCTCCTTTGCCCCGTCGAGGCCCTCGGAGCGCCCGCCGGCGAGGTACCAGCCCAGCAACGTCGGCAGCGCGTCGGCCATGGCGGCGTACTTGCGCAGCAGCGAGACGGAGGTCAGGGTGTAGAGGGCGACGGGGGCGGGGCGGCCGGGGCGCGCGCGCAGCAGCTGGGCGAGGAAGGCGCGGGCGCCGGCGTGCAGGGAGATGTGGTTCGGGTGGGACGAGACGCCGGCGGCGTCAAAGGTGACGAGGACGTCGATGCTGGCGCCGGGGCGCGCGGCCGAGTCCGAGGCCGAGGTCGGGCTGGCGCAGCTCGAGGGGGCACAGGCCAGCTGCGGGGCGAAGGCGCTGCAGAGGAGGGAGGCGATCTTGTGGGCGTCCCAGGTCAGGGTCATGGAGTCCTGGAAGTCACTGGGGGGTGTCAGAAGAACAGAGACAGGAGAGAAAAGGAGGGAGCCTACGGGCTGTCGACGACAAAGACGTCGTCTTCCTGGCGCAGGCCGAGGGCCATGCCGCTCTTGACGAGCTCCTTCTTACGCGTCTCGCCGAGGCCGTCGGCGTCGCCCGCGCTCAGGCACAGAATCTTGACGTGGTTGCCCGTCTCGGGCCGCGTCAGGGCCAGGACGGTCGGCGCAAAGAACATGGCCTCATCGTCGGGGTGGGCAATGAGCAGGCAGATGCGCTTGTTGGTGAGGCGCGGCAGGCCCGCCTGCAGGGTCGTCGCGGCGTAGATGTAGAACAGGGGCAGGAGGGCGGCGAGGGCGGCCAAGGCGGCCGAGAGGACCCAGAGCCAGGCCATGACGGAGCGCTGCGACCCTCCTGTGGGCGCCGAGGGGGGCAGGAACGAAGGCGATCTGTGTGTGTGCCGATGTGGTCGAGGAGCCGCCAGTACGGCAGGCGAAAGAAGAATTGTGAGGAGTGTCGGCTTGGGGCGGGGTTGTTCCTCTCTCGAGATGCTGTGATTTGTGCTGCAGATGGACAGAGCTGCGGGGAAGAGGATCGATCAATGGCCAGGCTGCAAATGATCCAATTGGAAGCCGTGCGATGCGACGTATCGAAAGAAGCAAAGCGCAACGAGCGACGAGGAAAGGTTGGACGATGTCGCGATGAGGGTAGCAGACAGCAGAAGCAAATGCAGAGGCAAAGAAGAGGGGCCTGCAGGTGCAGGCGGAAATGCCACCTTGCGATTAGGACCCTTGCATCGCTGCGTTGCTGCATCGCTGCGTTGCTGCATTGCTGCATTGCTGCGTTGCTGCATTGTACTGCATTTTACTGCATTGAGCCCTGAGCCGCTAGGGCGCTGGGGAGGACCTGTCCGGGGCAATTACAGCGACCGCGCTACGGCGCTCCCCTGCTCCGGTACCTGCTAAGGTAAGGTACCTAGGTACGAGTAGGTACCCGGTCGTAGCCAATTTGACAGCTTCCCTTTCCTAGGTACGGTAACTGCCATCCCTGAATCACGGCAACGACAGCTCCTCCCACTCATCACACGACCTCTCGTCCCCCTCCTCGATACCATGGGCAAAATGGCTCGACAGCGCAGGGAAAAGGCCGCCGGCACCATCAAGCTGGCCCACCCCGACCGCTCCGATCCCACCGAAGAAACTCTGCTCCAGATGGCCCGCGAACGCGGCCTCTTCCAGCAAGCCGACGCCGATCCAAGAAACAAAACGGCACCCAAATCGACGAAATCGACGAAATCGACGCCCCCCGCCGAGTCGGACAGCGAAGACGAGGCCGCAGACGCAGACGCCGACGACACGGGCGAGCTGTCGCCACAGGCCGAGCGCATCATGGACTCGCTCCTCTGGACCGTCAGTCTCGCCATGCTGCACTTTACCCTCGATGTCGTCGTGCAGCATCAGTACGGCATCGACATTGATTGGCACGCCATCATCCTACGCGCTCTGCAAGCTTTTGCCGGTATGTACCTCCCCATCCACGACCCATGTGGCCATACCCACACGACCATATGGCGTATCCACGACCCATGTGGCCATACCCACAGGACCATATGGCGTATCCACGACCCATGTGGCCATACCCACAGGACCATATGGCGTATCCTTCCACGACTGACCCCATCTGCCCCGACCAGCCCTGCTTGTGCTCTTCTACGTCCTCCACGCCCACCCCTCGAAGCCAGCGTTCGTCCCGCGCCTGCCTCTCCGATACCAGGATCCTCTCCGCCAGCTCATCTTTTTCACCATGAGCGTCACGGCCGGCTGCTACCTGATCTACATTACCAACACCTTTGGCTACCTCGCCGTCATGAAAAAGGCCCCCACGCTAGGCTGCCTCTGGGTCTGGGCCGTTATCGAGCTGCCCTTGGGCCCGGCCGCTGCGAGCCTTGTCATCTGCGCGGCATTCCTGTGGCAGGGCGGCTATGACATCAAATAAAGCGTCAAAGACTCGAGGCTCATCTTGATCGTGACCGCTTGAAGATCGAGCCTGGCAGCCGCCTCTGCCCACTTGGCGGGCTTGCGCTCGACGGGCTCGAGGGCCGGTGCTGGATGGCTTCGGCCAGGGATTGCTTTTCTCGAGGACTGACTCGGTCGCGGTGCATCATGCGGTAGACGAGATCTTCCAACCGGTGGATCTGCGCCCGCTGCTCTGCCATGTCGGCCTGCATCCGCAGGAAGCTCTCTTCCGTCTTGGCCTCCTTCCACTTGGTCTTGCGCTCCAGATCGCGAATCCTCCTGCTTCTGTGGTCAGCCTGTGTCGGTGATGCCCCTTTCGGCCACGGCGGACCCACGAAGAGATCATGCTCATCTGCGTAAACTGCACTCTCGCCGTCAGCGCGTCCCGCTGCCGCACCAGCTCGAGCGCCTTGGTCCGCACCGGCAGCCACGCCATGGCCACCGTCGTCGTGAACGTCCAGCTCCGCGGGATGAGCGTCCAGCCGCTGTCCTCGGCCTTGGCGCCCGCCAGCGCCCTCTCTTCTGTCTCTGCGACGAGCTCCAGGATGCGCTGCTCCAGCTTGACGAGGTCGTCCATCACGAACGAGTACATTTGGTACTCGGGACGGTCGCGGAGCGCGCTGTCGCCGCCGACCGCCCTGATGAGCTCCACGAGCCACGTGGACTCGGTCTTGTACCAGGAGAGCGACGCCTTGACGCGAAAGTACTCGTCGTCGCTGTTGCGGAGGTAGCTGACGCGCACGTAGACGGCTGCCACGACGGCAAAGACGAGCGTCACGATGCCGGCAATGTTGGCGGCGATCGACAGGGGGCTGTCATTGGGGGGCATTATAGATGAATATAGGCATTAAAGTCAATGGACATGTCCCCGATCAATTGACATGTCTGGTATGCAAATGACGTGTCTGGCGGTCAATCGAGGTCGTCACCTGTCAGCGATGAGCCAGGGGTCAAAGGTGCCAACCCCTGAAGCTAGCTCGGCCGCCACTTTCGGGACGAGGGGCGATCAGCCCAGCCACGCCATCTGTCTCGGTCACGTGGAAGACCAACGACATGCTTCGGTTCGGTTTGAGCTGCAGCATCCATCGGGTTGATCATTTCTTATCTTTATTTTTGAGCACATTTGTTTAGTTTTCTCAACTCTGTCATCAGATCATGTCAGGTCAGTCAGGTTGATCGGGCCAGAACGTCACATTTTCGAGAGGATTTGGAACATTGGTAAAGTATATTGGACCGCGGTGATGCACAGGCTGATGAACAACCATCTTGTTCCATGGATCGGCAAAATACTAGTTGAAGCTCTCTTCGCCTCACTTTCAAGGTGTCTTTGATGTTGACACTGGGTTGCGGGCCTTGTGTATCTCCTCTTGCTGGGCCTCTTTCAGGGGCAGATCGGAGTCGCTCGTCAAACGGACATAATCGTTTTCCAATCCCTGCTCTTTCAACACCTGTGAATCTTGGAAGATCGAATCAAGGTTGTGAGTGAACTGAGAACAATTGCAACTCCTGTCCCTATCCATTAAACAAGCCCACAGCCTCTCATCACGTGGTAGGTTGGCATTTATGCTCCAACACAAGGGCACAAGAACTGCATCAGCTGCGAAAATCTTTGGAAGCATTGGAATACCCATTCTTGACTATCTTTCGATGCATAAACCGCTGTATCCTTCATTGCATGGGCTGCAACACAAAGACGCAGAAGCTTGGTACAGACGCGGCGCCTCACCTTAAGAGAACACACAACAGTGTATGTGCCTTGCTTTCTGTCCCCCTTCGTGACGCTCTGCACTCTTCCTCAGATGCATGTGAGGCTGGGTATCTCTTCGGGTGGCGTCTGAGGCGCCTATCGCCCTGACCTTGATCCTGAGGTCACGGGACGACCACCAACACCACCCACAGTATCAGCTCAACAGAATGGCAAGCACGATCAGGGACTGCAGTCGTGATCAACGTAGCAAGACGGCAGTCGCGAAGGGCGCTAGTACGTAAAGGGGGAGGAGAGCTTCGGTTATTGGTGTGTCTCCCCTTCGATTCACAGACCTCACTGCCGACTCCCAACCTCTGTCTGTCTGTCGTCCTCCATCCTCTTTCCCTTGTGTACTACCTCATCGACACGTTCATCAGATCTTCATCCATCAGTTCCTAAGACCCCTACGCCAACAAGGATCATCACCACCGCGTGTATCACCCAGTATCAAAGCCATCCCATCAAAGACACCACTGAAGAACTTTCCTCTTTCTCTGACAAGTACGTCGTCGTCGACCTCCTACCCCGCGTTGCGTGGTGTTAACTGTTTTGTCCCAGGCAAGCAGCATGTCTGGTGCTCCCTACACCATTCCGTACTCTGGATCCCGCGCAAAGCAAAGGGTCCAGAGGACGGCTATGCTCCCGATTCTGCCGCGCCTGGCAACACCAGCAGCGGTTACCAAGCTGCTGAATCGGGTTACAAACAGCCTGTCGTCGCCTCTGACGCTCCAGCTGCCAGCAACGCTCACTGCACTGGACAGCACGGCAAGGGAAACACCTACGGAACTCCTCACTCGTCTGCTCTCTGCCACCCCAAGTACGCCAATTCTGGCTCTTCCTACTGCATCTACGATGATAGTCCTGGCAAGGGCGAGACTGTTCACCACGTGACCCCTGTGTCGTCCCCCAAGGCAAGTACCCCGAACATCCAAACATGGTCGCCTACTAACTCGCGTCTATAGAAGAAGAGCACTGTCAAGAACGGCAATGGCCCCAAGACCTACGATGGCGCCTGTGGGGAGCAAGACGTTGTCCCCGATCTTGCTCCTTTCGACAAGGAACTTGGCAGTCGCCTGCTGTACCCCTGCGGCAACTGCCATCTCTTTATCCTCTACCTCAAGAGAAAGCCTGACTTCTGCGACGTCTGCCGCATGATTCCCGACTGCAAGGACTGCGGTCGTGACTACCCCGAGATGGGCGGCCAGGGCGTGCGTCGCCCCTCGATCGGCTTCACGTTCCCCAACGGCAACGTCGCCACATATGACGCCCCTAAGCCCGAGTTTCCCTTTGACCTCGTCGGCGACTACAACTTTGGCCAGAGCAAGTAGGTTCGCAACAAGGGTCGTGGTCGTGGCCGATCGGCCCGTCGCGACAGGGACTAAATGCTGGAGGCTAGTATTCTTTTCAGATTGTCGCCCCTCGCGTGGCTTGGCAATGGTGTTATACCCAGCAATTGACCTTTTGGAATGGGCTATGGATGGACGCATACATGTTTATTGAGTTGCTGGCGCGGCAGCACACGTTTGCCAGCTCGGTTCCGTCAAGATTAGGTAGCTATTAGTAGCAGCGTACAATCAAACCATAGCCCAACGCGAGTTCAGCGCAGTGACAGGAGTAGACTGTTGTTTAATGATTGAGCCCGTGTCTTAGTACTTTCGGTGAATCAAAGGCCCTTTGGGGTGCTGCTATTCACACCCAGCCCGGCAGAAGCACTATCACCACCTCAAAAAAATGCTAGCACTCCCTTGTGTGCTTTCAAAGTACAGTCCTATCAAAGGCCACTTTGATTAGCAGCTTGTGATGCCAATCTAACCACGCAGAACACACCAGACGCTACAATGCTAGAAGAAAACAATCGAACCCTCTTCCTCGTCCGCAAGAAGCGCAACTCCAAGCACGACGTCCCCTGCAGTCTCGACTGTCTCCTCTACCCGCGCGGGAAGCCCAAGCGCGCACCGACGACCCTCTTTGGACGCCTCCTCGCGCTTCTCGGCGTCGACCTGCAGACGCGGCCGAGCAGGGGCGCCGACGAGCGGTGGGTGCACAGGGGCGGGGCTGGATATCAGCCTGGGCGGCACTGGGGGTGTCCGCGGCCCAACATGTTCTTCGATGACTTGGGAGAGGTAGCAGCGGTGCCTGCTGATGGGGCGTAGGGGGTGGGGTGCTTGCTGTTCGAATCTTTACTCAATTGGATTATCTGATATATGATGCAGGACATGGTGCATGAATTACGTGATGTTTATGAGGGGGTGCTCAAGACGTGCCCCATGTGCTTGGACGCAGTGGTCTTGGACGTGTTGCTACTCCGACTTAGTACAGGCACGCCAACCCCGCGACGACCAGCTCTTGGCCTACTCTACGATAACCATTCAAGCACCTCGCACGTCTCAGGCAGTGGTGTCTATTATATAGTCCTCTCCAGAGAGAGCGCTCTTGCCTACGCGAAAGCTATAGTAACTGCAGGATCGTTCCCAGACTCCGCACGCTGGCCTCTCGGCTTCGACACCGTTCGCGACATCCTCCGCGCCAATATCGAGCAGCGTGGTCATGAATAATTTCTCGACCTCTTCCTTTTAGAGGCCCTCGACCCTCTTTCTCCATGTGTACGTTACAAACGAATGTTTACCGTCAGCGGCTATGAGGGCCTCGACATGCGCTCCGAATTCTTGGATTTCGGCAGTAGGCTTGGAATTCGGAGGTCCAGGAAGCCTGCACTGCCATGCCTGGGGACAAATACTTCAGGGAATAAATGAAGCAGGGCACAGAGACAGCTGAAGAGAAATGCCTTTTTCAACGTCTAGCTGCCGAGACGAGCTCGGCGCGACACCGCGGCTTCCCTCATGGGTTGCATGGTTCACGCGCTGGCGCGAGATTGGGCCCGACACGTGGAGCTCTGCAGTCCCCCGGTCAAGCACTTTCGTCTATATGCCGAGCCTCGTGAAATTAGTTCGACACCGTCAAGGACTGCAGCATCTCCAGCATGCCATGCACGGACGCAGTGCTGTGGCCTATTGTCCAACTCAACTCCTGACGAATATTAAAAGATATGGCTCTGCCGAGGGGCGATGGCCGGACGGCAAGTCCATTGCAATGTCACAAAGGGAATGTCGACTTACGCCCCGTCTATCCTCCACCTCGAACGAATATAGGGGAAACTGTTGACCAGTTCATCCCCCGCCTAGGGAACCATGCAAACTGGGGTGTGAGTATCTATTTGCATGTTCTCCGCACTTTTATTTAATGATCCCTGCCGAGAACAACCTCTCGTCAACGGTGACTGAGCATCTGCCGGGGACGCATGTCACTCTACCCAGGCCGGCTACACAACTGCCAGGAGGCCCCTGCGGAGCCATGGAACAGGAGGCCAGTTAGGGCCTAGGGACTACGAGAACGTATATATAAGGGTTACGGAGGGTCCTCCTAGTAGCGGAGTGCCAGGGTTTACCCCTACACCTACCATCTATGACCTGCGGGCCTCGTACGGAAGACCTCTTTACTCTGCTTAACCCCACGCTCTTATAATATCTATCAGGTTGATTCAACGCTTCGACGATATCAGAAACGCAATCCGGAACTAACGATAACGAGCAACCCGACGGTGACTATCTCTCCCAGCGGTGCTGTGCGTGTGCGATTTCAGGAGGCAGCATAGAACCTGGCTAGTCAGGGGCCGGCACTGTCGGTACCCACACGAATCCAGCAGCTAGACGAGCATCGGCAACGAAAAATCATTGCCTGCAGTGTTTTTGCACAATGCTGATACACGCCGCCGGTCCGCTGATATCTTGACTTTGAGGAACATTGCCAGGACGATTCGGATGTACGTCAGCGTTACATGTCGACAAAACGCACACATCTCCCGAGCATTGCGAACGGCTCGAGCATGATCCTTGAGGCTGGCCATTTCGCCTGCTGCGGGCAGCTCGGTGTGAACAAAGAGGCAGCCAGGGACATTACAGTCTTGCGATGTCGATGTAACAGTGATGGTTTGCCATGCATAGAGTGGAGGAACGGGAAGGTTTTTCGGTTGAGTAAGCCTCGTGAGCGTGAAGTCGAGGGATTCTCGAACTGGTTTGTCAAGGACTTCGTCCCGCCGATGAGGCTGGCCCCTTCCAAGCCAGATGGCATGACAAGGGGTTCCGTCCCCTGGTCGCGGCCTCGACAGACGCAGTCGTTGCTCGGCCCGGGGGATCCTCAACAGCGCGACGCTTGATCGAGAAATGGCTGATCTGGCTCCGAGTGCGCTTGATGATCCAACGTCGGCAAACAGCAAAGAGAGTCAAAGCGTTTGGTCGAAAGGAGGCGACGAGTCTTCAAGCAAGGCAGAAAGCCTCGACGTCGTGCAGAAGCATGCCAGAGGAGGGCACAGAACGCCCTGAGTGTTGGAGAAAGCGACACGGCGAGGAGGAACGCCTCGAGCCTGCAACACACGGAGGACCATGCGCGGCATCTTTCATAGGGGCGTCAGCCACTACACTGATACTCGTGAGGCATCGTACAAGCAGGAACCAGCTATAGAGCATTGCCCCTTTCATTGAGGGCAACACCTCTGGCACCAACGCGCAACGGGACGGCAGTGCGAGGACCAAGCGGCTGGGAAGACGAGACTTCCCTTGTTTTGGCAGCATTTCGAATTTTGAACGATGCCATGCCAGCATTGTCGATTTTCAGTGCTGCGAGTTGATGCCGCTGGCTGGGACATTCCTGGCCATTGGTGGTGCGGCTGAGATCGAGCACTCGCTTCCAGATGACTCATCCATCACCAGGCAGCCATCGTCCCATCACGAACTGCCTCACAGTATCTTGCTTGTTGCACCATTTTAATCACAACTCCATAAACACCAGATCCAAACATGGCAGAAACATTGCCTGAAGCGCACGCACCGAGCCCAGCACCAGCCATGCGCATCGCGTACCCCGCCGGCCTGGACCCCTTCAACCGCTCCGTGTCCGCCTACCTCGAGGAGCACTACCCGCCCAACTCACACGACGGCCTCGCCACCTGCGCCATGGTATTCGACGCCGAGAACCGCATCCTGCTGCTCCGGCGCGCCGCGCACGACAGCATGCCCGGCCTCTGGGAACCGCCGGGCGGCGCAGCCGACGAGCCGGACGGCAGCCTGCTCGTGAGCTGCGCGCGCGAGCTCTGGGAGGAAGCCGGTCTCCTGGCGACGGAGATGATCCGCATCGCGAGCGAGGGCGACGGCATAGCGCCGGGCAACGTGTTTGGCAACCGCACGGGCGAGCGGGTCTACAGAAAGTTTGCGTTCGAGGTCGGCGTGTCGGGATCGCTCGACGTCCATCTCGACGCCCACGAGCACGACGCCTATGTGTGGGCGACCGAGGAGGAGATCCGGTCGGGACGGGTCCCGGGCGTGGAGGGTGATCTGCAGCTCACGTTCGGCGCGACGCGCGAGCTCATTTACGATAGCTTTCGGCGGAGGAGAGAAGAGCCTGCGGAAACGCCGTCGCGGGTAGTGGAGAGGGATGCTGCCGTTCTGTGAGTATTTTTACGTCATGAGCATGGGATTTGGTATTGGGCTGAGCCCATGGGCACTTTGTCATGGCGATGCGTTGTTCGGAAAGACATGATATCAGAACGGGCAGGGAAAACTGTCAATACTCCTCACCCCACACGGACCGATGACAATTTGTTCCACCAGACTTTGCCACATGGCCTTGCAGTATGAGTCTGGGAGATGCCAGCAGCATAGATCTAGTCCACCGCCAGCATCAAGGGCCGAACACGGCAAGGCCACCCCGGCTGCACCGGCCAGCTGTTCGACTCGTACATCCTCCACAGCAGAAATTGCTGCCCAGGATGAAAACAGCCGCTCAAGCTGTGATGTCACCGAGGCCGCTCTCGATTGTGCAGCAGCTGCCGCTGCTTCGTGGCACATCGACACCAACGTCTAGACGGCATCGCATGGTTTGAACCCAGGGGCGCTGGCGTGCCCCGGCTGTGCGGCAAGGGACGCTCTGTCCGGATAGGGCCGTTGAGCCCGGCGCAGAACCCTTTGAGCCAAGGTAGTACACCAGACGATTGCCGACGACGGCGGCCGTCATTGACCACGATGGAGCTCTTTTGCATTCGTCACGGGAGCGGCATCGGAGCTTTTTTGGCCGATCCAGCCAGGGTCTACGCCTGGCGTCGAAAAGGGCACACTGGGGGGTTTTTTTTTTTTTTTTTAATCGTCTGTCGTCCGCCATCTGCCGGTATCATCGGCGTCACTCCCATTGGCCTCGTGCCAAGAGACCTGCGTCGCGATCGGCCGTTGATCGGGAGATGGACAGGATCCTGGGCCGACTACATGATGTGACAATGATCGTAAACATCTCGGAGATGCCGTCGTCGTGATGAGCTTGCCACCCCTCCCTCCATGCAGATGGCTTGCGTTTCATCTCTTCCTGATGGCAAAATGGCCAATGCTCCCTTGGTTGCTACGCTCAGATTGCAAGTGCTCAAATGGCATGAATTGGAAATCTGGGCAATGCGGTGGAGCGCTAGGACGTATTGGGGCCATGACATCACGATCGATGAGTTTCCGATCCCCCGCTTGCACCAGGTATTCACTCGTGGCCTGGGACGCAGCGCGCACTTGGCCTGGTCACATCCTGGCCAGGTTCGCAAGAGCTGAAGGTGCAGACACGCGCCGCCTCTTTCTGGGCGCATGTTTCAACGAGAAAGCAACAAGGGGAGCAAAAGAGGACGTATGCGCGTATGCAAGTTGACTGGGCCATGGGGCCCATGTTGTAACGGGTGGCGGACGTCCTATTGATGGTAGTGCATGCCGGCGCCTCGTTGAAACAGGTTGGTCCGCGGCAGTCGGCGAGCTGTCTGGGAAACGTGTGGTAGGGAGACAGGGGGTCACCTGGTCTTGTCAGCATCACCATCCTGCAGATGCTCTATTGCGTGTGGAAAGTGTCGTCTCCTGCTTTCTTGCAGTTCGGGTCACGAGAGTCGGGCGACCTGCAACGTCCAGGGTCGTGGGGTCGTCGGTGACTCGGCTGCGGGCTGGACAGGGTTAGGCCAGGTCTCGCACATGCCAAAATTCAGGGCGACCCTAGGGGACTCGATGGGAGTTGCGCAGTAAAATAAAGTCCCCTGTTCGACTTGACCCACATTGATTGCGGCCAAGGTTGGAGAGAGAGCTTGTTTGGTATCGTGGTGACTGTTCCGACTCATGGTTGTGGGTGCTTCGCGCACGGCAAGGCCGGGTCATCCTGGCGAGGCTGAGTCTGAATTGGGATGACAGCGGTCAATCAGGCGGTCGGTTGGTCGGTCGAGGAGAAGGAGGTCTTCGGATGCCTGCAAACGGCGCCAGAGTCCGTTAGCGAATGCTGGTGCCCAATGCAACCGAGATGTGCGGATTTGACATGTCGATACGGGCTTGACTAACCGTGTGACCGCCTCGCCCGCCAAGCCGGCAGCACATCTTATTGTCATTACCATGTCCCTGGGCAGCTTGACGAAAAGAAGACTTTGACGCCAAACAAGAAAGGGAAAACAAGAAATGCTCCACTGGCGACCCGGCTCGCCGTGTGCCGTGACGATCATCAGGCGCAGGGCCTGGGCCTAGACTTTTTTCTCTATCGAATGCGCTGTGCCGCGCTTGGGGGGCTTGGAGGGTGGTGCCTTGGAGGGGTGTTTGGGTGTGCATGCGGCACGGGTTGCAGCTCACAGGGGTGAGTCTCAAGTTCACACCCCCCAATCTGGAGAAACCTCGGGGGGGGTAATGGCATGCACAACTCAAGGTGCACGGGCCCTATGCAGTAAATACAGTATAATTTAAAATATTAATATATATAGAATTAAGGGTATTTAAGATATATATATAAATATATACTAGGCATATACCTAGCATATGCCTAGCATATGCCCTAGAGAGCTGGATTCCTAAGGTAAGTAAGGTATATGCCTAGCATATGCCTAGCATATGCCCTAGAGAGCTGGATTCCTAAGGTAAGTGAGGTATATGCCTAGTATATGCCCTAGAGAGCTAGATTCCTAAGCTATCTAGGGCATATACCTAGTATATACCTAGTATACGCCTTTAGAACTAGGTCCCTAAAGTAGGTAGGTTAGGCATATACCTCACTTACCTTAGGAATCCAGCTCTCTAGGGCATATGCTAGGCATATGCTAGGCATATACCTTACCTTAGGAATCTAGCTCTCTAGGGCATATGCTAGGCATATGCTAGGCATATGCTTAGAATCTATTCTTTCTTTAATATATATCTATTAATTTTTATTATAAAGACTTTATAGAAAAAAACTCGTATACAGTATATATTTATATTTATACTATGGAGTTATGTAATCTCTCTAAAATTATGCCAACTACCCCCGAGGTTTCTCCGGATTGGGGGGTCTGAACTTGAGACTCACCCCTGTGAGCTGTAACCTCCATGCGGCATTGCCAGGCCACGGCCTCTCGCCCATTGAAATACCGGTATTTCTCCTGGTGAGCGTGCATGGAGTGTGGTCACTCGACATGAGTCGCGCGGCAGGCAGGTGTTCGGGCTGGAGCTAGTTTTGCGTTCGGCTGCTGATGGGCTTTTGCGAATCGGGCAAGGCTGGAGGAGGAGTCATTCGCTTGAGATCATGTCTTCTTTGACTAAGGTAACTACCTATGCCATCTACTCAATCTGCTTGCCTCGCTGGCACAGGGTCGCACAGCGGAGGAAGGCTCCTGTTGAGAGGAGATAAGAGGAGGGGGATAAAGCCTGCGAGGCCAACGTCTTGGAGGCTTGGAGGTGTCGTGCATACGAGACGGAAGAGAGCAGGTCGGCACCAATTGCCAGCACTTTACAGAACCTGTGCCTCTGGCGCCAAGGGCCACGAATGCATCCCCACCTCACCCCCCGCCGCCGCCGCCAGCATCCCCCACCGCTACGCTCCGCAGACAGGGCTTCGTCCACTGACGGAAGGCCATAGCGCTTACTTAACCTGGCGCTAGCGAGGGGGGCCACTCTGGGCTGCTGCGTCCCAACGTCATAGTGCCTACTTGGGCCGATCATCAATCAGCAAACAACCCAGATCTCTCCATCCCGAACCGGGGGGTCTCCTACTCGGGGCCACTGTACTTTGTTTGGCATCTTGATCTTGTCCCATTCCACTTGGCCTGTCTGCCCGTCTCCAGTCTGTCTGCCAGTGAGAGAGTGAATGAATGGGGTAGCATTGAACAAAATATCATTACACCCGTCATCGTTCTTTCCTCCCCTTGCCAGTCCACAACACAACCCACCTTCCCTCGATCCATCTTCCTGGCCAATTTTCCTCCTTCCCTCGACGTCGTCGACGATCGGAAATTACCATCCCTTTCACACGACAGTACATCTGTACAATTTGGGAAGCAACTACTTACTTTCTGCACTCACTTCGAGGTAAGGCAAAGCAACCGAGAGCAGGCGCCGCCGCCGCTCACGCTCAAACTGCCCACACGCCCCCTCCCCCCACACCCACACTCTGTCCACCCTCCCCCCCCCCCCCCTCTGCTCTGCTCTCTCTTTTCAGTCTGCACATCGTCACCGAGTCGAGTAATCGAGTCGCATGCTCATCTTGTTCACCGCGATTTCCCGCTGGTGACCCTGAGCCCTGAGACACCAAAGCCAAAAACACACCCGCCTTGACCTCATGCCTGTTGTTCTGTCGACTCAGTCAGCCTGACACCGCCATAGTTGCCATCACGAGTCGCGTTCAGTGCAACATCCGACCATTCCGCCATCAAAGACGACAGTCATCTGGACCAAAAGTCGAAAGCCATCGTCCATCCCTCTGCTTCTCCTCCTCCTCCTCCTCCTCCTCCTTCTGCATCCATATCGCCCATTCATCTCGGAGCTCCCCCTCGTCGCCCTGGCACCCATCCATCCCCTTCCGAGGAATGTGATTCACTTTCGGTACGTGCGCGCGCGCCTTTTTTCCCCATTGATTCAGTCGCCCTCCTCGTACGCCTCACATGTTCCCTTTCCTAGGTTGGAACTATTCCCCCCCTTCACCGCACCTCTCAGGGCTGCTTTGACCGAGTGGACCGTGGACCGTGGACCGTGGACAGTGAATCGTGGACTGCCTTGTCTCCTCAGGGTCCGTCCCATCATGTCAATCCGCTGCCACCGCCGCCTCGCCTCACCCTCGCACCCACCGCCCGCAATCGCGACGGTCCAACGCCTGAGCGTCTGTGAGCCCAACACCGCACATCACGAACACCCCCAACCCTGTTCCTGGACCCAAACCTCATCAACCCCCTTCCCTGTCATCTCACCCCCCCTCCCCCTCCTATTCCCCTTGGGATCTGGCGTCCCGCGCACAGCAAATCCTCGAACCGGCTTTTGGGCCCCCTGGATCCTGTGGATACCGTCACTTCCCTACTGCCAGCGCATAACCCAACCTAATGCCAATCACTTGTTGTTGTCGCCCAATCCCCTTGTCTAGCCTCTATCGTTTCTCCATGATCCATGCTCCTCATTGCGGGCAAAAGTCTGGGGACGCTGCCCACTACTTGAACTACCTGCCGCCTTGTCGTGTTCTTCTTGCTTGGCTTCTCGATCGACACTTTTGCTTTGCTCTTCTTGAGTGACGACGAGACGGCAACGACGTCGATCACGCCAGCACATACATCTCTATATGCTTGTCACTGTGCCCTCGCGTTTCTCCTCAAGCCTTCATCCACTCTAACCCGTCGCCATGATAGACACGCGACGAGCACGCCGACCCGATAACTGGATCAGCGCATCAACTTCTGGCAGTGTCTTTTACTGTCCGAGCTGCCTCGCCCCCGCCGCCACTTCACAGACTGTGCTGCCCAACCCTCCGATCCGCCGCCGGCAGCACCGTACCCGTGCCATCCACATCGTCTCCTATCCGTCAGGCTTCGTCCCCGCCGAGTTGAGGCCGAAACCTGAGCTGTCAGCCAGGAAGAAGAGGAAAATCGACGAGGACAAACGACGACTGGAGGAGGCCAAGAGGAAACTCGAGGAGAAGAGGCAGCAGAAAGAGGCCAAGGAGGCTGCCAGAGAAGCGGCCAGAGAAGCTGCGAGGGACGCCGCCAAGCAGAAGCGCGCATCGAAGCGGGATTCTCTCACCAAAGCCACATTTGACAAGCTCCTCGCTCCTTTCACCTTTGTGACCGCCTCTTCGCCAACGACCTCAGCGACCCCGTCTGCGGCACCGTCACGCCCCATCAGTCGTGCACCCTCCACTGCCGGCAGCAGTTTTCTGAACCGCCTGTCGATCTACAGCCGGAACGAGGAGCCCCTGCAACTAGATCCTCCACCACCACCAGCAGCAGGACCCGTTGAGCCCGAGCTCAACGACACCGACATGGCCATGCGTACTGCCGCGTTGGTTGAGGGCAGGCGCCCAGGCATCTCACCATACAACCCTGCATCCAACAGGCATTGCGTATCTTCGGTTCGCTCTGCTAAGAATGCCGTCTCTTCCTTTGTCTCAGAAGTGCCCAAGCCCATCGCCTCTGGAAGTGGTGTTTCGTGCTCCATCCTCGTGGCAGAGCCAAACATCTTCCTCTCCGGTTTCGAGCACGATGGCCACCGCCAAGACAGCCAAGGCGGCACCGCTCTGCTTCGCGGCAAGCTGCAGTTGTCGGTCACGAAAATGTCAAAATCAAGGGCATCAGCCTGAAGCTGCTGGGCAAGGCGCGCACCGAGTGGCCAGAAGGCATCCCGCCTATGAAGATCGACATGTTCGAGGAAGAGTCTCTGCGGACGCAGGTGCTGACCTTCTTCAACGCCATGAACGATGGTTGGGAAACCGAGTATGGCAACCAGTGCACGTACCGAATGAAGAACAGCTCCAACAACTCCTCCAACACCAACCTCACCATCAACGGCCGCTCACCCAACACCTCCAACAACCCCACACCACGCAACAGTCTGACCGCGAAAGAGATGAAGCGTCTTTCACTCCAGTCCAACCAGTCGAGAAGCTTCGGCAAGGGTGACATCATGGGCGTCAACTCGGCCCAGGCCAAAGGTTACAAGGTCTTCTACCCAGGCACCTACGAATACAACTTTGAGCTACCCATCGACCACCATCAGCTTGAGACGACGAAGCTCCAGTACGGTTCTGTCAAGTGGGAGCTGCACGCGACGGTTGAACGTGCGGGTGCCTTCAAGCCCAACCTCCACGGCCAGAAGGAGGTGTTTATCGTCCGGGTGCCTGACCAGCTCTCGCTGGAGATGACGGAGCCCATTTCCATCAGCAGGCAGTGGGAGGATCAGCTCCACTACGACATCATCATTTCTGGAAAGTCCTTTCCCATCGGCACCAAGATTCCCATCGCCTTCAAGTTGACACCACTTGCCAAGGTTCAGGTGCACAAGCTGAAGGTTTTCTGCACCGAGTCGATCGAATACTGGACCAATGACCGCCGCGTTACCCGCAAGGATCCTGGCCGCAAGATTCTGCTGTTCGAGAAGGCCGCCGGCAAGCCGCTCGACCCCAAATACGCCTCATCCGACGTGCGCGTGCTGAGTGGCGGCGAGCTCAGCCCTCGCGAACGCCGCGAAGCTCGGCAGGCTGCCGCCATGCGCCGGTCCGTGGAGGCCTCGAGGCACAACGCCATGCCCCATCCCCTGCCTGATCCGTCGGACAACCTGCTCGGCGACCTGGACCTGGGACTGGAGATCTACTGGGTCTCTTCAGAGATTGAGATGAACGTGCAGGTTCCTACGTGCGAGCAGATGGCGAAGAGCAAAGAGCTGCGTCTCAACCCCGACTGCAGCTGGAAGAACGTCAACGTGTATCACTGGATCAAGGTAAGGCTGTTCCACTGTCATGTCACATCCAATGACTAACAAATTTGCGTAGATCGTCATGCGCATTTCCCGCCTCGACCCTGAAGATCCTACTGGCACGCGCCGCCGGCATTTCGAGATCAGCATTGACTCGCCATTCACAGTTCTTAACTGCAGGGCTACGCAGGCCAACACGTCGCTGCCCGAGTACACCGGTCTAGGTCTTGATCCTTCGCAGGGTAGGCAAACCTCGTGCGGATGCCCCGACGCATCAGCCATCGAGGCCTCGCCCAACTCGTCGACCGGCACACTGCCGTCGGTGGATGCTGGTCTCGACGCCATGCCAGCGCCACCCCAGCCGGCTCATCTCACATCGGCACACACACAGAGCCCGAACCCCACTGGAAACGGCAGGGACTCGCCCCCTACCTCTCAAAACCAGCCAATTGACGTATCGGACATGTCGGCACGCCCTATTCACCTTTTGCGCGTGCCCTCATACAACCCGCCTGCGTTTGACGAGGACCAACCGCCTCCGGCCGCGGTAAACACTGTGGCCCAGACTCCGCCGCCGCAGTACGACGTCGTCGTCGGCACTCCCAGCGTCGATGGCTTGGCGGATTACTTTACACGACTGGCCGACTACGGATACGAAGGTCGTGACGATGACTCGGATTCGGCCGATGAAGGCCCCGAGAGTATTATGGAGCGTGGCGGACGTGTCAACGTGGCACACCCACGCACGCCTGGCGCACCACGTGCTCCTAGCAGAAGCATGGAGATCCAGCGTCCAAACCTGGACCTCGTGCTGCCGAGGGCCAGTGGGGCCTTGTAAGAGCTTTTTGGGATGAGCATTATTCGTGCCAAGGAGTTGATAGGAGTTTCTTTTGTCACTATGCCGCCGCGGCAGCAAGACTAACGCTTGGGTACGATTGGCGCACATTGAGTTGGTCATCCGGATGCATTGGAGCTCAGGGAACTGGCGTTTGGCCTGACTTGCAGGTGGACATGTGGGCGGAGCGCATCAGCCGTGTTACTACTATACATGTGAATATAACCAACTAGCATATACTGTCATGTTCGGAACATGAATGAATTTTCGGCATGTCATCGCCTGGCTCATAATGATGTGTGGGGAGTGGGCTGAGCAAGAATCATGAGATGAGAGTCGGCGCGCCCCTGAACGACGTCAGGAAGCTGACAGGCGAGCCGACACAAGCGTTGCCCGAGTTTCGCGAAAGAACAAGCATCTTGGTCGAAGCACTCTCAACACAAGTTGAGCCGGACAACCACATGGGTGTTCGTCGATATTGGGAACAAGCGCGAGCAAAGGTACCAGCGTCCATAAGCGGCGACAAGACTCGAGTCACTTGCAACGAAAATGAGAAGAAGAGGAAGAGGTGTCTGGCAAGCTGAATACTGCTTCTGCATTTCACCCACTCATGCAACCGCATTTCGATGACCGCCTCTGCATTTCGACCGCAACCCTGCTGCCGCTGGATCATTGCCAGCCTTCTGCTGGTGGGCTATGATGGCATCCTTGGCTGCTTCTGCATTTTGACGACTGCCACTGTATTATAACTACTGCTCCTGCATTTCACCCATTTAAGTAAATGCTTTTGGACGACCACTATTATACTTCGACCGCTGCTTCTGTATCTCGTGTAACTCTGCTGCTGCCTTTCGACTAATAGTTCTGCATTTCGTATAACTCTGCTGCTACTGGATTAGTACTAGCTTTCTGCTGGTGGGGCATGATGATGTCCTCATCTGAGGATGATTTGATCTAGTATTATTTCTGGGATGGAAGTCCGCATTACTAGAGAACTAAAGCCTTCACGTTCGGATGACGGAATGGACGTAAATAGGATACTATATATATCTTGGGGAAAATCGAGGCCGGGTCGGCCGTACTGGAAGATAGTCACTTAGGAGGATATTCGTGGAAAAGCAACCTAGTAGGGGTATGCATCATGCGGGGGAATGCATGATTGAATGCTCAACTGAGGAGTTTTTTTATCATTTTTTAACTAATACATCAACATTGAACCCCCATGCTTTATGCCCTTGATTCCATTGATTGATCTTTCTTGAACGAGTCGGTGCTGACATCTTGCTGAACGGTGGACAACATCGAAGCCTGTAATGCGTCCTCATCAGACTCGTTACACGTGCAGAGGCGGAAAAGACTGTACAAGCCACGAGCACAAGTCGTGAGTAAAGGCTCGACTAGATCGTTTATCGGGTAGGTAGCGGCGTTCGTTTCGGGGCAGCATCAAGAGTGGAGGCATCAACGGCATCCAAAGCACTCTTCTTGCTTCACAGCGAAAGAAACATTGCATGTTTCGGGAAGAACAAAAGGCACACGGAGATAACTTGCCAAGTGGCCGTTGCGGCATGCCTGGCAGTCCCCCGTTCTTTTACCCTCAGGGTGCATCGGAACCCGAGATGCGCAGCGTCCATCGTGCTGCTGTACGTTCAACTGCCGGGCTCCTTTTTTTTCCTTTGTCGAAACGCGCAGTGATCGACGACTTCCATGCTCCATCATGGTGTACCCCGGTCTGCTCCACGCGCATGCATCCCGGCGCTCTAGTGCTTCGGGGACCGGCCGCATCTCACCGGACCAGCTGTTGCCTTTCGAGTTTCACTTTTTCGGGCTTCACGGCAAATCCTGGCCGTGGTTACGAGGGTCGGGTGTTGGGCTTCTAGCGGTTGCATGCTTCTCGGGTTGGTGAGTTTACCGTGGCGATGCGGGTACAGACGGCATCGTCTGTCAGGCTGTGTTTCCTAGGTACGCTAGATTCTGAGAAGCCCCGCTGAGGACCAAGGAGCCTGGCTCGCCAAATACCAAGAGAGAGAGAAAAGAACGAAAGAAAAAAGCCATCGGAGGCTTAGACCATAGGCAGCCGGATGGAGAAGCACAACAGACCAAAACAGAAGCGCAGGCAAACTAAAAGATTCCGAACCAGGGAATCGAACCCTGAGCCTGACGGTGAGAGCGTCAAATGTTAGCCATTACACCAGTTCGGACGTTGAAGACCGGCGAGATTTATTGTGTCATGTTCGCTTCGCGCAGGACGGTGGGGGTTCACCGATCTACTGGCGTGACTCGCGCGGCGCGTCGACCCATGTTCTGGAATCGAACACAATCAGTGGCTCTCATGTGCCTTATGGAAAAGATGGCTGCCATCGATTCGAAAAGCCGCCACCCCATGCCGTGCAACTTCGCTTCGCATCTCAAGTGAGCAGCTGACGTCCGAACAAGTCCAGCACGGCGCACTGACCGCGCCCCCTGCAGCGGCTCTGGCTGTCAGGGCTGTCAGAAGACAAAATGTCAGAGGCACATGGGATGCCGTGGTCTGGACTTCTTCCTCCTGGGGGATCCAGTAGGTGCAGAAGGTGGTGGCGTGTAGAGGTAAAGCTCGTGGACAAAGAAGACAGAGGCAGGGCCAAGCACGGTTTTATCTGATGGCGCTCGTCCATCGCCCGTCGCACATCGTCAATTGACATGTCATAACTTTGACACGCGCGTCATCGATCTACATGGGAACCGGACGGAATGGACGGGGTGATCGTCGCTCGCCGACGACCATCCAGCGGCCTTGCCACGTGAAGAGGCTGACAATTGGGCCGCCATCACGACGATTGTGGCTCCCGCTTTTGACATCGAGGTTGCACTGGCATGTCTGGAACTCGACTGAGCGATCTTGGCGAGTGCCTCGAGACCCCTGCCGCGAGGCCATCCTGACACAAAGGCTGTTGCGGCCCCCCGCCACGCTCGGACGTTCGAACTCGACCCAAGTCGCGATACTGCGGGATGTGGAGCGACGCAGCGAGACGTGACGTCCAGGGACACCCCGACCTGTC
This sequence comes from Verticillium longisporum, assembly GCA_019188255.1. NCBI lineage: Eukaryota > Fungi > Ascomycota > Sordariomycetes > Glomerellales > Plectosphaerellaceae > Verticillium > Verticillium longisporum. Next base: position 1,120,576 of record JAETXT010000012.1, read on the forward strand.
CGCCTTTTTCATCTCTGATATTCCCTCTTCTGTCTGGAAGGGGGAGTGGATCTCGAGGTTCCTTTGCCACCAATGTGCTTGCGTGCGCGCGCGTTCGATGGGAGGAGGGGGCGTTACCAGGGCTTGTTTGACATGTTGCTTTCCCTCCTGTCCGAACGTGCATGCTACCCGGTTTCTCGTTTTGTGTTGGGCATGTTTAATGTGAGATGATCGAGGCCAGTCTGACGCAAGAGAACGCTTTCCCCCTAGCTCCCGGCTGATGGCTTTCTTTGCGACGAGCTGTTATAATGTCCATACTCTAAGATCCTCCTCCACACCCCCCGCTGCCCGCTGTCCGTTGTTTCCCATCCGATAAGTGACCATTAATCGCGCGTTGCGTCGTCTCGCTACCGGATTTCCCGTTGACGGGGACCGGGCTAAAACAAGAGCAAAAGCCCAACACCAAGAAAACACGGACCAGACGACGACAACGACTCTCACACACACACGAGCGCGCGCAACATGGCCGACGACAACAGGCCGTTTGACTTTGACCAGCTGCCGGACGACGACCTGGGCCCGCGGCTCAACGCGACAGTGTGGTCGCTGACGGCCGTGTCGGGGCTGTTCCTGGGTCTGCGGCTGTACTGCAAGTTCACGCGCCGGCGCGGGCTCTGGCTGGACGACCACTTTCTGATCGCGGCGTGGGTGCGTTTGTCGTTGCTGGGCAGCAGCCTTGTCGTGGTGGTGAAAAGAGAAGTCTCGCTGACGGAATATCCCAGATCGCCCTCATACTGCTGTCGTCGTTCACGACCGTCGCCGTCGGCTTCGACCTCGGCAAGCACAGCTGGAACATCGACCAGGCAACTTTCGCGTGGCTCCTCCTGCACGGCAACCTCAGCGGGTCCTTCTCCATCCTCGCGGCGGCGTGGAGCAAGACGTCGTTCGCGCTGACGCTGCAGCGGCTGGCGTCGGAGCGGTGGATGCGCTGGCTCATATGGTTCCTCATCGTGTCGATGAACCTCGTGCTCGGCGGCGCCGTGCTCATCACCTGGGTGCAGTGCTCGCCCGTCGAGAAGACGTGGCGTACCGTCGCCGTCGAGGGCACCTGCTGGCCGCAGCACGTCCACCGCAACTACAACATCGTCTCGGCCGCCTACTCGGGCGCCATGGACGTGCTGCTCGCCATGCTGCCGTGGCGCATGATCTGGGGGCTCGAGCTGACGCGCCGCGAGAAGCTCGGCGTGCTGATCGCCATGAGCATGGGTGTTTTGTACGTTCTTCTCTCTCTGCCCGCAACATTTTTCATTCTCCGTCACATTTCGTGCTTGAGCTGACGAGCCAGCGCCGGCATCGTGTCGTTTGTCAAGATCTCGACGCTCCACGCCATTGGCGACAGCGACATGATCGAGACGGTCGACCTCGTCATCTGGGGCGCCGCCGAGAGCGCCGTCACCATCATCGCCGCCTCGATCCCCGTGCTGCGCGCCATGTTCCAGGGCGCCAGGGCCGTCGACGAGCCGCGCATGGGCACGCGCGAGAAGGCGCTGCTGCGGCGCCTCAACCTGTTCTCGTCGCCTTCTACGGGCGGGGGCACAAACACGGGCACGCAGACGAATGCAGACCAGGGCGTGACAAGAGGCACCAAGGACAGGAACAAAGGCAACGTGGCGAGCACAACCAAGACAGCAGCAGCAGCAGCAGCAGCCGGCATCACGTCGCCGCGGGCCGTGTGGGGCGTGGGCCCGCGGGAGACGGCGCACTTTTTCGAGATGGAGCACTTTGGGCGGCGGGGCAGCGGTGGCGGCGCGGGGGAGGGCCGTGGCGACGACATGGAGTACCTGCGGCCGGTGGGGGGGGATCTGGAGCAGCAGTCGAGGGCGGGCAGCAGTCCGAGGGGGTGGGCCGGGTCGCGCGACGAGGAGGGGGAGGAGGAGGAGGGGGAGGAGGAGGAGAGCGAGAGGCGGACCCGAGGGGATGGATCAAGGGCACACGCGCTGGAGGGCGCGGCGCGCGAGGTGCGGATCGTCATACGGGAGAACCCCATACGAGACAATAGGACTCTGTCGATGGGCTCGGGGGGGTTGTGAGGCTGGTCGTACTGATAATAATGATACGGATATTTGTTCACCCGCTGGCCAGCACTTCACGGAAGGATGTGTATGCCTTTGGTATCTGGTGATCTGTGTTGCCGAAGGCTTATCGAGACAAGTCAGAATACTTGACAGCAAGAAGTGACGCCCATGATGAGTGATTCTGGGTCCTGGTCCTAAGTCCTGGGCCGTAGCGTCTCGAACTAGGTATCTACAGTGGGAACAAGAATAGGCCCGACAGCTCGGCCGAGGAGGGGGAGATGAGGGGATTCGCTCCAGTCTGAGTCAAAAAAAGACGGCGACAAGTGTGTCGATTTGATGGAGCATAAAAACACCAAGACCGATCATTTCCGACAGCGAGGTCTGAACGAGACGAAGCGCGACGTCTTGGCAGGCCGGGAGAAGGCCTCGACCGTGTGATGAACAGAGGAAACGAATGTGACGAGCGGCTGTGTGCATTGCGAGCTCGGAGCTCGGCCGTCGTCGAGGCGGGTTTCTCTGGGAGGAGTCAGAGGAGTCACGGTGGGATCGGATCAACAGCGCCATGACTCTGGCGCGTTCAGTCTTCGCCATGGTGTGACTGACAGCTCCAGCACTCGATAGAAAGAATGGTCCACCGAATGGCTCTACAGTCGGCTTACTACGTGGCAGCGAGGCATAGTTCGGCGCTGATTTACTGTCTCTCTTTTGGTGGGCCATTTTCTTGTCGACCACTTGAGCTAGAATTCAGCAGCTCGTCTGACTTGGCGCTGTAGCCCACCGAGGGAGCTGAAGACCAAGATCTTGACAGGCTTGCAGCAGCAAACACGATATACAGGAAGCATCGTTGCCATCAGCAGCATGTAGTCAAAGGAGCATACAGTACAGCAGCTTAGTCAAAGGAGCATACAGCACAACAGGAGCATAGTACAGCAGCAGCCAAGGGAGCATACAGTACAGCGAGCATACAGTACAGCGAGCATACAGTACAGCGAGCATACAGCCTCTCCCGAAAAATGCCGCTAACAGCAGGAATTGACGAGGCCGGCACGCGGGCCGTCGCAGACAGCGCGGCACTCTGTCCGATCCACACGCGATGGGCCTGCAGAGGAAGCAAGAAAAATGGTTCTCGTTACGTGCCGATGGGTCCCGCGTGCAGAGTTTTCCCTAACGGCAGGTTGAGACGAGACGGTATCGACCAGGGGGAGACAGCCTCAGTTTGTTCGAGAAAATTTCTCTGCATGGTCAACGGCGCTCGACAGCTTCTCATTGGCACGGAGACAGGCCGGAGATGGATCGGACGCTGACATAAGGCGGATAGTCCGAATTCTCGAGAGAAAACGCCCCCGTCTTTTGCCTCTTTTGCCTTGTTGTTGCTCCGAATCCTGAGTCTTGTGGATCCCGAGGCCGGTGAGCCCGGTGCTACCCGCGCCACCTACGCTGGCCGCCGTCTACGATACTCGACCAGAGACGTAGAGACGTGATGATGGTCAGCTTTGAATCATCCTCTGGAAATCCTATTTTTTCTGCTTCATGCAGCTCGAACCGCGCTCGCCCCGGCCGTGGGTCCCCTCTCCTCCGCCGGTGGGCCTCGATCGACTTGGCCCCGGCCTCTACCCATTGCCCATTGTTACTCATCGTACCATGTCCTGCTGTTCAATGTACATAATAGCTTCCTCCCTGCCTGCTCGCCTCCTCCACGCTTGATCCCACATCATTCACGCTTCATCATCGTCTCGTCTGTCTGGCCAGTTGCTCAGTGCATCTTCCCCTCCCCGCAATGGAAAAGACCCCCCACACCTCCGAGGCCATGGCCTTCCCACCGCCGAGCCCCGGTGCCGAGCCCAAGACGGACCTCGAGACTGGTGATGCCGGCCTCCAGCGTACCCTGTCGAGTCGTCACCTTCAGTTCCTCGCCATCGGTGGCACCATCGGCACCGGTCTCTTCCTCGGTACCGCCGACGCCCTGAGCTCGGCTGGCCCCGTCGGCTCCCTGCTCGCCTTTGCCTTCATCGGCGCCGTCGTCTTCTCCGTCATGACGTCGCTCGGCGAGATGGCCACCTACATTCCCGTCGCCGGCTCCTTCACGGCCTACGCCTCGCGCTTCTGCGACCACTCGCTCGGCTTCGCCATGGGCTGGACCTACTGGTTCTCCTGGTCCGTCACCTTTGCGCTCGAGCTCTGCGCCGCCGGCCTCATCATCCAGTACTGGAACTCGTCGCTCAGCGTCGGCATCTTCATCGCCGTCTTCTGGGTCGTCTTCACCGCCATCAACTACATGCCCGTCCGCTGGTTCGGCGAGCTCGAGATGTGGTTCTCCTCCATCAAGGTCGTCACCATTGTCGGCTGGATCCTCTTCGCCGTGTGCGTCAACGCCGGCGTCGGCGACGAGGGCTACATCGGCTTCAAGCACTGGCGCCAGCCGGGGCCCTTTGTCGAGTACATGGTCGACGGCGCCACGGGCAAGTTTGTCGGCTTCTGGTCCGTCCTCATCATCGCCGGCTTCTCCTTCCAGGGCTCCGAGCTCGTCGGCATCGGCGCCGGCGAGTGCCGCGACCCGGCCAAGAGCGTGCCGCGCGCCATCCGCGTCACCTTCTGGGGCATCTTCTGCCTCTTCATCGCCACCGTCTTCTTCCTCGGCCTGCTCGTGCCCTCGGACGACGAGCGCCTGCTGTCCGGCGGCAAGGACGCGAGCGCCTCGCCCCTCGTCATCGCCGCCCAGCGCGCCGGCGTCAAGGTCCTGCCCGACATCATCAACGCCGTCCTCCTGACCGCCGTCCTCTCGGCCGCCAACTCCAACGTCTACTCGGGCAGCCGCATCCTGCTGGCCCTCGCCTCCGAGGGCCACGCGCCCCAGTGGATCGCGCGCACCAACCGCCACGGCACGCCGCACTACGCCGTCGCCGTCACCGCCGCCATGGGCTTCCTCGCCTTCCTCAACCTGTCGGCCGACGGCGGCGTCGTCTTCGGCTGGCTCCTCAACATTGTCGCCGTCGCCGGCTTCATCTCGTGGTCCTGCATCAGCGTCTGCCACCTGCGCTTCCAGGCCGCCCTGCGCCTCCAGGGCATCGACCGCGCCACCCTGCCCTACGCCGCGCCGCTGCAGCCCTACCTCTCGTGGTTCGGCCTCTTCTTCATCGTCCTCATCCTGCTGACCAACGGCTTCACCGTCTTCATCGACTGGAGCACGAGCGACTTCTTCGCCGCCTACGTCTCGCTGCTCATCTTCCTCGTCCTCTTCGTCGTCCACAAGGCCATCTTCCGCGGACGCCCCGTCAAGCTGTCCGAGGTCGACCTTGTCAAGGGACGCTATGACCTGTAGGATTTCTTTTTTCTTTTATCCCACAGACAGAGCTCGTCTGCTGGCACTTAATGAATGGCATTTGATTTTGAGCGACGGGTAGTCAAAATGGTGTACGATTGCATAGATGGCGGGATATAGACAAAATGATACCCTTTACCTAATGCCTCGCGTTTGACGTGTTATTTGGTGCCGAGAGTGTGACAGCGATGTAGTCAGTCAGAAATGACAAGACGAAATGACAAGACGCGAAGTTTAAATCACCAAATCAATTTCAAATACCCAACCTGATTCACTCGTAAATGACAAACAAATCGACCAACGATCACATCCATCAATACGATCCAAGAACACGCTCAAAACACCAGGCTGAACACCCCAATCGCCCCCGCCACCAACACGGGCACCCCCCGGCCCAGGTTGTACACCCCCCACTGGTCGACGAGCCACTTGGCGCTCGCCTCCTGCGCGGCGCTCACCTCCTACGTGGCCCTCACGGCGTCGGCCTCGTCGGCGAGCCGCGCAATCTCGGCGTCGAGCTGCCGGCGCATTAGCAGCCGCGTCCACGGCAGCACCGATAGGCAGTGATGCACCCTAATTAAATATAATAAGTTAAATCATTAAATAGCTAAATAAATAGACCGATTTCCTATAATTAAATTACTAAATCTATAGTATTTCGATATTTAGATATTTAGTAAACGTTTAAATATATATTTAGGCCTAGAATATAGCTATTCCGAGCCCTAGGACCTATAAAAAGGCCTATCCGATTAATTAAAAGTTATACTATTAATAAGAAGGAGTCTCTTATTAATAGTACGATAATACTAATAGTAGGATTCGAACCTATAGCCTCTAATAGGGTATTAGAGATCTTAACTAACTAGGCTATTAGCTTCTATTAATATTTATAAAGAAGATTCTATTTATATTATCTAATATATTTATATTTATATATATAGAGTATTAGAACCTAGGGTAATTCCTCTAAAGTTATAATTCTATTAATATAGTAATTCTATTAATATAGCCTATTTATAATATCGCTATAATAGCTCTTATATTCTTAGGGCTATTCTTATACTATTATCGTTATTAATATATCTCTTATTATCTTTAGAACTTACCCCTTTACTTCTATTTATATTTAGCTCTTTAAATTAAACTACTCTAATCCCGATCTCCTTATAGCTATTTAATATAGCTATTATTTTACCTTTAATATTCTTATTATAAAGAAGGGCTCTAAAAGCTATATAAGCTAGATTAAGGATTATAGGATCTTTATAATAGAGCTCTTTAATAAAAGGAATACTTTTAATAAGAATTTCTAGATCTATAATCTCTATAATAAGAGATAGGATCTAATATTATTTAAAGCCTCTACGATAACTTCTTCGAGCCTCTATTTAAGGAAGAGATATAGGATATTTAAAGGATCTTTAATAGAGGATATCTCTTAGAGTTCTTTAGATACTTCTCTTCTACTTTATCTATAATATCCTATTATTTTATTAAAGGCTTAAATAGAAAAGCTAAAAGAGCTTACTTTTAACTTTATTATTAATATAAATTAGCCGTTTAACGTTTTTAATAATCTATTCTTATATTATTTATTATTAAATCTAAATCCGAATATATATAATAACCTCTTTTAGAGTTAAAGGAATCTATATATAAAACTTAATCGAGTCTTTATATAGAAGAAGAAGTAAATATAAATAGAACTTTAAACTTCCTTAATAGATATTTATCTCTTTTACGATTATTAGACCTCTCTAAATCGCTTTAGGATATTTATAATATCTATATATTATATTAATAATTAAAGGTAATAATAATAATATATCTATTAAGAGGGCTTTACTACTTATATAAACCCCGTTTCATTGCTTTAGCTATACCTAAGAGCTCTAAATAGGTAGAGTAGGTAATATAAGTCTTATAATATAGTTAATGATCTCTCTCTGAATTACTACTATCTACGTAAATTAGATATACCTATCTAATTTACCGATTATATAAGCTATGATTTACGTACTCCTAAGAGCTATGAATCCCAGCTACGGTAATCACTATATCGGTAATCCCTTACCGAGATTACTACCCTAAGGAACCCCCTAATATTAGTTTAATACTAGCTCTCTTTTCTTTATAGATAGAATAGCCGTAAGAACTAATATTAGGAGCTATCGCTAGGGTCGATAGCCGCTCTAATACGCTTCTAATCTCCAATCTTTAGTATATTAGATCTACTCTTCTAGCCTTAAAGTAAATAATTAATAGTAAGAGAATAATAAATAGGATAAAGAAAACGTAGCTTAATCCTACTATTCCTATAAGCATTAGGTCCCTAGTTCCTAATGCCTTAGAGTAGTAGAATTGCCTATAAATAGCTCTCTAAGGAAATAAATTAAGTTATAATTTAAATAATAGGAATAAGCAATTAAATCCCTTTAATAAAGGAAATAAATAATAATCTAATAGTATAATAGGCAATTAAATAGCGCTCTTATAATAGCTAAATATATACTCTTAACGCCTCTAAATTACTAGTATATTAATAGAAGGTAAAAGAATAATTATTATTCTCCTTTATTAGCTTTCCTATTAGAATAATAGAATTAAACTACCTTTAAAAGAGAATAATAGAATTAAATTACCTAAATAGAATTAATAGATCCTATTTAGCTAATCTAATAAATACTATATTCTATAGATCTATATATCTAATTAATAAGTTATAATAACTCTATTCTATTTACTTTTCCCTCTCCTTATATCGATTTCTTTATTTTTAGATTAGCTAGCCTAATCTACTATTTTAGAGCTCCGATAATTAATAAATCCCCCTTTTTATTACTCTCTCTCTCCCTCTTTCTCTCTTCCCGGCCTCGATAATACTATTTAAGCGTAAAACCCCTATACCTATTACCCCTCTTACTAAGAGAGTAGCGAAGTATAAGAACTCGGTTAATATTAATCGTAGGAGCTACTAATCTAGGATATAGTGTATATATATAGTAATATTTATAAAGTCCCCTATTTAGGGTATTTAAAGTCTTATCTTATTAGTAAGTAAATTGAAACTAGCGTTAATAGCGTATATTATAATTTAGAGCCTAAGGGTTCCCGTTACTATAAATATACCTCTAAGCACTTTTATAAACTAATATAAGCTTCCGCGATCTCTATTTTCTAGTATCTATAGCTCTAACGATTATTATCTATAGTCTAGTTAGGGCGTTTAAGCCCGCTATAAAGTTTTTAGCTACTTAGGATAAGAATAATAAGCTAATAAGCTCTCTTTTCTATTATTTCCTTAATTATCTAATCGTATAATTAGCTAATAGGGGATATAGGATATAGAGAAGTAGTATATTATCGTAAAGGGTATATTAATAATCGCTAAGGAGGTGGAGGTAAAGGGGGGGTAATAATTCTAATAAGGACCTCGATAGTCTTTATAATGCCGACTATAAGGTAGCTAGGTAGGCTATAGCTCTATAGCTCTTTAACTACCTCTAGTAGGACTTACTAGAGTAATTAAACTCGGATTCTTCGGATTCTAAGGCCTAGTCCGCTTTATAGAGCGGTTATTTTACTATTTTACTAATTACGGGGTCGTCGTTTTTACTTCTAGGGTACTCGTTTTTAGGCTTTACTATATTTTTATTAATATTAATTACTTTTACCCTTTAATTATTCTTTTTTTAATATTTAATCTATCCTTTAATCCTAATTATAACTTCGTTAGAGCTTATTAGCGCTTCTAGTACTTAGTTTAGTACTCCCTTAATTATTAAATCTATAAAGTTATTACTTCTAGCGATCTAATAAATTTCATCGACTTTATATTCTTCGTAGCTTTATTATAATACTATAAGATCTATTATTAAGCATTTCTCTACTATTATATTTAATTAAATTAGGTATTAGTAGAGCGAGTAGTTATCGGTATAGATAACTATCCGTAGGAGCGGTAGTTCTAAGCGTTTATAGATCTCTTAGAGTATCTATTTAAGGATATAAGCTATATCGAAGCCGCTAACTATCCTATAGATCTCGCTAACTAGAACTAAATATATAACCTATTTATACTTAATAGATTACTAATAGAGGATATTACTATATACTATAAAGGCGTTCTCCTAATTATAGGAACGTTTATTATTAAAGAGGATAACGAATCCGATCTATAAACTTAGGTCCTTATTATTAGCGAAGGAGCTATTAATAAATATATAAAGTTAGGCTATTAAGAGATCTAAGTATATATAATTCAGGCTACGGCCTATATTAGCGATCTACTATTATATATATTTATTAAGCCGTTTAAAATCGTCCTCCTATAGGTTCTTAGCTTAGGCTATAATAGAGAAATCGAAGGCTACCTCTAATTAATAGGTTAAAGTAATATAGATATTACGAGCTCTCTAGGCGATATATTCCTACTCTAAGCTCGCTATCCCTAGAGTTACTAGCTCTAAGTAATTACTTTAGCCTTTCTATTAAATCGTAAGATCTTTAGTTCTAATTTTAATAATATAGTTATTAAAGATACTATTAGATCCTATATTAAGGACGGAAGTAGGCTTTACCTAGAAGCTAGCGCTTTTAAGCTCTATTTATTCCTTTTATATAAATGCGGGCTCTCTAAGGTTAAGGGTATCGTTAATCTATATTCCGATTAGTCTAAAGCTCTCTCTAGCTCTAGTTAGAAGTAAATATAGATCGTAGCCTATTAGAATAGCATTTAGGCGCTCTCTATAATAGCGCTAATAGGTTATAAACTAATAGAGACCTAATTCTACGATATTATAGAGTAGCTTTATAATATAGAAGACGATTTTATCGGGGTATCTATACTATAACTCCTTAGGAATACGTAGGAGAACGTTATATAATAGATCTATAGCGCTCTAAGTATAGGCTTAACTAATATTACGGAGTATTAACTAGTAGTAGGAAATACAGATCTCCTAATTAGTATAATTATTCTAGCTACTAGGAGTAAGTCGATTTCCTCCTAGTTAGACTATTTAAATAGCTTCCTAGGGGTTATTATTCTACTTTTATTATATAGTTAAATAGCTAGATTATACCCCTATTATTCCCTTTTAATAATAAATTAGCGCTTAATCTATAAAGTCCTAGTCGTATTACTCTTATAATCCGTAAAAGCTACTTATAATAGATTCGTAGTATTTATTAACTTCCTAGGTCTCCTATATCGTTATAGTAGAATTAGCTCTAAGTACTTAAATAGTTCTAGGGTCTCTAGAGTTCGAACTACTATTATCTCCCTAGCCTATTAATCTAGCGATCTATTATATAGCTTAACGTATATTCCTCTAAACTCTATTAAGCTATTAACTATTTCGATTATAATTACTATATTAGAAACCGATATAACCTTATAAGGACTAGTCTATTTCTCCCGCTCTCGGAATATAAGAACGTCGCTTCCTAGCTCTAGCGATCTTAATAGTAACTATTTAGTATCTAGTCTATTATAGGTATTAAGAGCATTATTAACCTTTTACTTAGCGACTATTTACTAAAGCTCCGCTATCGCTTTATTAATTGCTTTAGTATACTACGTTTAGGTTATAGTAGGCGCTAAGTTAGTAGTAATCCTAGGTATCGCCCCGAATACGAGTAATATAGGCATTAATCTATTAAGCTTAGCGGTATCGTTTATTGCCTTTATAGCTCCTTGAAGTAGCGATTCTAGGCTCGTATTATAAGACTCTACCTTTAAGATCTCGTATACTCTATATATCGGCTTATAGTAGCTCTTAACCTTACCGATTAACTAATAGGCCTCTATAAGGATCTAATAGTAGGTTATACCTAGGAGGCGTACCTCTACTTTAAACTCTATAGAGGTAAAGTTCGTTCTAGTATTAATAGTTACGATATCTAGAGGCCTAAGGTATATATCTAATTAGTACCTCTTAAGAGCTTCCTATATTACGTAAGCTATAAAATTAAGAATAAAAGTTATAGATTAGAATCCTATACTTATATCGATTATATAAAGAATAGGCTTTCTATTTAAGTATATAATATCGATTAAAATCTTATAATTAAAGTCGATATCTAATCTTAGGGTAAATTTAAAGTATTATAGAGAATTCCCTTTAATCTAATAATAGTAATAGAAGCGGTTTATTAATTCTAGAGCGTCCCGATTTATATCTTAGTCTATTCTCTAGAATAGGTTCTATAGCTTCTCTATAGATAAATAACCGAATTACTTATAAATATATTAGAGCTCTATTTCTATTAGAAACGCTATTCTATTACTCTCTATCCCTATTATATATATAATCCTAGAGCTAGTATAGGTCTTCGTATTTAGGAAGAACTATAAATAGCTCTATTTACGAAAAATAGGTATATACTCCTAGATCTCCTTAATATGCTTTACTAGCTTATTATATATATTATCTAAATAGACTCTAAGATCGTTTATATCTTTAATATAAAGTAGGAATAGGGTATCTATTAGGACGATATAGAACGTAATTCTCCTAATTAGTATTAGAATAGTAATCTCCTCTATTATAGAAATAGGATTTCCTATTCCGAATCTTATTCTAGCCCCTATTCCCTACTTATTAACTATTAAGCTTAGTATTAGGGCTATTAAGGCCCTTATTTATAAAGCTCCTATTATAGAAATTAATACTATACCTATATTAGGGATAATACTATACTATATAGAAGTACTATTAATCTAATATTAAGTAAAGAGCTATTCTATCGGAGCTATTATTTTAATCTTCGGACTACTCCCCCTAATTCTATATTAGAACGATTTATTTATTAGGAAGTATATAATATAAGTATTTATTAATTCGCTCTCGGGATTAGATTTAAAAGCATTATCTATTCTTAGCTTATTAGAAATAGAATTATCTAATTCCGAGCTCTTAATAGGTTCTATTACTATTAAAAACTAATAATATCCCTTCTACTAATCCCTATATACTTCTTATATATATTTCTATTACTCTTTCGAATATTATTACTCCTCGGGAGAGTACTTCGTCGATCTATAATCTCATTTAAAGTATATCTAGTATTTACGAATTCTAGATAGTTAACGATTATTAGTTCTATATACCGATTACTCTCTACGATCTCCCCTTCTACTAGCCTAGTAATATCCGCTCCTATAATATCTATTAGTATAGAAGTACCTAGGCGTTCTAGTATTCTCCTCTACCTTTAATATACTCTTAAGCTATACGGATAACGTATTAAAAGATCGCTCCGGCTTTATTAATATAATCTTTAGCTCTAGGATACCTTAAACCGCCCTTAGAATATTTATATAGAGATAAATCTCTTCCTTAAATATAGAACTAAGTACTCTCTAATACTATTAAAGCCTATCTAGAAGGATCTAAAGAACTTCTATTTACGGCTTTCCTATATTATTAGCTTCTACTACTATAGAGTAGAATATTATCGAGCTCTAGTCTATATAATACTATACTCTATTAATCTCCGAATCGAACTATTATTTAATCGCTAAATATATTTAATAGAGTCCTATACTCCGGTTTATATACTCTAGGAAGAAAGTTTATATATACCCTAAAAATATACTTAGGAAGAGTATATAGAGCTATATATAGCGGATTTATAGTAGTTCGTAAACGTCTATAAAGATACGTATTTTATTATTAAGGATATTATATATCTCCTTAGAGTAATTACTCTCCTTATTCTAGAGTAATATAAATTACTTAATTATAGCTCCGTTAATTAGTAAATTTACTAATTCGTATAGTAGTAGAGTATAATACTAAGCTAGTAGGTTCTAGGTAATATTTAGGGGTAGGGTCTTATTTCTTTACGATTAAGGTATAATCTCTCGTTAATTAGATTGCCTACTCTGTTAATTAGATAACCCTAGAACTAGGGGCTATTAGGGATCTATCCTCTCTATTTATAGTTTTCGGATTTAGAATAGCTAGGCATTCCCCGTAGATTACTATTTATCGTCCTACTAGTCTCGCTATTCCTCTACTCTTTAAAGTACTAAATCCTAATTAGTAATAATCGACTCTATCGTATTAAGTATCTCTTCTTATAAAAGTATTAGGATTAATCTCTTTGATATCTTAATATTTACTATTCCTAGAAAAGGGATCCTATACTCTATTAGATATACCTTTAATGCTTAAATAATCGTTATATTATAGGAATTAAAGTCCTCTTTAATCTAGCCCTAGAAGTCTTTAATAAACGCCTCTAAGAGGTAAACTCCCTTTATAGTCCTATATACGCTTATTACTTTAAGGATCTAGGCGCTCTTAAGATCTATAGATACTGAATTTAATAATCTAGGGAACCGTAATTCTATTCTATTAATAATAAAGTTAATATCGAGACCCTTCCTAACCTTCTATATTAAATATAATATACTGAGTTCTTCTAGAATATTATCGAACTCCTATTATATCTTTTTAGCGCTCTCTAGCTCTATTACGGAGCTATTATTATAATCCGAGGAGCTTATTATCGCTAATTTTATTAAAGCTCTACTATAGCTAATTAACTATTCTATAGAGCTTCATTTATCGGGTTTAATAGCTAGTAATATAGCCTAAGTAGTAATCTTAGGCATAGGAGTCCTAAGATACTCGAAGTAGACGGTACTCTTATAGATTACGTAATAGGGGATTTCCCTACTACTAAGCTCTTATAAGAGTCCTAAAGTACTTAAAGCAAATAGTACTCTTATAATTACTTATAAAGTATAACCGATAAGCTTATATATAGCGAATTTACTATTTATAGGATCGATCCTAACTTCTCTAGCTCTAGCTATTCTATATTATATTAAATATAATACTAATTAGTATTAAGAGGGCTTTACTATTTATATAAACCCCGTTTCATTAGAACTTGAGTGAAGAATAGCATGGACGTTTGAATAGTCCTTCGTCATTGAACCGTAGTCACCGGTTTCAACACGATATTAGAAGATTAAAAGAGACCTTGGCGCGGTATTCAAATAATCCGTTCATGTGTAACACTTGGATGTGATGAGGAATGTCCAGTTTCTGCTGGAGGAATAATCTTGCATAGGTAGGTAAGTTTCTACGTACCTACCCACCCTGTACATCCATATTTAATCAATCCATCTTCCCCCCCTCCCATTTGTATCTCCTTCATCTGCGCCCTACTCACTCTATAGCGTGTGACTGGCAAACAGCATGTCTCTCCCCATCGACCAATTTATCGTTCCCAGAGGCTCGATCGTGCTTGTCACGGGTGCCAATGGGTTCATTGGATCTAACATCGCCGACCAGTTTCTCAAGCTCGGCTACAAGGTCCGCGGTACAACTCGTAGCCCCGAGAAGCACGCCTGGGTCAGCGACCTCTTCAGCAAAAAGTACGGCCCAGGAAGTTTCGAATTGATGGCTGTGCCGGACATGAGCGCGCAGGGTGCCTTCTACCAAGCTGTCAAGGGTGTCTCGGCTGTCGTCCATACAGCATCCATCTTCACCATGGACCCGAATCCTCACAATGTGATCCCGGGGACGATCTTGGGAACAGTCAATGCACTGGAAGCAGCCGCCCGGGAGCCAAGCGTGAAGCGCTTCGTCCTCACATCTTCCTCCACTGCCGCTTTAATCCCAAGGCCTAACAACCCCGTGAAGGTCACCACCGATACATGGAACGAAGAGGCTGTAGAGTTGGCGTATCGCGACCCGCCCTATGAGCCGCAGCGCGGGCTGTCCGTCTACGCCGCTAGTAAGGCCTTGTCCGAACGGGAAACTTGGAAATTCATGGAAGAGAAGAAGCCTGGATTCACCCTGAACGCAGTTCTGCCCAACATCAACTTCGGCGCGAGCCTCGACTCTGTCAACCAAGGTCACCCTTCCACTTCGGCCATCGTTGCAGAGCTCTTCAGAGGAAACACCACCTACCTAGGTGGAATCACGGCTCGTAGGTTCCACCAGTGTGCACCACAAAAGAGGCGAAGAATGACAGGCGCTGACCCGCAAACCCCAGAGTACTTTGTCGATGTGCAGGACAACGCCCTGCTGCACTGCGCTGCCGTCCTTCATCCCGATGTTCAGTCCGAGCGTGTGTTCGCCTTCGCCGAGCCCATCAACGGGGACAAAGTTCTGGCCGTTCTCCGCAAGCTCTATCCGAGCCGCAGCTTTCCCGACAACTTCCGGGCTGAGGAGGATTTGACCGATATTGCGCCCCGCAAGCGAGCTGAGGCTTTGTTGCGCGACATGGGCAGGGACGGATGGACAAGCTTGGAGGAAAGCATTAAGGGAAACACGCAAGACCTTGTTTGAGGTGTGAGGCGAAGCGGCGAATGCGATGGCTTGCTTGGTTGGCTCGAGGGAGGTAGTGGTTGCCCCAGGGCAACATGCGCCGATTTGTGTTATGCAGTGCAACACTGATTCCTCGAAAGGAGCAGGTCTATGAATATGTCGACGTTTCATTGCTGTTGGCAGTTGGCCAGTGATTTCCACCACTGTAATTCCTCTATTCTGTTGTTTGGGGGGGGGTTCTGGCTACGCCTCTCCATCCAGGGTTAGGCGTGTACTGCCTGGCCGGGCGGGATCTCGCATGATCTGACCTGCGGCGGGACACAATGCGGGAGCATGGAGGCGTAAGCCCTGCGGGATGAGAGTTGACAGCCGCTCGAGTCTGCCTTTTGACGCCGGGTGATGTGCCGAGGAGTAATTACTGTATGCAGTCATCCTTGTCAGATTAGAGCCGCCCCAACCACCCCGGAAATACAGAGCCCGTCCTCACAGACGCCGAGTTGATGCCGCTGGTCACTAAGCCCGGTGATTTTATCTCGCCGTGCGCATACATGCAGACCAGACCGTGAAACTTGCCACCAATCTCCTGTGCCACAAGACATGCAGCGCATGGTATACCTACAGTAGGGTAGAATGGGCTCAAGCATGATACCTCCAGCCAGCCAAAAATCATCAGGACATCACGATACATCGACAAAGAATGGGCGTGGGGGGGTTCGATGTGAGTGGGGGGGGGGGTTGAGTCTATGATGCGGAACATACAGCCGACTTGGCACGACCCCACACCTCCAGGAAGATCAGATTCATCCAGAAGTGATCTTGAGTCGGATGGTCCATGCAACAACGAACCTGCCCACTCAACAGCGGAGAGTCTCGTGCTTGGATTGTTCGTGGTGCGGAAACCATGGTAAATCCCACCGTATGACCCCAAAGAAATGTAGGTCGAATATCAGCTAGCCAGGAGGGGCGCGTAAGCCATGTCTGCCTCATTGGTTGTCGGAACGGGGGTTTCTATACATATCCGTTGTCCCCGCCTGTCCGCCGGTCTCTTCTGCCCACTTGCCCGCTATCGTCTTTGATTTCCTGCCCTGCTAGCTCACCGCGGACTACGACAGTGAGTTGAGAAGGAAGACTGATTGTCATTGAAACCACTTTCAGTCAGGATGGCCCTGCACGGGGTTACCTCATGTCCTCCAAAGACGACGACAGACCATCCTATCAAGTGCACAGTGGAGCACCGCCGTAAAAATGGTGTATACGAAGAAACCTTTATGCATTGGTTCACTGGCCAATTTCTTCCTCGGGCGGTCGCTGTTTTGAAGAAGCACAATGTCTTGAAATATGCAGTTGTAGGTGATTGCAAAACAACCATCTTGACAGGATGAGTCTCGCTGACATAATTTGATGGCAAGCAAAAGATGGATAGTCAAGTCGGCGCGGCGTTCCAGGCCGAGGCGGGCCAAGTGCGGCCTGGCTGGAAGGTGAATGACTGCGATCTCGTGTTGGAGTATTGGGTCAAAGACCTGGAGAGCTTGAAGAGCCTCGCCTCTGATCCGGAATGGATTCAAACGGCCCTCGAGCCTGGGAATGACTGGTTTGATATGTCCGGACCTACCATTCGCATCGGTTATGATACGACATATCTGGAGCATGGGTATATTGTCAATGTAGCAGGTCGAAAAAGAAGAAGCAGGGTCACTGCCAGCTTCGACTGACCTGTTGATTCTTAAGCTCGATAGCCGCCATTATCCCTTTTCTTCTCGAGGGCTTCAGTCAAGTTGCATAACGAACGGAGAAGTGTATGAAATGCGTTCGGTACTTGTCTTTCTGGGAGTGGTTCAGGAGGAGGGAAATGCGACGAGATTCCGCCACGTCGTAGTCTAGACTATAGGCGTCAGTTTCTGCACTTGAGGAGTCTAGGTGAACAAGTGGGCTTTGGTATTTGTTAAAGTATTGAGATTGCCAGGTGAGAAACATTCCACCTTTCATTATCTGCATTCAACCACTTTCTAAACCGAATTGATATTGATGTTGATAGTATGATTGATACTTATGTTATCGGAAACGCAATGCAGTCCCGGCCCCGTCACTAGATTGAGGCAGACGTCGAGATGCCTCCTTCAAGTGTCAGCCCGTCTCTAATCCGATTCATGCAGCCTGCTCAGCCCGATCCGTCAATATCCGTGCTTCTTCGCAAAGAATTCGGTCAAAAGCCCGGCGAAGATTGCGGTGCCAACATAGCTGCTACCAGGACCAAACGCCCAAGCGCAGCTGTTGCCATCTTCTAAATCGACAACCCAGACCATCCTGGTCAACAGGAGAGCAGTTAAGCCACAGGAAATGGCGTAGTATGGTGTGCCAAACCCTGCCAGTTGGCCCGCCGCGACGAGAAAGTAGACCTGCACGGCAGTTGCTATGTAGCAGGCTGATTTCGTTCCCTTCCTTCCGAGGCGCACAGCGAGTCCTTTGACACCAGCTTTCAGGTCATCGGTGTAGTCCTGATGAGCGTAAATGGTGTCAAAGATGACGGTCCAGATGATCCCGGCGATATATAGGCATGCCGCTGACTGGGCCAGAGGTGCGCCAAGGAAATTGGACACGCCAGCTGAGAGGTCCAACGACGACTGATCCAAAAGAGGTGCTAACGGATCCTTCCCGAGCATTGCAGCTACCATAAATACAGCATAGGACAGCCCAAATCCCAGCTCGACTTGCGGGTAGTTTGTGCAGCGCTTCAGGAGGGGGTAGATGAACAAGAGAACGCCATCTACGATGGCGTGAGTCCGAGTCGAGTTGCCGAGGGGGTACAAGATGCAGGCGCCGAGGGCGATCTGTGCAGCAGTGAAGATATGCGCCTGCGCCGTTGTGACAGCACCCCGTGGGATGGGCCTCAGTCGGCAGCGAGTGACCTGGCGATCAAAGTTCTGATCTAGGTTGTCGTTCCATGTGCAGGTAATGCCGCGGAAGGTTATAGTCCACAGTCCCAAGTACGCTGCGAGGAGCACAAGCGCCTTCAGATCAAGATCGCTGGAGAATGGGGGGATATTGATGGCAAAACCAAGTCCTATCAAATAGTGCCAGTAGAATGCCCAGAACCCTGACTGGCGATCGAGACGCATGAGTTCGGCGTACGGGACCCATGCGTCTGGTATGAAGCGAAAGATGCCATGACTTGGCCTGCTGTAGACTTTTACTTCATCCATGGCGGAGGAAGAGAGTGGTGCCCTCCGGAGTATGATGGGTAGAACTGATGTGGAATCTCTAGGGTCACTAAAAGTCGGTTGAATTGGTATGATGATGGGTGATGTGTGGGATTCCCGAGAAAGCCGCAGGCTGAAGGATCGAAGTGGAAAGGGCTGTTGTGGCATTACTAAGGCTCAAGAGACCGGACCTATCACCATCTTTATCATTCATCATCGCATTCTTATCAGCTACGGCAGAGTCTGTGGACACTTTCGGCCCAAGGTGTTCCCAGGAGTAACAAATCAGGGCACATGCACGGAGAATGCCACAGAATCAGCAAGGGGGTCTAACTTGAGATCATTAGTTGCCTTACAGGCTTTGTTCCGGCTTACCTGCATAGATCCAAGGGAGGGGGTGAAAACTCCGGTCCAAAATGATAGCAGCCCCGCTCGAGAAGGCTGCAGTCAGCAAGTAAACTTTACGAGCAAGCAAGTATGCGCCCGAATCCTTCTGATAGTGTCATTGACTCGTACTATGTAGAGTAACGTCAGATTCCTAGAAATAGCAAGTTTATTACCCCTGCCCATTGGGTGAGACGGCCCGTACCGGCGGGAAAAGAATCCCCCCTGGGAGTGGGAACTGTCTGCGCCGATGTTGGTTGGCATGGCCCATGCATGTCAGTCCTCGGTCCTGTTGAGTGAAAACCAAGCCAGATGCTCGAACTAACCGCAGCCCCGATACCACCACAAGGTTGATCACCACAATACGACTCTCGCAATGAAGGCCTCGATACTTTCTCTGTCCTGTATTCTCTGGGTCCTTGCAGCTGGTGTCAGCGTCCCCAGATACTTTGAGAAGCACGCGATCACACGTCGTGACTTGACCGCCAAACAAATCCGAGAGGAACTCGGCCTCCGGGTCTCCAATACCACCTTGATCTTCGGACCGGAAGCTTGCCGTTTCGAAAAGGCCACTTCCAGATGGACGGACTCTTCCAAGCCTGATGTCCAAGTTGTGATTGAGCCAGGAATTGAATCAGATGTCGCGACAATTGTAAGACCTCAAACCACCACCGACTACAAGGAGAGATCCCGCATGCTGACACTGCTTCCGAAAGGTCCAATACTGCAACGCGAACAGCATCGAATTTTTGGCACTCAATGGCGGACACGGCGTGGCGGCAAGTCTTAGTACATTTAGCGGCATCCAGATCAGCATGCGGCAGCTCGACAACATCACCATCCAACCCGGCGTCAAGTCAGCCTGGTTCGGAGGCGGCACCGTCGTAGGCCCAGTCATCCACCATCTGTGGGACAAGGGCTTTGTCACCACCACAGGCGGGTGTGAATGCGTCGGCATGCTAGGCGCCGGTCTGGGGGTGGTCACGGTCGTTACGAAGGCCTGTACGGTATGATCAGCGACAATATGCTGCAGCTCAATGTTGTCTTGGCCAATGGCTCCACCATCCGCACCAACACCACGAGCCACAGCGACCTTCTCTGGGGCATGAAAGGGGCCGGGCACAATTTCGGCATTGTCACGAGCTATGAGATGAACATCTTTCCCCGGGGCCCCGACACCTGGCATTACCACAACTACATCTGGCGCGGTGAACAGTTGGAGGCTGTCTTCAATGCCCTCAACCATTTTCATGGCAACGGCTCAACTCCCATTGACATGGCCTTCAACGTTGGAACTTTCCTGATGAACGCTTCCATGAGTGGTGAGGAGCCTGTTCTCTCTTGGACGTTTGCCTATCGCGGCACCTCCGAAGAGGCCGAGAAACATCTCGCCCCCATGAACGCTATAGAGGCCGCCTACGAGGAATTCGGCGACGTGCCTTACTCGCAAATCGCCCATGCGCAGGGCACAGGCATGTCCGACCCCATCTGCCAGCATAACGGTGTACATATCTCGTCGACAGCAGGTCTCCAAGTCTATAACCTGACGGCCGAGCGCCTCATTTACGATGGCTTCAAGAAGCGCGCGATCGAAGACCCAGACCTCGCGGCTGTGACGGGTATCATGCACGAAGGCTACGCGACGGCCGGGGTCGAGGCCGTTGACTCGGCGAGTTCGGCGTACCCCTTCCGCGCCGACCGCCACCTGATGTTCTTCAACGCGGCTGTAACACACCGCGATAGCGCCCTCGAGGAGAGGGCCAGGATCTGGGCCGCCGAGGTCAGCGACCAGTGGAACGCGGGCGAGCCAGGCCGCACCAGCAATGTCTACCTCAACTACGCCACCAGCTTCGAGACCCTCGAGGAGCGGTACGGCCACGAGAGCTGGCGCATCGAGAGGCTGCGAGGCCTCAAGGCCCTGTATGACCCCAACAACCGCTTCCGCTACTACAACCCCATCGTTGTTGAATAAAACGGACAGCACAAGCCGTTTGTACGTACTCTGGAAGGGATGGCTAAGGGGAGTATTTGAAGAAAATCATACGCTTTCCAAGGCTTTTCTTCGATTTGCGAGAATTTAAAACTCCCAAGATTCTAGCCACATCTGAGCGACATGCTCGAACAAAACGATGATCAATATTTCCCTCCTTGCGTGATCTTTTACCCTTATCCACTCGTGATGTATGTAGTCGCTTCAGACATAGCAAAATACCAAGCTTGGATCAACAGTGGCGTGACTTGCCTGACGCCAGCCCTTAGACCGATGGCGCGGTGGTCAACAACACCGACGACTTCTACAATGCTGTGCTTTGATGTCAATCGAGAGTGATATCTCCTCGTCAGAACAAGGACACAGTCACCAGCGAATATGTATCGCATTGCTCTTCAAACCCAATTCGTCCGGCGCAACAATGTTACGCGCCGTTGAGGTGCAGCCTGCCTCCGAAGTTAACGCTGCTTGATGCGAATCAATCCAATGGCTTTCCAGGACAAACAGCAAGCACAACAACAACATGCAAGCTAAGGCAGCTAACAGCAACGTTGTAGCGTGGGTCTTCAGGCGCTTTCGGCTTGCTTTTCTCAATCAGCTGTCTGCTTTCCTTTGACACAGAACAGGTACCAACGTCAGTGTAACCCCCGCCCCTTATTTCCCCTTACTCTTCATTAGGGGTGAACACAACAGATCGACCAGCACTAGACTCCGTCCCGGCAACTTGCAACGCTTCGGCAAAGTCCTCCATCTTGAAGGCCCTTTGAATCTTCAAACCCGCCTTCTCGCCCAGCTTCAAAACCCCCGTCTGCACAAGCTTGACGAGATCCTCCTCTTGACTCCAAGTACACATCATTGTCGCCCGAACGGTAATGCCTTTGAGTTGGAGGAGCGGGATGGGGATCGAGATCTCGGGGACGCCGCTCATCAAGTTAACCCGTCCACCGGCCTGGAGAGAGAGCATCCCTGCGCGAATGTGGTCGGTGTTCGCGGCGGTCTGCGGGGTCATGTCGAGGAAGACGTCGACAGGGCCGAATCTCGAGATCTCGGATAGGTCCGTCTCCAAGCTGCCGCTAAGCTTGACCGTCTCGTCCCGTCCCGGCGCCAGATCCCTGAGTTCTTCCAGGACCTTCTCGTTGCGGCCCATGGCGATGACGCGGGCCCCCATGGCGAGGGCGACGTGCACGGCCGCGCCGCCGAAGTTCCCCGTCGCCGGACTGATCAAGACGGTCTCGCCCGCCGTTAGGTTAACATCCCGGAGGCCGCCGTACGGAACGGCCATCTGTCCGAAGAATACGAGGTCGCGGGGACTGACGCCGTGTTGCTGCAAAGCTCCTTCGTCGAAGCGATGCACGGACTCGATGGGGGCCTTGACAAGCTCGGCCCAGGTGCCGTGATGCCAGACATCTTTGGCAATTGCTTGCATCTCACCTGTGGCAGCAAGTAGCGCTAGGAGCATGATCTGGCCCGGGTCGTCACGCGGGCGGATCGTGGGGTCGACAACCACGAGGTCGCCGACTTTCAACTTGGCGGCATCCGGGGGGACGGCGACGACGCGCCCTACCGCGTTGGTGCCGCCTATCAGAGGGAAGGGGACAGGATACTGGCGCGGGTTATCCCTGGAATAGATGTCGTTGATGTACCCTGGGATCCAGCAGTACAGTGTTTTCACGATCACTGACCCGACATCTGCCGTAGGGGTGGGAAAGGAGGTGACTTCTGGGGGAGTAGATGGCGAAGTGAAGTAAAGCCCCTTGTAGTTGCTTGGGAGTTGGGTTAACGTTGTTGAAGCCATTTTCGGATGTAGTACGAAGGCTTAATGGCGACTTGGAGTGGTCTCAAGACGGAGGAAGGGTTAAGATGTGAATATCTTGCGTGATAAGAAGGAAGACGAGGAGATATATTACCTTTCTTCAACTCTTCCAGCTTGAATCAGATCAAAAAGTCAATGGCTGATTCCACGGACTGTAACGCTAACAGATGCTCGGCATGGCAAGCTCGCGAGAGTATTCGACGGGGATTGCACGCCTGCAATCTCGTCAAGTTGTACATACAGGCTTGCGCATAGTTGCCTCGAATCCCCCTTGGAGCACGACTTGCATATGCACTAATACGTGGGGGTTTCCAGAGGTATCGGTACTAACTGTCCATCCGCCCTCGCTTTGCGAGCAAAGGGTCACCGATGCAGCGCTCATCAACTTGGGCATACCCAACCGTTGACCCCCTTTTCCGCCCGGCTAAATTTCCGCAGAGGAGGAGGCGCACCAAGTCACGCAATTCTCTCGGTAAACACCCGGGATCCGATCCGATTGCTCGTCTTCACCGACATGCCTTATAGGCATGCGTGGGATGCAGATAGTGCAGTGTAACATCAAATGGGAAGAAAGGGTAAGTTTGCCCGCCTCCCCCTCTCCCCTCGTCTCATCTCGACAGGATGAATAGCCGCAGAACCCATTTGTGTGACGTACGACCCATGGTGCCAAGGCGTGTTGGAGGCAGGTCTGCATGCCACGGGTGTTGCCGATCAGGCAAGGTTCTGTTCTGTGACCCAGGAGTACTTTCATCCCAAATGTGGAGTCCTCATTTGATGCATTTGTTCTGTCGTTATCGCCCCGGTAAGACTCCTTACCGATGCTGGATCTGACCAATTACCTTCGTTTGGACTTCTGGAAGTCTCCTTTTGTACCTTAACAACAATCAATCCACTTTGTTCAATTCCGTGGTGACAGTTATGAGCCCGGGCGACGATACAGCTCCTTGACCTTCGATATCTACAGCAGGGCGCCTACGGCCAATACGCCTGCTGCGAAGCTGTCTACAGCTGAATCGCCGCTGCACTTCAACAGTCAATTGACGCGACGTTTCGCCATTGACGACCACTGGCCAAGGGCCGTTACCGACATCCTCCAGGAGAGCGATCATCTCTCCACGACACATCGAAGCAGGAGAAATCAGCTCCTCAAGACCAATTGAACCTCCGAGACGTGTGGCCTAGGGCTTGAGTACACGCGGGGTCAATTGATGATATTCAACATACACGCGATCAGTCGCGACCATCGAACGACCTCCCCGACGGTCTCCGACAACGCCCAGGGATCCTCAAGATGGACTCTGGTAAGCACAGAGTGACACTTACAAGGAGGGAGGAATGGAGGACATGGCTCAACTCCGTCAGAGCCGTGGCGACCTCCTACGAGGCCTGGGATCTAGTCGACCCAGACAAAGAGGCTGACAGACGGCCCAAGAGGGCCAAGAAGCCAACAGCACCGTCATTCGAAGATGAGACGCGAGATCTCAGCACACTGCTGACGTTGTACAAGATCCATTTGGACATCTACAACAGGGAGTCAGCGGGCCTCCAGGAGGTCCAGAAATACATCCTCAACACAGTCGACAGGAGCCTTTCGGCCGTCTTCATGAACGAGGAAAGCAGCCAGGAGTGGCTCAAGGCGTTGAAGGACCACTTCGCCCCTTCCGACATGGGACAGAAACAATACATTCGCCAGCGCTGGGAGGAGCATATGGCGATGATCAAGAAGATGGACCATGAGAAGTGGGTTGACGACTTCATCCTACTCTGTATCGAAGTTGAGAAGCACGGGATTCCTCAGCTTAAAGAAGCCGCAGATCAAAATGTTCAATTCCTTCGGGCAATTCTTTCCGTGTCTCCAGGGTGGGCCGAAGCAGAGTGCGCCCACCAAGTTCGCCGGGAGCTGGATGATCGTGATGGAGGGAAGGTACTGGCGTTGAGGTACAAGAGCTACCTTAGAGACTACCAACCGCATCGCCTCACCACCAAGCCATCTCAGACGTCCTTCTACAGCGACTCGGTGACCTTCATGGGCAAGGACCGGAATGGTCAAAGTGATCGGACGAGTGCCCAGGATTCCCATCGTGACTCTCCTCAACAGCCAAACAGCTCGCCTTCTCGCAGACCATTCTGCGACTGTGTACAGCAGAAGAGGGCACCCAAGGCGTGTCAGCCCATCTGTCTGTGCCCAAATATCGCAGAACACCGGAGGAAGAAGAGCTATCAATCCGATCAGAGCCTGCTGGACTACATTGACGAAGCGAAGAAAAGGATGAAGCCAAGCACATTGCAATTCTGGAACGAGAAAATCAAGGAGGACAAAAAGAAGCGGCAGGAGGCAAGAGGCACCAGTGGAGTCGCCGTCTCTGCTTTTAACAACTTCCTCGGTGACGATGATGAACAGAGCTGCGATGACGAGTACACCAACTTCATGAGCAACTTCTCCGTCGCTGATTCGGACGAGTTTCAACGGACAAACCGAGGAGGGGATCTCCGTCACGAGTTCCTGATCGACTCGGGTACACCCAACCATATAACCAACAACAAAGACCTCCTCACCAACTTTCGCGAGGCCACCGACACTGTAAGATACAGCACAGGAGGAGGCAAATCAAGCCCCGTCGAAGGGCATGGCACGATGGCCATCGACACCCTCGACAGCAAGCAGAACGTCATCAGCATCACCTGCCATGATGTCTCGTACATCAAAGACTACCCGACGACGCTTATTTCAGCCAGGCAGCTCCAACGCCAAGGACTCGGACTGGACTCGCTCAGGAACATGCTGTTCAACCCAGCCACTGGCTCAGAGATCCCACTTCAGGAGAAGGGTGGCCAGTATGCGGTGAACACCCTACATAGCACCACTTCCTTCTATCACTCCAAGAAGCAGAGAGCCGCGATGGTCAGCGACTCGAGGCTCTGGCACGAACGGCTGGCTCATGCCCACCCAGAGGCCATACAGCAGCTGCCATACAGCTGTACTGGAGTTGGGGTGAAAGGGCCAACAACATTCGAATGCGAGTCTTGCGGGGTAGCGAAATCCAAGAAGATTGTATCTCGGAGACAGCCAACGTACACGACGACGAATCCATTTGAGCGCGTCAACCTGGACTTCTTCAGCCCTGGGAAGTCGTACAACGGCATGGAGTCGTGCCTTGTAATAACGGACGCATATTCGGGGAAGATTGTTGTCAGGATTCTGCCTGCCAGAGCAGATGGCTTCCAGGCGTTTATCAACTTTGAGATGTTTCTCTGGAGACAGTACCATCTGGTCATCAAGGTCCTGAGAGTTGACTGGGACTCAGCACTACGCAGCAATCTGGTTACTTGGTCAGAAGAGCGCGGCATTCTCTTAGAGAGATCAGCCGCAAGGACACCAGAACAGAACGGTGCCGCAGAACGCAATGGAGGCACGATATTCACCATCGCAAGAACCCTTACCTCGGCTGCTGGGTTCCCGGAGGATTTGTGGCCAGAGGTGGTACAAACCGCTGCATATCTCCACAATCTCACGCCGAAGGGACGCCTACAGTGGGCGACACCAGAAGGAAGGCTGAACGACTGGCTCAACTCCAAGGGCCTTGCCGCTCGAACTACGGCTCCAGGCCTGGCTCACCTGCGAAGATACGGATGCAGGGCGTATCCTCTCACGGCAGACGCCCAAGAGGGACGTAACCGAAAGCAGAAGCTGGCTCCGAGAGCCCACATCGGCTATCTCTGTGGATACGACAGCAGCAACATATACAGAATCTGGGTTCCAGAGATGAAAGCAGTATTGAGGACAAGAGACGTGGGTTTCGATGAGTCCACAGTTTTCAAGGACGCCCAATCCCCAAAGCCAATTCTACAGGACGAATTCCAGGCTTTGGACGTGCCCGTTGCGGACGCCCAGAATCCTTTCAACTCGTCACTGGACATTGACGAGTTCGATGTTGCCACCATCGACCTGTTCGAGAAAGCCCGGACATTCCAACTTGGAGGAAAGATCAACGCGGAGATACTGCGACCCCGGGAAGGTCACACAGCCAGCAGAGATGATGTCCTGCCGTCACCACGTCCAACTCCAGAGACGGAGACTGGACAAGGCCAGCCAGCTGTCTCTGAGGGGGTGGAAGATGCCGTAATAGACACCATTCAAGGGGCTGAAGATGCTGTGGAAGACACGATCCCCGTGCCAGACACCATTCAAGTGACTGAAGAGGCTATTGAAGACACTATCGAAGTAGCTCGGAGCCCTGAATCAACACCTCAACACACACCAGCTGATCAAAGTTCAGCTGAAGACGAGACAGAGACTGTGGAGGCCCGACCATCAGTGGCACCAGCCCCACAGCCGTCGCCATCAACACAAATCCAAGGCACTCGAAGGAGCGCTAGAGACAGAAAGCCGTCACAGTTCAAAGACGGCACCCCCACCGACCAGGCTCTAGGAGCCCGCCGCAGCAAGAAAATGCCTCCATCATCACATTTGACCGTGGAATACTCATTCTTTCACACTCAGACTCCATCGAACAAGAAACCGCTTCTCCGAACAGATATGCCCGCGGAGCCAAGATCCTGGAAGGAGATGCTTCATTCTGATCACAAAAAGCAGTGGCTAGAAGCAAGCGTCCAGGAGGTCAACACCATTGAAAATATGGACACAATCGAGCAAGTCCCCTTCGAATCGGTCGACCAGGAAATACACAAGGTTCTCGGGTTGACCTGGGTCTGGAAATACAAGGTTGACTCCACCGGCTACGTGACCAAGTTCAAGGCCAGGCTCTGCGTACGAGGAGACCAACAGCCCAAGAATGAGATGGAAACATACGCGTCGACACTGGCAGCCAAGACGTTCAGAACGTTGATGGCCATCTGTGCAGAGTTTGACCTAGACACGCACCAGTTGGATGCCGTCAACGCCTTTCCAAATGCACACCTCGACGAGACAGTCTACGTCTGGGCCCCTCAGGGCTGGGATCTCATGCAGGAGATGCAACAGAAGAAGGGCGCTCCACAGAGGCGCACGATTTTCAAGCTGAAGAGAGCTTTGTACGGTTTGCGCCGATCACCGCTTCTCTGGCACAAGCTGCTGTCCGAGGCTATGCGGAAGATCGGCCTCGTGGCTCTCGAGGAAGATAACTGTGTCTTCATGGGCAGAGGCATGATCATGTTCTTCTACGTTGACGACATCATCCTCATGAACCGCAAAGAGGATCGCCAAGCGGCCGAAGAGCTGAAGAGCCAGCTCAAGTCTCTGTTCGAGATGCGAGAACTTGGCGAGGTCAGATGGTTCTTAGGCATCAGAGTGGTCAGAGATCGTAGCCAGCGCAAGCTCTGGCTGTCTCTGGAGAACTACATCACTGAAAAGATGAAGGACCTCAACCTCCAGCCATCCACCAGAGGTCATTTGACGCCTCTATCAACAGACCCAGCACCTGCTCCAAAGGATTACGAAGCCTCTGCTGAATCCATTCAACTATACCAACGCAAAATTGGTTCCATCAATTACGCAGCAACCACAACACGACCTGATGTGGCCAAAGCTGCCTCAAGACTTGCGGAGTCTCTGCTCAGGCCGACAGAACTCCATCACCTTGCAGCAGACCACTGTCTCCGCTACCTCTATCGCACAAGGACTCTCTCGCTGTCCTACGGAGGATCAGGAGACCATTCTACATCGCTGTATTGTGCGAGCGACGCATCATTCGGCGATGATCCCATCACCAGATTTAGTTCACAAGGATACACCACCATGCTCTTTGGAGGTCCAATTGACTGGAAAGCTACAAAGCAGCGATCCGTGGTCACTTCTAGCACCGAAGCTGAGCTGGTGGCCCTCAGTGTCGCAGCGAGGAACTACCTTGCCACTCTTCGTCTGATCAAGGAGCTTCAGCTACGTTTTCATGGCAAGGTTCCGATCCAGATGTTCTGTGATAACCGCCAAACGCTGCTGTTACTCACTAGTGAGAGGCCTCAAGCCACTACGAAGCTCAAGCATGTTGACATCCATCGTCTTTGGATCCGACAAACAGTCAGACAGGGAAGATATCCGTGGACTGGATGAGCACTGACAAGATAGTGAGCGATGGGCTTACAAAGATTCTCCCGACTCAGAAGCATCAGAACTTCGTGAAGCTTCTGCAGATGGAGTGCGTACCAGCGGTCCACCAGTGAACAGCTTGCTCAATTTCGCCCACCTCTCCTAACACTTACACACATCCTTATTTGCTTCACAAGCACGATTTCCTTCATCTGCCCTGAGAACGCCAACTGTTCCAAAGGCACCAAATTCTCTACCAAAAGCCGCCAACAGGCATCTGCCTGATCTTTCGTGGTTCAGATGGTCAGAGAGAGGCTCGCCTACCCATCTGAGGGGGTGTGTTGCCGATCAGGCAAGGTTCTGTTCTGTGACCCAGGAGTACTTTCATCCCAAATGTGGAGTCCTCATTTGATGCATTTGTTCTGTCGTTATCGCCCCGGTAAGACTCCTTACCGATGCTGGATCTGACCAATTACCTTCGTTTGGACTTCTGGAAGTCTCCTTTTGTACCTTAACAACAATCAATCCACTTTGTTCAATTCCGTGGTGACACGGGGAACAAACACACCGAACTTGGCAGGTAGAAACAAAGGACCATCCCATTCCATTAATAAGCGAACACTACTTAAGAACTTGACGTCTGACATGGTGGTCAGTTTGAAGTAGCTGTCCACCAATTCATCGGAGTTGGAGAATATCGTTCACTCGTCGAAATCATCATGTCCGTGTACGTCATCACCGGAGCATCCAAGGGAATTGGGGTGAGTCTGCCTCTTGCCAGGCTACGTGCCACATACCTAATCCAGGTCAGTTCGAGTTTCTCAGGCAATTCTCGGAAGATTCAAAGAACCTTGTCGTTGGTCTGGTCCGCGATAAGGCTGGAACGGAAAAGAAGGTTGCGACGGAGCTCGGTAGCCGTCCCAATGTCCACATCCTCCACGCAGACCTCACCAGGTATGCCAGCCTAAAGCAGGCGGCTGCCGACACGGCTCAGATCGTCGGCGAGCGTGGCATCGACTACCTGATTGCCAACGGAGGCGTGGTGCCCCTATTCGACGTCTACGGACCCATCGGTGATTTGTAAGTGCACCGCCTCCCTCGCGCGGCTATCCGAGCTGGCATGTGCTAAACGCTATGTGTTCAACAGGAGCGACAGGCCCGAGGAGCTGGAGGCCGTTGGATTAGAGCTGTGGCAGACCAATGTCGTTGGCAATATCCACCTCATCCACCTCTTCTTGCCCTTTGTTTTGAAGGGCAAAGTCAAGAAGGTCATCTTCATTTCCTCTGGGCACGCCGACCTCGACTTTACCAACGCTTTGGACGTTGATACGAGTCCGCTATATACTGCCTCCAAGTCAGCTATGAATGCTATCATGTCCAAGTTCAGCACGCAGTACAAGAAAGACGGTGTCCTTTTCTTGAGTATCAGCCCGGGCTTGGTAGAGGTGGGCCGCTATTCAGATGGTGAGAATTCCCTCGTCTTTATGATGGAAAGATTTCGTCGTGTTAATGTATACCCCAGCTACTCCAGAGCAGCTCAAGGGCTTCGCATCATTTACGGATAAGCTTCCAGCCTATGCACCCGACTTCAAGGGTCCACTCACTCCAGAGGAATCCGTCCGACTTGTCACGGAGACCTTCGAGAAGGCCAGCATCGAAGGTGGGTATGGTGGTGCGTTTGTATCACAGTATGGAAACAAGCAGTGGATATAGGCCCAGGGTCTTCGTTGCAGGGCCCGAAGGCCCTGTAGTACTGCGGCGGCCAGTCATCTACTTCAGTGTATTTCCCCTCCTCCCGGATAGGTGCATGACAGGTAACCCGTCATTCATGATCCCCGTATGATGACCCCCGAGTTTACGGTTGGGTGGAGACTCAACGGTGAATTTGTGCAAGTGTGGCTGATTTGTGCACGCTAAGCCACGATCCAAGCTCAAGGGTGCGCAGGGTCAGCTTTCAGTCTCAGGCGGCGGGGCTCCGGGACCGATCCAGTTGTGATTGGGCTCGGTAAAACCCATCTCTGGGGTTCTCCTGCCTCCTGCCTCCTACCTCTTGCTACTGTGGTCATCATGTGGAAGAGCAGCCAATGGGGGTACAGAAGGGACCTAGCTCAGGGGTTCTTTACTTTTGGCCCCTTTTTCTACCACCGTGTTCTCCTTTCATGTATTCACACAGTCTCCCGGCTTTTGTTCTTCTTCCTTGCTTCTTCGGCACTTGCCTCGACCGAAAGCCTGACGTTGCAGCTTGGGGTGATTGCTGCTATTCAAGCAAGCCCCCCATCAAAACGGCGCCGAGGGAGAAGAACTCATGATGCATACATGCCAAAGAAGGAGGGGGGCCACCGTCGACAAGCGGCAGATCCTCCCGCTGCGTACCCTGTGCCCTGCGCTGGGCCGAGTGTGTGGTGAGGTGTGGTGTGGTGGGTGATCTGACCTGCCAGCCTAAAACCGACAGGCTTTCCTTGGCCCCCCCCCCCTCTCTGATCCGATCGCGTGTGGCATCGATCCAGTCCCAGCGCACCAGAGTGGGTGCCTGGTTGCCAGACGGGTCGAGGGGGTTTCAAGCGCGGCTGTCAATTTACCTGCTGCACCACAGCCCACGAATAGGCGCTAGCGGTGTGACTTGCACGATATGCTTGGCTGGACGAGCACGAATAGGGGCACTCTTGACTCGCCTGTGGTCCCGTAGGGGAAAGGGTAGCGACGACAGACGGTCGGAGCGAAGGTCGTGCTTAAGGGTTGTAAATTGAGTGAGAGGAAACGGGATGAACAGTCTGGCGATTGAGGCTGGCGAGTGGTCGAGTGAGCAATTGCTCACTCCAGTTGATCAGGAAAGAGACTTTGTCGTCTCGCCTTGGCGAATGGACAAGACTCGATGTCGGAAACTCACGACTTCTTGGCTTTGGGTAGCTCTCCAGGCAAAGAGTCACGGAAACCTTGAACTGGTGAATTGCTCAAAGCAAACCCCAGTTGAGATGGACTACCAACTCATGGTTCGGTCATACATGGTATGTTCGCTCTCGTGCTGTTGTGGTTGGTCAAAGGGGCACCAAGCCGAAGGAATATGATTCCAAAGATAGTCATATGCCGGAGCCCACGACCCAGCTTCAAGTCGGTACATGTCGTTTCATATCAGGTTGACGTGCCTGAGATGGGAACCAGGGCCAAGGTAGCGCGTAGGGTGCTGTGTCGTGCTGCTGTGGGCAGAAGCCAGGGCACCTTCCCCTGTCCTACCGCCCTGGGTAGGTACCTTACCTTGCTTGTGTTGTTCGCACCGTGAGGAGGGCACTGTAGCATCCCACAATTAGTGGATCAAGCAACACCGCACAGCAGACGACAGCCCGTCGTCGTCCACCTGTGTACAGTACCGTTCCGCCGGTCGCTCTAAAAGCAAGGCATCGCACAGTGCTCACAACAGGGGGGGTTCCTCCCCCTCATCCCATCCACACGGTTCCAAGCCCAAGTTACATCCTGCCACAGGTGGCCAACCCCAAGCCAAGTCCATGTCCAAGTCACAAACCTCTTCTCGACTTCCTCTTCCCACCCTCATCCTATTCTCCAGGCGCATCACCTCCTACTAATGCCGTCTGTATATTGACACGTTTGCCCTTTTTTTGTCCTTCCCTTCCCCTCTTCTCTCCTTGTCCCCTCACACACGACTCTGGGAGGAAGGACGAATTGACTTTGAGTCTGACGAGACGTACTTCCACTTGGTCTCGGTCCCGCTACGTTGCCCCATCGGATCGGTTTCCCCCAGTCGCCTGCTTCTAGGTGTCTCCAGTCCCAGAACCAAAAAAACAGGGCAGCACCCAAGTCATCCGGGATCATCTCGCTGAGCCCTGCCTCGACGACCTCGTCCTTGGACTCGACCCTGTCTTTTGCCCTTTCAACGCAAACTCGTCCATCATCCACCGAATGACCACCTGTCCAGCCAGACAGCCAGCCTGCCTGCAGATACGCACACCACACACAGACGGACAAAGTCACGCCGCACATTCACCGTTGAACGGCTCCCGCCCCGACATTCCTTGACTGTCAAAAGAAGCAGAACGACACCGTTGTCTTCTCGTCTACCCGATTCATTGCATCGCCTGCATTCGAAGACCTTCCGACGCGGGTTTCCCTTGTAATACCTCTCGCAACACGACGGCTTTTCTGACATCAAAGCCTTTCGCCTTCGACTTTCGCTCCTTCGCAAACGAAACGAGATCCCCCGTTGACGAGCCCGCTTTCCCCGGCCTCGAACCTCTTTGGCACCTCGTCCTGCCTGGGTAATCCGACGCAAGACACAATACCGGTCCCTGTCGGTATTGCTTCCCTCTGCGTCCACGATTTCTTCTGCGCCAACTCGGTCTTCCGTTCAAACCCTTTTTTCTCTCCTTCTCAAACACCGATCACCATCGCCACAGCGCGCTTCCTGTCACCAGAAAGAGAAGAGAAACCAAATATTATCTGATGATCGTCGCCGGTAACAGTAATTGATAATGTCAACTTCGAGATCCGATCAATTGCCCATCGGGTATCCGCCTCAGTCGGCATCTCAGACCCGTTCGACCTCCCCGTCCTCCACATCGCCCGCGGACTCCGCACTCGCGTCCGGTGTCCGCTCTTCCTTTCGCCTCCCCCTGGCCTGAACCCTCCTGGCAAGATGGCATCCAACTCGCGATCAGGGACTGGCTCTCCGTCGCACGAAATGCCAGGTTCAAGCAGGTTATACTCCAAGAGGTTTGTTGGCCCTCCTTCCTGCCTTGCCGTCAAGGATGCAAAAGATCTGCCCTCGCATCGTGCTAACCTCGAGAACCACAGAGCCAGAGAGATCCAGGCACAAGAAGGCATTCCTGGTCTTCCCCTCAACCCTTGGGGCGGACCTCCTACAAGTGGCAACTCGACGCCCCTCCGCGAGAACATCCCCGAATCGCCCACCGATGGCTTCCCCGACTTTGCTCCTCCTATGCCTGCTTCCGAGTTGCCCCAAGCTCGCCGTGCCCGAGCTGGCACTCTGCCCTCCCGCTTCTCACCCGGCGGACCAAACCTTCCGCCTGGCCTGTCGAGGTCTAACCGAGTCACACCTTCCCACACCCCGCTCAAGTCGCCCTCGCCGGCCCTCGACGGCAACGAACAATCCTCCAGCAGCTCGGCGCTGCTGTCCCGCCTTCGTGCCGGATCCATGCCCCAGCGGAGCCCGTTCGCTCACGTACCCGGCACCAGCTCCCCTTTTGGCCCCTCCATCTTCAGTAGCTGGAATCCAGCCGGCGTCGGTCGTGAGCGTGGTTCGACTCTGGCTAGCATCGCGAGCATTGGTTCCAACGGACCGAGTTCCCCGGCCCAGTCTCACTTTTCGAAGGAAGGTGCGGGTGAGAATGATGTCCATATGCGGACTCTGGACTACCTAGGACTCGCCGAGACGCCGCAGCCGCCCCGTGCCCAGCTTGCCACCCCGTATCTGCCCGCCAACTACAACGACTTGTCGAAAGCTAGTCGCTTCCGATCCTATTCGGTGAACAACAAGGACAAGTACGCAGACGAGGAAGATGACTACGACGAGATGGACGGCATGTACCTTGAGAGCCAGTACGCAGCCCAGCTGCAGGATCAGCTCGCCGCCACCAATGCTGCTATTCACAGCCATAACATGGCGGTGCAGGCTTTTGTCAACCAAGCTAGCCGTCCTCGCGCGCGAACCGCTGGTGTCCTGGACACTCCCGGTTCGCGACTGATGCGTACATACCTTCCAAACAACGGCGGCGGACCCCCCTCGCTCTCTTCCGCCGAACTTCGCCTCCCCGACGACAAGGACTACGATGAACTGCCGCAGGCCGTCGCTGCTATGAACCTGGGACGGTCCAACAGCCGAAACGCCGGTCTGCTGAACGCTGAGGATCAAGGACTTGAGGGACCTACCAGTGCTTTGTGGCTGGGAAGCATTCCCACCTCCACCACCACCTCTACCCTGACCGAGATGTTCAAGTCCTATGGCCCGATCTTGTCTGCGCGAGTTCTCACCCATAAGAACTGTGGATTCGTCAATTTTGAGCGCGTCGAGAGTGCCATCACTGCCAAAGCGAGCATGAACGGCAAAGAGATCTTCCCCGGCGCTGGCCCTATCCGTATCAACTTTGCCAAGCCCCCCTCTGCCTCAAACACCCCCGGTCACGACGGTGTGTTCCCTTCACCCAGCCCCGATCCCTTCGCCAAAGGACAAGAGAATGGTCAGGGTGGCGCTGGATCTGCCTCGAACCCGGCAGACGGTTCCACTGTGTCGGCTCGCTCCGTCAACACTCCTCCCAACGCCCCGTCCCTGCAGGAGTCAACCGCCGACATCCTCCAGATCGTCAAGCAGTTCCAGGCCTCGGAGGAGGATCTGTACAGGATATCCGGCAACCTGCAATCCGCCGTTCAGTTCGACGCTTTCGTCGAAGAGATCCCTCCCATCCGTGAGCCCGCGCACTCGCGTGTCCACGATGCCCCCAAGCTGCGCGACATTCGCAAGAGGATCGACAACCAGAGCCTGTCAAAGTCAGAGATTGAGAATATCGCCGTCGACATGCTCTCGGAGATCGCCGAGCTCTCCTCCGATTACCTCGGCAACACGGTCGTGCAGAAGCTCTTTGAGCACTGCTCGGATGAGCTGCGTGACGCCATGCTGGCCGAGATTGCGCCTCACATGGCCGAGATTGGTGTGCACAAGAACGGCACCTGGGCGGCGCAGAAGATCATTGATGTTTGCAAGACGCCGCAGCAGATGATGCTGATCGTGGAGCACTTGCGCCCCTACACCATTGGTCTTTTCCTGGACCAGTACGGCAACTACGTCTTGCAAGGCTGCCTCAAGTTTGGTGCGCCGTACAATGACTTCATTTTCGAGACCATGGTCGGTAGGTTGTGGGATGTCGCTCAAGGTCGCTACGGCGCTCGCGCCATGAGGGCCTGCCTTGAGAGCCACCACTCCACCAAGGACCAGCAGCGAATGCTTGCTGCCGTCATCGCTCTGCACAGCGTGCAGCTGGCGACCAATGCGAACGGTGCACTGCTTCTCACCTGGTTCCTCGATACTTGTACCTTCCCTCAGCGCCGCACGGTCCTCTCGCCGCAACTCGTTCCCTATCTGGTGCACCTCTGCACTCACAAGGTTGCGTACCTCACTGTTCTTAAGGTCATCAACCAGAAGGCAGAGCCCGAGGCCCGCGACACAATCCTTAAGGCCCTGTTCTTCACGCCCAAGGATCACGTGCTGGAGGCCATTCTCAGCGACCATGCTTGCGGAGCCACACTCATCTTCAAGGTGCTCACGACGCCCTTCTTCGACGAGACGATTCGCAGCCAGGTTGTCGAGAACGTGAAGAATGTCTTGATCCGCATCAAGGCACAGCCGGGTCAGGGCTACAAGCGCCTTATGGATGAGGTCGGCCTTTCGACGCGCAACGCGACCGGCGGTGCCTCCCGTGATCCCGGCAACGAACAGCGCCAGCGCCCCTCGTCTCGCCAAGCAAACATCAACGGCCACCAGCAGGCTGCTCCCGGCAACAAGCAGTTCTACAACCAGATGAACCCCGCATCTACCCCCAACTACGATGCAGGCGGCTTCATTGGCCAGCGGAACGACGTAGCCGACGCCAACATGACTCCCTTCCCTTCCTACGGAGGTCAGAACCCCGCCATGTTCAACCCGGCCAACCAGATGCCTCCCACACCGGCCAACCTGCAGCAGATGCAGTATCAGCAGAACATGCTTCAACGTGGCACCCCTCCCAACTTCTTTCCTCCCATGCAGGCCGGCTTCAGCCCTAGCCCGTCAATGGACCACTACAGGAACCAAAACATGCCCAATGGCAGCCCGATCCAGCCGGCTGCGACTCAGATCCCCCCCGGCATGGGCCCTGCGCCAGGTTACGGAGCCCCTGGCTATGGCATGAACATGGGCATGCCAGGCGGATACGGCTACAATGGAAACATGGGCGGTATGCAGAGCCTTAACGGCATGCAGAACATGGGCTACATGCAGCAGGAACAGGTCAATGGCAGACGTGGTCGAGTAGGTCGTTCCCACCCCGGTTATCCTCGCTAGAAGCGCAAGACAACCAAGAACTAACGTCCGTCTCTTTGAAGCGATGATTTGACAGCCCCGCGCTTCGTCTCGGACTCCCTACGCTATTGCCAAATGACGACCACTGAATGAGGTCAAGGCGGCCCGTGTCCAGCATGCAACCACGAG
Source organism: Verticillium longisporum (assembly GCA_019188255.1). Taxonomy (NCBI): domain Eukaryota; kingdom Fungi; phylum Ascomycota; class Sordariomycetes; order Glomerellales; family Plectosphaerellaceae; genus Verticillium; species Verticillium longisporum. Next base: position 1,157,862 of record JAETXT010000012.1, read on the forward strand.
GGAAAGAATTTTTGGGAAATGGAGAAGACTCGGCACATTGGCGTTGCAGGAATATTTTGAGGTACATGCGAGAGTTTCCGTGGTTTCTGCGAGTGATTTCTTTCCTTCTTCTCTATGCTTGTCACCATTCCACTTTGGCTTTGAAGCATCATCTTTGTCTTACAGACTGGCGACAGAGGGGACAAGGGGGCATCTAGCCCGTGCTTCCCCTCTGTCATGTTCCGATCCGCCTGTCCATCCCCGGGGGGGCGTTGGTGTATATAGAGAGCGCTGTCATGAAAAGCGGGGGACTGTTTCGCCCTGTCTCTGTGACGAGAAAGGGTGACAACGCCACCGAGGGATGGACTGTGGGCGGGCTGAAATCGGTGACGCGAGGGCTGCATGACTAGGGAGACATGCCAAACCAAACAACGCGCGTGATCGGCGTGGGGTAAGCACGAGAGAGACAGACAGAGAGAGAGAGAGAGAACCTTCTGTGAGGGAACATCACACACCATGTCGATAGCTACGCCTGTTCAATTTGGCTTTCTTGCAAGAAAATAACTCATGCCTCCTTGATGTTTCCACTCTGTATGGTACGTGTTTCAATGTGACTACTGCTAACACAGTGAAGTATTGGACAAGGACGAATGGAATGGAATCGAGTCGACGAATAGCTGAACGTCGTCGAGCGATCAGGTCTTCGCTCGGCGGGAAGAAGGGACGGTGCCCAACCAGCTTTCCTCTCACTCGGAGGCTATCGACTGGCATGTTCCAGTCAACGGTTTACAGGAAATGAGGAATACAAGTCCCAGAAAGGAAAAGAGAAAAAACACTGATCATGTTCACATCATCAAGACAAGGCCCCACGTAACCTCCACCGCGGAATGCCCATGTGTATGACCGACAGAGAGAGAGTGAGGACCCAGCACCGGCACTCAAGACGTCAGGGCCACAGGCTGCTCATTCACGTCCCCCAAAAGCCCAGCAACAGGAGCAGGAGCAAGCGGCAGGGCAGGCAGGGCAGGCAGCCCAGCCTCCTCAACGACGGCGGGCTCGTTTATAATCTTCTCGTAGCACCGGGCGCGCTCGTAGTTTGTGGGCCACCAGACGAAGCCGGCGGCCTCGTCGGCCTGGGGCTTGAGGCGCCGGATGAGGTCCTTCTGGCGCGCGCAGTGGGCCTCGCTGGGCTGGAGCTTGACGAGGAGGCTGGTGATCTTCTCCTGGCGCCTCGCCTCGTGCCTCATGGCCTCTTCAGACTCCCGGTTGAGGGCTTCGAGCTTTTGGTAGGTCTTGTGGTTGCGCGCGCGGGTCTGCGCAATGTCGTCGAGAGAGTTCTCGATCTTGTCGGAGGGGTGGGGGTCGGAGTTCTGGCCGCCGTAGTCTGGTTGTCGCGGGGTCAGAAACACGTACGTCACTGGAGAGCAGAGAGGGGAGGTGGAGAGAGCGAAGAAAAAGAAACGGAAGAACGGGGAGAGAAGGAGGAAATGGGAACCATGGCAAAGAGACATACGATGAACGTGATGGTGGTAGTGACGGTCGTTGGAGTCGTAGTTGCGGTCGTGCGAGTCGACGTAGCGGTCATTGGACTGGTACTGACGGCTGTTGGCGCTGTAGTGACGGCTGCTGTCGTGGGATTCGTGCCGTCGGCCGACATTGATCTCCGTATTGCCTCTGCGGCGGCCGCCGCTGGTGCTCACTTCGAGCTCGCGACGGCGGTCCTCGTCCTCGCCCTCATCATTGCGGCGGTTGTTCTTACCGTGTTTCTTGAGCCCCGACATTGAACTCTGCCTGAGAAATCAAGTCACATGAAAATGGGATAGGACTCGGTCAAGAAGAGCTGTTTTGTTCAGATGAAAAGTGATGGATCTCTCGGTCAGAGTGTGGAGTCGGGCGTCTCAACTTTCAGCCTCTCAAGGTCTCCATCGCTGGTCTGCAATGCGACCTTATGTCCTCTTCTTTTCTTGCTCTTTGTCCATCACATGTAGAAGTGGTTCGCGCACCATCTCAGCACGCCTGTATGGATGGTCTGTACCGGCATCAGAGGGCTCGACGTGGACGTGCATAGACTTGGGCAGGGCTGCAGGCTCGCATAGATCACGCCGTCAAGTCTCTTTACCGCGTCCGCCCGGGAGATGGGCAGCGCGAAGCCGCGTCTGCGCTCTGTTAATACCCAACGAGACGACTGGTCGAGGGTCGGCAAGCCTTACGGCTCAAGAGGTCCTGAGGAACCGCCGAGGTGATTCGTGGGCACATTCCACATGCTGGTTGGCGCCTTCTCCGTCTTTGCACTTGGTACGCATGGCACACCTGTGGCGGAGGAGCATGAGGCCTGTTAGACGTCAATGAAGCGTCGAGTCGGGCATCGACGTCAGGGTCACACTGCCTCTGAAGCTCTGCAAGCTTTTAAATGAGGCTATGAGGTCGGTGAGTTAACGTCGAACAAGGCGAGGCATTCAGAGGGTGATTTGGTTGGTGCCCGGTGATCGCGGTAGTTCAGGCGCCTAGGTATCGGTGCCGTAGCGAATACGCATAGCATGATGATTTGGCTGATGACTTCGAAGTCATGATTCAGGCTGGTAATGGAAACTCGTCAGAGGGCGATACTTGTAGGAGATGAAAGTTGTTGATTCTGGCCGTCTCAAGGCTGAATGGGGCTCTCTCCTTCTTGACATGAGATGAGTGCAAGTGGTAGTGGAAGTGGGACCAGAGAATGATTAGTGGTGTGCGTATTGGCAGGCTCGCAAGTGCCCCGCTCACGGATCGGACAGGGGGCTTTCCAGTGGGTCTTTTAGTGGATCTGAGACTCAACTCAGCCCTGTACGGTAGCTCCTGCCCCACTTGGACGTTGGAGCTCAACCTCCTTCCCCCGGTCTGGACTTGGCCTTTGGACCTCTCCTCGTCCTCCTCCTCCTCCTCCAGCCTTTGCTATCTCGCTGCCTGGCCGTTCATTGATTCTCTGGCCAATTTCAGCACCATGTCAGGCCACGTTCTCAGTCCTGGACCTCTTCTCCTTCTTCAGACCGATTCTTGAGGCATCTCTCCTGAGATGCTCGGCTGCCGCCTGCCTTGTTTCGTGCGTCCCATTTCTTCACCTCTCCTGGCTTCCCCTTTCCAGGCCTACTCCGCATCATGGCTCGATCTGGCATCTCCAGAGTAAAGACGGGTTGCATCACCTGCAAGTATGTTTCCCTCTCCATCTCTTCTGTCTCTCTTTCGGCGGGAACAAAAAACACGTGCTGACCACTGCACAGGATTCGTAGGATAAAGTGTGATGAGGCGCATCCCGCTTGTCGACGCTGTGTCACGACAGGCAGGGCATGTGACGGCTACTCCACACCCTCCACCGCCAGCTACTCTTGGGCTCAGTTGCTACGCTCCAGCCCAACGCCGAGCCCTGCCGCTACCCATGCTGCCGGTGAACTCCGCGCCTTGGGCTTCTTCCGCGAAGTCGTCGCCCCTGTTCTCGCTGGGCCCCTGGATGGCTTTTTCTGGACCCACCTGGTGATCCAGTTCACCCACCAAGAGCAAGCTGCGAGGCACGCTGTGCTTGCCATCAGCTCGCTGTACGAGAACCTTCAGCAGGGCTTTGCTAGGTTACCCTTGATCGAGAAGAATGCCTTGGCTGTCAAGCATTACAACGAGGCCATCAGGCAACTGAGGAACACAAACAGCCAGGAGGCCGTGCTGCTCGTCTGCATTCTGTTCACCTGTATTGACATGTTGCGCGGCGACTGCGAGGGTGCCGTCAGTCACTGTCGGCATGGCATCAACATGGTGGCTGGGAACCGCGTGGACTCGACCGTCGTTCGCGACCAACTGTTGCCTGCCTTTTATCGCATGGCCATCTTTCCCTTCTTCTTCGGTGCCCGGCCCGAATCTTTCCCTGAAATCACGACCCGTCACCCACACAAACCCACCACATTCTGGACCATCGCAGAGGCCCAGTGCTCTCTCGATCCGCTCGTTCTACAGGTCATTCGATTTGTTCGATCTGCTGATGAGTATCGGCTGGGGCAGTGGACGAACGATGAGCCCGGCATGATGGCCTTGCGTGAGCGGGTCAGTCTGGACACAGCACTTGACGAGTGGGCAAAGGCTTTCCACGCATATCAGGGGCAGAAGAGTCCACAGCACGACCCCAACGACATGCGGACGCAAATCGTCGAGCGCCTACTCGGCATGAAATGGCTTGTTGCTAAGATCTGGATCGATACGTGCCTGTCAAGGGGGGAGATGGTGTATGATCTACACCTCGACAAGTTCCGCGCCATCATAGAACTTGCGCGGCAAGCCGAAGCTCGGAGGCAGGCATTACGCGACGTCCGCGCGAGCCCAAAGTTCTCGTTCGAGATGGGGTTCGGGCCGCTGCTGGCATTTGTCGTCATCAAATGCCGATCTCTGAGGCTGCGTGTTGCTGCTTTGAGTCTGATGAAGACACTGGCCTACAGAAGGGAGAGTCTTTGGGAGAACGGGACCATGATTGCGTCGGGGACACGAACGATCGAGGTGGAACATGGGTTACAAGGGGGACTGGACATCAAGCAGGAGGCTTCTAGCGATGACGAGGCCCTCCCATCTGAAGAGCAGCGGATCCAAGACTCGATCACGCTGAATGAGGAGCAAACCGTAACAAGCCACGACGGTGGCATCATCTTGCAGCAGAGGGTCGCGTATCTGATGAGAAGACCAGGGGAATCCATTACAGTGCGAGACGAGTGGTACTCATTAGCAGCCTAGGCGAGGCAGAGTTGAGCGAGTAAACATGGTAGGTCTGCGGCTTATGCGTGCTGCTGTCCTCAAGCGCGGGCTGACCCTTCGCACATGAAATCACGCGATTGGTCGGTTCGCAACTTGAGATCAGGAACAAGCATGCGACAGGGGGGCTGTGAACATGGGAGAGCCCAGAAATAGTCGTTCATGAGCATGGATGCGCAACGCCCTTATTGATATAAAGCTACAAGTCGGCTTTGGATTGATTTGCTGAGAATTCGACCACCACAGGCTTCATACTTCCTTTCTACGATCTTGTTCCATTCCTTGACTTCTGTCATTACAGCCATGCGTTTTTCTGTACCACTCCTGTTGGCCACTGTCACCGCTGTCAGCTGTCTGCCTTCAAGAACTCTCTCTCCTGCGCCGACTACTACACCTATACACGACAGACGGGAACAAATATCCTCACTCTCTACCCAACCACCTGCACCTGGGCAGTATTTCACAACCACGCAACATGTCACGATACCTGGCATGACGAATGACCATGTCACTCTGCCCGCCAAGACCATTGACATTGCCATTCCAACCTGCACCACCACTGCCAAGCCGGATTCCAATGGTCATGTACCGCCGGGAGAGTGCGGTGCCTTCTGGAACTACTATCCCAGTTTCGCGGCCGCAGCCGCCTTTGCCATCTTGTTCGCAATTCTGACGGCCACCCACATCTGGCAGGCCGCCAAGTACAAAAAGGTTCGTATGTCACACACAAGGTGTCATGTCCCTCCCGAACAACCAGAGTCTAACAGGTCAGGCATGGTGTTGGGTTATCATCATGGCGAGCATCTGGGAGACACTAGCCTTCCTCTTCCGCGCCATCAGCACAAAGCACCAGCAGTCTAGCGGCATCTATCTTGTATTCCAAATCTTTATTCTGCTGGCCCCCATTTGTGAGTATCCGATCCCATATATAGGAAGCTCACTGCATGTCTGACATGTCATCTGGAAAGGGGTCAACGCCTTCGCCTACATGACCCTCGGCCGTATGATCCACTTCTTCCACCCCCGGCAAGCCGTCCTCGGCCTCCCAGCCTCGACCCTCGCCGCCCTCTTCGTGGCCCTCGACATCGTCTCCTTCGCCGTCCAGCTCGCCGGCGGCTCCATGGCCGGCCCCACCACCCCGCCCGCCGAGCAGATGCGCGCCATCCACATCTACATGGGCGGCATCGCCCTCCAGGAGTTCTTCATCCTCCTCTTCCTCGGCCTGACGCTCGTCTTCCACCGCGACATGCGCCGCGTCGCCGCCGCCACGGCGAGTCCGGCCGGCACGTCCTACTCCTCCGCCGCCGCCACCAGCTGGCGCCCGCTGCTGTGGGCCCTCTACGTCTCGCTCGCCATGATCACGACGCGCATCGTCTTCCGCCTCGTCGAATTTTCGTCGGGCCACGAGGCCGACAACCCGCTCCTCGTGCGCGAAGCCTACTTCTACGCCCTCGAGGCCGCGCCCATGGCCCTCGCCGTCGCGGCCTGCAACGTCGCGCACCCAGCTGCCGCCATGCGGGGGCCCGAGTCGGAGATGTGTGGCGCGCAGGAGGCGGAGGGGCGCGGGACACGTGCCGCTCGAGAGGGACGTAGAGGAGCAGGAGCTCACGTGTCATGGCCGACGCCGGTAGCTTTTTGGATGTCCTGATTCTTTGGCAGGATCTTTATTGGAGGCTTGAGGAGGGACAACCCAAGGGGTGAAGTCGTGTCGAGATCCGTCTGCGAGAGGCTACTCGTGATCCGTTACTTGTCTATAAACGAAGGGGCCCCCCCTTGGCGCGGCCTTGCCAAGAATGTGACGCACATGCTGGGGTACCGATAGCTACAGTCCTCATCGGCATTATGCCGACGGTCAAAGCCTATCTGACTTCCCTAAATTTGCTGCTCATCTGCATCCGGACGTGAACCAAGATAGTGCAGAATCTGCAAGACAAGTGGTCGGACCCGCGATGCTTGTTACCGACTCGACTGCCGTACCATCTGCGAGCACATCCCGCGCACCCGCCCACCACGCACAGCACGTCATGTGAATGAATGGGATTCTCGGCAAGTATGATACAACACGTTCCCTAGCCTACCGGGAAACCTCGCGCGCCGTCGCGCTCATAAAAGTGTATCCTTCCGCCTCGCCCTCCTCTCTTCTCTCCATGGACATTCGGGCCCTCAAACCCCATGCCGCGCGCGTCTCACTCGACTACAAAGCGAGAAAGATACGCCCTCGCAGCCCGTCGGGATGAGGAGGTCCAAACGGCCTCGGTGCCGCAAGACAGTCAACGCACCCCGCGTGCAACCCCTTCGCACTCCCGCCCTATCCACCTACTAAGGACCATGGGTCCTGGGGCGCTGAAGAAGAAAAGTAATGAACCAAAGCTGCCGAAGCGTCGCGCCACCCGAGCCCGCCGTTCCCAGGACTTCCCGTTACCCTTTTGTTTTGGGGGGGGGGTGGCGAGCATGGGGTGGCTGGGTGAACAGGCACTAGAAGAAAAGAGACGCATTTCTCCGTTCAACGCCGGGCGATCCGCCAATGTGGGGGGAATCAATTTATGAGAGAAGTAGGAAATGGAGACCTTGGAATGGAAATCGAGATATTCGTTTATTCGCCGTGCCCAGTCCGAATACCACGTCTCGCGTGTTATACTCGGACACAGAAAAGGGGTATTACGTGGTCGGAGAGTGTGTGTGAGTGACAGTTTAGTCGACATCCATGATGCCGGCCTCACCCTGGTCGGATTTGCCGTTGGCAGACTCGAGGTGATCTGGGGCTGTCGTGGCAGGTGTAGGAAGATCGACCTCGGCCGACTCAGTCTTCGCGGATAGAGCATCGCCTTCGCCGGCCATGGGGCTGTGGCCCGCCAACGCAGCATGGATGCGTGCTTCCATGGCCTTGCACTCCGCGAGCATGGCCTGAAGGCTCTGCTGGTCTCGCTGGCCCAGGTTGCCGCTGGCGAGGTTCGTGGCGTCGCCACGGGCTATGAGCGACAGGACAGCAGGATCCGCGTTATCCTGGACAGTTTGTTAGAAAATACAACATTACAAGATGGTCCGTCTCAAAACCTACCAGAAGAGCTGTGGTGAGCTGAGAAATACCGTCGCTGTTGGATTCCCGCAGCTGAGCCAGGTTCAGCGCTGCCTGGTGTTCCGTGATCGACACCTGGCCGATCGTGGGGCGCGACTCTGGCACGGCCTCCAGTGGCTCGTCGTCGGGGGCTGCTGGAGCAACGCGTTTCCTCCGGAGAACCCTGGACAAGTCAGTGACTAGGACCTCAACAGTCTAGCAGAACGAAACATACTGTGAGACAAAATCCAAGATGATGCCCTTCTCAGGCAGGCGGTAGGTACGGCCAAACGAGGTGACGTCGTTCCATCCGCTGTCATTGTCAGACTCGTCGTTGATGACCTCGATGAAGCCATTATTCTTCATGCCACGACTGTACAGCGGGGTGATGGCCGTGGCATCGCGAATCTTGCGATACTTGTGGGCGGGGGCGAGGCTGCCGGGAAGCTTCGCAAGCAAGTTGTCGTTGTGAGCCGGGCAGACCCAGGTGCGCAGAACCGGCGGGATGGCGAGCGGCGGGTCGAGACAGTCAATATGCCAGTGAAGACCACAAATGCTGCACGGAATGATGGAACGGTCGCTGGCCGTCGCTTGCTGGCAGTTGTGGCACAAGACTGGCGACCCATCTGCATCGCGGACTTTGTGGAAGTCCGGCGCCTCCTCGTAACCACCTCGTTTCCTGGTACAAGTCAGCTGACATGCGCACAATGGCCGCCGCCGCCGAGGGCGGCAAGAGGGAAGCTTTCACATACTTGGGAACCTTGGGCACCACAGCGTTTTCTTCCTCGTAGTCCCCCTGAGGACCAGCTCGCACATTTTCAAAGTAGGTCTGGATGTGCTGCGGCAGCTCAAACGCCCCTGGATTGGTCTTGTCCAGCACCGTCAGGAGGGCACCGAAATGGCCCGGCCTCTTGTCAGATGATCGGGTCGGAAACCTCGTTCCGACGCACCGTTGACAAAACCATTCATCAGGGAGAGGCTCGTCAACGAGCAGATCGACGCACTCGAAATGGAAGGACCGGGAGCAGTGCTCGCAGCAGACGAGTTCACCTACGCCGCCGCACGCCGAGCAATAATCGTCGTTGTCATCCTGACACCTCGAATTAGCCAACTTTGTCCGCCAAGGGGGGGAGAGCGCGTATGCTGAGCAGGTGACCGGGATTGCGGGCAAATAAAAGTGGGAGATGAGCTGGTCGCTAAAACTCTGTGCGCGGGCGGCCCGTTGGCACGACGAGGGGGGGGATGGGCTGGGCCTGGCGTGGGTGAGGAGAGGGAGAATGGAGAGAATGGGGGCCATCGAGCCAGATCGAGCAAGACAAAGCCAGCCTCACTCAGAGCCACCCACATGACGAGCAGAGCATGGATATCATGATGAGGAAGTGCAGAGAAATGCAGAGAAATGCAGAGAAACGACACGCATAGCACAACCACGTACCGAATTGAAGTGAGCCCCGTTAGATGAGGAAGGATGTCCCTCTCCGCTCTGGCGAGGTACGCCTGCTGCAGTGCCGATGGTCTTCTTCTTGGGCCTAGGAGAAAGAGAGAGTGTGTTAGGTCGGAAGAGCATGAGAAGAGGACACGCGATGTTTCGGTGATGCGCCTCGCTGCTCACAAGGGAGAAAGAATACTCACGATGACTTGACACGCAGCCCGGTGCCGGTGCGTTGCTTTTTGACAGCCCGCGTGCTGACGGGCGTGCCAGCTCTGGACGAGTTCACATTCGACGCTACATCGGGCGGGAACGAACGGGCTGTCGGCGAGGAGGCTTCGAGGTCATCAAATCCCCTCTTGTTGGACCGCGTGGTTCGCCCATTGGCCTGCGTGCCAGGTACGCTGGCGTTCCCTGCAACCGACTGTCGCGTCTTGCGCGTCGGCAAACCCGCGATTGGCGTGGACACGGGGGCCTCGAGCTCGTCCCAGAAGGGCGGATCGATGGCGCTGGTCGCATTCGCGCTGGAGCTGTTCTGCGTCTCGCCGCGGATTGAGCTCTCCTCGGGGGCATCGACGCCGGCAAAATTGCTCTGAAGCCGCGCCATTCTCCGCCTGGCCGTGTTGGCTTCGTCCACAGCGCTGACCTCGTTGTTGCTCTTTCCCTGGGCAGAGGCCTTGGCATTTGCCTTCGCCGCTCGTGTCGTCTTGGAGCCCTTAGCTGGCCTGCCGACCGGCCTACGAGCGGGAACTGCGTCAGCAAATTGGGGCGACGAGGGAATGTCCGTCATGGCAGAATCAGCAGGCGCAGGGCTGCCCGAGGATGACAAGGCCGAGGGGTCGGGTGCGTCGATGATCATCTTCTTTGTGGTCTTTGCGTTGCGTTGTCGACTGGGCCGCAGTTCGTTGAAGATGATCTTGGCGCTCGTCGTGGGTGCGGCAGCCCCTTCGACGTTGCGATCACGGATAGCTGCAGGCGTAGGCGACGGCAGAGAGGGCGAGCCCGAAAGCTCCGACAGAGCAGATGAGTCGCTGCCTGCGGAGTCCTGACGAGCACGCCTCCGAGACGGCGTGACGAGGGCGCTGCCATCGCCGACGGCCGAGGGTTTCGCCATGAACGGCGAGGCTGTGTGCTGCTTCCGCGACTTTTGCTTCCTCTTTGACGGCGTCACAACAATGGGCGTTGCTGGCTCGGGCACAGGTGCCTCGACGACTGGAGGCGGCACCGAAGGTGCAGGTGTGGGTTCAGGTGAACTCGGACGTCTTGCCTTGGTGAGATCGAGCGTGATGAGTTTGGCGTACGGTGCACGCTTCCTTTTTTGTCCGCTCATGCCGTTGGGATTTGGCGAAGGTGGGCCAAAGTGATCGCGGGCTCGGTTTTCCTTGTTACCTTCCCTCTTCTTCGCCTCGATGAGCTTCGCAAACTCGTCAACGACCGACGAGTCGGCAGTCTGAGAAAAGATGGACTCGACCAGAGTGAGAAAGTGCGCGTCGGATGACTTTTCGTCGTAAAGCGTACGCAGAGCCCATGCCGTGGGATAGCGGCAGTGATCGAGCGCCTCGTGAATCGCTTGCTCAATGACCCTTTCGATGCGCTCCCTAGCAGGCACGGTCTGTTCGGGAGCGGCCGTCGTGAGATCTGTCGCAGGGGCGGAAGCAGCGGTAGGCGTGGAAGTGGGAGTGGAGGCTGAGGCTGAGGCAGGAACAGGCGTCGAAGTAGAGACGGCGGCGGGTTGGTGCGAAGTGGAAGCGCGTCGACCCGTAGAGACTCTGTTGAGGCTCCGCCTCGACAGGGGGTTGCGCAGAGTCGTCGTCTTGGTGCTGGTGCTCTTCTGATCGTGCTCGTCGTCCGAATCGTTGGTAGGCAGTGCTCGCCGCATGGGCTTTTCCGCGGCTGCAGGTGCTGATGCTTCCTGGGCGAGAGGTTGCGGAGAGGGGGAGGCGGGCGTCACACTGTCTGGTGCGGAGCCAGAGCCAGACTCTTGCTTGGTTGCCAGCACGACCGAGGTGGCCGCATCAGCACCAGCGCCGTCGCTGTCGACAGCCGTCGTTTCCGCCCCTTCTGCAGCCGTGCTGGAGGAAGACCTTCGATCGAATTCCGTCTTGGTCGCCGGCGGCGTCGGCGTGGGGGCGGCAGCTGTCGCCGAGGCTCGCGCTGTCGCCTGCGCTGCCTGGAGGTGCGCCGTGCTCTTCTTCAGAATGATCCTGCGCACCGGCTGGCCTTCCTTCTTCTTCGCGACGGGGATCGGCTTGGGCATCTCGCCAAGCGGCACCATGCCCTCGGTGACGCCGTACCGCACGAGTCCGTGGTCCTCATAGCTCGGCTTGCTCTGCACGGAAGGCTCCAGCCACTTCTGCAGGAACGTCTTGGTTGTCGCGTCGTTGACCGAGCTCCTCGACGTCTCCAGAGGACTCGGGCCAGGACCCGCGTTGTTGTTGGCCGTAGGCAGCTGAAGCGGGCTCGAGAATCGCGACCGTGTCGCTCGCGTGCTCGTGGCCATCTTGCGAAGCTCCTCCTCGAAATCCTCCTCTTCTTCTTCTTCTGCCTTTTCGACGTCCGCCGCCACAACCACCTCCTTCCTCCTTCTCTGTCGTTTTCCTATCGCGACGGTATAGTGCAAAACGACCTGATGGGCTCCTGTTGGTCGCAGTCGCGACGGTGCGCGTCGTGGAGGTGCGGTCGGGGTTTTTCTGCGTCGCGCCTCAAGCTCGAGCTTCGCCTTTGCGCCCCCCTGGCTGGGGCCTCGACACACGCTCTCCAGAGATGAAAAAGATAGGGAGGAATAACACCTGCGCGTGCGGTTAGTGTCGTGTTTCGTATCGGGAAAAAAGTGGCATGTCTACTTCTCTGATGCTCCAAGGTGGCGAGCGACTCGAAATGCTTCGCGTATCCCCTATCTCGACGCGGTTGATCAGGGGGGGGAGGGAGAGGGAAGGGTGCCAGAGGCTGAGAGACGTCGAAGCTGTTTCTCGCAGGCGCAGAGGCTCCGTAATAGCGTGGCCGTGCCTTGGTTGAGCCACCGAGGGAAGCCCCAGCCGGCGGGCATGGGGGGCCCTCTGGGGGGCATGTCTCGGCCACCTCCAGCGGGTGCTTAGGTCATGATGGCCTGCCAAGCAACCACCCGTGTAGGCAGTGATAGGGCATCCTCCCTCGAGGCTATAGGCGTTGTCCACCAGACGCGCCTGGCTCGGGGCGTCGCCCACCAAATGATAGGACATGCCGTGCCCAGAAAGTGCCATGACGAGGTGGCCAGGAGGCGTCCTCGATGACACTGCAGCACCTGTTTGCCTCACCTGCCCACATCACCCGATCACAGGTGTCTGGACACCACTATCTTCCACTCATCTGGCGTCCCATCTTTCATCGGCGAGACAGCTCTGTCCAGGCTCCAGGATGGACACGCCATCAGGTCCTCCCTAGGGCCTCGATAACCCAGCACACAAGCGCAGGCGATCCATGGCCTGGTACACCAAGAGACCATGAATCAGCCCCTGACGATGCTGCCAGGCGCTCTACCAGGACCACCCTCAAGCTCTCCCCAGGCCACACACCCCGAGCGTCCGTACAGTACAGACCAGACTGCCTGTCAGCGGCGGAAAAATCACTCCATGCCCGAATCACTGCCTCATCCCATCCATTGCTTCCCCTCTCGGTTGCATCATCCATCGGCAACCAGAAAACTTTGCCCCTCGGCTTGAGGTACAGATCGACTCTTTGGCATACTCTGTCTGACAAGCCTTATTTTTTTTTCTGGGTCCCCATTCTCGGGCTGACTGACCCTCCAGATCGCTGATGCTCAGGACACCTAATCCAGGGGTCACGAATCCCATCACCCGGCCGCCCACGACAGTCCCACATTCGCACTGCTATAGCAACCCGAGACTGCTGCTCCGGCACTGCCCTCCACGGGAGGTGGAGGGCTGCAACGGCGGACCGGGCTCTTCGGGCGTTGAGGACCCCCCTCTCGTTGTCCTTCTGCTCTTCCTGCATCCCCATGAACTCTGATTAGGTTTGCAGGTCGTCACGATCTCGTAGCCCCTGAATCAGCGTCCGGTACTGCGAGTACGTGGACCCAGACAAGCCAGAGCACTGCATACCAAACCGCACCATACCTTACCCGGCCACGGACCCCAACCTCCTCCATTTTGCCAGACGTGACCCTCCACTAAATGAGCCGGACGGAGATGCAGAAACACCAGCAGAAAATATGCCGCGCCGTGACTTGTCAGGCCGGGTCGGGTCGATTGGTCCTTCACGGATATGCAGATTCAATCCTCTCACTGACTAATGCCAACGCATTACACTTCTCACCAGGCTGTGCTGGCTGAAGACCACGACGTTCTGCGACCGATGAACCCTCTTCTTGTTTCTTTCTTGAGTGTCCTTGACGGGGCTGCATCGGGCACTTGAGATGCCCTCCTGCTGCCAACCGCAGACCTAGCTAGCTAACAAGGCACACTGGATGATGCAGCAGCCCTATACTGCGCGTGCATCGGTATCCCGAAGTTCGCCCACGCGGGCCTTCAACACGACCCAGCGCTTTCGTACCAACCCGTGTCGTCCCACATGGTGAGCCAGGCCAGGGCAGCCCAAGCAGGGTCAGCAGGTCTACCTCTTCGCGAAAACAAGTTTGTGGGTCCTGCGCAAGCCCCATCGGCTTCACAGGCCCTTCGACGAGGCATTCATCCATCGCTGCTCCACTCCGTCCGCCACCAGCTTACTCGTCGTCGCTCTCCTCCTCCGAGCTCTCCTCGGCGGCGGCGGCGGCCTTCTTGGCAGGCTTCTTCTTCTTCTTGTTGTTCTTCTTCTTGCCGGTATTTCTGGCGATGGGCTGCTCGAGGATCTTGAGAATCTCCTCATCCTCAATCTTCTTATCCGTCTTGTACTTGCTCAGGTCAAGCGCAGGCGCGGCACCGAGCTTGGTGATGCCGTTCTTGGTGATGGCTATAAATCGTCAGTATATGAATCCATGATTGTTTGTCCATGACGGGCTCCTGGAGAACCGAAAACAGGTGACTTCACATACCAATGGTGGTCAGGAGACGGCCAACAGGCGAGTTGTCCTTGTCACCAACGACCTCGTACTGGCGGAAGACGTTGCTGCGGACGCACTCGACGACACCAGTCTTGGCATCACGCTCGTCCTCAAGCTGGCGCAAGCTGAAGGGGAAGACGCCGAACTTCTTGACAACCTCGGAGAGGATCTTGCGCGACGTGGGGCGCTTGAGGCCGTAGGTCTGGAGAGTGCGGCGGTGCAGAGTGGTGCGGTTCTCGTACTGCTTGACCTTGCCGGAGCCCAGGGAGACACCCGTCTCAACACCCCAGACCTCGCCGAGCTCGGGGACGCCCTCGCCCTTGGAGCCCTCGCCGGGCGCGAGGACAATCTTCTTGGTGCCCTCGATCTCGTTGCGGTCGAACAGCCACGAGGTCGTGGACTCGACCAGGCTGCAGTCGTAGCTCTTGACGACCTTCTCGAGCAGGCTGGTGATCTTGGTCTGGGTAGGCGCCTTGGTCGAGGCGGCCTTGGCCTTCTCCTCGTCGGAGCCGAGGGTGCCAGGGGGATCATCAGGCGGAGGAGAAGCTCATTGGCATAGTACGTGGCAAGGACAAGGTCGGCGTTGCGGCCAGTGACCTCGCCCTCGGCGCCGGCGATGACGGTGTCGCAAACGATGGAGCCGAAGCCATCGATCTGGGCACCGAGCTGGATCTTGATGGGCTCATCGGCCTTGATCTCGACGGCAGCCTCAGACTCGTCGGTGGTCAGGGGAGTGTAAGGGGTGACGAAGGAAGAGGGCGAGACGGTCGTGGGGTGGGAGAAGCCTGGGACAGAAGGGTTAGCACGGCGCTCTCTCTAGACGGAACGTCAGGGGGGGGCAGCCTACCCTTGGTGACCTTCTTGCCACGGTAGACCTTGGCGAGCTCCTCCTCAATGAGGGCATCACCCTTCTGGCAGATCTCAACGATCTTGGCGCCGGGCACGATCAGCTTGGTGACCTCGGCGAGAACCTTCTCGGAGATCTGGGCAGCCGTCTTGTACTTGGTCAGGGTGTCAGGGTTGTTGAGCGTGTAGTCTGCAAGCTGTGTCAGCACGATATCAAAGGCATTCGGCACGTCGCGCGGGGCCAGAGGGGTCAGCGTCGCGTGGTGCTGTCTCGAGAGCTGTTGTTGGATGGCGGGGTACGGCGACCAGGTGCAGCTCGAGGTGACGTGACGCACCCACCCGAGGAGCATCGGTAATGGGCACTAGGGACAAGAGAGGGCTACTCACCAACGGCCTCCTGCTTTTCCGCCATGGTGACTGATTTCTCGATGGCAAAACACTACTTGATTGAAAAGGGAGGGGGGATGCTGTATCTGGGAAGACTCGATCGAAGGCTCGGTCGAGGAAAGTTGTGGTGAGTGGGGGGAGGAGGGAGTGTCGCACGAGGTACAGAAGGAGGGGTAGTATTTAGGGTGTTTGCTGTATTTTCGCCAGTTCTGGGGCCAAGTGTGAGCACGAGTGGCATCGATGGGTTTTTCGGTGCGGGGCACAGAGCCTGCCTGGCCTGGGAAGCGCCCAAGCCGCTCGACCTGCCCCTCTTCGCTCGTGTCACTTTGCCTCTAGGGATGTAGTCTCCCTCCCTGTTGAAGCGCGAGTGATACTTGCTGCCGAGCTCTCGTGACTTGGAGGGCGAGCTTCCCTCCTGGGGTGAGAGGTAGCTCGAGCTAGGTATCACGTCAGGGCATTGGGCATCCAGACGACTGCCGAGAGCTATTGTGATCTTTACAATCTTTCATTGCTCTTTCGCCGAGAGATCTTGGGCGGTTCAGTGCATCATTGACAGTGAGGCTTCCACAGCAAGCCTTTCCGTGTTGTTCTTGATGGTTCCGCTTTCTGCGTGGGGGAAGGCTTGGAGCATCTCCTCCAACTAGGAGTGACGATCATGGCCCTCTTCCTCGTTGTGTCCTGCTGCGTCACGAAGTGATTGCTAGAGACTAGACCAGCACTGCTCCAGACGGAGTTCATTTTGATCGACCATAATCTCAAGGGCCAGCTAGCCCATCATCAGATGAACGACAGGCAGCAACAACAGCAAACACCACCGCGAGCGTCTTTCTTCCATCAGTTGCAATGAATCAGAGCCCCCAAGTCCCAAAGACCTCGCACCCCCCTCATCCCGTTCTATCATGAAACCTCTGTCGGTTCATCAAGCGGAATGAACGGCCGCATGACCTTGTCAACGTACCAACCCGGCAACCCAAACGCCTCCATCGCCTCCCTGATCCCGCGGTTCATCCTCCCAACATACTCATCCAACGGCTCCGCCTTGCCAACACAGCGAAAGTCCACGTACACCAGCGCCTCCGCATCATGCCCTTCACCTAGTCCCTGCTTCTCTCCAGGCGCGAAGACGACGACGGGCAGCGTCACCTTTTCATACGCAATCGGCACGCCCTCGTACCCATCCAGCAGCTCTTCGTCAGCAGGCGGCAGGCGGTAGAGCACGCCGTAGACGCCGGTTCCCGTGCCCGTGCTCGGGCCAGTGACATCTTTGTCCTCTGACCGGCGGTTGACAACGTTGGCGTAGCCGCGCTCGTTGATGAGCCACTCCCATGGAGCGGGGAGGAAGGCGAGGCCGACGGGCGTCGAGGCGGGGCAGCGGCTCTTCATCTGGGTCGTGCTCAGATTCGAGCCGTAGGCAAAGTATAATTTGTGCTGTGTGGCAGAGATCGCGTTGGCGCCTGGTTCCCGGGTGTGCGACATGATGGCGAGCCGGCAGTGGAAGAGCGAAGAGAGAGAGATGTCCAAGACTCAGGATGGCGGCACATGTGCTGTAGGAAAGGGGCAAGATACAAGAATCGTTCGCGTCGCTTGGCGATTTGAAGAGATGAGGCAGGAAGTTCTGAAACCACGTCTGCAGGCGGGAATTCTTGCTGTCTTTGTTCACACCAGCTTCACTTGTGCCCAACGAAACCTGAGCATCGATAGGTTTGGCATCAACCACCTCATATGTCGTTACGTAAGCTATAGCATGTAACGTTTGTGCCGAAAATCAAAGGGAAGTTATGTCTGTCTGAGACTTGCCGCCCTGAATCTGGGGGACGGGAGAAGAGGCGACAAGTTGCTCTTGGATAGACCATACATACTGTAGGTTCGCCTTCGGAGTTCCCATACATTGTCACAGCTTTCGGCCATGAGCCTTTCCCACCAGAATAGGGGTCGAAGTAGGAAGATCGTCATGGAAAAAGCATCGGGAGCCCAGATGCCATTCGAAAGAGCTGACGGAGCAGCCACGCCATCAGTTCTATATCCATGTTGGTAGAATGCCTTAATATAATGCTGCAACAGGCCGACGAAACAGGTCAGTATTCAAAGGCGGTTGAGCTCAAGACGTGAAAATGCAAGTTCCATCTGAATGTCCCAAACAAGCCTGTGAAACAAACCACTGCCTCTTGCTTTCTCTTCGCCGGACCAACAACCACATGGAAGCAGCAGTCCCAGAGGCAGCGTCGCTTGCAAGCCTCGCCATCAGCCCCTGAGTGGCAGATCCGCGCCATCACGACAACAAGGGGCCCAGGTGAACACAGCAGCAACTGACAGTAACAGGCCTCAGCCCTGTGGTATTTCCCTTCTCTACTCCTACCAGCAAAAAACCCCTCCCCCACCCACAGAGCGTCTCTTGTCTTTGCAACCCTCTTCTTCGCCCTCCTCCTCCTGGCCTTCCGCCTCCAGATCTGTCAGCTCCGAGTTCCCAATAGCTCCCATCAACCGCGCAGCCGTCTTCCTTCTTTCTCCCGACCCATACCAAGCGCCTGCCATAATGAAAGCCAAAGGAAAAAAGGTCGAAAATAAAATAAAAAACCGACACAACGACGACATTCAATGATGCGGGAGAAAAAGGGGGGCGAGAGAGTAAAACGAACAGGGGTGCAAAATGATGAGGAACCCGCCCAGCCCGCTGCTCGCAAACAGCTTTGTCTACAGGGATTGAGAATGGAGGGTACACTGTGCCTTCTTCTTCCCAGGGTCGTACTATACAGAGTGGCCTGATGTTTTTTTTCCCCAGTTGGGTGAAACAATGCACCGTGGCCGGTGGCGCGAGCCTGTACTGGCATATGGAGACTGTCAATAAGCGTGGAAGAGGACGGCATGATGCGTCAGCTGTGAGGTCGCTTGGGCTCGAAAGGATCGGTTGGCTGCCTCCAGCTGTGTCCAGATGCTGTTCGAGGTGGGCAGGCGTTGAAGAGCCTGAACCTGGATCCAGTATAATACCCAGCGTTGGCTTGTCAGGTTGAAGGACTGCACAGACCGCATCTCCCCATCATGCCAGGAAGCGTAGGGGTGTAAGATCCAAGAGAATGCATCTGCACGCCTCCCATTCTCCCGTCCTGACCTGCCTAGCCGTGGACGAGACATGGGGAGGAATTTACAGCATCCATGTGCCGTCGTCGTAGCCCATCTCCGGGCCAGGAGAAAACGTCGCCAGGAAATCCAACGTCTCTTGCGTCAGGTGGTTCACCTAAGCCCCCGGCGCCTCGACCTTGAGTTTCGGTCGCGTATCGAACCCGCACCGCTTATCCACGTTCTTGCGATGGTTGCCCAGACCCAGGTGCCGCTCAAAGTTGCCCGTCGTCATGTCCGGCCCCGGCGTGTATGACTTGCCAGGACAGTCCGTGCAGCGGATGCGCGGCAGGTACATCCAGCGGTGGCCGGGAGGGGTCGGCTGGCCAGCGGGAATGACCACGGGCAATTCGGTCTCAGGGTTGATGCAGGAGTGGCGCATGATGCCTTCGAACTGATCGTGGGGATACGTCTCGCGGAGTTCCTGGAGGCCTCGGGAGAGCCATTCGGGCGGGGGCGGCTATAGCGACAGTCAGCATTGGAGGGTGCATCTTTCAAGGCCGCAGCAAGTCTCTTACCGGTGGCGGAGGGGGTTGCCCCTCGACCGGGTTCGGTGCAGACACGCCGCCGAGCAGCGCTTGCGGAGCAGCCGGCGTGCCAGCCTTGGGCAACATCTGGTTGTTGGAAGCCGGGGTCGAAGGTGGCGGCATGGAGCTCGGTGCCCTGTTGATGCTCGGCGTTCCTGGCGTTTGCGACCCGCTTGGGGTGATTCTTGCTTTCGGGTTCTGCAGGAATCTCCTCAGCTTATCCTTGTTGATCTTGAGCGTGATGATCATGGTCGTCGGCTCCTCCGTGTCGTCGCGCAGATCACGGCCGTAGCGGCCGGCATTCCTGCGCGTCTCGTGATGGTGAATGACGCTTGCCTCAGGGGTCTCAGAGCGCCCCAGGTTCGCCATGCGTTGCTGGGCGGCTGTTGCGGCCCCGCGCAGACCCCTTGTCCTCGCCGTGCCGCCGCCGAGCTGTGAGATGGCGGGGAGTCGGGTCCTGAGTCGTCGCTCGAGTCGGATTCGGAGAGATCGCCATCGCGGGCGCCTGGCCTCTTGCGTGTGCCAGGGGCTCCAGCGACCCTCTTGTACAGCGTTGTCTCGTCGAGGCTAGCAGCAGCGCCGGGCAGCACAGACGAGACGATGAGCGTGCGAATTGTTCGTTGACGGTCCTTGAGATCGGGGAGCTGAGGTCCACCTCGCCTGTTGATGGACCTCTTCTGTCGCCTCTGCTCTCTTGAGAAGACAAGCTCGTTGCGTTCTATATCGATGTCGTTCAGCTCATAGAGGTATGGCGCGTACTCCTTTGCTTGTTGCTGTGGTCGGAAGACGGCGGGTAGTGGCGATGGGAGGAAAGCGTTGATGAGGTCGGGATCTTCCACAGGGCGCCCATCGAAGGGATGGCCGACGCCATAAAGGCTGCGCGTGAATAGCTGGGTTTGCTCTCGAATGCAGTGCGCGATGGCGGTCGTAAATTCGCCGGAGAGGGAGAGATCGCGAGCCATAGTGGCGGCAAACTCTTCAGGCGAGTTCAGAGGGTTGTTGATCTCCCACTCGAACTGGTCTACCAATGTATGCTGACCGATTGTGATGTTCAGCTTGATCAGTATCCTCATCTCGTCGTTCTTGTACGCTGAATAGGGGGCTCGGGGTCGAGGGCATCCTCTTCGGAAAAGGCAAAGGGGTAAAAGTCCATCAGTTGGTCGTGCATCTGGTGAACAATTGCATCGTGGACGTGCTTATTCGCCGGGCCCATCTCCAAGCCTATATCTTCGATGAGCGTCTGCGCAAATGTATCCAGGTGCACGATCCGGTCGTGGAGGTTCCACGTGAAAGTATCTCGCAGCTTCAGCTTATCCGTGTCGACGTCGATGCGCACAGGCACCAGCTCTTCATGCTGCTCCGCCTGCTTCTTGATGTCCTTTTTCTTCCACGTCAACGGCGGCGATCGCCTCTTTCCAAGTCGCGGCTTGAAAGCCGGGTAGAGAATTTGGGTTGGAAACGCCGTCTTGACCCGTGGGTCGATCTCTGTGTGGCCGTTGCCCCAACCGGCGTAGCCCTCGCCATAGAGCCGGGCGGGCGGGAAGTGGTGGCGGTGAGACTCGCGTATAATCTTGTACTCTGCGACCTTGTCGTTGTAGCGCTGGAAGCTGTCGGCGTTGTACCGCATAGCGATGCCCTGAGCGGCCTGGTTTTCCCAGTCGCGCGTCACATAGCGTTCGACCATGAGTTTCTGGAAGGATTCCTTGTCGCGCACGAGAACGGCAGGCGCGGGCTTGGCCTGGGCATCAGATTGAGACGCGTCATCGTTGCCGTTGGCCGAGGCGGCTGCTGATGAGGAAGCGGCTGTCGCGCCGACAGGTGTGGCCGAGGGTGTGGGTGTCGACGCCGACGTGGATGTTGATGGTTGCGCGGCCATGGCTGTGCGCCGAGTCGCCGCGGCGATGCGGCAGGGCCCGTCGGGAATCGATCTGAAGGAGGTTCGGTGGTATGTATCGTGTGGCGACTGCACGCGACGTGTTGGGATGTCGTCGTTGCCGATGGCGGGCGGAGCTCCAATTTCTTATTTCGAGGTTGGGTCGATGAAGCTGGGAAGCCTCATGTTCGCGCTTGCAGGATTGGACTGCTGCCGTTTCCGTGATGCGGTGTTGCTGCTAACGCGGCAAAGTACCCCCGACCGTGTTACAGTGGGCAATTGGGCGGAAGAGACTTGGCTCTGCTAGCGCGTCAATTGGTTCGTATCTCTTTGGTTAGTATTTCGGCTAAATACATGAGGCCAGATAACGAGGTGTTCAAGCGGCCGTCGCTGCCTTGCATCAGGATCGCAGTACTGGCCAATGGGAGTTACCTTGCTAAGCCGTATAGCACACAGCCCCCCCTGATTACAACCTCGTTATTAGTGGGACGTAAGTCAGGTTGGGACAAAGGCTAGACCAGCTACCGTCTTCCCCTGACAAAATTCAAGACTATCACGGAGCAGGTTGAGGAGGATCCATCTCAAAATTCAACGCTTCATTTATGCTTCGTATCGTCTTATACATACATATATGCAGAACGATACTTCCCGATGGAACTACCTAGGCTTCTTTCTTGAAGAGACGAGAAAAACAAGACGCCGTCGCGATGCAAATGTATAAAAGTCACCGTCTTCGCTCCCAATGCTTCACATGAAAAATGACACAAGCCCAACGATCCCACTGATGACTCCAGTCAGAAGTGGCCCAGCCAATGGTGTCAATGCATACGCCGCGCTCTGCGCGGCTGCGGCGCCTCCACCCCGGAGTCCATGCGTGGCAGCCACCGGTTCTGCAACCGTGATAGCCGACGGCACCGAGCTGCGGCCCGTGCCAATCTCCAAAATGTTGGATCTCGTAGCGTTGAAACGCGTCTGCGCCAGCGAGATCTCGTTGTTTTCCATGTCATACACAATGTAGGCGGAGCGCATAAAAGTGTCGCCCAGGACATGAGTGCCGGCACCTGCTGGGGCGAGCCCGAAGAGACACGCGGGCGCGCCGTTCGAGAACGTAGGCTGACGACCCGTGATCTTGAAGAGATCGAGAACAAGCTCGCTGATGGGCACGGTGATTTTCGGCTTGGAGAAGGTGAAGGTCATGTTGGCCGGGGACTGGCGGAGCGCGCAAGGCACGAAAGCGACCGCTTGCTCTTCTTGGTAGACGGCACCGACCATCGAGTAAATCTCCTTGACCATGGCGTCCGGAAGGTAGGAGAGGGACGATCCCGAGTCGAGGAGGACGGCAATGGCCAGGTCGGAGCCCATGGTGGTAGAACCAAGAGTCACATCGGTCAGCGTCACAAGGAACTCGGAGTGGATGTCGGCGTGCATCTGAATGGGGAGTGTCTGAAGCTCGCCAACAAAGTGCTCCGTATCCACACCACCGAACAGGATGCTGCCGGTTGAAGCGCTGAGGCTGTTGAGGTACAGACTGAAGGCGTTGGACTGAATAAGACCTTGCGCTTTCATCTTGGCCGCAATGTTGTCATACGGATCCATCCCTGCTCGGCCGACCTGGACCTCATTCATGGGATAGCCGACACCCAGAATGCCCTGCGCAGCTGAGCTCTCATAGCCGATACCAAACTGGAAATCAGTGAGCACGGTGCCGCCGATGTTGAAATCGTCAGTCACGTAGTCGCCCGTGGCGCCGGACCCGTCGACGTAGGAGATGTTGAAGTAGCTGCCGAGATAGTTGTATGATGACGACTGATTGGCAGCATACATGCCCGATAGGGCACAAGGATTAGGGACCTCCTGGCAGAGCTGTGAGTTGGCGGTGTTGACCCAGAGATCACTGCTGCCTGTGTCCAGATGCAGGCGGAACTGCTGTGGAGGGTTGCCGAGAGTGGCGTTGACAAAGTACAGGGTTTGCTGAGGGGGTCGGTCAGTGGAATATTCCTAGCTGGCCGATGGCGCCGTACGTACCAGGTTGTCTAATGAAGTTGTAACAGTATTTCTCCGCCGCATGCCATTCTTGTCGTTTGGAGCCTGAATTATCTTGCTTTCCAAGTCGAAACCGATGACCCGCGCGGGGCTGCCGTCTCTCTTCCGTAACGCGACGGCCTCGCCAGTCGAAGTCAACAGTAGGGAGGAGAGAACCCATATTGGTACTGTCCTCATGATGGCGCGGAGAATGAAGGTGAAGGACAGCCGGCGACTTTGCTGACAGACCGGTGCCGGGGGCGGGGCAGAACTCAGGAAACACAAGAGGCGTGTTGCGATACCATCGGACTGACTGACGGATACAAGACAATCAATGTTCTATTCGTCGAATGAAGGACTGAAAGGGCCTCCCAAGAGGCAAGTCGACGCCGGGCCAGGAAGAAGAATAGAAGGCGATGCTCGTGCAAGGGTTGTGAGCTGTAAATTGACAAGAAATTAAGTCCGCTGATGGTCATATGGTTGTTGAGATGGAGGAGCCCCCAGTATTAGCGACGGTCCTGCGCGCAAATAGGCGGGACAGACAAAGTGAGGATACAGATAGACGAAAGGAGAATACGGGTGAGCAGAGTCAAGAACAAAAGAAGAGGGATGGGTGTTTGGTGTCGGAGACTACCGATAATGATATGTGAGGGTAGCAAAAGAAGAATGACTTCGCAAGCAGGGTCAAGGGCATGAGAAGACGAGAAACCCGAGAGACTGGCAGATCGTCTTGGAATAGAACAATGGGTCAGGGAACAAGACGGCGGGGAGCACGGTACGCTGGTTGACACGGCCAAGTGTTTTTTGCTGGGGATTCCGAAAGCGATTTTCGCCCCGACGGCCTCACAGAGGGGAAAGCAGAGTAGTGAATGCTACAAGGTCATCATGCTTGCGGGGGCCCAGAGGAGTCGCTTGTTTGGAAAGCCGTGAAGAGCTCGTCGCCAGCGACAAGTGTGAGGGCGGCGGTGTGTCACTGCGCGCTCGAGTCGGGTCAGGGGACCAAAGAGAGGGCGTTGGCGCGAGGTTGAAACACGAAGGACGTCTGGGCGTCAAGGAGCCGAGCGACTTCTGTAACAACTCGCGTGGATCATCAGACAGGTCTGGAACCGCCGCAGCCATGCCACCTCAACCATTCAGGCAAGGTAGCCCAATTCGAAATTGCCATGGACGCAATCGGCAGAGCACATCATAGGGCTGGGAAGTCGTCAGCGAGACGAGGCGTCGTGAGTATACAATCAACATGGTGCTCCGCGCCCCCGAACGCAGACCCCCGTACTGTTTCCTCGGGCCAACGCGAATAGAGTGCTTGCCGCAAAGCTTGTCGTACACAAGCTAACATGGGGGGATGGCTTCGTCTGCTTTCCTTTGGCGACGGCACAATGTCGATGAAGACTGACGACGATGCTGCGTGTTTGAAGCACCTCATACAGCAACCCGTGAGACCCGGTTCGTTCGCAACTGCTCCCAGTCCAAGAATGGTGGGGGCTGTTATGTTTCGCTCTGCGGTTCCATCAGACCGATTTCAGACTTCAGACGACGGTAAAAGGACAGGCCGATGGCGTGGCCGCGGATCATGATCATGGTAGCGATGGTGACTGATGGATCTGAGGAGTGGCGCGTGCTGGACATGATCGCCGTGGTGTTCTGGGGACATGGGGCAGGTTCCATAAGGAGGGGGCGGGACCAGAGGCAGGAACGCCCGGTGCGTCCAGTGGGCTTATGTAATGAATGCCCAGAACCCCTGACGAGGTGCTGTTGCCGTCTTGCCAATCGTCGACCAGTCAGACGACAGCTCTAAACACCAGGCAGACCTACACCACCATCACCAATCATCCTTTGCTTTATCTGGATGCCTGCACGTCGACATGATCTTCCAGGAAGACTGAGAGGGAGCCGGCAAGCCACGAGTCTTGGCATGACACTCTCGATCTGCAATGAAGCGACATGTCTCTGCCGTTACACCATTCGGCTTGGACATGGTCATCGTACCTGCATCAGCTCAAAGTAAGCCGTGAGGCTGAAGACCAAGATAATCAGCCCGACGGCTGTGCCTCCCGTCACAATGTTTGCTAAATGTCTGCCTGGAATGGGCTCTGTATATCTCGCGACGATAAACCGAAATTCTGAAGGACGCCGTGCCTCGTAGTGCCCCTCCCCTGACCTGACCATTCTCATGCAAACCGAACTCTCCTCTTCGCCCGCCATGGATCTTGTTGCAAGCATGTACCGCTGGTTCGTCAACGAGCACCCTACGCATCAAGACGCGCCCAGCTAACCTCTTCCCCAAAATGCCGGCAGCCCAGCATATGCCGTAAGCCCACCACCCCATCTCTGTCGAATCTCCCATCCATAATCCCTAGTGGCAGTCACTCTGACAATTCCCCCCCAAAAATGATAGCCCGTCTTCGGCGCCCTGGGCTGCTGCTCAGCCATCACACTGACCGTCATCGGTGCCTCCTATGGCACCGCCAAGTCGGCCCCTGCCATCTTCGCCTCCGGCGTCCTACGCCCCGACCGCCTCATGCAGAACACGCTGTGCGCCGTCATGGCCCAGATCCTGGCCATCTACGGCCTCGTCGCCTCTGTCCTCATTGCCGGCGACCTCAGGGAGAAGACGACCCTCTACGCGGCATTCCTGCAGCTCGGCGCCGGGCTCGCCGTCGGGCTGAGCGGCATGGCGGCTGGTTTCAGCATTGGCATCATCGGCGATGCGGGCGGTGCGTTTTTGTCCCTTTCCCCCCCTCTTCAACCTCCCTCTCATCCTAGCATCTCCCCCTTCATCCACAGGAGTAGTGCTTCGGCTAACATACGCATGTGCTTGACAGTGAGAGCGAGCACCCAGCAGCCCAGGCTCTACTCTGGAATGGTGCTGATTCTCATCTTTGCCGAGGTGCTGGGGTTGTACGGGGTCATCGTTGCCATTTTGATGCTCACCAGGTCGAAAGTTGATGTGACGGTGTGCGAGATCTGAAAGCCCCCCTTTTAGTGACAGATGCTCGAAACGCTGCCCGTAACCTGGGTACCGTCAAGAGTGGCGTTCGCACTCTCTCGGGCCGGATGATTGGTAGTGAAAGCGCTCAGGTCACTTTGACTGTGAGTGACGTTGTGGGTTCAGTCGTACGATATTTATGAAGAGAAAAAAGAAACACCAACCTGAAGCTCGTGCACCGCTCTCAATATCGCCGCCATTATGAATGCCACGCCCATCACTCACGTCACCGTCCAAAAGCCACCGCTAAATCGCAAAGCTGAATTGTATTCCACCCACAGGGTACTCCCCGACACCCGCGCTCGTGCAGCAATCCCGCAATATGCACAGCACAAACCATACCCGGACTGTACACTCACACAACCCACTCGACAAGGTTGTCCCTCGCTGTGACAAACGGTTCATCGATCCTCTTGATGGCAAAATCGCTGCATAGAATACTGCACACAGGATTAGTCAGGCAAACCTTGATGGAAGGGATTGTGGTGTAAACATACCAAGCCGAAGCAACAAGTGAGTCCAGCTCCGTAATCATGGCCTCCCGCTTCACGCCACTGACGAGTCCCTTGCTGATCTGCACCTGCAGCTCCTTGATTCTCTTGCTCGTCCCGACGCCGGCTTGCTCGAGCACCTTTCGCCCGAGGCAGTCCGAGTGGAACGAGTGCTGGCACGGGAACACGAAGAATTGACGGCTCAACAGTGGAAGCCCACAAACGTAGCACTTCTCGCCCGGCTCGACAATGGCGTATCGTTGATCGAGCGCGGCAATGTCGACCTTGATGTTGGCGGCTGTCTGCGATGACTCGTCCATCTCCTTCTTGAGTCCGTCAATGTTGCGGCTGTAGTCTTCGAGCGCCGCGCAGATCTCTTCTTTGAAATCGTCGATGACGACAAAGTCTGGGAAGAAGGGGATCAGATCTTCAATCTTGAGAAGGTCGCACCTCTTAAGGAATTCGATCGCTGTCTTGATTCCGTCAGACTGGGTGATGACCTTGCGGGCTACGGCAAGCCAGAGGCGCTTGCGCAGAGGCGGATTCGACATGGGCCGGTCAGCAATGACAGACGCTAGCTCAATGGCATCATGGGAGAGAGCCAGATCTACTGCCTGTAGGTACTGGCCCATGCTCGTGTAGATATGAACGCACGATAGTGTTCGGTGGTGTTGGATGCACAGGCGCAGCGCAAAGTCGGGGTCGTAGTCGGGTTCGTCGCCCTGAGCCTCCAGGTATGCGAGCAGGCCGGCCTCATCGGAGGAAGGATGAGACGCATGAATAGAGACCAGGGTATTGTGGACAGCTGAGTCTTTCGACTTGACCTGATTGATGATGTATTGCAAATAACGAACAGCCTGGTTTTGGGTAAGCGGCCCCTTGAAGTTGCGGTTGTACTCCAAGAGTGCGGGGATGAGGCTTCGCGGCTTCAGGTCCGAGTGCCGCATTAAAATCTCCACCAGATCTGTTGCAACATGGGTCATGAGCACAGTACTGTAGCGGTAGAAGACTTCTGGATCTGTCTGCTTCTTCAGCACATTGAGGACTTCAGGCCACCTCTCGCGCTGGACCCAGTAGGACAGGACGTAGTTGTAGTCGTTGACCGCGTTGGCAAAGTAGAGCAGTTCACGCTCGCGGCCATGCGAGCTGACAACGTCGTATACTGTTCGCTTGTCAAGGTCTTGCTTGTACTTGTTGACGAATTCTTTGTACTCTTTCTCAACGTCCTGAAGTTGTTCTTTCGACTGTTTCGGGTTGAGGTTTTCGGTCAGTTCAGCCTGTGATATGATTGTATCATCGAGCGAGTTCAGCTTGGCCATGAAGACCTCCACAAGCCAGCTTGCAATCATGACTCTTTGCATAATGGCACCCTTCTTCAAAGACCCTAGCTTGGCGAGCAAATACTTTCGCAAGGCGTCAGGCTGCGCATTGTCGATGAGCGATAGTGCGACTTCTTCAAAGGGCTTGTTGCTGCGTCCGTACACCGCAGCCGCTTCCAAGAAGTAGCCTTTGCCCACTAAGTAGTCACCGTATGCCGTAGCTATTGTTTCTTTCTGCGTTGGAGTCTTCGCATGTTGCAGCGCGCCGTCAAACTGCTGCATTTTGAGCATGATCTGCCAGATGCTGCGGTCTTCGTCTGTGACAACAACCTCGAAAATCTCCTGGCTGGTGAAGAGCCAGAACGTATTCTTCTGCAGATCCACGTACAGCCCGAGAGCGGTCTGTCCGGCGTCGAGAACAATTTGGTCGTACACGATGGCCCCTGTCAACCGATTGGTGGCCACTACACGACCACCAACCAAGTGCAGGATGTGCCATTGAGTAAGTGCAATGGCATCCACAAACTCGGGTGATCCTCTCCTCTTCGATGCCTCGGCGTGAATCAAATCCGTTCGCGCTTGAAGTTTTGAGCCGGCAAATACCTTCTTGCCCAGTTCTGCATCAGCATCTGTCAACAGCTTGCCGTGGAAGACGCCCTGAGACGTCAACCACGCATACGCCCTCTCGGCCTCTTCGTCGTCGTAGGGGTTCGTTTCGGGCGGATCCGGGGACACGACAAGCGAAGATGGTGCCGCCCCGGAAGCTCGCGACAGTTCATGTATGGTAGGTTGCTCGGACTCGAATAATTTGGTGTACACGGAGCCATGACTGTCGTACCCATTGCCAATCTTGCCAGAGAGGTGGAAGAGCCTGCTCTGCTGCGCGATCATGAGCCGTCGAACGTCAGATTTCCCCTGCGGAGCATCCGCCCAGAGACCGGTAACAGGGCCATCTTGCAGCCGGTGGAGGTTCTTCAAGCGTATGTCCTTCTTGTAGAACTCAGAGGTCGCCTCAATCAGGGCTTCGTAGATGTTGCCGTCTGAGGCACCCAGAATGATCTCGCGCGTCGATGCGGTCGGCAATGAAGGGTTCCATGCGACACTCTCTATCGAGACGCCCCGCAACCTAGCCAGCGGTCGGGGGTTCTTGTGCTGCGAGTGCAGGTAGTAATTTTCGCCGAGTGCCGTGCAAATAAGAAGATGCGATGCCGTAGGGTCGAGGAACATGCGGCGGATGACGCCTACTTCGGAGGTCTTTTTCGGAAGGTCAATGTCTATCACTGTGTTAGCCTCACCCGCTGATATGTCGAGGCACGACGGCAGACAAACCATCAATGTCTTCTGGCTTGTTGAGATCGATGCGCAGGATGCGCCCATTCGAGAGGGCGAGAACGAGGACGTTGTTCGCCACCTGGGCCGCTACAAAATCGGCGGCGACGGAGAATTGCAGCTGCACTCGCTCGACGACGAACATGGGCAGCTCATCCGTGTCGAGGGCGGCACCGAGGCCATCGGGGGTAGTGAGTGCCATGGTGGCTGTTTTATCGAGCTGGTGTTGCCATGCACTGTCGTTTCGCTTGTTGTAAAATCGATGGATTGAATCTCGTCGTTCGCCCGTCGTCCAAGGAGAAAACTGAGCTGCGTGGTGTCGTTGCCGAGGATCGAGACTGGCGGGGATGTCGTTGTTGACAAGGCAGCGAGCTCTGGGCGAGCTTCGCCTGAGGTGGCTGGAGGGATGATGTCGTTGGTGGAGGATGCGTCGAGCTCATGTCTCCACTTTTAGCCTGTGGAGGTCCTTTGGTGTTGAGCGAGCGCCCGCACTGGATGACCGCTGATCAAAAGAGTGAGTGTATCTACCTAGCCACAATTTCGACGTGATCAACAAGACCTGCGGATGCGAAAACAACCTGCATGAGTGGTCACACAGGAATGCAGGGAGTGCAGGGTTGTAATCATGAACCCTGGCTGTATTTCCACGTCTAACATGGTAGATCGTAACTGACAACCACATTCAAGCAATTCTGGGCCAGCACTTTGGCTGATCGTTGCCCGATGATGGGTAATTCCATCCATCTCCCATCTCAATCCAACGCCTGCTTGAGAAGCATCCCTACGATGACAGAAGAAGATACAACAACGCCTAAATGTTTGCTGAAACACACAAAAAGCCGTGTCCCTGGGTATCATCCTATCCGCTCACATCCTCGGAGACAACTGGCATAGGTTAGGGACTCAGAAGAGGCCTCCTTCCCTTCCGGATCCATACACTCCATCGCCGAAAAGCCGATACTGACTAATCCAGTCTCATATCATGAGTGACGACTTGGGGCACGAACTCCGGCTCCTCACCTCGCTCCTGTTCCTCCTGTGGTATCGTTGCCGTCGGCTTCCTCCCGACGACTGACCGAATCTTTACATTGAGGCCTTTTGCCTTGATCGGATCTCTTGCGAAGCGTGTCATTTCGCGGGCGACGTTCAAGCATGCCTCCTTGACCTCGTCCGCTTCCCATCCCATGTGCTGTGTCAGCGGTCGTAGTGTTGAAGCCTCCAGTCCATCGATGCAGGAGATGAGCCACAGCTTGCCGCCGCCAGCCTCAATGTTGATGGGAATGACGTGTTCCGTCATCTTAATGTCTACAAAGCCCGCCCTGTGTAACAGCGAAGGGCTGAGATGTTGCAACCCTCGCGGCCGGCCGCTCTTTGCGGTGGAAAGAGTGAGATCTCTTACAAGCCTGTGAATATCCGATTCTTCGGGAAAAGATGAGAGGAACGCTTTCAGAGCGCTACTAGAGTCGTCAATGTCCATCAGCTCTATCCAGCCGCCGGGCTTGATCACCGTCAATGCCTCCTGGTAGATAAAGTTCCAATCTTCAAAGGCGCCCAGCATGTCTCGAAAATGAACCAGATCAAAAGAATCTGGCTCTCTCGTCCACTCAAGCTCGGCATCGTCAATTTCGAAGAAGCAATTCGCCGGTACAGACGTTGGTTGTATAGCGGATATGTCGGTCCCAATCACCTCGCAGTCAGGGAAGGCGTCTGACACACAAATCGCCCATTCGCCAATGCCGGTGCCAATATCTAATATCCTGTCGGGATCGTGAAGCGCAACCGATGAGAGTTCGCCGTCGAAAATGTCAGAGTAGATACGGTGGATCAAGCTCATGCGGCATTGTTCGTACTCGTCATTTGGCATATGGTAGTGAGGGCCACAGTACCGTCGACCGTGTTCCCACCGATAGTCCAAGTCTTGCTCTGTGATAGATCGTGTTGACGCCCTGTGCGACGAGTCCGTCTTGTCAGTCTCTGCGCCACGTGGAATATGCGGGCCGGTCGCACGCGATGCGGGGGATGTAAGGAAGGGAAAACCAACATTTCCATGTCGCGCTCGGTGGGCAGTGGCTCATCAGGGTCATGCGCATCCACCAAGGCTGGGTGTTCGCTATCGTTGGGGACAGAGGTCGAGTGGTCGTCACTCATGTTCGCATCGGCGTCGTTGTCGGCGGCGAGGGCCCCGACGGCGCTGTTGAGCTCCTCTGAGCCCGTGACGCTGGTCATCTCGGTGTAGGTGCCGCCTTCGCTGTCCAGTCTGTCGCTAGAAAGTCCTCCGTCGCTCGACTTGCCTTCGGTGGACAGCGTAGACATGGTGCCCGTGCCGATTCCGTCAAGCGACTGGTTGTGGTGAGCGCGCGATCTGGGGCAGGTCCCTGACCGTTTCTTGGAGCGGCGATTTCTGGCCATCGAGGAGGCACTGCGGCCGGCTGTCGCTGTGAAGCTACGGCGATAGTGATGGTGGCTCCGAGATCGCCAAGAGCGACATGACAGTTTGGGCCACGGTTCGAGACAGATACGGCGGCGGCGAAGGCGGAGGAGGCGGAAGCGGCAGCGCCTTTCGAGGGATGTTGGTTGGTGATGGGGGAAATGGCAAGAATGGTGGGCTGATGATTTTCTGACCGTTCTGTCTCATTGAGTCCTCGAGGTCCAGGGTGAACCGTGCGGGAAAGCTGGGGAACCGTACCTGCTCGAGTTGGGGGCGCATGGGGGCTTTAGAGGATCGGGGCCAGGCTTCAGGGCCCCGGAGTGCCAGGATGTTCAGGGTTGCGGTTTGTTTGGCAGTTGACGTCCCCAGTGAAGGACAGCCATCTGGGGGGGGCCATTAGCACTGATGAGGAAGCAAGCTCCGGTGCTGGGCCTAGGCGCCAGCGTAGCGCCCAGCTTGGCATCACACCCCTTTTAGGCCTGGTCCTTTTCCAAGCATGGATCAAGCTCTTTCTCTACCACACCATCTTTCTGTATGTCTGTTCCCACATCTTGTACCTACACAGGTACCAGAGGCAGACGTCCATCCATCTCACTCTACTCCGATCTCTTTAAACATAGCAGCGAGTCACAACTGGAACGGCCGAAATGGGACCCATCCGCACCGTCACCACATAAACCTTTTTATCAATACACCAAATACCATCAGTGTGACTGCGCCCACCCACATAGGTTCCATCCCATGACGCACGCCTCCTGTGCAATGCTTGATCAGAAAGCCTCTGACAGCATACTACTGGCGCTCTCTGTCACTGTTCCACGGGGATGGGCACCCCCTGTCCTGCTTGACTGATCACCACAAAGTTGTAGGATGCATGCGGAGGAACGGTGGCCCTGACTGTCCGTGGCTTGCTTTTCCTGGTCTAGTACAGGGAACAAGGGGCCGCCCGAGCAGCCTCCAACTTTGTGGGTGTCGAATCCAATTGCGATGTGACAGCGGACTTTTTACTGGTATCTGTACTTTGACACTAATTGTCCATGTTACAGTCGGTTCCGGTAAGCTCGGAGCACGACAATCCCTTTTCAATGTCGATGTTCATCCGGCTGGCCTTTCCGGCATATTCTCCTTGGACTCGGCCTCTGACGGGGTGGCAACGGCAGATGGAAGCTGCTTCGATAGATACGCTGCGATGGCGTTCTCTCCGCCCGCTGCTTCCCAAGGCACATCAACCAAAGCCGGATTCTTGGCCTTCTGTCAAGCCTGTTGAGTAGTCCAGGCCAATGATCGCCCGCCAAACAATCACCTGCAATCTCTGACCAAATGGCGCATCGGCGGTTCCCTCGAGGCTGCCCCCGATCCCGGTCATTCAGGGCCTGTTCGACTGCCCCCCCCTCTCCCCTCCCCCTTGTCGGTGCCTGAGTTGCAGTACCTTGCCTATTGTGTTGCACGTACATACACCAGGCCTTAACCCCGACGACAAGCCTTCGCCAAAGGCTGAGAGCTGCCTTTCTCAGCACCTCTCGGCCACTTTGCAGTCGTCAGTCATCAGCACATCCAAGCACAGAGGCACAGTAACCCGCTTCGCATACGACCCGACCTTGTCTCCGTTGATCCACATTCGATGACCCCTAGGCCTGTCAAGGGTTTTAACGCCGACCGTCCAGTCGCCGCCCCCTAAGCCGCCTCCGAATGCCTCCCACGTCAGGAAACGGGTACCCAGGATAAACGGGAGCGCATCTATGATGCTGCAACTGACTCGAGTATGCAACCATACAAATCGACCTTGTTTGTCTGGCACTGCCTTGATCTCCTTGTGCCTGTTTGTGCCCATCCCAGCAACGCACTGCATTGCATTTACCTGCACAGGCACCTCCTCGTCCCCGCCGTCCGTCTACCCGCTTTCCCCGACTCTATGTGGCCGCCACCCCCCCCCCCACTCTCTCCCTCTCTCTACTCCCGCAAACAACCCAACAGAGGGCATGCCAGGTCAGCCCAGGCCCTCTGTGGAAACGATCCACCGGATAGACAGCCCCCCGCGGGCCACCCATCCATCCCGCCGTCAAAACGGGCGCCACTGCAGCCCAGCCTGCAACCGGCCTTGATGAGGGGGAGAAGGGGGGGGCCTTCGCCAGCACAATTAGTGTGGGGACGGAAGCAAAACCGACGGGCTCTCTTCTCCCACTTGTACGACAACGGGGCATAGCTCTGTTCCATGATGTGCAAGCGGGCAACGCTGACATGCTCGCTCCACGTTCTTGCACGCGCTAAACTTGTCCTTCGTACCACTAAGTAGATCCCACTTGGCCTGCTGGGCACCCACAAAACCCGAACGGCGCCCGACGACGGGGTGACAGCTCCCTCATTGGGCACCTATCCAAGCTTCCAGGCCGCGGTACAAGTACCCTTTCTTGTCTCGTTAGAAGAGCCCACCCCGACCGGCAGCCAGGGGGGGATGCGTGCCGGCATTGCCAAGAGCGGCGCCGATTGTCACTCGTGCAGCGGTGCCGCCGGGGAGGGGACCCTTCGGGTTGTTACACGCATATGCACTGATACGAGAACCAGATCCGCGGGCTCAAGCGTTTGTATTCCGTGTGTACCTGCGACCAAGTCTTGAGTCGA
The DNA here is from genome assembly GCA_019188255.1 of Verticillium longisporum. Lineage (NCBI taxonomy): Eukaryota > Fungi > Ascomycota > Sordariomycetes > Glomerellales > Plectosphaerellaceae > Verticillium > Verticillium longisporum. The sequence goes on from JAETXT010000012.1 coordinate 1,192,062, forward strand.
TCTAATGATTGCAGAAGCTGCGATGCGTGGAAAGAGAAACGACACACCTCTCTGCCCAATCCTCACTCTCCGTTACTGTCCAGCTAGGTGCCCCATGCGCCAGGTATAGTTGCGATCTCTTCTTGCTTCAACCCACTTTCCTCCAGACGACAAACCGGTACGCCCCGCTCCCTAAATCATGGCACGAGAAACCTTGCCAATCCATGTTGAAGCGTGGTGAAAGTTTCGTCTCGTCTACACAGCTGCGGCATACTCCGCCCCACTCAGCCGTCGACCTTTCTTTTCTTGCTCCCTTCCTCTCGAGCCTGCTGCGGCACGTCGGTGACTACCCCTTTATCCGGTACCACCTCAAGCCCAGCAACGATGGGGAAAGGGGTCAGAATCTGGCTGATGTCGCCCCACCACTCCTCTCCGAATCGCCGGTACCAGTCGACGGTGATCTTTAGTCCTTCTTCGAAACTTGTTTTCTGTTCCCACCCAAGTTGGCGCAACTTGGTGCCGTCCACGGCATATCTGTGGTCGTTGAACGGTCTATCATGCGTGTATTTGACCCACTTCTTAAAGTCTTCCGGTTCCCCTTGTGAAATGTTCATCTGACGTAGCAGTTTACTGCACAAGTCGAGATTGGATATCTCATCATAGGATCCGACATTATAGATCTGGCCCATGTGGCCTTTGTGCAGGATCGTGTCGAAAGCGTCGGCGGCATCGCCGGCAAACAGGTACCGGCGCGTCGGGGTTCCATCTCCGTGGAGGACAACCGGTTGGCCACGGTTCAGAAGACACGTGAACTTGGGGATGATTTCTGCCAAGTTAGCAGGACACCGGTAAGTAGATTTTCAGCGTTGCCCAACATACTCTCGGGGAATTGGTGTGGGCCATAAACGTTGTTACTTCGAACAATGATGACTGGCAATTTGAAGCTCTTCTGATACGACTGTACCAGCATCTCGGCAGCGGCTTTGCTTGCAGCATACGGGTTCGTCGGGGCCAAGATGCTCGACTCGAGCAAATCGTCGTCATCGTCCTTGACTTCTCCGTACACCTCGTCGGTAGAGACGTGGATAAACTTGCGGATGCCAACGCTTTTGGCGCTTTCGAGCAATACATGGGTGCCGTAGACATTCGTGTGCGTGAACCCATAGGAGTTGCCAAAGCTGAGATCGACATGGGATTGTGCGGCGAAGTGGAAAATGGTGTCAATATTGTACCGCTTCAGGCAGTTGAGGACCTCGTTCGGATTCGTCACGTCGCCCTGGACGAAGGTGAAGTTGCTCCTTTCATTAAGCGCCCTCGTATTGTTGAGCGAAGAACAGTAATCGAGCTTGTCAAAGGAGATGATGTTGTAGGCGTCAGGGTAGGTCAGTGTCAAGTGTCGTACAAACCAGCAAGCGCTGAGAGTGTTAGCATGACGCGACACCGGCCCGGTGGCTGGGTCTGGATCTAAGGACAGCACTCACATGAACCCAGCGCCGCCTGTGATCATGATGTTCTTGACATCATCAAGAGGCTCATACTTGGTGCTACCTGTGAGCAGCGGCGCTTCTTTCCAGATGCCCCCATCCTCAAAGAATTTGCGATGGCTGTGGCTGTAGGCTGACAAGGCGTTGCGCGTTAGCAAGTGAAGCAGACTACAACGTGTACTGAGCGACTCACCTGACGCGCCATTGGATTTGAGTTGTGTCATTACGAGGATATTTAGGGTGATCCCGCGAGCCAGGTTACTTCACGTTATCGCGTGTTGATATCAGGATCAAGAGAGGCAGTGGCGCGGAGAGATTGTTGCGCGAATGGGACGGAAACACAGGCGGATGGGAAGAGAGGCACTGATGTTGTAGCTCGTGTAATCCTTCAGACCCAATCGCAGGGCTGGGGGCGATGAAGAAGGTGTCGTTGACGTCCTACTGTAGCTTTTCGCCTCAGTACGTATTATGAGGAGATCAGGGTCTGACCCCCGCCCACGATCAGCATGATCGTGCGTTGCGCCCAGCGGAGTACTCCTGCTCACTCACCTATTCCTAGGCGGGACAAAGGAAGATCTTCTCTTCTTGGTAGCCTACCAATAGACGAGCATACCGAATGAGTCGTACAGGTGTTGAGGTTTCGTCTCGGGAAACAAGCTACGCCTCGCACGGAGCACGCACGTTCAGATGGCCTGTTGCAGGCAGGTGAAGGTGAAGCAAGGGAGGTTGCGAGTCCTGGCGGGCAGTGTCTTGGCTGACTTCACGTAGCTGGTCAGAGCGTCTCTGTTATCGCTCTGATGATAGTGAATCCACGTGTTGAAAGATGATGTATCGAGGATGGCGGGCGCGACCTGGCAGGTGCGGACGAGGCGTCTTGGCTTCTCCTTCCCCTCAAATATGGGAGCCTCTGATGACTGTCGTCAGTAAGTTCAGCGAAGCCCTGGTCATTTCTTGACACGTCGTGATCATCCGCGCCAGGCACAATGTGCCCCTCGCATAGTCTTGCACATTTATTAATCTCGTCGACAAGGCTAGAAAAGTTTCCTTGAATGTCTGGGGATGGGGATCAGGGGCGGTCGTGCAAGTGCGGCGCTAACGAAGCAGGTGGGGGTCGCAACCCCTGAATCGTAAAGCTGACCTGCGACTGGCACTTCAGTGACAGACACACACCAAGCGGTGGCCAAGAGAGAACATGGTCCCAGACGCCCAGCTCAAAAGACCTCACACTCTCGGCGAGGAACACGTCCGCAAAACAGCATGTTGAGACCTGGCATATTCAGCCGCATGTTGGTGTGTTTTGCAAGCACGGAACACAAAAAAGGCCACATGACACTTTTCTGGCAGCCGTTGTTACCTGGCCAGTGCTGGGGTGACGCGTTTCGCTTTGGAAGGTTCATGGAATGCAACCATGATCAGTACAGTTCATGAAACTCTCCGAGCAGATGGCATCCTCCGCCCCTCAATGAATCGTCGTTCTTTCGGATGCTAGGTGTTTGCTGCGGTTTCGATGCCATTGCGTGAAATGTGTGAGGTCTGTATCGGAGTGTTCCGTCTGAACTTTACAGCAAACATCGTCTGACGGATGAACCTTACTATAGATAGGTGGTAGGCGAGGCACATAATGGCGCGTGGATGGCTCCGCTCATCTTCCTTTGAACAACATCATCCCTTGAGTGCAGTTTCTGGTTCATCAAGGGTTCGGCGTCCAGCCACTGGGCTTGGGAGAAGGACCGCCGCTCGAACCGTCGCCCACGGACCAGAGAAGTTCAGAGTGATGATCGGACCGCGAATTCTAGCATGTCGGCGGCTCGGACAGGACGAGTCGATGTGTGTGCGGCTCCTTCGGGTCAATCACGGACAACGGACTTGTTAGATTGGTTTCGTCGCGATGTACTGTTTCAGAGCACCAAGGGCTGTCCCCAGGCTCGAACGCCGCTTCCTAGGTAGCTCCTGCCACCCGAATCGAGACCACCCGCCACACAAGCCTTCTCAAATCTGGTAGTAGCAGCCATTTTTGGAAATTTTAGGAAGGCACCCCTACCTCTGGTTGGTCTGCCCATGCCCTTGTTATCGCGTTTGAGTCGTCCTAGCGCAGTCAGTAGCCAAAGCTTGGCTAGGTACCTATCTAAGGTACCTACCAAGATAGATCTTCACCTTTAGACCGCAACAGCTAGAACACGTTGCGTCGCACAAGACGTGGAAGAGCCCAGTTCGTTTCAAAGTGCGAGTCTCTGAACTTGTCTCTCCTGATAATCTCAGAGCCGAAGAGTCATCCCGGTACCTATCTAGCGGCTAGCCCGCATGTTGACAGCCCTGACCATCTTTCCTCCCTTCTAGCCTGTCCCGCATTCCATCCAGTGTCCGGCCTTTGGGACGCGCCCTGATACCAGCAGGTACGACCAAGACGGCTCTTAACCACCAACGGCTCGTACCAAGACGCGCGCGTTTCTACATCATAAAACTTGGAAGGCCAAATCTTTGCGCTCGAAGCCTCCACGTCAGTGACCTCTGCTGCTATAACTAAGGCTCAGTCATTCTTTCGCCATGTCTACGCAGGCCGTCGCCATGGATCGAGCGTCGTCATTTGGCTCGTCAGCCACCGAAACAGGCACAATAGATGAACGTCAAGGCCTGACCAAGTCGGCCTCCTTGTATGGAGACGAGGAGGAAGGACGGAGAGGTTCTGTCGATCACACCAACGACGATGATGGCCGTCCAGACGACCATCTGCTTGGCTCTGGGTCCGAAAAAACACAAGAACAGCCAGCCAGCTTTCGGATCGCGCTCCTATGGATGGTCATCAACACTTTGGCAACTATCTGCATTGTGAGAGATCCAGAGCTGTGTTCTCTCTAATCATGACACTAACGCAGTGTGTTAGGTCTTCACGAACAAGGCCATCTTCTCAGATCCATCATTGAAGCTTTGCCAGTTGACGTTTGCCGCCTTCCACTTCTTCGTCACCTGGCTCACACTGCACCTTCTCTCCCGGCCTTCTCTTGCCCTGTTCGTCCCCCGGCGAGCTTCGATCAAGACACTGATCCCTTTGTCTGTGGCAATGTGCCTGAACGTCATCCTTCCCAACCTGTCACTCGCCTTCTCCTCGGTCACTTTCTACCAGCTCGCCCGTATTCTTCTGACCCCGACTGTGGCACTCATGAACTTCGTGCTCTACCGGGCCACCTTGCCTCGTGCTGCCATTGTCGCCTTGATCCCGGCGTGCCTTGGCGTCGGCATGGTCTCTTACTATGATACACGACCTACATCGGATGCTGCAATCAACAGCACATCTGTGCTCGGTGTTGTTTTCGCCTTCTCAGGCATTTTCGCCTCTTCACTATACACGGTCTGGATCGCCAGCTATCACCGCAAGCTTGAGATGTCAAGCATGCAGCTGCTGCACAACCAGGCGCCGATTGCTGCCTTCCTACTTCTATATGCCATTCCATTTGTGGACAACTTTCCAGTATGGTCAGAGGTGGCCCTTCCGCGGTGGATTCTCATCTTGATTGTGAGTTGTACATCTCTCGTCCTGGATCCTTTTCAAGAACTGACGAAACCCACAGTCTGGCCTTTGTGCCTCTCTCATCAACATCTCCCAGTTCTTCATCGTTGCTCAGACTGGTCCTGTCTCGAGCACAGTGGTGGGCCACGTCAAGACGTGCACCATTGTAGCCTTGGGCTGGATGCTCTCCGGGCGAGGTGTTGACGATAATTCTATTTTCGGCGTTCTCATTGCCATTGGAGGCATTCTTGCGTAAGTGAACCTCCGCGCCTGACTCCTAGTACGTTTGAGTCTGACATGATACAGGTATTCTGCGGTGATGCTTGAACATAAAGCCAAAAGCTAGTGTCATTTCCATCTGAGTATCACACCAGACAAATCGTAGCCTGGCAGGCACTCGTTGATTGTAAATACCCCGACAGGTGGAGTTAGAGAGGACCATTGATTTCTTGGGCAGGCGAACTGCAGGGGGTGTCTGAAAATGGCGTTCACGATCGATTTTTAAGTGTTCAATGGTTGAACCAAGACTAGTTCAGATAGGAGCAACGACATCGGGTTGAGACAAGCTCTTCGCATAGTTCGCGATCGTGGACCTGAATGACCGAGACACTGCCGTACATCTCGTGTCGAAAGCTTGCAATATGTCATACGACTCGTAGGGGTATTTGATTTACAGGTTGAACCTCTTGCGGTCCTTCTCCATCTTGCCCTTCCACTCCCACTGCAGGGCATCCTCGCCCTCGCTGCCGGCGCGGCCGACACCCTTGTCGACTCTCCGCAGCTTGAGGGTAAAGCGAGGTCCGACTTCCTGGCACTTTTGTTAGACAATGTCTTACGGAGACTGTTCCCAGGAATACTCACTTGCAGGCCGACCCTGATGCCCTCGACGCCCTCGAGGTCCTTGCCCTCGGCGGTCGTAATGTTCTTCTCGGTCGTGCGCTTGTCGCGGAAGACGTAGCGGTGGCGGCGCCAGAAGAGATAATCGCGCTGATTGTGTACCGTCAGGACCTGGCGGCCGACAAACTCGGGCTGTGGTGGGAAACTAAGGGGGGCGCATTCTTGTTAACAACAACTCTTCCAGCAGAATACTATGACCAGCAGCAGGGCGCGGGGACTTACAGTGTCTGGAAGAGCTTGGCCGTCAGCATGCCAAGGGGGGTCTTGAAGTTGTTGAGCAGCAGTTCCGGGTAGTGGTTGGTGGGGTTGCCGTGGCCGGGCAGTTTCTTGCCCTCCTTAAAGTTGCTGACGGAGAAGGTGAAGGTTGGGCCGGTGAGGTGGTAGACGACGGTCAGGCCGGTAAGGACCTTTTGGTCCTCGCGCAGCATGACGACGGCGGTGTACTCGCGATTGGCGGCGAAGCGGCTGATCTCGCGGAGAGAGTACTTGTGGCCGTAGTGGTGTTGGGTGCGGCGGATGTAGTTGGAGTTGGGGAAGACGGTGCAGAAGACGTCGGCCTCGTGGTGGAGGGTCGAGTTGAGGGATGTCGTGATGAGGATCTTGGGAGGCGGCGGCGGGATGTCTGTGAAGAGCGTCGGGAACTTTGTCGACAGCGAGGAGGGGGTGAGGTCAAGGTTTGTGCTGGTGGTCGAGGGTGCCATGCTGTCGTCGCGATTCGCGCGCTTCTTCTTCTCCTTCTTCTCCTCGAGCTTGGTCTGTCGTTCCTCGTCGTCCTCGTCACCCGAGTCAAGCATGCTGTCGTTGTCGTCATCTTCGTCGTCTTCCTCCTCATCGACCTCCATCGCCTCATTGGCAGCCCGCTCCTCCTCTTCGAGTCTCCGCCTCTTGTGCTTCTCGACGTCGACAATGGCGCCCAGGCTGTCATCGTCGACATCGTCCCACACTCGCTTCGTCTCGAGGGTCTGGGGCTTGTTCTTGGCGAGTCGGGCATCGCGAAGCTCAGGGTCCTTGGCGTGCTCATTCCAGCGGCGCTGACGCTCCTCGTGACGCTGCAAGACCTTGACCTTCATGACTTCGATAAACATCTGCTTGCGCCTCATCTTGTTGCTCGTCTTCATGGACAACGAGGCCCCGGAGGACCGGTTTCCGGCTTTCTGTGAACCCATTGTGTCGGATTGCCTGCAGTCTGTCGAGGTGCGGTGGCCGTCTGAACTTGATTCGTACACGCAGCGAAGTCTTTCTTCAGGCCCTTGAAGAAAATCGTAGGCTGGGCCAGAGAAATTTTAGCGGGGCTCTCCAACATGCTTCGCATTAGCGGGGAGGGCCCTTTCAGACCTGACTAGGATGCGGCCAGTGACGGGGGGAAAGCACCCCCCCCTGCGAAAATGCTCGTGTCAGATTCCGAGGAATTGCCGACATGGCATACGCGGGGCTTGCAGCAAAAGCCCAGGCCAAGGGAACAGCGATTTTCGTTACGGGTAGTGACGCTCCACGTCAGATCAGGGTAGACGCGCAAACACAAAACAAAGAGTCACACGCCTGCAGCAGCCGTCCCGTCCAAACCCCCAATTGAAGCTACCTACCACCCCCCCTCTATCGTTCATTGCCCTGCAGCAAGCAGTAGCCAGCGAGCAGCAGCCAGCGAGCAGCAGCCAGATGCCTCACTGCTCCAAGAGTGGCCAAGGCCGATGACTCACCCACAGTCTGCTGCCCCCCCCATTCGTCTAGCTCTAATGAAGCTCCTTCGCCTTCTCACCACCCCACCACCCACCACTTCAATTCGTTCCGCCCCTTGCTTCAGCGGAGTTCGGCAGGCCACTTTTTCTACCCCTCCCCCTCTTCGTGCTCGCGGCGTATCTTTTCGTCCACAGCCCACCATACCCGAACACAAGTTCTGGTCTCCCGCAAGAACCAGAAAGATCACGACAAGATGTCTTCGACCGCCACCACCCTCAAGGGCCAGCCCCTCGACCGCCCCGTGCTCGATGCCCTGCTGCGTCGTCGCATGTTCTTTACCCCCTCCTTCGAGATCTACGGCGGCGTCGGTGGCCTCTTCGACTACGGTCCTCCCGGCTGCGCCCTGCAGGCGAACATAATCGATGCTTGGAGGAAACACTTTATCCTCGAGGAGGACATGCTCGAGGTCGACTGCACCGTCCTGACCCCGCACGACGTCCTCAAGACCAGTGGCCACGTCGACAAGTTTGCCGACTGGATGTGCAAGGACCCCAAGAACGGCGACATCCTCCGCGCCGACCACTTTGTCGAGGACGTTCTCGAGGCACGCCTCAAGGGTGACAAGGAGGCCCGCGGCCAAAAGGTCGAGGAGGTCGACGACCCCACCAAGAAGAAGAAGCGCAAGCAGAAGACGGAGGCCATCAAGCTGGAGGATGCCGTCGTCCAGGAGTACGAGGAGGTTCTGGCCAAGATTGACAACTACAACGGCGAGGAGCTCGGCGAGCTCATCAAGAAGTTCGACCTGCGCAACCCCCTCACCGGTGTCCAGCCCTCGCCCCCGGTCTCCTTCAACCTCATGTTCCAGACCGCCATCGGCCCCAGCAGCAACCTCCCCGGCTACCTGCGTCCCGAGACGGCCCAGGGCCAGTTCCTGAACTTCGCCAAGCTCCTCGAGTTCAACCAGCAGCAGATGCCCTTCGCCTCGGCGTCCATCGGCAAGTCCTACAGGAACGAGATCTCGCCCCGTGCTGGTCTCCTGCGTGTGCGCGAGTTCCTCATGGCCGAGATTGAGCACTTTGTCGACCCCGAGGGCGGCAAGAAGCACCCCAAGTTTCCCGAGGTGGAGAACGTTGAGCTCGCCCTCCTCGCGCGCGACGTCCAGCTCGCCGGCAAGACCGATATCAAGCACGCCACCATTGGCGAGGCTGTCAGGACTGGCATGGTTGACAATGAGACTCTCGGCTACTTCATCGCCCGTATCGCTCTCTTCCTGAAGAAGATTGGTGTGGATATGTCCAAGGTTCGCTTCAGGCAGCACATGCAGAACGAGATGGCGCACTACGCCACCGATTGCTGGGATGCTGAGCTCCTCACCTCGTCTGGCTGGATCGAGTGCGTTGGCTGTGCCGACAGGAGCGCCTACGACTTGACCGTCCACGCCAAGAAGACCGGTGCCCCTCTCATTGTCAGGGATCGCCTGGATGAGCCCATCATCCGTGAGCTCTGGGAGGTCGAGGTCGACAAGAAGAAGTTTGGCCCCAAGTTCAAGAAGGACGGCAAGATTGTTGAGGCTGCCCTCGAGGCCACCTCGCAGGAGCAGCGTGAGGCTCTCGCCAAGCAGCTGTCTGAGAAGGGCAGCCTCGAGCTCGAGGTTGCCGGCGTCGCTGACGGCAAGGTTGAGATCAGCAAGGATCTCGTGACGATTGAGTTCCGCAAGAAGGTCGAGAACACGAGGGAGTACACCCCCAACGTCATCGAGCCCTCTTTCGGTATCGGTCGTATCCTCTACTCGCTCATTGAGCACTCCTACTGGACCCGTGGCAGCGATGGCGGCGACGAGGCCCGCAGCGTAAGTGCAAAATCGTCACTTGATTTGTCACGAACATGTTTTCTAACCAGTCTCTAGGTCTTGTCCTTCCCCCGACGGTCGCGCCTACCAAGGTCCTCATCGTCCCTCTGTCGGCCAACAAGGCCTTCAAGCCCTTTATTCAGAAGATTTCGCAGAAGCTCCGCAAGGTCGGCATCTCCAGCCGCATCGACGATTCGTCGGCGACCATTGGCAAGCGCTACAGCCGCAACGACGAGCTCGGCACCCCTCTCGGCATCACGATCGATTTCCAATCTGTGCAGGACTCGACCTACACCCTGCGTGACCGCGACTCGACCAAGCAGGTGCGCGCCGATGAGGATGCCATTGTGGCAGCCGTCCTTAGCATCGTCGAGGGTTCGAAGGAGTGGAAGGACATTGAGGCCGAGCTGCCGGCGTTTGAGGGCCAGGAGGTTGACGTTGCCGTCCGCTAAAGATACCTAACCCACTTGAGATGGTGGGGGTGCTGATTTGATTTTCTTCTTCTATTCGAAGCCCGTGGGGTGTGCCGGAATGGCTGACTATGGAAATGGAATGGAAATGGAAATGGAAATGGGAAACGGGGAAATGGTAGGACCAGGCTCTGTGTGCAGCGAGGAGGGAGTGCTGGCATGAAGCGGCTCTCTACTCTGCATTAGACGTTGCGTATCGAAAAAGTGTCATAGACGCATGGCAGTTGATTCCGGCATGACGGACGTCTTGTTCAGGCAGAGTGCGTGACGTGCCATGCTCATCATCTTCACATGGGCCCCCGCGTCGGCTAGCATCGCCCGGGCGCGGTCCGAAGCAGGGATGGGGGCGGCAGGCAGGCAAGCCGGCGCGCGGGGCGATCTGTAACAAGCTCGGGACATTCAGAAACGGGCCTCATATGGATGGACATGGGAAAGGGGGGGGCGGAGGGCCAAGAGCTTGCGCGGTTCGTCATGGGCTGATGATGACGGAAGCGAAGAGAGAAGGGAAGAGAAGGGAGGGAGAGGAACGGGGGCAGGGATCGTGGAAGGAAACGAAATCTGACGTGCGTCCAACTATGAAACGCAAGGAGCGGTGGCTTGGAATGTTGAGGAGGGCATGGCTTCCGCGCGCGCGCGCACACACACACACACATTATGGTCAGACGTTTTGGCTGGCAGGGTGTGGCTGGTGAGACCGTATTTTCGTCGATGCTTTGGTGGTTTGCGGTTTGGCTTAGAATCAGCATGCACAGATTTGGCACAGCATCACGAGCATTGGCCCAGGAACAATATGCAGGCGACTTTCTAGAAGCATTCTGAGAATCATCTGCCTCTACTCTGCTAGCCTAGGACTTTGCCGTCGCCAAGCTTAGTGCCTTCTGCAGGCCTTCTACATGAGCCTTGGTTGCGAAGAGAAGCTCTGCCGAGCAGATGCTCCGTCGTCTGTCAGAGACCACGCCGCCACACGCGACTCCCACCCAACACGAAACCCAATCAAATGGACAGCGCCTAGTTCAGCAGGGGTGAAACATGCTAGAGGAAAGCGGACGAGTGGCTCGGCGTGTCTGGCGGCGGGTGGAGATGGAGGGGAAGGGAACGCGGAACGGGGGCGCGGCGCGCGGCCAAGCTGAGATGCGACGCTGCGGCCCCTTTGCCTTTTAGAGGTTTGCCTTTTACCTTTCACCGTAGAAGGGTGTAGCGGGCAGGTGCTGAGTGGCCTTGAGGGGGCATCAGGTGTCAGGGACAGTGTCTGGATCTCCGGCGTCGAGACGAACGCCCCCCTTGAGAAATCTGTGCTGTCAAAACCGACTTGAGGCTGACGAGAAAGCAGAATGGCACCCCAATCCATCTCGATGGGGCAGAGTCTATCCTTGGAACCCCATTTCTTAGCTGTTTTTGCTGCCCGCAGCCGTTGATGTCTGATCGCCTCGATCCCCCCCCCCCCCTTCACCCTTCACCCTTCCCCTGGAGGCTGGACCGTCCCGAGCCAGCATGACTCTTGTCGCAGGTGTCGATTTGATCATGGCATAGGCTTGGGCCGTGGGCTTGGAGGTGTTTCTGGCCTTTTTTGACTGGATCGGCAGGCGATCAACTGAATACTGCTAGCCGGTATCATAGGCGAGACAGACAACTGGCGGCAGGAAGTCTCATTGTGTCCGCAATTTGTGCAATCATGTCCTCACTTGCGTCTCGCCTGGCCTGGGCCTGGGCATGCTACCAGTCTTCAGAGTCAACAGGCGCTGAGCAGTCAGCAGCCACCGCCGGCCATCGCTGGCCTCTCACAGCCGAAGAAGACAATTGTTTCCCGCTTTTACGGTTCAGGAGACAGTGCCCGCCCGGCGTTGTCTCGTGGGGAGCCGGCATCGACCCTGTTTCTGCCCAAAACCTGGTGCAGGATGGTTCAGGGGGGTCAGTTTTGAGATGCAAGTAGCTGGATAGTGCAAGTAGAAATAGTAACACCGTACAAGCCCTTGGAAATGGCCTCAAAGTGGTCCGGGAGAAAGCACTAGTGCTGTTGACCACACTGTACCACTACAAGCGTGCCCCGGAGAACGCCACAGGACCGCTAAAACGACCAGGGCCCCGACCACACCACCACCCTGCGATGGCCGGACACATCTTTCCCCTCCAACGTCCTTCCATTTCAGCACGGGAGTGGATCTCGACCATCTCCCAACTGGTGTAAGCTGTTACACCAAACAGTCGCGACAGAACTGGCGGCGGCTTCTCTGTCATTTGGACCTTTCTCCCCCTCCAGAAACACGTCTCTACTTCCCAACCTCTTCGTCACTCTCGCCCTTTTCCCAGTCTCTTACTGCCACGTCGTGCTGTGAGGAGGCTCGAAATCGCGGGGGTCTGCGACGTACGAATACGGAACGGGAACCCACCAGAATCACCGCCAGCGCCAGTGCCAGCACCAGGACCAGCGATCGCCGCCAGAACCTGGCAGACCCACGAGAAGCGAGATCGTCCGCCGTACGCTCTATCCCTTGACAGCTTGTCCGGCCATTCTCAACCCTCTTGCAGAGCCGTACAGCGGTTTTACGTCTCCGAATCGTACTACCCACCAACACAAAAGGGCCAGCTTCAGTTGCCTTCGCGTTCGACATCACGAGGACCCCGACCCAAGGGCCCTTGACGACAGAGCCGACCCTTTTGATTCCGCCCCGAACCAACGCTGTGCACGAGCATAATAATCGAGGCAATCCAGGCCGACTTGCATTGCCCGCGTCGCATGCTGCTTTGCCACGACGCCCACAAAAGCCTCTGCTGCCTCCCCACCTGTACTCTTCGTCGTCGAGGGAAGACGAGAGTAGAGAAAACGAGAGGAGGGACGATAATCCCCCAGCACAAAGAACCCTAAAGGATCGGACGGCCGATGTATCCCGGCATGGCTACACAAAGAAGGTACGAGAGACATCCACTGTCAAATCACCGGACTGCAACCCGTCTGCACTTTGCAATCCATCTCCCCGATATTGCCTCCTTTGCCTTTGCCCTGTGCCCCCTCGTCTTGCTCGACTCGCTATCAGCTGGTCCGCCAGGGCCTCCTCGTTCAGGGCCCTGGGTAGGTCCCTGGCGGGCCTACTGAAGGTCCCTGGCGGGCCTACTGAAGAACGGCCCTGGCACAGCATATGAGAGTTAAGGCTGGTTGACGAGTGGGGTTCATTTCGATTCGCACCCCTACAGTGGAAGCCGCGCTCGACCCCTTCTTTCCCTCCCACGCCCGCTACCAATCCCACTCCTTCTTGCCTGCCTCGCCCACTGGGTACCGGTGCTGCCCTGGGCTGCCCGATCTCCAACCGACCACGGCCAATTCACCTGACTGCCTGACCTCCTGAGTGCTCTTCCCATCATCACCTCCCTCTCTTGTCTGTCGCTGCACTGCTGCCATCTTCCCCCTTCACCGAGTCTGCTGCAGATTCATTCGTCGAGGCGGTCGCAGGCTTGCAGCTAGCCACAACTCGATTTATTGCCCGACTTGTCTCTTAACCTCCCCCTACCTGTCATTCTCTACCGCCTGAGCCGAAATCCCCCCACCCACCGCCCCTTTGCCTCGCCTGCGCGCATATGCCGACCGACCATGGCTAACGACCGCAGCGTCTACTCGTCCGGCCAGTTCATGAACCCAGGCCCGGCCCCGAGACCTCCCACCGACAACAGACCCAGACTCGCCCTCACCCCAAATGCCAACCTCCCCGGTAGCATGGCCAACATGGCCATCTCCCCATCCGGAGCACCACCACTTCGACCTACACCGGGTCCACCATTTCTCTGCCCATCGCACGTCAAAACTCGAGCCAGACCGATGGCATGGGCGGCGTCACCATCAGGATGGAGGGTTGGGTGCAAGTAAATGAAAGCAAGAACTTTATCAACCCCTCGAACCCCAGGCAACTTGTCCTCCTCAAAGAGGGGCTCGTCTTCAACAAGACGGAGGGCGGCAAGTTCGCCTACACACTATACCTGAAAGATGTCGTCAACGTCGGCCGAGTCGAGGCTGCAGGGACCATCTTTGAGATCAAGAGGAACCCCAACGGGTCGTCCAACAGCCCCGGCGAGGACGACGGGCAAACCAAGACGCTGCAGATCCGAGTCAAGAGCGACGATGATCTGTATGAATGGATCGACCTCATCTACGGCGCATGCCCTGGTATGGGAGGCGTCAGCAACCCCACCAACTTCTCCCACGCCGTTCACGTCGGCTTCGATCCGCAGACTGGCGAGTTCGTCGGCCTGCCACCCGAGTGGTCGAAGCTGCTCAACTCATCCGCCATCACAAAGGAGGATTACGAGCGGAGTCTCCAGGCTGTGTTTGACGTCCTCGCCTTCTACTCCGACCTCTCGAACCGTGCCGGTAATCCCCCACAGTACCCAAGCCTCACTCCCACGCCGCCAGTGTCCAGTCAGCAGAACAAGCAGCTTGGTTACGGCAATGCAGGCGCCGGCGTAGCGCCGCCTCGCCCGATGCCCCCTTCTCAGCCACAGAGACAGCCTAGCTACAACACGCAGGCCTCGCCCCAGAGCCAGAGGAAGCCATCGGCGTCAGATCAACAAGACCAGATGCAACGTCAGCAGATGCAAATGCAGGAGACCCGTGATCGGGAACTTCAGCAGCGCGACCAGCGTGATCGAGATGCCCAGCGCATGCGGCAGATGTAGGCACAACGGCAGCGTGAGATTGACGAGGCTAACCGTCGTGATCTGGAAGCCTACAACGCTGCCATCCCCAAAACCAAGGTCCCGATGGCCCAGCAAGAGCTCGGCGGCTACGGAGGTGGTGGCTCTTCCTCCCCGTCTCCGGCGGATCGGTACAACCCTTCCAGAGCCGCACCAGCGGCGCCGAAAGCCAGCAACCAGCAGGTCGGCAGCCTGCGCGCACAGCGTCCCGCACCCTCTCCCCCCACGGCTGGCTCCACACGGCCGCCCCTCAGCTCGCAGCAGAGCTCCGGCTCTCTGCGAGATCCCAACCAGGCTCAACGAGCGCCGCCGCGACCTGACCCGAACCAACAGCGTTACCCGAACGGCAGCTCAGCCTCGCAGCCCCGGCAGAACGGTCCCAGCCAGGCCCAGGCTCCGTCACGCCTCCCCGCGCCTGTGAAGCCCTTGAACGTCAACAAGGCCCCGGCGCCCCAGCCGTCGGACGGCGTCAAGGCTGCCGAGGCGGCCTTGTCTGCGAAGGCCCCGGCATCCGAGCGTAAGCAGGATGTGCGCATGTCAACCATGTCCGAGGGTGAGGTGATGGCCAAGCTTAAAGAGGCTGTTTCCAAGGACGACCCCAACCTATCGTACTCGAAGCAGAAGAAGATTGGCCAGGGTGCCTCAGGATCCGTCTATGTCGCCAAGGTCAAGGAGACGGCACAATCGCCTATTGCCCGTGAACTTTTGCGGTCGCAAGGTCTCAAGGCCCAAGTCGCCATTAAGCAAATGGACCTCGCACACCAGCCGAGGAAGGAGCTCATTGTCAACGAGATTATGGTCATGAAGGACAGCCGACACCGCAACATTGTCAACTTCTTGGACGCTTTCCTACGCAACAACAACTCGGAGCTGTGGGTTGTCATGGAATTTATGGAGGGCGGTGCCCTCACGGATGTGATTGATGGCAATACGAGCATCAGCGAGGAGCAGATTTCGACCATCTGCCTTGAGGTAAGACGATGCAACCTTGATTCGGGATGGAACGCAGCTGACCAGTTCAGACGTGCCGTGGTCTTCAGCACCTTCACTCGCAGAACATTATTCACCGTGATATCAAGAGTGACAACGTGCTTTTGGACGCCCGTGGTAACGTGAAGATTAGTGAGTTCATACAGACCCCCTCCCCACCCTCGCGAAGCAATGGCAGATTACTGACCGCGATCAATGTAGCCGACTTTGGCTTTTGCGCCAAGCTCACGGAAAGCAAGTCGAAGCGTGCGACCATGGTCGGCACGCCGTACTGGATGGCACCTGAGGTGGTCAAGCAGAAGGAGTACGGCCCCAAGGTGGATATCTGGTCGCTAGGCATCATGGCCATCGAGATGATCGAGTCGGAGCCGCCGTACCTCAATGAGGAGCCGCTCAAGGCGCTGTATCTCATCGCGACGAACGGTACGCCGCGTCTCAAGAAGCCGGAGAAGCTGAGCAAGGAGCTCAAGGCCTTCCTGTCGGTATGCTTGTGCGTGGACGTCATGAGCCGTGCTTCGGCGGAGGAGCTGCTGCTGCACGATTTCCTCAAGCACGGATGCCCTCTGTCGAGCCTCGCGGATCTCCTCGCCTTCAAGAAGACGGCCAAATAAGTCGGCGGCCGACGGCGGACGGGCACAGAGTGGAGAAGACCATGATGGTCATGGCCGCGACCGTTATTTTGATTGGGGGCCCTGAATTGGTTTGGATTACTGCGGGATTGCGTGACGAAATAACTTACTAGATGACCAAGTCGGGCGTTTCGTGGATCTACGGAGGTGGTTGAAGGGGGAGAAGACGCTCAATGACAGGAGGAGCAGAGGAGAGAGACAAGGGAAAGAAGCGCTGAGAAGCAGAGGAAGGATTTTCGCCCACCTTACGGCGATGGGTAATCGGTAGAAACGGCAAGGCGCCAAGCCCGAACACGGCGCGTGGTTCTATGCCGAACAGCGACGGGGCAATGGACAGGACGGACGACGACCGTGGTTGCGGCTGTGGTGACGGTCACGGTCGTGGTCGCGGTCTCGGTCTGTGGCCTGCGCGGACGAGTGTGCATAGGGACAGGTCTCTCGACAGAGAGGGCACTGCTGCAAGCGAGCGATTGGCCTTGGGCAAGGGACCGAGTTGATAGGAGTGCCCAATGAAGCGGAATGATCATACCATGGAATTACGAGGTCGGCATGATGCTCGGCGACACTCTCGCCCGTGTAGTGTGATGGGAAGGATAGGAAGGGCAGGAAGGCAGACAGTGCTGTGGAATCAGCCCTGTGGTCCCCGATTCTGGCATGTCTGCCGGGGGGGTTCGCGCGCCGTGATTAGTTGGATCGTTAGAAGACGGGACTATGATGCACATAGCGTGGAGCACGGCAGGATGTGACCTGTAGGCTTTGTGTTGGGTCTCCTACTCCACGGACGACGAAGACACCGACTACGACGACGAGGCTGACGACTATGAAGGGCTGGTGCGGGGCCGGGCTGGAGGAAGCCGAGCTATTGGTGTGTTGTGGTTCGGGAAAAACGCGAGGTCTCCAGCGCAGGCGGCCAGCCAAACGAGCTGAAATACGAGGTGTCCCCTCGTAAAACCCGGGTTCCCCAGCACTTGTACCTACCTGTATCGCGCCTGCTGTCGACGGCGGATGCCGTTGCACTGCTCTCTCGTCTCGTTTCCCCTTCACTGCATCGAACAATCTCATCAAAGGCAAAACCTTGATTCGTCGAATGGTGTTCTCCTCCCCACGGCATTTCTCTCGCGCCGGATCAGGGCTTCTTTTGAGTTTTTCTACGCCTTTGTTCTCGGTGGTGTAGCTGGCTCTCCAAGGTCCTCCAAGCCTGGGCTCTCTCACTTGGGGGGACGGCGAAAGCAACATTGAGGGTGTC
Organism: Verticillium longisporum; assembly: GCA_019188255.1. NCBI lineage: Eukaryota > Fungi > Ascomycota > Sordariomycetes > Glomerellales > Plectosphaerellaceae > Verticillium > Verticillium longisporum. The sequence goes on from JAETXT010000012.1 coordinate 1,209,468, forward strand.
ACCACCAGCACAACCGCAGGGTGCCCAAGGGGATTTTTTTGAGGAGCAGTCATGTCGCCCAGTCCCTCAGCCGGCTCGGCGACGCCCATTACGCCGGGCACGCCGGCCGCTTCGCGCGGGAGCTCGAGGCTGGGCGCGACGGGGGCCGAGACGGGACCTGCTGATGCCGACATGGACATGGAGCTGGATCTGGATCTGGAGACCGGCGGCAGCGGCCCAGCAGCGGCTGCGGACAGCGGTGGTGGTGGTGGTGGTGGTGGTGGCTCCACGGGCAGAGGCGCGGGCACGCCGGCTTCAGGGACAGTCGTGTCGAGGAGGTCGCATCCCAAGTCGAGGACGGGATGTCAGACCTGCAAGAAGAGGAAGATCAAGGTGGGTGTTTTTTCTTTCGGTTGTTCCTTTGCTTGGCTTGGCTGCGGCGGTCTGCATTTGATGAAATGGTGGGGGCGATGCCTCTCGGGAGACTCGGGTATCTCGGGTTGAGGGCATCGTGGGATGGATTGGTGACCTCACCCTGTTGACCTCGTTGACTTGGCACCACGTCTTTTTTTCTTGTTGCTTTCCCTTCTTTTCATTTCTTTTGACGCTTCTTTCGAGTCCAGAAAACTAACAATAATTAGTGCGACGAACACAAACCGTCCTGCCGCAACTGCATCAAACATGCCGTGGCCTGCGACTTTCTCCAGACGCATGCAACGTCCACGTCGGCGCCGCGTTCGCCATCGTCGTTTGACTTTGCCGGCAACCCTGGCAACGGCCTGTCGACCTTCACAGACCTCAACATGGTCGACCTCGAGCTCATCCACAACTTTACGACCTTCACCTATGCCACCCTCGGCTCCGATCCGCAGGTGCGGCAGATGATGAAGACGACGGTCATCCGCATGGCCCTCGAATGCGAATACATCATGCACACCGTCCTCGCCGTCTCGGCGCTCCACCTCTCCCACTATCGCCAGGCGCGCGCCGACTTTTACGTTACCAAGGCCATGCAGCACCACCAGGTCGGGGCCCACGTCGCCATTGCCCTCATGGGCGGCGACCTCCACAAGGAGGACTGCGAACACCTCCATCTCTTCTGCCTCCTCACCCACTTCTACGCCCTCGGCGCCCCGCGCAAGTCCTCCGACGACTCCCTCCTCATGGGCCAGAGCGCCTTCCCCAACTGGATCTTCCTGCTGCGCAGCCACGAGCCCATCATTGAGCGCCTCGACCCCCACAACTACACGGGCCCCTGAGCCCCGTCTTCGCCCTCGGCCGCGAGCGCTGGCATGTCCTCAACAGGTGGGAGCAGCAGCTCCCCGGCCCGCCGCTCCTCGGCGAGCTCAGCGCCCTCGTCGCCAAGGCCGTCACGGACCCGGACCTGCTGAACACGTACAGCTTTGCCATTGAGCACCTGCGCCGCGTGCTGACGCTGCTCGTGGCCAACGGCGACGGCGCCATGGGGCCCGGCGCCGCCCGAGGGCCCGCCGTCCGGCTCGAGGGCTGGGACGTCATCATGTGGAAGTGGCAGGTCGCCAAGGATTTCCTGCCGCTGCTGCAGGGGGCCAACCCGGCGCAGGAGGCCGTGGCCATCTTCGCCCACTTTCTCATCCTCATTAAGAAGGTCGAGGACCAGTGGTGGCTCGAGGGCTGGTCGACCCATCTCATGGGCAAGGTGTGGGAGAAGCTGGACCAGGAGCACAGGCTGTGGGTGCAGTGGCCGATTGAGGAGCTGGGATGGGTGCCGCCTTAGGTTCGGCAATTTGTTCTGTTGCATTCATCGTGATGTTTGGGAGGTTGTTGCTTCTGTCGTGGACACGAGATGAAAGTCCACAAAATGTATGAACTGGTGCTGTAGCTTGCCTTTCGCTGGGATAAAGAACACCGGCAGACACAACCTGCTTATTCTATCCGTCCCCAGCTCCAGATATTGAGTCCAACCTTGACGCCCTCTTTCACGGGCAGTCCAGCGTGCCACGACTCGTCCCAACCCCTCCTGCTCCCGTCCGGCCGAAAGTTCTCCCAGTACACAGCATTGCCGGGGATCACCTTGAACACGACGCCCTCTTTCCTCACAGCCTGCGTCTCTCCGCCCGCTGCACCCTCCTCGCCCTCGCCCTCGCCCTCGCACTCGACAAACCGACACCAAGACCCGCGCCGCGCCGCGAGCCGCGGAAACTCGGTGCCCCCGCCGACGACCCACTCGCCAGCGACCCAGGCCATGACGCTGCTGACGCGGCTCCACCCGCCGCCGCTCGACGCCCAGTCAAAGTGGTGCCGGTAGTGGCCGTCGACGCCGTACCGCTGCGTGCGCAGCCGCTCGACCCAGACCTCGGGCCGCCAGCCCTGCAGCGCGGCGGCGCGGCGCTCGACGCAGCGGACGGCGCGCGTGCGCGGCAGCAGCGCCACGTCCGAGAGCCGGGCTGCCGGGTCGTGGGCGGTCGTGGCGCCGTTGGCTGTCTTGGACGGGGTCCAGAGGGGTTCGCTGGGCCTGTTTAGTTTTCTCCTTCTTCTTCTTCTTCTTCTTCTTCTTCTTCTCCTCCTCCTCCTCTTCTTCTCCCCTCTTCTTTCCTGTCTCCCTCCTTTCTTCTTGAGCAAGTTTGGCAATGACATATTCGTGGGAGAGAGTGAAGAAGAGCAGGACGAACGAGAAGGGATTCAAGAGAAGGAGACACAGACACGAGAAACGGAAACGGGCCACCCACCTTTCCTCCAACATGTGGGCGCGCTCTTCCTCGGTGAGGAAGGACTCGAGATAGAGAACCAGCGGCTGGCGTGAGTAAATGTGCACTGCGTAGGCGTCCGGCGCGCAGTCGGGGACGGGCGCGTCGGCGTCGTCGAGGGCGAGGTGGGACGTGTTGAGGAAGGGCCGCGGCGCGTACGACGATGACGGCGGGGCCGGGGAGAGCCACTGCGTCAGCGGGCCGAGGGCGAAGAGCAGAAAGGCCACGAGGCCTACGAGGTAGGAGATCATTGTTTCCTGACAAACTAAAAAAAATAAAAAAATCTTGATGAGTGGGAGCCGGTGGAACGTGTGAGACAGACATGCGCGGACGCACGAGGGAGAAGCAAAGGATGGATGTGGTTCGATTCAGGATTAGGTAAGTCCGGCTAATCCGGCATGCGTGCCCTCACGTTCGAGCCAGAACGAGAAACCCCCATCGCTCATGACAGTGTGATGTGAACAAATCGCCGCCATCACTGCGTCTTCTTGACGCTCACGGTCTGTCGGCTGTGCCCCGTCGTGAGGAACGCCCGCACAAGCACCCAGAGCACCCATCCGAAGCCCAGCACGACCGCCGCCGCCGTGCCGACACGCACCCACGGCGCATCATCCACGTCGAGCACGGGCACCCTCACATCGCTCAGCAGCCGGTTGCCGGCTCGCGGTCTCGGCTCCACGTGCCAGAACACAGTCTTTGGCCCGAACAAGGCGTCGTACCCAAGATTGGCCCGCTCGAAAGGCGTGCTCGGGAATTCAACGCCTTCGCCGACATCGCACGCCCAGAACACGGCCGGGTACGGCACGCTAATGTCGGCGTACCCCTCCGTGTTCGGCGCCAGGTATCGCAGGTGCAGCGGCACCTCTGCCGTCCAGGCCGCGGCCCGTGCAGGCGGCGCGAGCTCGAGCAGGATGCTGGAGCCCCAGACTTTTGTAGCGTAGGCCGGGGCCTCGAGGTCGACGGGCGACGTCGAGTGGCGCAGTGCCGTGAGGTTCTTGGACGCCAGGAAGAGGTCGTCCGAGAGCTGGTAGCGGTCTGCAAAGATGGTCTTGGGCAGCGTGAAGTAGGCGTTGAGCGTGCAGCTGCCCTCCTCTTGGCCCGCAGGCGGCCGGGGGCCGGTCAAGGAGAGCTGCAGCGTCGGGTGCAGGCCTGTCGGCGGGAGAAAGCCGGATGTGAAGCTGGCGCCGGATTGGCGGTGGCGCGTCGGAAAGGCGAACATGACGGGTGATGGACCCTTTCCCGTGTCGAGGACGGTCAGGGCGCCAGAAACGCCGAGCTCGTGCGCTTCTGCCTGGGCGGAGGGGTCGAGACCGAGGATGCCTACCTCGGTGCGGTGGCCCGGCGTTGAGGCGACAGAGAGTGGGTGGGACCCGTGAGGCCACTGTGCGGTCACTTTGAGGGACTCGGAGGTCGTGTCCCATGATATGTCGATGGCGGCGGCAGTGCTCAAGGTGCTAGCCCTTAATGTGCACGCAGCGTCCGACGGCGCGCAGTGCTGGGACATGAAGTCGACAAAAGGAGCAATATCCTCTATCAACTCATAGTAATGAAGCTCAGGAGCTTGAGGGTGAGTGGCTGTGGACCACTTGACGAAGTTCTAAGTCGGCGTCAGATACGCTGGTGTTGAAGCCATCACAACGGAACTCACGTCATTGCCCCGGCACAAGTCCACACTGTCTCCTCCGAAGATGCTCGTCTTTGCGGCGCATATCGCTTGCCTGGGGTTCTTCTTAGCACGCTCTCAGACCTGACTGTGGCCAAGAACACTCACCCATTCGCGCTCTGTCCCTTGGCCGGCGTGTAGAAAATGTGCAAGCCGGGAGATACTCTGGAGATGAGAGGGCTCACAGTCGTGTAGGCTGCAGAGCTGACCCATCGGACATGCAAGGCTTTGGAGTCGCGGGCGAGCTCTTTGAAGGCGTTGGGGATTTCATCGATGCCCCAGGTGAATCTGTCCTCCCGCACAGCCTCGAGGTCAGGCCCCTTGATGCCATGCTGGCCGATGTCGAGGCTCTCGGGGTTGATGCCGCCGCCAGTCTTGTGGATGAACGTGACCCTCTGCTTCATGGCGTTCAGTCCTTGAATTTCTCGAGTCAATCTTGCAGCTGGCTGTTGAGCTGCAGGGTGAGATGCTCAAGGTCAAGTATGGCTGAGCGAGGTTGATTGTTGGCAGATGGGTAGTGACAGTCCTAGGCCCCCAGTGGGCACGTCCCCTGAGGTCGCCTGTCGACGGTCACCAGCCCCCCTGGAATGACAGGCGGAGCCACGTGGCTGGTGCTGTCCCGCGCTAACCCCGATCAAAGCTGTGCAGGGTATTTTGTTTGGAGTGGCATGCTTTCACGAATATTGTATTCAGCTTAGTTCCATCCAGAGATGAGAGTCTAAATTTGTGATAATACACTCTGTTCTCCTCGTACAAATACGAGATCAAGGGTTCCCATCAGACGTTGAGTCGTTGATCTCAGTGTTTCCAGGAGACAGGGTTGTTTCCAACTAACTTTCAAACCCTGGCGGGTGAGCCTCCGAGTTTTCACTCAATAAGTACCAGGTTGACCTGCTGATCTATCTGTGATTTTGTTCTCGGACTGATAACTAATGAAGCGTGGATAACTCCAAGGACTGAGTATAAATCAAAGTGTGCCTGGTCAAGTACAAGAAGCTCCCTCGTTCTAACTGGGGAATGAAGAGTTGATAGCATTACGTTGGCTCATACCTTCGTGGTACCGTCACCTGTGTCACAGAAAATCACCTCAACAATTTTCCAGACCAAACTGAGAACATACAGGTCATTCTTCAATCTCTTACCTTGTTGATACGGCGATGTCCAAGGTGCTGTCGACCAGTTCGCTTAATCTGTTTGCCAGACCTTATTGAGATGATGCTGTTTAACTCGGAGATATTTCAGAACAACCGACATTGTGAAATGAAGAGACGGCCAAATCACCCTCTTGCTGCGCTTCAAGAACCGTACAGATATTCATCATGAAGGTCGAATCTACATTGACCCCTCTGACCGTCATTCTTCTACCGAAGTCTTTTGAGCCAAGTCAACACTATGCCTGAAGACCAGATCTCGCCTTCGATTGGAGCATCTGAGGGACCTAACAAAGCCCACGGAACTATTTTGTCGATGTCTTGTGATGCTCGGAATGTGGGACTAGCTTCAGACTCAGACTTCAAGGAGGCCGGCTCCCGAAAAAGCCTCTGCAAGCATCTCAAAGCTGTGATGAGGACAAATTGCCAACTTGACGAACAAATTCATGTTTGAGAATTCTTCTTGCAGAAGATAAATGACTTTGTCGACGGCCACTGAATTTGTGAGGGCCATTTTGCACTCTTTGCACTTGGGATATGTAGTTCAGGTGACGTCCATGTCTGTAGGTAGAAGTGATAGGATCTTAGACAATCATGGCTTGCAAGGTAGACGAGAACCACTCACCTAGGGTTTCTAAGTATCATGCCTAAAGCCTAGATTGAACTTGTCCAGCACTCTCTAGTCAGTCTCTGTGTCCAGAAGTATAAACAATGTTGTACAAGGATAACCGCAAGGCAATCCTAGACAGCAGACTATTGACAGAGGCTCCGCATGTCAATCGCTACGACGTTTGTCATCACACGTATGTACACCCGTTGCCCTACGTTATTAGCAGTGCAAGAGTACAGGAAAGCAATACTAACAATAAAGATAAGACGCAAAACCCTCAAGTTATTCCTCAGAGGCTTCTTCAGCGGGGTCTCGATTGTCAGGAGGCCCCTACGGAGCCACGGAACAGGGGGCTGGTTAGGGGCTAAGGACTACGAGAACGTGTATATAAGGACTATAGAGGGCCCTCCTAGCTGCGGAGGGCTGGAGTTTAGATGTCTTTTGCCCCTATACCTATTATCTATTTATCTGCGGATCTAGTGCGGAAGACCTCTTCACTCTGCTCAACCCACGCTCTGACATCGAGCAGGAACTCTGCGATACAGAAAGTCATTCTATATAGCAAAACTTGTCTGGATATGCTTCAGAGGCTTGCTACAGGGTAAGGTGGCCTCTATAGAGCTTGAGATACGCTGTTGAGAGTGGCAACAGCGAATGAACACTCCCCTGCGTAGTGAAATGCTCTGAGGAAAAGGACGTCACCCTTCACAATGATCAAATCAATGAGCCAGCACGGCAACATGCAATGACTCAGATATTTACAAGGCTCATCTTACCATGTCGTCAAGCATCCAGCCTTACACAACTAGGCTTGAACAAGCCACAACTCACGCAGATAACGACTGCAGCGGGAAAAGAAGCAAATATAACAACAATATGATGTGCTCGCCATGTGTATGTAGGCAATCATCGTCACACATGGTTAGACGACTTTGATACACATCATCACACATGTCGCCCGTTCGGCGCTGCAAGTAACTTAGGCCCAGGAGCGTAATCGAGAATATCTATCAAGTCCGGATTCAAGACCAGCGGTCTCCACGCTGTGAATTTGCCCATAGGTGAAAAGAGAAACGATATACAGCGATAGTTATATTGAATTAGTCAATATTGAGGCTACAAGGCTCTGAAATCTCTAGCAGCGAGCGTGATTGACATCATCACCGTAGCTACGCCTTCATATTTGTGAGCAACCATCCATACACATGGCGAGCTCTAACATCGTCAACTTGGCTAACACGGAGCTTGGTATGCCTCACACGGTAGGCGAAGCTCTTTGGCGCCATACTTCGTCTGACATCAAGCTCCTCGAAACATCAAACAACGGCATACACACCACGACCATCCCGAGCACCCGCAATCAAGGCTTAGACTTGTCCATGCCGTCAAATCGCACCATCTTCCGAATCAAGGCCTAGCCCCGGACAAAAGTTCAAGCACAACGACATCGATATCAGACGGAAACAATGCGTTTGCTCCACGAAATGGCAGACATCTCGAGTCTAGTCAGAGGCCGGGACACCCATGAACGCAGAGCGCAATGCGGCAGACGTCACGACTGTGTCCCCGATGGGACGAAGCGCGACGCCGGAAGACGGGAAACACGAGGTCTGCCATGTTCTATCCGATCTTTGATACAGGAGCACACAAACACACCTCGGGACGGACAGCCGGGTTCGGGTGTCATGCGCGAACGAGGAGGTATAAGCTGGGATATCCCTTCTATGCTCGGCGAAGCTCAGCGACAGAACAAAAGAAGGACACGGGCTGTGCTGTGCACCCCCTTTGTCTCGTGGGCGATTCAGCAACACACACAGCCCTGCTTCTCTTTCTCGCTTTCTCGGCGTACTTCAGATAAGCCAGCACAGGCCCCGTGCCCTGCCATCTGCTACCCACTGGCGCGGCGCATCTCACGAAGCAGACTCATCTGATCTGTCTAAAACCGGACAAAGACAGCGAGCATCTGCTCGCAACTCGAGTAGAAACAGACATTGAGCTCCGTGGCAACCTATTGCATGCTTACTTTTCACACGGCTAAGAGACTCCTCTCTAGGGCATTCCGAGTCTATACACAGCATGCCCCTGAGACGAGCAAGAAGCAAAAAGGTGGGATCATCGTCTTGGGATCGATACATCCCTTCCTTGAAACAAGGCGTCCATCAGGGGACTCTCCGTGTCGTCCGAGTGAGGGTCCTCCTCTTGGCGCCGCGAGCGGGGGCAGGCCGGAGAATCACAGGGCTTCCAGCAGAAGCAACCAGCAGGATGTCTGGGGTAGGACCGGGCGCCCCCCTCGGCCCCGCAGTGGTCTACGTTGCCACCGACAGCCACTGATGGCGCGGCTCCCGCGGGCACATAGAGATAGTTGCGAGAAGTTGTCAATGTCGGTCTGGGATATGGATCATATGCATGGTGACGAGTCGATCTGGCGCTGTGGCGAATGCCTTTGACATGCGTGAGATCGGGCCTGCATATATCGGTTGGACTGACGGCCGAAGACGACTGGTCCGTTGTTCGGGGGTGTCATCGGGTGAGCAAGGATGAAATGCAACCCTTTCTCGGCCGGCCTGCCACTTAGGGTTTGTTGCTCATCATCGTTGACATGTTGCTATTGACAGGTGTGGCGCTCTCGCCCCCGCCACAGGCCTCGAACGTGGACTCCGACATCCATAGTAGAGCGACTGTCGCATGTCCTGTCCGGAGCATGCTCCGTAAAGATTAGAACGAATGGCTGGCAGGGGGCGAGCCAACCCACCAGCCACTAGTTCCAGGCGAGTATGCACAATCTCACCGGGGCGCAAGGTGGACGAACGACTGAGCTACAGAGTCGACGCCAGCGAGCTCTTCTCCATCGTGTCTTCAAGATCATGATATCAGGTCGCCAAGAGGTAGCAAAAAGGAACATCAGAGACCGTGCCCTCGCAAGCAGCACCCGAATCAAGGCAATGCCCCATGTCGTCCGCTTCGGCACTTTAGTATCGGAAGCAGAAAGCCGGCAGGGTAAAAACAGGAGAAAAAGGGACGAGCGGCGGATATCAAAGCAAATAAACAAACATGGCATACTCCTGGACCCTGACCTAGACATGGTCCAGGACACAAGAGCGAGAAAGTACGGCACAGGAGGATTCCCCGCCGGTGCGCACTGACGATGGAGGCCATTGCAACTGCAAAACTGCAAAATCATACACACCAGGTGTCATAGTGAGGCGCAGCAAGGCCGGGACAACGCAGCTCACCTAGATTTGCCGTCTTGCGTGTCAGTGGTTATAGGCCCGACCTGCCTGTCAAACTGCCAAGTTGGGCGGATCGGACCATTCTTGAGGATGCACATGCCTGTTCCGCAAGTTGTGCCGAGAGGACGAACCCATCCCACCACCCCCGTCTCCCTGAACTTTCCAGGACCAGGTGTGGTGCCACATTGAAAGCAGAGGAAGAGACGCTGTAGGGGTCGACGGGCATGAGGGGTTCCGGACAGGGCAGAGGGGCGCGAACAGGGGGCACGCAGGACTTGGCAGGCTGAGGTGGATGTTTGTCAAGGATTGAAGCGAAGCAGCAGGTCCAGGTCGAAATGACAGAACATGTCAGTCCTACCCTTCTTCCCCCTTGATGACCTGCCTGAAAATTTCTTGATCAATGACATGGAGTGAATATAAGGGCGATGTTTGAGTGAGATGGGATATGACAATGTGTCCCAAGCAGAATGGGGCAGACCAACGACGACCTACCCGGGCGCTCTTGTGACAAGACTTGAGTGGTGGGTTGGCAGGCCAAGCCAGGGCCTACTTCAGAACCTCGCGACACTCGACCGCCTGGGGATGTTGAAACGTCGTTGTGCTGCACTCGCCGCCCAGGTGGGAAACCGTCATCGCCCGTCATTCCTTCAGCTGACGGGACTAGCCTCAGCTCATGGCTGTCGGAACTTTGGCGAGACCGAGGCCCGGTGGATGGCTTGTTGTCTTCACCTTCGTCTTGGTCGCTTCACCTTGCCAGGGGCGCAAGGTGGTGGGTGGGCGGGTGGATGGGTGGATGTCGCTGAACTCGATGACGGCACCCCTGTCGGGAGGCAACCATGCCACTGTACATTGCGGCCTCTCCTTGTTCGTGGCTGTCAAAGTCTGACGTCCTGGACGATGAATGTGGGCAGATATTCCCCACGGGCGGCCCTGTCATCTCGTAGAAGATCGTCCTCCATATGGCATACATCCTTGCCCTTCGAGAGAGGTTGGCCCGAAGCTCAGTCAGCCGACGGTGTTGACGACAATGGCCGAGGGAGCGCGATCGCCCACGAGTGGACTGCTCTCTGCCGCTCTTTGCCATTTCTGCTTCAGGCCCCAGGCAGTGCTAGAGGCAGGGCATACGCAAGATCGCGGGCGCACGCACGTTGGCTGTTCGATGTCGACACCCTGGCCCCCCGGAAGGTTCGCATCTTGATCTTGAAGGAGATGCACATTGCGATTCGTCAATCCCACAAGACGGTAACGAGAGGTGACAGGACCCCTTCTCCACCTGTCGGCCAGCCTTCCAGTATGTCTTCCCTGTCACGCTCGCTTGTTCGATTTTGACAGGACGCTTGGGCCAGATCAGGTTGGCGCTCCGCGCATCAGACTGGGATGCATAACGGCCACTCTGCCCTTCTCATTTTGGGCCGGAAACCTTTGCCTGTTTCGTGGCTGGCACCCGGGACTGAACCGCTGAAACGTGCGAATCATGAGATGAGTTCGTGCCTAAAAGGAGAATATTCGAGCGCCTCATCTGCCTGTACGGGCTTTTGGCCAAGTCGTGTGGCTCGCATGTGCTTTGGAACCCCTCCACAAAGCAGAATTGTACCGACTGCACAAGAAATACATCGAGGGTATGTGTGTCTGCATTTGATCATTAGCAGGAATACCTGATGCGGAGAAGACCGCCCCGCATCTTTGGCTGAATGAAACGGTACGCGGAAACAACGGAACGACACGGATAACAATGCTTCATCCAATCTTGCGCCGACATTCGCGACTCGAGCCACCGGGACTTGTGGTCTGTAGGGCTTCTGCCGCGCACATGTCAAGCCTATTGAATAGCAGCCGCAATGGTCCTGCAGTCAGGGGGTTGCTCGCGCATCGTCTTGGCTCTGGCGCCCAATACTATTGAGGTCCATCAAGAGTCGGGCCATTAAGTATCTTGAACCCTTTCCTCGGTCCCCTTGAATAGACAGATGACTACCAGGCGATGCAGTACAAGCGATCTTTACCGACCTGCAGCACCACGTAGGCCTTGCCTCGATAGGGGAAGGAGCCAACCAGGCTTGAAACGGCGCTCGTCGGGCCCAATTCGTCTGGCTGCAGTTCAAGCTTTTACCGAGCATGAACGTTGCATCTACAACGCTCCATTGAAATGGACATCGGTCAGGCCAATCTTGCAAGAAACAAGTTTCTCGTTCAAGCCAGGGAGCCGATGTTACGGCCAAGTGTTTCTCCACAGCGACTGGTGCTCTTCTGCAGCTTGATCTTGTCTGCAGCGAGTGCCGCCACACCGTGGAAGACGATTCGGATGAAACGCTTGAAGAAGACAGGCCTTGTCATTATGTTGTTGCCCCTGTGGAACGCTTATTGCATTCATGACTGCAACGCTTTTGCCACTTGTCGCGGAACGAGATTCGTGGTACGTAGCACTCGCGCACGCAGATAGACACACATAATGAGGAGGCGGTGACGAAGGGTTCAGATTTGATACCATCACCGAGGCTGACAGGTCTGACTGGCCTCCTCCGAGATGTGTTCGCATGATGCTTGCCGTCGAATTAGCCTCAGGGAGCACCAAGAACTTGTGGATCGTAAAAGAGCCACATGATTACCAGAGCTGGGCTCTGTTACACAGAGAGGTCTGCGATATATGTGTGAGGAAGCCGACAAGACACACAGCTAGAATGGGAACTTGCAGGCTTGTACAATATCAAGAAGTCGAACATGGAGACCAAAAGCCATCCGTATTGCAAGTGCGTGGCAGAGTCTCGTCAACATTGACAGTCGGCAGGATAAAAGTGGTGCAGCCATCACGACTGCCGCATTCAGGCGATGTGTGTCTGCCATGCCGGTGGACCAATGAGGTCATTGTCTACAGCTGATGAAAAGGTCGGGTGCTGCTGGATCGACACGACGGAAGTAATGATTTGGCGTACTTCAGCATTGCTGTCCCACGTGAATCAACCGTCTGGAATTATCCGGCTAGCAGATTTGTCCTTGCCAGTGTATGTCTCCTTGGGATTTCCGAGAAAGAGCACGCTGAGGTACAAGTCTTGTGGGCTGCGAGCACCCGTTGTGTGACTCTGTCAAGTTGCACATCCGCTTTCGGGCAAGGTGTACGATGACATGGCGGTCCTCCGATTCCACTGACGTGGTTCCGGGCCCAGGGAGACAGCATGCGTGAAGGTTCGTACTGGTGTGCAAGTTGTGTTTCGTCTGTTTACATCGGAACGGCATGAGCGGGCTTGAGGTGAGACCGATTGGCAGCTGGCAGCGACAGACTTGTGCTCAGATGTCCAGGATCATTTGCAAGATTCCACTGGTGATTGGGACACCAGTACTGTTGATATGGAGGCCGCTGGGAGACGAGTGTCAGTTGATCTTTCAAAGATAATTATGGCGATGGAGGTGATATTGGCAGTGAGCCAGGGCTGTGACACTCGTACCCAAAATGGGCTGAGCTGAGATCATTGCCGGTGCGAATGCCGCGTCCGGGTCGGCACAAACAAAACTTTGGCATATATCCAGGCTCCAGTGCCTGCAGGACGGGTCCAGCCTCGAGGATTCAACAACACCTGGTTGTTATGTGGTAACCTGCTTCATCCACCAACCTCAATTGCACTGGTCTCGGACCCATCATCGTCCGACGGTTGATCCTCATCAGATCAGCTAAACTTGACAACTGGGAACGGGCCTCTGAGAACTCGTGGTCTTTGCCCTGAAGGTAGCGGATGATCGCCGGGGAGCCAACACTCTAAAACGCCAGGGGGCTGGTCCCTGTTGACACCATATCCTGGCCTAGTGTCCTGTGGAAATTCCCAATTAGAGGGCTGGCGGGCTCTGCCGCCCCGTCACTGGGGCTCCTAAAACAGAAGCCGTGGCCGTGTGATCATTTCCTACTTCAGTTACTCTTGCGAGGTAGAAACATTACCCAGGCCCTTGTCGCGGCTGACTCGTCCACCGATCTGGCATTTCGTCTTTCGCATACCTGGACAACATGTGCAATTCTCCTGCGTTTCAATGACGGATCGACCCATGTGTTGTTCCATGGCCGGGACAGACATGAGCCTCGCGAGCATCGGCAGCCTGGCCTCAGTTTGAGTAAACTCGTCATGCACATGGAGTGGCTTGATTGACGTCAGGGCTGCAGACAAACAAGAACATCGGCAAGCCTTCGCAAAACGATCAGATTGTTGTGCTTGAGGTATGCGTGTACATGATTTGCTTGAAAGATCACAAGCAAGTGTCTCGAGCACTTAACCGCAGACTTGACGAGAAATGACATGGTAGTCACCCGGGAGAATCCACAACAGACAGCAAATAGTACTGTGCTGGACATTTGCGACCACAGGGATCATAGGTCTGAAACAGTGAAAGCTTGGTGTCTTGTAGCTGGTGATTTTTGACCGTCGAGTGGCTGATCAGACCCGTCGATAGGTTTGACAGTTACAGTCCGGGGGTCCATGGCCGCCCAAGGCTGCTGGACGTCCCAGAGATCAGTATCCCATGTCAATGCAAGCTCGCACATGTGGACACCGTCGAACCTGTCAAGAATGTCAAATCTGCGCACTTGACCGGCCAGTGACGAATGTCCCGCGCACCAGTTTTGGGTGCCGACTTGTCACTGACATTTGAGCTGTGGCTCAGACATGCTACCACTAGCTTCGGATTTATGTATGCATCAGCACACCAACGTGTCAGTAAAGCCGGGCTTAGACCAGCGACGATTCGCCGAGTGGCAGCAGGATCCGAAAAGAAATCTCCCATCGTCTTAGCGAATTTCGTGGGCAGAAAAGGGGACCAGGGCAAGAAGTCAAGGCTGGGCCGAAGCGAGCTGGGTTCAGGCACCTCCCTAATGGAATATGCCGAGTCGCATATCAGCCTCGTTCAACAGTTGCGCATCCCGTCGTGGGACCTCTCTCGAGCTGCATGGTCTCGAAGCGGTCCAGGGAAGGCATTCGGCGCTGGCGCACCAAACCGGGCGTGTGCAGCGCGCTGTGGGCAATACAACCGGACCGTCCACAGCGCATTGCGGGATAGAGCAGCACTGATGTCTGATTAGTGATGGTTGGGTCGCCTTGGTCGCTCCTTAGAGTCCCGAAATGTGGCGTTGTGTGGAAAGCAGGCTTTTCCATTGTGGTGAGGCAAGCTGAAGACCGGCAATTGCGTTGCCGCCACTGACGGAATATTGCCAGCAAGCGCAGCACGCGCAAGTAATAAAAAGGGGGTTGCGAAATCAATGACCCCTTTGAGTCTTGATCGAGTATTGGTCAGGGCAGACACTGGCTAACGCGATACTAATGACTCTCCAGGCGGATCGCCAAGGATGGGCTTGGAGGGGTGGCAGAGGGAAGAGGGGCCGAAGCTGAGAACCGGGTCGCTGGGTAGCGCATCGATCGAGACCAGCGTCTGCCCGAGTGGTACAACGTTTCCAGCTGCATGCGACGAGACATTTAGTTGGAACAGAATCCTGATCTGTCACGATCAGAAATGAGATCGGAAAACGGTGGGCGAGTCCAGGACATGACGCATATGCAGGGAGGGCGTCGTCGAGGGCGTGAGTAGGGGAGTAGAAAGGGGGGTTCCTGTTTCTTGCCTTGGAATGTCAGCGTCGATGCACAAGACAGGTTGGCAGATCGCGCATCTCGTACCCGTCCCATGCCCTTCCCTACCCGGACATATGGCCTCCATGTCGGCATATTTGCTTACTGCGTCAGCGCCCGGTTCGTTGCGGTGTAGGCTACGATGGATAGAATGAGGCGAAGAGAATCGACTGTTCACTGACCTTGCAGGATGATAATCCGATTGATAATTGGCCAACGCGTACGGAGGGGGCCGAACGTTGCAGCTGTCAATGCCTTGGTCATGTCGGGAATGGGGCTTACTGCCCATTGATGCATCTTCCTCCCCGTCGCTCGGGTTGGGGGTTGTCCATGCCGACTACCGTAGCAGCACAGCAGCGGGGAGTGGAGAATGGGGCTGTCTGAACGACGGCTGCCCTTCCTTCCCGGGAGACTGGAGGCGTCAAGGCTCCGTGGCTCGTACCCGGAAGGCACTGACTGAGTGGGGGTTGAGCAAAGAAGGAACCAACACTGGACACCATGTGCTCTTACCCACCCCGAAGATGATCGGAAGACCCACTACCAACGAAGCCACAGCGGCCACCAGTGGCAGTGACGAAGCCGCTGCCAACTGCCACTTGCGCGTCGGCGCCGTTGCCCACTCCAGCTCCTGTGCTCCTGCTCCGTCTTTAGCCCATGGGCGCTCTTGCTGTCACCTGTGTCAGGTACGACTTGAGATATTTGTCACCTTTCAAGCACCATGCCGTATCTATGGCAACACCCCCCAGACCTTAGCTGTATCCAAATCCGACGTGGAAAGATGCTTGGAGGGGGGTTTCCCCGGCACAAACAACAGTCCAGTCAGCTCCTGAGACCTCCATGCGGAAGGACACTACGTCAATAGTACTTCAGCTTCGTCGCTCCAACAGCAACCGGGGGGGTGCTCGACACGCAGCTGCCGGGGTGTGCGCCCTGGTCCCACGACGCAAGCTGCCCACCCAAGAGGCGGATCGGAAATGGCCAGCCACCAATGAGGCGCATGATTACCTCGTAAGTGACTCTGACAACTTCCCAAAATTGACAGGTGCATGTGTCAGGGGGCCTGCCGCTCTTGGTGCTGGATTTTCGATCACTTCTCATCCGACAAGACCTGGCCATCTTCGTGGCCCTTAAGCCGCACACGTCTGGCTCCCCACGCCGTGCCTCGCTGACCCGAGATGCAGAAAACAGAGGCATTCGTGGGCTGTTGCGGTGTAAGGGCGCCAGCAAAGCTTTGCATTGAGACCGACACGTACTCACGAACGCCTGCTGGCCACAAGTATATGCACCAGGGCCGACAGAGTGACCTGTCGACATGACCATCGACAAGCGGGCAACAGGCCAAGCCGCAGCGCAGCGATCTGGATCGATCCTTGCATCATGCACGTCAAACATAAAAAATGACAACGGGAAGGCAGAGAGCGCAAGCTGCCCACGCTCCGATCCCAGTTGAAGGCCCCTCTTCCGACGCTGCTGGCAGGAGAAGCCAGTCCCAAGTGCCAGGTCGTTGATCGCCACGAGCTTCTTCCGTCCAGTGTGCCATTATAGCACAATGGGCACCATCAACAAGCACCGTTACCGCGGAGGCGGAGCCTCGGAGCGACGTCGACTCCATGGGGCGCGAATCCAGCTGGCTGGGTAAGACATAGCGTCGACTCGATCGGTATAGGGCCAACGAATTGTCTGGAACAAGTCCCAAGGCCAGACGCCATCCCCCGGGTTCTTCGCCTACCGAATGAACAAAGGACCTGACCAGATCCGGCTGCGACGATGTGGTGAATGGACAACATCCCGTACCCTTCTCCTTCACACCTCCAACGTTAGATCCCGCTCTACCATTCAGTTGGGTCTGTCGGGTGCCGCTTGCCAGAACATCCGAACTGGGGCGCAGGCGCACGAATGTGGCTGTTTGACTTCGGCGAAACATTCGACACAAACAACACCGACTGATACGCAGCCCCTGACCCAGTCCTCAGGGGGAGGGGGATTTGGGTTTGGGGGCTCTGGGCTTGGATGGGGAGGAGAAGGCTTCCAAGGGGGGCGTGCGTCGTCATCCGGTTATGCCCAAACCGCACGTTGCACACAGCAATGACAGTTGTGAAACAGCCAATCGCAAGCTCCCGTCCCAGCTTGACAACGGAGACATACCCGCCCCAGGCCCGACAGGGGACCCGAAAGAATCCCATCTTGGGGGTCTCCGTTCGATCGACAGATCAGCCCAGCCCCAATGACAGATCTGGCCAGCCAATCGCATACTCTTGTAGCCCAGATCCCATCGTCAGCAGCCGCCCACCCGCGTCCCAACAGGCTGCAGCGGTCTTGTGCCCCTCGTGCACTCACTCCTCTTGGGAACGGTGAGCTCCCAGGCACGACGAGTTTGGGCCTCGTGCCGCTGCCGCTGCCATCAAAAGCGGGATTGGGCAGTACCTACCAAGAAGGGTCAACATGTCACATATGCCACGACTCGAACCAGGCCACAATGCGCTCTGTTGCTCGGAACTGGCCTCTTCCTGCCGCAGCCTGATTGCCCGTGCTCAACCTTTCATCGCACCGCGGACGTAACATCATCTCACTACGCTGGAATTCAGACAACGCTCGTGGCAGCCGGGATATGACAGCAGTGCTCTCGCAAAAATCCGCCTCGATTAGCGAGGCGGGCATGCCCCCCCGTCCCCAACCCAAAGCACAGAGGTAAGCGACTGCACCAGTAATGTCAATACCGACTGGCTGCCTGCTGTCCAGTTTGTTCGGAATTTGCACGGAGTCTCGCTCCAAATACGAAGACTCGTGCTGCACTACTCACCCTGTCAAAGCCTGCACGTCAAGGTTTGATCGACGCCAATCGCAGCAGAGGATCTCTGGCTCTCGTGGATCATCGTTTTGCATCCAAGCAAACACTGCCTCATTGAGCCCACGCAGATTTTTGTTCGACGTACACACCAATCTTTATGATTTCACATCTCAGAGAGCCTCTGCTCTTTTCCGGTTCGACTACCTCGCCGTGTTTCATCCTCACTGTGACATGCCAGGGCCTGGTGACTTGACGTGCAAACATGACCACTCTAATCCCAGATGCTGCCTAGCTGCTGTCCATGCGCAGCTGAGAGTAGTCGTTTGGGGGAGGATTGGCCAGTGCAGAGAAACCTGCCCTGTTTGAGTTGGTGAGGCAAAAGAGATGTCCAGCTCTCGCAGCTACGAAGACATCCGGTGACAGGAGTGCACTGGCCGGGCGATGCGCATCATCCCCCAACAACTTCCTGGCCCCGACACCGACGGATCTTTCAAAACCTGCAATGCAAGATTGCCTCGGCGAACGGATTGATTCGAGCGGCGGCTCGTGTCACGTCGGTGGCGGGACCCGAAGCCGATTTAGCGCTCTTAACGTTCAGTCCAAGCTGTCGAACTCTGCTGCACAAACTACGAACCACTGGGGTTCTACTCGTTTTAGGGATGGGACGACCATGAGACCTCTTTTACTCCCATGATATCATCAAGACAGAGGTGATGTCCTCCCAGGCCGAGACATGGCCGCGAACAAAGGGCAAATCGACGGTCATCTCTCCTCAGTCATCGACTTTTCACCGTGTACGCTGTCGATCATCTTCTATCCACTAGGAGTTCGCATCGCGCGCACTTGGCAAACCGGGGCGAGTCGGGGGACGAAAGGGCGCGAAGCCAGGCAGAGTGAGTGGTCACTTTGGAAAGCACTCGATCGTTCTCGCTCTCGACTTATGAGCTTTCTTTCTCTTGACCATTAGGCACTCGATACGCATGTTCAATCCTTCGACAGGCAATGGTTTCCATAATGTGTCTGCTCTGGGCGCGGCATAGCATATGGTTCAGGCAGGAGAGGGCATTACTGCCGGGGTGCTGGACGAATGACCTGACCAGGGACACCGTCCACCGACGTGATGGATGACCATGGGGTGCGTTGCATATTTGTGCGGAACAGTACAATGACTGATGTTGTAGTGCAGATGAATATCTTATCCACCGCCCACTCCTCCCCCTCTCGATTAGACGCAGGTCACCCACCCCTTCATCGGGCAATTTCATCTACGCAACCGCCTTGGCCTTCCTTGCCCAGGGCCAGGACCGGGTCCAGGGACAGGGCCTAGGACGAAGGTCGCTCGGTGCCAAGCGACCCCTGCCCACCGGCCAGACACATCGACACGCCCTGAGAACGAGACACGCCCCCCTCTCCCTTAGTGGCTGTTCGTGTCACTGATGGTGGCCCCTAGTGCTTCTGCCATCTTTCCACTCTGCTTCTTGAGCCCACCCTATCCCCGTGTCGTCCTTGCGCAGCTCTTCGGACCCTTATCCCTGCCCCTGTCTCCCCTCTGCTGGCACGTCCCAGTGCTACCACGATCCCAGCCTAGGCTGCCCGCTGCCCGCCAGCAGGAACGCCACTGAAAGCATCCTAAGCCTAAAGCCTGCCGTGGTGGGAACTCAGGGCTCTCACGGTGAGTTGTCTTGTCTCTGGTATTCTCGGCTTCTTACTCGCGCCCTGATCGACCTGTTGCCAGATCATCCCAGCCCATACCTCGCAGTCTCGGGCCTCTTCAGGTTTAGTTGCGTCCCCCAACGTTAGGTTAGGTAGAACTGTGCTCCCCACAAGACCTGAGTCCATCTCGACCGGTGCCCGCCTCTGCCCGCTCTTCATACCACCTGAGGGTACCACTGACTGTGGAGCATCAGAGGGCCCCTCCCCTTTCCCCCACCTGCACTTTACTTAGAAAGGCGTTAAGCCATCATGGGCAGTGCACTTCCTTCTTCAGTTCGGTTTCTTCACGACAAGCACACGCTCCCACGCTGGCCACGGTCCGATTCACCTCAGGTGGTACTTTACTAGTCGAATACTCTTTTCGTCTGAGCTCTGCTCATGTCAGTTTCACTATTCACAGTGGACCATCTCAATTTGTCAAGGTTGACCTCTCGCTAGGTCCCCTCCTAGATACCTGCTACCCACTTCCTCTTTGGGCCTCCCATCTGTGCGCCGGCTCCTTGGTCCTGCTCAAGCTCGCCGGCCATCCTACCTCCCGAGGGCCACTTGAATTTACAAAAGGAAAAGCCATCCCACCTCGTGCTGTCACGTCCTGATATCAACCTTCTTGTTTCCACGACATCAGCCCAGACACACCGTATCCTTACACCAACGATACTCCAAAACCACACGTCAACCATCCCGTAAACATATACAGGACGAGACAGCAACGCCGGACGCCACACCTTTTCTCGCCACGAGCAGCGCTGCTTCATACACTGAACTGCGCCCATCCGCTGTGCGGAATCTCAATCACCAGTTTAATAGTCGGTTATGGGATTTAGTCCTTCGTGGCCTGCCCAGTTCACTGCACCTCCAACCATATCTTCCCACGCACAGCAGCCCAACATGTCGATGCTCGCCATGGCTGCCCCCTCCCAACATGCAGGCTTTAAGAGAGAGTACCCCTGGGACAATGGCAGCTCGATGGAGTATGTAGCACACTCTCGGCCCCAACCCGACAGGATCGAGCTGCCCTCCATCCGCCAGGTTCGTTCGTTGCCTCCGCCCTGACCACGGACTTGTTTTGCTCACTTATTTCAAGGCGTTCCCAGAAATCAAGCTGCGTCTCCAGCCTCCAGAGGCACCCGCCAGGACGACATCCTCAACCACCTCGCCGATTGTCGGTCTTGCGGGAGTAATGACCCCCCCAGAATACATACACTCGCCAAGCTCGGCGTCCAACAAGCGCCGCCGACTGTCAGTAGAAGATGAACAAGACAGAGAGAGAGCCAACCGAGTTCCACGGGCATACGAGAACCAGGGCCAAGCACACCACCAAAGGCAGCTGTCCCCTCAACGGACACTACCTGGGCCACCAAACGATGGCTGGGCGACATCTGCAAGGACAAGCCCTTACGCAACACACGCCCCGATGCCTCCTATGCGTCAAGCAGTCCCCATGGAAGTGTACGAACGCCAGGAACACCGCCCCACACTTCCCAGTCTGCCTCACATGGCTTTGGATCGCGAGCCTATGCACATGCAGCGGCAACGAGGGCACTCGAACGAGGAGTTCCAACCCATCAGGTCAGCAGCAGGCATGGCCATGCCCAACGCTCCGGGGATGGAGACTGCACCAGCCTACCGAGCAGGAGGCTATCCTTACAGCTACCATCACCCCAACCGGGCCCAGTCCCTCTCCCTGGGAGCCATCGCACCCTTTGACCGCACGCCATTCTCATCAGCCGCCCCAGGCTTCAACCCGCACTACCAGGACCTCATGAGGCTCGGTGAGCTGGGTGGGATGGGCATGCATGGCGATAACAAACAGCGCAAGCGTCGTGGTAACCTTCCAAAGGAGACCACAGACAAGCTTAGGGCGTGGTTCGTTGCCCACCTTCAGCATCCGTATCCCACGGAGGATGAGAAGCAGGACCTGATGCGCCAGACTGGTCTGCAAATGAGTGAGTGATTTCCCCCCTTTTCCGTACCGAAACGACCCGTAAATCCGGCGCTTGTAAATCCACCGGTCCCGACCCGTCGGAGCGCCCCTCGAACCTTCTTTCTTTGTAGGAGAACGATGGACATCAAAGCTAATCCTTCTCCCTCTCACCAGACCAAATCTCCAACTGGTTCATCAATGCTCGCCGTCGCCAGCTACCCGCCATGATCAACAATGCCCGCGCCGAGTCGGATGCCACGTCTGGTCGGGCGGGTACGGAGCCTGGCAAGATCCTGCCGTCCACGGAGCGCGGAGAGGGTGGCAGGGCCAGTGTGCCCCTCAGTGATGGTGAGGCCAGCCACTACGAAGAAGACCTCGAGACTCTGCAGCAGCGTCACGTTGCGCACATCAAGAGGGGAAGCGTATGATACAGGGCCTCGCCAGTAAAGACGAGTACGGGAATTCGTGTTTGATTTTGATCGTTTCAACAGCGGAAGCTTGTATAATCAGCGAGGCTCTTAACGAGCTGGTCTGCACAACCTAATACTCTATAACTGTTTATATTTCTTTATCTCCGGCCAGGCGGCGTATTCTTCACAAGGCAACAAACGCGGATGGAGTTATTCAAGGGGAAAGCAGCGGATGGCACAAAAGGGTGTTTCTGATGGCTGGGGGGCCCTTGCCCAGGGGGCGGACACGGGAGGACAGTCACGATACACACGATACGTTGAGCGATGGTTTACTATATTAGTTAGACCTTAAGAAGGAACCAGCTTGCTAGAAAGAATGCCGCATGATGGCTTTTTGGAATCTAACTCGCTTTGGCGCTCTCTGCACATGGCGAATATCATGACGAAACCTCTACACTCCACGATCCAGATACCAAGTCAGCCGCAGGCCAACGAGTCATCAATACGGCCCAGCGAGCAAAACAACGACACGAGCAGAAGAAGGGGCAGCGAGGGGGGTTCGGAAACGGGGTGGGCTGAAAGCCAACATGACACCAGTCCGGTGGTACCTCCTATACCCAGCGGCGTGTCTACTACCGGTACTAGAACCATCAAGCCGGTGCCTAAGCCGTTGATGGAGAGGGCCCCTCGCCTCCCCTAATGACGAGGAGTCTACTGACGAAGGGGCCTACATGTCCCATTCTTATCTCCGCGTCCCATGACGGCAGTGTTGCTCCCATTAGCGTCCGGCTGTCCAGCTCCCTCGCCGACCCCCCTCAGCGGCATGCCAGGGCGCGTCTTCCGCCCGGCTGTCGGGAGCTTTGCTCGTACACCAGCTAGCTAGCTATTCCTCGCCTCTCTACCCGGCAGTTTGAAGAGATGGACTGGATCCCTAGGCTACCTTGGGACTGGCACGAACATGAACAGTCCCTCACAACACAAGAGTGCATTTCTCGCCCTCGCCCCCTTTGTGCTATTCCGCCGCTCAGTGGGGCCGCTGGGTGCTCGGTCACCTATTTTCTCCTTGTCTTGTACTGCCTGCCCCCAGTGACATGGTTGGAAGAGGGGGGTGCGTGCTCACCAGGAGAGCTGTGACTACTATGTCTACGTTTCTCAGCATGAGACTGACCGCCTCTCTGGCATCTCTCCCTCTCTGTTCTCTTTCCCTGTCCCCCTTCCCCCTTGATGAAACAGTAACACGGGGCGAGAGGTTGAAAAAAGAGGGCAATGAGTATGTTGACGAGTTTGTGTCAGGAATGCTGTCAAGCGCCCTCTCTCCTCACTGGCCCGCGCCACTACCATCACCTACCCACGCCCCCCCATTCTCCTACCATGCCGTGTGGCAGGCAGGGCTTGGTGATCGGACGGGAGGACACATGCACAGGAAGAAGCAACGTTTGCTGAGGAAAAATTGGGTCGGGGGGCAAGGCGGTTAGGCAGGGCACGCACAGAGCTGGTAGAGAGGGGGGGCCTCCAACACGCTGGTTGAAACTCCCATGGCAAAGGAGAGCAGCTGTCACCTACCCAACCTCTCACGGGGCAGCGAGTGAGACACGACAGAGCGGGAACGGCGGCCGCCGCTGAGGACGTGACACCCAGGGTGCTGGAAGAAGGGGAGGGACGGCGGCCGGAAGGGAAACGGCACGGCCTTTTTTGTTTTGGCAGTTCTTGGAGGGTCTCGCTGAATTACTGCAACGGGTTGGTCTGCCTGGCTGCGTGCGAGGTTTCCCCGAAAGGGGGAGGAGGGTGGGAAGCAAGGTTTGGGAAGAAAACCTGCCAGACGAGGAGTCTTGGTACGCTGGATCAAGTGACAGGTCCAGTAACAGGTCTTGGCAGACATCAAGGGAAGCACGGAACTGAGGCAGAAACAACATGGCGCGGGTGGCGAGACGGGGGAAACGAGCACAAGACACTGGCACGGACAGTGATGGGCGCGCGGACGTCAAAAGATGTGTGAAAAGGGGGCGAAAAGGGACGTGAGGTGTGGCAATGGGGTTGACTGAGAGGCGGAGGGGCGTGTATCTTGTGTCTATGTGTACGAACGATGACAGGAGGAGCATGTTGAAGTACATGCCAGTAGAGTGGCCTACACGAGAAGAGAAGGGCGGTGGAGGTATGTATCATGGCGTGGCCGATGGCAAGCTGTCGCAGAGACATCCCGCAGGCCACGCATGCGGGCACGCAGAGTAGCATCACATCATGAACGCAAAGGCATGTAGCCGTCCCAAAGGTAAGACGAAACAGGAGATCGGGTGGCGTGGGCCTTTGTGGGTGATTAGATCGCTAGCTACAGACCTGAGGCCGAAGCTACTGTCACTTGGCTCGTTCCTCCTCTACAATATACGTGCCTGCTTCAGGTCAGAGGGTCCTGCTTGCCAGGGCCATCCCATCCTGTCCAGGAGGACAGGCAGACCGTTGTCATGAAAAGAGAACTAGACATCAAGTGGGCTCGCCCGGCCTGGCGTCATCCGTTTGGGACGATCTTCCAGGCTGTCACCTCTTAGGATGCATAATTACTAGTTCTTGACCGATGATGGGTTCTGGAGATAGAATAATAGGGGCAACTAACGAACCTAAGTAAGTAGATCGCGTCCTGAGGTGTTGTACAAGAACCCTCAATGTTGTTCGCCTATCATTGCTCACTCCAGACGAATAATGAACACGGATACTATGGTTCAGCTCGAGATATATCACATGCCAGTCCTCCTATGCAAGACTGCTTTTCTTTGTAGACTTGGCGTGATGCAATGGAAACCGGGCCATCAAGTAGCACCCTTTGTATTGATCACAATCAAAGGTCCCTTGCTTCCATTTAGTGCCGGTAGTGGTGGGCAGCAAATTCATGATGGACACATACTGATGTCGGCTAGGGCAATGTCAGTGTGGGTAGGCAGTTCCATATCCGGTGAGATTATGCAAAGTCTTTGAGGCGGCTCATGCTTGGAATGGCAATCGATGCGGGGGATTTGTGACGGGGCTTGATGGCTCGACCAAATGATCAACCCCCTACGGACATGGCGGACAAAGCGTCAGGGCAACGGTCGGCGGATATAGAACACCGGCCGAGACATGAATGGCACCGTTGAGGCGGTGGGCTCGTGGTCATGCACTTGGATCCAGATTTGGATGAGATGACAGGTGGCTTTTCTGCCATGCTATGGTCCTGTTCGTCGAAGAGCGATCGAACGTTGATTCACAAGGGGACAGCGTGATTGGATTGTGGATAGAGCATGCCGGCTTGGCGGCCGTCAAACCTTGATCACGAGATATCTTTGGGCCCAGGTCCCCTTCTGCATGCTGAGGATGTCACGGGAGACGAGGCATATCGATGAGAAATGGTTGGGGTTGCGTAATAAGTAGGACGGTGTGCGGTCCAGGATGGTTGGAAGTTTATCTGAAAAGGCCCGGCTGCACATTGGCAACAGGGTCTGCCTAGACAGGGCTAGGTACGGCACTGCATTTTATGCAAAGGGTCGATATCCGATTTGTACAGGAAGAGGCCCCTAATCCCAGGAGGGTGGAAGATACATCATGCCGATCTCTTCCTTGCTCTTTCCTGAATGATAGAAGCTCAGGAAGACTAGCCTAGCAGAGGGAGGGCAGGTGTCATAACGGATGCCGGAGACGGGCCTTCGACTCTATCTGGAAGGTCACAACGCAGGCTTGGAGTAGCGCTGCTGATCCAAGAGTCAGACGTTAAGGCTAAGACTAGTAGATACTATCCCGTGCTTGGACGTTGCCGCTGCCAGGCTATAAGAGGCCAGGTTAGGATAGGATAGATGGAGACGGGACCGGGACTGGCTGGCTGGGATTGGGGCGGGAGTGCAGCCCGGCCGTCGGTATATCTGCAAGGAGCTAAAGGAGCCGGAGAAAGCGGAGGGAGAGAGAGGCCTATAGCATCGAATCGTTGCTTGCTTGGGCCCTATTGTGACATGCTGATCGTCCTGCACCGCACTGGCCTGGCCCTGGTGGGAACAGATGATCGACCGCGGAGTGCTGGACTAGCAAGTGCTGACCTGAGTGGTTAGGGGCACCCATCTTCGGAGGCTGAACATTTACTATTGAGACGGGGACAATCGAGTCGCAAAACCTTGCAGAGCTCTCAATGGGTCTCACGGAATGTGGGTTACATGTGCCGATCAGTAAGAGACGTGGGAATTAAACGGATAGTGGAAAATTCGCAGGGCGTGTGCGTGCCATCCGAGACAAGACATTGGCTTGTCTTGATTGAGGTTCCGGTCTAGGTTGCTTTCCCTAACCTTGGAAATAGCTCCGGAGGCGTTCGACGAAGCCTCGTGGCGGCGCACCAGGGCTTAACGATGAGCTCGACCGTGTTTGGGGAACGATGAACATTCGGCTGGCTCGAGGTGATCGTCAGCCGAGGGATTGGGGGTGACCATGATACTTGCCCAGATCGTCGTCATTTTTCTTCAGGTCTTGCCGGTGAACCGTCACTATCCCATTGATGGCCAGTGTCTAGACAAAGGGCAACCGAAAGGGGGAGGGAGGCGCAGTTTGGTGGCTGGGGCCGGGCCTCGAGGATTTTCAATGGATTCGGTGCCCGCTGCCGAGGAATTTCGGCTTGTGGTGTGCTTGTCTCGTGCTAAACAGTCGTGCCGCTGCTGCTCTGTTTGGCCGATGCTGTGCTGTGCGGCCATGAGCGAGTGAAACCCACACCCAATCTGCTGCAGCTACAGCTGTCAAAGCATTGATTTCCTTGGGTGACAGGCCGAGGTGCGGTATGGTGCGGACTTCCTGGGATGGACCCGGCCATGTCGTCCTCTAGCGGGCTGTACGTCAAAGGGGTAGCGGAGGGTGTACTAGTAAGTCTGCAGGCAGGTGAGGTGTGGGCGTAAGCAAAGGGCGTAGTGTCGAAGTGTATCGCGGGAATCCCTGGTTCGTCTGGATAGCCTGTACCTGTCTTGTCGCTCGAAAGCACGATGTTGGGTTAGGACGGTAGGAATGAAGTGGAATGAGGAGCCCCCTTGGTCTCGATTTCGATTCGATGGCCCGACGGGTCCCGAGTCGTTGATGCAGCATCGTTCGTGGCTCGTGCGGGGGCAGGTGCAGCCGGCAGGGATAAATACACACTCACCCTACCTGCCTACCCTGTCCGCCTACGATACCCTGGGTAGGTACCCTGCCTTGCCGGAAAATCAGTGGGGCGTGGGACGTTCCTGACCGAGAGGGGGATGGGGGGAAACAGTGGGCGGACGGGTTCTTCCTTCCCAGACAGGGCAGCAGGCAGGGCCGCGGTGGGCACCGGCCGTGAATCAGGGCCGGCGGATCAGGGCTTTCAGGGCATTTCAGGACAATCGGTACAGGGCAGGGGGGGCGTGAACGGCGGCGATCGTTGGAAGGCGCGGTACTTGGGGCGTTTGGGGCAGGCACCCTGGGCACTGGCCCGAGTCGCAATGGATTCCACCCAATCATGCCCGCTCTTAGCCGATCTGCCCCCGGCCACCGCTAACACGACACATCGGAAAGTGTTATTTCTCCCATGTTGACCTCCGTCCGTCCCCCAGGCTGGACCCATCGTGCGTCACAACCTGCCTTACCAGCTTGCCCCCTTCTACCACCCTAACCACCAAAACAACCTCTGCGCTAATTCCACGACGGTGCGAAATGTCGGAAATTTCTGCCCCCATCTTGGATGTTTTGGCGTCGTTTCTGCCCCGAGTCCGTCCACCTAGCAAGAGGCAAAGCGGGCAACGCTCGGTCACCTCCACGTCTCTGCCTCGCGTCTCGGCCGCTTTGCCTTTCGACCAGGTCCTTGGCATTGCCCTACAGAGATGGACTTGAAAACAAGCCTGCATAACTCTCATCCTTCGAGAAGATGTGACAGCTGTCGCCCCTCGTCTCATCTATGGTGCAGCTTCACCACGCGACTGCCAGCGACCCCACCTCTGCACAACTACCACAACAACCAGCACAAACAGGTCGTATCCAGGAGACACTGTGGCACGGAGTTCTGCTGGCCGTACGTGCGCGATATGCACGTTTCCCACCCTCGTTGTTACTACCAGTTCCGTTTCCTAGCATGGCTCAACCAACAGGGCTCTATTTAGGAGCGGCCGGGGAGAGATTGTGATATCCCGCTCTTCGCCTACTCGCGCCGTCTGCCGTGTATCCGAACCAGTGTCCTTCGCGATCAGCTACCATGAAATGCATTTACAGGGTAGCAACGTATAGCCCAAGGCCATCACGCTGCTGGGATCGAAACACCGATGATCCCCAGTGCAGCCAGGACACCCGGTAGGTAGCAGTTCTGTCCTGACACACCTTGCACACCATGCGTACCGTACCCTCTGCACACTCCAACCCATCTTCCCCACGGCCCCGGCCTGGCTATCTTCGCTTTTCGGCCGTCGATCCCCTGGATACCAAGCAGTCACGTCAATCATGTGTCGAATCAGTCCTAGTTTGCCGCGACAATCTTTATTGTGCTCTCCCTCAACCACAGCCTCGATCAAGCCCCCTCCCTGGCTTCCGGCGGCGGATTTAGCCCTCCCAACCCCAGACCCCCCACAGGGTGTTTGGTATGCGAAAGTAGGACCAAGACGCAGGCACTCAGCACATCGACCATCGTAATTTTTCAGTGGAACCGCTTGGAGCCCCAGCCAGACTCCTCTCATTACATCTCTAACCTTGGATCGAGAGCCTGTGCGTTTTCGATTCTCGGTGCAAAGGCGTTGCCAGTGATCTCTTTCCCACCATGGCGCCCAGCTAGCAAGGTCGCCGGGCTGACCCTGCCGAACGCCTCACGCCGGTGATCCAAGATCAGCCCCCCACCACCACCACACGTCCCAGATGTCGATGCGGCTTGACGACAAGTTTTTCGAGCCCGCGCTTGTTCTGCTCGGGCGCCACGCCTGGCTAGCCCGCCGTCCTCCGTTGTTGATTCGCCGCCTCCGCTTGGAGCCCTCGTTCACCGTACGGCTCGGCCCCGTGCGCTATGTTCAAACCAGGCGTCAGAATTAGCCCGCCAGCATGGCCCGTCGCCTAACACGGACTCGTCGAGCAACCCATTGGGGCTAATGTCTCATCGAGACTTTCTCATTTAGGACATACTTGCTTCCGCCTGGCCGCCTAGGGAAAGCCCCAACATGACGCCGCCTCGTGTCAACCAACAAGCTGAAGGGGCTTCTGACCAGCAACGAGACCAGACCCGTCCGACAAGCCGCCAATATGAAGCCTTTGGGTCAACTCTTTTTGGGCCTAGGCCGAAACTGGCCATCCGCCTCATGTGCGCTAGAACAAGACGGGATCTTCGTGGTCGTCAAGCACCCACCGTGGGCAATTGTTTCCGGCCCTCATCCGGTTTTGAGCTGGGGTGGCCCTTTCACTGTCCCGGTGCCATGACCTAGGGAAGGAAAGGGGCGCTGCCAGCCGGCGTACTAGCAGCGAAAGCGTTTGCCTCTCTACATCTAACCTCTCTGGCTTTAGCTTGGCGAAACTTGGGATTCAAGGCAGTGGCGATTGTCCATCTCAAATCACACCTGCACCACGTTAGCTGCTGCAACGTCACGGGTCGCCATGGTTCGGAAAGGAAAAGGGTGCGTGTGCATATCAGCTGGAGCTAGCTCCCAGGGTGGAGGGAAGACTTCCGTCATGGCACATGCCAAACTGACCACACACAGCGTCGTGTCTTGACAGATGATGTGCCCGCCTTGATTCATGGCAGCCGTCCACCAAGTGTACAGCTCTTGAGTTGGTCAAGAAGGAAC
Source organism: Verticillium longisporum (assembly GCA_019188255.1). Classification (NCBI taxonomy): domain Eukaryota; kingdom Fungi; phylum Ascomycota; class Sordariomycetes; order Glomerellales; family Plectosphaerellaceae; genus Verticillium; species Verticillium longisporum. The sequence goes on from JAETXT010000012.1 coordinate 1,239,022, forward strand.
CCGACGGGTTAATGTCCTAGCACTTTCTCTGGCCCTGACAGGTTTTGGACAAGTGAGCAGCGGCTCGTCAAGGACAACAGAGCCGACCAAACGGGCTCACAGGTCAAAAGCCCGATCCCTGGACAACAACACGATTCAACAATCTCAAGTTGGCGATCCTTTCAATGAACTTCGATTTAGAATGCCTATGCTCTGGTTGGAAGGCTGTGCAAATGAAGAAGCTCTATCGGATGATCGTCAGAACTAGGGCCCTTCGCCAACCCGGCTGCTGTCGCATTTTCCGAGGCAAACGTTGATGAAGGCGCACAGCCGGCCAAGAGTGCTGGCACAGTGAGAACCCAAGTGACGCTCAGTACATACGCCACATGTGGGTTTCCGCTCGAAAGTGTGGCCTTTGATCATAAAGATTCGAGTTGAGGGTTGGAAAGCTGAAGAGCGGGTAAAAGAGTTCACAAAGGTCTGGCGTCTTGTCTTGGCCTTTGACAGTGTTGAGCCCATTCCGGACATCGCTGACTGTTTGATTAAGCTCGGACAACGTCGTCATAGACTTACAGAAACCACCGCTTATTAGGTCTCCACTTTAGCAGTCTCGTCGTTCGGTCAAACATTTCTCCGCACGCGGACGCGCAGTACGTACCGGAAGCAGAATGCCTGCCCATTGCTTTGCAGCAGTCATCGCGAGGCGTTTATGCCTGTTGACGACTTGATGACGGCTTTGGCGTTTCCTTGCTCTCCCTCCTGAACTTTGCCTTCCGTGTGTGGGCAACCTGCGTTTTCTGCCGTCATCCCCCGACTCGACCGCCTTGGCATTTGCTCCGTGTCCGTGCCGCGATGAACTACGACACTGCCCCGGCTGAGCTAGGAAGCTCCGGAGCCGGGACCCAGAACCCCGAGTCTCTGGCCTGTGTGACCTGCCGGTCTCGCAAATTGAAATGCGACAGAGTGAGGCCCGCGTGCAGTCGCTGTCGAAAGGTCAATGGCGACTGCATATATCCTGAGTCGAGGAGAAAGCCGGCCTTCAAGCGGAGAAATGTGAGAGAGCTGGAAGAAAGGCTAGGTATCTCATCGCCTTGCCCCTTTTTCGCAGTTCCTGTGAATCGTCTACTCACTCCCTTCAGCACAGGTCGAAGGTCTTCTCAAGGAGAGCAACACAAGGCCATTCAATCCCGCCAATTGGGCCAACCTTCCGCAAGATCAATGGCCGACAGGGGTCTTTGACGACTTTCTTATTGATCCCGATATTGAAATGGCAAAACATCGCGCCTCCATCCCAGGATCAGAGAGCCTGCTGCAGAATGCGGCCGTGCCAGGCCTCGAGGTGCCTCCAACGTTCGCGCCATCGGGGGAGTTGATGGCGCTTGGACTGACGGAGCCACTGCCCCCCTTTGAGTTGATGGAGGAAATGTAAGTCCTGGAATATCATTCTTGAGTACACCAATACTGATGTGGCTAGGAACAACACATACTTTCAGCGCCAGCACCCTTTCCTTCCCATGATTCATCCGGGACGGTATTTCCAGGCCTTTTACTCGGTACCGCATAAAAGGCCCCCCATGTGCCTACAGTATGCCATCTGGGCGACAGCGTCTAGTGGTCATGAGAAGTATTCGCAATATCATGACGTGTTCTACAAGCGCGCCCGACAATATGCGGACAATGATGAGATGCGGGTATGTCTGAAAAGTATGTAATTTTGGTACACGAGGAGAAGCTCACTCGTTTCAGGGCTATGGCGAACACTTTGTCACGATAGCTCACGCCCAGACATGGGGACTCCTTGCGATGACCGAAGCTCGCAGCATGCTATTCACGAGAGCTGTCATGAGTTCGGCCAAGGCAGTCCGTCTTGTAGAGATGATGGGCCTGCACCGAATTGACGGTGCTGGACACGACATGGCTCCTACACTGGCGCCGCCCAAGGACTGGACGGACGTCGAGGAGCGCCGCAGAGTGTTCTGGGGTGTCTTTACGATTGACTGCCATGCAAGTATATCTACTGGCTGGCCGACGTTGATCGATCCCCACGATGTGAGTTCTTTGGCAGCATGTACTCTGGTGTTCTCAGTGCTAAACTATGATGCCAGATCACAACAAACCTGCCTTCTTCAGAAGAAGCCTTCAACGAGTGCCGGGAGGAGAGGACCTCCAGTCTAGCAGAAGCTTTCTCTGGGGCTTGGTACTCGACGTTCTCGGGCGCGATCATCATCTGCCACATTTTCAACGAGATTCTACGGCATGTCCACCGAACCAAGACAACAGACCGCCCAGAAGACGTTGAGCTTGGAGGGTTCTGGCACAAGCATCGAGAGCTCGATAACATAATCTCCAGTGCGTTCATGTTCATGCCCGAAAAGTTCCGACTACCGAAAAACCTGCGGAACCCGACAGCCGTGCACACCAACCTCAATCTGCATGCCGGTATCATTTGCCTGCACCATGCTGCCGTCGAGAAGGTCGAGACCTACAATTTACCCGAGTCTTTGCGTATCGCGTCTCAATCGCGGTTGAGAACGGCGGCAGAGGAGATCGTTAACATTGTCCGGCTATCGCGTAATGTGAGCCCCGGGTTTGTATGTATACCCTGCCGCGCCTTGTCGGTCCGCTCGTGTCTGTCAGTGCTAACGGCTTTGCAGAAAAGCCCTCTCGCCGCGCTGTCCATGTACTGTGCTGTATCAGTCTATGTCTACATCGTCAAGATAAGCCCACAGTCCGGACTCTCGCGCACTGATTTTAATAACCTTGAATTTCTGATAAATGCCATGGAATCTATTGCCAAGAACCATCTCATCACGCAGGCGTTCCTGCAACAAATCTGCGCCGACGTCGAGATGAACGGCCTAGCCTCTGTCATTAACTTGCCAAGCTTGGCGAACCACAGGAATGCGTTTGGATGGTCGTCTCCCAATGTTCCCCTGCTCGTCAAGAGTTATCTCACGAAGCACACTGGGATCCAGCCACCGCTATCGGGCAGGCTGCCTCCCGGCAACCGCCACCCATCCAATGCTTGCCTGGGACAGTCTGGCTCGAGCGTGGAAGAGCTGAATGATCCGCCTGGGTTCAGCAATGTGCTGCCGCTTTCAGCACAAGACCTTCAGGGCAAGAGGAAGCGGCCGGCACAACCAACACAATTTCCCGAGGATCCGGGTTCAGAGTACGACAACATCAACTTCAACGACGTGGGCACCCACGAATCTTTTAGCATGTCGGGTCGAGGTATGTACGGCAGCGGTCTGCTTCGCGCCACGGGGATCGCACCCCGAGCCAACACAAGGCCAGTCGTCCTGCCGCATAGGACAAGCACAACGGCATCACCTTCGATGTACAACATCAGCACACCCTCCCAGGCCACGAGTGGGGAGACGCCTGGCCCGAGCATGGGGTTCGTGGAGGGCGAAGACACGGGTGTCGGTTCTCTGACCCACGAAGGGCTTCCTCCTCTCACGTCGGCAATCCCACCTTCGTTCTTAGGGGCTTTCGGCATGCCAAGCTCCTTCATGTTTTCACCTGATGAGAACAGCATGGGAGACATGCCGCTAGGCGCAGCCGGGGCTGCTGGGGCCGGGACTGGACCGTCGGGGGTGGACCCGTGGGCCATATTGGCAGGAAACGAGGAGGGAAGTTGGCCATCGGCAGGTCTCGCTGGGGCCAGAACGAACTGAACATGCTACAGATTTTCGGCGTAACGGGTTTGATCATTTCGGCGTCTTGTATAAGAAAAATATCCTGGGTGGGAGTGACCAAGGAATGGGAGGCGTAGTTGGATGACGCTGGGGAAATATGCGGGCTATTCCAGGCAGCAACTGAATGCAATGCCAGATTTGTTAGAAAGATCATGTTTGCGAGGAACATGGACATCATTGGTGGATGGGAGTAACATTGAGGGCTGTAGGAAGATGGGAGCCTTGGAGGATTACGCAGTGCCCAGTCCACAAGTGTGACAGTGTTGGCGTCAAGACTGATTGTGGTAAGACAAAACTCACGTGACCGTCAGTTTGCCGATTCGGCACCGACGCTGGGTGATGTCTTATGATGTTCCGGGCGCCGCGAATGCGATCAATCGAGCCATTGACTGTAGTCGATCTGGGGACTAAGCCTTTGTTAGTCTTCTTGCTCCTCTCTTGTCACTTCTCAGCCCTCCTGAGTCAGTGGGGGAGCATCCAGAGCGGCCCTTTGAGGCGCAACTTCGCCTCCGTAGCCCGGTGCGGCCAAGTACCTACCTGCCTCCCGTTACCTTATACAAGGTAGAGACCCCCATGTCCGGCAAAGCCTCCTTGGTGCCGGACCCGACGCCGACAAGGATCAGGCGGAATACAGCCTGCACGAGCTGCCGCGATTCCAAGGTACGCTTTCTTGCCATTAACTATCATCAGCAGTCATCTTCCCTGCAGAGACATTGTGCCGGACCAGCCCAGGCTTGTGCTCCCATGGCAGGGCGGCTCTGCACCTCCTGCTGTGAAGCTCGTGCGGTCACGCTGACATGATGCATACAAGGTCAAATGCAACGCGAGCTCGGCGCCTGATCAGTCATGTCACCGCTGTTGCAAGCTTGGGATCCAGTGCGTGGTGGACAGGTCGCACAAGCGCACGACGCGACGAAGGTCTGTGAGCGGTCGAGGGCAGCGCCGAACGTTTTGCCGTTGCATCTCATAGCGATATATCACTGACTTGTACTCTGTTAGCAAACTAGAGGAGCTCGAGAAGGAGATGCTCACCATAAAAAATGCCGTGCAAAATGCGCCGGGGCTCACGCCGAGCCCGACTCCGCACGGCCGACTGACAGGGCCGGCGTCGGGGCCGTCTCCAGACCTCAGCCCCACAACCTACTCATCTCTCCCTGAGCGGCCGAGAGCATCACTGCCGGCTTTGCCATCTCCCCAGAACCCCGAACGTGGGGCCCGACTCGCGCCAGCAACAGAGGTCTATTTGACCCCAACGTCTGAACCTCATCAGCCAACTCAGCCGTGGGCTCTGGGTTCCAAAGTCCTCCCTGGGGACGAAGTCGAGTACTACTTTGATCATTACTTCAAGCACTTTCACCCCTACTTTCCCACCGTGCGCATTCGTGAACCCAACAGGGTTTACGCTGCCAGTCCTATCCTCTTCTGGACCATCATAACCGTCGCCTGTCGCGCTTACGCCTGCGATGCAGAGCTCTTCTCCTTCCTGGCGCAGAACCTCCCGCGAGAGGTCTGGGCCGTTGCCATGACGCCGCCCCTCGACCTGCCCGCCATCAACGCCCTGCTCGTCTTGTCGGCATGGCCGTTTCCCTCGGCCAACAACTCTAGTGACCCGTCGTCTTCGTATGTGGCCATCGCCATGAACGCTTCTCTCATGCTGGGTCTGCACACGGGACGGGGCGCGCACAGGGAATTTTCAAATGTCTACCTTCACAGGACGGCAACTGACGAAGAAGCTTGTTATACGTGGACGGGTTACAATATTCTCGCGCAAAGGTGAGTTCCCTCACCCCGTGGCTCCCCCAAAGATAGAAGGACCAGGACTCGCAGCAGCAGAGATAACCCGCTTTCCTTTCACACCCGCCCAAAAGCTAAACCTCTCAAGGATCGCCTCGATAAACGGATACCCCCCGCCGGCAGGCTTCTTCAACGAAGCGGCGAGCAGGGTCTCGGGCGGCCAGCCGCTGCCCGAGACAATGGGCTACTTCGGCCTCCTCTACGAGGCGCAGAAGTTCTGCAACCGCCTCAGCCGGAGCGTGCTCGCCGTCGTCGAGGACGCCGAGAGCGTGCCGGACGCCGTGCTGCGCCTGCTCGAAGACGACTTTTCGCGCGTCAGGGCCACGCTCGCGCGCCACGAGACGACCGAGCTCGAGCGCTTCACGCTCCTCGCGGCGCAGCTCGAGATGCAGACGTACGCGCTCGCGCCCGTGGCGGCGACACCCGTGGCGACGCTCAGGGGCAACGTCAACCGGCTCTACGGCACGGCGCAGCAGGTGGTCGAGGCGGCGGTGCGGCTCGATGGCGAGGACGGCGACGGCGGGCGGACGGGGCCGCGGTTCCTGGTGCACGCGCCGTACAACATTCATCGTACCGTGTTTGATGCCGTCGCTGTCGTTTTCGACGCGCTCATGTCAGGGTTCGCCGACGGGGTGGAGGATCCGGACGCCGAGGTGCGGGCTGTGCTGGCGGTTGTGAAGCGGTGCGTTGTGCGGGAGGGGGACCTCGCGAGCTGGGTCTTGAGGCTGCTGGAGACGTGCTGGGGGGTGCGGCATCGGCTGGGCGTGCTGGAGGCGCCGGTGACGGAGTGTCCGAGGCGGGTTGGGGCCCTGGGGGCGTTTGGGTGTGTCAAAAGGTGGAGGAGGCGGCTGGATGCTTTGAGGACGGAGCGGTATGCGCAAATCTGCCAGGGGGGTGATGATGCTCGTGAGTTCTAGTCCTCTTCTTGTGCTGTTAGGGGGGGTCCCGATTTGTACTGTTTCCTGCTAACAAGCGTAGCTACTGTCACCGCCGAGGATGTTGCGGTTGGGGATTTGATGCAGGATGTGGACTGGGCCATGTTAATGGATGTTATGGACGATTTTGACTGGGAAGGGAGCGCAAAGGCGGGCGGCGAGCCGAGCCTCTTGATGCCAGGATAAAATTCTCAGTTGTGGACAAGTGAAACATACACGAGGCAGATGAGTGATGAACGTATGTAATAGAAAATGGTATGAACATACAATAGGTAGGAAACAATGCAGATCATAGATATCCATGATGATTATAGAGAATAAGTATGCCTTGAAGATAGAAAGGCTCAACGAACATAAAAGATAGTAACAGTGGATATGCAGAGAAGCCAGTCACATTGACTGCCATACGTATGATGACCTGCAATAACCAGAGGCGATGCTAACCTCCAAGAAAAATGTTTATTATTGTTGTATGTGATAACTTCATCAGAAGTGGAAAGCGACTGGTAAACAATGGCTATGGAAGCAAACCATGATCTGCAAGATAGCATTTGGCAATTAGTCGTATAACAACGTACTGTCACTATGCTTGATGATCGAATGATGAACAATGTGTATTTGCTATTCTGTATTCTTGTCTTTTTTCTTAAACTCGCCTACCCGCCTTACAACCTCGTCCACGTAAAGTAATGGCAACTTCTGCACTCTCTCATCCTCTTCCGTCAGTAGCAGGTCGCCAGTCTCGAGGTACGCCTCCCGAAACGACTCCCAGTGCCTCTCATCAGCCTCCAATCCTGTACCCGGTCTCGGATAAAACGGATCGTTCCTGTAAAACTTGACAACAGCATGCGCAACGCCCTCCTCATCCATCGAAAGCTTCCGACAGCAATCAAAATCTAACACCCAAAGAACATGACTCCCCAGGGAGCCTTGGTCAAACAACTTTCCACCGGGAGCAAATGTCGCACCCTCGCCCAGGCCCCGAGCTGGTGCGAGCACAAACTCGACATCATTCGCATCCACTCGAGCTCTCCAATGCATAAATGCCAAAGCCTGTGCCATGGCAGCCGCGTATGCCGGTAGATCAAGCCCGAGATCCTCGATCTGGTCTGCGTGGAGAGGGTAATTTCTCAGACTGAAAGCCGCGAAGCGCGAGGCAGCCCTTCGCCGAAAGCGACGGCGGCCGAGATAGGCGCGGATGATGCAGTCTTCATTCTTAGGGTCGGCGAGTATGCTTTCGCGTATAGGCTCGGGGCAGTACTTCTCGACGAGGAGGCGGCGAGCAGACTCTGGTATTGGAGGGATGCGCTCGGAGAGCAGGGCATTACAAGAGGTGTAGTTTTCTGGTAATTGGGGCAATATACCAGACCAAGCGGCGTCGTCAGCGGTGAGAAAGCCGTGACAGAGTGGGATGTTGATCTGATGGCTCTGTATTGAGGATGATGATAGCTGGCGAGCACCAATCGCTGCTCGGAGGAGTGTGCGGTGGATATCATGTTCATTGAGTAGGGACCGGCCAGGGCCACCATCCTCACGTTTGAGGGCGATGCTGGATTTACTGGCCCAGACGGATCCGCAATGGCCCATTCCAATTCTCTCAATGGCCGATTCACTGCCCGTGATGGTAATGATAGCAGTTTCCATGTTGTTGGGGCAGAAAGTGGCTCGTCTGTGTTGAATACACCTGTTTCTTTGGTGATTTCTTGTTGTAGTGGTATTGTTGCTGCTTTATGATTTTGATGGCAGAGAATTCATAATCAGAGAAATCCAGCTGGTCTACGTATTCGATCTCGCGGAGTTAGGTTTGGGAAAGTCAGGTGCAGAGGAATGTCCTTACCGGCCGCAAAATATTTCAGCCACGAACTACGTCCCAAACCTAATACCTGGTGTTGGCCTACCTTTCTGCGCAACTGACAGCAAGTTCATTCAAATTCAAATCGATATCATCGCACGTGATGCATATTAGCTACAAAAGAAAATACGCAACGGTGAGCCACACACTTTGTAGGTTGCATCACAAGATATCTGAATTTGCTCGTAGTACACGACCATTCCGGGTTTTAGCACGGGGCAAGGGTTAAAAGAAAAAGAAGAAAACAGCAGGCCGTGTCCAGTTGTAACATGGTTTGTGATCTATTTCGGGGCCAAAGGCTTCATATCACGGGTATCATCAGGATCATCAGGTCTACTCCCAGCGCCTCTCGCAGCTCGCTGTCCACACGCCCCAACCAAGCACCAACCCTTGAATGACTTTGCTATATTCCTTCCTCGTAGCCCTCGACTCGAGAAGTGTCACGTCCAGCTGTCTACTGAGGGCCACGACTTGAAATGAGTCTTTCAACGAAGCCGTGTCAGTAATAAATTAAGACGAGAGATTCTAAGCTGGTCATTTTCTCACATCGATGCAGTCCATGGTTCAGCATGGGTTTCGGCGCCGTGTACACTTTCTTTTTGCTGTTGCGGCCGAAATGAAAGCCGCCGTCGAGTGTGCACTTTTCGTCATCGACGACAACAAAGTCCTCTGGTTCAAGGCTCAGCTTTGTGGCTGGTATACCGGCATATAAGCCGTGAACAACAGGCCTGCACCTCGGGGCATCCAGGTCCTCGATAATGAGCAGCCACTCGCGGACCTCGTCCTTGATAGACGCTGGACAGTCCCACGAGAGACAGGGCATGCGACCGCATTCTTTGAAGAGGTCGTTGTGGAGGTACTCGGCGTTTAATTCGGCGGGAGAAGGACCACAGTCTGAGGAGACAATGGTGATGGTCGGGTCCGGGTGGACAACGAACGCGGGGCCGTGATGGAAGGGCCGATCATCGAGGGAAGAGATGTTCCTGGCTCGCTTCAGAAGACAGCCGAGGGTTTTCTCGAGGCGGGGCGCGATGAGATGAATGCTGGAAGTCATCATATGATGATGTGTTTTTACTTCTAAAAATTTGCCTTGCAGGTGAATCGTTGTTCGCCTGGACTCGGACAATCTAGGGTAGTGACTGGTGTATGCCAGTGCGGGCAGAGAGATGCAGGTGATTGATGTGATATGGGTCACGACAGTAAGGTTAGGTAGTCATCATTGAAGTACTAAATCGGGCTCCGGCGCCGCCAGGTCGTCTGAGATTGATGCTCTGGGATGTGGAGGGCGCAGACTGCGGACGGTGCCGAGTCGGCGACATAATACGATGAGTTGAGGCTCATTCGTGTACAATTGAGGCGCAGCTACGATGTGACATGACAAGACGTGATTCTTTGAGTTGAACACGATCACAGCTGTCGACGAAAGTACCTACGCGAAGGATGTCGAGGTGCTTGTACATTATGCGTAGCGGGCAGGTGAATAGGAGCCGGTGATGGATACCTGCTTCGGCAAGGTTGGTACCTAGGCATCGTGGAATAGGTAGGAGAGGCAGAACGGGCCGCCTTGCTCCTGCTAAGGCCTACCGTTTTAGGCCAGGGCGGCTGCGATGGCCCAAGCTCTCGGGATGCAGCTGCCGAAACAACACCTATGGTGAGGCAGTAGCAGCGGAATTAGCTCACTGTTCTCCGTGTCCGATACCTGGCTTTCCTTGCCTCGGCTGCTGTTTGGGTCTTGGCAGATCTGTACCTCAAGTTGAAGGCAACTAGACATCTACCTCTGTATTCTACAGCCCTGACGCCATCCTCGAATTGTATCGCTACCTATAATCCTTCCATCACGCCCAGCATGTCAGGCATGTTTCGGTATGCTGCAGCGGCGCCACGACAGGCGGTCTGGGCGACTGCTCGAAGTCTGCCAGCCGCTCCTTGGTCTCAACAGACATTCTCCTCATCTTCAAAATCATCGTCCCGACCTGCAAACCGTAGCTTCCCTGCCATCTTCATTCGTGGCGGCACATCCAATGGCCTCGTCATACACAGGAGCGACCTCCCTCCCGAGGAAGACTGGCACACCGTTTTACCTGCTGCCATGGGTTCGCCAGACCCTTACGGCAGGCAATTGGACGGCATGGGCTCTGGCATATCGTCCACTTCCAAGATCATCATCCTCTCACCACCATCACGCCCCGGTGTTGATGTCGACTATACCTTCGTACAGGTCGGCATCAAGGACGGAAAGCTCGACATGGCGGGCAACTGTGGTAATCTCTCGTCTGCCGTTGGGCCCATGAGTCTTGATGAAGGTCTCGTCACAACCCCACAGCTCACTACTGTCGACGGCCACACTGTAGCATCCGTCCGCATATTCAACACCAACACCTCCAAGACGATCGTCTCGCAATTTCGTGTCGAAGGTAGTCCACCCCGTTTCGTCCCGCATGGCGACTACATCATGGACGGGGTGCCTGGCCCCAGCAGCAAAATCACACTCAAATTCGTCGACCCTGCTGGTGCCAAAACAGGCAAGGCTCTGCCGACGGGCAACCCCGTGGACATTCTTTGCCTCGATGACGGATCATCCATTGCAGCGTCACTCGTCGACGTCAGCAATCCGGGCGTCTTCATCCGAGTGGCCGACCTCAACCTACCGAACCCCGGGAGCCTCACTCCAGACTCGGTTGAAGCGGACCTGCCGCTGAAGGCCAAGCTGGCAAACATTAGGGCTGCTGGTGCCGCAGCCATGGGCCTAGATCCCACCATTGAGAGCGTTCCCAAGATTGTCCTTCTCTTCCCTCGCGACAACTTGTCCGGCGCCGATTCGGACGTAGATGTCCGCTGTCTGGCGCTGTCCATGGGCCAGGCGCATAAGGCTGTGCCCCTGACCTTGGCACTGTGCCTGGGCGCCTCGTGTCGTATCCCCGACACGCTGGCGTATCAACTCTTGCCAGAAGCGAGGAGGAGCTCGCAGTCCGCTGTTGTCATTGCTCATCCTAGCGGCAGGGTCGTGATTGGAACGACAATGAGCGACGAGGCCGGGATCGCCTCGGCCGACCTTCTCCGTACCGCACGAGTGATCATGCGCGGCCAGGTTTATTTTTGAGGACCTCACCCGGCCCTGCTATGCATTGATAATCAAACTAGCAGTCAGCGCTGTATACTTTCACAATTGCGCACTGGACCTACCTAATTATCCCAACACAGCCCCTGTCACGGCGTGATGACATGCCCCCCTGGCTTGTGCAGCGGCAAACTTGCTGCAAAGGACCACGACACCTTTGGCGATCGGCAACTGTACAGCAGCGTCGAACACCAACACGCTATAATCTGACGTGCAGCGGCCAACACCGACTGAATCCAGGCGGACAGACTCCTATGGCTTCAGCACCCCCGGCTTTCTGAAAATACTTAGATCAACACCGTCGAACCCACCTCTTTCAGGGTTGCGGCTGGTCAGTTCGATAGGGCTCTGACCGCCAAGTGGGTTCTACCCGATCGCTGGTGACCTGTGGGCTCATGTCAAACCACGTGCAAGAAGTCGCCGACAAAGTACGCATCGAATTACGCTCTCACAGCTGTCATATCCCAGGTATTTCTGGTGTTCCATTCCATTGGTCTAGGCCCGACCATCAATTTAAAGACTTCCACCCCCTCCTGGCGCGCGCTGTTATACCGTGGCAGTGCACATGAGGTGCACTCTCACACACGGTCGCTGACTCCATATCGGGCCACCTGGTCCTGGCTTCACGGATCTCCTGGCTCGGCCAACCAAGAAGGCAGCTCATATATCCCTCGTTTTCTCGCACTTTCGAGGCACAACATGAAAATCATACTTCCAAGAGCTGCGGAAAAATGGATAACTTCAATAACTGCACCGTTGAGGATGGCGCCCTAGTGACCACCAGACGAGGACTTCAAGTATCAAAAGCGAAACAATGGGATCTCGTTCGTCAACATCATTGCTGGCCCCGAGCAAACATCAGAGGCGGCTCCACGAACTCAGTTGAGCCGCAGAACCGATCTGGTTGATCTATCACAGCCATTGGAGAGACGCTTCAAGTTTGTCACTAAAAATCAAGAGCCCAGGAAACCGCGGGTCTTCCAGCCCAAGAAAACAACCCGGGCTATTCAAATCGACAGCAACAAGAAAATTAAGCCGCAGAAAGCGCAGACCAACGCCCCTCGCATTCTATCGAGCCAAGTCGGGCCGATATATCTCTACGATCCAGCTCTTGCATCCTCGGAAGAAGTCGAGTCACTTGAGAAGGCTCTTGAAGAATTCCAGCAATGCTACCAAAGCGCACCCTATCTAAGCACAACCTCTTGGCGTGCTGAAGTATGGGCAACCCACAATTATTCTGTGCCAATGTCTGTGAGCAAGCAGAAGCTACTGCACCTATACATGCGATTTATCCCTTTCAAGATGTACCCTCTTGAATGCATTCTCAGTCACAACCCGACTCGGTCGCCGGAATTTTTCGAAAGGTTGCAAGTCACGCCGAATTCTCTTGTCTCCGTGATTGTGGCAGGGACTTTGGTGGAGGCTGTTCTCAAGGGCGAACGGTGCAGTGACGACATGCTCGAGCAGGAGTCTTATGCTTGCGGCGTCGTCAACGGAGAACTGCGGAAAATCGCGAGACTTCGTGGTCAGGAGGCCCACGGCATTATGGAGTGCATCTGCTCTATGGCCGTTGGAAGTGTATGGTCTCCATAAGCGGTGCCCAATGCTGAGTGACGATGGCTGACACAGTCTGACCACAGGCTCACCTAGGTCGGCACGACCACTGGCACATGCACATGAAGGGACTGAAGCAGATTCTTGAGATGACTGGTGGCATAGACAAAGAATGGACCTATGTAATGAACAAAGTGCGACGGTACGTCCTTCTACAGTTTTGCTCAGCATCATGGATGAAGTACTGACGCAGCGCATAGAGCCAATGTCAAGGCCGCGGCCGCACTAGCCACCATACCATACCTCGAGTATGAGAGGATATACGGCAATATATCAGACGCTCTCCCGAGGACAACGCGCGCACGCCTCTCCAAGGCTGTCAAGGGGATCCTGGCTTTCTGTAATGTGCAGGAGGTCATATGTGAATCCTTTGCCAGTCTCGTTCTTTTCAGTCATGCCGTCTCAACAGCCCTGGCCGCCAAGAAGCGCACCATTCTCTATGACCCGGAGGTTTTTATCGAAGAGTGGCTATGGGTCATGTACCAGCTCATCCGCTTCCCGGGGTGCTACGTGACGAGAGCACACAGATCCCAAGTATTGAGCTTGATCTCAACCTGGGCGAGCGTCGCTACAAGGAGCCCATTGTTAGAGGCTCACGGTACTGTGCGCCAGGCAGGCTCGTGCCCGCTCACGCGAACAACATCCTCGAGCCGGCGTTGCGTCTCGCTGGGTTGCTCTATGTGGATGCGCTTGTCCCTGATGAGCCAAGGACACTAAACGGGTATGCGGTACTTCTGGGGCTTCTCACGACGGCCATTGATACCATACTCAAGCACCTGGCGGCGCGAGGGTGGGAATATGAAGATGATGCCGCCTTCGACGATGGACTCCCAGCCATGGCGGTCATGAAGCCAGTCCTGATATGGATTGGCTTGACAGGGTACGTTATCGCATGGACGGGTGATGGAGAGCGGTTCTGGGGCCTAGGAAGGTACGACCGTAGCATGTACTGCGAGTGTTTGGCCAAGGTCATCGGGTCCACGCCACAGAGTGTTGACGCGTTACTTGAGAGCGATCTGGCTCTATGTGGTCTTTTGGACCCAAAGAACTTGTTGCGGAAGGAAATCGCAACAAAAACACTCTTGAAGGGGATTCTGAAAGAGTATAGCAATGGAGAGGAGTTCAAGTGTTGATTTTGACGGAAGCGGGGGCTGCTGGTGATGGGGTTTGATACACGTGAATGGAAATGACTGGAGTACTTGTACTATGATAATACAGAAAATGTCATGTTCTCACAGGAGTCATCGATTGTTCTCACGGAAGTCGTTTGCCAACAGCAACATTGCTTGAGTCGATGTGACAAATGCCTATCTACAAGCATGTTTACTGTCCCCCTTCTCTGCCAGCTCGCGGTGTTCACCAAGAAAGTTTATGCTCCACTTTTCCCTCTACTTTTGTCGGTGTGTGTGTCGCATCTCGCAATCTCAACTGCTTCTCGTCAGACAGACTCTGCAGGAATTCATCTCATCAGCAATTGAAGGAGCGAATACTGAGTAGTCTCGCTATCTGTCGTAACGTCAAAGCCCCGAGGCTCACTGGATAGTCATGGCCGACCGTGATGCGGGAGATATGTCGTCCATACACCCCTATTACCCCCAGGGTATCCTCATCCCCCACTACGCCGCGAACGAGACGCCCCTCCCTCAAGTCCTGGTCCCCTTTGTCGCCGTCCTGCTTCTGCCCATACCGATCGCTTTTGTGACCTCGCGACTGATCAAGCCTTCCCTCGGAGGCCTCGACCGCTTCGCCGTGTGCTGGTTTGCCCTCGGCGCGTTTCTGCATTGCTGCTTTGAAAGTGAGTCCTCCTTAGCAAGGGATCGACTACCTACGAGGTGGACGGCACTGATGCCTAGCAGGCTACTTTGTCTGGAACCATGCGACGTTGGCAGGTCTCCAGTCGCTCTTCGCCCAGGCGTGGAAGGAATACGCCCTCTCCGACTCGCGCTACCTGACGTCCGACCCGTTTGTGGTTTGCGTCGAGGCTCTCAGCGTTGTGCGTCTCTTCTGCCCTCCTCCACAAGGCCGGCAGGCAACTAGCCTTTTGGGCCTTTGGGGGCCAAACGAGCGACGGTGATGCAGATTCGTCATCTCGCCTCCCGTGATGCATGTGGCAGAACAAACGCTGACGAGATTCTCTTCCCCAGATGATCTGGGGTCCCATCTCCCTCTCTGTCACGTTCGCCATTCTCTCGGGCAGCCGCCTCCGCCACCCGCTGCAGCTCATCATATGCGTGGGCCACCTATACGGCGTGGCGCTGTACTACTCCACGAGCCTCGCGGAGCGGGCCCTCGTCGGGACGCTGCACAGTCGGCCGGAGGTGCTGTATTTCTGGGTCTACTATGTCGGGTTCAACGCGCCTTGGGTTGTTGTGCCGCTCAGTGAGTTCCCACCCTCCTCCCACTTCTCCGTTTGTCGAAAGCAATACCCCCGAGGAAACCTGGCGATCGGGAGCCTGGATTGAATGCCGGCTAATGCGATGCAGTTCTTCTCGTACAAAGCCTCAGAGCTATGAGCAGGGCGTTCCAGGCATTGGAGGAGAAGGAGACGGCCGAAGCTGCGCTCGCGAGCCGAAAAGGTGATGCTGCCACCTCGGAGGGGAAGAAGACTCGGTGACGGGGCACCCAGAATGCCATGCACGGGCAGGACATGGTTTTGGTCTTGACCCGGAGATGATTTCCCGATTGCTGCCTTTCGAATCGAAAGCTGCCCGTCCGAGTGCAACGGCGGCAGTGGCAGTGCCGCGTGAGGTGACGGAGCTTGGTTCGAGATGTTCGTCGCTCCGCCAGGCTGGTGGTACCACCTTGTCGATGCAGACACGAGAGTTGGGCGGCCGAAACGCGCCAATGGGGGCACCTCAATGGGGGCAGATGGATCCCGCTATCGCCATGAGGGGTAGTCTGGCCCCAAGGTAGTCGGTCAGCAACCAGATTGACTGGACGACTCATCAAATCTAGCTCTTGCTTGAGTGCTGCGATAGAATCGTAATTCCCAGTGTTCCCTTTTCATTCATCTTCAACTGTCTTTACAGATTCAACTTGCAGTTCAGCCTTGGTTGTTGCTTCCCTTTACCTGTCGTTGCATCTCGAGACAGAACACACCCCGCGTCACGAACCAGGCCAGCACCCTCAGCATGGGTGACCCAGCACCAGCAGAAACCCCTTTCCCGCTCACTGAGACGGACAAGGCGGTGCTGGCTCTCACGGACGAAGAGTTCAAATCGCACGATTGGGAGGATTTGAAATCAACAATCGGTAGGCTTTATTTTCATTTGATCTCTTGACGACTCCCGCTGATGACTCCCACAGAGGCCAACAGGCTGGAGGTCTTCAAGCGCAAGCCGTCCGACCTGCGCCGGTACATGAAGTGGACGACGGAGACCAAGGCCGAGTATGGCTCAATGACACACTATCTTCTCGCCCACCGCCTCCCCAAAGCCTGGGGCGCCCCGCCCTTCACACCGACCTCGACCGTGCCCTTGGCCGAGCCGGCCGACTACCGCGTCCTCATCAACGACTGGCCCTACGGCCTGACGCCCGAGATCACCCACATTGTCGTCTGGTCGCGCACCCCCATCGAGACGGACCCTGAGTCGGGCGACGTGACGACCGAGAGCAGGCGGCTGATTCAAGAGTTCGTCGACCGATACTTCGCAGACGCCTTGGGAGCAGACGGCAAGGAGCGCGTGCTGTGGTTCAAAAATTGGGTCGCCCTGCAGAGCGTCCGCGCGCTGGAGCACTTCCACGTGCTGGTCCGGAACGCGGACCCCGAGCTGCTGAAGTCATGGGCTGAGGAGAAGCCATGGCACCGTGGCGAGTGACGGCGCCAGAACCAGAGAGACGGCGGTTTGCGCAACGTGCACACGACAGATACAAAGTCTAGACCAGGAAAGAATAGAAACTTGCAGCGTTCCCTCGAGCGAGTCCAAGATCTCTTGGCCATCGGACCGCGCTCCCCTCCAGGCCTACTTAAGCAGCACGTCGCTGCCGCCTGTTGCCGGCCGGCGCAGCCTCGGCCCCCTCGGCGTTGTTGGCGGCACCCAGGCCGGCCATGCCCTTGGCGGCGCCCATGAGGCCGTAGCCGGCGTAGGCGCCGTACGCAGGGACGGCGAGCCAGAGGAGCCAGCCGCCGTTGCCGAAAAGGATGACGACCACGACGGAGGCCCAAGTGACCCAGACGACGTCGAACATGTACTCGGTCAGACCAGCAGAGGCGAGGTCCTCACCAGCGGTGCGCAGGGCGCCGCTGGCGTCGTACGTGGGGCGTCCGGAGCGCTCGGGGACGAACTGGCAGAAGGAGGGGGGGGCCGGGTGGGGGAAGGACCAGAAGAGCGAGCGGGAGCGGAAGAGGAAGTGGAAAGCCAGGAAAGCAACGTTGACGGTGGCAGAGCCAATGTGGAGGTTGTTGAGAGCCGCCGTGTTGGACTTGGCGCGGTCCTTCTTTGCTTTTTGGGCCATGGTGGTGGTGGTGGGAGTGGTTGGATGAGGGGATTGCTGGTGGCGATGTGAGGCGTTTCAAACCGAGGATGGAGAGCGCCTTGTGCTGGGATTTGGGCGGTGGTCGGTGATTGTGAGTTGAGCCTCAGTGAAAGCGCCGTCCGGAATGACCGATATGTGGGTGTGATGGATGGAGCTGCACGTGAGCTCGTGAGGTGTGTCTGGCGAGTGACGACATGTTTCTGGACGTTTCCGCTCGGCGAGGCAACGTGGTGATGTGGCGTAACAGAGGAATTCTGGTGGCTGGAGCTTGCTTGCCGCATGCATTCGACTGGCAACGGCGAACATGGCACTGGCAAGCGCCAGACAGCGTGTGTCAGGGCTTAATGGGTGCCAGGCAGGCGCAACGGGGCGGGTGCAGAGGTGTGAACCCCTGTCGAAGAAATGGGGCAATCCATCATCGTTCCAGCGGCTGGGCGCTTCCCTGTTCACTGGACGTTCACGCACCCGCATCCGTTGCGGTTGCCCTGTTGCCAGGGCGAGCTTGCCAGGCAGTCGCATCAGCCAATCACAGCCACCCAGCCACCGAAGCACAGCGCGAAGGCAGTCGCCGCCGTCAACACCAAACATCCCACGAACCCGCCCGAGCCATCCTCACGACTCGGTCTCCCCTTTCGTGCCCTGTCCCTTCTCTCCGTTGGGCGTAGCGGAAGATCGAGAGAGCTCGTCAAACTTGATACAGAACCCCTTCAATGGGCCCCTTTGTTCTTTCTTCGTCCCTCTATCTTCCGACGGGAGCTTCCTAGCTGTCCCTTTTCTGCTTCGAGTGCGCCTTCACCTTGCCTGTCTCCCCTTGTCGAGAAAACCCAAACAGACCGGGCCCCACCATTCGACCAACATCGCGACCCCTCGGCCAGTCGGCACGACCTGCGATCTTTATCCTCCTGTCCCAGTAGCGATTGCGGTCCAAACGTTTCGCCACCTGCTTCGCGACTGCCCGTCTGCGGCATCCAAACAGACGACAAGAGCGCAACCAACCCACCTACTACACCAACCTACCCTCGACCGCCCTGGATAGGTGAAGCGTGCATGAGCTGCTAGGGCTTGCCACGACGACGACTACAGGCGGATTGCAGGCGATTCATCGCCGAGCAAACCTTGCTAGAAGCTACACCTGACATCGGCTGGCCTTGCTGTTCGTCGCATCCCACCGCATGACTGATTGTTGGTCGTGTTGTCGTTCGCCAGCCACCGCCCCAGCAGCGACCGCGACCACCAAAAACAGCGACGAAGAAGTTCACCAGCAATTCTGTATCTGGCGAGCATCACTCAAATCGACCGTTTCCATGGCCCTGGTTCGCCGACGATAATAGTACCGCCCCCTTAATATTCTCGACGTGAATACCAGTCGTCGTCATGGCCCCGTCAAGTACAGCCATCACTGGTCTTCTCCGCCAGGTCGTATATTACCACCTCGACAACAACTCTTACGAGAATGCGCTCTTCTTTGCCGAAAAGCTTGCTGCCCAGGACCCGAAAGCGAGCGAGTCCACACATCTCCTCTCCTTGTGCCATTTCCGACTCGGCGACCATCGATCTGCCTTTGACTTCAGTAGGGCATCCGCGAACCGGGGATCCAACCTGGGCACAATATGGGTCTTTGCCCAATCATGTCTTTACCTAGAGCGCTTTCGCGACGGCATCAGCGTTCTTGAGAAGACACGCGATCGCTGGGTGAACACGTCACATCTCGGCAAGCATACCGCAGTCGCGCGGTCGATGTGCCCGGACGAGGCTACTGTGCTATGCTTGCTAGGCAAGCTCTACCGCGCATACGATGATCGCAAAAAGGCTGCCGAATGCTTTGAGAATGCGCTCAAAACTAATCCCTTCATGTTCGACGCATTCCAAGCTCTTTGTGACCTTGGTGTCACCGTCAGGGCAGCCAACATCTTCCGCGTCAACGATACTATCACGCAAGCCTTCACGCAGGACTTGACGGCTGCGTCGGCGGATCTCAAAGATAGCTCAGCCGTCAATTTCCTTGAGCCCACGACGAAGAAGGCCTCCGCTCGTAACGTGATGGAGGTGGCAGACCCTTTCGAGCTATCACGTGTGCCTGGCCACCACGACACAGCATTCGCACTGAGCGCGGGTCCTGCGGAGTCAGAGGAGAATGATTTCATGTCCAAGATAACAGCTGCCAGGACACGGCTGGCGCATCCCACAGCGGGCAACGGGTCCATCGACGTCATGGAAACACCAACCGGCCCTCTACCAGTGGTCGACGCGCATGCTGCACGCACAGCCTCGAATTTCGCCATCAGCGACGTACCACCAGCAGCACCGACCCGTAGGACCAGAACAGCACCTGCGCCGCAAGCAGAGGGTGCCTTCATGGAGGCCCCGCCCCCAAGGATGGGGTACCGTCTGGGCGCGAAGCGAGCTGTGCGGTCCCAAGACAAGGGCCAGGAGCAGCCCGTTGAGACTCTGCCTGATCAGCCGAGCGGCCTGTCGCGATCGTCAGCTGTTGCGGCAGAAAGGAAACGAACGGTATCCGGCCACCCCGTCGTCTCCAGGCAGCAGTCCGAGGAGCCCATCACCCGAAGAAGTGCGCGCCTCAACATGTTCAAGCCGTCAGCCGCCAAGACGAATTCCGGCGCATCCACTATCGGTGCCACCGCCACCCGGGAGCTGAAGAAGGCTAGGCCCCCTATCTCCCGGGCATTCCGTCCCGGATCTAGTGGCTCCAGCGTGGGCAGAGTTGTTAGCGGCAACCGGAACCCCCGTCAAGAGGAGCATAGCATGGATGTCGACCACGCCGAGACCTCGCGTGTTAAAGAGCCTCCCGCTGTCCAAGCAGCTGTCGTCAAGCCGCCCCCTCCAGAGCCGGATCATCTCAAGATTGAGGAGTCTCTGAAGTGGATCATGGACCTGCTGAGAAAGACAGGGACCGGGTATTTTGCTGCCTCACAATTCCGCGGGCACGATGCAGTGCAGTCTTACAGCAGCTTGCCCAGGAGCCAGCAGGAGACGCCTTGGGTACTGGCACAAGTAGGAAAAGCTCATTATGAGCAAGCGGCGTACGCCGAGGCAGAGAAGTATTTTAGGAAACTGCGAGTCTTGGCACCTTCGCGGATGGAAGACATGGAGGTCTACTCTACAATCCTTTGGCACCTGAAACGCGAGACTGATCTCTCGTTTTTGGCTCACGAGCTTATCGACTCGGAATGGCTGGCACCACAAGCGTGGTGCACGCTAGGAAATGCATGGTCCTTGGCAAGAGAACCGGACCAGGCGCTGCGGTGCTTCAAACGGGCGACTCAGGTTGACCCCAAGTTTGCCTATGCCTTTACGTTGCAGGGTCACGAGCACGTTGCGAACGAAGAATACGAAAAGGCACTGGGAGCGTACCGACAGGCAATTACTGCCGACCAGCGCCACTACAACGCTT
Source organism: Verticillium longisporum (assembly GCA_019188255.1). Taxonomy (NCBI): domain Eukaryota; kingdom Fungi; phylum Ascomycota; class Sordariomycetes; order Glomerellales; family Plectosphaerellaceae; genus Verticillium; species Verticillium longisporum. Next base: position 1,259,903 of record JAETXT010000012.1, read on the forward strand.
ACTATGGCATGGGCAAGGTGCATGAGAAGCTAGGCAACTACGACAAGGCTAGGATCCACTTCCACACGGCGTCCATGATCAACCCGACGAATGCAGTGCTCATCTGCTGCGTGGGCAGTGTCCTTGAAAAGCAAAAGCAGATGGGCTTGGCACTCCAGGCCTTCACCAAGGCCACCGAGTTGGCACCACGAGCTGCGCAGACTCGGTACCAAAAGCTCGAGCTCTCCTGGCTGTCGGCCAGCTCGAAGCCGCGCAGAAGGAACTTTTGATACTCAAAGACTTGGCCCCTGACGAGGCAAACGTGCATTTCCTCTTGGGTAAGATGTACATTCGCACTGGCGAGAAGCAGTCGGCCGTGCGGCACTTCACCGTCGCTCTCGCACTGGATCCGAAGGTAAGCTGGCTGCCTCGTTGTGACTCACGAGGCGTGCCGCTAACAGGCAAGCAGGCAAGCCCACAAGTCAAGGAGGCAATCGAAAGTATAGAGGACGATCAGGGAATGGAAGACTCCCTCATGACATGAGGCCTATTCGAATTTTGATTTAAGAGCCGTACCTCAAAGGCGTGTCACTACATTGGCAGTAATGGTTTGGGAAGCCGGCGCGATCGTCGGTTGAATGGTGTGGAATGACTGGGCTGGGGTCGAGGAGATTGGACTGGTCTCCTCATTGCGGGGAGCGGTGCTATTGCACCCCCAGTACGACGGCACGACATGACGTTTCGACGACGCATGGCATGGTACGGCGTTTAGGAAAGCAACGAATTCTGGGGTGGAACTGAGGGGCGGTTGGGTGAGCCACATTGCGGGCAGTTGGAGGAGGCAACATGCTTTTCGTGTACACATATACCAAAGCTCAGCATCCGCGGAAAGGTGGAGCTGGGAAGGCGCTTGCCCCTACGTTCAAGAGTATGGAATAAAGTGCCTGTCGACGCTTGAACAACAACAGCATACGCGAGCCTGTTTGGTGAGAGTGCTCGTCAATTCAGTACCACTTCTCGTGGTGGACATGCGGGTGAGGTGATGACCCATGTCGCGAAGATTGTGGGTTGAACTCGATGGGATGTTTGACGTCCAATGAACTCGGGGCCAGGGAGGTGCAGCACGTGTGCAGGAAGAGAGCTCGGACCAGGTCAGGTCCGCCCCACCCTCCTCCACCCTCCGAAACAAGCACCAACGGGTGCGCGCACCCCAGACCCCGGCAGACTACAGAAACGCGCTTCCTGGGCTCCCGACTGTGACTTGCGAAATCCAAGCCAGAAAATAGGGACGGCCATTGCCATTTTGCATGTCCCTATTTTCTCGCCCCACCCAAAACAGGCTAGCGCCGCTCTGGCTGATCTGGTGCACCACCTGCACCTGCAATCAGTAACTGTTCCCCCCTGCGCACCTTTATTTATCGCCTTCCCCTCTCCTCCTCCACTCTCCTCTCTTCCCTCTTCCACCACGATATCACAACACCGCGTCTCTATCAACGTCATCATCAACATCGTCAACTTTTGACGCGTTTATCACCAACCCACTTCATCACACTCTCACCCCACATTCAAAATGACTGGACGTAAGTACTATCTATTTTTCTACAGTCAGCGCGTCGCTGTTGCATCGTCGTCGGTCGAGGGGCGCGTTCCGCGACCGCGTTTCCCGTCCGTCACGACGCATCGGTCACCTGCCTTCTACTTCAATGTCAACACGTACTGACCGATTCCAGGCGGCAAGGGCGGCAAGGGTCTCGGCAAGGGCGGCGCCAAGCGTCACCGCAAGATTCTTCGTGACAACATTCAGGGTATCACCAAGCCCGCTATCCGTCGTCTCGCGCGTCGTGGCGGTGTCAAGCGTATTTCTGCTAGTAAGTTCTATCGCCAGTCAACCATCCACACGCAACCATGCTGACGTGCTATCCCCCCAGTGATCTACGAGGAGACCCGTGGTGTTCTGAAATCCTTCCTTGAGGGTGTCATCCGTGATGCCGTCACCTACACTGAGCACGCCAAGCGCAAGACCGTCACGTCTCTCGACGTCGTCTACGCTCTCAAGCGCCAGGGCCGTACCCTCTACGGTTTCGGTGGTTAAGCAGCTTTCCCTCGGAATGCTGTTACCTCTTCTGCACGCACATACAATACCCTCTGCTCGCGTTCTTCTCGTCGCGTCTGTCTGGTCTTTGGTGATCGGGTGGCTCGGCTCGGACTCGGCGTGACGTGTAGATTGGTTCTTTTGGTCTTGTTTCCCACACATGTCGGTATGCCCCGGCTGGCGGGATTTGGTTCTATATGGCGTTGGCGGATCATGAAACTCGGGCACACGATAGTAGGAGGCATCAGGATGATGCCCTCCGTATGAATACCACTACTACCACATTTGGTAACCTAATCACGTCTTCGCCTATCTGTAGTGACTGTGCTGCATCTGATGAGCCGCGAGCCTGATCTGTGCTTCGAATTGAACGCATTCTTGTGTTTACTTCTGTTACATACGGGTATCTGTCCTCATTGTGCTTCAACATCTCTATTCATAACCTCTGACAGATGGATCACAAGTACTTCCGCCCCGCCGCCGCCACCCTCTGCCTGAACACCGGACTCTTGACTTCCATGTTGACCTGGTAGAAAGGGTTCATGATTGCCTTGATCCAGTTCTCGTACACTTCCGCGAAGAAATTACGTACTGCCTCCTCAGTCGCGGGACTTGTGGGATTCGCCCCGATAGCCGTCGAGGACCGCGATGTCGGCGGCCCGGGCGGCAGAGAGGGCTGGTGGAGGAGGAGGAACTTGACGTTGCCGGCCGTGACGAAGCAGGAGACGTAGTTATTGAAGAACTTGTCGACGACCTTGAGATACCTATTTGGGGGCAGACAGTCAGCGTGAGGCTTCACCGGAACCACGCGCACCGGCGCGCGTGTGCGAGAGAAGGAGGGAGGCAGCATGGAAAAGCTGAGCATTGGGGGGGTGCGAGCCCGAACGTACATCTGCCCCTGCGCCCACTGGACCTCTTCGACGATATCGAGACTGCTGTGCAGGATGAATTGGTTCAGGTGGCGGACCTGCTCGTTGAAGCGCGACTGGCCGTCGCCGCCCTGCTTCGAGGTTCCGAACTCGTGCTCGAAGAGGGGGTTGTCCTGGGTGCCGACTATGACGAAGTAGTACGACATGGCTGCGGTCGGGGGACCATGGATCGATCACCTGCGGTCGTCGCTGTAGGCGGGAGTGAGAGCGTCGTCGCGATCTGATGGCTTGGGACCGCTGCCGTTGGAGTCGTCGAATTACGTTGTTTGGTCGGCCTGCCGTTTTTCGTTTGCTCCGATTGAGACCAGACTGCTCCCCTTTGGCACTCTCTGGCTGGCTGGCTGTCTGTCGGTGTAGTGCTCACTGGTGCTGGGTGGGTTGCGTCTCACCGGGTCGGATACGCGGGGGCGCCTGCTGTGCCGGGGTGGAGCCTTTCTCCTGCCAGCGGGCCAGCCAGTGGACTGGTGGTCGTGGCCCATGTAGGGGAGCGGGAAAAGTCCGCCAGCGAGTAGCGGATTGCCTGACTGCCTGACAGCCAGTTGCGTGCAGGTTCCATCCAAAATTTACGGGCTTGACCAACCTACTACGACAAAACGACCGACGACGACGACGACGCGACCGTCACTGAGGACGACCTACAGCCATCCAATCTACAATTTCGACTGCCGAAGAATTTTTAATCGCCTTGCCCTTTCCCCCCCAGAATCCGCCGGGCACGAAGACGCCCGCAGCAAACACAACAATGTTCGGTCCCTTCCGCATGACCTCCCCCCTGTCGGGCGGCCTCCTTTGGAAGATCCCCTGGAGGCTCTCCAAGTTCCAGACGCGCCGGCACCGTGAGCGCCTCCGAGCCGTCGACTCTGTGATCGCAACAGTGGACGCGGCGCTGGCGAGGCACGGCGCGACGATCGCGGCGGTGGAGCAGTGGAAGGCTGAGATGCCGACGGAGCAAGAGATGCTGCCGAAGGACAAGTACACCATGTTCGACCGGAAGGAGAAGAGGTATCGCAAGGGCATTCACAGTGAGTTTTTCCTTGTTTGGAGAGGGGATCCAGGTGCGGCTTTGGCGGGTGCTAATCGTTGAACAGAGCTGCCGAAGTGGACGAGGGTTTCGCAGAGAGTCAACCCTCCTGGTTACTAGATGGACGCTCGTGGGGGCAGTATCGACTATACGAGCAACGTTGTTCTCTTCCGGTGATAGTGGGCGTCGCCCTGGCAACATTCAATTTGATTGGGGCTTTGGCAGGATAATCATGGCCTGTATCAATGGATGCACCGCATCATGTACAGCTGGGACGGATCACACTCGAGCAAATGGCTCATATGAGTGCTGGCCGAAGGAACGTCTGTGTACAACATGTATAGGTTTGCTGGGATACCTTAAACCAGCTAGAGGGTGTGGAATTGAATTTGAGGTAAAACATCGCAGGATGAATGCTGGCACTCGATTGCATGTCTTCTTGATGTCATGAGATATTCACTATCAGCTCGCTGAGGGTATCTCCCCTACCCTACCACTTGTAGCTCGCACCATTTTCTTGACCATTCACCTTGTGCGTCCATACTCAGCCTCAGCTCCTCTGTTGTTGTTCTGCACTTCCCGGAGACGCTCCGCCTCGAGCGCCCTGCCATGACCACCGCGTCCCTCGTCGTAGTCTTCGCGATACTCATCACGCACCTGTCCTCCGCTCTTGCCACGACCGTATTGGCGGCCCTCTTCGAAGCCAGGGTCAAGATCCGTGCGGATGACACGCTCGTCGAGCTTGGTGCCACCAATGTACTTCATGCAGTCCAGCGCGTCCTGGTGGGTGAAGTATTCGACGAAGCAGAACCCGCAAGGCGTCTTGTTGAAGCGGTCAAGACCCATGACGAGGCGCTTGATCTCGCCGCACTTGGCGAACAGCTCGTACACCTGCTCCTCGGTGGTGTAGAATGACAGGTTGCCGACGTAGAGGGTCGTTGAATTGGCGAGAGGGTCTTCCTGGGGAGCAGGAGGCGCCTCGGCCTCCTCTTCGCGGTCGTTGTATCTTCTGCGCTTGTTCTACCGGTTATTAGATATACAGTCTCCAGGAACGCCATCCAGAGGAGCGGCTCACCTTGTTGTGATAGTAGGCACTTGGCCTGTCGAGGCGCTCGACGGTACTGCGAATGTGTTGGGTCATGGTGGTAGAGGGGCTGTCGTACTGCCGTGGCGATGCGTGCGCTGCAGCCGTTCGCGATCTTTCTGAGACGATTCCTGATGAGCTCTGACGTCGGGGATATCGATAACTAATCAGAGGCTTGCGTGTTCTCGGTTGAGGCGACAAAGATAAACTTTATATGAACAGGAGCAGGCACTGTTCAAGAACAGACACCAATTGAATTCCATGAAGCTCAAGCTTGTCAGAGTAGAGCCGGGCGCACGAAAGTGGAGCCGATCTCGGTGAGCGTGTGGTCCCTTCCCTGTCCGTGGGTCGTGCCTGTCCGGTCAACTGCATCGCGCTAGGCTATGTTTTTTGGGCTGCTTGGGGCAAGCTTCGCCTTTCACACCTTCCATCTCGGCGGCTGGGCTAACTTCGCATCTTCCCAACTCACCATACCGCACCGAGCTCACCGTCCAGAGCTATTATCTTCTGAGAGGCACACTGGTTTTTTGAACGATTGCCGGGAGAAAAAAAGAAATCAGTCAGACGGCCGCCATGCCAAAGATTAAGAGCTATACGGCTCCATGGCTGTCGCAAGGGCCCGGTCAGCGGTTATTTGCTCCATCTGCAGACGCTGCATCGCCCTACAACTCTAAGAAGCAGAATATTCCTGGGTCCAAACGCACGATCGCTCGTCGTGGCACTGAAGTCTTTGTCGCCGTCGGCAAAGAATTGCGATGGGGTGACCTGGCGTACTTGAAGGAGAAATGGACTGCGAAACACCCCGGCGGACGCTCCGCCAGCAAGATCAAGAGGGAGGATTCAGATGATCTGCAGCCCTCAATCGAGGAAGCCGCAGCAGCTGAGGGCTTTCGCGTAGGATACGTTTGATGCTGGTTACAGATCTAGGCTAACAAAAGGACCAGACCATCAAGACACCCGTCGCGATGGACATCCGACAGCTCATCATATCGCCCGACTCGACCCACCTTGCCGTCTTGACCTCGCACACCATCCACGTCTGCGCCTTGCCCGATCCTTCGCATTTGACATCCGATGACACGGGACCTCTCAAAACCAACTTTCGCATGGTTGGACCGACCACCCACGTTTCGACTGCGGCACCACTGGCCTCTGCGCTGTGGCACCCGCTGGGGTCAAAAGCTCCTGCGTGGTGACTGTGACGACGGACGCCACCGTGCGGCTCTGGGAGCTTTCCGTGGAGAACCGATGGTCCACCGACAAGCCTACCGTATCTATCGACTTGAAGAAGCTCGCAGATGGCCAAACACTGGACCAGGATTTCACGGCGTCAACCTCTGCCGGCACGGCATTTTCGCCCGACAGTTACGAGATGGAGGTCGCCTCGGCATGCTTCGCCGGGCGTGGATCGGGCGGTTGGAGCCCAATGACGCTCTGGGTTGCCATGACCGAGGGAGACGTGTACGCGCTGTGCCCTCTTCTTCCCGAACGCTGGGCACCGCCTCCCACTCTGATCCCTTCGCTTTCCGTTTCGATCGTCGCAAAGGTCGCCGCGATAGAAGATGACCCCGACGTTACGGAGCATGCCAGGCTTCTAGCCCAACAGCAGCTCGAGTGGATGGGCGAGATTGACTCCCAAGAGCCTCGCCTTATCGAGGCGGGTATCGCCGAGCCTTCCGTGGAAATCTATAATCGGCCATCAAAGCCAGGCGCTGTGCCCCGCCTGCAAGGTCCTTTTGATCTCCTCGCCGATCCTGAAGGCGAGGACCTTGATGGTCTCTTGACCGATATCCATGTTATTGGGAAGAAAATCGACACGGAGGAGCTCATGATGGGTGAGGATGAATTATTGGATATGGACGAAGGCGAACAAGAAGGCCTGTCCCTGTCAATCGTCTGCCTTCTTTCTTCATCCGGCCAGGTCAGAGTGTTGCTTGACCTGGAGGGCGTCGAGGCCCAATGGCTGCCCCCGAAGGGTAAGAAATCAAGGATCAGTCGCCTCGCTCAGCTTGCCGATCCCCCATCCCTACTGACGTTCCAATCGATCGACACTATGGGGCCGACCGAGGTCGCGGAAGACAGCTGGCCGATGTTCTCTACAGATGTCACATCACGCTATTCTTTCTTTATTTCTCATCACGCTGGTCTGACATACATCTCGTTGTCGCCTTGGGTGTTCCGCCTTGAGGGCGAGTTGCAGGGCGATGTAGAGGCTGGGGCGGACTTTCGACTGGGACTCCTTGTCAACGGACAAAACTCGACCCGCGAAAGACTATACACGCAACCATCTGCCGATGTCTTGGTCCCACTTGCCGCTGCTGCCGCCATCCGCGATCCTGACCTGGGCTACTTCCTGCTGTCAGGAACGGCATTTGAGCCGATCGCCCTCACGTTTGAGACGCCTGAAGAAGACTTCAGTCCGGTTCGCCAGGAGACTCCTTTCCACGAGGAGAAAATGGCAGACATGCAACCCCTGGACTTTTACGAGCCCCGCCCGGCTTTCCAGCCTTCGCATGCTTTTGGTCAACAGTCCGGCCTCCCAGAGCTTCTTTCCATGCTGCGGAGCTCGCGTCATCGCACGATACTCAATCAGGAGGTGCGGCTATCGCCAGTGACGTTGCAGATCTTGACAGACGCCCACAGGGTGCTCGGCGACGACACGCATAAGCTGGCGGTTGCTGTGGCAGAGCTTTTCCGACGTTGCAGCACCTTGCAACAGGAGCTGAAGGATCAGATTTACAAAGCCAACGAGGTCAAGGACAAGATTGACAGGATCTCGGGCAACGACAAAGAGGGCGAGGGTAAGGGCGAGAGCGACGAGGCCAGATTTGAGCGTCGCATCGCCCGGGCACAGGACGGGCAAGGCGAGGTTGGTGAAGGGGTGGATCGCACGAGGAAGGACGCAGGCAAAGTTGCAACACGTGAGCTCAGGAGGAAAGAGAGGGCGTTGGTCGAGGAAGTTAAAAGTCTGGAGGCCAGTTTGTTGGGCTCAACATCGCGGGATGCACCAACTGCCAAGACGCAGTCGCAAATGTCCAAGCGGGTGCAAGCTGTGCAGCAATTGCGTGACGAATTGGTGGGCGAGGTGGCACGAATACAAAAAGAGAGCGAGGTTGCCGAGGGCGCCAACGACAAAGAGGGCAAAGAGCTTTCGGCGTCACAGTCAGGCGATGTCAGGATACCTTCGGAGGTCCGAAAGGCCAAGTTAAGACAGGTTCGCGGACTTTTGGACCGCGAGACTGCCCTCGTGGAGGCGGTCACTGCGCGGTTGACTGCTTTGCAGATGTAATATAGTAGTACCAGGTAACCTAGGATGAGAGGCGAGTACCGGTGTTATGACCGGGTTCGGAATACGACCACGAGCGACGAAGGCAAGCATGGAGCCCTCCTGGGACGAGAAGGAGGTTTGGATGCACTACAAGCCCCGGGGTGAGGCAACAAGGTGATTGACATGATTGGCAAAATTTATCGACACTGCCGGAGCAGGGTTTCCCCATGCGCAGAGGAGTTGAGTGCCCAACCTCGTGAGATGTGTCTCGAGCTGGTGGTCAGTTTTGTCCTAGGTTCCATGCCGCATGTTTTTCGGCTGCCTGACTGGGCGACGAGACTTCCAGCATTTTGCTCTGCGTCGGCCCGTACCATATTGGGGTATGATCTGTCACTGAGTCAAGTGGCCAGGGCTGACATTTCACTGATAAGGTCCGGATCCTGGTTCAGAAGAACAGCCCTCACATTGTACTCACTGCTTGGTTCCGCCTTCAAGTTGGACAACATGGCCAGCAGAACTGGCAAGGCGCTCCTCAGTTATCGTTGTACGGTGTCCACGCCTTACGTCTTGGGACAACACCAGCGGGCCCTTGTTTTTGCTGCCCAACATTCGTTGCGTGTTCGAGTACCTGATGTGACAGTCATCTCCTTCGCCAATAAGGACGGGCGATGGCCAGGAAGTTTGTCGCACTGAATGAGAGAGAATGCCCCATGCCTAATAAGTGAGGCAAGATGGGCGGCGAGACTGATTTTCCTTCGGATACCTGATAGAGGCGGGGAGACGCGGAAAAGAGACAACATGAATTTCTCTGGCCGTCGCGCGAAGCAATGCAAGAGTTCTGCCATTCTGACCAGATTCTCAAGGTTGTACGCCGCCATCCCGCTTAGGAGACACATTCCAATCTCCGGACCCTCGCGCCACTTGGTTCACCGACCCTCACCGTTCAGCATGCGGGAGGTTACAGCATCATGGCGCGCGATACGACGCTGCATTCATGCTGGTCGATACGCATGCAAGGTGTGATGTGTGTGTGTGTGTCGGCGCAGCGGCATGCTTCTCAACACTACTCGACTCCTTCTGCATGACGATGCCACTGGTTTCGTTTTTAGGTTCCCACCCCCTCCGGTTCGTCGTTGTTTGTCTGACACCATTGCTTGTTGCCCAACCTGCCCTGTCGTTTGTACTAGTTGGCCATTCCTTTCGACTTTGAGCAAAAGGTCCGGCAGGAGAAGGTGAGCTCCCGGTGGACGAGCGGACCAGTGCATGCTGTCCTCAGAGTGCCCTGATTGATGACTTCAGGTAGTCAGCCGCTTCACGTTTGGTGGCAACAGGCCTGTAACCGCGGCTGCCGTAGGTTGCCAGCCGAACGGCGTCCGACGCCTCGCCGACATGGATCGACCTGGGATTTGGGGTACATGCCGATGTTGCAAAAGCATGATCATAGAGTCTACCACCCCGCCGCCCTCTGTGTGCCGTGGTCATGAGCGTCGTCATGTGGTACTTGCTGCTCGCCGGTCTGATGGCACAATAAATATGGGAGGTCTAAGACCTTTCTGTGTTCGCCTTCGGCACGAGCCTGAATGTCAAGTAGAGTTGATGGCTGGCTGGTGGTCCGCCTCACTTTTGACGTGTGGTCAGCCCCCCTTGCTCGCTCTACTTTGCAGCCGCGCACCGTCTGACGAGCACCGTTCCCTCACTTGAAGGTGCCTTCCCTTAAAGGTACCTTCCTTCACCTTAAGGTACCTTCCCTTCAAGGTACCTCTCCTGGTCGCGGTCCCTCGACAGGGTCGGACCCCGATGGATGTGGTCGCCGAAGCGCACAACAATAAGTACCCGGCGTCTTCCTTCTTCACGTTTTTTCCCTCCATCATCGTTCTTGGGTATTGAACACCCTACCCATTCATTCCACCTTGACCGTGTGGATCTCTCTGGTGATATATTCAGTGATCCGAACATGCGGAAGCCCTCCTCAACAACCCTTTATGCTTGTCACGACTCATATCCCTCTCTCCTCGACATCACCAATGCGTGGGCATAACATGTCACCCGAGTCCCAGTTGCAGACTTGGAGCCATCTTCGGCAGCAAATCTCCGGTATGTCTGCTCCAGCCAGTGGCTTCCATCCTCCTCCCAGCAGACAACCGAAAAAGTCGCTTCTCGCATGGCCAGCTCGCTGATTGACAGGCTGCAGACAACCTCAACTTTTCATGTCCCTCTGATGCTCACATCAGCGTAGTCACGTCTCGAGATCCGGCGGCAAAAGTCTGGCACGCATTGGCTGTTCAGGCACGAAACAACTGCAAGACGGTCGTTCTGATAGACCAGGGATCTAGTGTTGAACTGGCACTCAAGGGTCTGTTCATAAAATCAGCATATCATGTTCACCGATACCTGAGCTTGAAGAAAACGTCAACAGTCTCGCCACCTACTTCCTCAGGCAAGCCGCCCGTCGCCACGAGACAGTCCGAGGGATCCGCCTACGACAGTTCATCCGACGATTCTGACTGGGAAGAGCTCAAACTGCAGGCCAAGATCACCCGTGCGAAGAAACTTCTCAACAGGTACAAGACCGGTCACAACACATCCCGGCCCGTCTCCCTCCCAGCTCCTCCTCCTCCTCTGCCCTCTTCGTCACTGCCCGACTCAGCGCCCAGACATCAGAGCTCGCCGCCGCCTCCGCCGCCACGTCCCCATCTTCTGCCTCATCCAGCTCCCAGGCTTTCGGCCCATGGCACAAAAGGCCTTGCCCTGCCCTCGCGGGCAGCAGGAGCAGCAGCTCCCCCACCCCGTTTCACCACGCACCCCCGCGTGCCCCCGCTCATCCCACCCCTCCTTCCCGTCCGCCTCGCCGTCCGCCTGGCTATCAACACGGCAGCCAACAACGAAGCCGCGCCCGTCAACGTCCTGACAACCATCTCACGCCCAAGCCTCCGCGCCCTGCTCATCGGCGCCATCGCATGCGTGGGTCAACAGGACACGAGCGGCTACCGGGCCAAGGCGCGCCGGGCGCACCTCGACGGCGTCGCCTGCGACATGGCTTTGTTTGCAGCGGACGACCTCAGCTTCTTCTTCGGAAAGGAGACTGTGCCGTTCTTCGAGGTTGAGGTCTGGAGGGAGAGTATCACTGAGCAGCCGAACTCCGACGCTGATGGTGATGACGACGAAGACGAGGCGTGATTGCTGATTAGAGGCTTGTTCATTTGTTTGGGTCTTTTGAGTCTGTTTGCGATGTGCACTGAAAGGTTGTCATATGTATAGAGTGAAAACGGAAAAAAGGTGATAAGGGAGTAGTGTCTTGGGAGCCAGTAGCAGTTCTTTTTCTGATGGCCAGTGTATCTTGAGCCCTTGTTGTTTATTCTGCTTCGTTCTTTTAGAGTACGTTGATTCTCAAAATGTAGATGTTCCGGAAACTTGTCAAGGGACTCGAGGGTTTTCTGGGGGTGAGGGAGTTTCGTTCTGTTTGGCGTACAATCATGGCAAGAGAGCGATTCACATCATCATAGGTGCTTTGGTATTAGCCAACCTCGAACGGTGTCAAGACACCCTCCGACAATACTCATTTTTGTTTAGCAAACAGAGAACGTGCCTAACCTTACAGGCGGACGAGATGCCTTTGCCCTTCCGAGCTCTGATACCCCTATCCGAAGAGCTTCCTCAATCCTACTGTGATATCATGGTTGCCGCCTCACCTGACAGGCAACAAAAGGCTACAGCTCACATCACAGGCCAGCCTTGTGCACCGTCGCATGTCGCCCCCCCCCCCACGACATGGGCAGAGCAACGTCCCTCATTTAGAAAGCAGCAAGAAAAGCGCACACACAGCCTTGCCACCGGCCCTTTACTCGACACCGAACTGCACTCCGACACCCTCTCCCCGGGAATGCAACGATATGTGACTAGACGCCCCGGCCACCACGTTTTCGTCGGCACACCCACCTACGCCACCCCCTGGAGCAACATCGCCTCGTACGCCCCTGTCAATCTTCCCTGTCCTCTCTACCGGGAAAACCGACGACGAATGACGCGGCGTCAGAGCAGGCTGCCTACACGGGTCGGACAGACTGGGGATGCCTCACGGTCTTCAGCTTCGGACTATCAATAAAAGGAAAGGAAAAAATGCCAGGGACCGCGGCACCGGGCGCCCCGGGCTGCATGGTAGCTAGGCGAGCGACCCGGGGGGATGGGAAAAGGGGGCTGTGTCAAGATCGATGACAGCCATCAGCGCTTGTAAGGCGACCAAGATTTCCATCCAGCCAGCCACGTCATGGCTAGCAGACAACAGCGAATGGCCGGTGAGCACAAGGCTGCCGCCAACGACACACGCTCTCGGAGAACAAGCATATCAGTTTCAGACACCACAATGCAGCTTGAATTTCAAAGCCCTTTCAGGGGCCCCGCCTCGGCGTCTAGTCCAGAATCGCCATGCTTCTTCTGTTCATCCACGTCCACTCACATGCGCCGCACGCACAAACATAAAGAAACCGTCTCTCCCTCTTCTTCCTTTTTGTGAATCTCTCCGGCAAGGCCAGCTGGGCCCCTGTTATCCTCTAGACACGCATCCACCACCGTTCTAATCCCGCCCCAGAACGCCACCCAAATGCGTGGCTCTCGCTCGCCCGGCACGGCCTAGTAGATTCCCTGCGTCCTATACTGGAAGGTATCATAACTGGGAAACACGTCAGTCAAGTTCCTGGTGAGTCGGAGCAGAGAGGTAGGGTGGAATTTTCACGGCGTAGGGGCCGCATGCGAAGGAAAAGAACTTACAGTCGCGTGTAGTAACTTCCCAAGGACTTGCCAATCAGGTCCGTCTCGACGTACTGCTCAGCTTCGTCCGCACTGAGCTGGAGCTGGAAGCGCTGACGCAGGTTGTACGTCGCCTGCGTCACGCCTGCCGAGAAACACGGCATCTTGGACTCGCGACCCATCATGGCCACAAGGTCAATAATGTTATCCGCCGAGCGTCGAAGAGCTGCGCATGTTTTAGTACAATTACATTCCCGAGACATGAAAGCAACTGCTGGACTCACCTTGGAAGGCCTGTTTGCAGAGCCGCTTGAAGTCATCATAATCCTCCGACCCGATACCCCCGAGCACGTCAACGTACTCGTGCGTTAGCTTGAACGGCGCTGCCTCGAACCCGACCGAGCCTGGCGAGTTGGACAGCATGAAACCAAAGTCAATGTGCACAATGTGGCCCTCGCTGTCGATGAGCACATTGCCGTTATGCCGGTCCTTAAGCTGCAGGATATACGATATGATGCTGTATGCCGCAAGCGAGCGCTTGAACGCGTCAACGCCGGCTCGGTGCGGCTCGCTCTCTGGCGGGCCGAACGCCTTGATAAAGTGGTCCTTGAGCGTCGCCAGCCGCCGCGACCGCTGGTTTGGTACCGCCTCCATCATGGACATGGTCAGGCTGCGCTTGATCGAGTGCAACGATACACCGTTCGTAATCGTCTCGACAAGACCTGAGCTCTCCCCCGTGACGAGGATGCGCATCAATTTGACCCATACGTCGACACCTGCATCGATCCAAATCTTGTGGCACACCTGGATCAGCTGACACGCAAAGGCCTCTTGCCGAAGGTCGTCGCCCGTCTTGATAATGACGCTGATGAGGTCCCAGTTCTTCATCCAGCCGTACGGCGATGTCTTTCGGATGCGCTCCTTCTTGGCCTGCCATGCCTCGCCAAAGACGGCCGCGCTGGGGTCGTCCCGATCACTCTTTCGCTGCAGTCCGCCCGTTTTGATGTCGTTCTCCATCCGCGCCAGACCGGCCGCCGTGTTGACATTCGTTTCAGCCGGCGTCGTCTCGTCGAGGTCGGGGTCGATGGCGGCCTGCGCCGCTGAAGCCTTGGCGATGATCGTGTCAAACGTTGGCCCCGTGCCATCGTCCAAGTCGAAACTCTGTTCCTCCAAGGTCTGCATGCTGGCAATGATTCTCGTCCGGATGGCTGCCACCTCGCCCTTCGGCCTCTTGCCACTCGTCGCGTCCAGCTGCGCGAGCATCTGCGAGGCCGTGCGCATGTGTGTCGCCAACGCCGAGATATCCGGCTGGTCTACTGATGTGTTGGCGCGGGCCGTAAGCGTCATTTTACGCGACGGTCCCGGGCTGCTCGATCGTGTGGAGCCACCTGAACTCCGAGGGGTGGCAACGTCCGAGACCGTACTGGACATTGTCGTGCCGCCGCTCGATAGTCGCTGCGGATGGTTGGCCGTAATATGCTTACCCTGGTATTTGCTTGTCGGCTCATCGTCGGATGGTCTCAGCAGCGGCGAACTACCGAGATCGCCCGACACAGGCTCGAAGACGCTGTCGACCACGGCATCAACAGGCTCCAAGGCCCGCGCGAGGGCCGGTATCCTTCGCTTCGATTCGGACAAGTCGAATATGCGCCTTGAGCTCCCCTCCTCAGTGACAAGCGTCGCAAGCAACCTCTGATTGTCGACCGAGTCTGGGTCGAACGAGAGGTCGTCCCTCAAGACTTCGACCATGAGTAGAAAGGGCACCTTCTCCGCACTGTTCAGTACTGTCGCTTCCGCAGGGTTCAGTCGTACGATTCGGTGATGTCGGCTCTTGCTCGGAGATCCATTAACGAGCGTTGGCGGACAGATGACCGGCACGTCAACCTCGGCGGGCAAATCCTGCGCGATCAAAGCAAGCTCGGCACGCAAGGCGCTGAGCCGCGCAGGCTTGGGCACGATGACGAGGCGATTGGAGATGCCCTCGAGCGCTGTGAGGAGTTGGGTCTGGCATCGGAAGTAGTTCTGCCGCAAGAGCCCGACTTTTTGGTTCCATGTGAGATCTGAGACGTCCAGCCCGCTTTTTGGATGGTGTGAATGCCTCCTGGACATGAGCTCGCCCGGACGAGCCACAATTCCGGCAGACACGGGGGTCGATGGCCGAGTGACCATACGCGGCGATCGCAGCCCCGGCAGAGGCAGTGAAGAAGAGCTTAGGCGGGCCTCGAGCGACTTCATCGCCAGAGCGGATGGTCGCTTGGGCTCCGTGGGTGTCTTGGCCGAATCACCCGAGTTCTGGCGAACGATCGATGGCTGCGAAGGGCTGAGCGGCAGTCCTGTTGGACCCTTTGGGTCGGGGGCGCTCGTAGTCCTGCTTCCGTCCTTGATGCGCTTCGACCTAGAGCTCACGGCAGTCACAGTGTGGGCGCGGGCTGGCGGTTTCGCGCTCTCACGGGTCTCGGATATGAGGTCCTCGGACGGCTGGGGCTTGCGAGCTTGCGCAACGGCCAGGGGTCCAGCCCAGGAGGGGAGCATTGGCACGGCAACACTGGCGAGGACGACGCTGGCGAGGACGGTCACGGGCAACGAGTTCTCCTTGATACTCTCGTGTCGAGCAGCATCGGGGAGACCGAAAACGATATGCTGGACCTTGTTATACACCCGCCGACATGTCTGGAAGGCCTTGGCTTGCGGTGTCAAGGAGAGGTCGTGCAGGTATGTCTGAAAGAGCCAGAATGTCTGCACCATAAAGTCAGCTGCTTGTCGGTGACCCCCTTGAGGCGCCTTGCGTATGAGGGGCAACGAACCAAGAGGGCGGCGGTGACGGATTCCTGACACAAGTCCAGCAAAAATTCTTCCAGGGCCATGGACTCATTGTCGACGCTGATTATAAGGTGGCATAGCTGCGGCAGGAAGAACTCAATGTCCTCGTAGGGGAACTGTCGCAACTTGTTGCAGAGCACGTAGTGGATGCCAACGTGATCGGCATAGCGCCTGGTGGGAGGAGACACACGATGGTTAGCGCTGGCAATTGACGGAGGAGACGGGAAGGATGGCTCACGAGAGGTACGAGACGGAGAGGAAGGGATTTGAGTTGAAGACATCGGACTCGAGGAAGCGTTTGAGCAAGTCCCACGACATTGGTTATACGCAGCGAACCAGCGAGACTTTAAGGCGAGGCGAGGCGAGGCGAAGGGGGAGGGGAGAACTGCGAGGCTGAGCTAGGGCGGCCTCATGGGTGTTGCGCATGGACCGGTTGGACGTTGGGGTGGTTGAGCATGGCTGGGTGGGCGAGCTCTATGGGTGGCTGTTGTTGTTCTTGAATCTGTTCGCGATGGGAGGAGGGCGATGGTGGGTGATGGGTGGTTGTTGGAATTGGTATTGGGACTGGAATCTCGAAATGCGATCGTGGTAGGATTGGGGGGGAGCTTCGAGCCGAGTCGGTCAAGCCAAAGTCAGTCGTCAGGGGGCCTAAGGTCCAAAGGGCCACCTGGAGCAATACCTACCGATTCCTAGCAGGTACTGGCCTGCAACCTCCTCCTTAGGGTGCTCTACCACTGATGGTGCTTGCTCTATCCACCATGCCCGGAAAGTGCAGGCAGGTCCCGGTAGTAGCGAGGCTGCCCGCCTCCTGTACCAGGCTTAGCGGGCGCTACAGCGATAGGTCGAGAGCCAGTGCACAGCACCCGCTCTTCCGTCTACGGGGCGCGTCCCCGCACACCTCCTCCACTCCCCTCCCCTTCGGCGAAGCAGAAGCACGAGGGACGAGCAGGCAGAGCCACCTTTGCTGTTCGTTATGAGGTGACATCTGATGTCGTTTTGGCCTCTTACTTCCGAGTCCTTGGCCGCCAAGTCTCGTTCCCGAAAGGGCTAGGGTGGTACGCGTGCTCCATGAAGGACTCCGCTACGCGCATTCTTTTTCCTTTCAAACGCCCTCGGATATCTACATGGGACCCCGACCCCGTTGGATGCCTCCCGCGGCTACATCTCGCACCCGTCAGTCTCATCTCTGCCGATCAAGCTGCTCCTTCTACATCCTCGACCATGGCTTCTCATGTGACGGAAGTGAGAGGGGTGACAGAAACAACGTATCAAGTAACATGATGCCTCGAACCTGAGAGGAAGGGAGACGGCGAGAGAGAGGGAGAGAGAGAGAGAGAGAAAATCTTTATTGCATGCCGTTCTAAAGACCCAAATGGCCTACAGACCTCAACGCGCGCTAATCCGACCTCAAGGTCCAAGCTACAGAAGGAAGGCGTCAGATGCCTCGCCCCAGTGTGCCTCTTTTAGGGCACCTGAGCAGACCAAAACGCCGGTGTAGATGCTCAAGTCGCAGCGAGGGTAGCCCCTCCCGAACGCCCAAATCCGTCCATTCCATCAATCCATCATGGTGAAAAATAAATAAAGATACCGTCATCCCTCATGAGCCGTGTCATTCTATTGGACAAGACCGTCAACGCATGAAAGCTTCGCTTCCAGCCCATGCGGCGCCTCACGTGGCTGCCTTCTTCTTGCGACTGCCGCGCACCTTCTTCTTCGGCTGCTCGACCTCCATCTCTTCCTCGGAGCTGGTCTCGGCTTTGTTGCCGCTGCCGCTTCGCTTCTTGTCGTCCTCTCCCACCTTGGCCGCAATGTCAGCCAAAAAGTCGTACTGGCCGTCCGTCTCGATGACCTGCTTCAGCATTTGCGCCGTGACACGCTTCGAGTTTTTCTCCTTGGCAATCTCGGCACCGCGGGTGACGACGTTGATCATGAAAATCTCCAACGCCTTGCCCACGGCGATGGGCGTCTGCTGGGCTACTTTGCCGACCTCCTCATCCGCCTGCATGATGCGCTTGATGCGCGCCGTCGGGAATTTGGTACGCACCGGCGAGGGGTCAATCTCGGGCGGAGGCGGCGCTTGCTGGGTGTTGCGACGCGGGGGCATGTTCTCCTTGCGCTGCTGTTCCTGCAGCGAGGGTGGGATATATTGCGGATGGGAGAGTGTTCGGTGGTGTGTGTTGCCGAAGTGCGGCGCGGCACCAAAAGGCTCTTGCTTTATAAAAGCTTGGTGCGCAGGGTGTGTCTGCGCCGGCGGCGGTTGCTGCTGCTGGTACTGGAGAGCCACAGAAGGTTGGTGGCCGTAGAAAGCTTGTGCAGAAACTGCTGCTGGACCAGTTGGCGAAGCTTGACTTTGCTGTCGCGGTGAGAGCTGTTGCTGTTGCAGGTGTTGGGCGTGATGCTGCTGCTGCTGCTGATGTTGCTGCTGGTACTCGGGAGGAAGGTAGTGAGATTGCTGAGGAGCGGCCTGTGGTGGCGAATACGGAGGCTTGTGGTGGTATTCACTCTTGATGGCGGCAGGCGGGTAGTGGGGCTCTTGTTTGACAGATCCCAGGCCAATGTCTGGAGCTTGTGCAGGTCCAGGAACTGTAGGTCCAGGAGCTAGAGCAGGCGGGTTTGTATAGGGTTGATGGTGGTTGTTGGGCGGGCCAGGGAGTTGCTGCGAATGGGTTGGGTATTCATAGGGTGCGGCCGCAGCCTGCAAGTGATGAAGCTGTTGCTGGGGGTGGTGCAGGTGCTGGGGGTGTGCGTGTGGGTGCGGGTGCGGATGTTGTTGCGGTTGCAGTTGCAGGTGTGGTCCTGGTCCAGACGGGTGCAGTGGTGGTTGCCTTGGTAGCGGTAGCGGTGCTGCTGCTGCTGCTGTTGCTGATGGAGGGGTGCGCGAAGTGGGGGCTGCCGAATAGAAAGAAGAGAGGTCGGGGGACTTGGGCGCGTACGGTTCCTCTGCCATGTTTTAATGTTTTGGGGGAACAACTGGGGCCTTTGGCCTTGTTAAAAAAAAAAAGCGCGCCTCTAATTTTTTTTCTTGGAGGGGTAGGCGGCCTTGGTGGGTATTTCCCAGTCTCAAGTCCCAGCTGGATTTTTTTGGTTTGATTAGCCAACCAGGGGAAAGCTTATGATGGCTTGCGCTTCGAGATGAAGGGAAGTTTCTTCCCTACCCACTCGAGTGATCTCGAGGTATAAGTCTCTTGGTGCGAGGCGAGGGAGGAACTCTACCTTTGGCGGCTGTGTTCGTGGGGTTCGAGTGGAAAGAGGAACGGCGCCAGGACACCACAGCTCGGCTGTCGGCCGGTCGCTCCGGGGCTTGATATGGAGGGGGGATTCGGCGGCGATTTGACGAAATGGAGGTCCCGCGTCTCCTGTGACTTTACGGTACAGACGCAGCCCGACTTGGGAATGTGGAGGCAGAGTCCGATTGGAGATGGCAAACACACCGCCACTACGCAAGACAGCGCAATCTGCTGAAGGAGGGCAAGTGCGCTGCAAGGAACTGACAGAGGGCCCTATCAAGAGGTGTGATGAGGGGCGCAACTCGCAGGACGCAGCAGGACTATGCCTCTAGGTACAGCAAAATGCACAGAGCGACTAGGCGCCAGGTGGGACTAGTTGGTGCCTCTCGTGTCCTCGAGAATGGTCTCCTAACAGAAGACCAGAGGATGGGATGGATGAAAGCTCCGAATGGCTGCTCTTCCAACGACAGGAACAAATCCGACAGTCTGGATGTCTTTACCACGCGAGTGGATTGGGTTCGACCAGTGAAAGCAGGGCCAAAACCCAAAAAAGGCCCAGCAAACGCCAGTCCCGAGGGAGCAAGAGGAAGCTCGACGGTAGAGGGCGCTGGATCCAAAGATGACAGGGCTGATGAGAAGGATGCTTCGAGCTCGAAGAACCGCTAGTCCTATTCGGGTGGTGTTGTGTGGTCGGTGCGTCGACGCGTCTCCGTGAGATGACGGGATGGGTTCTGATCGCGATTTGGGTGGACTTTGGTGGGGGAGTCGGCGCTGGGGCGGTCCGTTCGTTTCGTCCGAGAAGGGGAAATCAAAGGCACAGAGAGAGCCCAGACCGAGCAAGTCGAACAAAGGGAATGAAGAAATTGAAGGGCCCAACAGAGATGGGAACTCAATCAGGCCTTTCTAGAAGATGAAATAATAAAAATGTCGGGTTCTCTTGAAAGTGATGTATGAGCGAGCAGTAGTGATGACGCTAACCTCAATGGTCGATGACGGCAGTGGTCGAATCAGGAGAGTACATTGTCTTGACAGTGGAGGACGGGCAGGCAGGGCGCCGGGGGGGGGTCCGACTTGGGCGAAGGGAAATGTCCCGTTTATATGCGCATCGTGGGTGAGAGAGTCTTCCCCTCAGGCCCCTCTCCCCTTCAGGCGCACCTCCTGTTCACCAGCAAGAACAGCTCCCGCTGGCAGGGGGGAAGGGGGAGCACACGCTCAGCCGCCAGGCCACAACCGGCAGGGATCCGCAGGAGTACCGCCCCCAACCACTCACATCTCGCGGCAGGATGGTGCTTGCCCAGTGCTAGGCTTGACGCGCCAGGTTAGGTATGAACGATTATCGACCGAGCTGCTCCTGGCCATGACAGCCTTGAATTTTTTTGACCTCGTACAGAATGCATTGTACCTACCTAACCTACCTACCTACCTACCTAGGTAGGTAGGTATTTTGCGAAACGGACCTCGTTGACATCGTCCTACGCGAGATGCGAACCATGAATGGGCTGCGCTCTTGGCATTCTACCACCTGACGTGATCGCAGCTCGAGCTCACGTTCGCTTGCTGGAGAAGCAAGATCAGGGCTCTGGCCTCTCACCTCTCTCGCACCAGGCACAACCTCTGTCTCGAGGCTCGGACTCCCTGCAGCATCGGGCATTCTTCTCACCACATAAAGGGCAACCAAGCACCTCACGCGCACTGCGCATCTTCGTCAGAGTAGTCATGCTCGGCTGCTGCCTATTCCAACTCACCATGCATACGTTTCGCCTCTTGTCTGACAGGTTCACGGTGACTGCCACCCCTACCCGGCAAGATACTGCGACCGACACGACGCTCTCTATCCACCTACTCAGCCATGTTACCAGCCATACCCACATGCCTTACTCAACGTGTTCGTGGACGGCCTGGAACTTGGGCGTCTCACCCTAATGACACTCTTAGGATCTCAGTCACGTTCCTTCTGGTCACGACGGCCCGTCCTCGCCTCGAATGAGCCGCACGGTCGCTATCCTCGGTACCACGCGTCAACAAGCTGATACTACGAGCTGGCTGCCCGTCATCAGTCAGCCAGTCAGCCAGCAGCAGGCCGTGGCCTCAGCTCCCGACGAGACCCACGCAAACTGCACCGTCGACTATTTCTAGTGCCATCCGAAGAACGCACGACGGACACGCTACAGGTCAACAAATGTGCCTCCAGCATGCACGACATGGCCTCGCCAATGCGCGAAAAATCGGCAGAACAATTCTGTAGGTAATGGATCCCCATCTTCTATCAAATCCCCGACCTTTTCCTCCCTACGTATGATGATTACAATATGAGCCTAAAACGCCCGAGACCGCTCATTGCACCGAAGACCGCAGAAGCCGCGCCGCGCTGTCGCCGGCCCTGGTTTCGAGGTTCCTCGCTCGAGGTCTGAGACGGACCTGAATAACTTGATCTAATCTGACGCACATCCCTTCTTGCCCCTTTCCTCCTCATTCGACCCCACTCGTCAGAGTATGTGTTTTCTAATGGATACAGTTAGCGTTCTCAGCCCCCTCAGCCGCTGTTCCTCCGAGCTCGACAAGAATAGCGACGCCACAGGCCACGCGTGGATCCCTCCCGTCTCCTTGCGGCTGTCCACTTCGGCAGCGCGGACGGCTGTCTCGATGAATTCCTTGATCTCGGGCGCAAACACCTCCTCGGACCCGTACATGACGAAGAACCCGCAGCGCGGACTGGCATTCGCCCACAACTGACGGTCCGTACACAGGCCCGGTGATGCCGTGCGGTCTGATATGTGGTCTCGGCCGGCATACTGCATGGCGTACTCGTGCAACTGATACTTGTCGAGATAATCACTCGTTGAGTTGTCGTGCTTGGCGGATATAAGCGTTACCCACGGTGAGATGAGGACCGCTAACCCCGGCAGAGGTGTCTCGTATGCGCTCCTCCAATACTGCTGACGCTCGCTGTTCGACACCTCCTGCTCGATCTTCTTTTTACACGCCCTTGCGCTGCTCAACTGGCCAAGTTCCAAGAGCATCGTGAGCACGAGTGTGCCTCCCGCAGAATCTCCTCCCACTACCACCTTCGCGGGATCTCCCACTGCAGAGAGAACATGTCTGTAGCCTCTCAGTGTCTCGTGCACTTGCGTAGGGTACGTTTGGTCTGGCACAAGCGAGTACTCAAGCGCAAAAATGGCCGGGTTGCGGTACCCAGCTTTGCAAAGCAGCGCATGCCACGCAAGCAGAAACTCAAGGTAGAAGTATGTCGATCCCATGGCGAAGCCGCCGCCGTGCACGTAATAGAGGACCATGTCAGGCACCATGGACGGGTCCGCGCTGATCCAGATGCCCCGAAAGCCATCCGGTCCCTGTATATTGTTAGTTGCAGATCAGTCGTCCATGGCGAACTCTCGACTCACCTCCTGCTTGTACTCTTTCCACGTGACGGGCGACCTCACAAACCCATGCCGCGCCATCCTCCACCGTAAAAACGGCAGCGCCACAGCCTTGGAGAAGAAGACGCGCCCAACATTTGCTGGGATCTCCGCAAAGGCATACCGCACACACCGCACGACGAGATCCTCAAATAACGTCGCCCGCGCCACGAATGGCGACCGCTGGTCGCGTCGTAGGACGAACCTGTCCTTCACAAGCGATGCCGGCATGCGCAACACCAGAAAGGGCAGAGCGCGTAGCGCGAAGTAGATTGTGCGGAAGAGGCCAATGTGGAGGATGAGCTGAGGTGCAAGAAGGACGCAGAAGACAGCGCAGTCGATGAGGGACACGGGGCCGAGAATCATGTTTGCGACGTGTTGGATATTATTCGGTTCGACGAAAGAGAAAGTAAAGATAAAAATAAAAAGTGTGTAGAAATAGGAATTCTAATGGATTGAACGCGTTCGTATTGCCAGAGGCTCTAGGTGGCTAGGTGATGTTTGAAGATTGTGCAGATCCCGGAGCGTGCAATGGGAACAGTGTCAACTGGCCTTCTGCTTTGGGTACCTTTGTCGTCTCTCAGGGTGCATTCGCCATCCCGGCTGCTGAATGACAGGCTATCGCACGGCACGCTCGCACGAAGCAGTCGCATTGAACATATGAAACCGCGCAGGAAGAGTTGGACGAGATAGATGATGGTGAGATGAAGTCGCGACTGGCGCAGGGTGGTGACGTAAGGCACTTCGTCGCCCATGGTCTGGCGTGTCTCGGTAGGTAGGTAGGTAGGTAAGGTAGGCAGTTTGATACCGAGCACGACTCGAGCATCTTCTAACCTCAACAGGATGCCAAGGGGGGGCCATGTACCGCCCCGTGAGTTTAGTAAGGTAGGCAGAGGGATATTGTCTTCACCAATTGCATCGTAGCCTTGGGAGTTCGAGTTGCCTCTGGGCACAGTAATTAATGATGCTGATGTATTTCTCGATGCATGTATGCTAGGTGTCGTGTCGTCACTTTCCTCGATCTAGACACCACGAACAGCCATTTAGTGATCTCCGTACGCCATGTTACCAAGCCAGAGAACTCCCATAATCCCCGCAACCTTCCATTTGGGATCGCGTTCCGGAATGGCTGTGTCTTCACTTCGAACTCCTGCTTCCTCAGCATCGACATCCTGCCGTGATTGGCCAGTGGCTGCCTGACTGAGCCTGCCGCCCGTGTCCTGCGACGCTCGCCGAACTTTGATCAATGGCCCCTGGTCGCCCGCCTTTGGCCCAAGCCATTGTGCGATCTTTTGCGTAGAGTGCCTGCATTTGATAGCTGCCCACAGGAACACAATAGTTAGGACCGTCAGCTCTGCCGGTCTGGCGAGCCAACTGGCCAGGATTCCGTGCCGGGCTGCTGAGCCGATCCGGAGGATGCTCGTCCCATCGCCGGCCAGCCAGATGTGAGTCTTCAGGATAGACGTCTCCAAGGAGATGCGACCAAGCGCTATAGCTCCAGCCATCTGACGCTGCCTCAGCTCACGGTGACAGTTTCGGACGGCCAATATTGCCAGGACCGCCCAAGGGCTTGCATAGGGATGGTAGGCGTCGTAGGCACGGTTGTCGCTGTCTGAATTTGCTGCAAATCCCAATATACCAAGTGCGACGAGGTATAGACCGGAAAACGCAATCCATATTGATTTGACGGAAATCGCATCTTTGCCTGGATAGATCATGCCAATGAGTTCCCGGTCCAGAGCATAGTTGAGCTTGTCGAACGGAGAGCCAGTGTTGCCTAGTATGCTCTTTCCTCCATCTTGCTGCTGCTGCTGTAGAACCGTGAAACGATGGACCACCGCTGCGACCAGTACGCCAAACATGGGGATGAACCTGTTAAGTGAGACGTACAAATGCACTTTCTGAACGTCCCAGACAACACCAAAACGCTTGTTCAGGACCAGAAGAATGCCACCGACGACCCCTGGGGTTTTGATGATAACAGATGTCATAACAGCGGCTGTCAGCACCTTCACCATGAGCAGAGTCAGGTTGTTGTTCAAGTGTCTGAAGCTTGCCAATGTTGCATAGGTGACGAGGAACCAGAAGCTGGCCAACGCAGAGAAGTACTGCGTAGCCCATTGGGTATCCAATGTGAACGACAAAAGACAGCTAAGAACATTGAGTCGGCATAGGATGTGGGCTACTCGTGTGAAGGAGAAGTCCTCGGTTCTCAGAAAGTATCGCGCGTGGCCATAACATGAGAAAAAAATGTAGGCAGATACAGATAATCGGAACGGCAGGTGCATAGCTGGTATCTCCGAAGCGCCGTGAAAGTCGTATAGCAGAAGGAATCCTTGCATCAGGCCTTTCAACTCTTCGGTCTGGTCGCGGCCTAGGAACGATACGGGCTTGCGATGTGCTGGCGCCAGAAACCCCGCTCGACTGGGTCGGACAGAAGCCGTTGCTAGGACGGCCAACAAAAGGGAGGACCATGCGACGGATGAAGCGTCAAATCGCTTTGCGTTCTTGTCGAACAGATGCGTTCTATCAGCAAGATAGCAATAACCGATGATGGCGAGCATGTAAGCCACCGCGATCAGCGCTGTGATGGAACGTCGAGCTCCAGAGGCCTCAAAAGCCTTTTGGTCACTGTCCAACACCAACCAGGGGAGACCAAGCAACGCCAACACCAGGAGCAAAGTCTGGACTTTGGTCGGAACCGAGTAGGGAACGCAACATGTGATCTTGTTCCGCCATGGGTTGCTCCTAGTCAGACCAGTATTACAGCGAGCGTTAAGCACGATGTTCAGACGCCAGTCCGCTACCCTGTCCAGCACATGAAACCCGTCTTCATCGTATGCGTCGTTGGGTCCTTCAGTCATGAGGTTGTAGCTCCACATGATATGCGACTGATCCAGGGAGGCAGAGTTCTCGAGATTCCAATTCATTGCTCTGATCTTGCCGGGCGTGATCTGCTCGCCTCTGCTAAAGGAGAGCCTGTCGTAGGCGGGAAACTGCACGGGCGCAAGCACAACAAGGTTGGACAGCTCGTCGTACGCCGCCTGCGCTTTAGAACTAGGGATATGGATACTGTCATCGATGTTGCCATGAAGATAGTGTATCACGGTATTGATGCCTTCGCTAAAGGTCTCAAGATATCTCGTGCCGGCATTGCGTGCAGCTGAGAGGCCCGGAGTGCCCAAGACGATGGCGCTGGGAGAGTCTCGTCCCTCTTCCTTAGCTATCTTTTCGTAGCCGGCTGTTCCAGGGTGCAATCTGAACTGCGATAACTGGCCAAAAAGGGCTGTGGAATTAAGCCACGGATCCCAGACGAAGTCGAGTTGTACATGGTGGACCAGAAAAGAAAGATCCACGGCCCTGTCTTGGAGTAGGGCAAAACTGCGAGCTTCTCGCTCGTACATTTCTTGGTCGAGACGTCTGAGGGATGCCCAGAATAGCTGACGGATGGTCGAGTCGCCGGCAAAGACGAGGCGACGCCCGCCGAGGCAAGCCTTGACATCATCCGTGCGATATGTGTGAGCGGTGCAGCTGCTGGGGTGCCAGGCCTTGAAAGCATCCTCAGCATGACCAGAGTGCCCTTGGGGCTGCCAACTGCCTTCTGCAAGGAGACTTCTACACTTGAGGGGGTCATGTCGTCCTATGCGTGTTAAACCCAGTAGTGCCAGCACAGAGGTTGATGAATTACCATGATGAAAATACTGAGATGCTGCTGACACCAACAAGATAAGAATGGCGACGTGAGGCACGTGTCGGAAACATGCCTGGAAGAACTTGGCCAGCGGCGCCAGTTTTTGATGGTGGCGCATTGGATTTCTGAATCTGCGATACCAGGATACAAGGGGAAGGCTGGTGTTTACACGCGTTGAACGGGTGGTGACATCGCCACAGGCAGAAGATGAAGAATTGGGACGGAAAGTCTGATCAATCGATGTTCTCACTGCGCAATATTTTTTTGACAAGTCAGACATTCCTCTGGCATCCATCCTCAGCGTCCCTTGACCAGGGCGTTCGTTGAGCATCAGGCAGGCACGCCCGGTGAACGTGGAAGGGATACATGCTCGGCAGCAGTCATGGAGACACATTCCAAAACATGGAAAGCTTGTTCGTCGCGCAAGTTCCATCAACACGTTCTGCATTCCCAGCTATGAAGCAGCATGCTGCTCAATTTTGATCTCTTCCCCCGAGGGTATTCAGCGAGGCATTGAAGCGTCGGCAGTGATGAGTTCAATTGGAAACGACGCCGCCAACTGGGGACTCGATGCTTGACAACGGAGCGACTGACTGCGGGCTTCTAGTCCGCTGTTGCTGTCTCTCCACTGTTCCAGGCGGGTTTAGTGGGGCATTGTCTCAATTAGTACAGCGTACGTGCCGAATATCTGCCGATGTCGACCTCAATTTTTCGTGCCACACAACTTCTACCCATTTGACGTCCATCATTCACCACCACCCGACGAACGCCAGGTCTAGCACGAGACGCCGTCACAAGGCGCGGCCTACTGACAGCCATGGACAAGCAGTCGAGACATCTCAATGCAGCTTCAATCAAGCCGTTGGGCTTTCTGCGTCTGAGCAAGCGCTCAGTTGGATCATCGCATACCTACCGTCCCTACCATGTCTTTTCCCTTGTCCGCTGCAGCCTCAAGCCGTCTCTTGCCATGCTCGGTCAGTTTAGCCCCCAGCTTCTGATCTTGAGCCGGATACACCCTGTCGACTTCCCTAGGGAGGATGGCGGGGTCGTACGAGACGAGAATATCTTCAGGCAACTATCTTTGAGTGCGGAACCTTTTTCTTCCAACATGGAGGATTTCGCAATTAATCAGTTGGCACATCCCATCACATCGCGTGATCTTGAACCTGATAACGCAACATGCTCATTGATTGCCCACTTCTCCTTGGTCCGCCCGTGTGATGCCCCTCTTCTCGTGCGCCGCTGTCCGACTCCTTGATACGTGCTCGCGCAGCCAAGAGACGCAGGTAGAAAAGTCCGTCGTCTTGGCCGGCCTCCAAACGAAGGCTTCAATCTCGTTGCAGCCCAACACAAGACTAAGATTGACCGAATGAATGAACCAACCATCCCGCGCTGCCCAGCTTCACGCCCAGGACGCCTCCAAAAGGCTTGTCCATGGAGACTTGGAAGCTCTCGAAAATTGACTCCAATAACGGACCCCCCCTTCCTCAATTTCACCAGAAGCCAGAAAGCCAAGCTGCGCGCTCTTTCTCCTCCACCAATCGATTATTATCGAGGTCCTCCGCCGAGACAAATGTCGCCATTCGTGTCAAGGTGTCTATGGCCTTGGCTTCAAGCTCGGCGGCGCTCAGTCAGTCGAATCGACGAGTGCCATGTCCCGGGGGCAGTTTTGGACCAGCGCCTGCAGCAACCTTGACGTCCACACAAGATTTTGACGCCGTCCGGCGCTTGGCCGTGTCAAGCTAAGGCCAATTTCACCCGCAGTGCAGGCCAGCCCCAGAGGTGATCGCCAGCCACGATGCCACGGTAGGGAGGGGGCTTCTGCTGTGCCTTGCTTGCTGTGCCTCGCCTTCACACACTGTCCTCGGTGCTCGGGCCAAAGGAGTGTGGAGAGCCGACGATGGCCTGATCGGGGAGGAGAGTGCACATTGGCGTGGTCTGCACTCCGCAAAAACTAGTCGGCGGATGGACATGACGTAAAAAAAAGGAGAGCGAGCGCAGTAGATCCTGGGGGAGAGGGAGACGGCAGTGGAAGGACGGATGGAGGGTAGACCACAACGGGAACCACGGCAGGACGGGGCCACGATGCGAGATGAATCATTGTTTTCAACTTCCCCTGGCTAGAAAGACGGGGGATCACGATGAAGGATGATGCCGTGTTGGGGGGTTTTCTGTTTTTCTTTTTAGTTTTTTACTGTTTTGATTGATTGTCTCTAACATAAGGTAATTAGATGTCCCGTTCGGCCATTAAGCCCTGAACTTCGCAAGGCTGCGTGTTGCCCGACCCCTGCAGTCGAGACGCTGCCTTTCGCGTAGCCCCTTTCCCCCGTGTACCGGTGCCATAGCGGGCTTTACCCTTGGGGGTTCAGCCATTCGCTTCCGAAGCAGGAATGAAAAGGAAAAACACGTTCATCTGACATGTGCTTTTTCACCTCCGCTTCCTGTCTAACAAAACAATTGCCCCCGGTCTAAAGCTTTTGGGGGGGTTTGCTGCTGTTCCCTGATTCGCTCCTCGATGGTACGAGGTAAGGATGAAGGGGTAGCAAGCAGATGAAAATACATATCCGGATCCTGAACGCCTCGCCTGTCCAATGCTGTGAAACACCAAAAGAGAAAACAATGAAAGGAAAGTGAGAGATGGAGTGGTAGTGAGAGAGATCGACTTTGTGGGGGTGATTTGTAGTCGTCATATGCAGTGGACGATCATCGGGTGTGATTGGCCCGTTGGAAGTGCTGCGCTGCATTGCGTCGCAGTGCTATCTGACAGCTTGTCGTCGGATATTTGTTTTCTTTTCGCATCCTTGCCGAATCGTCGCAGGATGGTCTCGTGACTCGTTATGCTCATGTGGAAGGAGAGGGCCTCACAAAGGCCTTTTTAGGCGAAGAGGGCAGGTCGCCGTTGCGCAGCAGCGGGGGAGAGGAAGTGCTCGTCGAAATTGTCAAAGGGGTCCCTCTCGTCATCGTCGGCGGCGGAGGGCATGGACCGGCTGCCGCCGTCGAAGGAGGGCATGCGCGAGGTGCCGGGGCTGATGCCGCCGTGGATGCTCGACCGGCGGCTGTCGCAGCGGTTGCCAAAGGTAAAGGTAAAGCCGGAGAGCATCTCCTGGTGGCGGAGGTTGACCTCGGTGAAGGGCTTCTCGCGGGGGTCGACGGCCGACTTGCTGGCCTTGGCGCCGCCTCCGTAGAGAGTGGGCAGGCTGAGGCCGGCGAAGAGGGGCTTCTTGGCGGGCTTGTTCTTCTTCTTGAGCCACGAGGGAACGCCCTTTTCGGGCCTGTCGTCGGTCATGCAGGGTGCCGGCGTGTCGTCATCGGAAGACGAGTTTGTGTTGCTGCTGGCGTTGCTGGACGAGTCGGAACGGGGCTTCCAGGAGAAGGTCTTGGCCAGGCGCTGGAAGGACGTGGTGGACGAGTTGGAGTGGTGGCCCGAGGCGGCGGAGGCGGTATCTGATGCGTCAGACTTGCGGACGCTACGGCGGAAGTGGTCAACGGATAGCCATTGTGGTGGTGGTTTGTCGTGTCGACGGGTAGATGGATCTCGAGGAGCTACAGCCACTTATGGTGCACGGTGCTGCGTTCGTGATGTGCAGGCAGGCAGACTGTAGTGCGGCGTGTTGAGGGGAGTGATCAACAGGGGAGCTCGAGTCATCGGAGAGTAAGCAACGTGAGTGAGAGAATGCTTGAATAGGAGGACGAGAGGCAATCGATAGCGTCGAGGGGCAGGGCGGGATGGTTTAATAATAACACGAGGCTCCGGCAGAACGGACAGGCCGGGGGGGACGGCAGCCTTAAGACGACCATCACGCAATGGACGTTGTTGGGCGTTTCCGTAGGGGTGGCAAGGTTGAAACCGGCACAGCCGTTCGCTCTTGCTGGAGTACCTACAGTACTAGGTACCTAGATGGGGGGCGGCCTGGGGAGACAAGGGGGAGGGGTGGGATGCTTGGAAGCTGGAGTGTGGTAAGCGGAGAATGGAGTCGGCTCTGCCCCAGACCCACATCCCCTCGACAAGTGATGCAAGTCTAGAGTTCCAACCACGTCTTGGAAGCGTGGAAAGCAGCAACCGTATTGGCGGAACGGTGGGCAAGCGTCTCAACCGGCCACCCCGGTCAACCCCGTCGATTCGCTTTCTGCTGGCGTCGCTCTTTTCTCCAGTTCCAACATCTGCTGGATCTCAGCGGGATGCTTCGGCAAGCTCACGCACCCCGGACGAGCCCGCCGACGGCAGCCGATGGGGCCTTGGATGGATGAGCACGATGGGTGCGGAAGGCCGGTTGAGTGGGTGCGTGACTGTGCACGCCTGCCTACGCGATATTGCTTTCCTGCGCAGATGCATCATCACGCCGGCCTGCATTTGTTGTAGCGAGCTGGCTGGCTGGTTCTTGCAGTCCGCTGTGCTGGAGAAACACCAAGACTGCCCGCTGCAGCGCGCATGAAGCCCGCCGGGCGTGAGTGGACCCCCGCCCGCGGGCACCCACGACACAGTGCCTGTGAACAGGCACTGCAGACTGGGCAACGCAGCATTCAGCGGCGGGGTAAGCCCAGTGCGACTCGGCGCTACGTCATGCTAGCCCGCGCCCCTCCCCGCCAAGATCCCGCCAAGAGCCGCCCTCGGTCCCCTGAGCGGGCAGCTCAGCGCTCCTTCGGTCACTGAAGGGACCTCGAGAGCCTGAAGGAGGTGGCCCCCGGGGGCCTGGGCCCCCTCGCTGGTGCTGGTTGCGGGTTCTAGAAAGCGCTAGCGTCCTGCCCGAATCTCACTGGCGGGCCAATGAGCGCCCTGATGCGACAGAAGTGCTGGTGGGGTGCGTGGGGCCCAATGGGGCTTGGCGATAACTGTCGCTGTCGCAAAGAGGAAGGACCGAATCCCTCTCTCGGGATAGCGAGGAAAAGAGCGCAGATGCAGACGGTTGCTTGGTGTTTCCCTACTTGCCTATCAACCCCAGTATTGTCCCAGTATGGCACGACTGCGGGAGGCCGGTCTTTTCTTTCGCGGCAAGCCAGAGAGGTCTGGTCGGGGAGGTGGGCATCATGATGATGCAGCAGCCAGCCAGCCAGCCAGCAACTGAGACCCATGGACTTCCGTGGAGCATTGTCCATGGAGTCATACGTTGCTGCATATCCAGGATGCATCTCGCAACACCTTTCCCACTCGTGCACGTGGGCATTCGGCAGAACAGTCGTCGATATTTTCGTTCACGGATGCATTATCGGATGCTTTCTTCCAAGCTACAGTCCCCGACTGAGCTGTCTCATCACACCTACGAGCTAGCCTGCGCTGACGGCAAACGGCAGTGCGCTGACGGCCAGGCGGAAGGCTCTTTGCCCACTTCTGTCCATCTGTTCCAGCGTCACTGGCCACTCCCAGTCCCCAGCACCGACACGGGCCAAACGGCCATCAGACAACCGATTCTCGTGCTATCCAAAGACTCCCCCCCAAGCTGCTAATTGCTAGTGACAGCACGCTTCCCCGCCGCCACTATCTCTCTATGCCTCTACACCCTCCGCGCCGTCTGTCGCGTTATCTAGCCAGCCCACCACGCCATCGCAGCGCGACGCAGTGTCGGGTTGTTCGAGGGACCGGCGCCCCCGCGATGGCACCAGAGCAACGTCGTCTCGGGTGTCGCTTGTACATAATAGACCCGTCGAGTCCATCCAACGGTGGCGGCTGTCTGCCAGGCAGAGGTGGTGGTGGGTGGGTGTGCAGCCTCAACAATCCGGGCACCACTGGGAGAGCCTGATGTGGAAGCACACACCCTTTCCGCCGCCGCCGCCGCCGGGCTCACAGCACTGGGTGTGTGGCGCCCGTGCTCTGTCGTCGTATCGCGCCGGGCTGCCGGATGGCGAGCTGACGAGCGAGCAGGTACCTGCCTACCTACCTGTGCAGCCCCCCTTGTCGCGTCTGACTTTTCCGTGCCTCTTGTCGCAGAGAGATCGTCATCTTCTGCACCGGTTGTCTTTCAATACGCGAAGGGTTCCAGGTTCTCGCGTCGGAGAGCATCGAACTATTTTCTGCCCACTGATCATGTTCCAGACCTTCAGTGCAGACACTCTCTACCTCTGGTGTCGATCAATTGGCGACGGGCAATACGACCCTCTCTGTCGGCGCCATAATCTCTCGTATCTTTGCCATCTCGCACCATCTCGATGCACCCCACCAGATGCCAAATCAAACTCCACTTTTGCGATTGCCATCCAAGTCATTCGTTCTTTCTGCACGGAGCGGAACAGCAGGACCCTGTGAATCACTCTTGCCCCATCGACAAAGGGGCCCCATCTTCGGCTTCGATACCCAAGCTTCCATCATCACCCGCCTGCAATTTAGCCGGTCATCGGACTGTCCAACCGAAGTGACGACGATGCCCCGAATCCTACAGAGCCTCCTCACCCGACGTCGCTGGACCCAAGGTGCCTCGACCCTCTGGGTTTTCTCGACCGTTACGTCCGTCATGCACGCGGTCGTGACGTGCCACGACCAATACCGCCCTGCCCTTCACACCCGTCAGATCCGAAGCGACAAGCATCCGCTGAATCCGTGCATTCTCTTGAGATGCTCATCACAAATACACACACCCCTTTCGGATTCGTGATGAAATGCCATTTTTCTCCACCTCTATTCCCGGCAAGGGCGGATGAGGCTTGCCCGCCCGCGTGTTTGTGTGTGAGAGTGAGTGCAGCGGCGCAGCCCAGGTCTCACAAGTACGCCAACCCCATCCGTACCGTCCCTGTGCCTGAGTGCGAAGGCATTTCATTCCTTCCTGCCCCATCCAGCGCCTCAAGCGAATCTGCCTCGTGTCCGATACCCATCCTCTCGTGCTCACGCATTCCGATCCCCGCCTCTCCGAGGGCACGTTCCCTGGCTCTGCAAACCCCTGGAGTGCGCAGTGCTCAGAATCTGTTCACCTGGTTCGCGGCCCGCCCGAGCTGAGAAGCCCTCGTGACTCTGGACACGGGGTCCTTCATTCCTCGCCCCCCCAGTGATCCTGGTCGCTGGATGGGGCGGGGGAGGGGGGCTGAGGGCGTCAGAGACAATGGAGAGCAGATAAACATGCACAGCGAGGGAGAAACATCGCGGCAGAGGTGGCTACATGCTTTGATGATTGAGGCTCTGTTAAGCCAAGAGCCCACTCGCTGCGCTGCGCCGTGCATGTATCTGTCTATGGTTCTTGCCGTTTTCCATTTCTTCGCAACGGGGGGGGCATGATAAGGTCCGTATCTGTCACGTTTTTCCCTCGCAGCGACTCGCCACGCCGCGCGCCCTGCCTGTAGGGGTGCCGCATGCGGCGAAACTGACGGACTCATCAGCTCCCCGCCGGCGACGGGGTCGGCGGCTTGGTCCTCGGAGTCCGTCCCCGGTTCCTCGTTAGCCTTGGGGGGCTGGCAAAGGCAAAAAGTCGAACGAAGAGAGGACGAAAAGGCCGGAGAGCTGTCCGCGAATGGGCGCATCTCTCTCCCTCTAATGGCGGCGGCGGGGAAAGGGCGTGGCCAAGCAGAACAGGGACCATGAATCGCGGCACTCTCTTGGAAGAAAAGCCAAGTCCGAATTGACTTTTTTCCCTTCCCCCTCGCGGAGATGGTGCGTGTGGGGTACGCACGTACATGGTACTCAAACGCACCACCGCGTTTGTGCGAGATCTGGAAGGGAAGCAAGCGGAAGATCGCGAGATTACGGGGGCGCGACGACGAGGCATGACCTGCCAGAGTAGGCGAGGCGTCCCGAACGAGTCGAGATTTCCGAACCTAATTATTACCTTGCTAATTGCTTCCCCAGACAGCCAGTGTCAAATCGTAATATGGGGTATCGTGTCTTGTGTTCTCCTATCTACCCCTCAATTACCCCGTGGTATGAAGGGGGTTGGATCAAAAAAGGCCACGTCTGGACTTGTGTCAAGCCCATCCCGCTAGTACGTTCCTCATATCGCAAGTTCTCGGAGCAGCAGCTTCTCATCTCGTAATCATCGCGAAATACACTCCGCTCCAAACACGCCAGAGCTTCCTAGCCCAAGCCCGCCCAGTGCGTTGAGACCCCAGGTCAGCGCAGTGGCCTCCCAGTCTAGGTCTTCCTGGGGAACCTGGTCCCCCGCAATGATGGCCACACTTTCGGTAGGCGAAGGGATGTAGGCACTGTCGGCCACATCGTTTGCCTCCGTCTTGATCTTGCGAGGCCGTCCGCGGCGTTTCGGACCCGGCGTCTCGGCGGCGGGCGACAAGCTCGCCGCAGATGACCGCGTGGTACGGCCACTGCTGCGGACAACAACAGCAGACGGCTCATCCGTGTCCCCAACAGCGTCAACGGCCGCTTCCGCTTCCAACACTCTGTTCTTAAAGAATGGTGTCGCGCACGCCAGGATGTCGTTGATGTCCAACGGTCGAACGGCGGCCCAAACAGCCAAGCCGACGCCACTCAGCAGCACGTCCCATGCCGCAGCTGCCACCACAGGGTGGTCCGCCGTAGAGCCAAGAATCTTACTGAACGCCATGGTAGTCTGCTCCAGTGTCGAGCGTGTCTCCTTGTCAAAGGGAAGGAACTTGCTGTGGCGATGGTAGTGGGCATCTGGTGCGTTGTAGATCAGGCCAAGGACGGTTGCCTTGGCTTGCAGGCCAAAGGTAGCCATGGACACAAACCGGAAGAGCTCCGTTAAGTCACCGTAGCTACCGCGAGGGTGCGCATGTACGGTACCCCAGCTGGCTGGCGCGATAGCTGGGATGAGCAGCGGTGCAAACGTGAGCGCCTTCCCAGCGACTGCCAGCGCAGGGAAGCCAGGGCTGCCTGTCACGGCAGGAACGCAGAAGAGCACACCGAAACTCTGGGTCAGTGCTGCCATGAGAAGCGCCACGCTCGGCGTCCAACCTGCCGGCTTGGGAGGGAACAGGCGGTTCCGAAGCCTGCCGAGTGCCGATGTGGGAGGGCCCTCACCCGCCGAGATGATCGGCGTGGGCGTCAGAAGCAGCGCAAGATAAAACAGATTCTGGGCGAAAGACAAGTTGACAAGATGCGCCAGGGCAAGGTAAGCCCAGAGAAACGGGATGTTCCTCCTGCGGCCTTCAATGGACAGCAACAGGCTCCAAGCTATGGTAGCGAGCTCGACCTGCTGACCCCACCAGTAGCGACGCGCCTTCTCGGCCACGATCTCGAGGGCGTCCAGGTAGACAGGCGTGTCGGTCAGCCACCGGGCAACGTAGACATGGGTCGAGTTGTTGCCATAGGGAAGAATGCCCTTCTCGCCATATACTCTGTGACGGAAACTTTAGCAGAAAGAAACACGGGTTCAGGGCGGCACCGGCGGCTGACCTGGCGGGAATCTCGAGAGCGCGCTGATCGGCCCAGACTTTGTAAGACAGGGTCGCATATCTTGAGGTTGTATAGCCTGCCAGAGCAAGACTTAGGGCCGCGAGGCCTGCGAAAAGCGGTGTGAGGATCGACCGTCGCGTGAGCCTTTCTCTCGTTCCTTGGGCTGGAGAGAGCGACGTGTAAGACCGATACAGGCTTCGGGCGACGTATGCTGTCAAGACGGCGACACTTGTGGCGTGAGTGCCAACTGCTGCGACCGCGAGATAGCTGGAGTGTTGTCAGGATGGAGTTTTAGAATTCAAGGCATGCGATCAACATACTCGATCTCCGGCTCAATGGGCACCGGCGCCATTGTGGAGATGATAAAGTTGACGGTACACAAGAGGCAACTGGAGGATGGTGGTGAGAGAGACCCTTCTTTTGATTGTGAATGTGGCAGGATGGTAAATTGAGAGAAGGCTACCGGTCAAGAGTTCGACGGCACCTACTGTGGCGGCTGTTGTGGGAGCTTGGAACCGAACAACAGGCAATGACGTGAGGGCGTCATACCTGCTGGCTGGCGCTGGCTCTTTGAGGCAGGTGTACATGTACATGACCGACAGGGCAATGATTGGCCGTGAGGAAAGTATGCCTACCGATCACCTTACGCGTTTCAGGGCGTTGAGCTTTACAGGTCTATGGCTTAGGCTCAAGAATTCTGTCTTGTTTCTTGACCATCTTCCGTGTACGTATGTTCGAGGTCTTCCTGAAGCATAAGCGACTGAGCATGCCAAATTATTTCTTTTCGTATCAATAACTCACACCATCCAAACATAGGTAGGTAGACAGGGAAAGATGGGTATTGGGCAGCTTGAGCACAGGCCAGCTGTCCGGTTGAACCACGGCAATTAACTTGACCATACAGTGAGGTCGGCGCCGAACAGGCAGAGAGAGAAAAAGCTGATTCTGGGCTAGGCAGGGGCCCGCCAACCCCACTCTGCAGCAGCATAAAAAGATTTCTTATCGTCGCTCCTCCTGCGCTTTTCTCTTCTTCTTCATCATCAGTATGGGTTAAAAAACACCGTCATGTGTATTTTAACTTAACGGCGGCTCCGCTATGCGGCTTGCTGAGGGTTATCCGTTTTCGATGGGTTTTCTTCCGTTCCCGGCCCCCAATAACAAATGTTTCCATTTCTACCTGCCGTGGACGTCTCTCAGTCCAGGACGCGGGGGTGGTTTCAGACAGATTTTGACCGATATGCTCGACTGGCTGAGCAATCCTTGTGATGAGAAGCCAAGCCAATTGAAGGCTGCGGCGTGAATCACTGGTGTTGCATCTAGATGAGAATTCCGCCTCGGAAAGACGGCGGGATTGAAGAGCTGATCATCTTGCCGGGCCGCCTTGGTCATCATTTGATGTCTACTTGTGACCCACGCACGATATCTGCGTCCCCGTCAAAGACTCGGATTCTCGATGTTCGCCATTTTGCCATCATACCGTCGGCGATTTGCAGACAGAGGTCTTCATCAGCGCCTACGAATTACCAAGTGTGCACACGACCAATCCGTCGGCTTCCTGATATACAACATGCATTCGAACGGAGGACGCGATGTGGTGCGATTCTTCGCACCTGCACAAAGCGTCGCCACTTCCTCCGTTCCCAGAGCACTTCATTTTAAGGCATGGCCGGCCTTGCCCAGCCTGCACCAGTCCTCCTCCATGCCAAATAGCAGAGGAATGCCGTTCCCAGGGCTGTGACGGCACATGCAAATTGGATAGACTGGTTCGCATACGCCTTCTGACACCGCCGCAAGTCCAGTTTTCGGGTTCCATGGTAGTTCTCAGAACCTGCATTGACGATTGGGCTTTCCCACCAATCGTCCCCTTCAACCTCGTCCAGGTTCTCATGCCACTCGCACTCGATGCCACCAAGAGCAACAGCATACGCCTGCACGACTGTCAGCACGGACCCCACCATCGGGCATCCGTTCGCACGGCAAGGACACTGACAATGCCGCCGCCAATCAAGAGCAGACCACTCATCACGTCAAACACCATGACGACGTTGCTAGGTATCTTGTCGACAAACATGCCAGCCAGCCCCAGGAGCGCCACGACGAGGCCTACTGACCCTACGAAGACGGCGAACTGGATCGAGCCTGGCGGGGTCCCGTAAAGTTGCCCCCTCAGAAGGTCGACCGACAGAGCCAGCGCGACGAGGGCGAAGATGGCCTATGTTTTGTATCAGCAGGCTGCTCGTCTCTGCAGGAGCTTGTGTCAATGACCTGGAGGATCCAGGCTCCGACCCCAACGTAGCTGGAGATGGCCATTCTCGATGGGTGACATATGACCTTTCCTGATAGAAGCGCTGGAGAAGTAGGCCGTGGGCAGGAACGCTTAGGACAAGGCTTGCACACCCTGTCTTACTGAAAACATAGTCCAGCATCAAGTGGCTAGGATCTGGGGGGGGGCAAGGCATCTTTCTTAAGGCGAGATGACCATGACTATGTTTGCGCGAGATGCCGTGGTGATACGCTTCACGAACGTGCGCAAACAGAATCCAGCATCAACTCTGCAAACTTTGTCAGTTTCGACCTGTACCACCGTGCGCGGGAAAATGCCGAAAGTGAAGATGCCGCTTGGTTCATGTTAGTTGTGGAGATGTCATTTTCCCCAGTTCGCGATTTTACATACACTCGACGGTTTCCTCTTCATACGTTTTTTCTTTGGCCCAATCCAACAGGGAGGGGCTGTCTGAGAAGCGGAAATGTACATTCGGGTCTGGCCGCAAGATGATAACCCTCGGCCAGTAACGATACGGCCATTGAAAATGATGGGCGGTTTGCCTCAATGTGGCACGCACGCAAACTTGACACCATGCCCGAAAATGTGGCGAGTCGAGGAGAGCCCAAGCTCGGCACAGCCATTCTTACAATGAGAGAAAGCGCTTCGCTTGGTCTTATATGCCAAAAGAACTCTTCAGCTGGTGTCATCAGCCAGGGGCATCATCTTGTCATTGATCATAACACCATTTCTCATTTGGGGGAATAAGCTACCGTGCACCCATATCTAACCCACGCGCAGCTGGCCCGGAACCTCCGTGCCAGCTCAACACCAGAGTAGTAGCGAAAGAGGGTATCTGCCTTTTTTCCATTTCTTAGTCCGAAGCACCGAAGCACGTCTCCATCATAATGTGGGTGATCCTGTAGGGGTCCGAGTTGCTTGCGGGGCGGCGGTCCTCGAAGTATCCGTAGCCCTTGGCGCCGACCTCGCGGGGGATGCGAATGGAAGCGCCGCGGTTGGCGACGCCCCAGCTGAACTGATCGATGGCGCCCGTCTCGTGGCGGCCCGTCAGGCGCTGGTCGTTGTCCTCACCGTAGACGGCAATGTGCTCCTTGTGGCGGCCCTCAAGCTTCTTGATCGCGTCCTCGATGTACTTCATGCCACCCTGGTCTTGTTAGCCGCATTCTCTAGAGCGGTGGTGCGATGTGAGCTTACCTCTACCCTCATGTCCTTGGTGGAGAAGTTGGTATGCAGACCGGCGCCGTTCCAGTCACCGGGAATGGGCTTAGGGTGCAGGGACACCTTGGCACCAAACTCCTCAGAGATGCGCGCAAGGAGGAAACGGGCGAGCCAGAGGTGGTCACCCACTGATACATGTTAGCACACACGTCGGAGGGGTGGCAACGGCAGGCGGCGGGACAACTCACTCTCAATACCGACACAGGGGCCGACCTGGAACTCCCACTAGGCAGGCATGACCTCGGCGTTAGTGCCAGAGATCTTGACACCGGAGTACAGGCAGGCCTTGTAGTGCGCCTCAACAATGTCGCGCTGGACGACCTTACCGGCGCCGACACCGCAGTAGTAGGGGCCTTGGGGGGGTGGGGAAACCGTTCGAGGGGCAGATGGCGGGAGGGGACAGCTTACGATACACACTGTTGCTGGCTACAAGGTGCTGTCTAACCCAAAAGGTCGGTTGCTGAAGTCGAGCAAAGAGTACTCCTGCTCAAGGCCGAACCATGGCTCGAGCGCAGTGTGAGCCTGCATGGTCTTGGCGCACTCGTAGCGGTAGTTGTACTTGTTAGGCGAGCCATCAGCATCCCAGCACTCGGCGAGGACGAGGATGTTAGGAGTGCCACGGAAAGGATCGGGAAAGACGGCAACGGGCTTGAGGTAGACGTCAGAGTTGTCACCGGGAGCCTGCTCGGTGGAGGAACCGTCGAAGTTCCAGGTGGGAAGGTCATCAGGTGTGTACTCCTGCTCCTTCAGGGTCTGTGTCGCGTGACATGTGTTAGCAGTTGAAACATCGAGCCGCCCTGCGGCTGACGTGGGATCCTGTAAATTTGCTTACGCGGGACTTGGAACGAGTCTCGCCAGCGGCATCGATCCAGATGTACTCGGCCATGATGCTGCCCTTCTGGTCGAGCTTCAGGTACTTCGACAACTGTCATGTCGCGTCAGCATGCCCAGAAATTATGCGCCGGCCTCGATCGTGAGCTCACAGTGTCGGTCCTGGAAATGTTGGAGGAGGGAGTCGCCTGCGACAACATGTTAGTATCGTGTGCGTGATTCCGGTAGGAAATTGTGGGACACCGCCGGTCCGGCTCCGGAGATGTGGAGCGCCAGAGCGCGGCGAGCAGACGGTGGGGTGAAGGGGGAACAGGTCTCACCATTTTTGCGGATTATCGCGTTGTTAGCGGGAGACAATTGTGAAGGAGGAAAGGAGCAGAAATCTTTCTCTGGGCCAGAAGGACAGAAAGGTAAAACAAACAGATCGTCGAGAGAAGGGAGAGCTGAGGGGCAAGGGTGGTTTATCTACGAGAACCTCTGTGCTCGTATGCTCTGTGTCCTGGGGAAGAGGGAGGTGGGGTGGGTGAAGGGGTGTCGAGCCTGGCAACCTGGATTCCTTGCCAACCTAAAAGCCCAGCCAGTCTTGAGTTCGAGATAAGGACCCCGAATACCAGGGATTGCCATGCAGGTTGTCAGTGTGCTCCGGTGTACCCCCACCACATCTTTCTCTCACCTGCCAGCCTGCTCGCCTGGTCACCTGCGGCCGAGGTCAGCATCGCGGCACCAGTTTTTGACGATAGCCTCCGTCTGCGACGAAAGACTCGAGTTTCGCGCGTCCTCGCACGTCGAGGGGATTACTGCAGACCTTTCTACATGATGGGATCGTATCCGCGAGTCGGGCCCTGGTGGCAGAGGTACATTACCGGAATTCCTCTGGCCTGGGAGCACGGCTGGCATGATTTCCCCAGGTGTCCCATGCTTCTCCCCATCGTGGATGGCGCCAACGTCGGCCTGGTCAAGAGCCAATGGAGACTGGCGCATTAGGCTATTTTCCACCGCCCTGTCTGTATCTGCGCCTGTACTTGTATAGCAGTCTGCGGCTTCGCGGCCCTGGAGGTATTTTTCTCTCTTCCTCTCTCGTGGTATCTATTCCGAGAGGATTGACCCCTCAGCTTCGTCTCGGAACCTGCAGGCCGATGCCGGCACGCGCGTTTGTGTTTCTCCTGAAAGTGAGATCGGCTTGCTTTTTAAGGTGCGCAGTGGCTGGTGTTACACGAATGTCACATTCTAGCTTTTCCCTTCGCCGCAGTTGTGTCGTGGCCCTCCGTGCCAGCCCCAGCGCCGACGTTAGTACGACCTGCTTCAAGTCGATCGCAAATGCGTCGCTCACGATTCGGTGTCTGTTTCCCGACAAACCCCACGGTGCTGGGTTCTCCAGAGCGACCCCAGAGTCCGTACATCGTAAGCTCGAACCTCTAGTTCGTGCTGTCCAGGTCATCAGAGAATTCATGTCGGTTCCTATTCGCGAGGTCGATCTTATCGTCTGGGTGTGATTGGTTGATGCGCGCTTTTTACATAGTTGAATTTGCTCGAGGCGCAGCCAACCGGGCGTCGCAATCAATCAGCCGTCGGTAGGTTGCCAGGACTGTGTACCTGCGTCGGTCTGTCGCTTGTCTCGTCTCCCTAAATGACCTTTGCGGTCGGTTGGTACCGCCCCTCCATCTCCATCGGGGGTCTGACATCTCCAGCATCTCCTGCCTGCAGCATTGAATGGGTCGACGCAGACTGGGCATGGCCCCATGATGTAGGATTCGCCGAGTATGGCCGTGCCACCTTGTCCTCGACGATGGCGGGCCACTGAGCATCCCCAATGGACTTGTAGTTTGAGCGATGGATGGACGCCGCGCACGAGTCCATATCTATGCGATGATCGTGGTCAGGGCAGAGCAGAAGCGCAAGAGAGCAACCACGAACGTGAATGGCTTTGACCCACCACCACCCTAGAAGCAGCTGAAGGAAGCACCACAAGATTTCGAACGGCTGACTCAGCCACGTCCAGTATCACCGGCAAATAGCCGATGCCGCTCATCCTCTGCGCAAGGGCCATGTCGCGCTGGGGCGGCGAGCCCAAACTTGGCCCAGTTGGCCCAGACGGCGGCCAATTTTTTTCGACACCTCCCAAATCATCATCATCGGCTCCGACTACAGCCGCGCTACTGGCCTCCTGAATCCCCTCGGGCTCAACACCACATCAACCTCCGCGGCAGCACGACAAGAAAGTACACCCACCGTCATCACATCCATCTCTCACAGTCATGTCGTCTCTCTGGAACACTTTTAGCGGACAAAAGTCCTCGCAGAAGGACGCGGTCGCTACGTCCGCCCCGGCGCAACCGCCCTCGCAGCCCAGATCGACCCTCGAGCCTACGGCCTTCGACCCATCCCAAGGACAAGGCGTCGAGGCCTTCCTCCAGAACTCCAGCTTCTCCGATCCCTCTCAACTACACCCTCTGTCCGGTCTCAACAAGGACACTCTCGAATACCTCTCCCTCGAAGACGCTGCCCTCTCCGATGTCCCAGGCGGCCAGTCCGTCCTTCCTTCGCGCGGCTTCACAGATGATCTCTGCTACGGCGCTGGCGTCACATATCTCACCGCCCTCGGCCTCGGAGGTGCTTGGGGCCTGCAGGAGGGTTTGAGGCGGTCCGTCAACCAGCCGCCCAAGCTGCGCCTGAACTCCGTCCTCAACGCCGTTACCCGCCGTGGTCCCTTCCTCGGCAACTCCGCCGGTGTTGTCGCCATCACCTACAACTGCTTCAACGGCGCCATCGGGTACTTCAGGGGAAGCACGACGCCGCCAACACCATTGCCGCTGGCGCGTTGAGCGGCATGCTCTTCAAGAGCACCCGGGGGCTCCGCCCCATGCTCATCTCTGGTGGTATCGTTGCTGGTGTCGCCGGTGCCTGGGCTGTACGTGATTGTCCCCTCCTTCTCTCTCTTTCTACTCAGACCATGGAATGCTGACACTTGTGCAGGTTACCCGCAGGACCTTCTTCACGATCCCCGAGGTCAACGAGCGCGAGCACGAGCACGCCACTCTGTAATAACAATGACGCAAACGCCTTACATCCCAATTTTCTTCTTTACCTTCTGATAATAGACCTTGAGATCTGTGGCACGAGGTCTTTTTTCTTTCGAGACCCGCCGAGCGGAGTTGGAGCGAGCCTGAGCCGAGGCACGCCGTGCATGTTTGAGTAGCGGCAGACCGAAGAAAAAAAAGTGAAAGTCGCGGGGAAACAATTGGAGCTTTCCTACGACACGGTGTGGAGGGGGCCAGTTCACTTCACGGAGCATTGCGACGGAACGGATCTCTCTCCTCTTTGGGCACAAAGGGCCATGTGTGCCCGTGACATTTGTATACTATGGTAGAAGGCGGAAGAGCGCTAGAAGAACGCATCGGACGGTAACAGGCGTTCGGATCCTGCCGTGCAAGGCAGGACGGTCGAAATGACAGACTTTTGTTACCCCATCTGAAGTGAGTGTGTCTCGTGACAAGTGCATATTCTGGAAAGCTCGGTGGGTTGGGGTGCTTGCTCACATGGAAATAGATTCTCTTGTTGAAAGACTACACGGTAGCGCTTGTGACTGCCATCTGCCGTTGCAGACGAGCATCGACCAAGAGG
Organism: Verticillium longisporum; assembly: GCA_019188255.1. Taxonomy (NCBI): domain Eukaryota; kingdom Fungi; phylum Ascomycota; class Sordariomycetes; order Glomerellales; family Plectosphaerellaceae; genus Verticillium; species Verticillium longisporum. The sequence goes on from JAETXT010000012.1 coordinate 1,303,413, forward strand.
TGCACCTGGTCTGAGACGAGCTTGACGAGCTTGAATTCACATCCCACAGCCACTGACCCATGTTTTGGATGACCTCTTGTTCACTACGGCCAGGGCTTCACTCGCAGTCTCTACGATATCAATTTTGCCAGTCTCTCCCTCCTCAGTAGCACAGTTGATGGCAAAATTAAACTCCACCATGGCAAGCCCCGAGACACCAGTGCTTCGCACTACTGGAGCAGTTCACGACCAGTTCGACGACCTTGTCACTTATCTTTACTATCTCCGAGCCACACATAAGCGCTACGGTGGCACCGACTTTGGCAAGTTCATGCGCCACACTGGTCCCCAGGGGACCCCTTTACAACCTGATCTTCGTCCTCTGGAACCCCAATGCCGAGATACCGTCCTCGTACCGACTTGTTGAGAAGCGTACTTTGGCATGGATTATCAAAGTCCACGTTGCGCGGACTCACATGGAGGACGTCAGCTGGAAAATTGAAAATCTCTTCGATGAGGAGACTGAAATCCAATGCTTGGATGAGTGGAACGACTACCACAAATGTATCTTCCCTAGCGAGGTCAGGTTCCTGCACCACCTTCCTCCGATGGTCGCAGTGTTCGATCGGGAGGACAAGATCAGGGCATTTCGGCAGAAAGCTCGGATTCCCGAGAAGGTACGGCTCATCACCCTCGCAATGCTGTTCAGTTGCTAACGATTTCTAGGCCAAGCTGGCCGCACGCTGGAGAATCCAAAACAAAATCGCCATACCTACCTCCGAGTCCTGGGTTCACAGAGCCATTGACGGTACCGACACCATGCACATCCGAAAGCATCCCCACAATCATGCATCTCTACTCAAAGTCAATTCTATCACGAACACGTTATTGAAACATCACCAGCCCGACAGCCCAAGAGTCATGCTTTCCGCAGACATCTCGGGGTACGGTTGGGGACGATGAACCACATCATCAAAATCGTTGCCGAGCAGACACAGCAGGAGGCCATCGAGCTCATAGTCTCTAAAAGAGAATTGCTCGAGACACAACCGTGTCGGGAGAAATCTGGCCTTGGCCGAGGAAATACGATGCCGGAATGAGTGAATGCTTGCCCCTCATTTCTTTTATGCCTCGCAATGCTCCATTTTGGAAAACAAGGACGTGAGAAGACGGTTGAATGAACAAATTGAACTCTGGGCTTGGGGGAGCCACGCCACAGCCATTGCGATTCACGATGGGCGGTGCCAAATAGAGGGGCAGCTGTGCGTACAGACCAACTGTATCATATGAATCAATTCTTGGCAAGGATGGAATCTACATCATCCCTTGAAGCCAAGACCTTCTTGTGCGCACGGCTTAGAATTGTAGAATGAGTGTCGTGAAGGCTCATCATCCTCATCGCCAGATGAGTTCTGGGGGGTTCGAAATACTCAGAGTTGGGCGTAGAATATCAAGTACCAAGCTAAGCTCGATAAACGGCAAAGGGTGTAGCATACCGGAAAGAATACTGACCTGATGCCTCGCGATAGGGCAGCTCCCCTCCCATGTTTATGCTTCAGTCTGCTCAGCCACACACCAGCGCAGCCACCCGCACGAGCGAACTTGCCCAACCTTGAGCACCTACCCTTCCTCCTTGAAATCATCCCCTCTCAACAGCTTTGTGCTCTTTTCGGCAAATATCGTGATAACGTCTGATTAGATAAATCGATTTGGACTCGCCAAAGGTCTGCACAGCAACAGAGCAACCAGCATGTGCTTCAAGTTCACAGACATTGCGTACGAGGAAGAAGAGGCGCCCCCACGGCAATGGCGATACGTGCTAGAGAATGGCCGCTACGTGCTCAGACGTGTAGGTGAATGTGTTTTTCTCTTTTTTGTCACACGAGCGCCCCTTGGAGTCTCTTGCTCGATCGAGTCTGTGCCCTCTGCTGTATGGTGGGTTCAAGTGAACATCGGCGGCAACGTCTGAGCAGTGAGGGGATGCCGGAAGGCTTTGGCTCGTGGGCCTGGCCTACCTAGGGTATCTTTCCTGCAAGCTCTGTTGATGGACATAAGGAGAAAGGCTGCTTTTGTTTTTGCATCTCATCAACTTGAGTTGACTTCACGGGCTGCTCTCCTCGCCTTTGAGTGGAGTCTTTGAACACTGTAGCCAGGACTGTGGCAGTTGCTGCGGACTGGGCTGGCTTAGGCCTCAGGACCTCCTCTCATGTTGTGAATGTGGCATCTGCTTTGCGGGCACAAACTGGTACTTTGTCGGGGCGATTCGGGGCGACGTCAAGGTAGCTCGACAGGCTCCGATCTTGAAGCCGCCTTTATCTTGGTTCCAGCAGCAGGGTCTCCACGAGATAATCCAAAAGAAACAAACGAATTTCAGAGAGTCTCTTGTTGAGACTGTTTTGCTTCCAACACCACCACGTGACATCGCCTTCTTGTCACGCACCTCAAAACCAAGAAGCCTCGCACCACCATATCAGACTGGACACAGAAGGCCGGATGACTACAACGCGCACAGCTTCCGCCATGACCAGAACTACCGAGCCTTCCAAGAAGAAGGAGGGAGCCTATCACCAGGTTCACTTTTCGGACGAGGAAGATGAGGCCCGTGCTTCTGGCTCTGCTTCTCTGAGCAACGGCAAGCAGAAGCAGAAGGAGAAGGAGCGTGAAAAAGACGCTCCTTCCTCGTCTGGAAGCGAGAACACCGACGAAAAGCATAAAAGCGGCCGTGACCGCGTCGGCAACCGAAACACCAACACCAACAAAACTTATCGTCCTGCTCCCATCATCGGCGCCAACCCTACGCACGGCGTCAGCTACGGAACACACTTCTCGACCAACCCTGGCCGCTCAGTTGGTCCTGCTGGCTATACCAACTTCTCTGCCAACCTCAAGAACCCCGGCAGCAACCAGCTTCCGACCATCAATCAGATTCCGCTCAACACCAACCCCACCCACATCATCCTCGACCCAGCCATGGCCGATTACCAGTTTGGCGGTCCTCGCCCTGGTGGCCCCAGCTACCAGCCCCCGTTCCTGACACGACCTATGGACCCATGACCCATGTCTACCGCCCTCGGTTTGACAACGGTGCCTACTTTGTCCACGGTCAGAATGTCTGTAACGATCCTTCTTTCTTCGTTCCCCGCACTGTTTACCCGCCTACTGGCTATCTGGTCGATCATCCCATCCTTCCCAACAACAGCCCCGCCTACTATCATTACTATGCAAGTCGTCCCATGTAGAGTCTGATGTTCCTGCCAAGTGGTTGAGAGAAATCAGCTCGATGCCTGGTCTTCATTTTTGTCTTGATCCGATATGGGCTTTTTCTGACATATCTTCTTTACAGCAGCAGCCCGGCAACGTTACCTATGTTGGAACCCAGATGGGCATTCATCCCTCCATGGTCGTCCCCGTCCAGCCTGGCATGATGCAGCCTAGCATGCCCCATAACCCCGGCATGGTCCCCCAGCACATGGTCATGAATGCTCCCATGGTTCAGCCCGGCATGCCTGGCTACCCCGTCATGGGTAACGGCATGGTGATGGGTCCTCCTCACGCAGCCATGGGCTTTGGCGGTGTTGTTGGTGGCGGTGGCGGCCCCCTGGTGCCCCTCCTCCTAGCGTGCTGATCGCAGGTAACAACCCTCTTCATCTTCCTCCTGACGTTTCTGGCGTCGGTCGTACATCTGGCGAGGTGGCTCTGGAGAACGCTCAGTTCGCTTACGCCAACGGCCTCTATGAGCCGCAGGACTTTAAGCCTGCCGATGACGACCCCTCGCGCTACTACCCGGTTCGTGAGGTGGATGGTAACTGGACCCAGCGCAACCGGTATACTATTGACAACCTTGGCGATTGCCGCTGGTACGTCTCTGAGGGCGGCTATTTTTATGCCGTCCGTCTTCCCAACTAGGAACCGATTCTACATAGCATAAGTACGTCTTTGGTTCTTCGATTTCAGCCGTCTGCTGACACTGCTCCAGTTGGGCTAGGCATCCGTGGCTGATGCAAGGTTTGGCTTTACACCCTAAGGTATGTTTTTCCACAATGATACTTTCAGAGTTCAACTTTTGCAACTGTGATCTACGCTGACACGGTATCGAAAACAGGAATCAGGTTTTGCTTTCACCTTGGTTTCCTCGTGCGCTGGAGAGCGCGACTGCACAGTTCTTTGGTGTGATTCCAACCACAGACATGTTCGTTTGCTTGTCAGCCATACTTGATGATCAGACCTGACTGGCACCTCAGAGCAGATGCCAGAGGGCCACTGCTCCATCCTCGACTTGCAGATCAGCATTGACTCGCCAGTCGGAAGGTGAATGGGTTCTGGGTAGGGTTTGGAACATGCTCGATACGAATGAATGATGATTCAAGGATGCAGGCCAGAATGAGATTGACAGAAAATTCACGAAGATATCCCGTGAGAACGTTTTGTGTCCCGAAATGCTCGTTGGTGACGAAGCTTGTGAAGGTGACGTTGAAATGAGGTTTCGTTTGAGGCTCAAGGTTTGGCGGGGTGGATCGCTAGACCTCGGTAAGTTGGACCCCACCATCTCCGATCATCAACGCCATCGATCAGACCACCATCCTTACTCCATCTCATCTTTTTGATTGAGGTACTTATCATCAGAGTGGGAATTCTTTTTCCGTCAAGGTAGCTTTCATTACAAGATTGTCTGCCCAAAGCCGCAGACCACAGCCATATCATCCAACCCTTCACAATTACCAAGTCCCCAAGTCCAACAGCCAGGATGCTCTTCATTGGCCTTACGGGCTCCATCGCCACGGGCAAATCGACCGTGTCCTCGATTCTCTCCCAACCTCCTTACTCTATCCCTATCATCGATGCCGACCTCCTCGCTCGTGAGGTCGTCGAGCCTGGCACGAGCGGCTACGCCGCCATTGTTTCGCACTTTGCCTCTTCGACACCAGATCTTCTCGTCCCAGCCTCAGAGACCATGCCGGCGCGTGGACCAGACGGCAAGGGTAGTCCCCTTATTCGACCAGCCCTCGGCCGCCGCCTCTTCGGCGACACCCCTGTGCGGCGCGCCGACGGCGCGGTGCTCATCGGGATCGTGCGCCCCGCCGGGCGATGGGCCATGTACCGCGCCATTCTGCGCTGCTACCTGCGCGGGAACTGGGCCGTCGTGCTCGACGTGCCGCTGCTCTTCGAGGCGGGGATGGACCGCATGTGCGGCATCGTCACCGTCGTGGCGGTGCGGGACCCGGAGGTGCAGATGGCTAGGCTGAGAGCGCGAGACGCGCATCTAAGCGAGGAGGACGCAAGAAACAGAGTCATCAGCCAGGGCGACGTCGGGAGAAGGCGAGGCGGTGCGAGGCGAGGGGCGAAGGGAAGGGGCTGGTGCTCTGGAATGACGGGTCAAGGGAGGAGCTGGAGAAGCAGATCGGCGAAGCCATCGAGGGAATCAAGGCGAAATCACCCGGGTGGTGGAACTTGCTGCTTCTCGGGGCGCCACCCCTGGCGATCCTCGCCGGGTTGTTCAGGTACTGGCAGAATGGGCGCATCAATAAGCGGTGGCATGAGCAGGAGCTGGCAGAGAGGGCGAAGCTGTGAACGAGAAGCTCGTGACATAATTGGAGGTCTTGGTCATTTGAGCGCAGCGGTTACATTCAATCGGGAGGCCTATTCTTTTTCGTCGTTCTCTTTATCACAATCGTATTCAGTATTGGCGCGTGTTTTCCAATGCAGCTGCCTGACCTTTACGAGAGCTAGTGGCAGCTCGCGGGCGGACGAATCTGTTCCTTCCTGCACTCGATGCCAGGATTACGTGCCTGCTTTCTCGGATTCTGGAATGAGACGTCATCTGTGGACAGCTATCCAAAAGCCCTGGCATTCGGATTTCTTACTCTTTCGCAACACCAGCCCGACACTGAAGCTGTGGATTGCACCTTCAACGTGCCGACAAAATCATGAGAAGCGTTGCATCACATTAATTCAGGTAAATTCCGAAAAACGTGGCCAAACCCGCTAGGAATACACTCAGCGCATCTCTTTGAGATTCTCCCTGGGATCCCTCGCGCTTGGCTGATACATACAATTTAGGATTCACGGTTTGCCATCCGGCACTGGGAGCGACAAATTCGGGGACCCTCGATCTACAGCATCTTTATCCATCTACACCAAGCTGCCGAAATACTCTGACCATGGTCAAGAAGCAGAGAACGCCTACTCTTTGCGAGTGGGCCCTGGGCTTCACCGTTGAGGAGATACACGCCCAGCAGCAGCGTCGTCGACAGAAGCAAGCGGGCCGCAGCAGCCAGGAGCGCTTCCGGGTTGAAATCTCCACCGACGACGAGTCCGAGGAAGACACGCTCAAGATTACGTACCCGCGTTCTAGTGGCGCCAAAAAGACCGATACGATGGTGAAGAAGGTCCGGTTCGAGAAGGGGCCCGCCAAGTCCGCCATCAAGAAGGGATCCGACTCGGAAGCCTCCGATGCTGAAGGATCCAGATCTAAGAGTAAGACGACTGAGGATTCTGTTAAGAGCTCTGACTCGTCCAAGTCTTCTAAGAAGACGTCTGGTGATAAGTCAGCCGACGAGGCTTTAGGTGAGCTATTTCTAAGCAACCTGCTTCATCGTGATGTTTCTGGCAGAGAACACCGCAGATACTGATACCACCCTAGCCAAGAACAGGAAGACCAAAAAAAGAGCCAATTTGGCCAAAGGAGACGACTCATCTGGCTCCGATGAAGAGACGCTGAAAAATAAGAAAAAGCAGAACGGGAAGAAGGACAAGTCCAATTCTGCCGTTGCTGACGAGTCGTCCGACTCGGAGAACGCGGAACCCGACAAGAAGAAGCACGATAAGAGGCAAGCCGACAGAAAGAATAAACATTCGAAAAAAATAGCGGGTGGGGAAGACGATGCAAGCGATGAGAACTCTGACAGCGAAGATGTGTCCCAGAAGAAAAAGATAAAGAAGAAGGGTGAAAAGTCCGACAAGGACCCCAAGACCAAGGACCAGAAGGACAAGGCTGTCGTCAAGGATAACAATGTCGGACCGATGAGCAAGAAAGATCGGAAGGCCAAGGAGAGAAAGAAGAACGGGCCTTCATCCGTGGCTTCAAGCTTCGAAAAGCTGCGGCCCGAAGGCTTTCCCCAGCCGCATCCACGACTACCCAACCTCATCATGCCAATTCGCGCCGAGGTCCTGCAGGTCGAGCACACCATCGAGGGAGCCGAAGATCCTCGACCGAATGCCTACCATAGCGGCGAGCATGGCATTGTGCGTGTCTATCATGGTCCTGCTTATGGCAATCCATACGGCATGTTATACCCGCGGAGAGACCTCACGAAAGCGAACTTGCCAGCCGGTATGCCGCATCCTGCGAGCAACCCCTGGCAACAAGGGTTTCACCAACCCTCTAACCCAGGAGACATGCAATTCAGCAGTCAAGCCCCTTGGAACTCTTTCCCACTTAACTCACGGCCTGGCGACCCACAGCCCCCTTTCGGCCCTGACGGTGTCCGAGCAGCTCCTGCCCCAACTCCTTGGGTCCAGGATACGTTTGCGGGTAGGAGGGGGTCTCATGGGTCCATAAAGCATATGTCGCCGCCCTTCATGTCCGGTGCGCTGAATGGCGGCATCCCCTCGATGACGGCCGGGGACAAGGACAGAGCTTGGGACACCAAAACTGGACCGCCGGTTAGCGCTAAGCAGGTGGGTCTCTAGCAGAAGTGTTTCCATCTTATCGAAGTGTCCTAACAGCTTGCAGGTATCCCCTTCACTTCCTATAAACATCAACATGTACTCGTATGCGGCTCGACCTGATCCATGGACCAAGGAGGGCCGGGAGAGGTACGCAAATCTGGGCAAAGGCCCAGGGAAGTCCAAGAGCGACATTCCCCCTGGCACCAAGGACTACTGGGACGGGAGCTTACAAAATAACATGGGCCCTGCTATGTATAATCGCGATGAGGCTCGCCAAGGAAGTACAAACGGCAGCAATAACAGCAACGACCGCTCGAGGGCAAAGCATCAGGACCTATCTTGGGGCCCTCCGCACATGAAAGCCTCTGCAGACAGGAACGGCCAGGGCAAACCTAATTGGAAGCAGACTGATGGAAATAATGATATCCGTAATGGAAGCCAGAACGGATCCAACAGAGCCACATGGACTGCGAACAACGATTCATCCTGGGCTGGCGCGAATGGGGGAGAGTGGGCTGCCACCAGCAATGGTAACGGTAACGGAAATGGCAGTAATTGGAACCCCAACTGGGACAATAACACCAACAAGCACTGGACTACTAGTTCCAACAATTCCAAGGGCTCAAAGACATCGAATCGCAGCGCGGCGAAACCGCGGGCTGACGACTGGTGTGATTCGAGCAACAACGTCGGCTTCAGCAGCGGCAATTCGAACAAGTCGGGTGGCTCTGGGGGTTCGAAGAAGTCCAGCAAATCGCAGAAATCGACTGCGGCTGCTGAAGATTGGACTAACAATGCCGGCCCAGTTGGTGCACCTGGAGATGCTGCTGGTTCTGGCTGCGCCTGGGGCCCGACAGACGACTGGAGCAGGGGCAACACTGGCGGTGACGACCCTTCGAGCAAGATGCCGGGAGCCTGGGATTCAACGCCCAATAAGGAGCAGAACGGTGGCTTCCCTTGGGGCGATACCACGGCGGCGCAAGCCGTCCCGGACACGCAGTGGTAGTTGGCTGCGAGTCGTCAAGGGCGATACCAGGCGCGACGTCCCATCAGGTGGTGATCGTTTTTCTTTTGCCCATGGTCTTATTTCCTTGTACAGCACCCACGCTTCCATTGAGGTTTTTTGAACTGCATTGCGTATTTGCGGCTTTATCACGGCGTTACTTGGCATTGTTAGACGCGCACTAGTCAGGACAGCAGTGTTCTTGGGAGGCAACAAAATCACCGTGTGGTGACGGTATCACATTGCGGCGAGGCATTCGAGGAGAGTCATGGACGGAACGGCGAGAGGCACGGAGAAAAGGTTTCAGAAGGCTGCTGATTGGGCATGCCATGTATCTCAACGGCGCATGACATTATTATATTGCGCGTCACGTCTCCATGAGCAAGGTCATGCCAACCTGGTGGCCCATGCGAGAAACCAGGGGCACACTTCATGGCAGCATCAACCCTACAAGCAATCAAAAGCAAGCTCACAGAGAAGCAATGATAATAGTGATGAGATTGTAGAAGCGTATATTGTCAATCTAAGCTACGCCGCTCCAATCTCTTCCACATAAAACTGAGCGGAGTCGCAGCTACAACGCCGAGGCCAAAATCCTCGTGTGGTACGGGACCAGGTATCAAGGCAAAAGTTCTCAAACGCCGAGAGACATACAGTCGTACATCTACTCGTCGTCGGAGTCCTCCTCCTCGGAAGCCTCCTGGAGCCAAGTGAGGAAGGGCTCGGCGGCCTTGCGGACCTTCTTGGAGGTGGCGGGGTCGACATACTTCTTGCTGGCCTTGCTACCCCACTTGACGGCGACATCCTCGCTGAGGAGGTCGTGGTTGTAGTAGAGCTGCAGGATCTTGACGACCTTCTCGAGGATATCGGGGTGCTCGCCAATGAGAGAGCCGATGAGACGCTCGGTGCCACCGAGGAGGGCCTTCTCGTGACGCTCAGAGGTGACAAACTAGACGCAATGTTAGTGCTGTGTCTTGTGAAGGGCACTCGGCGGACGTTACGAACCTGCTTCAGCATGGGAGCACGCTTGGTGATCTGCGCGAGAACGTTCTCGTCAAAGATAGTCTGGATCAGAACCAGGACGGCGCGGTGCTTGCCCTCGATGCCGAGCTCCTTGGCCTTGACAAAGATCTCGATGGAGTCAACCTTGTCCACACTGCCCTTCTCCTCAGTCTGTTCGATGATCCAGGCGCCGAGCTGATCGTAGACGGTGTTGCCACCGCCCTCGCCATCCTCATCCTCGTCATCACCGATATTGAGCTTCTGCTTGAACTCGCCGGGGAGCTGAGCCTGACGGGCCTTGACGGCCTCCTCGCTCATGTCGACGGCCCACTCGTGGTCCTTAACCTCGACCTCCTGCTCGGCGTCCTGAGCCTCGTTCTTCAGCCTCTCAAACTCATCGTCGCTGCCAGCATCAATATCGTCGTTGTCGTTGGAGCCGTTCTCGGAACCCTCGCCACCGCTGCCACTGCCGTGGCCGTTGGCGCCGTTCTCCTTGCCACCGTTGGCCTGGGCCTGCTGCTTGGCGCGGCGAGCGGCCTTGCGCTCGGCCTTGTCCTTCTTGCCCTTCTTCGGCTGGTTCTTGAGGATGAAACCGCTGAGCTTGAGGCGGATATCGACGTCGGTGCGCTGACCGCAGGCCTTGCAGTCAAGAATAATGTGGTCATCCTTGATGATGACGTCCGTCTCAGGGTTCTTGCACTTCTTGCAAAGCACGAACTTGCTGATGAAGCCGTCAAGGTGATCCTGCAGCTTGGGGCCATCGTGGGCACCGTTGATGATCCAACGATCGTCGGCGGGGTCAATGTTGGTCTGGGCACCGAGCTCGAAACCGAAGTACTTGATGAGGTAGGCGCCGGGGCGGGCCAGAGACTGGGCGACACTGGTCAGGTTGACAATGACGGTCTTGATGCCATTGCCCTTGCCCTCAATCTTGGTCTGGAGACGCTCCATCTTGTAGCGGTAGAACTGGTCGGCGACATCGCGACGAACGTTGACGAGAGCCATGATTGCGGTAGTGGATATTGTACGGTCGGGACGACGAGTATTGTGGTATAAAGCGGCTCGTTAGGAGCGTGAAAACGAATAGCTACGTAGGCGGCGTGGGGCGTTGTCTAGAGGTTCGAGTCTTGATGCTGGGAGGCGAAGCTGTTGGTGCTGGCGCTGGATCTTCCTAAGAACATGGAAGACGAGTATTGATCGTTGTTGGTTAAGGGCCGAAGCGTGTCGGGGTTGCAAGGGGGAGCAGGAAAGTGGCTTTAGTGCTCAAGAGATCGTATAATGGACATGGGGTATGCTGTGACTGGATCGTCTTTGCTTGTAGGACAACATGAACTCGTTGCTTGGTATGATGGTTCAACCGACAGAGGTACTGATGTTGGGGCTACTGGGCTTCCGTTCTATACGAAACGGATGCAGCTTGGTGGGGAGAAAGTGTCTGATGACGGCGGTTTGGTCGTGCTGATACATAAACAGCTTTGTGCTCTGTGTACCAGGAAAAGGGTCGGTGGTCTCGTAGTGTTGGGAGTGAATGGTGGCGATCGTGGGCTGAGAGCCGGTGGGTGTAGACAGTAGCTGTGTGCTGTTTGGGGGGTGAGATGGGGGCAGCAGAGTGCTGGAGTGATGGATCGAGGTGTTTTTGCGCGCAATGCAGGCTTTTGAAGTTGTCGTTGGGTTAGGTTGGCAGCAGGGCACAAGGGAGGGGGTTTAAAGTGGGAGGATTGTGAGCGAAGAGTTTGAGTGTGGTGGGGAGAGCCAGAAGCAGAGAAAGAGGAGCCTCAAGAGAAGTGGAAAGCCCGACCTGGAACCTGGAGACGCGACGCTGGCCTGAGGCAGCTTACATAACCCGTGTGGACGTACCATCCATGCCTGCCTGCCTCTTTGGGAGGCCTGACAGTGGTCCACAGCCTCAGGTGCCGGGAGCCAGGCAGCGAAGACACCGTGCGAGAGGAGTCCTTCAGGCAAATCCCAGCAGTGTGAAGTTGCACCGTATGTCCAGACTGGGCACCAGATCTTGGAGCCTGAGCCTAGACCTTCTGGACAAGACATCAGGCAAGGATCCATGGTCTATGTAGCATGCTCACCAAGCGTGTTGTTGCTTCTTCTTGCATCTTTTTTTAGAGGCTTTCCTCGTTGAAATGAATGAGATGCAATACTGACGACAGTGGAATTTACAGTACAGTGTCATTCACCATGTAGAGTGAGGCAGACGACAGGTACCAGATCCCCTTCATCGATGAAGCGAAGCTAATTGATTAAGGCGACATGCCCCGTGCAACCTTCAAGGTTTCCCCGCGAATGTGGCAGGGTGCATATAGCGCCTGGCTTTAGGTAGGTAGCCCACGTGCCAGCCTTGCTCTGCTGGTTGGCAGGCGCTTCGATCTGGAATTGGAATTGGTTTTGGCCATCTCAGTGTCAACCCTGCCGTTTCTCCCACCACCGAAAGTGTCCAGGATGACAAGTCCCTGCAGCAACCAGAAGCCTTCAACCAAGACAAGTCAGTCGTGATAGCCAACTGAATTTAGGGCGCATTCGGTATTGGCAATTACTCATCTGCTGCCCCATCACTATCCCCATCGTACAGCCTCGCACGTGCTTCGCCTTTCTACTCCTCCGAAATGGGTACAAACCGAAGAAGGCACTTCTGCCCCACGGGTCGCGAAGAAACCAGCTGGTCCGACATCTCCATTGACTCGGCCGTCATGGAGGGGTCCGGCAGCGTTGTGTAGCGTGAGTAAACATCCTTGAGCAGAATCTTCATCTCAGCAAGGGCCAGGCTATACGCATGTCAGTGGAAAGACTTTGTCGTCTGTTGCCTCGAGACACGTACTGTTTCCCAACACAACCTCGGCCACCGTTGGCGAACGCAAACATGAGTCGCTTTCGCTCCACGTCACCCTCTGCGGCAGTCCATCGCTCGGGATCAAATACCTCCGGCTCAGGGAATACCTGGCTGTTGATTGTGTGCACAGAGTACGCTTGGCAGCTGACGATGGTGCCTCCGGGCACGAAGAAGCCGTCCACAACCTTTCCGCCCTGCGGCACTCGTCGGGAAGCGACATGGGGATGGGGGGAAGCATCGCAGGCCTTCCTGGATCACGGCATCCAGGTAGGGCAGCTTGTCAAAGTCGGCATCTGGTTTGTTGCGCAGCTCCTGCTGCAGCTTCTCCTGGCAGTGCATCGACGATGGCTGCGACACCTGCCACATAAGGAAACACAGGCCACCGCCCGTTGTGTCATTGCCGGCCGCCATGTGAACAAGACACCCACCTGCCATGTCCGCCTGGTCTAGGGTGCCGCCACTCGCTGTCGCCTTCTCGTGCAATCGGCTGAGCAGCGTGAATGGAGACGGATCGGAGCGTTTGCTCGACTCCATCACGTAGTTGTCTGCCAATGGTGTCTCACGAGGTTTGACGAAGAAGTACAGCACGCGCGCCGCGAGTTTGTGCAACGTCGGATTGTAATGCTCAATGAGGCGGTCTACGATGATTGGTTATCTCCCCACTCAACGAAATGTCTTGCCCGGCGGACGTACTCTGCAGGCTGTCATCGGATGCCACCTGGTGCATCATTTCTTCATCGTTCTTGTCCTGCAGGCAGTTTGTGCCGTACGGGTTGAACAGATGGTGGGTGACACAATCGCATGCATATGCGTGCAGGGACATCTACAGCCGTCAGTTACCACGAGGGACACGAAACTTAGGGCACTGCCTTTCATACAAAGATGTCATGACCTCCAGTGCCCGATGAAAGACAGCGATCAAGGAACCTCTGAGACCTCTCCTGGATGCCCGACAACGGCGCCGGCTTGACAACGTTGCTGTTGGCGTACCGATCCGCAATGATCCTCTTTCGCTTGGCATGCTGAGTTGTGTTAGGAGGACATGATTTATATGTTTTAAAATTTCAAGCACCTACATCTTCCCTCTTCAGAGTCGTGAACATGGTCCTTCGGCCATACACCCTGAAAAGGTCGTAGAATTCAGTCTTATCATACCCGCTGCCACCGGAGCCATATATCTCCTTGACAGCGTCGTACGATGTGTATGACACCTCGTCAGGTGCTACCCGCACTACCGGACCATATTTCTGGTGTAATTGATGAATATACTTGGTCCGGCTCGCTTGGAAAGCGTGCCACTTCAGGACGAGACCGGTAAAGACGGTATGCCAGGGACCGGGGATCTTTCGGAGATGGGACGTGAGGCACTGGGCAAGATAGACAAGGAACAGTGCGCCGCCAGCAGACAGCAGCAGAACTGGTGATAGGAGCGCCATGATGATAGTTGGTAAGAGATGCTTGAGAGAAGAGAGGAAACAAAGATGCTTGACTCATATCATGGGACTTATACCTCGGGCCTGGCTCTTATCTGGGTTGAGGGGGATGGGGATAATTGTTAGGTAACGGAAAGATAGGCACAGGGAGCTAAGTCAATTGACACAGGCGCAGCAGTATTATAACCATGACCTTGGGACCAGTCTCGATGTTGCAATTTGAAATATTTCAGAAAGACCAGCACAATGATTGATTACAACCCTAATGTCCTACAGCAGTCGACACCTATCAAAAACAATACTCTTTGAACAAACCTTGACCGTTTCTGTTCGAGGTCGCATCCCGCACCGACATGATCAGGATGCTGAAGGGCGCACCGGACATGGCTGATCTACTAGACCGTTCGAGGAAACTTCGGGACCTGGATCCGAGTCACGAGGCGAGACGGTGTTGGTCGATGGAAGACGATGTTGACGAGATTCGATCAGTCAGGGCCTTTACCGGGCAAGGACCGGCCCACCGGGAAAGGCCAATGGCACCCAGGGCAATATCGGAGCTCAGGGAGCTAACTGGGTGGGTTGGTTGGTGGCAGCCGGGTGGCAGCCGGTGCCAGACCCAGTCCGATTTACCCCTCCACCTCGACTCCTCCCGACATTGCCCTGAGGTAGGCTGTAACAGCGAGTGCCCCGCCATAGCTGCAGCGCGTGCGGAAAGCATGAGCTGACCCTCAACCATCCTACCTTTCCGCTGAGGCTTTTCTCCATTTTGATCTTTCCTTTCGCTCTACCAGCCTGCGTTATTTACACTTTTATCCCAAAAGTCCAGCATCAGTTCTGCCTCGAGCAAGTCGCATCTTTTCCCACTAATCAACAAACGCACCAATTGCCCACCATGGCTCGCAAGTTCTTCGTTGGCGGTAACTTCAAGATGTAAGTGCGGGGCTCAGCCCTGGAAAGGAAAACCATCTGCCGATGCGGGAAGCACGGGACTAATGGCGGATCCCTGCGCGCTCCAGGAACGGCACCACGTCGTCCATCAAGGAGATCGTCAAGAACCTCAACGAGGCCAAGCTCGACGCCAACACCGAGGTCGTCATCGCCCCGCCCGCGCTCTACCTGCCCCTCGTCCGCTCCGAGCTCCGCGAGGGCCTCGAGGTCGCCGCCCAGAACGTCTTTGACAAGCCCAACGGCGCCTTCACCGGCGAGATCAGCGTCGCCCAGCTCAAGGACATCGACATCAAGTGGACCATCCTCGGCCACTCGGAGCGCCGCACCATCCTCCGCGAGTCCGACGAGGTCGTTGCCTCCAAGACCAAGTACGCCACCGAGGAGGGCGTCAGCGTCATCTGGTGCTGCGGCGAGAGCCTCGAGGAGCGCGAGGCCGGCACCACCGTCGACGTCGTCAGCAAGCAGCTCGCCGCCCTCAAGGCCAAGATCTCCGACTGGTCCAAGGTTGTCATTGCCTACGAGCCCATCTGGGCCATTGGCACCGGCAAGGTCGCCACCACCGAGCAGGCCCAGGAGGTCCACGCCGCCATCCGCGCCTGGCTCAAGAAGGAGGTCAGCGACAAGGTCGCCGACGAGACCCGCATCCTGTACGGCGGCAGCGTCAGCGAGAAGAACTGCAAGGACCTCGCCAAGGAGGCCGACATTGACGGTTTCCTCGTTGGCGGCGCGAGCCTGAAGCCTGCCTGTACGTTGTGCCTTTCCCCCCTTTTGATGCAGAGAGTGAAAAGCTGACTTTTCGTCTAGTCGTCGAGATCATCAACAGCAAGCAGTAAGCGTTTCGATGCCTCGATGGAGGGGGAAAATCTTGGAGATGAAGGCATGAAAGATTGAGCAAACCCAGCACTCTTCCTAGCCTGGATATGATAGCCAAAAAAAAACAGTACTTATACCCCAATACTGCTTTGACCTATGCGCTCTCACACAAGCAAATCTCGACTTCATGGTTGTTCGTGGTTGAATTCTCTCCAGGGGTATATCGCCCCCCTATTTGGCGTGCTAGTGTACAAGCATCATCAGAGACGCCGCACTCCGGTGATGCCAATCCAATGTTCCCGCTCTTCCTATGCGTACAAGTTACAGCTTTTCCTCTTGCTCATCCTCTGGTAGCAGCTCTCTGCAGCTCTACACCGCCTCGCCGTTGCCGTGGTAGGGACTCCAGATACCTCTGACACTGGGATTGATACTGGTGACGGGCTTGTTGGCTCTCCGCAGCTTCTCGCCGTTGGGGTCGCGCATGGACTCGGCGGCCCTGAGAATGTCCATCGGCTGCATGTTCTTGACGAGGAGGGATCGTGAGTTGCCGTTGATGTAGTGGCCGACGATGGTAGGATGTTTCGCAGGTCGCGGGGAGACGGAGATCTCATCTGGGGGTGGGCGGTGGGGAATTTGGGGGGCTGAGACTTGATGAAGCCGCTGGATTTGTGGTCAGCAAGTGCTGTTGGATCGCGAGACCGAGGGATCCCGTCAACATACTTCATGCCCTTGGAGCTTCCGGCCCAATCGCAAAAGTGGAATTCGAGCTTCTTGCACTGCAAGATGAAGGCGCCGAGGCCGTTCTGTGAGACGTCAGTGGGGTGATTCCCTGGTATCGATGTCGCGCATGAGAACCTACCTGGCCCTGTGACACTGTCTTCAATGCCTTGATCGTCATTGTGTTCTGCCGGGCGTATTGAAGCACGGGGTATTCGATTCGTCTCGTCCAAGGAGACCTTCAGCGTCTGTCGAGACTCGCGTGAGATTTCTTAGCGCGCCGCCGATCGGTAGAACATCGGGGCAGGCTAGGGACGTCGCGACCCGCAATGATGGTATATACGATGGCTACATATGCAGATAACAGGAACAGGACGGCCCATACCTGCGGGCTTGGGGTGACCTGCAGCGGCTTGTCGATAGCTAAATTGGCCTCCTAAACAGTGGAGCTTTGCCGACACGATCGATCTCTGCTGTCTCGACTGCTGCCTTTCAATTTGCAGCACGACGCGACGACTAAAAGTCCCATCACCCCTCCGCGACCAACTCGTCCAGCTGGGATTCGTCATCGCGCGCACGCGCATCTCTCTTCGATTTCGTTCCTTTCTTGACCTTCTTTTCCTGCCGTATTATGCTCGCCGCCTGTCAACATGACTGACAAGCTCCCACCCAACCTGCTTGCGCTGTTCGCGCCGCGCCCGCCCCTGCGATGGGTTCCGCCCCCCGACCATGCGCCTGAGCAACGACGAACTGCTCCCGTCTCGGGCATCGCTGCCTTCCTCCCCGCGCTCGCCGAATACAAAGACCAAGATGGCTACGTTCCCACGGAGAGCTGGCTGCAGATGAAAGATCGCAAGAAGCAGGAGCACAAGGCCAAGCTCGAACAGCTCGCTGCCGAAGGCCCTGTTGATTGTGAGTCGGACCTTTCCATAGCTAGGGACATATCCAAGAGTGCGCATTGCTGACCTGAGTTCCAACAGACAAGCCGAATGAAGACCCCAACATTCGCGGTGACGCCTTCAAGACTCTCATTGTCGCAAGGCTGTCCTACGAGGCGAACGAACAAGACCTCGAGCGAGAGTTTGGTCGTTTCGGCAACATTGAGCGCGTACGTACCGCGCCTCTACTTGAATTACAGCAAGAGCTAACAGATGGCCAGATTCGCATCATCACTGACACGCACGCCCATGAGAAATCCAAGAACAAGAAGAAGAAGCCCCATCGAGGATATGCTTTCGTCGTTTTCGAGCGCGAGAGAGATATGAGAGGTAATATTGCCATTGCAACATATTCAGCCCATGACGAAGCTCGGCCTCATCTGGCCCCCTTTCCCACAAAAAGACACACGGCCCTCAGGCTCGCCTGTGTCTTCTTTTCCCTTCCTCGAGACTCCCATAGGCCCTCAAGCTTGCCTCGTCTCCAATCATGTTTTCCTTCTATTCTCTCTTGTCTTCCTCTCACCATCCGCGCAAAGGTATGCTGAAGGTAAAGTTGACTGACACAAGCGCTTCGGCGCGCCGGTGAGTAGCTGCTCTAGATTCCTGCGATGGAATTCGAATCAAAGATCGACGTATCAAGGTAGACGTCGAACGCGGCCGCACAGTCAAGGGTTGGAAGCCCCGCCGCTTCGGCGGTGGCCTCGGCGGCCGAGGCTACACGAAGGCCCTCCCTGCTAGACCCATGGGCGGGCCAGGTGGCTTCGGCGGAGGAGGCTTCAGGGGTGGGTTCCGAGCTGGCTTTGTCGGCGGTCGCGGACGTGGAGGATTCCCCGGCGGTTTTGGGGGCCGCGGGGGTGGTTTCCGTGGTGGAGGTGACTTTGGTGGCGGTCGTGACCGCGGCGGTCCTGGCGGTCCCGGCGGTCCTAATGGTTTCCCCCGTGATGCTCCCCAAGGCCCTGGACGTGGCGGCTTCGGAGACCGTGATCGCGGTTTCTCCAATGGTGGTGGGTTCGACCGCGGCAGCGGTCGCTCGTTCGACGACCGATCTGGCGGTGGCCCGCGTGATCGTTATGGTGACCGAGACCGCGACAACCGACGCACAGGCAGCAACATGGAGCCCGTTCGGCCCAGAGGTGAGGGCGGCTACCGTGACCGCGACAACAGAGACAGCAGGGACAACAGGGACAGCAGGGACAACAGGGATAGCAGGGACGGCAGAGACAACCGGGACCGAGACTACGACCGCCCGCGCGACGACGACAACAGGAAACGCGGATACGACGGCGGTGGCTACGAGGACCCACGCAAGCTTCGTCGCTACTAATCAGACACTTACGCCCCTGGATGTCGCGATCCTGCGGTGGGTGCCAGCTCTTCGCCTGCTCACTTCTGTAACCAGAACAGTTTTGGTCGGGGCTCACGCCGCACACGATATACGCTGAGCCACCACCTGCTCAGTCCGCCGTTCATTACCACTCTCCTCCTGCTGTCCTTGCCTGCCAGCAAGGACTACCACCTAATATCACTGTCCTGCACCCGCGTCATTCGTTAGGGAGGTATCACTTCTGTCTGTATTTACTAGGTACACTTGATCACGAGGAAGTCACCGAGACTACCAACGATTATCGCTCAGCGCCTCCGGCCCGCAGCAGGTAAGATCAGAGGTAAGGGTCCTCGTGCCTACTGATCTGGAGTTTCAGCGAAGGAGACAAGGAGGGGTAACAACAGAAAAAGTCATCGACGCAGAGCCCTCGACACGGCCTGGTTTTGTTTTGTACGAGTAGTGAACCTCAATTCAGCCGACACGGCTTCTTTAGCTCATTCTTTAGACCGGGGGCCGACAGTCCTAGTCCGTGATCCCCGCACCCCCCCCCCCCCTAGATGTGAGGGCGACACATAGTTTCGTGTGTACGTTTCCCTACTGTCGTGACAACGAAGGTGATGTTGCAAATTTCTGTTTTTACCAACCAACGCCATAACTCCACAGTTCGTCATGATGGTATCGCTTTCCACACGTACGACCACTCGTAACCTTTACGCAAATGCTGCTGAACATTCCTCTCTTTTCGCATGAGACCCTTTCCAGTTTACTCCTCCATGGCGGTGGCCTTCTTCAGGTCCGTCACCTCGCCCGTCGCGGCACTCCAGTACCTATACAAATGTTAGCCCCTGCAGCATAGCGAGAGAGAGAGAGAGAGAGAGAGAGATGAAAGAGAGATGAGATGCTGTGTGCCGTTCTCGTGACAAGAGAGGGTGGAATGGTACGTACGCGATCAGCTCAACGTGGAACTCGCTCATGCAGATGCCAAACAGCTTCAGGAGCCTCGTCTGCCGAGAGTCGAGGACATCGCCCTCCTTGCAGACGACGTAGCCGGGGGCCGCGTCCTCGGCGGGCTCCTCCTCGCCCAGGACGATGCGGCCGCGGACCATGCGCGTGGGCATGCCGAGGCGGCGCAGCTCGGGCTCAATCGAGTGCTCCATGGGAACGTCGTGCTCGCGGGGCACCTCACCGCCGGTGGCGAAGAGAACGCCCTGGGGAATGGCGAACTCGCGGGGCGCGGTGGTACCAGCGCGCGCAAAGTCGACGGGCGAGAGACCTTCGAAGTAGGTCGTGATGGCGGAGGGGTCGCGGTTCGTCAGGAGGAGGCCGACGGTGCCGCTGAGGTGCGGCGTCAGGCGGTCGGTGCCGTCGAGGAGGGCGGTTTCGCGCGTCTGGCCGAGGGCCTTGGACATGAGCTTCGTCTTGCCGAAGAAGAGTCTGCGGGTAGGGAGGAATGTCAGTCAGTCTGGGGGTTGAACACATGATGAGGAAGGGGCGTGGGCGAAACGCACCGGCAGTCGGAGAGTTCGTGGCGGACGTCCTTGAGGTGATTGTTGCGCATGTTATCGACGCTGAAGACGAAGCAGTGCTGGTACTGGGGGACGGTCTCGCGAATGTTGGCGAAGAGCTTGTCCTTGTCCTCGCGCGTCTTCTTGGACACCTGCGTCATGTTGACGAGGCGGTTGCGCTTGGACTTGGGCATTTTGGGCAACGGTTGTTTGTGAAACTTTTGGAATCCGTTCTAGTTCGCTTGCGCACAAAACTGCTGAAAGATCGAGCTTCGAGATCGGAGGTTGGGGGGGCGGGCGGTCGAATAGTCGCTGCTCGTGGGCTACGTTGGGGGACGAGATTTGCGGTCGAATTTCCTTATCTTTTATCGGTGAACGGGTCGGCTTCAATTTTTTGGGAGTTTCTTGTCCAACTTTTTTTTTGGTACCCCGCGTTGGCAGGCGGAACGATTTTCCGGGGCAGGGTCCAGGTGGAGCCTAACCTAGGTATCTCGTTTGTGCTGTGGGCACCAAAGAGCCCGACTCGGACTGGTGCCCCAGCGAGATGGGAATTGATTGTGCCATGCCGGATGTATCATACATGTTACAGGCAGATTCTATTACCGAGACCGAACCCTCAAGTTTGGGCAGCCGTCTACCATTTCCAGAAACCCAGACCGCCGCATTCCGACGAGAAATTAGCCCTCACCGTTGCCTCTCCCTGATGTCTATTTGTAACGTGTGCGATCATGAGATGTAGGTATACATGTTTCCGTCGCGCTCCATGTAATCCTTGTCTATCAACCTGCAAAGAGTCGTCAGTACGCGAAGGAAACAACTGACAGATTCGTGATACGTACGTCTCTATGAGCTTCTTGATGGAGGCGGCGTCAACGGGACCACGCTTGCGAGTAAAGTTGATCACTTCAGCCACCAGCTCGCTGTGTCCGATCGTCTTGCGCGCCTTCATCACCCGCACAATGGCCGCCTGCGTCTCGAATTTACGGTCCTCGGCAATGCGCTCATGTGTCGCTTTATTCTCCTCCTTCGTCTCCTTGAGCTGAATCTGATTGATCTTAATCCGAAGTTTGGGATCAGTGAAGGCTTTGTTGATGGTAAAGGTATCAGTCTCGCTGACATCCCTTCCCTTGGGGTGTTTGCTCAAAACTCGGACCTTGCCACACGCTAGCGATTGTAGGGTCCGCTGGAGTTCCGGACCCGCAAGTCCCGTAGCTGTGCTGATCTGTCCGAAGCTGAGGAAGCCCTCAAGATCGACCTCGTTGAACAGCACAAGCACAACGGCCTGGAACGCACTGACCAGGAGTTCTTTCGTGCCTCTCGGGAAGATGGCCTTGACCGTACAGTTGGCCAGCGAATGGGGCCACGAGAGTTTTCTGCCGTCATGCTTGTGGTTGTACCACCGCTCGAACCGCTCGATCTCGACGGCAGCACCTTCAGGCAGGTTGAGCTTCGTGTCGGGATATGTCGGCCAAGACGCTGCGGAGATGACCATGACTTGCAGATCGACTTGCTGTTCGGCATTCGTGCCTTCTGACCATTGCTTGTAGTGCTGCATCTCCTCTTTGGCGAGCTCCTGATCTTTGAACATCTGCTCAAGGTTACGCGTAAAGTTGGCACCGCACTCGTCTCGGAGCTTTCGAAGCATATTTCTCTCGGCATCTTCGCTCGCACTTCGGCCCATGAGCAGCCGCCTGGCCAGATCTTTCTTGTAAAAAGCTTCAAAGGCGTCCTTCCCTTCAATGAACCTGAAGAGCTCAAGGGCGGCATCAAGCTGGCGATCCAGCTCGGCATCCTCGTCAGCCGTGCTTGATTGCCCGCTCTTTTCGGCAGCAGCCCGATCCTTGTTGTCAGACAACAGACTCTTGGGAAGAGCCTTGAGACCGCCTCGCAAGAGCATGTCAATGTGTTTCGCGATCATCTCTCCAATCTTGGACGTTCCCGTGCTCCACCCCGAAGTCGTTTTCCGGTCGTTCACGAAAGCGCCGAAGGCCTGCCTCAGCTCGTAACCAAAGACTTCATCACCTCTGAAACCATCTCGCACGACCAAGTCCAGAGCTCGCCTCAGCTCAAGCAACCTCATGACCATGTCGTCTCCTCTCTCTACGTCGCCCACAATCGTTGCTCCGGCCTCCTGGATGTAGGTTTTCCACGGGTCCTTGAGCTTCGCCTGGATCCCCGACAATCGTAGGAGGTCATAGAGAGCTCGCATCGACTCAATTTCGTGATCAGCAAGCAGCTTCGATAAGCTTTCGACATCCAGAAGCTTAGCCGAGTAGTCCTTCACCACGATGCCGTGGGCGGCATCGAGAAGTTGCTTCTTGGTCGTGCTGTCAAGATTGTACGCGTTACATCGATAGTCCTCATCCTTCAGAAGCTTTTCGCATGCAAGAATATACTCCTTGAGACTTGCTGCGTTCCTCTCATCTGCAAATTCGTGGAAGAAGTTGACCGAGTCGTGGAGAAAAGCCGGCTCAAACGACTTTTGGTAGACGTTGAGCACGTTGAACATACGGACTGATTCTTTCAGTAATCGAGCATCGAATCGATCGTCATTCACTCGATCGTACGCGATCAGCTCGCACACGCCGTGGAGACATCGAGTAAAAGGTGTCTGGTTGGTAGCGTCCTTGCTGGCCGAAGACGAGAGCATCTTCCGGAACTGCGTGATTGTCAAGTCGTTGATTGAGCCCAGCGTCCTCTCTCGAAGGAGGTACGTCCTGTCGAGGTAGCTGAATATAGACCGAATATCTATCTGGAATTATGTGTTAGCACTGGCTCTTGAGAAGAACGAACGCAAGTGGCACTCACAACTGCCTTGTTCCAATCCTGCCAGTGAAGAAAGACGCTCCGCAACATGTCAATATTTGAGGGGCCTGCCGACCTGTCGATGATGGACCGCAAGGTTGCTTGCTTCAAGTGAGCTTCGCATAGCTCTTGTAGCGTGCGATATAGTTCCTGTCCCTGCCCATGCCTGCAGATATCCTCTGCGCCCCTGTACAGCCTCTCCATTGGCAGTTGGAGAGGCTGGTGGCGAAGTATGCACTGAAGGGCATCCTTGAGCTGCTGCCGTGTCCGATCGTAATACTGCTCGGTCTTGTCGGTCTGCGTGGGTGGCCTGAGGTTCTTGATCACGATCTTTTTGGCGCCCGAGTATGGCCGGAAGGCGCTCTGCTGTGTAAGGTCAATCACTTCAGGGAGCTTCCCCTTCGTCTTGTTAGACATGGTCGTCATGGAAGCGGTGTCGGCGCCAAACTTGAAGCGCTTTGGGCTTGGCTTTTCTGAAAAGGCCGAAGACGGAAGGTATTGGTTTTGTTGCACAAGATGCGGTGTGGAGGGGGACGCGTGCACGTCAGAGTCGACGCGGGGTCGCCGCCTCGATGGGCTGCTAATGCTGGCGTCACCCAGTGCACCTGATGAGCTTGGGCTTGTGCGAAGACCTGAGCTTACCGAGCCTGTGGCCCGCGATGGCAGTTTTCCGTCGGCCGGGTGGTTCGGTTTCGACGGCATCGACAGGACCGGGAGGCCCTGCAACAACTTGAAGTAAGCTGTTACGCAGCCTGAGGTGTCCGAGCTAAAGAGTCGTCCTGTTCGTGCGGCAATGCGGTGAACGGTGTCTTTGGAAAGAGGCTAGTGAATTGGCTCGCCAATCTGGTGACGAGGAGGTTCGTCAATTATCTTCGTCGAGAAACACGCTGAAGGAAATGGGAGCAGTTGAGGTGGGTTTGCTTCACGGAGTTAAGACACGGAGAGGAGACGGGCAGCAACGGGGCGGATTGAGGCGAGAGCTGCCCGCAACGACGACATCATCCACTTTACGCGCTTCCTATCGCGGTTCCTCGGTAGTAGATAAGGCATGCTGACATAATGTTCACCAAACATTTGATGGCCTTCTTGCCTTCTTAGCTGTCACCCTACAAATGGCCTCAGCCCGTAGATACAGGAAGTCATTTTCCTCATAACTCTTAGATATGGAAGGCGGATTGAAATGAACTGTTAGAATTCGCTTTATACGTCAATCGCATGTGTGTATGGTCTATGCATATGCCGCCCAACCCGAGTATAATACAGCCAGGTTCCTCTCATCCGTGGCCTGGTTGATCAGATCGTTGACCGTCGCCGTGACACTCAATGTCTTTGAAAGCTTCTTGCGCACCACTTCCAGCGCTCTGTCTGCCTCCGACGGCTCGTTCACCCTCGTCTTTCCCCTTCCAGCCACGTCGTCATCCCCGTCCCCGCTGCCACCCTGCAACTTCGCTAAACGTACCGGTGATATAGACCAGGAGTACAGAGGATCGTACCGCAGAACATCAAGGATGGTCATGATACTGTACGTCTCCTCCCTTAGCGCATCGAGCGTGAACTCGCAACAACGCTGGAAGACACCCTCTTTGGTGACGCCCATACCATCTTCAATGTCCCTCGTCAGTCTGAACGGTACCAACTCGGGCACCGGCAGCACGCGGCCCATCTCAAACGCAACACCCAGATCAATGTGAACCACCTCGCCTGTCTTACTGTCCAGCAAAATGTTGTGCCCGTGCCGATCGCCTAGGCCAAGAACGTGTCCCAGCATCGAGATCGCGGCGGTGGTTCGCGTGTAGGCAGTTCGCTTGACGAACCACTCATCGGGGTCTACAAAGTATTCCATAAAGAAGTACTTCATGACAGGATGAAAACGTTCCTTGACTTTACGGTAGGCACTGACCCTCGCGTCCACAGATTTGCCCTGCACCGCAGAAATCTCCTTTCTGCATTGACTTCCTTTGAGGTCTTTTGGATAATACCGCTCATGGGCAGGCATCAGGAATTCATGAAGCGGGATGGTATTCGGGACGAACTCGATGAGGCCTGAAGCCGATGTCAGAGGCAAGACCTTGTATGTGCGAATGCCCAGATTGCGTCGCTGGGTCTCGCGATGCAGCTTGAGCAAAGATGATACGGCAGCAAACACCTGCTCCATGATGGCATCTTGGCGGAGGTCGTCGTTGCCTCCCTTGACCAATTGCTTGTATCGCACGCCATCCGTGCCAACTGCGGTGATGATCTTTGGAGCGCTTACCCCCGAAGCAATCGACATCTGCGGCTCGAGCCTCGCGATGATTGGGACCTTGGAGTAGTCCTTGTCCGCGGACAGTTCGAGTTGCATTGTCGGTGGCGGGATTTGGTACTTATTCAGAGCAGCCACGAGGTAGTTGCCCGAAGTCGTCTCCTTGAGGTTGATCTTGTGCCCTGCTTTGTACTTTGGGTTGTCGCGATCAACCGCCAGTCGGTGATAGTGCCCGTTTGTTC
This sequence comes from Verticillium longisporum, assembly GCA_019188255.1. Lineage (NCBI taxonomy): Eukaryota > Fungi > Ascomycota > Sordariomycetes > Glomerellales > Plectosphaerellaceae > Verticillium > Verticillium longisporum. The sequence continues at coordinate 1,328,871 of JAETXT010000012.1, forward strand.
TGTCAATGGCATGCCAGATTGCGCCCTGCGTAGGGTGTTTCTCTAGTTGATCTTTGACTTTGTTGGTTGCCTTATGTCGCAGCACTGCCACCTCGTCTTTGCTGTTTGCTTTTACCTTGACGCCAGACCAGACCTGATACATGCTGTGGTATGGGTGGTCTATACATATGTTATAGACAAGGTTGATCAAAAGCCTCTGAAACACGTTTGACTGGTCCTGGAGACGAGAGCATAGCTGATTCATGAGGGTTTCAATTTTTCGGGTGGGAACCTTTTCGAGGTGTCTCCGAACGGCGTCGTTCGTGGAATCGTCGTCCGATCTTTCAAGCCACAGGGCCGTGAAGCGCAGTGCATCGTTGTTGTGCTCGTCGGATGCGATGAGAGAAAGGAGATAGTTCTCTAGACTCAGGCGCACGAATTCGCTCCTCGTCTGCTCTACCCGGCGAAGCTCCTGCTCGTCGAGATGCAACCACTGTTGCGCTCTGGTGAGGTGGGATGAGTATCTGGATTTCGTCTGCGAGTTCTTTTCACTGGAAATCAAAGACCGCAACTGTGCAACTTCGTCGCTTTTGCCCTTCTTCAGATTCTGTAATCTTACCAAATCATCAAGCCCATCGGAGTTTTGCAGTTGATCATCACAAAACATGGCGAATTGGTGAAAGACCTTGCCCGCATCCTTGCCGTCGGTGCGTCCCTTCAACTCCTTCAAGGCAGGCTCAAGATACTTCTTCTGGATGTTATGTGGCTTCTCCAAGTTGACTACCGAAATTTGGTAGGCTATTACGGACAGCAGATCAGTACGACTGATCGGGATGCTCTGTATTTTGAATACAGAGTCGTTGTAGATGCTTTGCAGCATCCTGATCGACGAGACCATCTCGCCGTGATCCCAGAGTGAGTTGGCTGACTCTATCTTGGCGGCTGCATCAAAATTCAGTCCCAAGTCTTCGCTCGGCACTATCAAATTTGTTAAAGATGTTGATATGTTGAGAGATTCCTGCGTAGCGCGATGGAAACGGTAGATGCCAGACGATGTGAGCTTGCAGCGGACTTCGATTTGTCGTGCTTGGCTGATAGAAAGATTGGCTGCCGCTCGCAATTTTGGCTGTTGGCTCAGCAAGCTCAACGTAGTACCACGTGACGACAGGAGCTGACTGACATCGTCATACCTGATGTGGTCAGTGGGTGCTCTTCAATCAAACGATTCCATGATACATACCTCCCTCGCTTCATCCATTCGCCATGGTTTTCGAAACGGTCAAGCAGAGCCTCAAGCTCTCCAAAGTCCGCGACATTGACCACGTCATCGAGTTCGGCCAATACAGCAAGAGCCCCAAGATGATGCCTCAAGTTGGCGGCATTCAGGCCGCGACTGGTCAAACTGGCCATTGTTCGTCCAAACCCGTCGTAAATCGCCTGCCGTATTGCCGAAGAGTCATTGGCTTGGTGGATACTTTGAAATGCCTTGTAAACGGAGACCGCATGGTTCTCACTCGAATTTGGTGCTGGCAGATTCCAGATTTCCAGCCTTCTGGCGGTGCCAAAGGTGCTTTCGAGCGAGTTGGTGTTTTCGACAAGACTTTGGGTTTGCAAAAGGGCATGCGAGAGGCCTGATAAACCCAGTGTACTCAGAGCCTTGACCATTGACAGGCCATCGTTCTGCGAGGCTGGGTCTTTGGACTGGATGTGGCTATCGAACTGGGCTCCGCGGAAGGCTAGGCTCTTGGACCCGTCATTTTCGTATTCCAAACGCGCCATCACGTTCGACAGGCTGGAAGTCTGCGGCAAGCCGTAGTAAGCGTCGGGATCATCGATGTTTTCAAAGATGCTGAGTAAAACACTAGGTGTATGAGACTCCCGGATAGCGGATGACCTGCGTGATGCTCGGGTGACTTGAGAAGCTGCTACCTCAAAGAATAGGAGGGCAGTTTTGTACATCCCGCACCTTGATGCGGCACCGGCGGCGGAAGAGAAGTCAACATCTAGCCAACTGGCGCGGTCCGCAATGGAAGACTCATTTGGCAATGGTTGTGTTCGGAGATAGAGCAGAGCGTTGAGTAGGTGCTTCTGGTTGTGATGAGATGACTCGCTGGAGACTGCGAGCCACTCCTTCAAGGCGTCAGAAAGGTGTTTTCTGGCACTTTGCTGCTTTTCCATTTGGCCACAGAGGGCTAAGTGGAGGATAAAAGGAAGGGCATCCTCAGCGAAACCTTTGACGTGTGTCAAAATGGGCAATAGCTCGCTCAAAATGATGAACTCGGGGACAGCCTGGACCAGATACGTGACCAATTTTCGGATCCAACCTGCATCCTCTATGTCTTCCATAGTAGAAGAAAAGTCATCTCGTTGCACTAGTTGCGAAGCAGTGTCTGATGGCGGCGTTCGATAAGGTTGCCAGGTTGAGGCAAGATACAAGGGCTCGTGCAGTGTCTTCTGGGCGGCGGTGGTCAAAAGCTCATCCTCCTCTGCTGCAGCTTCCGAAACCACAGCCCTTAAAGCAGACTCTGCCAGCCCTGCGGTGAATGAGTCTTTGCTCACTGTGAGCTGCTGTAACAGAGTAAAGAGCCCTCGCTCTGAACCATTAGCTCCAGGAGCTAGCTTGAGGCTGCTCGACAGCTGCGATTCGCGGAGCAGTTCTGGCTCAATCTCTCCAGAGGCAGCGAAAGCTCTGCCGACGACGCGTCCAGCCCATGCTAGATATTCATTGCTGAGAGCCTGAGCCTTGCAGCTCTTCAAAACTAGACCGCCGTGGTGGAGAGCTTTTTCGTCATCGCTAATGACATCGTATCTCGCAGATGGCGGAATGACGAAGTCCCCACAGAGCAGACCAAGGGCGAGATCTCGGGAAGCCTCGTTCAGCAGTTTCTGCTCGCGATCATCATCTTTCAGGATTTCCAGAAGAAGTGTGCTTTCGTGAGTGCCGCTCTCCGCATTGCCAGACGTTCGGATATTCGAGGCGGATTGTGTAATTGACTTGAAGGAGTCTTTCTGGTCTTGACTTTTGAAAGACGGAGAATCGTATTGTGCAAGAAAGTTGGAAAACCAAGCATGGAAATGTTGAGCCTTGCTCATGGTGGCTTTGAATTGGCTTTCTTGTGTGGTGCTTGACTGGCTTGATTCGAGGAAGACACGCAGAGATGCGAGAGTCGAGAGAGCATATCCTGCGAGGAAGGAGGGTGATTGCTCGAGATGCTCAGCTCCCTTACTGATGAGGTATTGTGTGACTCCTAACGCGTCATCTGCACATTCGGAGTCGACGATAAAGGGCCGAATAGAGTGTAGGAGCATCTCGAGGGCATACACATCGAGCGCAATGGGACCAGCCAGGCAAATGAGAATGCGAACTTTGCGCAACACGGAACAAGCATGCAAGGACCCCAGCGCTGGGTGAACGGTGTTGAACAACCTTCGGGCTACGCACACCACCAAAGCCGGAGTCCATATGCTTTGCAACTCGTACTCCGTCCGATTACAGAGATGAAAAAGTTGTCTGAGCAGATGCTTCCCTTTGAACATTGGCTGCTGATTTGCAGGAAGAGTAACATCCGAATGGGAGAAACTCTTCATCTCCGACATGGCAATGGCGGCGTAGGCAGAGTTTTCGTCTTTTCCAAAATACTTGTCCATCGGGTCTTCTTGGTCGAACACGTCGAAGAAGACTGCGATTATGTCGACGAAATTGGCGTAAATCGCGTCAAGATATGGTTCCTTACCCAAGGTCTTGCGGATACGGCTTTCCGCCGCTGTAATCGAGTTGCCTGCGCTGGTATCGTGAGCCATTGCATAGGCTGCAATCTTCGAGAACCCTTGCTTGATCATCGTAGCTGGGGTAATGGAAAGTCTCTGGGCAAGCCTGGCAGTGCTTTCTTCCTGACCTCGCATGAACATTAGTGCTGCAGCCTCAGATTGCGCCGTCTTGAGCATGTCCTCGAGACTCGTGAATCCAAAAATTTCAAACGGCATCTCTTCAAGTTCATCACCGTCGAGCCAAGTGTAGAACAGCTGAGGACTGAAAATCTTGAAGAGCTCCTTGGGTGATTCCAGCTGTTGGGCGGTTGCGACCTTAGCTAGACACCGCGTGGCGTACTGGCTACATTGTCTTATCTTGCCTGGAGTCTCGAAGATGTGATATGTGCATCTGCGGAGGAGCGTTGGCCACCGACAAGCAAGTTCCGACAGGACCAGGATTCGAAATCCGATCCCTTCGATCTGTCCGGGATCCGTAGGCAAGCTCTCTAAGACATCCAGAAATACTTCATCATGCGTCTTGAGCACATATAGGGCGAATATCTCCGGCAAGCGCATGGCTATGAAATACTTGACGGTCATGCTTCCCTGCTGTAGAATTGAAAGGAGGGTAGTGCGGCAAGAGGCAAGCCCAAGACTGCTGCCATACTGAGGATCCTCGCGTAGCAAGCAGAATAGAAGCTCAGCCAGTGCGGTCTGGGACCGAGGTGAAAGACTATTCTTCGGGAGGGATGCCTTGACGAAATAGTGATAGTGGTCGCCGACAAAAGAAGCCACGGCGTGTTTGCTGTCTGACCAGACGCGCAAAAGTCCTTTGATGATACTAAGGCTCATGGAGTGTACCGTCTCACAGCAGGTGTACTCTGTCTCTCCAATCATCTCACCAAGCTTCTCAACGATCACAAGCGCTTCGTCCGGCTTGATAGTGAAGTCTGAATTGAACACTTCAGATGTGACAGCCGTGGACAACAGAAAATCTTGTCTGGAGAGACTGGACAGTTGCTGAAAGAAGTGCTCTGGAACAAAACCTATCTTTTCTCTGTCTTTATCGATAGCCTCGAGGAAGTAAAGTCGCAAAGCAGTCGAAAGATAGAAGGCTTCACTGTTCCATTGTAGGGCTGCGCTGCGACGAGGAACATCGGGTATCTTGACGGAGTTACTTGTTCCGCTTTCTTGCGAGTCGAACTCATCGTCGAGGTCCATGAAATCAACATTTCGACCTGACGGTTCTCTGGCTGATCGCTGACGAAGTGTTACGGCACAGCGAGACAGAAGACGCAAGAGGTAGGGGCAGTGTAACACAAATTTGCCAAGCTCGGTCGTCGTGAGTGCAGGTATATGGAGGGACGTTTCTCCAAGAAGAAGCTCGAAGAAGGCTTGATTCTCAGGAGCGCCGAGAACGGCGTCCAATGTTGAGTCTAGAAGTGTGAAGGTTGCTGCCTCAATATCTCTGGACTGTCGGGAGTTGAGTTGCTCGAGCTGTGGAATCAACAATGTACCAACGACACAAGCAGAAAATAAACTCTGTAACTTCTCGAGTGACAATTGTGAGCCGCCTTCTCTCTTGCCCCATGATCGACAGAGCTCTTGTAGTTCTTCGATTTTAGGGAACAACAGTTCGAGGATCAACCTCTGGGTTGCGTGTATATTGGTCGAATCATGCGCAAGGACTACGCTATTGCCTCGAGAAGCTCGATAATCCTCTTTAGCTGTTGAGGCGGTGCTGGATAATAAGAGCAGAAAGCTTGTGACAGGGGCAGTCTGCTGATATGCGCTCCATGCCTGAGAGATTGTGCTTCCCGACACAGGCCGTGATTGAATAGGGAGCATTTCAGTTCCACAACAAGCCCGGACCAAGTTGGCGAGTTCTGCCGGGTGTACGTGTGCAGAGTGAAGCGAGGCAAATGCCATATCAGCTAAATCTTGTAAGAAGTTGTACTCCTAATAGTAGCTTGGAAGGCGGGACTAACCTGGTTTCCAGCGCAGGAAAATCCACCGGATGACGTGATGCGAGGTTGACTGATTCTGGTTTGGCAGCTTGACGCCACGGAGGAGTATAAGTTGCAGCATCAATGCCATGGAGGAATCAACCAGAATCGCAGGCCCATTCACGTCGGCGGTTGTGACAATGCTTGTGATCTCGTCTGAGACGCTGTGATACGTGAGCATCTCGAGAACCAGGATAGATCGCATCAAATGACAAGCAGCGCGACATGTGGCTGGAAGACTGACAGCTCTTGCGCTGAGTTGCCAAACCGGACGCCAAGTTGAAGCACTATCTTCGTGACCCTTTCCGAGACCTTCAGCAACACAACTGTATGCCAACATGGCCCACGAGGCTGTGCCCGCGGTCTCGCTTAAAAAGCTAAGCAGCTCGGTATGAAGATTCAGTATCTCCCGGGCAGAAATGAAGTTGAGGTCAAGAAGAAAAGGTATCAGTTGCAAAGTAGCTCGGCGAACCCCAGTACTGGGAGACTTCAGCCTGCCCTGAAGGCGGTCGTTCGCTGCGTCGATTCGACGTTTCTTTTTGCGGGGCTGCTCAAGTTCTTCTGTTCCAATTTCATGTTGTGATTGCCGAGGAGCTTGAGCTTTCCACAAAGCTTTCTCAAGGAATGCTAAGACTTGGAGCATCGCCCACTTGCGCTCGCCGTCTTGATTGTGTGGGCGGAGACCGAATGAGCGGAGACGGAAGAAGTCGTCAGGGGTTGTTATTGTGAAGCTAATGTCATCGATGTGCAGCTGCGATTGTTCGTTGCGCCTCGTGTACTCCAACCACAAAGTGTCGAAGAGATCTTCCACGTCACCTTTAATTGACAAGTCTTCCCCATCCTGCAGCAGTCGTTCCAGATGCAGATGTATGGCAAATATGGTCTTTAACATCTCATCTCGGACAGAGTTGAGCATCTCGTCCTTCGAAACCGTTCGACCTTGCCACCAGTGGCTGATGAGCGGCGCGACGTCTGCGGCCAAAGCTTTGGTTCGGATAAGGTCATTAGATTGAGTGCTTGTTAGGATAACGTTGAGAGAAGAGAATGCAAGATGGGTGATCCGGCTCAGGCCGAGGTGTCTCAAGCTCAAGACTTGTACAAGGGTCTTTGATATTGGCTTGGACCTCCTAGCAATAGGTGCGTTCGGCGGCGTGAGGAGGAGGTATAGGCAGTGCAGTAAGTCCTGTAGTGTACTTCGATGAAATTGTGCTGGCTGTTTTTGACTCGCTGTGCTAGTAAGAGTAGACCGCAGCGTTGAGAACGTTCCTGGTGCGGGGGACGCGCGGGCGCTTGCGCCTGTGTCGTGTTCGTTGCCATCGAGGTAGGTTGTCATCGAGTCAAGGCAGAAGTCGATGCAATCCAACCAGCCCTCACCATTTCCCTCAAACGTGGCAAGGTGTTCGACATTAGCCTGGTGAGATAGGAGAGCAACGATGGCTTTGATGTAGTTTTGCAGAAGCGGTTCCACCATCTCATGGGGGTTGTTATCTGGCCCTGGCAGCGTCTGTGTGATGTGGTCGATGACTGCAAGTACCGTCTTGCGTTTCAACTTGGAGGCCCCATGATTCAAAGCTAGGCGGAGAGCCTCAGCGCACTTGGATAGCCGTGTGGCGGCAGATGCTGCTGTGGTTTTCTTTCCGCTGTAGTAGCTCTGCTTTTCTGTAATGGCACATCTGAAAAGAGCCTCGAAAATGCGATGGTAGTGCTTATCTGCCAGAATGGATCTGAGGTTGTTCAGCAACCCGAATGCAGCGGCTACTTGGGAATAGGCATGTTTCGTGAGAAGCAAGATTGGCGAACTTACAGGTTGGCTGTCTTGGCTTTCTTCTCATCAAGGAGAAAGATTAAGTCATCCAAGCCAGTGCCCCTGAGCTTTAGCGTGCCTCCAGTGATGGCATCTGATGAGATCAGCATCTGTAGACACCGCGTTCCGCCCTAAAATTGTTCAAATTTCCTTACCAAGCGCGTCATTAAGGGTGACATCCCCTCTCGATGCAGCGGGCGCCATGTCCTCATGATATGTGGTCGCCGATGAGACGCGTCCAAGCTGTTGCGAGGCTGTGAGATGTCCATGACCAGGCACTTTTGTGGTGTAGAGCTTGAGGCGACTGAAGATCCACCAGGCAGCTATGGTGGATCCCACTCATCATTGCGCTAGCCGAAGATGGTTAAGTGCATTTGTACTTCCCACCCTTCACGTCAGGCAATCAAAGTCAAGGCGACAGACATTTATAAGTAAGTGGTATGAGGAGTGCAACAGATACACAAGTTGTTAGAATGCTGCAACATACATGACCAAGATCCTTACGATGCTCGTTCTGTCTTGGAACAGTGTTGTCCAGACTCCAATGGCCCCATAATTCATCATCACCACCTGCTCCTGGCAGAGGCTCCTGATATGCCGGTGCTCAAAACTGATGCTATACCTGGGATGCCAATCGTTAAAACACTTGATCGCTTCGCATACTCACACCGCGAAGCGCCAGTTGGCTCTCGCCCCGTGGCGGGAGTCAGAAGGCTTTGTATTCCAAATTACAGACAAGCCATGTCGCCTATGAAGCAGCGTTGTACGGTGGTAGGCAATCGAGGCCAACACGACTGGCAGAAAAGCTTACCGCCTGCTATTCTGAGACTAGCCGACCTCCTACCATGCCCGCCGCAGCAACGGGGGCTGGATTTCAACCCACTGCTGCCCGCTACAGCTCCAGCGTGCTAGTAGCTTCGACACCTGCGACTCGTCGCGCGCCAAAAATTCCAACAAATCTCCAGGCGGAACCCGCAAACCAACACAATCGACAGCCACGACAGCAACAGCAGGTGCTGCAAGCCCTCCTATTCCAGGGCCACGCCAACAGCTGATGCAGCCTGCGCCGTCTTCGACAACGCCATAGCGCCCTTCCGCCCAGCATGGCCGAGATCACTACCCTGGTCGCGCTGCAGTCTTTCCATCGCGACCTCGTCGCAATACGCGAAGGACGTCCGGAAAACACAGAGTCCTGGGACAATTCACTTGTGCAGGAACTTTTCAAGCGCGAGCTCTCTAGATTATGGCAGCGGCCGGCGAGAGACGAGACGAGTCGCTCTCAGGTCAAGTCAGGTAAGTAGAGCTATCGCAGCCAAGAACTTGCGAGGCTGAATTTCCGACTAACGCGCCGCCATTGCAGGCAAGATCGTCATTGATGAGGAGGAATACTCCGTCAACGAAGAATTCCAGCAGATAGCTCTTAATCTGGCAGACGAAGCCGAAGTTAACGAGATCGAAGCCGCTCGATATGTTCTCGAAGCCGAAGAAGACACCGCAACTCTGGGACGACCACTGCTCGAATGCGCCATCATCAGGTTCCACCAACAGCGGAAATATATTCTGGACAGTTTGCGATTGATGTTTGAGGTGGACGATCTGGACGACGATGAGGCAGACCCCGAGGTGGTCAACGTGATCCAGGCATATTTGGCGGATAACGTTCTCAAGGATGTCAACCGGAAGAAACTCTTGCCTAGGTGCATGTCCGCCATGCAAGATGTACGCTCCTGGCTCGCGAGGATCGCGGACAAGATGACTGCGGCAGCAGTCTTGATGAACGGTCAGAACAGGGAAAAACCCGAGGGACTGGAAACGCTGGAGTTCTCCCGGGCGAGTCTTGTCCAGCAGCATGAACTTCTGGCTGTCGTTCTATGCCGTGCCGTGGAAAAGAAGGAAGCGGAGATGGCTGACTTCCGTGGCTTCCTTGATCAGCTCAGGAAGGCGGACAAATATGACGTCCTTACTGGTAAGCACAAGGTTCTCCGTCCGACGCGAAGCTCTACTAACATGGCCCATCACAGTGCATTTATTTCCTGCTCTCGGTGCTTATATCACAACTTTTGGCTCAACAGAAGGTATAGGGGACCTCACAGTCGCACGGGAGCTTCATAACGTTATCTGCCGCCCCAATGACGACAGTTCCTGGCCTCTGGTAAACTTGCAAGCAGCTGTCAAGGCTTGGTGGGTTGCCGAGTACAGCGGATGGTACCTGGATGACGGACTTCTCGGTGGATTGCAGGGCGTTGACCTTGATGCAGGTATGTGAACTTGAACATATCCGCAGCGTCGAGATCAAATTGCTAATGCCAAGAAGAGGATCGAGAACGATCAAAGACCTTCTTCGATGCTCTGAGGGACGGAGCTTTTGATTTCATGCTCTCCATTCTAGCGGATGTCAACAGTGCAGAGCAGCAGGACCCGTCCAGAGCGGCGTTGCTCAAGTGGCTAGCCCGCAAGACACCATCACTGGTATTCGAAACTGTACCATTCTCCAGCTTCTTCAAGGCCTGCCTCACCGCTCAGCTAGAGGTGTTCGTTGATGCTTTCATTTCCAACCTCCCTGACGTTCTTCGAAAGCTTCGCAGCGAAGAGGACGAACAGCGACAGCTCAGTCAAGCACACGAACAAGACACTGATCTTGAACGCTTCCTGCTTATTATTGCCATGTCATACGAGGACCGATCTGACGCAGCTACCAACTTCTGGCTCGACCCTGATAGCAACTTGGCGGGTTTTATGCACTGGGCGTCGCGACGAGCATCCACACCTTTGGTTACAGCCTTCTGCAACATGCTGCAGGCAGTTTCCGGGAATGACACCTGTGCTACTGCTGCCCACGACTTTTTGTTGGATGAGGGACATCACGCATCTGGAAAGATGAGAAGGTCACAGTCCTTGACATGGCATCAAATCTTCAGGGAACTCACATTCTTCGCCAACAAGACTCGAGATACGCCACCAACATCTCAGGCCACACTCTATCGGTCTGGTAGGCCGACCACAGTGCAGGCTGAAGCAGAACCAGAGTCGGAAATGATGCTGCAGGCCTACCTAGGGCTGATCACCAAGCTGACATCAGAGAGTGAAACGGCCAGACAATTTTTACTTAAGGAGCCCAACTACAACCTTGTTGAGGTCTGCTATCAGCTCGCGAGCAGTCCTATTCTTCCCCACATCCGAGCCAGCGTCTTCACTGCTTTGCGTGGTCTCCTAACGCACAAGTCTCAAGAGGAAGGTCACATCATGTGGACTTGTCTCGAGAGCTGGATGGGCGGCGGTTATGTTGTTTTCCCTCCTGGACATCACCGACCTCCTCTTAACCCTCCCGAGGATGTTCAGCAAAAGATCGGTGATGAACTGGTCTCTACGCCAGAAGAAGGCATCGCCTTCATCCAATTTTTGACGTCACTGGTGACGCCTTCAGAAGAAAGCAGTTCCCTGAACGACTCACTACCTTTTCCCGAGACGCTGGGCTCAGCATTCCGCATGCCCGGGATCGAGATATACGTGGACCTGATTCTCGCGACCTTGTCTTCGCCCAAGATTATTGATGCCAACGACGTCTATCAGGCGCGACTGTTGAGGCTCAGCTGCCTCGAATTCGCATTCGTTTGCTTGGCAACATTCAATGAGGACCTCATCATATTGGCCAACCAGACGAACATACAACTCGATGCGGCGATTGCCACTACCGATCTTGCGACCTATGTTCGACTCCATCCTTTTGCACGCGTGATGGAGTGGATGTTTAACGACAACACTGTCAACGCTCTTTTCAAGATCATTCACCAAGATGCGACTGAGGTTGGGAATGCTTCTCCAGATGCACCCATCATCACAAGCATATTGCGCTCCGTTGAGGTTATCTCGAAAGTGCTCGATCTCCAGTCGACCTATGTCGAACTTGTGCGACCAGTCATCAGGTCCAAATCAAGCCATCGAAGGCAGACTGTGTCCAATGCAGCGTTCGCGTCCTTTGAGGATGGGTTGGCTAGCCATCTTAACCTTGTTGTAGACCTCGGCAGCTACTGCGGCATTGGCCACCCTGATGTTACACTGGCTTGTTTGAAGCTACTTGAGAGAATGTCCAGCGCCCCCAAAATTACATCGGCGTGGACACTTACATCCGGACGGCAAACACAACGAAACAGAGCCATCATTGCGATGGAGGCCAACGGCGACGACGAGGCGATATCACGCTCACTGGCTTCCGAGCTAACCACATCGTTTGATTTGGGCAGGGAGGCTGAGTCGCCGAATTATGTGACTAAGGTTTACATTCTCGACTTCCTTTACAGTTGTCTGGCTGCGATGCCGAACCAACCTACCATCGCTCACTTATTGCTTGGCTTCCAATGCGGCGTCGAAACCTTGACCGTCGACGCGAATGGCACCTTTTCGGAGCGGACTTCACTCTTCCACGCCGTTTTGAGACTGTTGCTGGAGACTCCCTCTGGAGACAACCAGGGCATGCGATCCTGGCTCATCACGCTGAAGTTCAAATGCATGCGGATTTTGCGCATTCTCTGGAACTCTTCCTTGTCGGCATCCTTCGTCATCGATGAACTGCGAGAGAACGACGTCTTGTTCCACTTGCTTCTGCGGGATGTTGTCATACAACCCGCTCTGGCTTGGGAAGGCGAAGACATTAACCAGCCTCATTTCCCGCTGACTGATGGTGCTACTACCCTCGTCGATTTCCTAGCCCTACGCAGCATGACCCTGGAGTATATCGCCATGGAGCTTTGCAGTATTTCACAAAGTCGACTTCCATCTGCGAAACGTCGTATTTTCGAAGCCTTGAATGGTAGACTTCAGGGTGACGAAAACGAAACCATCACAATCCCAACGGTGTATGACTTGTACGACTTCCTGCTGCCTGACGGCATGTGGGACAACTCGGAGCCCGCCGTGCAATTTTATAAGGGCCTGGATTTGAGCACATGCTTTGAACAGGATGTGGATGACAACTCCGTTGCCAACATCGAGCGCGTCAAGGATATTCTGCAGCTCAAGCGAAGTGAGAGGCGCGGCGAGGGCGTCCTGCTCACAGCTCAGGACTTTGCCGTCATTGAGCAGGAGGAAGCTTCAATAGTTGAGCATCTTGTGTCGTCCAATCGGCAGAAGCAGATCGCATCCCAGAGCCTGAGGGTCCTCAAGACGTGGACAAGCCTGCTTCTCGTTATGGTAGAATCCAACGATTTCAAGGGCAGTGCTCGGACATCGTTCCTGTTGCAAACCTTGCAAGCCATCTTGCCCGGCCTGGAGCTATATGCATGTGATAGGCCGGCCGAGGCCGCGGAGCTGGCGAAGCTGGGAAAGGTTCTGCTTTTCAAGCTTGACCTCACTACGAAGGCTTCGACAGTCGACAAAGAAAGCCAAAACATCGGCAGCCTGGTCAGCGACAAGCTCTACCAACTGTTCCAGATTTCGCTCCAGGCCATTGGCAAATGGGCCGGCACCTCCGATATCCGAGCCATCTACTATAGTATCTGCTACCGATACCTGACCGGAATGGTGGATGAAGGCATGCTCGTGGCCGAGCGACCAAAGACGATGCGCACAATCCAAATGTATGGCGAGAGGCTAATCAGCATCATCTGTGATGACGCCTACGGCAGCGAACCGGACAGCCAGACAGGTGCCATGATTCTTCTGAATGCGCTGGTCAACTTCAGTCGCGCAGAAGATAGCCCCCACGTCATTGAGACACTCAATAGGCTTAACTTTATCGGCATCGTCATTGATTCCCTACGCAATGTTCACGGGGAATGGACCCATATCATCAAGACCGAGGACAAGGCGCAGGAAACTTACCTGTCGTCCAAGTTGGCCCTGCTCCTGCAGTTGGCACAGACCCGGATCGGTGCCAAGTATGTCTTGCACGCGAACCTGCTCAGAGCGCTCGAATTGTCTGGTCTCTTTGCTGCCGACCCTGAGCTGCAGAGCGACAGAGCCAAGCCCCGTGCACTGGAGAAGCACTATGAGCTCCTTGCAAAGGCTACACACATCATCGGGGCAGCGATTGTCTGTCGAGGAGCTAGCTACGTTGGTCAAGGGCAAAAGTTCTTGACTGACCATCGCATGCTTGTCACGCACACTTTGAAAAGGAGCGCTGGCATTGGCGCTGCGGAGGGTGGCGACAGCCCTCTGGAGGAGTGGATCGAGGAGTTGGCCGAAGGTTTTGTGGTGCTGATCGCCGCGACTGGTTTCTTGGAGGTAAGTGACCCTGTTGGTCCGGGTGTGTCTTGACATGAGCTTACCAAGATACAGCATGACAACCAGGCAATGCCCGAAACGCGGAGAGACACTGGACCGTCGCTGTTTCACTGAAGCACCGTAAGACTGCAGGTCGCTGAGAGGAGAAAATGCGGTTGTCCAGAGGAGGATCCCATGCAGGATTCGTTCACTTGCGGGGGAGCAGATGTAGACCAAAATAGCCGATGTGGTCCGGCAGCATTGAAGCAGGCGTTTAGGGATGGTGTATAACTAGGTAGATGCGGCTAAAAGCCTTTGTGAAGAGACAACTAGGTCGACGGTAAAGTGAGGCAATGTGGTGGAAGAAGCATCAGTGTTTGAGTATTTTTCCAAAGCTTGTGACCAACGGATGAATGACCTTGTCACGTCGAAAGGAGCATACCACGCATGCCACGTCGCAGCATGTAGCGTGTAGGTGGGTCTAGGGTTGGATATGAATATGATTGCAGCAAGTACCTAGACACGCCGGTCTATGCATCTTTGCCCTCTGAATCTGGCCGAAGCCGAAAACACTATTGATGGGGTATTACCAAACGCCAGCCTCCCTCCCGGTAGTCCGTCACCACTCGTAAACTGTACTTGTCCCGTATTTCGGCCCATGATCTCGAAACGGTCGATGCTGCTGAAGAATCCCAATGTCCTGTCCCGGCCCGGTTGCACGGTGTAGACCGCGAGCTTCCACCACAGCCATCTTCTAGACCTTGCGGTTCACGCCCCTGTGCCTTCGTCAAAGGTTGCGCTACCTCTGCTTGCCCTTTCCCTTGAGATCCGCAGCTGTCATGAGTTTCAGCTCCAGTGGCCAAAAGCCCTTTGTCTTGGTGCTATATGCATTTCGATCCTTGTTATCGATCTTTGTACGGCAGATGGGACATTTGTTTCGCGTCGCTTCGATGTGGAGCGCAGAGTGTAGGCACTCGGCACAAAACAGGTGGCCTGCTGATGTATGAGCAGGCGTCAGTTTCAAGAGTCAGCTATAGTTCGTACCGCAGTGCGTGACTGTCAGATCAGTGCAGTCGTCCATGCAGATCGCACATTGAAAGGCACCAATCTTCACCCTCCTGTCTTCCTTTGGCGGTCGCGCCGCCGCTGCAGGTATCTCGTCTGAGGTGGCGAGATCGATGATATCATCGTCTTCTGGGGCAGCTGCTGTGCCGGACTTCTCGCCGAAGAGGTCGTCGTCGTCGTCGTCGTCAATAACAGTCGCGCGGACGTTGCGTGGTCTGGCAGGTGTGTCTGTACGGCTCTTGGTTGAGGATGCCTGGGATGCACGGCGACGTTTGGTAGCCGGCGCAGGTGTTGCTTCTGGAGCTTCTGACGACGGGGCGCCGCGCTTTCTTGTGGTCGGCGGCATGATCAGAGGTGAGGCCTGCTGGGGGATTTGGGTTCGCGGTTGCGACGTTGCGCTGACTGTGGCTTTGTGTCTGGTCCGGCGAAAGTGCAGAAGAAGAGTGATTGCTGAGCCAGGCAGTAGCAAGCTGGTTTGGTCTGAATAACGTTGCTGCCAGCCAGCGCACGACTCGTAGCCGACAGGAGGGGCGAAATTGGCTTGGTAATGTCGAAGGTAGCTAAGGTACCTACCTAGGTAGCGAAAGTTAACGATCGCCCCTCAAGGTGATGCCTACAGCGGGACGCTCAGACCATGGGCGCGCTAAGAGTGCATGCAGTCTTCGGGGGCGGCATGTTGCTTTGTGGGGATTCCGTGTGACGTAAGGCTTTTCCTGCCAAACAATTGGAAAGACGTGGTCGTGGATCTTGCCTGGACACATCACAAGAGTTCAATTTGAGATGCTATTCGTTTAAATTTCTTGCTCGCCTCCCCTGAAAGCAAATTGCGCGTCCGAAGAGGCGCGGACTTGACATATCTCTCCTCTCGCCAGCCTCCTCAAAATGCTCAAGATGCATGCCAATGGTGCTTTCACCCCCTTTCAGCCCCTATCAGCCGACGTCTAGAAAGGCTCGACAGAATTTGCTTCGTCGCAACTAAGAAGCTCAACCGCCCCGATATGGCCACAGCAAGGGCTCTCCTCTTCCTTCAAGCAGCTTCTGGACCACGTCCGCCGTGGTTGTCCACCGCTTCAAGCTCTCCAAATCTAGGAGACCTACCCGCGAGGCCCACCCCAAGTCCCATGAAAGAGTGAAGTTCTTCGCCTGGTGGATTTTCTGAACAATTGCCAGCCCCTCGCTGTAGCACATCGGCTCTCATTCGGACACCAGAGAATATTGCGGGTCACCTGATCTTCTTGCATGCCCTACGATGCAGGATCAAGCGACGCAATCCAACCGTAATCACATGGACTATCTACCCGGAGCCTGCGGACGACATTGACTTCGCCACATGGCTCCGAGCCGGCCATGTACAATCTCCAGGAACAGACGCTGCACTGGCCTTCGCCATTCCATCCACCTAAGGTCTGATGTGGGCAAATTGTCATGTTTGACCTGCCTTCGGCCACAAGGACTGTTCCAAAAGCCTGGAGTCTTGCCGTATCCCCGGTAGATGGGTCCTGATGAAGACGCTGTAATTCTTTGGCGGATGAGAGAGCAGCAATCTGAACAGTCTGTTTCCAACTGACACATATTCTCGGAGTCTTTTCCTGGACACGAAAGGCGATAGTGGCTCGAGCAGCATGTCTGTAGTCTTTACCCTCCACATACGATCCACCGTTTGGGTAGCTGCAGGCCCGACAGCCTCGCTCAGCATACGTGTAGCTGTGATGCCAACGGCCGCGGATACCGTTCCTGCCCTTGGGCGTCTTGTCATAGTCGGCCCCCTTGGCGTTTGTCACCACCGTGTCGATATCTTCCCAAGCCAGAGAGAGCTCGTGAGAGCAAAAGACCAAGCAACCTTCCCATCCAATGCATATCCGCTTCCATTGCGGACCTTGTCGCTGTCTTGCTGAGAAAAATATAGCCGGATGCGTCTCATTGCATCTGCTGCAGTATCCCTTTTCGTGTAGCGCGTGCAGACGCCTGGCGAAGCTAAAACAGTTGCGGGCCGCTACGCATTCGACGCAGTATAAGAGCGGCCGTAGATGACTTGAAAGTTGAGCTTCTTCGTTATGCGTCATGTTTGGTTTCTTCCTTTGTGTCTCATCCGGTCGAGCCTCACATCCCCCGGTTTGCTTCAGCGTATACAACGGATCGAAACGCGCCGTCTGGCTGATGCGCCGAAGAGTCCTGCAACTGATGCTCGCAAGATGAAAACCAGGTGCAGGTAGCTGCGACATGACTTCAACGATCAACTCCTCCGGCAGCAACCGCAATATCAGATCGGGAGTTTTTGGAGGGCGCACGTTAGACATGTCGACGCGAGACCAAGGTGGTTGACAAACCCGTGAAGTATCTGCGAAAGACCTAGAAGCACATCAGTATAAAAGACCACATACGGCCACACATCCGAGACCAACATCATGATGAAAAAGATGGGATCACAAGGATAGTGTGTCCATTGGCAAGTATTGAGTTGGTCTCTGACAAGGCCCTGCCTATTGGAAGCCCTGAGTTGCGGTTAGTACCTCGGTAGCAGAAAGGATGTTGCTACTGAAATAATCTCGAGGTAGGTACCGAAGTACCATGACCAGGCATAGTCAATGTAAGGACGGTAAGGTAAGGTACCTAGGCATGGCGCAGACTGATAGGGAAGTAGGTAGGATAGGGAGCTAGGAAGAGCAATATATATAGGAGTGCCACCTTGTTTTCAGCGCAGATGCCTAGTACAGCTGGCAAAACAAGCGGCCTGTCCTTCGTTCTGCATCATTTCCTAAATACTCATGGTTGGTGATCCCTGGTCAGATAGATTAATGGCCCTGCATCAAGCGCGCCCCATACTGGCTCAGTCCGGAAAGACGCATGCAAAAAATGTCGTGAAGATTTCTTGTCAGGACTACTTGCTAGTACATCGTCTGTTCATTCGTGCAAGAGAACGATCTGACCTAGGTGACGATTTTGCTTAGAAGTGCAATCTTCAATAATAAGCGCGTCGTGTTGAGCACCGACTTGGTCATCTCGAGCCTTGAGCGCCAGATCACGTGGTCGCATGGGCCTCAGATTGGTGGGGTGGAGCAGAAGTAGCATCGCGCACAGACCAGTTTATCAAGACCCTTCAGGGTCCCACTCCCCACTTGGTCCCATCGCTCACGTTTTACGCCCCTATCGAGGGCGCGCTCTAGTGGCGACGGCATCTTGCCTTCGACAGACATCCGCGAACGACTTACAACATCAACGCCATGGTCGACCATCACCCTTGAACAAACACACTCAGCTCTCGCCATACCATGCCGAATAGCGACCGGTAACACGATGCTTCATTTTGCGAATGGCCGCCTTCGAAGGGGTCCGTCAGCCAGTTATGTACGATTAGCAAAGCACTATGCGAGCTGTCGGCCGCAACGACGTATCGATGCGCGATGGCAATCTGCTGCTGCCTCCAAGCCCGACTCTCTTGATGCAGGACATAGTTTATCCAGTAAGTCATGTGTCATCTCATGCAAAGCATACTATTGACACCAAGTAAAAGTCTCATCGCAGGCGAGATACAACGAGATCGGCGTGCAGCAGCTGAGCTCCCACATCTATAGCCAGATCTTTCCCGATGGCAACACTCCGCCGCCAAAACACCTAATCGAAATGTCCAAAGACCATTTGAGAAGGCATGAACTTCTTGGGAAAAACACCGACAACAGCGACCCGATAGCCTTTGACCTGCCGAGTCTTCAGGGGCGCACTTTGGATGAACACTTCCACAAACTAGGCCTCGACGCCGCCGAACCATACCTGAGCTATGCGAAAGATTTTTCTCGCTTCAACTCACCACCCAAGCCGCGGAAATGGGTGCGACGGAGTGGCTGGACGAAATACTACCCCGATGGGAGAACGGAGGTCATCGACGCGCCGGATGATGCTATGCTGTGCTTTGATACCGAAGTTCTGTGGAAAGAGAGCTCCTTTGCCGTCATGGCATGCGCATCGAGTCCGGATGCATGGTATGCTTGGCTTTCCCCATGGTTGCTCGGCGAGTCCACCAACGACCGCCACCTGATCCCACTTGGCGACCCTTCGAAAGAGCGCATAATCGTCGGACACAACATCGGATACGACCGCGCCAGGATACTAGAAGAATACGGAGTGCAACAAACGAGAAACGCATTCCTAGACACCATGTCCTTACATGTGGCTGTCAACGGCATGTGCTCTCAGCAACGACCAACCTGGATGAAGCACAAGAAGAACAGGGAACTGCGGGAACGCATCGCAACGCAAACCGATGATGCGCAACTGGCTGAGCTTCTAAGCAACAGCGCCATCCGACAAGAAGAAGAGGAGCTCTGGGTTGAGCGAAGTTCCGTCAACTCGCTTAGGGATGTGGCCAAGTTCCACCTCGATGTAACGATCGACAAGGCGATTAGGGACGATTTCAGCACCCTCGATCGGACAGGCGTCTTGGCAAAGTTGGATGAATTGCTGGACTACTGTGCGGCAGATGTTGCGATCACCCACCGAGTCTATCAGATTGTCTTCCCGAATTTCCTTGGAACTTGTCCTCACCCTGTCAGCTTCGCTGCTCTCCGACATCTTTCATCAGTCATCCTGCCTGTCAACGAGACCTGGAATGCGTACATAGCCAACGCCGAAGCAACGTATCACAAACTCAACGATGCGGTTCTGGAACGACTCGTGGCGTTGGCAGAAAAGGCTGTGGCGATCAGGGATCAGTCAGAGACGTGGAGTAACGATCCGTGGCTTAATCAACTCGACTGGTCTGGTCAGGAGATCAAGATGGTCAAGGGCAAGAAGAAGAACGATCCGCCACGACCTGCTGCACGACAGAAGAAGCCAGGAATGCCCCGATGGTATAAGGATCTCTTCGCCAAGAACGACGCCCCTATCGGCCTAACCGTCAGGACGCGGATCGCTCCCCTTCTCCTGAGGTTAGCCTGGGACGGACATCCTCTTTGTTGGTCCGACACGTATGGCTGGACCTTCCGTGTATCGCGAACTGAGGCGAGCAAGTATCTCAACAAGCAAATGATACAGTGCGACATGGCAGATGAGAAGGTCGAGGCTCTTCGACAAGATATGGAGGGCGTGTACTTCAAGCTACCCCACAAGGATGGGCCTACTGCGAGATGTGCCAACCCTATGGCCAAGTCCTACTTGTCGTACTTTGAAAACGGTACTCTGTCATCAGAATACTCCTACGCCAAAGAAGCCTTGGAAATGAACGCTTCCTGTTCATACTGGATCAGCGCAAGAGATCGCATCAAGTCGCAGATGGTGGTTTACGAGGAAGATGTGGCCACAGAGAAACTGGAAGGAGGGATTAAGAACAAGAACACGCAAGGATTCATCTTGCCGCAGATCATCCCCATGGGGACCATCACGAGGAGAGCTGTCGAAAATACATGGCTGACGGCAAGCAATGCCAAAAAGAACCGTGTCGGATCTGAGCTTAAGGCAATGGTCAAAGCTCCACCAGGTTACAGCTTTGTTGGGGCGGATGTGGATTCCCAGGAGCTGTGGATCGCAAGTCTTGTTGGTGATGCGACTTTCAAGTTGCACGGCGGCAATGCCATTGGTTTTATGACTCTGGAAGGAACCAAAGCGACAGGTACGGATCTTCACTCTCGAACGGCCCGCATTTTGGGCATCACGCGAAACGACGCAAAGGTCTTTAACTATGGCCGAATCTACGGCGCTGGCCTGAAATTCGCGGCGCAACTGCTTCGGCAATTTGACCCAAACCTGTCGGAAAAGGAGACACTTGAGACTGCCTCGAAACTTTACGTCAATACCAAAGGCACCAAGACGAACCGTAAAGTCCTGTACAAGAGGCCATTCTGGCGTGGCGGAACGGAGTCCTTCGTCTTCAACAAGTTGGAAGAATTCGCCGAACAGGAGCGCCCGCGAACCCCAGTACTGGGCGCCGGTATTACCGAAGCTCTCATGGGCCGATTCATCAGCAAGGGTGGATATCTCACTTCTCGCATTAACTGGGCCATTCAATCATCTGGTGTTGACTATCTGCACTTGCTCATCGTCAGCATGGACTACCTAATCCGTCGCTTCAACATCGACGCTCGGCTGGCCATCACCGTGCACGACGAGATTCGGTACCTGGTGAAGGACGATGATAAGTATCGGGCTGCCATGGCTCTCCAGGTCGCCAATGTATGGACGCGAGCCATGTTTGCTCAGCAAGTAGGCATCAACGATCTCCCGCAATCGTGCGCGTACTTTTCTGCCATTGACATTGATCACGTTCTTCGGAAAGAGGTTGACATGGACTGCATCACGCCGAGCCACGCCACAGCCATCCCGCACGGAGAGAGCCTCGACATCAAAGCCCTTCTTGCCAAGGGCGACGAGGCGCGTCTTGACCCCTCCATCGTCCCAGATCCAGCGTTGGCACCAAAGCTCGACGACATCGTCTACACACCGAGAGTACCCGTTATGGAGACGCTAGAGGACCCAGCGTCGAAAGATCTCTCATTCCTGAAGGCGCAAATCACCAGCGACGAAAACGAGCTCAGGGAAATTCTCAAGGAGCAGCGCAAGACGCTGCCCGCCGCCACCAAGGCGCCGAAGAAGTCTGCCCGGGATGTGCTGCCGTATCGCTCTCATCCAATCATGGTTCCCACAGAAGAACCATTGACTGTGGCTGACGCTCTGGGCAACAAGTTTACGAGGTACGATGGCAAGGCGAAGTGGGATTGGAAAAGCCAAAAAAATGGCTATGGCAGAGGACCAAGCTCCAGGATATGAGGATCGGATGTATGTTTGGTGTATGAACATGGTTTCCAAAGGACCGGTTCCCTCATTGGCCTTTTTCCTTTGTCAATAGCTTTGATGTAAGAGTATGGGTTGTATAAAGACGGGCAAGGTCACCAAGGAGCACAGTCGGCTATTAGTCTCGGCGTTGGGTTATGGGACATGAGGATCTTCAGTCACGGCCTTGTAATGTGTTAGATAATCAAGTGGAGTGCAAAATGACCTCGTGCGAGGAACTTCTGAGTGCTGGTGAACACGTTCATAACTGAATGCTTGTGGCAAGCCTCACCGTGTCTGATCCCTGAGTGGAAGAAAGGGCCGGAACAAAAGTGTCTTTGCTGGAACGACACCTCTCGCCAGATAACTTCCGTTCTCAAGCGTGCATCTAGTCCTTTCTCTAGTGGGACGACGAAAGGCGGAGGAGGGACCGCGGCCATGGCAGGTTGCCCGCTCAACACCAAGGGGCTTTCACGATCCCGTCTGGTTTGTCGTCACATGTATTCGCTGAGTCGTCGGCTCCACGCCCCAGAAAACAAAACTCATGCTACTGATGCTGCAGTTGCCCTCCCAGTCCAGTCGTCCCTCTTCTTACGCTCGCAAGCAGCTTTCCCGAATCTCTTTGTAGGGACAACTCACGAACCTGACTCTCGTCAAAGACCACGAAAGGAGCAACCTTACAGAAATGAGATAGCAACAGAGAACACAAGGCCATCCGACTAGATCCAATATCCAAGCTCACGAAGCCGAAGAGAGGTTTTAACACGCACTGTCGACGACGACAAGATGTATCCTCATATCGTCCCCAACATCATGGCCATTCTGTTCGTCTTGGGCAGTGTTGGCGGCACTCCTATCAACAGCCACAGCAACTCAACTAATGTCCAGTACGTCATTCACGGCGTCAACACCAAGCTCATCGGTCCAATCACTATCTCGCTCGTCATAACGTCCTTGATAATTGTTCTCTTGTACAAAAACATCAAGCAGCATCGCGCCGAGATCGCCGCTCTCATTTCTCGGAAGAAACGTCGCACTGCCTCCGTGGTTGCCCTGCCGCCCTCGCCCGCCACCGGAGGCCGACATGCAAACACGGGAGACGAACCGGACGAGGACGAGGACGATGGCTTTGGTGATGTGGGCGACGTCACGGAGCTCATTGACATGCCAGTGATGTCGGGATCTTCCGACGCTGACATCATCTCGCTCCGCACCTTCCTCGCCGACACCGACCCCGAGCACAGAGGCAAAGGCAAACCCGTTGATGCCAAGAGCAGCGCCGGCGAGTTGGCAACTGGACCTGAACTCAGACTCGAGGTCGACATCAAGGGGAAGGCAAAAGCCAAGACGACGCCCGCCAAGGGAGCCCGCCGCGTCTCCTGGGGCAAGACTCTCTATGCTCCCTCGCCTGAGCGCTCC
Source organism: Verticillium longisporum (assembly GCA_019188255.1). Taxonomy (NCBI): domain Eukaryota; kingdom Fungi; phylum Ascomycota; class Sordariomycetes; order Glomerellales; family Plectosphaerellaceae; genus Verticillium; species Verticillium longisporum. The sequence goes on from JAETXT010000012.1 coordinate 1,351,851, forward strand.
GTCCAGCGCGGCTCTCGTGCTCCACGACGCGAGACGCCTCGTCCTGGAGAGTCAGAGGCCGGTCCTTCGGGCACCCACGGCTACGAATCTGATGAGGAGGAAACCAATGCCGTTGTGTTTTGGTAGACGATGGCTGATCTTGGGAAAGTACGGTCTGGCTTAGAAATGCTACGGCATGGATCGCGGCTTCTATGCAGACGATGGGTTTGTGCAGCTGCAAGACCAGCTGCGATACTTCACTGGCGATCCTCTCCCGGTCTTTGGTATCGTGTCTCATCCGTTCGGCTCGAAAGTCAGGTGAGTTTCTGCGTAACCTCCAGTGGAGTAAATTTGGCTGACATATATCTGGCAGTGGGTGGGATATTTTTAGTCGCCGGTTCTCTTTCAGGATGGACCTTGAGCTGCGGCCAGATAAGTGCTTTTAGTACAATGCCTCGCCTCGACGTGGAATTTCAGAGTCTGAGGGGTGCTCCAGTCACCACGACGACTATTATGGAATTTCTTGACGGAGCATGCGACCCGTGCGTGATGCAGCGCATATCCTTAGGTTTAATTAATGTCCCTTTTGACGGATGCCCGGAAGCCGGTTTCCGCGGCATTTGTGTTGAAGGGGTAGTGCCCTAGCCAGTATCAGAAGGTGATTGCAATGGGAGTAGCATTCAAGGCCGAATGGCCCAGATGGGTGCTCGGTCCGATAGGATATACTATTATCGCGCTCACAAGTACTGGGTATGATGAGTAACGGTTCGAATAGCAGTAGTCGATAGATTCGACCCCAAGGATAGCGACAACAGGACCATTGAGGGATGAAGCTTGGTGATAAAGTGGAAATGACAAGAGGTGCGCGTTCCACTGGGGTAGTGACGGTGGCTGGAATGTGTGAGGCGCCGCTGAGTAATGAGCATCGCTTGGTGCTTCTTTCCCTTCCATTACCCGGGCAGGTAAGGTAGGTACCTAGATGCCTATTGTACCTTGGAGCTCCCCACCGTTGTCCCACGACCGATGGGAAGGAGAAAGCCTTGTCTTCGTTCAACACAATCGAGGGTCCAAAAACCTCATAAATCATGCCAGCTCGTTCTACCAAGCAAGGAGGACACCAACACGCCATCGCACAGACGAAACACACATTCGTTAGATCAGCGCCCTATGGGCCTGACAGCTGAAATCTACGACGACGGACCACATGGCAGCCCGGCACCCGGGGACGAAAAAGGGGGGGGGGTATCCAACAGAAGTCAAGCCAAGATGCCAGGGTTCTTGTGACGTCCACCCGAAACGGTCGGGAACAAGCGCCGGAGACGCCGTCTATCACAAATAGTCCTTGTCCGCTTCGTGTGTTGGGGGGCAGCCACGCCACGCGAGATGCCCCAAAAACACGCCATCAATGTCTCGCAGGAGCGAGCTAAAATCAGGCTCTGGGTTCGGTTCTGGAACCGGCCATACTCCTCTACACTCCCCTTACGTGCCTTACCTAAGGTACCTAGGTAGGTAGGCACCCAGGGGGGTTACGGTACGAGACAGCTCTGAGAGGCTGGGCATCACATGGCCTGGGCCAACGTCTGCCGGAATCCCACATCTATCCGAACATCCTGCCCCTCAAATCGTACATCAATTGTGTGTTCGGACGTCATGCCTCCCGAAAGCTGTGGAAGGGAGGCCAAGTGAGAAGACGGCGGATAGTATCTTTTCTCCGCGGTAGCCACACGGCAAGGTGAGCTTGTCATCGGATGCAGCCGCCATCAAATCCACGCCAATACCTACCTAGGTAATGCACTGAACCACATTCCCAGTGCGACCCTGGCCACCGATCCAATCCACTCGCACTCGGTTTCAATCAATCTGCTACTACGGAAGACTGCAGGCCGAACGGGCTCAAAACCCCAAATTCTAAAAAATCGATGACTAGGTCCACCCCCTCTTTGAGACCCTTATATAGATCTATCCTAGTAAGGGGGTAATGAATATTAGCCCGTAAAATGCTATTAAGGGGATTATCTAAGCTTCGGACAGCTTCGTATAGCTTCGGACTATAGCCGTGCCTTGGGGCCACCTATAGGCGTGCCTATTGCCATGGCTTGGGGCCACCTATGGCTATGCCTTGCGCCTATCTATTGCCATGCCTTGGGGCCACCTATAGGCGTGCCTTGGGCCTATCTATTGCCGTACCTTGGGGCTACCTATGGGCGTACCTTGGGGCTACCTGTGGCTATGCCTTGGGGCTACCTATGGCCATGCCTTGGGGCTACCTATAGCTATACCTTGCGCCCATCTATTGCCGTGCCTTGGGGCTACTTATAGGCGTGCTTTAGGCTTATCTATTGCTATACTTTACGCCTATCTATTACTAGCCCTTATAGCTATAGGTAGCCTCTAAGGCATGCTTATAGGTAGCCCTAAGGTATAGTAATAGGTAGGCGCAAGGTACGGTAATAGATAGGCCCAAGGTATAGCTATAGGTAGCCCTAAGGCATAGTAATAGGTAGGCGTAAGGCACGGTAATAGATAGGCTTAAGGCATAGCTATAGGTAGCCCTAAGGCATAGCCATAGGTGGCCCCAAGGCATAGTAATAGGTAGGCGCAAGGTATAGCAATAGATAGGCCCAAGGCATAGCCATAGGTAGCCCCAAGGCATAGCTATAGGTGGCCCCAAGGCACGGCCATAGGTGGCCCCAAGGCACGGCCATAGATAAGCCCAAGGCACGCCCACAGGTAGCCCCAAGGCATGGCAATAGATAGGCGCAAGGCATAGCAATAGATAGGCGCAAGGCATAGCCATAGGTGGCCCTAAGGCATAGCAATAGATAGGCCCAAGGCATAGCTACAGGGGGCCATAGGTAGCTCCAAGGTATAGCAATAGATGGGCGCAAAGCATGGCCATAGGTAGCCCCAAGGCACGGCAATAGATAGGCACAAGGCACGCCTACAGGTAGCCCTAAGGCACGGCTATTAAGTAGGCTATTCTATTCTATTCTGCTGACTAATAGCCTCTAATTGGCTAGAACTCCTTAGCCCCGCTTAATATGCATAGGCTATCCCTAATATAGACTAGTATTATGAATTTTTATATATTCTAGGAAAGACCCTCCGGGGTCAATGTATTCACATTTTTGGTTTTGAGCCAGTTCGGCCTGCAGTCTTCCGTATGCTACGCCGATGCGCATGCAACCGAGGGCGACTCCTCACCAGGTTCCTCCTTGAATCCTTGGCCGTCCAATCGTCTCGACAGCTTGCACTTCTTGTGCCCTCCGTCGGTAATCACTTTCTTGCTAGCCTCTTCTGCCAATTGTTGTTTCTTTCGCATGGCAAAAGGGAGCTGTTCAAGGTCCTCTCTCAGCCAACCAGCGAACTAGACGGCCTTGAGCAAATCTCCGGTCCTCGTTTTTGACGACAAGGTCCTCCAACCTCGACCCAACCCCTCCAGCAACGCACTCCCCATCTATTGACCCGGCGCCTGCATTGCACCAAGTACGACCGTTTTGTACGTGTGTACTACAAAGCGAAACGTTGAGGGCATGCGCGTACGTCGCACGTCACATATTCGTTCCACTTTGACGGGAACACCTCAATTTCTTTTGCTTCTCTCCTCCTAGCTCAACCACTCTCTCCTGCGCGCGCACCTACGGTAACTGTCGCGAGTCTCTTGACGACGAGACTCACTCCCCACGATTGCCAGCCCTGTGACAGTCGACTGCCGAATCTAGTACAGGGTAGATCATCTTCAATTCCCGACGAGTGCATTCACGATGGAATCCATGTCAGTCCTGAACCCCGAGGTTCCACTCTCGAATCCCGCATCCACGAGCGATGGATCCCCGAACCCCTCGATCTTGGTGCCCGACACAACACCGCCTGCTTCCCGCGATTCACCGAACACCACCTCCTCGGCGACCAGTGAAGCCCGCCCAACTCAACCGCCGACCACCCCGGCAGCATGTCTAGGTTGCGTATGCCAGATGCCCCTTTCTCAGAGTCATGTCACCGTGCTTTTTGCCTTGCGACTCCGGCTTACTCTGGAACCCCGCGCCCCAACTACCCCCCCCCTGCTGCGTCTCCGTGCTCGCCCTGACTGACCTGATGACCGCAGCGGAGCAAGCACCTCAAGTGCGACGGGCAGAACCCTTGCGGTCGCTGCAGAGCGTCCGAGTCGGAATGCGTCTACGTCGCGTCCCGCCGCGGCTACAAGGGACCGCGACGAGGCACCGCCGCCAACCCGAATAAACGAGCTCGATCCTCGTCACCGCCCACCTCCACCGTCAGCATTGGCGACAGCTGTCCCATGCTGCTGGGAGCAACTACCTCCGCTGCCATGCCGGTCTCCATGGCCCCCTACGCTCTTGGCGGTCCGGTATTGCCCAACACGCCTCAAGCGGCATATGCAGGCACGCCGCATCTCAGCGATATCCACAACCTACAGCTCTACCGGCCCTTCGGTAACCCCAATGGCTATCAATCGAACCAGCTGAACCTGAGCCACCATGGCGGCTTAATTCCGACGCAGGGACCTGTCCAAAACCCCGCCGAGCGTTGCCTCGACTCATTTTATCGACATTTTCATGCTGGTCACCCCTTCGTCTTGCCAAAGGAATGGCTGTTCCGCGTTCTTGGAGATGCGGATATCGAACCCCTCCTGGCTGCCATGCGCTGGGTGGGATCCCTCTTTGTCGATGTTGGGCCAGCCCGCGCGGCCTTCTTCGACGAAGCCATGGGTCTCGTGCAAGACCCTTCAACGAAGAAGGATGGTTTCCTTGTCCAGGCAATTACGCTCCTCATCGTAGGCACCGACGGCAGCTGCCAGCAGGAGAAGGCTCGGCAGCTGCTTGCTGATGCCGAGCGCATCGCCCTCGAGATTGAGCTCAACACCCGCGCATACGCCACCGTGCACGGGCGCGGAATACCGATATTGGAAGAAAGCTGGCGGAGAACGTGGTGGGATTTGTACGTCGTAGATGGCATGGTGGCTGGCGTACACCGACAGACGAATTTCCTGCTGTTCGACGTTCCTGCCGACGTTGGCCTGCCTTGCGAGGAGCATCAGTTCCTGTCTGGCGTAAGTAGAAAAAGCACAATCTCGCTCACCCTGCCAGCGTTGCTTACAGTTGCTTTTCAGAATATCCCGCAGCCCATGTATCTCGAAGACCTTGAAGACCGCGAGTTTTCGGGTGAGACACGCGAATTTTCTTCATTCTCCTACCGCATTGCCGCGGGTCGCAACCTAGGGAAATTCATGCGTGTCCCGCCTATCTTTGGACCGGAGGATGAGAATTTGGCCCGTATAGAGGCGTTGTTGACAAATTGGAGGATGCACCTACCGCCTGCCAAGCGCGATGCGCTCAGCCAGAAGTTGCAGTCTGATGAGATGATCTTCCAGGCTAGCATGATGACACATGCGTAAGTAGTCGCTCGTCGGGAATTGCAGATTTGTTGCTGATCAGTTGTTTTGGTAGTACCTCTATCATGCTGCACCAGCCGCACTCCCAGCTCGACTCGTCTCCGGCCCGCTCCGTTACGTCTTGTGCGCCCCATCGCCCGGTGCCGTCAGGAGATTATTTCAATGCGCACACGAACCATACCGTAACCTCAGCCGCCGAAATCAGCAAGATGATCACCCACCGTGTCCCACTGATATCGCACACTCACTTCTTCACCTGTGTTATCACACTTTCGTCCATCGTCCATCTCAGCCGATGGGCCCTCATTTACATCCCTCATGACGACGACGAGCTGCGTCAGCAGTTGCGGCTCAATATTGGTGCGCTCAGCGAGCTTTCCGCTGTTTGGAGAGCAGCCGATACAGCCTCAGGGCAGGTCAAGGGCGTGGCGCAGGAGATTTACCGCGCGAAGAAGGCCTCACAGATCAACCCTGGATACTGGACTGGGTACAGCTCCGAAGAAGTCATGACGAGCATTGCTACGGATGAGACCATTATGAACGAGATAGAGGTCGGGCTGCCGACAGGTATGCCCTCTATGGATGGGATTTGAGGACTAGGAAGAGAATAATTCGTGTAAATGCTTTGATGCGGCAAAGGACGGTCGCGTTCGCGGCAGGGTAGGGGATAAGGGGGCTTGGCCAGAGGGCGGGGCGTATAGATGCTGACATTGGTGATATAGGCCGGCTAGATATCCATTTCATAACTTGACTACAAAATTTGCTTCGTGCTCACTCTCGCCTCGACTTGCTGCTCTGGTGTCATACTTAGGCCTTCGGAGAGCTCAGCCCTATTCTCGACGGACGCCCGAGAATTCTGGTGTGGAGGGCCCGCCTCGGAATATAATTTCCATCAGCCTATGAATGATCCAGAGGCAATCTGCCAAAGATAACGTACCAATCTTCCGTGCTGGGCTTCGAGGTGGGCATAACACCGACGTACAGCACGACAGCCACAAGGGAACTGAAGCTTCTAATGACCGAATAAACAACGAAGAACCAAGTTTCTCGTCGATAGCACTTCCGAAGCATCGTGAAGCTGAATCAATGCTCGCCACGTCGCAGATTGTCGACGTGGCTTGTTGGGCCTGTATGGTGACGCCAGAAAGCTGCCCAATACTGCCTGACTGAACTAACGACCTTGCGTCCGCAAGGCAGAAGGTCCCTTACCAGTACACCATGGGTGATGTGATTTAAATACGTTGAATTCAAGTTGAACATAACAGTCTCAACTGACTTGCAAGGCCAGTAGTTGCCTCAAGTCCTCCATTGTTAAGAGAAACGTATCCGCTAGTGGCTCAAAGTCTGAGAATCCGATGTCCTTGACGTTCGAATCTTTTCATCAAGCGTGCCCCTGGCCTCAATATACTCTCAAAACTGGTCTCTCAATAAACTGGGACACTGAAATTTTTTCTGCTTGAGTCTCACTTTGACGAGGTATGCCCTTTCATTGCACAGTCGTCGGTGACTCTCCGAAACAACCTGGCAACACCCAGCGCATGCCGAAAGTTCTGATCAATAACATATAGATCATTGAGACATCCGCAGGCCATTGAAATCAAAGGGGGCGGCCAGCATCCGTTCGGGCCGACGATGCCGAGCATGGTCGTAGGATGCCCATCAGACCCTAACCTTATGTGTCTGCCCCCCAAAGCTCTTTTTCTTCGTTGACAGACGACTTGCTGACAGTAACCTACTCAACTGAGAGATTCAAGATCTCAAAGATCGTCCTTGACAATAATAGACGCTGAAGAAGACCAATCGAGCTACGAAACTCCAGTGTACCCTCCAAAGCTCTTCTAACGGATCTGGAAAGGGGATAACGCCGGAAAGTCTCCTCAAACGGGATGTCAGTTGTCCTGGAGACAGCTGAGGGCTCGCAATATACCATGCTCGACGGCTGCCACCTCCATACGAATACAAAGAGCCCGTGATGATGGGCTTGATCCGTCCCTCGCCAGGCAGTCAGCGGCATCGGAAAAGAGAGATACGATCGAGTAGAGCTTCCGAGCACCGTCTTGACATCTAACAGTGGAACACTTGGTGACCAATCCGGATACTGTGGTAGATCCCAACTCTGGGACAAGAGACCATGTCAAACTTCAGCCTTTGAGCCTACGTTGCAGGTCACGTTGTCCCAAATGAAATGATCTATCATACTTCACATCAGAGGGCCTGCGCCCAACGATTGTCAAGAAATGTCCATGTCCCCTCGATCGAGCTAGAACGTAAGCCTCACTGTCCTTCAATAATCTCTCACTTAAGCCATCCCACACCCTGAACTGAAGAGCATGCATATCCTGTGGTGCTACCCCCAGGCCGCGCAAGCAAACTCGCTGAAGAGCCAACTATAGGACCAGACTCGCCTCCAGCCATTAGCTTTTGCTGCTGTTTAGTCCCCTTAGACCACAGCTCGGTGAGCGAAAGGGGAAATCTGCAAGTACCAATGGGATAGGCCCCGACCACAGACATGGTCGTACCAGGCCTTGGGGGTTGAACTCTTTTTGGGTCCGTGAAACCACGTCCGAGCTGAAGCACAGGAAAATAAAAAAACAAGTTTCGAGAGGTAAGGTGTGATGGGGAAGTAGACAAGGGCAGACTCCATGCCGCAGGTCACTGAACTACCGTCGCGATGGGAGAGCCGCCCAGGCTGGCTAACGCCCGCGCTTTGACGTGTCATTTTTAGTAGCTAGCTTCACACAAGATGTGTATGCCGTGAAACTAGCGCGCATTCGATCAACTGACTTGATACTTCATCTTATTTCCGACGTTCAGCCCAGTCTACCGATTCAATACGCCTTGCTTTGGTGAGAGAATTGTTCCGCTTCCTCATGACGCTTCATGTCCCCTTCTTCCGGTTGGTGAGCCTCGATATTTCATGTATCTACAGCGCTAATATCTGGATTCCTCAGACGTAATGACAACCTTCTCGTACCATTGGTCGCCACCAGTCTTACTCCGCATCAGCTTCCATGAGTTCGCCGCCCCCTCCCGTCGCATACGCGATCCCACTATCCGCTCTTCTCCAGTGGCACTACACGGTCGCCAGGGTTGAAGATAGGGCTCCATGTGCTGGTTGTGTTGATTTTATGTCTGGAAAACGCGCTGTGGGTGCCTTAGCGTTGAGATCTTGCGCCAAGTCAAGGTCTTTGGAGCTGTAGGCGTCGACTTGAGCATCGAGGTGTCCCATGCCGGAAAGTAAACCTCCTGGGGCAGTCAGACTGGAAGCATCACCAAGTGAGCGAGATATCGAACTGTTGTCGATGGGGGTGAAAGTACTCCGCTGTGCTGAGAAAACGGCAGCGGGAAACAGAAACTCGGACTGGCTGCGAGGTTTGCTAGCGTCTTTGGAGGCGAAGGCGGCCATGATCAAGTTTGCTCTGAGAAGAAATATCGACCTTTTGACGGTCTAAGAGGCCGGGTCATGTCGGGTAATCAGTTGGTCTTGCAGTTTGCGGGACCAGAGGGTTGTTCAGGCTTCCAGGCCTTACTCTTTATTCACCTTGAAAGGCCATCCTCAAGAGCAAACAGAGCAACCTCGCCGATTGATATGGTTTTCTCCTTTTGTCCGGATGTGCTGGTGGTACAGAAGACGCAAGATGCTGCTTCCGATTCCCGAATTGACAAGTTGTTAGCTCCTTCAAAACGGCTCACTCTCTGTTGCGCGGATGCGGGCTGGACCTCGCCTTCAGGACCACCCCTGCCAGATCACCTGCGTTCATACACCTCCATATTAGGTAGGTATTGGTCGATTATCTGTATGCTGCTGGACCGAATGGAAGATGCATCGCATACGGCAGGCAGTGCACGTATATGCACGACAAGGATGAGGTGCCCAGACTTGAGACACCATCAGTCCTGTTTCTTGAAACGCCAGTGGCAGAAGAAGAAGGAGCATCCTTCCCAACCCGGTGGTAAGGTCGGTAGACCTTGCAGAGTACCATTTGAAAAGGCCGTCTTCTTCCTAGTGGCCGGGCTCTGACCGTCACCGCTCTTGCTGTCCAGTAACCTGCCGTTCACAGCCACTCCTCTCTGCCGGTACTGCAGGTATTCGGTAGCCCTGGGCTCACGTGTGGAAAAATCGTATAGTGGCCAGATTTAGGGCTTCAAGCTTGGATCTTGATTTTCATCAATTGCTCGTATGCCTTCCTTCAATTTCGAAAGTCAAGAACAGGCGACGAATGCAGCATGGCTCACAAAGGGGGGTTCTGACACAAACCACCACTTCAGCTGTCAGTTTGCTCAGCCACTGTTGGAGGTTTTGCCCAAGGAGCCAAGGCGGCGCACACATACACAGATGCGATTGTGCGCTCAGCACACACCCCTTCGACGAAAAACTTTGGCACGGCACGAAGAACTTGCCCTACAAGGCCAGACGTGACAAGATGCCGTACGCCGGAAGCTGCAAGAGAAGCTGTATTGCATTCCTAGGCCTTACCGAAAATCATTCCTCATTTCTATGCTGACCGTCATTGACCATAGGCGCAGAAGCCGTCACGAGACTGTTGGACATGTCCGCGTGATGCAGAAGTGACGACAGAGTGCTGAAATAGGGGTCGCTCCCCGGAAAATCAACCGCTGAAACAGCACAATTGGGTTGTCCCGCTGTCACTGCCTCACGACTCCAGCCCTTGATCGCGCACACCGACACTTGCAATAAACGGCATCTCCTCAAGCATTCAGATTGGCCGAGGCTCCTGATCAGGGACCGGAAGAGCCGAGGATCCTTTTTTTACGCAATAATTGACCATAAACTGCCTTGAAGTAGCCTCAAGTAGAGGAGGAGGAAAGAAGCTGTCACGGCGAGCATCGAGCTGATCGCCCGCCTCAGTACACGCACCGGCGGTCCCTCTCTGCCCTAGGTACCTAGGTATGGACGACGAACTCCCCGCCCCCATCAGGTCTCGTGGCATTCCGAGCAGGGAGCCCAACTTGTTCAACACCAGACTGGCAGTACATGGGCCTCGCGAAAGACAACCCATCGGATTTTGGTCAAGAATTGGTCCGCGAGCCAAACAGCAGAAGAACAGTGGGAGCCATAACCGGACTTGGTCCTCTGGGGCATGATCCGAGTCTCCTGACCTCATAACAGTCCTACATTTACCCCTGACAGCGAAGGATCTTCGTTCCCCAGGCCCATGCCGTGCCAGCAGCAGTACACATACCCTTATTTGAACCCCCCCCTCTCTCTGTCTCTTCTTCCTTAGGTCGAGCTTAGCTCGTGGCGGCCCAACGCGACGATCCCCAGAATGATTCATCTTGCCAAAGTACAAAATCAAGAGACCCGCATTCCCCTTTTTGCTGACCGAAGCGGAGAGTCGACTTGGAGGATATTCAGGCGGTGTGGCGAAACGCAGCCTAATCTTGGCCGGAGGAGGATTGCCATGTACGGGCCAGCCAACCCGGCTTCCTGACATCTTCGCTCTGTCGGCCACCTCAATAAATGGACATGTGAGGAACATTTGACGCTCAGCATGGGGCCACATGTCGGTTGAGATTGAGGCCAACCGACAGTTGGACGCTGATCAAAACGTGGCGCTGAAGAAGGGGTATTGTTACCCCCCTTCCCCCCGGTATGACAGGTCGTATGCCCAGTGATCTACTCTGCAGATGGCATCTCAGCCTGCAGAAGCAGACTGTATCACTTCACACCGCTGTTGCTTTTTCAATTTATTTCTTCAGCAGACGTGCATGCATTGATAATGAGCGGTTGGTCTGTCAACCTGCTCCAGTCAATTCTAATCTACCTATCCCGAGGACCATTTCGTATACATGTCGTGTTACAAGCGTACATATCGAACACCAGACGCCCACGCACACCGGCAAGCTTCTATTGCCGAGCGGAAGTTACTTGCCTGCGCCCAAGTCAAGCCACCCACCCAGCTTCTGAGTCCTCGTCCCCTCAAGTACCACTTTTAAACTGACCGACTCTTTCGTCATGTTCGAGATCTGTGTTGCGACGCGCCCATCGCGTGATGCACTCGGACCCGACTCTATTTGGTCTCATCACCTCTGTTCCCAACGCGTCAGCGTCGCATTCTTAGCATACCAGGCCAGGGATGATCTCATACTTGTATACCTCACTCTCAATGTCGATATTGAGATCACTCAATCTTCCCAGGTCTGGATCTGCCCAGCCCCCGATGCCAGCGACAATGGGGTCAAGATCAGCTCGCGCCACGAATGACTCGCCGGTTGTGGGAAGAAAGTCTACGGTCGCGATATCATTCTCAGTTTGCGTCCCGCCGTTCCAGAGAACCGGTGAAAAGAGAAAGGCGGATTGACTGGGGCATTGGGAGGTGTGGCTGAGTGTGCTGGGTTGTTGCTGCTGGGTGATGGAGGTGGACTGCGAGGCGGACATACCGGCTGATGCCGAGTCCTGGGTGGACTTGGGGATGTCCTGGCTTGCTGTCATTTTGGCGTTGAAAACGAATACGGAGCTTATAGCGCGTTATGGCGGGATGCGTTCGGAGTCAGTCGAGCGAAGGTGGGAAAGCGCTGTCCGACGCGTAGGCATGTGATACGACTGTTCCGAGTCGCGGCGGCTGCTTTAGAGGATGCTACCTTCAATGGGGATCTAGAAATATATGACAAAACAGCGACGAGCCCTGGTTTTTATACCTCGAAACATCCAACTGTGTTGAGAGCTTGGGCGAGACGGACACTGAAGAGCCAAGCTTGAAGAGCCTCAAAGCCCAGAACTGTCACATAGGCAACCAGAAATGAGAGAGGCGCGGATGCGTCCACACCCCCGATCCCATTGTCTGTCGACCACGTCCTCGACCATCAGCCTTCACTCCGACGACAAGGAAGAGATGTGGCACGCAGTTGGGCAGGAGGACCGGTCACAACGCGACGTCCAATGGCAGCCGCTTGAAATAAACCCCCTCCAACCCCGCCTGAGGCCGGCGGTGTGCATTGAATCTCGCAGGCTTTGAAATTTGGGGGCCTGCGCTCGTCCTCGTGGATAGGTGGTATTGGGCAGAATCCAGCAACACGGGTGAAACGGCCCTGCCATGTTGCCGCTAAAGAGCAGGTATTGATGACGGTCGGAATGAAGGACCTGCCCGCTTCTGTCCTCACCGCCAGTCCAGCCGCGGTTTTGCGACAACCATTGGTGATGATGGGTTAAAGAAGACTGGCCACGTGGAAGGCCGGTCCCTTTTGCGAAAGCAATTGTGCATGCGCGCACCTGGCCAAGGGTGCGGCAAGAAAGTTGTTAACCCAAGCTGCCGGTCGAGAGTTAAATCAGTTCTCAACATGCAGCATCAAAGTCAAGCCTGCTGGATCGAGGCGGGAAGCCCATACTGATGTTAGTGATCAGGCTCGCCTATGAGGGGTTTACGCTTCACTGCCCACCTAAGGTACCTTACCTAGGTAGGTAGGTACCGAATGTTGGCACCTGGCTCAGTTACCGCTCGAGGCAGTCGAACATGTAGCCGCCGTTCGATTGCATGTAATATGGCGACCGTGCTGTGGGTGCAGAGGCGAAACATGCGAAGCTACAGATGAGGCGGCATAGTGATAGACTACAGGTGTGCGGAATGAAGGCTTCCTGCCTTGATAGAGGCAGTTTATACAGTAGTGGGTACACGGCGTCACGGACATGAGGAGATCAGGGGTACAGTACCTTAGTGGAGGTATGGTAGCGTAGACCTGTCAAAACGCCATTTCCTACCGTCCTACCTGTTAGGCAGGTGGACTTAATGTTGGTAGGCCAAGACCCTTGGTTCCTGCTGCCTGTGCGATGTGTGTGCTACTGCCCGAGTAGACCTACATGCAGAGAAGGGTAGGCCCGACCCATGTAGTGGTGGTTGCTGTCAGCGTCTGTGCTCAATGCTCACAGGATTAGCGTCATGTGGCAGGCTGCACTGCGCTGCACGAGCGCTTACCTACCTGCTAGGTACATGGCGTAAACGCTTGCCTGTGGAGGCGGACAAGGATAGCCCCTCACTTTTTGTGTAACCAGCCAAGCCGTGCCCCGCGGCTGCTGCTGGAAGCAAGCTTGGCCAGCCTCAGATCCCGTCAGTCCGGGCACATGCACGCCCCAGATGAGATCACCGCCCGTGGGCCGATCAATGTTCGGAAAGAAAAAAAAGAAAAGAAAAGAAAAACCCCAATTGTGTGACAAACAAAAGCCAATCAGTCCCCGGCTCCCCAATTCAAAGAGCATCCTCAGCTCCGCCAATGACACCAGGTCTGCCCTGCCAGTCCACCTCTGAAACTGGCGATTGATATGTTCTTCGTCGGCTAGTGCTTTGGTGGCGGTCCAAGCTCCTTGGTGGGTATCGGCACTTGAGCCTCGCCAAAGACACTACAGGGGGCTGTCATGGCGCATACTGTAGGTCACGAAGAACGAAGCAGGGTACGGAAGGTTTCACCGCGCACGTTGTTGCCGGCCTCGGGGCGGCACGATTGCGATCCGCGGCTATCCAAATTCTGTGTGAAACATGCCCAATACTTACGACCACAGGGGTGTAGGTACGTGTCGATGCACCGCAAACCTTGCCCGAGCCAGCACCATACTCCGTCTGTTAAGTCTATGAAGGAAGACGTCAAATGTTCAAAGAGCTGTTAACAGGCTCGAAATAGCTGCGTAGGAGAAAACTGGCAACATTCTGTCTGTGGTGCGTGCTTTGACATTTGCCTGGCCGCACATGTTCGAGTCTCTGGTGTGAGAGGTCGAGTCAGGGCTGTGAGAGAACGAGTCAGCCTAATGGACAGCCAAGCTCACCGTCTGCAAAGCGACAATGGCTTCAAGGCGAGTACTTAAGGGTGCTGAGTGTCCCGTTGAGTTGTCTGGCCCTCCCCTACTCACTACTTCCATTCAATTCTACTTCGCATCGAGCTGCTGGCACCTCTCACTCTAGTTTGTATATTTCTTGAGCATTTGAGTAACGCGAACTTTTTCTCAACCGAACAAACCGACCACCATGCAGTTATCTGCAGTCATCGTTGCACTCTTCGCGAGCATGGCTTTCGCCGCTCCCTCTGTGATCGAAGCACGCCAAGACACAATAGTACGGAAAGCACAAAGTGGGCCGGATGGAGCACAGGAGCTGACAGTCGTTACAGTGTCAACTTTGCCGCGAGGACTGCTTCTTCAGCCGCGGCAACTTGGAAACCTGCCTGGGCCATTGCAACGCCGACTTAGGTTGTAACTTGACCCCCTGAGGACATGACAGCTTCTAGTCGGCATGGCTCCACCACGGCCGAAAATTGACAGGGGCCGGGGCCGGGGGTGGCGAGGGACGATGTGGAGGATCAGGGGTGCATCATAGCGTAGGTAGGTTAGGGTATCCTCTATTTATGGTCGCGCCGAAGTCTAAATGGACGTCAAATATGCCGGCTTCCTGGCTCCTTTCCTTGTCCTCATGTGTCAAAGTGAAGTCAGCGATGCAGTTGCTTGATGTCTGACGTTATCCCATGTGCTTCGTATGACAGACATGCCAGGTCGGGTATGTCGGAGTGATCAACTGATTGCCAGGCGATAGATTCTGTGGGTCACTGTCAGCTATCTTCTGCTGGCACACGAGGACTGCGATAGCCAGGCAGCATCTCACCGATTATTAAGAAAAGGCAAATGTTAGTGCTGACGGCATGTTGATCCCGCTGGGTGTTCTTCAGGGGCAAGGATTCAACAACAACCCAGTTGGGGACCTGGGGACCAGCTGGATCACTCACGTTGTACTTCGCATCGAGGTGCCTCAGACCAAATTTCTGCCTGCTAGTCGTCATCGGCTTCATCGTTTCAAACTCGACAAAGTGCTCTGATGCGTCTTCCGGGTAATGATCACGACTGCTCGATACTTTGCATGCAATGGGGAACTTGGAGCGCGAGCTCATAGTGCGCTCGCTGGATACCTTATCTCAAGGTATCTAAGGTACCGTAAGGTAGTCCAGGTCCATAGCCTCAGGGGAGAGTCAAGCATCGTCCCTTTTTTTTTCGTTCGCGAGGTGGCCTGTTCTTCCTCCCTTGCGTTGTCTGATCTCTCGCTAAAATTCAGTGTGAGATGATGATTCTATACCAGCATGGCGCTTCTGGAACAATCTGCAAGTAAGATTGACGGCTTCTACCAGTACAGAAACGTCACGAGCGTCAGCCCTGGAAAAAGCAACGTGTCAATAGAAGAACCCCTCATATGGCTTCTGCAGAAACAAAGCGGACACCGAAAGCCACGACACGCGTCGAAGAGGAAATTTCAAGAGGTGCACTACGCTCAAAAGAAAGTACGAAGTAGCGAATGCAAGACATGTTTTTCGTTCCCCCGTAGACCCAGGAGCAAAACAACAACCCAACATTTCTTGGGAATGTAAGTACTTCATTCGAAGCACGTTCAAGAGTTGAACGTTGCCGAGAGGAAGTAGAAAAGAAAATGCCGAGAAGAAAGTCTAATCGAACGGAAATGGATCCCATCAGCTGAGAAATGTATCTTTTCAGAGGCTCTTTCGAGTGAAACATCGTTGGTGGCATCTGGCAAGGCGATGACGGATTGACTTACCGATGTACTGCTAGCTTGGGCAGTTAACCGCAAAAGAAACGCGACCGAGTCATCCTACACTACGATTCCAAGCCACCATCTTGATCTAGAAATGAATTATTACCTCGGAGGCGGCATTCTCCGCAATCGGGCACGAAGGATGGCCTGGTGTGTGGTACGACATGCCTGGATGACCTCTTGTTTCACGTTCTCAGTAGTTCACTGAAGGGGACCAGGACTGACTTTAGAGCTAGCGTTCAGGTAACAAGGCCTAGAGACAATTCATCAACAATTTGGGTACGTCTCTCATCGCCTTCGAGAAGAGTTCCCGCGGCTTGCCCTGTGCGGACCTTTTGAACGTGGACATAGATCATACGATTCTGACACATCGTCACCTTCACCTAAGATTATGGCCAATAAAAATAACACGCAACGACAGTTTTCTTTTTCTCATGCAATGTCTTCTTCTTCCTCTTCCCCTCCTTATCAGCAGCTTTCACGTGCAGCAGGCTTCGAACGCCGTGTGCCACGGCATACTATCCCTGGTCCCCCACTCGAACCCTGAAATGAGCGGGGATGACATCCATTTTGTGCTACCATGTTTTTTTCCCAGAAGGTTTCGGTCCCCCACATCGCATCGCAACCTTCAATAACCAGAATACACATAGCAAGATGGGACTATCCGACTATCATGGACTCTACGTAAGCCCGGTCGCCGGCGCCACTCACACAATAATCAAGGTCGGCCGGTCCGTTGGGAGAACTCGCAGAACTGAGGCCTTGGGAAGATGGGACGCCAAGACCGTTGTTGGTGGGGTCTAGGCTGCGTCCTGGCCATTCGCGTCGTCCCTGATCCAAGGGGAAAAGAGGAAAGCAGACTGCCTGTGGCAGCGCGATGCAACACCACCTTAGTATACCTAGCTAGGTGCAGCCGGCAGGAGACCCAGGGCTTGGGGCCCGTTGGAGTCGTAAGTCGAGCGGTAGCTGGGGCCGGGTTTACCCCCGTTCCTTGACATTCTGGCTGGTGATGTACGCTGAACGTCTGGGGGCAGGTGCCTCAAGTACCCGAACTCAGGCAGGGTTAAAAGCTAAGCTGACTTGGAAGACGATTGATGTGGGATGAAAGAGGAATACGCACGAAGCATGAAGTGGAGGAAGACCCTCCTCTTCTCGGTTTATCAAAGTTTTTGGCCCCTTGTCGGACAAGGACAGGGCTGTCGTGTCCTGAGAGTAACGCAGGCACCACACCACTATTTCACCTGTTAGTGTAGCATGGTTGCAGGGTAGATGCAAGGGGGAGGGCGGCACTGCACAGGCCCGTGGGACAGCCTGCGGGTGGTGGGGAAGTAGCGGGCAGTTCGCCATGAGCCAAGACTGCCCCCTCCCATCGAGTCGCACACGACCTGCTTCTCCGTGTGCATGGCCAGGTGTGTGTGCTTTGAGTTTCTCATGGCTCAACGTGCAATGAATTCCGTTCTAATGCAAGCAGTTCTCAGTCAGGACAGCCATCGAGTAAAAGCCCACAACGTGGTCGGCGCAGACATGGACGAGGGCTTGCCTGGGTTCTGGACGCCTGACTCCTGCGGTTCGCGGCTTTATCATTTTTCTGGCGAGCAACCAGCGATTGCGGCCTGTAACCCTAGCTGTCGGGCTGATACCTGACCAGATCAGGCGGCGTATGTGGGGTTCTCTTGCCCCGTGGAGATTGTCTGAGTAAGGACCATCGCGATCCTGACCACATGCGATGAGCTTCAGAGCGGTCAAAATATCCATCACAGCTTGTGAACACTCAAGACCACGAGAAGATGCAAACCGAGTTTCATTAAATTAGGGTACGTATCAAAGGGGGATATGGATATGTTGCCCAATCTGATCGAGCCGTAGGGTGGATGCCCTGTGATCATAGGTGTCCTTCAGTGCATGAAGACTTGCCCCCAAGACGAATGTAAGTGAGGTACTTGGGTAGGTAAAATCGGTAAACGAAAATACCAGCCGGGTGGCCCAGTCCCTCGAACCTTCGGCCGAGGACTTTATGGGTCTGTTGATCTCATGTCAGCCCTGGTCAGTGAGACGGTAGATTGAATAAGATATCTCACCAATAAAGAACCTATTGATCAGATGTCGAGGCAGCTCGGTGTATCCAAATGTTCAGGAGCCCATCCACCCGCTCCCTTTACCGGGGCGCCGGTTTCCTTTGGCTTCAGGGGCACGGCAATGGTGCGGGGGGTCGTCACGGTGTGGTGTTCAGCGGTGTTCGACCCAGCCTGGCCCTTGACCGTGCAAGAAGCAGGGAGCAAGAACGCCGATTGACTGGGACAGGGCGATTCGGCACGGATATTTTTGGCATTGATCTCGGTGATGGCAGCCGTGGGCTGCGCCGCGTGGTTTCCGCCCGCAGCCTGTTTCGTACTGGTCACCATCTGGATACAGGGTACGTCGCAAAGTTGTAGTGAGTGTAAGGTAGATGATATTTCTCGAGGAATAGACGTCAACAGGCTGGAGTTTGAGGATAGGGAGGAAAGCTGGTGGTGGATGGCATCGTGTCCAAAGGTATGACATGAAGACTCGTCTTTAAAGCTCTTCCCACTTCCTGACCTCTGCCCCTTTCCTCCTCGTCAGCAACTGTTTGCTTTCTTTTTCCAACAGGAGACGACGATGCGCAGACACATGCCTTCGATCGAGCCCCTGTCGCCGTGTTGTCAATTGCCTCTGGCCCCTGGGATTGCTGCCGGCGTGCCTGTCAGATGGGACAGGAACAGTGTGGGGGGCTCAGGCTTCGCCTCGAGGTTGCTCGTCTGAGGGGTCCTTTTTCACCCCTGTTGCTGTATTCGACTGTGTCCCGATGTGCTTGAAGTTTTCAATACCCTGTCCTAGATCTTCCTGAACAGCGCGCCTTGTCATCTCTCCAGGTATTGGATGTGCTTCTTACGCATCGGATCACCGCCATCTCCTGTCGCTTCGCTTCGCGCACGATGCTCAGTTACTTCCAGGGGTGTAGCACGCGCGGCCGAACCCTCAATCCTCGCCCTCTGTCAGCTAGCTGGCCGAATCTCACCAATTCCGAGCCGGACGGATCAGATCCTTGTCTTGACCTTGAAAAGTGAGGCCGGCAAGAACCCTGGTCCAGAATCCACAAGCACACCAGCCTGGGCTGGGATCCATGGAGATGGAAACGAAATTCATCCAGGAACAAGTCGTGGCGTCGAAACGCGCTTCTCGCCTGCAGCGAGGGCAGGGTAGGGGGTTTTGGTTAAGCCGGGGAACGTTGCCGCGAAAATCCCACCCCCTCCCCTAGCCCCTCGCAGATACCCGGAAGACCAGGGTGCATATCCCTGCCCTGTCTTATGATTACAATGGTGCTGCAACAAGGTAACGGGAGACCCAGTATGTGCCGACTACTTTATCCTGGCTTGGGTGGGGTACGGTGTGTGCTCCCATCGCAAAGATAGAATCCATGCCCCAGCGGGGACCACACGATCGGTCAGGGGAGGCACGCTAAAGGTACTTACCTGGTAAGTACTGAAATATTCCACAACATTCGGTCCACTTCTCCAGCCAGGTAAGGTACCTACTGTCAAGGAGTCTTGTGCAACGAGTGAAGGGTTCAACTGTTGGTCTCTTGGGGGTCTCTAGGAAGATAGAATAATCGATACCCTTCTCTAAATCTTAGTCCGTTGACCTTTCTTATAACTATTCCCTCACTGCGCTCGGTCCTCTCTTCTTGATTCCTACGATCAAACAACAGGCGATCCCCTGTTGGTCTCATACCTCCCTCAGGTCCTGACATGACGCCCCGTCTCTCTCTTTGCTTCGTCCCGAAGCATGATATAATGTTTAGGTTGAAGGTCCCTGTTGAGTTCCAGGTGGTTCTCTCTT
This sequence comes from Verticillium longisporum, assembly GCA_019188255.1. Classification (NCBI taxonomy): domain Eukaryota; kingdom Fungi; phylum Ascomycota; class Sordariomycetes; order Glomerellales; family Plectosphaerellaceae; genus Verticillium; species Verticillium longisporum. Next base: position 1,371,636 of record JAETXT010000012.1, read on the forward strand.
AGGCTGTTTGGTATTGTCTGGTCTAAAGACGTCTGTGTGTTCTGGGTTTCTGTCTGGTTCTCAAGTGTCTGTCTCAATGAGCACCTCCTGCTGACTAGCTGGGGTTTCTGGGTTGGTTCTTTGTTGTCTGATGGCTGTAGTTTGGTGCTTCTATGTGTCTTTCTTCTCGTCTTGGTTCTGCTTCTTGTTCTTCCGTTGTTCTTACTTGGTAATCTGATGGTTCTCTTCTGTGGCTGATCAGCGGGTGGTGGCCTGCCAGTGTAGTCTTGCTGTTCTGATGTTCTTCTGTTCTCCTTCTTTGTCTCGGTTCTGCCTAGTTATTCTTGTATTGTTCTGTTCTCAAATGGCAATCTGATAGGCTTCTTCTGTGGCTGATCAGCAGTTGCTCGCCTTTCAGTGTGGACTTGCTGATCTGTTGTTCTTCGTTCTTTCCTTTCTTGCTGTTTGGACTCGGTGAATGGCTATTGTTCCAGGGCAGCCTATTGTGGGTTTCCGGTATATCTGTGGGAGGATTTTCTGACTGTTGTTTCCGTCTTTTCTTCTTCTTCAGCGACAACAACGACGACGACGGTATTCCTCCCCTCCTCAATACTACCCTTATATCTTTCATGGTGATCCCTTGGCGACTGGCTGTTGTATGGTTGCTGACTGGGTGTGGTTCTTAGATCGATTCCGGTTTTCCAATTCTTCGACGAGAACAACTTGTAAGTCTGCTGGTGTCTGCCTGTTGATTGCCTGCTGATTGAAAGCGGTAGTACTATTATTCAAACAATTTCCTGCTCGTAAGTTACCCTCAACGTTTCCCCCGCGGTTCAATGGCTGATCAGCTGTAGAGCAATGGCTCCTCTTCCTCCCAACCCTCGCCGGGAGCCCGGACAGGCGTACTCCGCCAGAGACCTGCCGTGCCTCCGCTGCTGCGACCGTATGTGCAAGCAGTTTAATCCCGCCACGAGCGGGGAGTACCCTTGCTGCGAGGAGGACGCCAGTAAGTGAGCTGCTGTCTGGCTGTTGATTGTCGGCTGATCGTTTGCGTAGCTGGTTCCGCCAAATGCTCCTACTGTGGAGCAGCCCAGGGAGGTAAGCCGTGCCTCGCCGTAAGTTGCCCCCTTTTGTTCCCCTGTTGTCTGGCAGCTGATCCCCTGTAGGTGCCCGTCAAGCACCAGGCCGCCATGCGCGCCCTCAAGTTGGCCACTGAGGCCGTAGCCAAGAATGGCTACACCGGTGTCTTCAAGGTGAGTAGTGCCCACCTGCTGGATACCTGTTGTTCGGGTGCTGACAGATTTCTTTTGACCAATTTCGACATGGCCAAGACCGCCGGCCAGAAGGCCCTCCAAAAGGGCAAAAACGACAAGGCGCTGAGCGCCGAGAAGCGTGCTGCTGCCGATCAGCAGGAGGCTGGCGAGTACTCTGCTCGCCGCCTCGCCGCCGCCGATCGTCTCGCCCAGGCCGCCGAGCGCTCTGCCGCCGCCGCCGAGGTCTCCGCCGCTGCCCTGCAGCAGATTGCCGGTTCTCTCGCCAAGCTGGTCACCATCCAGTCCGAGATCCGGGAGAATTACACCCTGGTCGTAAGTCGCTTGCTGGTTACCTGCTGTTTGCCTGCTGATAATCTACCAGAATCATGATGCTCTTGTTGGCGCCGCCGATGATGAGGAGGATGGCGAGAACCAGGAAGGTGATGGCGAGGTGGCGGCTTGAGAACCGCCGGTGGTCCGCTGGTGCTCCCCTGTTGCTTGGTTTTTCTTTTGCTTTTTTTTTTTTTGTTATTCTTCCTCAGGAGTAGGGCCGGGGGCCAGACCACCCCCTGAATACCAATTGGGTTGCTGTTGATCCGCTGCTGCTCTTCCTTGTGATTGTTCATATGTCTTGACGAGGTCGTCTGCCACGTTTCGCCGCAGTTCCCACGAATTCTCGCTTTCTGGGTATCCTTCCCACTTGATGAGGTACTGCCGATTGCGTGGTGGTCCCCTGTGGTTAACTATTCTCTCGACTGCGTATACGTCTTCTGTTCCCATGGCTGGTAGTATCTTGTTGACCCGTGGCTGAGGTAGTGGTTGGTTTTCTCTGCCTTTCCAATTTTCTAAGCACGATACGTGGAATACGTTATGTACTTTGTAGCTGGGGGTAGCTGTAGCCTATATGCTAGACCATGGCTACCTATCTTCTCAGTAATTCTAAATGGTCCGAGGTATTTATCGGACAGCTTCTTGCTGGGTCTCTGCTGTTTAATCGTTCTCGTGGAGAGGAGAACTAGGTCTCCTACCTCGTATTCTTTCCGAATTCTTCCTCGGTTGTAATAGCGGGCCTGGTGTCTGCTGCTAGTCTCCAAGAGTCCACGGATTGTCTTTCTCTTGGTCATCCACTGGGCTGCTTGCAGTTCTGCTGTCTCTGAGTTCCCTTGTCGTCGCGTGGCTCGGCCTAGGTCCCCCGGTCCGGCCGGGTTGTATCCCATTAGTGCTTCTGCTGGTGATTGCTGGATTGTTGTGTGGAATGATGTGTTATATACGAATTCCGCCATAGGGAGTAGGGAAATCCAGTCCGTTTGTTCGTAGTTGCAGAACACTCTGAGGTAGTGTTCCAGGTTCTGATTCTGTCGTTCTGTCTGGCCGTCGGTCTGTGGGTGGAAGGCTGTTGAGAGTCGTCTCTTTGTTCCCATCATCTTGCACAAAGTCGTCCAAAACTTGCTGGTGAACAGTGACCCTCTATCCGAGACCATGCCTTTTGGGAGGCCATATCTCTTGAACACGTGGTCCCATAGCGTGGTTGCTAGACCGGCTGCTGTGAGTCCACTGCTGGTTGGTACGTATGTGGCATGCTTTGTGAAGCGGTCCACGATAACTAGTATAGCGTCTTGTTTGCCGACCTTAGGGAGTCCTGTAATGAAGTCCATGGATATTTCCTCAAAGGGACCGTTGGGTGGCGGTAGGCTGCCTAATTGGCCGTACGGCTTGTGGTGTCGGGGTTTTGTTGTCTGACACATTGGGCATGTGGGGACATATTCCTTAACATCTTTGGTTAAGTTGTTCCAGAAGTATGTATTTTTAAGCCGGGCAATAGTCTTCCTGACTCCTTGGTGCCCCGCTGTTGGGCTATCGTGGGCTTGCTGTAGGATTTCGTTTCTGAGGGCCTTGTCCTGTGGAATAAAGATCTTATTCTTAAAGGTTAGTAGGCCACTTGCTTCTGTTTGCCAGTCGGGCAGCCTTTGCTCCTTTCTTGCCCCACAGAAGGTGTCATTTCCCTGGGCTTCTAGGATAGCTTCTTCAATGGGTCTGTTGTCTGGCTGCTGGTCTGTCGCGGTGATAGCCCCGACGATATTAAGGAATCGTTTTGTCCACGACGGTAGGTGATGTGCCCTCGCCTGCTCCTGTTCTCCCTGACTTGGCTTGTGGTCGGGCCTCCTAGAGAGGCCATCCGCCGGGTTCCTGTTGCCTGCCCGGTATTCGATGGTGAAGTCGAACTCTGATAGCGCTTGTAACCATCTTCCCTGTCGTCCTGAGATCTTCGGTTTTTCTATGAGATATTTGTGGTTAAGGTGGTCGGTTAGGACCTCAACTGTTGATCCACTGTAGGCAAGGTATTGTCTCCATATCTTGAAAGACTCCACGATCGCCATCATTTCTGCTTCTGGCGTATCGTATCGTAGCTCTGCACCTTTAAGCTTTTTGAAAAGTACGCAACCGGTTTCCAGCAGCCGTTCTCCAGTTGAGACAGGACTGCTCCAATTGCGAAGTTTGATGCATCGGGCTCAATTCTCGTTTTTAATCTGTTATCGAAGTGCCGGAGGATAGGAGCCCTCGTGAACATGAACTTCAGTTTTTGGAAGGCTGCTAGGTCAGTGGTATTCAGCTGGAAGTCTGCTGCTGGTTGTTCGGCGTTCTTGCTAGTTAGGGGGCCGCGATTTTCGAGTAGTTCTTGATGAAACGCCTATAAAAGCCCGTAAACCCAAGGAATCCTTGGAGGTCTTTTAGGGATCGGGGGTCGGCCAGTCCCTCACTGCGGCAATTCGTTCTTCCGCAACGTATACGCCTGTAGGGAGATCATGAACCCTAGAAACTCTACCGTTGTCGTGCTAAAGTCGCATTTTTCTGGATTTACGTAGAGGTTCCATTCTCGAAGTCTTCTAAGTACCGCTCTGGTGTTCCGCTGGTGTTCTTCTGGTGTTGTTGAGTATATCAAGATATCGTCCATATAAACGACGCATATTGTGTCCACGAGGCCGGCTAGTGCCTTGTTGATGTATGCCTGGAAGGTGGCTGGTGCGTTCGCGAGGCCGAATGGCATAACAAGGTATTCGAAGTGGCCGTATTTTGTTCTAAATGCCGTTTTCCACTCGTCCCCTGTTTTGATGCGTAGTCGGTGATAAGCATCTTTCAGGTCCAGTTTCGTGAATAACCTGGCTGTTGCCAACCGGTCGAGTAGCTCGTGGATAAGCGGGAGGGCGGTGCGGTCTTTCTTCGTGATCTTATTGAGTCCCCTATAGTCGACGCACATCCTGAGCTTGCCACCCTTCTTTGGGACAAACAGTACGGGGGCACCAGCAGGGCTAGTGGAGTGTCTGATCCATCCCTTTTTTAACGAGTCGTTTACGTATTCCCTCAGTGTTTCCAATTCCTTTTCTGCTAGGGCGTAGATGGGTCCGAAGGGTGGTTTCTTTCCGTCCTCGAGTTCTATCGAATGATCCCATTGGTGATGCTGCGGCAGGGTTGCTGCTTGTTCAACATCGAATACGTCCCTGAACTCGTGGTATTTCGCTGGGACTATGGCGGGTGGCTCGTTTCTCTTGTTGTGCTCCTGCGGGGTGCCGTGGGGAGCCCATACATTCTGTGGTATGATTGAGGCTACCGTTAGGGATTGGTGGATTGCGCTCCTGATTTGTTTTCTTGTCGATATGATTCTGATGTCTTGTTTCCTGATGGGGTATCTCCAGTGGCCCCGCAACCAGTCGTTTATCGGCTGTACCTGGGCCAGCCAGGGTCTTCCTAAGATGACGTCGTACCCGTTCGCAATATTGTCTGCTACCGTGTACTCTGTTGTCATCATGCGCTTTGTCCCGGGGTCATCCGTTACTCGGCTGGTGATCCTTTTTCGCCGTAGGTGCTTGTCTCCCTGTTTCGGAATGCCCCACCTAGCTTGCCCTGCTTTTCCCCCAGCTGTTCTCCGGCTTCCCTTAGGAGGTCGCTGCTGATGACGTTGACATCGGCTCCTCCGTCTAGCATTGCCTCTCCCTTAACCCAACTATTGCCAATACGTAGTTCAATAGTTGCTTCGTACCGTTTTGGTCTCGGGAGCGGCGGTTCTTCCTATTGGGGGTCTCCTGTTGTTCTTCCCCCAAGCGGTTCGCGGTTTGCCGCCGAGTGCCACTTACACGACTTATGCGTGTGGCCTTGTTTTCCGCAACTTGTACACGACGCCTCTGGGCAGCTGCTAGCGTAGTGTCCATGCTTGTTGCAATTGTAGCACCTGACGTCGTCTAGGGCCTCGGGCCTTCTTCTGTCTGTCTGCCGCTGTTCTGTTGTTGGCCCGTGAGGTGTGGTGGATTGGTTCGGCCAGCTACCTGGTTTTCGGTCGTCTCTTCCTTGCGGTTGCTCGTCGGCTGTTCTTCCGTGGGTCTTGTTTTGGGTCTGTCGCGGGTTGTCTCGGCTTCTCTCCTCATTATCCCAGCGTTGTTTCAGGCTTCTCTTAGTCCGCAGTAGGGTCTCTGCCCTCTTAGCTGCTCCATTTAGCTCTGTTCTTGTGCGGGGAATTCCCTGGGCCATGATCTGTTGCACAAGATCTGGGTCAAGTTTCGCAAGCAAAAGCGTTACCCTGTAGATCTGCGGCAGGGGTTCGGGTAGCTCCGCTTCCAGGCTATCGTAGGCGTCCACAAAGTCTTGGTATTTCTGACCAGGGGCTTGAAACCGCTGATCCCGCCCATGTAGTTTGATGATTGTCTGGAGCACTCGGGTATCATCGTCGTCCACGTCGCCCTTTAGCCAGGCCCCCATTGCTCTCCAGGTGACTTCGTGGATGGACCCGTATTCTGTCTGTACATGCGATGTCCATCTCCGCTGCAAGGCATCAGTGAGGCAGTTGCTCGCGTATGCGACTTTGTCGATATCTCTGCGGAAACTCTTCTCGTCGAGCTGGAATCGCACGTCGAGGCTAAACAAGAAGGTATTAAGTTCCGACCAGGACGTCCCCTTGTACCGAATAGCTGGTAGTTGTATCTTCGTGAAGGGCGTGCCTTGTGGTTCTTCGTAGGGTGTTGCCCTAAGTGCTGGTGCTGGTCTGCTGGTTGCTCCCGGTGGTGGGCTTGTTGGGTCTCCCCTTCGGAGCGCGGCTAGTTCTTCGTGTTTCCTTTTCCTTGCGAGTTTACGCCGTTCTTCCTCTAACTGTCGGTCCAGTTCCTCGTCTGTGATCAACAGCAGGTCATCGAGTGTATCATTCTCGGTATCTTGTCCTTGTTCTGTATCGGGTCTTGATTGCATTGGTTCTTCGGTGTTCTCCGTCTGCTGTCCTGCAGCAGCCTGTCTTCTGGTACTCCGCACGTCTCTGGTCGACATATTGTCCCAACGGTCGTCGCTCCCCAGGGGTAGATCGATTATTATGTCAAGGAGTCTTGTGCAACGAGTGAAGGGTTCAACTGTTGGTCTCTTGGGGGTCTCTAGGAAGATAGAATAATCGATACCCTTCTCTAAATCTTAGTCCGTTGACCTTTCTTATAACTATTCCCTCACTGCGCTCGGTCCTCTCTTCTTGATTCCTACGATCAAACAACAGGCGATCCCCTGTTGGTCTCATACCTCCCTCAGGTCCTGACACCTACCTAGGTACTTACGACAAGAATTATGTAGATGGCGTAGGCTCACACATCAAGGTCGCCCACTGTGCTGTACGTAGATACTCGGGCCGGCAGGAAAGTAACCCCAGCCTGTCCAGGGCATCAAACCATAGTCGATCGGATTCGCGTTGTTGTATAGTGTAGACAAAGAATCTTCATGCCAGTGACGAAATGAGATGCAGGATTCAGTGATGGCCGCGATACCACAAGACCTCACCAGAAACCACCCCTTTGCCAAGAAGCTGGCGACATCCTAGGCTGACACCCAGTGCCTTCTAATTTCCTCCGGTTCCTGCGAGGCGGTCAAGTCGGCTCATGATGTGACTCTTCATCCAATACTTCTGCAGATTTTTCAAACCTGACACAACCTCTCGGCTTCGCCCCGTGGCCGCTGCGGCAGCGACCCGCCGCCGGAGAACTTGCTTGAGTACCCGTCCCCAGACGCACGCCCGCCCACCTCTGGGGTTGATCGTGGGGCGTTCGGAGGCCTGCAACGTGTGACTCCATCACAAAGCCAGGCAGGGAATGGGCCTGACGAGCCCGGCAGCCTCCCTAGTGCCTGCGCCGACCACTACCGGAACGGGTATTACAATACTCTGCACCACTCTCAGCCGCAACTCCAAGGCCGTGTTTCGTTTCTTTTTCCCAATGGTCGTGTCATCTTGTCCAGGCGGAGGGCTATCTTAATCGTTTCACGTCTTCACCGGCAATATCCGCTGCAGCAGACGATGTCCTTCCATGACCTGGAATTGCCAATGAGTTCTCTCCACGTCTCAGCGTCCATTATTGGGCTGCTTTCCACATCCCTTGGCGCCGGTTACTAGTCATCCGGGGGTACTGTGGCTGCTTGCCGGCACGATTTTGCCGTCCAGTTGTTCCCCTGTGCGAAGCAGAACCGATTCGCTGATCACGACAGCGCGCCTACCTCAGCAGCGGAGGAGTGTCTTTAAGCACCATGCCGCACCAAGCCGAAGCCAAGCTGAGTGTACGGAGACGCCTAACAAACTCATGGAGTCAGTCCTAGGGGCTAGTAACGACGAAAAGATTACTTATCAGGCAAGGAGCGATGACATCACTTCTTACTTCGTGATATGAAATGAAGCATCACTTGAAATCAGCACACATGGTGCGGTTGACATGCTCAAATTACGCAAATAGTCACAATGCGCTTGAATACAAGCTTTTCATTGCAGTTATGTGCTTCAGAAGAATGGCGACGCTGCATTGTGGTCATAGCCCCAAGTCAGAAGCTTCCTGATTGCGTAGTCTCCGAAAACTTGCGCGAAATCTCATTGTCGACCCTGTCACCAAGATACTGAGCATGTACCGAGGCTCCGAAATACCCTGCCCTCTGCAACTTGAGCCAACAGTTTGTTGAGCCCATACGCGTCTTATGGCTACCAGTTCTGTTGTCGTTGAATGAGGAATCACGTGCCCGGACAAGGGACCATGTACGACTCACGCTTTGACGCTCCTCCCCGGACAGTTGCTTACCCATGCCTGTCTGACAGATTCATCTTCAGACGAACCATAAGCCACCGCTGGCAGCTGGTGCCAGGGTCTTGTGCAAGTCATCTAAGGGCCCTAGATGTAGGGCTGAACCTTCCCGCCCACGCTCGGTATAAGCCATCCCACCAGGGAGGTGACCCGCTCCTGGTCGAAAGGGCGACGGGGCTTGGCGATGAGCTTCTGGTCGTACCCTACAGAAGAGAGGTCCTCTCACAGCCGTCGGCAAGGGCGCGGGGGAATGCGTGGGTATAACCTTGTTCTCGAGCAGGCGGACACGGACTCCCAAGTCCGGCGTTGCTGTGATTGAAGCAGACGCTGGCGCCACATGAAATATCAATGTACTAGTTTGATTGGGAGTGGGGGTTCTCCTTCCACAAGGTAGTCGACGTTCGATATTGTTTTGTGAGCCCTACGATCCTCGCGAACGGGGTTCTGGGGGACCGTACGTCATGAGTTCGTTGCGGCTCTCGGTCGGAGCGAAGGCGCATGAGAACAGCTCGTCGGATTCCAATGCTGTCGACGCCTGAGCGCGCTCCATGTTGTCGCGAAGGGATTTGGAGGGACAACGATGGCGAAAGACGGGGGGGGCAATTAAGACCCCCACTTCTTCTGGACAGGCCTCGGCCCATTGAAGGATGCCTTTTAAGACGGCCAATTGTAGAGAGCAGGGAGAAAGAGCAGACTTGCCATGGCGTCAGCTTTCAGCCGGGCACTGCTAGAGAAACAGGAAAGGTGGCGAATCGGGGCGACGAGCAGCCATACAGGCTGTTGCCAGAGCGTCCAGTGGCACGCAACAGGGGGGGCGACAAGCCCTGTATCGCCACGATTGATCACTTCGTTGGCCTTATTTCAACTACGGAATGGAATCGATTGTCGTCGGATAGGCTGTCCTCGTTTGCGCACGATCCACAAGAAGTGCAACCTCGAAGCGGAAGGTTCCCATTGTGTTGTAGGATTGGCTCGCAGGTGCAGTCAGGTTCAGCTGCTGAGCGCGGTCGGCGTTTGTCGCGGGTGTTTCGATCGGGGCGTTCTCTGCTGGCTGGATGTCAGTTACCAGGAAAAGAAAAGAGAGTCCTGATCAGATGTTGATATATAATCAAGGCACATTTCCAGGGTCTCGTTGGCCCCATCGACGACCGTTGTCGGTCAGTTTTCAAGAGATGCTCGGGATGTTGAATCCATGGTGCACGCGCCGCGCCCTGGCCACAATTGCATCGCCTGTAGTTGACACCCGATGTCCTCGTGGTCGAGCAATAACTTATCATGGATGTTGTTGGGCTTGGAGGCTAAACCCACGTGCAGCAGGCGTGAGGTTCCAGCCATCTACTTCCCAAAAAGGCCACTACCTCACACCTTGGACATTGTTCGATGCTGCAATGCCGATGGCTTGATTCTGGGGACGCTTGTTGCAGAAGGCTGATGGTTTCGAGCACGATTGAGCAGATGAATGGATAGTTGAAGGCGCCGGCGGCTGCTTCCATCAGTTGGAGGCCTGTAGCGCCCTGCTTGCATGCCAGGCTCTACCCAGATGCGTCGCGAGATGGGTGATACGTTTCTCCCTTTTGCAAGAATCGCTGGAGTTGTACGTGGCGTGTCGGGTTCGTCCGATGGCGAGGTAGGCACCCGTTGACCCAGTTTCCTGGGAAGGGGTACACGTCCGAGTCGATCGAGGCATCGTCGTACTGCTCGCAACCGTTAGTCGTTGCGTTCTGAACACTCCTAGGCAAAGGCTTGACGTAGTGCAAACAGGAACAGACTTAATACCTATGCAAGAGATGTTCTTTACCTTCCGATAAGCGGCGTAGCTGTTAGATCGGTCTAGGTTGACGCTACGCGACTAGGAGGACGAGGACGAGAACGATTTGTTTTAACGTCGAGGCAGCCGCTACTGTTCGGACGTAGGAAACGAAGAGTACGAGATTCGTGCAAGAGAGCGGTGGATAATATCGAACTTCTGGCAATTAGAACAACTGGATCTAGTCCGGTGCATATTGATGTGGGCAAGGCAGATCAAAGGGGGAAAAGGCTGGCCGGTTTAGCGGCTGGTCGGGGCGTTGATGGCCACACCATACAAGGCAGACAGCCTGATCAATTTTGGTTGGCGGCTCTCTTCTGCCTTCGGTAAGGTGATAGTGAACGCGTTAGGAATTTTATTCTATTGGTTTCTCTCGCCCTCTTTCTCTCTGCATTTAAGCGGCTTCTCGGTGTACTGAGCCTGGTCCGATAGGTTGGCGGACGGCCCCTAACCTTCTCAATAGTTCCGTCGACACGGATGCAAATTAAAAACTCTGAAGACTTGCCTCTTTCCTTTTCCCTCCCTTCGTTCAGCCATTTAGCAGCATGCCGAGTCACAAGGCCGATCATCTCCCCTTGGTCAATTTGAAGTTGCTTGCAGTGCAGAACATCTCGGCGCCTAGGGTCCCTTGGCAACCCACCGCAAGTACTCCGACGGCACCGGAAACGGAACGCCCACGAGCGCTTCAGGCAACGGGGGGTCGGCAAGTCGCAAGGGCTAACCCCTTTCTGCAAGGCAGAACAGGAAGACCAAGGTGCACATGAGGTGATGGCCGCAGCCCACATTTTTGCTGGGCTTCTTCCGCGTTCAGTGCAGGCCTCTGACGCCTGGTCTCTGCAGTGCCCCCTTTTTTCGACATGCATTTCAATCGACGAACAGGCTGCCACATTACGCACTGCAGATAAGAGAGTCAGAAGTACATCTGCAGCGAAGAAAAGCCCCTGCAGACGTCATAATGCTCCTCGAGCTCAGAATGTGCAGTGAAGATCATCAACTCTCTGTATGTTGCTGGGTGTCTATAAGTTCATCTCTTCTTTCTGGGAGTACGTCACGCCCCCACAAGCCTGTCAGGGACGCAAGCAACTCAAGTCTGGGTCTCACAGGACCGCAATCGTCACGAGTTACATGGTACCAGCCCTTGCCGCCCGCTGTCATCTCTTTCTAGCAGCCCTGATCAGCCGGCCTAAAAGTTGGCGTGCATACTAACCACCTAACAGTCATGACCAGGATCAGGGTCCCTGAAATCCTCGAGGCGGTTTGAGCTCTGACAGCTAAGGTACGTTTCTTTGTCTCGCCGTCAGCGTGTTGTGAAAGCTGGGTGAGATTGCCCGGCCCCCTATAATTCCCCTAATCTCCGCGCGCGACGTCCACGACACCCTCTGCCGTGGCTTGCTCACCGCTCAAAAGACACTCTCTGTAGTCGGGCGAGGAAGCGAGTCTTCGACCGGCTGGTGCTGTAGAGCGACTGACATCAGAAGCGGCAACCTCGATGTAACCCCCTCCCTCCCTGCTCAAACCCTGCACTCGCTCGAGTCCATAGTCTCCCGTAACAACAGCCAGACCCAAGCGGCCGTTGCCAGGGCATGTGAGTCAGGAACTCATGATTTTCTCGGTGAGAAGAGAGGCTGTCAGGCGATAGGCATCCCGGCCTGCTTGTTGGTTGAGACAGACGCCACAGGAGCACCCCTCGAACTCAGGAACATCCCCCCGCCCCCCTCCAAATTGGAAGCCACTTCCATTCTCTCAGCACGCCATGCGCTTTCCTTAACGCCTACAAACGGTTCATGCGAGGGACGAGGAACAAGCAAAGGCGTGGGGTTCCTTCAGAGGTTGAACGTGTTGAGGGGCTCGCCGCCAGGTTCGAAAGGGACAACGACCCTGTCGCGTCTCAGCCTTGGCTTTACTGATGTGTAGTACGTTCATGTTCTGTGCTATATGCGCGCTAACATATTGGTTGGCCGCAGCGAAGCCTTTTGTCCATTTTGTGTGCCCCAATCCCCTCCTCTATAAGGCAAGTATCAAACAGCCTTGCGTAGAGATTCTTCCGCGCTCAAAATTATGCGTCAAAACGAAATGACAAACAGAGTGCTGGTGATGGACTCTTGCTAGTCTATTCTGCGGCGGTCCTCGGGGCATTCCACCACCTCTTGCCATCGCCATGCCATCCATCATGCAGCGGCACACTAGCCAGTCTCAGAGCGAGTGCCAATCACTTTCTCAGACTTCACCGATCGGCAAAGGGTCAGCAGGGGACCGGCAAGAAGGGAGCTGAGAAGGTCGCCCTACGAGCCCGGTGCCCCGGTCTGGTTGCTTTTTTCCTGTGTGGTGGGCGAGCCGCGAACCGTCGGGCTCTCCTGGCCCTCCTTGTCGTCCACTGAATCCTTGCCAATAGCAGAAACAGGGGGTGAATCCACTCCCTCCTCCTCCTCCTCCTCGAGGATGGGCATGAGGTGATCGGCGATTCGACCTGAGGCTCCGGTGCCTGCGTGTTGGCGAGAGAACGACCATGGGGTGCCAGGCCGGGTGGGGGGGCTGCCCTTGCGCAGGCCATCGTCGTCCGAGTCATGACAGCACGCGCATCCGTCATGGTTCAAGGTTGTGGTGTCGATAGCTCTGTGCACATCATTGATAGGTATGAGCGCGATGGTGCCGTCTGCGGCCCGGCCCTGGTCGCTGGGGTCAGCCTTTTTGACCCCGCCGTGGGAGGGCTTCGCTGGCGATGGTGTTTGTTGACCGGAAGGACGCCGCATGGCTGAGCAAGGCTGGGCTCGAAGTAAAGAGTATGGTGTGGGCAGAGGCGAGCAGGATGAGAGCTTCTGGAGTTGTCAAAGGGGGCACAATGCTGAAACTCATTGTCCATCTCATGTCCTCTGGGGTGAGGGTGCACCTGGGATTTTGTGTTTCCTCATTGTTCGTCGTCGAGTTCACCGACTGTAGCTGTCCACGTTGAGTTTTCTCCTTTCTCGTCGTAGGCACGACGCCCGCCAGACACATCGTAGGCATTTTCTATGCGCTCCTCAAGACTGGCGAGCGCTAGTGCTGCACCCCGACCAAATAAGTCAAATATAGGTATCGGATTTAGTTATTTAGTCCGCTAAATTCGACGGATTTAGTTATTTAGTCCTATTTATAAATATCTAACTTATTTAGTTAATAATAAAGCTATTATAATAATTATTAGCCTACCTAAGACCTAGATTCTATAATATTAAGACGATTCGCTACTATCGAGCCCTAATATAACCCTCCTAGCTAAATTACTCCTCGACGAAGCTAGTTATTAAGGCATTAAAGCTCTTCTAGTATATTTAAAGCTATTCCTAACCTCTACGATATTAGAGTTAGCTTCGAGAGGCTAAATGCCCTTTTATAGTTTACCGATATCGTAAATATCGCTAAGATATTAAGGGCGAACTTATTAATAATAGGATATACCTCTTAGTAGCTTAATTACTAAGTAATAGGGTCCTTAATAGTAGAGTCCTATAAGAGATTAAAGCTAAGATATTTATTAAGCTTAGAGTTAAATATTAGAACTCTCTAATACCTATTCTATATCTAGTTATCGAAGCTTATTAGGAGCGCTATAGGCTAAAGGTCCTATAGCTATTTAAAGCCGCTTTAGCTATAGTCTCTTTAAAGATTCGAGGAGGATATAGAAGGAGAGTAATATTAATATTCTTATTATTAATAGAGGCCTTACTATATATAATAAAGCTATATAAGCTATTCTAAGCTTAATTACTATATTTAAAGCTATTAATATTTAAAGCTAGGGTAGAGGATTATAATAGCTATATAGAGAGGGGACTCCTTAAGCTTTATATAGTATTAATTTAACTTCTATTATATATTAATAATAGATAAATAGAAATAATAATATAAATCTTTAATAAAGGCCTTAAAGCGCTATAATATATCTATATATTTATTATAGATATATTCTAGAAGTATTTAATTAATTAGAAATAATATAAATCGTTTATTTCGTTAATATTATACTCGCTTATAAGTATTTAAAGAGGCTTACCTTTCCTATTACTAGTTATTATTATTTAGATTATTAAAAAATGCTTTCTATTCCTCTATCCTCTCTAGGATATACTCTATTTTAATAAGAACCTCCTAGAAGGTATTATAGCTCTTATCTTTATTCTATCCTTATATTTATATTATCTATTAATAGAGGGGCTTAAGGGTAATATAAAGCTCTATTAAAAAGCGCTAATCTTTAAAGAGGAAGTAATCTTTAATAGGAATTTATTTATAAAGGTCGACTTTATATATATTTCTAATTAAGAAGCTTTAAATATCGCCCTTCTTCTTTAAAGCTTAATCGAATATTAGATATATTAAATTCTATTAAATTTTATTATTTAATAATAATTAAAGCTCTATTATTATTTATTAATAAAAGAGGAATTCTTAACTTTAAGCTTCTTCTATTATAATATATTAGAAGTATTTACTCTATTATAGAGAAGATCTTATTTATTTAATAATATTATAAAGCTTTCCTATTAAGCTCTTCTTTTATTAGAAGTATAAGATATTATTAAGACTATTATTATCCTTAAAAGATTAAAACTCTTATTTAAATATCTTATTATCCTTATTATAGAGGAATATATAGCTAATAAAGTTAAATATATAATTATAGTATTATAATCGGTATTTAATAGTATCTTCTTTATATAGTTTAGGATAAAGAATATATAAGAGCTTATAAATATAAATATCGTTTATTAAAGTATTATTAGAGATTAGAATATTAATAAGATTAATAATATCTTAATTCTTAATAATATTTATAATAATATTAATTATAAAAGTATTTATATAAATATTTAGCTATTTATAAAATATTAAGAGATATTATTATTATTATTCTTAATTATTAATATAATATATAGATATTATAAATATTCTAAAGTAATTTAGAGAGGTCTAATAATTATAAAAGAGATAAATATCTATTAAGGAAGCTTAAAGTTCCGCCTATATCTACTTCTTCTTCTATATAAAGACTCGATTAAGTTTTATATATAGATTCCTTTAATTCTAGAAGAGGTTATTATATATATTCGGATTTAGATTTAATAGTAAATAATATAAGAATAAGTTATTAAAAACGTTAAATAGCTAATTTATATTAATAATAAAGTTAAAGGTAAGCTCTTTTAGCCTTTCTATTTAAGCCCTTAATAGAGTAATAAAACGTTATAGATAAAGCGGAAGAGAAATATCTAAAGAACTCTAAGAGATATCCTCTATTAAAGATCCCTTAAATATCCTATATCTCTTCCTTAGATAGAGGCTCGAAGAAGTTATTATAGAGGCTTTAAATAGTATTAGATCCTATCTCTTATTATAGAGATTATAGATCTAGAAGCTCTCGTTAAAGGTATTCCTTTTATTAAGGAGCTCTACTATAAAGATCTTATAATCCTTAATCTAGCTTATATAGCCTCTAGAGCCCTTCCTTATAATAAGAGTATTAAAGGTAAAATAGTAATTATATTAAATAGCTATAGGGAGGTCGGGATTAGAGTAATTTAATTCGGAGAATTAAGTACGAATAAAGGTAAAGGGGCGGGTTCTAAAGATAATAAGAGATATATTAACCATAATAATAGTATAGGAATAGCCCTAAGGGTATAAGAGCTATTATAATAATATTATAAATAAGCTAATTAATAGAATTACTATATTAATAGAATTATAATCTTAAGGGAATTACCCTAAGTTCTAATACCCTATATATATAAATATAAATATATTAGATAATATAAATAGAGTCTTCTTTATAAATATTAATAGAAGCTAATAGCTTAATTAATTAAGATCTCTAGTACCCTATTAGAGGCTATAGATTTAAATCCTATTATTAGCATTATTATACTATTAATAAGAGACTCCTTCTTATTAATAGTATAACTTTTTAATTAATTAGATAGGCCTTTTTATAGGTCCTAGGGCTCGGAATAGCTATATTCCGGGCCTAAATATATATTTAAACGTTTACTAAATATCTAAATATCGAAATACTATAGATTTAATTATTTAATTATAGGAAATCGGTCTATTTATTTAGCTATTTAATGATTTAACTTATTATATTTAATCGGGGTGCATCATTGGCGAGCGCAGCGACCGGGGATAGAGGACACCAGCGCCTCCCGTCCCGCCATGGACTTAGTCGTTCTTGCAACAAGGGTGTTTTGATTATCATCTGGGCAGAATGGGCGGCGGAGACGGATCAGACCAGGGCATGTCGATCAGGCCAGGGCTCCTCGGACAGGCCCTAGCTGCCTCCGCAAGTAGGTAAAGACAGAATGGTCATGATGATCAGATCTCATGAAAAGCTGGCTATCTTGAGATGTGACCAGGAATGTGCCCGTGTACGAGTCCAGGTGAAAGCCGGGGTGGATGGGTCAAGCGGATTCGGGGCCCATGTGCTACGATCTGCCATAAGACCTTGTATTACCGTAGACGCCACCAGAGACGAAAGTTTTACCAGAGACTTACTATCACAGGGGGGGACCACTATTGCCAGCCGGAACCCTGGGTTGGTAGCCGTCGTGTTTTGCTGCACTCGAACGTGCGGACGGCAGAGATTTATCCCAATAGTGTCATGCATGAATGTGTGCGCAGGATGAATTGGACAGACGTGCGCGGGAGGCGACGAGTGATGTTGAGCTCCAGAAAGATGAGTCAACATTTTGGTTTTGGGGGGTTTTTTTTTATTGGCAATGTGGGCAAGAGGCGCCACCGAGGACGAAAGCTGCCATCGATTACTTCGGTGTTCGATGGCTGAGGCCGTCAGGTTTCAGACGCAGGCAACCCGGTGAGAATCCGCGGCCACGACTGCAGCTGCTGTGCTCTGCTCGCGTTGTCGTGTTTTCTTCAGCAATTTCTGGGCACGGTGGCGTTCGAAGTACGGCATCGAGTCTGACTCGAGCCCATTGCTTCACTTTTCCACTGCTGGGGATACAACCAGTTGCCATCTTGCTTGAGCGTTCGTCTCTCGAACCGGGATCACGCTTTGTTGTTTGTCCGGAGAGCGCTCTGGCCTGTATACGAGATGGCCCTTGCCCTGTATGAAAGAGCCATTGTCTCTCCTAACTCGATGGGATGGGTGTGTGTGGTGTGGCCACTCAAGGCAGGTTGACGGTCAGAACTTCAACTCTACATGCGTGTTGGTTGAAGCGCAACTCGTGCGCTACTTCACTCCATTTGCGAGCCCCTTCTTGATTTGCCACCCCGTCCTTGAAGTCTCAAACTACTGTGGAAAGGTGGCGCGGCTACCTCATCAGGCGCGTTAGGAGGGCCTTGCCTTGGGAGTCGACTGGGAACCATGCTTCCACTTGACAAGGCTATCTCCAGCCTCTGTGATAAGGTCCCACTTGGGATGTCAGTGTGTCTCAAGCATCACGCAGGAAGGGTGTCATTGAGCGAAGAGAAGGGTCAGAGGGCTGAGGAAGGAAGCCGGCTCATTGGAGATCGGCGCCATCAAGACCTTGCAGTCTCGCGGGCTGAAGCTAGCCAAGGAGGGGTGGACTCGGCCGTTGGTGCCCTTCTTGACAGGAGCCATCGTACACGTCCAACCGAAAAGCACAGACAGCGTGTCGACTTGTGCGCTGCTCGGTGACCTAATTGGTTGCGTTGGCAGTTCCCGGATGTGGTGCGGAACATGGGTCTGTGTGGTGTTGTAGTAGCGAGCAGCGGAAGGGGCTCAACAACTACGAGGGGTCGCCGTGTTGCAATGTGCCGAACAGCTTGAGAAGACCTGGTTGGTGGTGTTCAAAAGCACATACAACGTCAAGCCTGCCTTGGCGGCTGTTTGGGCCATGACTTTTGTTTCTCTCGGTAGGCGTTCGGGGAGGGTGATCTACCACACACGTCCGTGTCCTAAGATTACTTCCCAAAGCACGTCACATCTTGACGGGGAGACGGGGGGACGGAGACCTGCCAGCCTCATCGCACGACTGGCCCTGGCGCCCTACAGTACCTAGTCAGTGCCTTGATTGCTGGGGTGACATCGGCTCATGGCGAGTGTCTTTCGTGCCCTGTCACTCACATGCATGCCTGCCACAAGGAAATGTTCTCTATAGACTCAAGTAAATTTTCCATCTAGATCGATCATGTCCTGTGCGGTCCGTCTAAGGGTATCATCATACCGTACCATGGCTATCGTACACCGACAAGCAGGCCCGTCTAGCTCGCCGCCAAGATCTCCGCCGCATCCGGCGCGGAACTGTGGTCTCGCTTGCCATCTGACGCCCGCAGCACCTCAGCCTGCCTCTTCAGCCGCTCGGCCTCCTTCTTGTTCTCATGGCTCACATAGGTGCCATAACGCAGCGTGCCCAGCGTCAGCACGGCCATGAAGAGGATACCCAGGACCGATCGCCGGATGAGCACCCAGCGCAGGCCTTCAATCTCCGACTTGGCGTCGCTGCTCAACGAGATGCTGATTTTGTAGTTGATCTGCTGAATCTGCAGGCGTGTGTCAGTGTCCGACAGAGTGTTCTCTACTGCAGAGAGAGAGAGGGGCGGAGGGGGGCCGCGGTACGTACAATGCTGTCGACGCCCTTCTGCTCCTCGCTCACGGCTATCTTGCGGTCGTTGAACATGCCGCGCACATTGTCGTTCAGCGTGAGGACCTCCTGGCTCAGCGACTGCGTCAAGATGTCCACCTCGTGCTGCAGCAGGGTCCGCTGCTGCCTCATCTCCTCGTCGGCGATGCGCTGGTTGTTCTTGACTTCGGTGCTGAGCTCCGAGCACGCGGCGCGGAACAAATACGTCTCCTATCAGACTTGGTCAGCACGTGTCCAACCCTGCTCTCGCGCGGCGCCGATGAATGCACCACGCCCTTCCCAGAGGCAGCCATGTCCACTCACGTTCTCGACGTCGCTCTTGCTGACGAGGCTGTCCTGCGCGACGTCCAGGTTCTGCGCTAGGATCCGCCGCACGGCCTTCATCACCGACGTGGCCTGCACCTCGGTGTACCCGCCGGCCTGGAGCTGCCGCACGAGCGAGTAGCTGCCAAAGTGGTGGACATAGGGCGGCGGCGACAGGTGAGGGTGCTGCCGCGCGCCGCCCTCCTCGGTGCCGGGTTCGGGCATCTGCAGCATGGCCTCCAGCGGTCCGCTCTTCTTCGCATCTTGGCGCGCCTCCTCGCGGGAGTCGGACGCGGCCGCATCTTTCCCTTCGGCGTCGGGCTCGGCGTTGGTGTCGGCGGGGGGGTGTGCTGTCAGAGGTGGCGGCTGTGCCTCGGCAGCTGGCTCGGTGGCGGCGGCGGCGGCGGTGTTGGCGGCAGCGGCGTGGGCGAGCTCCGAGTCCTTGGCGAGCGCTTCGGGGCTCGGTGGCGCGAGGGGAGGCCTCATCTCGTCATCTTCGGCCGGCGCAGGCAGAGGCTCGACGGCCTTGCCGTGGCGGCGGGCGACGGGGGCGCGTGGTGCGAAGGCTGTCGAGAAGACGGCGCGCTGGCGTTTGGGGTCGGCATAGCGCTTGCGGCATGTCCTCGTGGCCTGGGCGACGCCGGTGCCGACCCGCAGAGGACGGAACAGAGGCGGGTAGAGAAAGGTCAGGCGCGCTGTCGACATGGTGGTGTTGTGTGCAGGTGTACGAAGAGGAATGGCTGAGCCATGCCACGACCATGACGTTGGACAAACATGGATCGAGTCTCGGCACTTGCCTCTGGTTGGGTCGGTCCGATGACCGCTCAGGCGGAGGGGAATGAATCAATCACGTGGCAGCGGGAGCGGGTCAACCATTGACTTCGGTCAGCATGTCAATCAACATGACGCCCTCTTCTGAGAACTTGGAAGAGCTTCCGAAGAACTTCTGAAGAACTTCTGAAGAAGAAGAAGAATCAGCCACTGGGGGCCGGCAATGCCCTTGCGACATGTCACTTCATGACAGATCCAATTGTCTTGGGGGGCGAAACTGTTGTTCTCTCGATACTACTTCCTGCGCCTCCCAACCCTTCCCCACTGTCTCCAGCACAGCAGTTTCGTGCTGGTCCCTCGCATCCGCTACACGACTACAGGAATGGAGAGTGTATGGTCTGGTCCGCATCTGCTACACGACTACAGAGATGGAGAGCGTATGGTCTGGTCCGGGTCCTCCTCGGACGTCTCATCTTCAGGATGCGACCCAGATGAGTCCGACACATGGAGGGCCTCGTCGTTCTTTGGCGACTTCTAGCTGCCAACGTTCCCGACAAGGTCTGCAGTCTTTGTGGTCGCTCGGCCATTGAAATAGCTCGGAGTTTCGATGTTGTCAAAGTCCATCTGCCGACAGTAGTTCTTCGCGTTCTCGCCCCCAAAGTTTTCTTCGAGCCAAGCAGTGAACTTTTGCTCGTCCTTGAAGTATTCCAGAGGAATCCATCCCTCGAATTGATCGTTTTCGTCGACGGCGTACCAATCGATGGGTGAGACGGGGTGTGGCAGTAGCTCGACCACAGGTGTGTAGTTGACTTCCTTACACTCAACGGTGGCAAGCTTCCAACCACCAACGATGACGACGCGGGGTTTCAATGCTGCGTTGGCCTTGGCTGTCGATGGGCGAGAGATCATGACGTTCTCGGGCATGATGTTACCGTAAACGACTCCAGTGTGTCGCATTTTCGACTCCATGTCAAAAAGTTCTTTCATGACCAGCATGCGCTGGTCATCGTTTCCCGCATGAGGGCCCGGAACAAGCGCAGGGATGCGGTTGTACGGCACGGTGCACAATGCGCGCATCGTCGAGCCGTCAATGTACTCCAGGAGAATGAGGCACACGGGTCTATACTGGCCCGCGATGTTGCTGCGCATCGGCATCGTGAAGGCGCCGTAGTACTTTGGTGCGAATTGGCCGTCCGTTCCCATCGTCTTGAAGTGTTGGTAGACGGCGGCCTCCCTGCTGAGATCAATGTCCGCTTGCCTGACAACATCGCTGGCATACGGGAGAGCACATCCCAGAAAAGGGTAGTAGAGCGGGTCGTAGATCTTGGCAACAACGCGAGCTGGGATGCCTTTGTACATCTGGCCCAGATTGAGTTTACAAACGACAACCTGTGAGCCCCTCTCCTTGGTGGTCTTGATGGTCTTCTCGATGGTCAGGCCGATGTGCTGAGAAGACTTGGTACCATCATCCGTTGGCCATGCGGCACCACGGGGAAGATGCTCGGCGACAAGTTGGCTTCTTGTCTTGTGCTGCTTGATCACGGCATCGCCATCGAAAGTCGAAGAGGGGTCAGACGGGCGATAGTAGGAAGGACCATCGAATGGTTCAGGCGCCTCATGGGGAGTGATCATCAACTGGCGGCCTTGGTGGTAGGGGAAGTCTTCATCGTGGTAGGTGTCCAAAGGAGGCATCCACGGATGGTTGGCCATAACGATGTCGCTAGAGCAGGAGGTACGTTGACGAGAAACGGGTCAGGAAAATGTCGTGCGGAAGGCGCGACCTTACAAGTCTTGCGTTCGTGTGGCTAGGGTTTTGGGGTGTGTCAGGTGAGGTGCTGAAGTAAGGTAGGTAGGGAAAGCCTGTATGAAGTGATGAAGGGGACGACCCTGCTGGCAAAAGGTCAAGCTGTCAGCAAAAGAGAAATATGGATTGCTGTCAGACAGTGAATGCAAAGAAGGCAAGGTGGACAAGTATTGGTTTCTTGTGGAGGGGAAGGCGTATTCTTTATAAAGAGGCGTGCGGACGACAACTGTTTGTCTGGCGTGTGGGGCGCCCCAGGCATCCAGATACCTGGATGAATATCTTGGGTTGCTCACTGCGTCACGGGGAAGGAAGGTTGAGTTTAAGCCTACCAAGTTGCCCACCGCTCTCGATCATTTCTCAGCATGTCCAATTTATGTCAGTAGTGTTCCATTGAATAAGGTACCCAAAATATTCATGTCGTTGGAGGCCCTTATTCCAACACTCAATGAATGCCTTGCCGCATCCAGAGTGTTTCTGTCTCAAGATCTGATCAACTCAGTGGCTATCCCAGTCGCTGAAGCAAAATAAGGCAGTCCATGCTTGGCTCCATAAACGTAGGCAAGGAAGCGAGACTGTAACCGGACTTCTTGGATTCACTGCCCTTTCATTCACTATACGTGCCCACTGCCTTCCGTCATAAGATAGTTAGCAGCCTTCAAATGCCGGTTCATGACCATTCTCGAGGAGTTTTCAGCATCTCCATTCACCACCCGCCCTTCTTCCCTTTTTTGTTTTGGTTGAACAAACAGTGAATTCTCAGACACCCTGACTGGGGTTGCTGCCTTTCCAAGATGCGCCGGATTTTCGCAGCTTCGAGCTTCCACACCTTCCCCCTCTCGTGCTCCTTCTACCAGAAACAACGAGTTTCCCAAGATCCAGTTCCACATCCTACTCGAACTTCCGGTACCTGCTCGATATATCTTCTGCCTACTACGACTCCTACCTGTCAAAGTCTGGCTCGTCCTTCAAGCAAACAACGTGAGTATCCGCTTTGACGTCAGCCTTTCTCTTGTCGCAAGCCTCCATGTTATTGAAAGCTGATTCAGTGACAACTGATCAAGCCTACCAACACCACAATGGCCTTGACGCCCCCCGTCACAATCCTCAGCCTCGTCCATAATCGGATTCGCCCCGAGAAACTCTTCAAGGAAGACACCGACGATCCGCCCATACACAGGGCTCCCCAGAGCAGCACCAGTTGGTCCGCCAAGCTGATGAAGCCTGTTGTCGTGGCTTTAGAGCGGCCGGTCGAAGACTACCTCCGCATGTACGCCAACTTTCATAACGTCACCCAGCAGCGGGCCACTTCGAGCGAGCTCGCGAACAATGTTCAACAGATCTGGACCCGCCTGAACACCGAACATCATCTCCTGACCGACCACTCCGCATCGATCATCAGCGAACACGATGTCGTCCGAGAGTCTGCCAAACACATACTGCATCCCGTTTATCAGGTCATGGTACTGTTCGGCGCAGTGAAGAGTGCTGACCGCCATGACGGTGTCCATTTCGAGGTCCGCACTATCGGCGAAAGCGAAGTCACTTCTATGGACGAAGTCATGGTCGACGGCGCGCCTGCCATGCTGGAAGGCCGCCCGGACATGCTGCTGGTACGTTGCGCGACCGGGCAGCAGCCCATCAAGTCCGGTGGCCGCCGGGGGGCTGCCGAGGAGATCAACTCGCGCTCATTCTGTGCATTCGAGTACAAGAATGCCCACGTTCTGGATAGGCTCAGCTGGAAAAAGGCAATCAAGCCGGTCTCGGGCCGGCCACTTGTCATTGCTGGTGCTGAGTGGGCTCGCCGGGCTCGAGGGTCGGCGAAGAGGACCTTTCTAGATGGAAGGTGCGTTGCTGTTTTCAAGCAAGCCATTCTCTACGCCATTTTGGAGCGTACCAAACATGTTGTTCTCTACGACAGCAAGAGCATTGTGCTGCTCAAGTTTCCGGTATGCACATTGACCACACCTCCACCGTCGAGGACCTCATCAGCAGGGGTGTAGGGGACTGGTGCCAGGCGACTTTCATCCCTATTGATGACCAGCCGTTGTTGCAGGATAACGATAGAAGCTATTCGGGAGGGCAGTTGGCGCTGCAGGCTCTGCTGGGCTTCTTCTTCGAAGCCATGGAAGATACCCCCCGCGACAGCAAGCAGGATGGAACTCTTGGTGTTTGATACTAGCAAGCGACCAGGACTGCCGGATGCCGACGATACCATCGGAGGACGCTGGGGGACAGGGGGCGACGCTGGATATGGGCTGCCGGATGGTGTGGGCTACTGGATGGCGGCGGCTAGAGGCGCGCCGGAAAACGGCAAAACAAGGTCGTCATCGGGAGTGGAAGTGGACGGGATGACGATGGCCTATGTTGCGATGTGCCCTTCTTGTTAGCCCTGGAGTCCAGTCAATCATACGACTCACACATAACCTGCTCTCTTTGCCCGTGTTGATCGATTGCGCGCACAGGTCATGGTATACTGACATGATCTTGATTTGCATACCGTACTGTAGTGGTACTACACAAACCGGGATTGGCATCCTATGTTGATGCGGCTATCAATGCTGGTCACGCCAGTACTACAGATTCCCACGCACCAGTGCACCCCCCTCCCAGCTACTAGTGTATACCATTTTAATGTCCCAGCCAGAATGTTCACCCCATCGTGGCAGCCGTAACAGGGCCACCAAGCACCATCCATACCCAAACCCCAAGACCATTATGAGGGACTGCCCGACGTATCCCTCGATCTTACGGCGAGACAATGAAACCCAAAAGAACACGTGGTAAATGAAGAAGGAAAAAATCCGTAAGGTCTTGCGCCGTGTGAGTTTTGCTGTCCGGAGAACCCGGCCGCCTAATGGTCCGGGCTAGCAGTTGTAATGGCCGTATTGTCCAGTTCTCTCGCAATATTCGAGGCCGTAAATTCAAAGTGAAACTGTCATGAACATGTGATTAGGAAGTGTAGTGACGCCATGCCCGCAAATCGGGTCCAGGCGTGGTGACCGGTAACGGCTGTCAGAGGTGCTTGCCAGTGACACGGCCAAGTAAGTTTGTAATACATTGTCGAAAAGACCCATGGTTCATGGACTGTTGTTGAGATCCAACGAGAAATGATACGGCGGGTATGCTTTAGGCATCCTCGACCTGCACCTGGAGGCTAGCACCGCCTGGGTGAAGCTGGGCCTTGCGGTCCTCCTCGGCGGTCTCGCCGACGGCGCTCGCGTTCGTGCTGGGCGGGCTGCTGCTCTGAGGGCTGTTAGGCTCCATCGTCAGAACAGGTGTGGGGGCTGACGAATCAACCTGCAAAGCCGGTGTGTTCTGCCCGGACATCGCCTTGCTACTGCCTGGACGGGGAGGAGCGGGGGAAGAAGCGGCGAAGATCAGACGGTCGATCGCAGCGATCTGGCGGCCAGTGCTGGTCTTCTTGAGGGCGATGAACTGGGGCTTCATTTCCTCGATGAAGGCTTCGCGATCGGCACCATCAAGCTGGTTGAGAAGCTTCTGGATCACGTAGTTGCCATACTGATCCTTCATCATCAGCTGGAGGGGGCTGGTGCCATCGGGTCCCATAGTGGTGAGCTGCTCGCGGATCGACTTGCGCTCCTCGGGTGAGCCATGTTCGATGCACTTCTCAACAACGTTGGACGCAAACTTGTGCTTCGACAGAGTCACCAGCTGTGACGTGACCAGATGAATCATCTTGGCCCGGTCCTCGGGCTTGCCGTGCTGAATGACATGCTGGGTGACATAGTTGCCGTATTGATCGGTGATCAGGACCTGGGCCGAGTTGTGGAGCTCTGTGAGAATGACCTCCTTGTCCTGGTCTGTGCCGTACTCTAGCATACGCTGAATGACGCGGCACCCGTACGTGTGTGCAGCGAGCTGGCTGACCTGGCCGCGGAAAGAATCCATGACAAAGTCGATGTACTGACGGGGGACCAGCTCGATGACCTTCTGGACAACGTGGTTACCATTCTGGTCCTTGACAACCTTGACGATATCAGGCTGGAGCTCATCAACCAGCTCCGCCTGCTGCTCGACGAGCACGTGCTCAAGAGCCTATTCGAGTTAGTTTGGATCCTACTGGGCTACGACAGCGCGAACATACCTTCTGTACTACGCGACAGGCGTACATCTGCATCGACAGATCCACAACCTTGCCTTTCATCTGCGCAGCCAGCACCTTCTTCTGAACCTGGTTGCCGTGTTCAAAGAACTTCTGGATGACGTAGTTGCCGAACACGTCCTTCATCAGCTGAACGGCGTTTGGCTCGATCTCGCGGAAGATCTGGTCCTTCTCATCGCTGTTGGCCGTCTCGAGCTTCTGCTGAATGAACCTGGAGCCGTGTTGGTCGCCGCTGAACTCAACAACGTGGCCATAGATGTCCTTTAGATCGTAACGCTTGTTCGACTTTGAACTCGACCTGAATTCTTCCAAAAGCACACTGCGCACACCTTTGCCAGAGTCTTGGTCCTTGGCGGGCCGCACGGGGATGTGTCCCGTCAGGGGGTAACCCATGGGCAGACCATAGCCGGGAATCATGGGCGCCCGGCCAGCGAAGTCGTACAGGTTGGGTGGGAACTGTGCAGGATACTGGCCCGTGTAGGACGGTCCAGGGAAGAACGGTTGAGCCTGGGGCTGCATGTAGGGGGCGGGGGTACGCCTCTCAGAGTCGGGTACCATTCTCGGATCCCGGTGGGCCGCTCGCTGGCTCCAAGGGTCGGTGGGGTGCGGCGAGTACGACTTGGGCACGTTGGCGACACGGTAGGCGGCGGGGGCCGGGGAGTAACGGTCGAGAGACGGGCGCTTGCTTGCCAGATACTGCGTCATGTAGTCGCTGTACACGTCGGGGGCATGCTGGTTGAAACCACCAAGCCAGGGCTGCGATCCAGGGTTGAGCTGGAACGACTGCCCATTGCCGCCGTTGGACAGGACCTGCGACAGCGCAGTAGTATCATCAAGGGTGAGGCCTTTGCTGAACTGGCTCGACAAGTCTGCTTCATCCATCCTGCCGTTGGTCATGTAACTTCGGCCGTTATTGCTGATGTTTGTACTGTTGCTCTGTGAAGGGAAGGACGAGGAGTGGCCAGGAATGGAGGGACGCTGGGCATGAGAGGCAATGGAGTTGCTAGGGGCATGTCCGGAGGGATAGCCAAATGTGTCTCGGAATGCGGGAGGCGAGTGGTGAGACTCCTCCGAGTGCCTCGAAGGAGGAATGCTGCCATCTCGGGAGGGCGGGGCGCCAACGGCACCCATGGTCATGAAGGTGCGTTCCTGCGAGCCGCGCTTCTCGTGCCTGGCGAAACCGCGCTCAGCCTCGTAGGCGCCAAAGTTGGGACCGTAGCTCGAGTTCTCCTTCTCCTCCTCGAGGAACGACTTGGGTCGTCCATTTGCGAAACGCGCTTGGCCGAACGCTCCGTTGGGATTATCGAAGAAGAGGTTGTCGCGTGTACGGGTGGGCGACGTGCTGCCTGACGTCGATCTGGTCTGCGTGGAGTCAGGGTTCCACGGCCGCGTCGTGGTCCACGCAGAGGTGTCGGCTTGCGAATCGGGGATGAGAGCACCAGAGCCTGTGGGCAAGGCGTTGTCGGATCCTACGACGGCGTAGTGTTAGCCAAGCTGCGCGAGCGATGCGCTGCTTTGCCTGCAGGGAGACGTACCTCGCTTGCTCCCTTGGTAGGCATTCTCCCAAATGCCCTTTGTCGATGGGCGGAAGGACCCCATACCCTTGGCGGGGTTGTCGTCTCGTGTGTTGTTCATGTTGAAGTTTCCGAAGCCTCGTGCTCGTGCCTAGTAAAACGAGCGCAAGCGTCAGTAATCGAGCAATGGATTGCACATGGGCAATGGAGATGCAGAGGAAGCGTTGCGAGGATGGAAACCTCAACCTGCGTCAGCGTCGCAGAGGCTTGGGGCTTCCGTGCTGAGCCAGCGAATCAAGCCTTGAATCGCTGGTGCGCTAGGGATCGGTCTTGCGGGCGCGCGGCCTCGGACGACTCACGCCCCTCTCCTCCCTCTGCTCCATCCTCCCTTCCCAGTTGTAGACTGTCGCTCGCTTAAGGGGGGGATGTTTGACTTACCGCGGTTGTCATTATGTTGCGTTACTTTGAAGGGCGGGGGAATTGAATCACTCTATCGTTGAAAGTTACGCTGGCCTAGCCAGCTGGGCAAAGACTTTGTCCTAAGTGGAATTGCGATGTACGTGCGTCTGTCGCGGGCGTGCTTTGCGACAGCAAATGTGGGCTTCGAAGGTCAAAAAAAAGGGCAACCTGCGCCTAGTGTTTGGTCGTCGTGGTGAACAGCGCCGGTCTATTATATACGCTCTTGTTGTTGTCTGCGCTCGTGACAGAAGGGCGAAAGTAAATTAATACGTGCGGAAAGTCACCTCTTTTCGTTCTAAAGTCGCAAAGAGCGGTGGCTGTCAGCTAGGTACGGGCCCTGGGGCTGAAAATCCGTGAGGGTGCGACGATGCTGTGTGTGCGTGTATGTGGGTGTGGCTTCGGAGATGTGAAGAGGCGGGCGGACAGAGACGAGACGAAGTGATCACAGGGGCAAGAGTTTGGGGGAGATCTGGTTCTAGTACCAAACTCGTGGTCCTCTGTGCAGGCTCGGCTGGCGATGCTTGAGGTTGATTGAGGGCGACCAGGGGGGTTGTGGAGGGCAGAAGAAACAGGCTAGGAACAGGGGAGCAGGGTGGATGAGGAGGAGGAGGAGGAGGAGGAGGAGAAGTAGTAGGCGCAAGCAGCAAGCACAGGACAAGACAGGATGAGGGTTGTTAGAAGAGCTGGGGTTGGTGGTGGTGCATGAAGCGACACCAGATGAAAAGAATCGCCCCCGATTTTCAGAGTGCCGCGTCCTTGAAAGCTTGCTTCTGGGTGCTGGCAGGGTGGAGATGGGGGCGGTACGCAATCGCAAACCTCAAGGGTGTTTGTTGGGTTGGTGAAGGAATGCTGGCGACCCACGATAAAAACGCAAAAGCAAAAAGTCATCAACGTACCAGACACCACGGTATTCGAGCCGCAAAACTCCCTTTTCGTCGAGATCTTTCGACTCCTTACTTCTCCTGGCTGTGACGCGGTATGGTCGATCTGCAGTTCGAGGACGGGCAGGCGGTCTTCCGTCGGACAGGGGTGCGCAAAAACGAGTGCGCAAAAACGAGTGCGCAAAAACGACTCGACAGTGGCTGGTACCCGTGTGGTTGTCTCCGCAGTTAGAAACTGGGCCGCGAAGAATAGGTATCGTCTCGCGCAAGATACCCGGTTGAGGCTCGGGATGGAACACCACACTGAATGAATTGCGTGGCACTTGGAAAGGCTTCCAGTAGACGACGAGGAACTGCGTGTCGTCGTGTCTTGCTGTCGAAAGAGCGGAGAGCCTGCCTGATACAGGAAAAGAACTAGGATCAGGGGAGATGGATGTCAGGGAGGTCCGTCAATGGGCGCGGTCCGCTGGCAAACGAGATCCAGTGATGTAGGGCTAGCTGGCAATTCAGCTGACGTGCAGCTCCGGCTTGCTGACTTGGTCGACGGTCTGGTAGCGTGGAGGCACACGTGCAGGCACGATGATGATGATGATGCTCTTCTTGCTTCTGCTGCTGCTGCTACTCAAGCCAACTCCTCGTCTTGTGGTTGACGTCTGGGTTCTTCTCGCCCAAACACAGGAGTGCAGATCAAGGGGGGGCGTTGTTGGAGGGCCTGGCCAAGGGGGTCGCAGCACGGCGGGGACGACAAGTGGATGACTGTGACGGGCGGGGGAGGGCTGGCTTGGGGGCTTCGGAATTAATTAAGGTGCTGGTTAGTGTGGTGACAGGGGCCCAGAAAGCCAAGAGATGGGACTGGATACTGCCAAGACGGTAGGGTAGGGTGCTCGTGTCGCTGTGTAGGTAGGGTTTGTTTCCCAGCCACGGTTTGCAAGGGAGAGCAAGAGAGGCGTTCGTGTTTCGGAAGCTTCGAGCCTGATGGCGTGCAGAAGAATGGAAAACTGGCGAAGGGAATATCTGGCGTGCGTTGGCGAGCGGAGGGCCGGGTGTTGTCTTGACTGATAACTTCTAAGTGATGGATGTTTGTCCCGTGTCGTCGATCGTTCTCGATTAGACTTGTGATGTTGGCGCTCGCAGTTTTGTCCGTTGCCGTGGCAGAATATGATTTCAAGAAAAGTTTGAGTCGGTCGACTCGTGTGTAGATGCAGATCTGTAGAAGCTTTGTTCGTGGATGCAACTATGTCGTGTTGTGAGGAAGCCAATGCTTTGGGTCAAGCCCCAAGATATGGGTTTCTTCGACGTCGATGTACAGAGCAAGGGAACGTAAAGTAAGTTGAGGGACGAGTAAATCGAGTACGGAACCCAGAGACCTTTGTGTGTTCCAGATGGTCGATACGTGAGGCGCGAGCAAAGGACGAATTGCAGAAATAGCGGCAGCGGCGATGCTGTATACACTTTTCTCGCCCGAGTCTTGTGAGCAACTCGGTGGAAATAACCGGGCTAGGGACAGAATGGCAGAAACGTGCAGCGCTGGTAACGAGGCAAGCAACTTTTTGTACTTCAGCAACGTCCAATTGTCGGGCTGTTGTCTGTCTTTCGGTCTGTGACTTCGTCGTCTCGGCTTGTGTCACCTGCAACAGAGGGCGCAGGCGTGAGAGTACAGAAGGTCCGGATTGTCGATAATATGGCAAACCAAGCAACAACGCAGGTACTTAGATACTGTACTTGTACTGTATGTGCGGTATATGAACAGAAAAGATGGCCGACGCGTTGTCGTGTGTACTTGAGGGTGATGATCTAGACGGGTGGATGGATGGTGCAACGTTGACCAAAAGGCGTACCGACCAGCGCAGTTTTGTATTGGTGAAGGGGAAACGAACTGAACTTGACCTGAGCTTGGAAGGGTGCCATGGCAGATGAGGCCCACAAGGGACATGCCAGAGGGAACAATATCGAGGGACGTGACGGGTCCAGACGGCTAGCACTTGACGAGACTATCGACATCGTCCTAGTCGAGGGTCTCTCCTCACAAGGCACCTTGTCCACCGCAACAGATTACTCAGGTATGCCCTTGACCGACCTCGACTCGGCTACGGTTCACAACCAATGCACGGTACTTTCCCCCAAAAGCTGCCTGTCGCCACTCTCTGTTTGTGCCGCGGGGGAGTGAGCACTGGATACCAAGACAGAGCGCCGTCGTCG
The DNA here is from genome assembly GCA_019188255.1 of Verticillium longisporum. Classification (NCBI taxonomy): domain Eukaryota; kingdom Fungi; phylum Ascomycota; class Sordariomycetes; order Glomerellales; family Plectosphaerellaceae; genus Verticillium; species Verticillium longisporum. Next base: position 1,402,408 of record JAETXT010000012.1, read on the forward strand.
AGGCACAGATTACCTCCCCAGGGAGGAGGTCGAGGGCGACTTGGACCAGTGGAACCCGCGCAGGCAAAGACAACAAACAGGCATAGCAAAAGGCATGGTCGACCACATTTGGATCCTCTTTCCCCCCTTTGAGCAGCGACTATTTCCCCTCCTCAACCAAGGGGTGGCCGTCAGGCTTCGGCCAATACCAGAGGGGGAAACGCGGGAGGCCCAAGTTGGAATGCTGTAATGTCGTGTCTGCGTCGCGCTTGCGCGCTACCATTCTTGGTGTGCGCTGTTTGGTGTTTGACGCACGAAGTGATTGCCAGCGGCGATGCCTGTCGTTTGGTCATCGCTGGTGTTGGTGCTCAATTCTTGGGCCCTGAAGTACCTTAGCTCCAAGAACCCGTCAGCGCCCAGCTCCTCTGACTGTCTGGTCTGATCGTGAAATGGATGATGAGATGGTAACGCCAAGGTCAAAATGGCCCCAAACATCCTGACTACCGTACCTTGGTAGGTAGGTAGCCCAAGGGCCCGCTCCAGGGGTCGTGCACGCCCCCAACCCCCTAACCGCTCGCCCTCAGCAGCCTTAGGTGGAGGTGCCCAACACCAATATCACCCTTCGATGCTACTGCTTGCCTGGGATGGAAGGTAGGCAACAAAAGAACTAGTATGCAGCAGGCTCGCAACCCTTTCTTGCTCCCTTCCTTTCCCTTGCTGTGTGTGCCCCGTTACCTGCGTGCCTCAACTCCGCAATCGGCGGCATGGAGCAACAGCACCAAATCTGCGTGTAGTAGATAAAGTCTGCCAACAAGCTATTGGGGCAACCCATCATCGTCACGCCCACTGCTAGCCCATCACACGACTTGTGTCAAAGATTGAACCCCAGATCCATCTTCCTTGCAAGGCCCGACGTCTTCCCGCACGCGTACGCCCTCGTCAGCTCCCCCGCTCTGCAGACCTTCTCCTCGAGGTCCAACCCCGGACAGGCCCACTGGGGGACGTTGTTCCAGTGTTTCAGCTTCCCGACGCCGCGTTGCCTGCTTTGCAACGTTCTTTGGGATGGGGGTCAAGAAGCACGTCAGCCCTCGCCCTCTGACAACTGGGATCATCGCCAATGGCTGGCTCGTGCCGCCGAACGCAGAACACACTGCACGTGGCCGACTGGGCTTCCCCTCATCCATCCATCAAACGAGCATAAAACAACCGTTTGTAAAACGCTTCACGGATGGCTGACAGGATATGCTCAGCACGAAGCTCATCTTAGTAGCCTAGGACATATCGTGTTTGCTTTCTGCCTCCACTTTCGACGGCCATGGCAGCTCAGTCTTGTTGCTTTGCTGCCCGTGCTGCCCGTGCTCGCCGTCAGTCACCTGTGAGCCCCGTCTGTCCTTATTGAGACGCGGGTACGAGACATCTCCAGGTTTGAAAGTCGGCGGTACTACGCATGAAAATCTGCACGACCTCAGGAAGCTCCAATCAATGTTGTCACCACTCGCTTTGGCGGTCTCGGCCAGCAGCGACGGTGTTCCCGTTGTACATTTGCGCCAAACAGAGCCCTTGATTCACAAGCCTTGTTTTCATCGGCAGGAGGAGGAGGAGGAGGAAGAAAAGGAGAAAGTGGGTTGTCGTCGTCCACGAGCCAAACATCCCACTTTGGGCAGTGTTCCTGTTGCGACTTCATGCAATCGGACAGCACCATTCCTGCGAGCGCTATCATGAAACTTCTCAATGCATACAGAAGGACATGAGGATTATTACCAAGCTGATTTCGTGCGTGATATTGTCATACCTCTCTCTATTATGACTAGGAAGCAGCCAGCAAAGTGTGTTCCATGCGGATACGCCCTGTAACAAGCGATCAAGCTGTGAGGCTTTTGGGGAGGACACGTTGGGTCCCGTCAGACGAGGTCAGATGCCCACATGCGTAGGTTTGTGCAGTAGATAGTTAAGGTTCGCTCACGCAGGGTGAAGAAAGGCAATCACCAGGCGTGCAGCAGAGGCGTCAGAGGCGTTGGTCTCAGTCACGTTTTTTTTTTCGCGATGCTGTGGTACAGTGAGCCATCAGTTTGCCAATAGCGTTCCAGGCGAAGTTCACCGCCTGTTGTAGGTCTTCAAGAAATATTAATTGGTGGACAGAAGCGTCGACATTGGAGCTGCCTGTTTATTGGGTGGCGCAATAGGGCGAACATGAATACGTGAAGATTTTCCTCAAAATGATGGGCCTGTTGATTGTCGCGCCTCGCAGTGTTCGCCTCGATTCTTGGTGACAGGCCAACAAACTTCGGCAGAGGGGCGACGGCGGCATGGAACCCCTCTGGTGGCTTCGAACTGCGGATACGGTACCTTGAGAAGCAGAACACTTCCGAAGTCATTCTTGAAGTCGTCGAGCGGTTCGTGGACGCTGTGATGCAGCCACCACATCATTTTACCAGCCGCGTACTTCAGGTGCGTGTGGCGTGAGATGGGTTGAGGTGAGAGCTCCACGGCAGCAAACGGTCGGATGTCGTGGGCGAGACGCCGGAACGACTACGGCGCAAAGCCCAAGCGGGCACGGCGTCTTGCCAGTCACGATGAACGCGAAGCGCCGTCATGCCCCCTGTTGCTCGTGTGCACAGCCGTACCTATTGCCTCCACGTACCAAAGGCAAGGTACTGTTCCTAGGTACCTAGGTAGGCAAAGTAGGGGCCTGAAATGAATGCTTCATGCTGATGCCCTACCGTTATCGATATCGATGACTGACGATATAGATGGGTCGTCATTTCAATGCCTTGTCATCTCGTGCTTTGGGTCACCACGGACAGTGCAGTGAAGGAGGAGATCGACGAGCAAGAAAGGGGTTGATGGAGGCGGTGAAATACCGGACTTTGGACGGACAGTTTGATGAGGCTCCATCGCGCCATCATCGGTTTTGCCCAGCAATCCTGCTCTGATCGAGGCCTAGACATTCCGTGAGAGCGAGCAAGGCGCCGCTGAGGCCAGTGCACTGCCGCACAGCACGCAGGCCAACCCACAGGCCGCAGCCCACAGGCCACCTGTTGCAGGGCATTCATCAGCGAGCTTATCTGACAGGCCAATAGACGACTGGCGTTTCGACCTCAGTGCCCCTCACCTCTCCACCAGCTCGAGGCTCGCGGCCCGTTGATTGGGTACTTAGTCGAAATTGCAAACGCTCGCGCAAGCCTGTACCCTCGAATCCGAAGTCACCTTGTTCCCGCCCTGGTCGCCTGGGTCGTCACTGTGCCACCAAAGAGTCCAGGCTCCTGGTGACCTGTGGCCAATGAGAGGGCTCTCGCGCCTTCTTCCCCTGCATCCCGTTGCCCAGCTTGGCTTCCAGAGCAGGCGCAGGTCATTTCCCCTGACCCCGGCCCACCTCCACTGATGTCCACCTTCCCTGCACCGTGATTGCCTCGTTGCTCCTTCATCTCTCTGCTTATCCCCAGCGCCCTTTCCCTCGCTCCCTTCGCTTCCTCTCCTTTCCTCCCGCCGCTCTTTACCATCGCCGTCGATTGTTGTTGTCGTTGTCGTCGTCGTCGTCGAAGTCGCAGTCGCAGTCGCATCATCGACAGTATCACCTGGTGTCTTTTGGGTTTATCCCTCGCCATTCCCTAATAACCCCCCCTCCTACCTCTTGGGTTTTCGACTTCACTCTTTTAGTCGATTTCCGTCCCTTCTTTCCAGCCCACCCCAGCCTCTGCACGACTCGAGAAACACGTACATATTTCTCGTCGATTAATGCCGGCCCATCCCTTACGTATGTCCGCTCCTTACTATCGACAAGACATTGCTCTGTACAGAGGGCAGGTGGGCAGGTCACGCTATTTCTGGAGAAGGCTATTTTTCGACATTGGAACGAGAGGCTCGATATTCTGTGCCAGCCTCGACGCTTGAAGCCATTCCCGACCTGCCCAGCGCCCCGTCTAGAGTCGTCATGGCGCCACCACGATGCTAACAGTTGAATGTCCAGACACCAGCCTTTTTTGATAATTGTCTAATTCACTCCTTCAACGACAAAGCTATCTTGAACCACTCCGCCAAGGAAAACCTCACTTCAACTGCACACAGTTGATCCCCGCTCCTTCTCACGACAAACAACATACACACTGAACACACACGACTTACGATGCCTTCTATTCACAACCTCAAGGTCCGCAGCCTCATTGGCGAGCGCGAGGATCAGGACGTCGCCACCGGCGCTGGCGACAATGTCCTTGATTACATGATCATTGTCCTTGGACTCGTCTTCGTTGGCCTGCTCCTGGCCATGGTCCTCTTCATTATCCGCAGGAAACGGCAATCAATGGCCCGCGCCGAGATGCTCCCTGACTACCACGAAGTCAAGGGTGCGCGCAACCACCAGAATCTCACCATCAAGACGATGCAGAACGGTCGCTCCTCCGTGCTCGTTATCAGCAAGGACGGCCAGCCCATGCTGTCAAACCCCAACTCACCCCCTTACTCTCCGGACAACGTTCCTGAGATTCACATCACTTTCCCTGACGAGCAGGACGAGGCCGGCCAGCGCAAGAATGGCCGCGTCCTTGTCGTCCGTGTCGGTGATGGCGGCGTTGTCGGCCTGGAGCCCGTTCGCGAAGAGCAGCTGCCTGCCTACGAGAAGGAGAACAAGTCGCAGTTCTACTCCATTGATATGGACCAGATCGGCGGCTTGAAGGAGAAGGAGTACCGCTGAACCCCAAGCGGTCTACTCTACTCCTAACAGAGATCGACCGACCAACCCTGCACAAAGCCCATTCTCTCTGCGTTCTCCACCCTCGCCATGGCGTTTTTCCAACGACACGTACAAAAGGCTCTCTTACATATATACCCTCTGCGCCCACGACTTGCACAAACACATAGCCTTTCTCTCTTCTTACTACCCCTGCACAACGACGACGGAGTTACATCACGTGCGGCGCGAGCGAGATTCATAGGGGCTGTTCGATCCAAGCATGGGACGCGGCGCCTCGACCACGTATATATCTGCATGGCCGCCTCCCTTTTTTCACGATTTTCTTCTCTGGGTATTTACATCCAGCACTGGAAACAGTGACGATGGAGGTGGGGCCGCATGTTGGGCTGTAGAATAGTTGTACATTCTCGTGCTGTATAATTACCTCAACAATTGACTGTGCTTCGGCTTCTCTGCTCTGTTGGTATGGCATTTCGCTGTTGTTTGCTTTTACAACGAATGCTCGGCTCTGTGGTGACGACTCCTTGCTCCCTCTGTGGATGTTACAGGGGGCACAAATGGTCACGATCACGTGTACGGTTTGAGCACTTGTTGAAGGTTTTCCTGACTGACACTGACGGCACTAGATATTTTCCACAGTTTCAAGATCCATGTCACGCGATCACTCTTCATCGCTCTCCTCATCCTCGTCATCTCCCTCTTCGGCCCTCCCTTGGCCCCACCCCATCCTCTTCCTCGTCCTCAGCATCCAGCTCCAGTGGCCCCAGGGATCCTCCGCTAGCATCTTCATCTGCACCACATCCCCGTGCCCCTCCCACTGGCTCGCGATGCCGTGCTCGATGGCCAGCCTGGCGTACCCCGGCGCCGCCCTCGCGTCCCCGACGTCGTTCCTCTCATTGGCCGCGAGCGTGTACCCCTCTGCCAGGGTGCCCCAGACGCGCTCCTGCTCGTAGAGGCTGACGAGCAACTCGGCCATGGCCGGGGTCGCGCGCGACGACGCCCGGTAGTCGGCGAGCTCGGCGCGCAGGGACACCATTTGCGCGATGCGCTCGTCCGAGGCCACGGTGTGCGGGTGGGGGAGCGTGCAGATCGGACAGGTGCAGTCGAAGCCCCAGTTTGCGCTGAGGCGGGCGCGACGGGCGTCGCGGGCCTGGAGGGGGCTTGGAGGGCGTTAGCATGGCGTTGTCTATTTCTCTTCTGGGCATGATTGTGGTCTTACTCAATGTAGGAGAGGGTGAGCTCCTCGCCTGGCAGAATGTCGCGAATGGCCGTGGTGCGCTGGGTCAGCGTGGAGGGGTCGAAGCGGTAGTCGACGTTGGGGCGACAGTCGTGGTTCATCCGCGCGGCTTCATGGGGTGTTAGAACAAGACTCGGACGCGTCAAAGGGGGAGGTGCTCGGCTCGCTAGGCCAAGGGCAATCCCACTCACTCTCTACAAAGGCGGCGAAGAACTCATCGTCGCGAACGCCATCGTCCGTATCGACATCGAACGAATTCGTCGCCATGACGCGCTCCACGAGCTCGTCGAACCCGACGTCTCCACCATGCACGCCGGGCGACATCTCCATGAATCGATCGCGATGCCGCGCCGGCAGCCCCCGGATGGCGTCACCCTGCAGTCTGCGCATCTCGTCCCGCGGCACGGCTCCAAAGGCGGCGTAATCGATGAGCAGTGAGACGGTCTCCTGGAGGATAATCTCGCCGCGGACGATACGCTCCGTGGCCACGGCGCCGAGGTCCTTGCCCGGGATGGGCACAATCTTGTACTTTGCGTTCTGGACATTGATGGGCTTGTGGGAGCCCGCGTGGACGAGAGGGTCGTCGGTCGCGTCGGCGAGGAGGGCCACGGCGCGGGCGAGGTGCGCGGCGCGCAGGTTGTCTGTGATTATGGCTGTGCCTTTGCCATTGGCGACGCGGGACGAGGTATAGACGCAAAAGTCCGAGTTCAAGGTCAAATTATGATAGCAGTTGGTCGGGGTCTGAGACCAGGGGTTGGAGCCAGCATCTTCGGCGCCTCCGAGCACCTTTTCAGAAGATAGCTGCTGCTTGTCTGAAGCGACGGCGGCATGGCGTGTTGTGCAGATTGGAAGAGGCTCATGAGCGGCGAGGAGCTGTGAAGAGAGACACACACCACTGGCCGTATCAGGTTTGTTCGATATCGACTCTCGTACTGCTTGGGAGGTGACAATGTAAAAAGGGAACAGCAATTGGGACTTCATGATGAGCTGATGTGGTCAGACCAGTGATGGCAATAGATAGGTGGGATAGAAGTACAGCCCCGGATCCCAGAAACGACTGGACTATGGGCATATATCTTCAAGCACTGAGGAGCTTAAGGTTCCGCTTGAGAAGCTCCTGAATGGACCCTTGGTCCAGAAAACGTTTGAAGCTCTCAGATGCCAAGGCCAGGGTTCAGGGGTTCATCATGATTCAATCGTCCATCCTTGGCCACGACTGCGTTTGACGAAGCGGCAGTCAGCTGTGCGTGCCCAACGTGTACTAAATTCGGAGCACTGTATTCTGGGCCTTGCAGCCGGGTCAAGACGTTTGGGCTCGAATCCGTGTTTGGGGTCGTGCGTGTATCAGATTTGTTACATCAGATCCTCCAAGGGTGTGGGGGAGGGGCCTGATCGCTCTGTCCCTCCAGCTGGCGAAGTGACAAATGACCATGGTTTTTAGTTGGTGCAGCAAGTGATCTGCGCCAATGTTGTTTATTTCTCTCTTTTCCTGATAAATGCCACAAGGCCTTGTTCGCCCGGCTCAGGATACAGGACGCCGGAGTACAAAGGCCGATCACACCTGGGGGCCGGCCCTTCAGGTTCGCCCGATGTGGGGCAGCTCCCCCGTGTTAACCTCCAGTTGAGATGCTTCATCTATCGACCTACGCACCTAATGAGGCAAGGTGGGGAAGGTGAACACATCATCTTACCGCGGAGTTCTCGCTTCCCACTGCTCTCTCGGCGTTTTCCCTGCGAGCACTTCTGGAAACCTGGGGTCTTTCTTCCACGGCACAAAGTCGCTGGTGCTCATCATCCACCGCAGAATGACCGCCTCCATCTTTCGCCTCACCTCGACATACTCAGCTTCCTCCGCCAGGTTGTGGAGCTCGCCCACATCCCTTTCTCGATCGTACAGCTCGGGTGGTTCATACAACCGATAGACGTATGTCCATTTCCTGTCCCGACAAGCTACGGCTCTTCCCACTACTTCCGTGTCGTCGTGTTGGAGTGCCGCTTTAATGTCGTAGGGGTAGCCAGCCTGCTCCAAAAGAGGTTCCTCACTTGAGAGGAAGCCTCCTTCAGAGAAAGCGTACTTCCTATGTTCTGCAGACGATTCGTCATCACCGTCACCGCCGCTTCTGGCTGTGAAGGTGAGAAGCTCCGCCATGGATCGCCCACAATGTGGAAAGTGCTCTGGTATTCCGCTGAATTGGAACAAGGTTGGCATCAGGTCGACCATCTCTGTCATGCCCTCGTACACGACACCACTCGGCAGACCACAGCCCCCAACAATCAAGGGCTCATGTGTGAGACTGTCGGACACGCCCGAGGGCCACTTCTCCACAAGTCCATGGTCGCCGAGGTACTCGCCATGGTCTGTGAAAAACATGGTTATCGTGTTGTCCCAGTGGCCAAGAGCTTTCGTCTTCTCCATTAATTTGCCAAATTGGTCGTCAAGACGAGATATCATGCCGTAGTAGGTCGCCTTTATCTCGGCCCAAATCTCGGGCGTTGCGCGACTCGTCCCGTACTTTTCACGGATGATCTTCATGTATTGTGGCTCGTGACCAGTCTGGAAGGTCTATCAGTAACGGTGACAAGGCTGCTGGCGCGATACTGACCTTATCCTCTGGGCTGCTGGGTGGCGGCATCTCACTGCGATCGTACATGGAAAAGTACGGTTCCTCCACCATGAACGGCAAATGGGGGAACATCAACGGCATGAACAACAACCAGGGGCCTTCGGGAGGCCTTTCCAGCCACTTGAGCGCAGAACGCACAACGGCGTCGTCATAGTCTTCTGCTTCCTTCGCGTCCCGGAGACCGCGATAGAAGAGCCGCTTGAAGATGTCTTCTTTGTTGCCGTCATCGTCCTTGAACGAGCCCCAGCGCGACGTGAACTCTGGCGTCTCGAGAAAGCCATATTCGTCGACAGAGAGCTCGGTAACTGTTGGCGCAAACATATCTCCGCGTGGCGCTAGGCAAGCTACGTGGTACCCGCCTCGTTCTTTGAGCGACCTGAACAGGTTGGGTTCCCAGGGCTTGATGAGATTCTCAAGCGAGCGGTGGCCGGCAACGTGGCTGTAGTTGCCAGTGAAGATGCTGCACCGCGACTGGGCACAAACCGAAGCCTGCACGAAGCAGTTTGTAAATCGCGTCCCTTCGGCGGCGAATTTGTCAATGTTGGGCGTTTTGACGTACTTTGTGGTGCGGATGTGAGCTCAGGCCAGAGGAAATGTGTCACCCAACTTACCTTGTTCCCACTGCAGCCTAGAGAATCGTAACGGAGCTGGTCAGGCATGAATATGATGTAGTTTGGTTTCTCGACCTTTAACCCACTAGGCCTGGCGGGCACCTCATGAGCTGGAGGGGTTGAATCGACCATAGCGTGGCGTTGAGGTCATGCACCTTGCGGACCCGAGAATGGGGCTGCAGACCGTGTGCTATAAGTAATGTCTTCCGTCTGATCGAATAAAACTTCAGAGGACCAAGCTTGCGATGATACGCTGGATGCAACAAAGATAGAGGGAGGCCTCTACTTGAGCTTCTGGCGGATTGCTGGAAAGGGGTTGTATTGGAGATTAAGTGGATTGCCCGCGCCATTTCAAGCCTCTTCTAATCAATCCAGGTTCCCGGTCGACGTTTCCGACGGCTGGCCACAGCTTCAAATAAACAACTTGGCACTGGTCTGTCGCTGACGAGCTTACACGACATGTCGGGGGGAGGGGTGGCTATTCTCGCTGCTGATGTCAATCGACCCACGTCGACCGTGATACGACCCCAGCGAGAAGCTAATCTGGAACATTCTCGTTGGAGCCTGGGGTTGCTTAGAGTCTTGGGGTCTCGGACGAGTCGTCTGCTTCTTACTCAATGGAGGGCACTGACGTCGTATGTTCATGTCTGGCTTGACCATGTTCGCTCGTTACCCGACCTGTCGCCCGAAAATCGACGCCCCTCCCCCGATGTCCTGGTTCAAGCAAAGTGGCAAAGCTGTTCTTTTCGCCTGCGGTGGCTACAAGGGAGGCCTGGGAGGGCTATGTCGCACCCTCCAAGGCGCTACTGCACACCGTTACCCGTGCCTCGTCGGGCATCGAGAAGGATTCATTGGTCGGTGACGCCTGACGACCAACAACTCGCCAACCCCGTGTGAGGAGCCGGGTTTCTCAGCTTACCTGGTAGTTGGTACGCGAGATTGGCTGTGGCTGAACCCCTCGACGCTGAGGCAGGGCCCAAAAGAATGTTCTTATTGGGGGATCGTTGTGATCCTCACCGCGAGTCCCAGGGATGACTAGATGTCCCAGCTGCCACCAGCTGCTGACGGTGTCCGATGAGGCGGATTTCAGGGGTAATGTGCATGAAGAATGCGCCGTTGGGACGAAGACGAGAGCCTTACTTGATGTCCTCGGTCTTGCCGAAGCTGCCGACGCGCCGCGGACGTCTCTACATCGCCATAAAGCTGAAAGAGTCTGATGATGCGCGCCTTAGCCTGGTCTGTTGCCTATGCTTGTTCAGCTTTGATGGCCAACTATGACCAGCAAAGCATTTTGATGACTCGAAGAACTGAAAGTCTTTCAGCAACAAGATTTTCTGAATCCTGTTCGTTGGATTTGGATCGCCGAATTTCAAACGTGCCCGGAATTAGTTCATGAGTTGTGTGCACTACACTGTTTGCTTTTTTGCTTTGTGATCATGATCAGCGGTCAATGAGTAGCGAAACAAGGAAAATGACCAGGAGTTGGGAATGATCAAGTTTAAGCTGGGGTTGTCACGAGATGGCCCAGCATTGGGACCTGACTGATAAGGTCACAAATTTATCGATAAGATATCTACTTAGCGATAGAGAAAGCTGCTGCGGGGGCACGCGACCCTTTAATTGCTAGTGCGGGGGGCTCAAGTTCTAGACCATGAGCTGTGCCGCATCTAAACGGCGGGGCGGGGCTCTCAACGGGGGAGTACGATGACGAAACTCCGGAGCCTCCCCTCGTTCACGCGCCCAGGTTTCGGTAGCCATCTCGCAATAGAACCCTGCCCGTTCTCAGTACCTCGCTCGTTAGGAATCCCACTGTGCATGCTGACACTGACCGAACTGCGATTAAACTCCGACTTCAAACCGATGAGCTGATCCATCTCAACAATGGCATCCGACAAGAATCCCATCGACGCCCTGAAAGAGTCCAAGCCCCCGGCAACCGATCCATTCACATACCTCACGATCATCGGCGAGGTCATCTCTCCCCAAGTCCTCCCGACACTACATGAAATTCTCCAAGATGCCAAACTCACACAAGAGATTGGCTGGGACTTGGTCGAGATCTTGATAGCTGTGGAAGGAAGCGAGCAGTGCCTGCAGACGATTGCGCAACTGGGCAACCCGCGCGAGGTCATCATCAAGATACTCGAGGTCCTGGGCGATCTCAGTGGCGATGGAGATGATACTAGTGATAGGACCTCAGCGAACAAGTTTGTGGCCCTCCTGGGCATGCTCGGGATCCTCCACAAGCGATTATCGGTCAAATACCCCTCGCGCTTCTTGCACTCGACGCTGCAAGCCATCTATCGTGCCTACCGACCTGTCAGCCCAGAGGTCACGGCTCCTATCATCACCTTTGCCCGCTCCCAGTCTGCAGAGAAGCGTCCGCCTCTCCCTACGCGCAAGTCCAGCACCGCACTCGACACTACCTTTGGGAAGTCCGACGCGAGCAAGAACGCGCCCGATCCAGAGGCTGAGAAGACGGACGAGACTGCACCATCCGAGCCTGACCTGGTGAAGAGGCTTCTCCAATCATTTATGATCACCATCATTGAGGCGTACGTCAACAGCAACAATTTAGAATGGGCGTCCAGACTTCTGGAGTATTACAACCCGGAGAGAATTGTCGCTAGGAGGAGCATCATGAAAGCCTTCAAAGAGACCGAAGAATTGTTGCAACGTGACGCTTTGATCGGACAGCTCGCAGTAAGGGTAACACCCAGCTCTTCGAAGCTCCTGCTGACCACTTCTTAGGGTGTCGCCAGAGACTTGGGCCTCACGGGAATCCAGTCTCTTTCGCTCGAAGCAGTCTTCGAGGAACCTCTGATCGTCAATCCTTTGGCTGCCGACCTGGATGATCTGGACAGTCCAAGCAAGGTCAAGCTCTCCACAGGAGGCGTGTGGTGCCTCATAGCATACTGGCTATTCTCGTCGGAGGTCTTCGAAACGAACCACGACCAAATCCAGATGACCATGCTGCCAGATCACCACAAGCTACTCCAGCGCTTCGTCGGCAACGAACCCCAGGAGCAGATCAGCAGCAATCAGGGCACTGCCGAAGCCCTCCTCGTCATGGGCCTCTGGCTCGACAACGCCAAACGCATCTCCGGGCAAGGGGCAACGCCAGCCGACTTCATGCCGTACCACCATCTTCTCACCATCATCGCCGCCTTCCACCCATCGTTAAACTCTCGCAACGTAGCAAACACGCTGGCGGGCCTCGTATTGCACGCCGATCCGGACGACGAAGGACGACTCAAGATACTCGAGGATCTCCTCGAGAACTGCATCTTCTCAGCTTTGCAGGCATCGGCGGTCTCGTGGCTCAGAGAAGAAATCATAATCGCACATAAGACGAAAGCAACAAACGCCTTCTCAGGGCCTGAAGCGCTAGACTCGCTTCAGTATCTGTTGTTCCCCAGCCTGGCGCAACTCAAGGAACAGGACGTCGCCTCGCAGTGGGATTTCTGGGCGCAAAACCACCCGTATCACCTCCAGGTGGCCAACTTCTTATACTTTTTGTTCAAGGGACAGGATTTCAAGCACCTCGTTCCCGCTGGCATGGGCGCTGCCATTGAGCAGCGCTACGTCGAGCCGTTGTTGCAGACTTCCAAGAAGCTCCGCGAGGCTATCGACAAAGGCGAGATTGATGACCAGGGGCTAGGCAACGAGGCTGTGATGCAGCTAGACGTCCTCGGCCTCAACCTAGACGGACTGTCACTGTCGTAAGGCTGTGGTATGGTACGCCGCGGACTCAGAGGCGTATCGACTTACAGCACGTCACCAAGCAGATCGCCACCGATCTGGCACTAATGCCTCCCGACATGTGGCAGCTTCGGTGTGACCAAGCCAGAGTTGTTCACGCGACACTCGGGCTCATGACTTTTCACGATTGATGGCACATTTGACATGACTGGCAGTAGCGGCTGCGGTTGGCCGATCCAGCCAAGGCGGGTGGGACGGCAGAATGGAAAGGGGTTGCACTAGGTACGACCGAGACGGGTGGGGTTTGGCAGCGATGTATCGCGCGAGTTGGGCAACGGCATCTGGATCTTGTTTTGGAAGCAAGCGGGTCATCACACGGCTCGCGACATGGTACTACCGGTGTAGCAATGAAATGCATGAGGATTAAATGTGGTAGGCCGGCCACGAGAAATCTTGATTTGCGTGAGACTGTATCCCATGATGTGACTGATCTCTCGTAGAGGATTGGCCGTGACGCGTTGTGGCGTGACTGCCGTCTTCACTGCAGTCCGCCGCAGCAGGCCTAATCGGAGACAGTCCGAACCCAGAAGCAGGAGTAATTAAGCACCTATTGGTTCTTAGGTGCAATGCTCCAGCGTACTACGCTGGAGTACTGACAGGCTTGTTGGAAAGGGCCATGGCCAAGGTAGTTAAAACGTGTGATTTCCGACAATGACATGTGGCGTCTGGGGAAAGGTCGTAAGCTCCGGCAAGATCGGTCGCCCATCGATTCGAACCGCCCTGTTACTTTAGATAGGACTTTAGACCAAGACGCTTGGCTTGCGTTTGCGATAATGTCGGATGCAGCAGTGAAGTGTGAGACCTGGTGATTGAAGTGGGGCATTGGATCGGTGAAGATGAGATGGCGCCCCAGACGCCCCAGACCATGGTGACGAATCCTCAAATGTGGCTGTGCTCAAAGATCATGCTTGGGGGGGCGACAAGCCGCGAATGTGTTCGTCTGAGCCAGTAATGGATGGCTTGACGTGGCTTCAAAGGCACTCCGCGCCTCGGCGGATGAACAGCACAACGTAGCAGTGCTGGAGACAAAACCCCCGTCACGGTACTTGCTCACACTGAACGCTAAAGGTGGGGGAGAGTGCTCTACCTTACGTGGAGAACGAATCAGTCCAGCACTGGGCGGACCCAGCAGGATAACATCCGCCGCCCGGGCCATTCCCTCCGGTAACGCCAGGGGCACATGCCCAAGCCATAGGGACCGTGGCCAGTAGGAGCACATTCCAGACCATAGATGGCAGGGGATCACCTTTCGCTAGCGCAGCCGCAGTTCGGGTAGTGATGTCATGGGCTGGGGTTTGGCATATTTTCAGTGCAAGCTTGCTTTAAGCCAACGCAAGGCCAGGTCCTGCTCTCGCCCGCGTCGGAAGCCGCGACCCCGATCAACGCCATTCAACCTGCCCTCAACAGTTTCCGTGTGATATTAGAGCCGACCCATCTACTGTACGCCTTGCGTGTTTGTCCCGTCGCTCCTCTGACTATATTCTTTACGAAAGAGCCTGGCACTGGTGACAACATGAATTGGTGACAACGTCCCGCACGCGACAGCATTGATTAGGTACTACACCAGCAAGCATCGGATAGCAAATATTTTACTGTCCCTCGTGGCAACATTATACACACGAACCTCGCAGCTTGAAACAAGAAAACGATTACAGCAACAGGGTCGACTATCATCATGCCTTGGGCACCTCCTATTGCAGATACAAAGGGCAGTTCTCCTGGGCCACAAGAGAAGAACAAGGTTCAAAATGGATCAGGCCACGACCAAGAGGACGAGTTTCTGCGAATAGAGAAGATCGTTCAGAATGGACACCCGCACAACGTCTTTAAAGATGAGGCCGACCGAATCATCTACCCTGGTGTCTTTCCCGAGGCGGTTCAGTCTCCCATCTCAACATCGTCGCCACGTCCTAATTCCGATACCATTTCCCCGAACCCCGAAACAGCGTCGTCCAACATTCAAGCAAATCCCACCACCGCAGAACCTTCGGCGGCTACAGCAGCCAAGGTATCTACACAAGCCGATCCATCGGCCGCTCCTATCCGGCCCAGCGTTGACAAGAAGTGGCGCACCGATCTCCCCAGGCGCACAGGAACAGGTGCAGCTCGAGCCTTCAGTTCTCGAAGAGCCCCGCGAAGGGCAGGCACCTCCTATATCAACAAAGCGAATGTGAACAATGGTCAACAATGGAACGATGCCGATGGCTCGGACTCTTCCAATTCGAGCTCGTCGTCTTCGTCCGAGGATGAAGACGAGACGCCTGGTGATGCACAACCACATCTGGAGCACGCACAAGCCAGGAGAAATCAGCGTAGGCGTGAGATTGATCAATATCGCCGTTTCCATGTCGGCAACGACAACTACAAGACGAAGGGCAAAGTCAAGAAGGATGGACGCCTGCGGATTTCAGTCAAGGAGACAGCGAACACTGGATATCTCGCAAAAGCTTTGGGTCATGCTGCTAAGAAGATCGTGGACCCGAAAGACAAGACCGAACCCGAGGAGGAAGCTGTTGACAGGCTTTCGACTGCTCCACCCTCTTCCGCTTCAACCATGACGGAAGCCCTCGGCCGCCGGCCGAATCTCAACATTGTCATTATGGTCATTGGATCTCGTGGAGATGCACAGCCGTTCCTAAAGATTGGCAAAGTGCTTAAAGAGTACGGCCACCGAGTTCGAATTGCAACACACCCTGCCTTCCGAGAATTTGTCGAGAAGGATTCGGGCTTGGAGTTTTTCTCGGTAGGAGGCGACCCGTCAGAGCTCATGGCCTTCATGGTCAAGAACCCTGGCATGATTCCCACACTTGAGGCAGTAAAAGCCGGTGACATTGGGAAGAGACGAGCTGCCATGGCGGAGATGTTTGAGGGTTTCTGGCGAGCTTGCATCAACGCTACCGATGACGAAAAGGACATTCACAACCTGAAAATGATGGGAGCAAAGGATCCGTTCGTTGCGGATGCCATTATTGCCAATCCGCCTAGCTTCGCCCACGTTCATTGCGCGGAAGCGCTCGGTATTCCTCTCCATCTTATGTTTACCTTTCCCTATACTCCGACACAAGCCTTTCCGCATCCACTGGCCAGCATCAAAAGGTCAAATGTTGATCCTGGCTACACAAACTTCATCTCGTACCCTTTGGTCGAGATGATGGTCTGGCAGGGTCTGGGCGATCTCGTCAATGATTTCCGCACCAAAACGCTGAACCTCGACCCTGTCTCGACTCTTTGGGCGCCAGGTGCTTCTTATCGCCTGCATGTTCCTTTCACCTATCTCTGGAGTCCCGGCCTAGTACCCAAACCAAAGGATTGGGGCGACGAGATTGACGTTTCTGGGTTCGTCTTTCTCGACCTTGCGTCCACATTCACCCCTCCAAGCGACCTAGAAGAGTTTCTTGCGGAAGGCGATACGCCCATCTACATTGGATTTGGCTCGATTGTAGTCGACGATCCCGACAGATTTACCCAAATGATATTCGAAGCTGTTAAGCTGGCTGGTGTCAGGGTGTTGTTATCAAAGGGCTGGGGTGGATTAGGTGGTGAAGACGTGCCCGAGAACGCTTACATGCTCGAGAACACGCCACACGACTGGCTGTTTCCCCGAGTACAGGCATGCGTCATTCACGGTGGTGCTGGCACCACTGCGATGGCTCTCAAGTGCGGCAAACCAACCATGGTCGTGCCATTCTTTGGCGACCAGCATTTCTGGGGTAGCATGCTGGGAAGCTCCGGCGCCGGACCTGATCCTGTTCCCTACAAAAACCTCACAGCGGAGAAGCTAGCGGAAGGCATTAAGTACTGTCTTACGGACGAAGCACGCGCCAAGGTGGGGGAGATCGCCAGAGACATCGAGCTGGAAGGCGACGGTGCCGCCAACGCGGTGCGATCTTTCCACCATCACCTCAACCTTTCCGGCGTCGATTCGATGCGATGCTCTATCCTCCCCGAACGAGTGGCTGTGTGGAAGTTAAAGAATAGTGATGTCAAGCTGAGTGCATTGGCCGCCGATATGGTTGTCGAGAGTGGCCAGGTGTCCTGGAGGAAATTGAGGCTCATCCGACACATGGAATGGAATGACTTTGAGGGACCAGGCGAGCCGGTGACCGGAATGGCCAGTTCAATCGTTACCAGTGTCGGCAATCTATTTGGCGGCGTTGGAAGCGTTCCTTATCGCATTGCCAAGACGTCGCACAAGCGGAGCGAAAATAAGAAGAAGAGAGAGAAGCTTAAGGCCATGCGTGAGACGAGACGAAATCGCAAAGCCGCGGCTGCCGACGAGAAGCTGCAGAACCACGCCACAGCCAAAGTCGAGGGGCCCAAGGGTACAGAAGTGACGGACTTTGAGACCGAGGAAACGACACCACCCAACGCGGCCCAAGCGGAAAGCCCTGCAATGGCGACAGAAGGCGACAAGTCAGAACGTACAGAAACCGAGGCAAAGGTGGACAGGAAATTACAGGAGCAAAAGCCTACCGGAATCACTGATCAAAACGCACACCCGCACGAGACGAATGGCCAAACTCCAGAAGAAAAGGAGACGCCGAAACGCCCCTCCGCCCAAGGACGAGATACGACAAACACTATGAGCTCGGCCGAAACTGCGTCCACGATGGAGAATCCCGTCGAAGAGTACGCTGGAGACATTGGCAGTGGATTAGAGAAGTCTGGCAAAGCCCTTGCCAAAGCACCGGTTGACCTCTCGATGGCCATTGCGCAGGGTTTCCACAACGCCCCGCGCCTCTACGGTGACGATACCGTCCGAAGGCCAACACGCGTTACAGGCATGCGCTCAGGCTTAAAAGCAGCTGGCTCAGAATTCGTCTACGGAATCTGGGACGGCACCACCGGTGTCGTACTGCTTCCTGTACGAGGGGCGAAGAAGGACGGCGTCGCCGGCTTTGTCAAAGGAACTGGCATGGATGTCGGTGGCCTGGTTCTCGAGTATCTCTCTTCCATCGCCGGTCCCGGCGGGTACTCCCTCAAAGGCGTTGTCAAGCAAGCGGGTCGTGACAAACAGCCCGACAGGGTCAATCGCCGCGCTCGGAACATCCAGGGCGAGCGAGAGGCACCAAAGCTCGGGGCCGACAAGAAGGACCACGAGAACGAAGTCCTCCAAGCCTGGCGCATTATGCGTGAACTGTGGGAGGCGTTAGAACAGGTCGAGAAGCATCGCGGCGGTGTTCGTGGGTGGGCCGGCGCGAAGAAGAAGCGCGGCCTGAACGCGGCGTTCCAAAGCGTCGACACGGCGGAGCGGGCACTCGCTGCCGTGAGGCACGGCGACGACGTCAGCACCGTCGTCGGCACGGAGCGCGAGCTTCGCAAGGACGAGGATAAACCAAAGCAGGGCGTCGATGCTGCTGCGTGGGCCAGTTCGGACAGACGAAGCGTCGATACGCGAAAGAGCATCAGTAGTCGGCGATCTGTCGACGACAAGGACGGCCGGTCGGAGAAGCGAGTCGTAGGAAAGACGGCGAATGGTATTCCCGAGGAGGCTGACGACGTGCCGGCGATGCCGCAGGTTGAGCGCGCGGCAACGTCGGTTTAGAAGGGGTCTTTT
The DNA here is from genome assembly GCA_019188255.1 of Verticillium longisporum. NCBI lineage: Eukaryota > Fungi > Ascomycota > Sordariomycetes > Glomerellales > Plectosphaerellaceae > Verticillium > Verticillium longisporum. Next base: position 1,420,868 of record JAETXT010000012.1, read on the forward strand.
CCTCGGCTCTCGGCATGTTGAACAAGGTTGGAAACTTTACATTTTTTTGCGTAATAGTGGTTAGCTAGTTGGAGAGACAGCGCGCGCGTGCGTGCGTCTATTTCCAGGCCCCCTTTTTCTGGCCTTCAGACGCGACATGATACTATTATATACCCCCGGTCTTATAATGCAATGACCATTCCTTTAGCGAGAGCTGCGGCCTGGACAAGCAGAGTACAACTCGCGTGAAACGAGCGCTGCTGCGCCGTGTTCCATTGTATCAGTTCGGCATGAAGGCATCGATCTGAACCAGTAGGGAGGTAGAGCAGCTTGGGGAGCAGTTAATGGACCTCACCTAGGAAGATTGACGAGCAACAAACAAATCGTCCGCCATGCGCTCAACCCAGCCCTTATTTGTGTCTCTTTCCTCAAAACGTGTCGGCAGCGTCTCGAGAAATGCATTCTATATTCAAATAAAGGGTATCGATTTGCTGTACTCCATAATCCCAAGAAAACCACAACATGGACTTTCAGAATCCCAAACTCCACTGGACCCCGAGTCGTCATCTTTCATTTACGTCTTCGTCTTCTAGCCGATCAGATCGTCTTGTCATTATCCGCTTCGTGTTCTCTGTCGAGCAAAATACTGGCATCACTGCTCCGCTCTCTTCTCGCTGATCCCAAAAGTCTCGAGCGCCTCCGCAGATCCCGTCACCTCCTGAATGGGTTCCTCGGCTGTGGCCCACTCTGGCGGGGTCGGCAGCCCTGACGATCCTCCTCCGGGGGTGTCCGATGCTGGACTCTCAAGGACCTCGTCCCTCGTGACGTGATGTGGCGCTGTGCCTATGGTGTACTCTTCTCCGGGTATGGCATCCAGAGGTGGCGTTGGCGGCCCGACGCCCGCCGTAGAAGATTTCCTCTCTCGCTTGATGGTCGCTAAGCCGCCGAATAATGCGACAAGATCCTCCACAAAAGTGTCAGAGTCGTGTCCAGACATTGTGCGTCCGTTCTGCTCAAGAGTGACTTGTGAACGGTTGCGATCGACAATGGACTCGATCTGTTTCATTTTCACAGTCCACTGGCCGCGGAGTTCCTGGACAAGAGCTTTGCTGGCATCCTCGGCAAGCGTGTCGGCTGCGCGGGCGGCAGCGGCTGCCTTGGAAGACCGGCGGCGGTGGTGCTCAGGTTGGTGCGAGGGCAGGATAACCTTTTGCATTGAGCTGTTGATGGTACGGTTGAGCTCGGCCTCAGAAAAGGGACGGAACTCTTGGATCGACTTGTTCTCCTCCAGACTGCGAGCCATGTGTGTCAGATTAGATAGGTTAAAACCGTTATCCTGAACATCGAGGGTTATCAACGTGACGTTGCGGGCGATTGCGGATGCAAGGTCGCCAATGTTCACATTGAGTTTCTGGTTGCGGATGCGGAGATGGTGAATGGTTGTGTTCTGCGCCAAGCCAGCGAGGGAGCGAGAGAAGCCGAGGCCAAGCTGGCCTTCGTCAAGTTTGGCAGAAAAGCCGGACAAGTCAAGAAAGCAGACAGAAGTGTTGGTTGCAAAGAAGTCGGAAACGGCGGCGCAGGCCTCCTCGCTGACCTGCCCGGCTGTCGAGGTACCGACAAGGCTGAGGAGGTTGATCGTGTTGTTGACGGCTAGGGCACGGATGAGCTTGATGAAGTTGGTCTCCTCACGATACTCCACCATATCGACGAAGAGCATCCGAGGGCCAAAGTTGCAGCCGATAGCATTGGCAAGGTCGTCACCACCGTCTTCCAGGTGATTGCCACTGATGGCGCAAATTAGTTCGCGGCCTTGACCCATGCTCCTAAACAGCGTAGCCGCCATAGAGCCACTCAGCCCGCAGTTATTGAGGTCAAGCCTCCGCAACCAATTTGATTCTGGCATCTCTAGATATGCAGCAAGGATCATCGTGGTCTCGTCGCTCAGCTATCGGTTCGTCAGAATAGAACTTCGCTAGTGCAGATAGAGAACAAACCTTGATGTCCGAAAGGTCCAGTTCCTCAAGCTGCCAGCGCATTATAGTTTCATCGTAGAACAAAAAGTCCGTAAACTGACTCATGCAATTGCCTGCGATGCTCAGCTTGCGGAGGCGAACGAAGTGGCACAGGCTGTTCCGGATGAGGACGTGGTCGACGTTCCCAAAATTGTGTGATGTGTCAAGGACTTCCATCTTGTAGCTTTGTTCCGGGAGCGCGTCCCATATCTCTTCAAGACTGCGTTCGTCAAGGCTGCATCGAGAGATATCCAGGTGTCTGAAAGTGTCGGGCATGTTGAGGACTGTCACTATAATGTGTGTCAGATAAGACCTTTCGTTTGATTCCTTGATTCAAAGAACATACCCAGCTCGTCTACTTCGCCCTGGGTAAGGGGGTTGCCACTAAGGATGAGGGTATCGAGGGTGATATTCTGGGTTCTGAGTAGTAACAGAATTGGTCGCGCCACTTCTGGCAGCTCGTTTGAGCCGGACGAAGGCAGAGATCGGGCTCGAGGGTTCGCCAAGGCAATGCGTCGCGGGGCGAGAACATTTGTCAGATCGATGCTCCTGATGGAACCAGAGGTGAACGCAACAGCGTGAAGCTCCTGGAAGAGCATCGGTGAGCTTCGCAGGATCTCTCGATGAACACTATCGATTACGTAGCCTGGACGGGCGTCAGATTGACAGCGGAGCGAGATTTCTTAGGCACTTACCATTGCGAGAAACATCAGCGATGGAGTCATCGTAGTGGACCAGGTCGTATCGTCCACACATGGGACTGAAGTCTACGTCTCTGAACGACAGTGACCTGAAGTAATCGTTGTACCGGAGCGCTCTGAATACGGCTAGGAGCTGGAAGGCCGAGTACCCCTCCGGAGAGCTTGAAGGAAGCAGGCGGAACTCAGGGCTGTTTTCTCGCCTCTCACATTTCCAGTTTGCTGTCCAGTCCGGAACTTGGCATCCGTAAGTCGCGCAGTAGGCCTCGAGCGTCCTCTTCAGGCCGCCGAAATCCTGACCAGCGGGTAGATGAAGCTGAGCTGTCAGACCCTTGATCTCAAAGATGTCATTCTGTAAGTGTTGGGGCCAGGCCGGTTTGACTGCTCGATCGGCCTTCATGAAGGTCATGACAATCTCCCGGTACCAGCGACTGGCGAGCTCCAAGCGCTTTTCCGGTTCGCAAGGCATCCTTGACCTGTCAGTACTGTGGGTGCCGTGGTGCAGTGTCACGTTCACTTACCTAAACCCCAACACGAAGCGTTCCTCGTGGGGAACCATGGTTGCCTTGAGACGCACGAGTGATGTGATGCCAAACACCACCGTGTTGGTCTCCAGGTCTTGCGGGGCTTTGTATGCTGAAGTTTTTGAAACGCGAACCAGGTAGCACTTGTTCAGACCTAGCAAGAGATAGTACGAGGAGGCATCACGCAGCTTCTTCGCAGCGTCAGAGTCACCAGCCTTGGCTCGAGGTTGGAAGGTCCTCTGGACCACAGGAAATATATCCAGAGGATAGCCCTGGCACATGGGCTCTTCGGCCGCTACGAGGTTGTATATCCTTGCCTCGACATTAGCCGCCACGATGCCGCCGGGCACCGAGGACCTGCCCACGAATTCCCTGATGGCCTGGCGTATTTCAGCCATCCATTCGTTCCTTTCTTGGGGCATTCCGAAAAACAGTTTGTTGTTCGCCCAGGAGACCGCGGGTGGGGCTTCAGACCACCAAACATCGAGGCCGAAATGAGGACTTGAGCCTTCCTCGTTGAAAATGTTGATGATGCGACGCAAGGGAATCTGAAGGCTTGGCTCGGCGGACGCTGTGTCTTGTCCGAGAGAAGAGGTCGTCGACGCCCTGCTCAACCTGTTCGTCTGCCCTCCAATGTCAACGAATGTTGCTCTTGCAGCGTCTATACTGTTGAACTTGAGCAGGCACGTCTCAGTCAACACGACATACTCGGCGCGCGACTTCCAGAGCTTGGCATCGGTTTTGAGAGGACCATGCCTGATAACCTTCATGGTCGCCAGCTTGCCAGAAGTTTCTGATGTATGGGAGCTCGCAGTTGAGTCTTTGGAGGGTCGGCGACTGATGCGATGGAAGATGGAGGAGCTGCGAGTGGGGGTTTTCGTGAGAACTCGACGCGGGGGTGTCTGTGACCCCGATGGAGCCTCCTCGGCCGTCAATTCGAGGGACGACAGGCTGCTGAAGCTCTTGAAGGTCTTGGACAGGAAGCTGCCGCGCTTCTTCGCCGCGAAAGCAGGCGGGGCGGAGCCCGAGTAATCGGAGTTGCTACGGACATGGCCATGGTGGCTATGGTGGTCGTGGCTGCCAGTGTGCAGAGCGGGGAGGTTTGGTCGGCTGGCGACAACGGACTCCATGTTGACGATCCAAGATGGGCTGGAGACGGCGTGAAGATTGGAGTTGAATTGATACTGCTGCCTCAGCAGATGCTGATCTCGGCCTGGTCAGGCCCAGATGGCCGATGAGCTCGAGGGAAAAGGCTCAGGCCATGAATCATCGCTCCATGACAAGAGAGCAACAGACGAGGGGTGTGGGCCGTCGGCGCTTAATAGAAGTTGATTGAGGTAGCACGCATAGAGAGGGGGGGCTGATGTTGATGCACGATGTAAGGTTCACGGTAGGCGAGTATTGGAGGATTGAGCACAAAGATGAAGGAAAGGTCACATCCAAGACGTCCATGGCGTGGGAGCTTGGAAGTCTATCTAGGGTCTAGCAGAAATGTCTCGAGGAAGCTTGGAAAGTCCGCCAGTGACACCAAGACCAGACAGGATCAGGACTAGGACCAGGACCGGGAAGGACGAGGAGGAGACGGAGACGACAAGCAAGACGCTAACAGCCAGTACTAGGACCAGGGGTGGCGGACGGGCATTCCGGGATCGAAAGATGGTACGGGCTTGAAGGGCTTGGATGGGAATTGGGGGAGAAAGCTGGCAGCCTGGTCTGATGCAGAGATGATGCTATGGATTGGCATCCTGTTTTCGACCCCGTCTGCATGCAGCCAATGGAACACGGAGCGGGGGGTTTCCCTGGCTGAGACCAGCGCGCCGTAATGCAGTCGCCAATGAGACAAGACCGAGCCGTTCCTTGGCCCCAGCGAGGGGTCGTCCTTGGGCTTCCTTTTAGGCTTTCGGGTGGTGTTTGGCCTGTCAGCCAGCTGTCTGCCAGTCTGGCTTGTGCTGAACTTGGGGAGCACAGGCCGATGATGCGATCGATCACATCCACCGATGATGTCGAAGGGAGATGGGAGGGGCAGCTGGCGGCGCTTGGTATGGTATGTCGACCGTTGCTGGGTTGTTGATTGTAGCCCCTTCCCACATCGCCTTGCCCGCTCGGAATGTTGGTGTCGTATCTACAGGCACTTGCCCTCATCAGTTAGGAGGGGCCCTTGGCAGCGCCCGCCCTCTGGGCTGTGTTTCCAATCGATGCTATTCTCAAGCGGAGATTTTGTAAAGCTTTACTGATGACGAGTCCTCGGGATTTGTGTTGAAGGGCAAATCGGGAGACATGTCAGCTGCGATACGGATACGAAACGGCACGGACAGGCCACGCCCTGGTTGCTTTTTGCTGGTCGCTCGTGTTTGACCCCGTCTTGTCACCCTGATGTGGTCCACGTGCGAACACCATCTCGGTGCCGTTGCCGGTGCCAGTACTGCCAGAAGGGAGATACCCCATCGTACAAAGGACCCTTGGATTGGGGTTGAGAACGAGTCGCCGGGACTAGAATAGATGTTCTCTCCGCTCACGTCTGTGGCGCATTCTGGGCCGCGTGAATTCCCGTCCACGAAAGCAGATGTTATTTTTGCCGGCCGGGCGACAAGATGAGACCAGCGAGCGACAGACACCCAGGAACAGGTAACGGATTAGCAATCGAGGGGGGTAGGAATGCAGCATGCAGCGGTTTGCGCTTGGTCGACGGGGAGATTTTCGGGGGCTTTTCAGGCGAAGCAAGTCGCCAGAGTGGTGGTGATCCAAGTGATCTTCCGCAGGGGTCGAGTGGGCGTACCCCCTCACGCCCAATGGCGCTGCCAAGGGTGCGACAAGCCACTGCCGCATGCGCTGGTGCTGATGGTGTTGATGTTGCCGACTGCCTGGTTGCCTGTCTGTCCGTCCTGATCTGATTGATGCCTTGGGACCGAGATTGGTCGAGCGAGTCCGCGAGATGTAGCGAAGGGTGGGTGAAAAAGGGGTGAGTGTGTGTGAGGCTTGGTTTTGCTCGCCCTTTTGGCTACGAAACTCAGTTCAACAGCAAATTGCCCGGCTGGCAAACCACTAGAAGCAGGGGTGGTCTGGTATGCTAGGCAGGTGCAACTCCATTGCATCTTTCACTGCCGGATCTGACTTGATCTTGATTTGGGAGAGGTTGAGCAGGAACCCCCGGATTGATCACGTGCCCTGGCATTTCATATTCCGGCCCATGTACGGCAGGTCGCAGGGCTTTCTTGGTCAAAACTCATTTGGATTCGAAATTTAGATTTTACCATCTAAGATACCACCTTAGGGACATCATACGGTCCTGCCCCAGGTGTTCTAATGATGTGGTATCACCCTGACCCGGGTCCTGTCACGGCCATAGTAAGGCTGTGGCCACTGTAGCCACCGCGGCCACAGCAGCCATGCGGCCGTGGAAGTCAGTTGATCAGCATAGCCATAGCGACCATGGCGGCCATTGTCTTAGAGGGGGGCAGAAGGGAGAAAGAAGCGTACAAGCCCGATAGAGACCTCATTCGACTCCATTGGCAGAGCGCCTCCAAGACGCCAAACTTTTGTGAAGGGAGAGAAGGGGCACAAAGTACAAGATGTTTGCTTGCTTAGAGTCTCTCCATGAACCTGCCTACACACCCTCGTTTTGCTGCATTCTCCCTTCTCTGCTCGGATATCGACAAGCCCTGACGCTCGCAGTCGATCTCCATGCTCCTGGTCAACGCCCTCGCAGGAGATATATCAACCCCGACAAGACAGCAAGGTATGGCTTGCCTACCGTACACGAACAGGCCAGCCTGCGATGCCCAGGGAAGATAGCAGCATCATGGATCCAAGGTACAGAATGAGCGGCTCAAACTTGTTCAGTCCATAACCGGCTTCGACAGGCCCACTCATCAACGGCGCGCTGATCGGGCCCGTCAGGATATTGCCGATGCCCTTTCCAAAAGCCATCATGCTGTAGACAGGTCCTGGGTCATCCGACATGATTGATCCAAACTTTGGCCACAGGATGACAAAGCTGCCTGCAAACCAGCCATACACCAAGGCGAAGGCGAGTAGTGCTCCAAGGTTGGCGGCAAATCCCCAGATGAGGAAGCTCGCCAGCGCCGAGACGAAGGTGGATACGAAGACAAGACCGAGGACGTTGTGGACTCGGTCCGAGAGGTAGCCCATGGCGACTTGTCCGAATGTAGTTGCAAGGTTATGGGCCGACAGGATCAGCGCACCCATTGTTCCTGAGAGTCCGATGCTAGAAGCGTAGGTCGGCAAGTACAAGCCTGGGATATAGTAACCCAGGCCCTGGACGACGTTGGAGAAGGCAAAGACGTAGAACAACGGCTGCTTGAAGAAGCTGACATCGATACCACGTAGAGCACCATGATGCGAGACCGGCAGGCGCCCCTTGAGCACTGGGAGCACTGGGAGCACGGCGATGAACAGTCCCACGGCCACGGCCCGCAACGTGGTTTGGTAGCCGTATTTGGCCAGAAGGACTTGGAGGAGGAACGGGAAGCCGACGCCGCTGAAGCCGCCACCAGCGAACATGACACCGTATGCCAGGCCTCTCCTTGTGATGAACCATTCGTTGAGCATGCGCAAGACGGGGAAGTAGAGAAGAGTAAAGCCCAGTCCGTACAACACGCCCTGGGTGGCGATGAGACCCGAAACGGAGGTAGCGAAGGAGGCGCCAACGAGCGATGCAATGCAACAGAGAAAGCCACAAATGATCATGTGTCTCTGCCACTGCTGGAAGCGCTTGACGAGAGGTGTCACGAGGGGTGCCCCCAAAAGTATATGCTAGTCGCCAAGGTACCGACGACGGCGATCTTGTCATGTTCATCCTCAAAGTTTGGGTGTTTGGCATAATACTCCTGGAACACACCATATGAGAGTGGGAAGCCTGCGGACAAGCAGATGGATTAGCCAAACAGAAAAACATGGGAGGAGGCGGCTCTAGCAAATTGAGCCAGGGGGAACGCACCCCAGAGCAAAGCCTCAATCACGAAGGCTCCAAAGAGGAATTTCAAGGCCGGCGCTCCTCTGTCGGAAGATGGGAGTGTCGGAACGAGAGATTCGGCTTCCTCAACATCGGCTCCAGCCGAGGCCTCCCTCGGACTGTGGAAGGTCTGAAGTTCTGTCGCCATTGGGTGGGTAGTTCCTGCGTACACACCAGACCAGGCGCAACGACCTTAGGCTGACTGAAAGCACAACAAATGCCGGTTCTTGCGAGAAAATAAGATTGCCCAGGTGAGGTAGAGGAGACTTCTACGAAGCCTCTTTATATCGCTGACCCCTCCGACCCCTCAATCGTGTGTTTGCATAGGGCGTGGAAAGGTATGATTCATCCCCCTCCGGTCCTAGCGCCGGGCCCCCTTTCCGGTCCTTGGACCGGGCCGGTCTCGGTCGCGTGGGGTCATGGCTCGCCATCGGAGATCATGTTCACCACGAGGCATGTGCATCTTATTCGTGGTGCGCGCGATTCGGTTTCTTGTCGCACGAATTGGCATTGCATCCATCGATTTTTATTCATTGTCCATCAGACTATCACTTCAATGTCTCGTTCCACGGCCGCCAAAACTGGTTCTGCCAACCCTCCATGCATTTCACCTTCTCTGGTGGCCCGGCCTACTCAATCTTGGCGTCCTCTTCCGTCTGGTGTCTGACGAAATCGGACGTGAAGCCCTTCAGCTTCTTCAGCTTCTCGGCCTTTTCGTCTGAATACTCCAGATTGACGGCTGGCACCACGGCGATCTTGCCAAAGCCTCTGTGCCAGAGGTCCTTGCAGAACATTTGCGGCTCGCCTTGAGCACATTCCCCCTTGTGAACGTTGCGGAACCGCAGGCCGTCGAGGAGAGGCGCAGCTGTGAAGGCCGTGGCGCCGTTCCAGCAGGCAAACGCCTGGAAAGGAACATTAGAATCCAGGCGTGCCTTGGTCTGCGGGTGGTTCCAGAACAGGTTCCACGCGTAGTCCCAACTCCCGTTGGGGGGGATGTTGAAGAAAGAGTCCCCATTGATGCCGCGTGCGACCCAGACGTCGTAGAATGTGGGATCGCGGCCGACATATGTCCAGTCCATTGCGCAAGTCATGTCGGCGTCTAGTTGTCGTCGTTGAAGCGCCAGTTCGAGGAGGTCCTCAGCGCAGGCGGCCACGTCGTTGATGAAAAGGATCGTCGTGTTGACCGATGTACGATAGGTGTGGTTCAGCAGAGGTTCCAGCGCCAAGTTCCGCAGTTTGGCGAGCTTCAGGATCCTTGAGCCTGTCCCTGGATTGATGTCCGAGGACTGATAGTGGTAAGAGAAGCCGTCTTGTTGCAGGAAAGGTTTCAATGCCGCCAAAACGTCCGCCGTTCCGTCAGGAGAATGCCCTTCGACGATCGACAGGGCGCATCGGTCTGGTCCGAGGAAGCGCATTACCTCGACGATGCTACCCAGAAGTCGCGGCAGGAGGTCGCGGCAGTTGCGCAAGTCTAAAGCGAAGTAGTAATCGATGTGGTTGTCATTGACTTCGCTCTCGTTTCTCAAGACATTGTATCGCGTGCTATTCACGCGGGGGCACCCCAGGCGCGGCAGAGCCGTTGACTCGGGGTCGAGAATGGAGTCTATGTAGGGTCGGATCTTCTCTGCTACAAGAATCGTTCCTGTGGCACTGTCAGATTGCATCTTCTCAAACAACTGATTAGCAAGGCCAAGTCCACGGACCGTTATTTACTCGGGCCGGTGGCAACGCTGTACTGCTCGGTACTGGGAGAGACGTGAACGTGGCATCACTGTCCGGTAGACTTGATGGCGTGATGCTTTCAGGCGGATTTTCCGGCTGCCAGTGACTCAGAAATGGAACATGGAGGCCAGAGATGAGCGTAAGGTGATCACTGCCGAGGTAAAGGCTTGCTGCCAACAACAAAAAGATCACCACTGGCACGATCAAGAGCAGGAACCGGCGGTCGCGGTGCATGGCGACGAAGGGATTTGACGCCGGGGCATGACCGGAATGAGTGAAGAAAGGAAAGTAAGATCAAACAACGCGCTATGCTGCTATGTAGGAGAACAAAAGCATGATGCGCCTGGAAATTCTGCATATTTTGACTTCATGGGCAGCCAGCCGTTGGGTGCTGGGTAGCCTAGGTAAGTTCAGGGGGCACAACTCACAGGCTCGTCCGACTGAGCAGCCTGTCGAGGTTGCATCCGCACTGTGACAGGAGAATTAGCGCCAACGAACGCTGTGATGATCTCAGCAACAGCAGCACCAGCATGACCCAGGTGTCGAGATCGTTCGACATACGATCAGAATTACCCTTCTTCGTCCAGATCGACGCATTTAAAAAGAAACAGTATGTGCAAAAGGGTTTCGCAGATGAATTTAGCCAATGAATCCATCCGTCAATGGCCGCTTTCCAGAGACTTCGTGAAAAGTTGTCCGAGGAAGTGTGTTTGATGGCGAGGTGCGGAACCCAACCTGGTGCAGCACAACCCTGGCGCTTGATTTACCGAATCTACGGAACACTTCTTATTTGGCCAATCCAGGTTCTGCGATAGACGCCGAAATGCTTGAACAGCCCACAAGCAGTTGACGGAAGGGACTCCTGTGATGCAGTTAGTCAGCAGGCACTATAAAACGTAGCCCTGGGGGCACGTTGGCGACCAAACTAAGCCAGATACAACAACACTTATCCACCTAATCAACTGTTTTTGGTGACCACAGCAGGGCCTCGATAATCAACGCCAGTACCGACCTAGTTCCTGCATCTCCTAAAGTTACCGTTTCCGATTCAAGTCAAGCATCGAGCTCTACTATACCAAGCATGAAGAAAAGACGCTAAAAGCCACTCAACTTACCCACGGGTACTATACTACCGTCCCGCCTACTCAAACGTACATTACCGACAATCACCCACGACTAAAGAGTACCCCGACCCGCTTATGCTACTATTAGTCCTTGCCTTAGTCGTGAAGAGATATATGATTCTCTGAGGAATGGAAGAGGATGGATGTCTAGACGTGGGAAGATATAGCCGAGGGCGTCCTCTTGTGAGGGGGTAATATGACGGAAGGGACTCCTATGATGCAGTTAGTCAGCAGGCACTATAAAACGTAGCCCTGGGGGCACGTTGGCGACCAAACTAAGCCAGATACAACAACACTTATCCACCTAGTACTAACTGTTTTTGCGGTGTGCCAAGGATAGCGCTATTATCTCTTGCAGATTGAGTGCCAACGGTCAACAACATCAGGTGGCTGGTCAGGAAAATACTGACTCTCACACATCGTCCCAACATCTGTCAGACTTATCTTGTGTAGCCTCCCAAAGCTCGTGGTCTCTCTCTATGTTGTCTAGACATGTCATCTAAGCTATCTGTGAAAGAACTCGTGAAGATGCTGTTGCGGCTTGGGCTCCCTAGATTGCATAGGACCCGTGATCTTGTGTCGATGGTTGCTATTACGGCTCAGTTGGTGATGGATGCCGAGTGGCGAGCCGAGGATATTACAAGGTACGTAGACCCAACGCCTTCTGCATGATGGGTGGGTATCAGATGTCCTCCTTTCGAACAGGGACGTGGTCCAGCCCGCCTCCTTTTTGACGAGTGTTGTCTGCTGCGGAAAGTCTTAGATGGTTCTTGAACTTGTGGTCCATCCTCGAGCTATCGCCAGAAGATGAACCGAGTTATGGATCGCGTCGTGTTTCTTTTCTTGTTTCTCAACTTACTTGCAAGATGCTCTGGCTTCAAGCCTCTTCACCAAACCAATGCCGTGACGGCCACCCCTTCTGAAAATTCGGGTTCTGTTGCGAACGCCACTCGTCTTTTGCAGAAGAGGGCAACCGTTACCGAACTCTCAACTTGCGGGTACGACAAAGGAGATCCGGACCGACCGAGAACCGCAAATTCTGGATACAATTGTCGCATAGATATCCAAAATGGCCTTTGGGGATTCTGTCCGACAACGGTCTTGACGGCTAGCGACTGTGGGCTGGCCGGAAGTTGTTTCGATGATCACGACTGTTCCACGGGATGTGGCCTTACGGACCGAACCGATCTGACAACTTTCTCCTGGTACGTCTTGATCTTTGTATGAGGCTGCGAACACGTCGTATATTCGTATTCGATGGAGTAACCTGGTGGACTGATAGTTATATAGCATCAGGGACTTCTGCTCTACAGCCGTGCTCACAGTAGGCGTAGATCAAACCTACTCATACATTGCCTGCGGCGCTAAGTCTGGGACCGATCACTATTTCATCAGCCCGACTCCAACGGAAGATGCAACTTCGAGCACCGAGTCCTCTGTGACTACAAATGGAAGACTCCATCTCCACGCCATCCCAGACGACCGCGATTACAGATTCCGTCGAAAGACCTCTGACAGAGGCACAGAATTCCCGAAATACAGAACCTGCAACGTCAAGACGTAACACAGAAGCCTCCTCAGCGCCAGTTGAGGACTCTTCCTCGTCAAGTGACCCCAAGACACAACTAGGTCCAATCATTGGTGGTGTTCTAGGTGGTTTGGCTTTGATATGCGGCACTACTATCGCAGTTGTGTATTTACTGCGGAGGAAACGCAAGCAAAATTCGATCACTGAACAAGGCGTGCCCCCCACCCAAGGCAAATCGAGCTATCGGGCTCCAGAGTACGCCAAACCATATGTTGAGGGCGGCTGGGGTCCATAGGAGCTATAGTTAGGACGTGATGGTTGTAACAGGAGTATTGCGGAGCTGGCAAGTTGAAAACTTATAAAATGAATGATTCACAGTACCTGCACCCAAGTATAGGAACCTGACCCTTGGGCTAAGGAGATCAAAGATGCAGCCACCACAATTCCAGGCTTGGGCGGCCCTCATATGTGCTCCTGTTAAATCTGAGAGGCTTGATAGTCCCCTCTTTGAACAAGTAGCTCAAGGATGCTGGCATTCTGCGACGTCCCGGGAAGCAACTTATGCATTGCACCCAACCCATGGCTGCCGACCAGGGGTTCCGTAGCCTCCAATTCCCTGGAAAGATCTGACGCCTACTAGTCTCCCCTGTTTCTCCAAATATCCGACCTGAATTTGAGAGGCCATGATTCGATCCTCATGGGACCCGAGCCCTCTCTCAAGCACGCGCACACACTACCATTGGACAAGCTTTGCAAATGCTTCGAGGCAGGGCCATGTTGGGTAAATATTATTTTATCAAGAAGCAGGAAAAGTCCTGCCCAACGGGAATCCTTGAAGAAGTCCTTCGAAGTGATGTTACAGCTTCAATATTGACAGGATCTGTCGAGATACAAGCCTCCACAAGAATGTTGATGCGGAGGGTGGGAGCAGCAATCAGATGCTTGGTTCAGAAGTCAAGCAGCTGACCTCTCGGAAGAGCAGCATATTTTAATGCAGCAACAAATCAATTGCCAAAGGCCATTTATATGGAAGCGTGGCAAGCATAAGCTGAAGTGGCTGCAAAGTTACAGCAATTGAATCGAGTTTCCGTCGTGGAAGACGCTACCTTGGGAGTACTGTGTCAATAGTGCTATAATGCTTGAAATGGGTGGTTCTGGCTCCAATGATTCGATCATTCCTTGCCGAGAGATTTGGGCAGAGAAGGGGCCATGAACGTAAAGGAATGCGTCACCATAAAGGAGATCGTTGGACTTGGGTGATGGAGCATGTGTTTAAGTGCTGGATCGTATTGAGCCAGGGGGAAGCAGACCCAAGTAGCTTTGGCTAGGAATGACATCAGCCTTCATCTTCGCGTACTATGGACGAAGTTGACATTGTGCCTCTCAGTAGAAGCTTAATCCGAATTGGTTGGTGCGTTTGAGTGTAAGATGGAGGGGACATACCTAGGTACTGGTACTGCCACAAGAAGGTACCAAAGGTGAGGTAAGTTCTGAGCGTTCCGAGATTCCGCACGCTCGGCCGAGCCCAAAGCTGGACTGACCGCCTCGGCAGAGCCACCGGCAGAATTCAACACAACTGCTCGTCTGCGCCAAATTAAGGTAGTCTGGGCATCACTACCCTGGTCGCATCTTACGATCGCATCTTTTGCGGCTTCATTTCGTTCGCTTCTTTTCTGCCCTGCCAATTCGCTCCCGCGCTCGCTATCCAACAAGGCTATATCTAGCACACACGTGCCCTCACCTGCACCATGGCCGACGCACTGGGCTCGAAGAAGTTTGTCGACGGGGTTTACATCCCCGTCGTCCTGATGATCGTGGGCACCCTCATCGTCAAGCGCGAATGGACCCCCTATACCGTTCTCGTGGCGCTTGCTCTTGGCAGCTGGAAGTTCTTCAGCCTGAGTACGTTGGAACATCCATATCCGGCGTCATTTCTCGAGACCGCTGCTAACGCCTTGTGCAGAGATCAAGAAGGTTCTCAAGCCCGATGTCTACCAGGAGTTTGAGCTCAAGGAGAAGACCATCATTTCCCACAATGTCGCCATGTACGTTCTCGTGGCCCCTCTGACTGACATGATCTTGTGCTGACCTACCAGCTACCGCTTCTCGCTCCCCTCTCCCACCTCGATCCTCGGCCTCCCCATCGGCCAGCACATCTCGATCGGCGAGGTCCTCGCGCAGCCCGACGGCACCTACAAGGAGATTGTCCGCTCCTACACTCCCATCTCGGGCGACCACCAGCCCGGCTACTTCGACCTTCTCATCAAGTCGTACCCCACGGGCAACATCTCCAAGCACATGGCCTCCCTCAAGGTCGGCCAGCCCATCCGCGTCAAGGGCCCCAAGGGCGCCTTTGCCTACCCCCCCAACATGGTGCGCCCTTTCGGCATGATTGCGGGGGGCACCGGCATCACCCCCATGCCCCAGGTTGTCCCCGCCATAATCCGTGGCCGCGCTGCCGGTGACCCGACCCAGGTCGACCTCATCTTCGCCAACGTCACCCAGCAGGACATTCTTCTCAAGGAGGACCTCGACGCCCTTGCCAAGGAGGACAGCGGCTTCCGCGTCCACTACGTGCTCGACAAGGCCCCCGAGGGCTGGAGCGGCGGTGTTGGCTACGTTACGGCCGATATGATCACCGTGAGTTGCGCTCGTGCCCCCGCTGCTGCGCGCTGTTTACACTAACATTCTACAGAAATGGCTTCCCGAGGCGGCTCCTGACGTCAAGCTTCTGCTGTGTGGTCCTCCTCCGATGATCAGCGGCCTCAAGAAGACGGCCGTCACGCTCGGCTTCGAGAAGGCCCGCCCCGTCAGCAAGCTGGCCGACCAGGTCTTCGCCTTCTAAACGTAGCGACAAGCGTTAAACGGAAAACTATTCATAAACTACATACACGTTGGGAGGCCATATATAGACCGCATAGTTTTCAGCAAAAAACTACGCCATAATGCAATCGAGTTTCTTGTTCGCAAATTGCTTCCGTGACCTTGTATCCTCGGGATGTGCCCCTCGGCATCTCTGCCCCTCCTCCACGGCAATCAGTGCCCAAGCTCCTTAGGCGGCGGTGTAAAGTGTGGGAACTTTTTTTCTGGGGCCCAGTCAATGCACCGTGCGCCCAGACCGCACTCCAAAGGGGCTTATGTAATACATCAACTCTCCCGCAAGTGACGTACCCATGCAGCGCGTCGAAGCGTAGCTCCTGCTAGAAAGATTTCGCGATTCGATATTCGAACAGCACCAACATCATCATCCCCCCTAACCCCCAATTAGACCGCCCAAAATGGCAGACCACAAACCCCCCTCCGCGCCCCGAATAGCCATCTCGTTCGGCAAGAACTCGTCGTCCTCATCCTCGTCCAAACCCAGCCGACCACCACCACCGCCACCGCCGCCCTCTCGCCTAGGCAAACGGTCTCGCGCCCCGGCTCTAGGCAACGACTCAGACTCGGACTCGGACGACGGGCGCGCCCACCGCCACGAAGCGATCACCGAGCTGGGCGGCGACTCGGACGCCGACAGGTCCTCCCGCAAGAAGCCCCGCGACCTGGTCATCACGAAACAGTCGAACCGCGACTGGAAGGCCGAGCTCCGCGCCAAGCGCGGCGGCAAGAACCTCCTGCCCGCCGAGGCGCAGGCCGCGCAGGCCGGGGCCGGCAAGGAGACGGAGCCGGCGGACGCGCAGAAGGACATCAAGTGGGGTCTCACGGTGACGAAGCCGCGACAGCAGCAGGTCGAGGACGATGAGCAGGGTGCGAGGACCAGCGATGGCGGGCGCAACGACGGCAGGGAACGTCGAAGGTCTGCGTCGCCGGCGGCCGAGGCCGTGAAACCGCAGACGGCGGACGAGGCGGCCCTCGACGCGCTGCTGGGGAAGAAGCGCGCGTCCGAGGAGAGGACGATTCGGCCGTCAGAGGACAGCGCCTACAAGGATGACGTGGCGCAGCATGTTGGGGCCGACGCGACGATGGAGGACTACGATGCCATACCGGATGGGGAGTTTGGGGCGGCGCTGCTGAGGGGCATGGGGTGGGATGGGAAGATGCGGGGGCCTAAGCCGTCGAGGGCGGCGGCGGGGGAGAGGCGGCAGAACCAGCTCGGACTGGGAGCGAAGAAGCTGCAGGACGCCGAGGATCTGGGGCAGTGGAATCACGGCGGTGCGAAGAAGCGCGATGGCCGGCCTCCTAAGCTGGCCGATTACCGGAGAGGGGAAGAGAGGAAGAAGGCCGAGAGGAGGGACAGGAGAGAAGGCGGTTATCGGGAGAGAGACCGCTACGAGGACGCGGCGAGAGATCGCGAGCGGGACCGCGATCGAGGGCGTGACAGTGACTATGATCGCGACCGAGGCAGTCATCGCGAGAGAGACAGGGAGCGGGATTCGGGGAGGCACCGTAGTGGTGAGTCGAGGAGGTACTAGCCCTCGTCAAGGCTGTATGGACGCACTTGCAGTGCGCAAGAAGACGGACATTCTTCGATGCTGAGCAATGCCAATGTTGCTTCTTCTCGTGGACATATCATCCGGTGCTGCAGAGTCAGCGCATTGTCTATGTCGTAAGTGGCCTCGGCAATGATGCAAGCAGGCTCTCCCATGAATGCACTTGCACCAAAGAGCCGATGTCAGTCCGCTGACTATTTCTTAGCCAAGGTCCAAAACATCGCCAGCCGGACTCTAATCTCACGGAAAATCGGGGACTATGGCTTGGATGCTACTACTACTACCAAACATCGATACACCCGAATCAGCCCTACGGTCTGTCTGGGACCAATGAAGAAACTTGGGCATCTCTACTGACGGACTTTCCCCGGACGCCAGCCAAAGTAAAAACATCAACTGGCCAGGTTGAACACCGCTTGTCCTTTCTTATCTTCCGTCATTCAATCCCGAGATGTGATACCCAGGCAATTGAGATCCCATCACAGCTAAGGGAAGTAGGCTCGCACCAAGCAAATTCTGAGCCACCATCGACATTCCAACATAACATGGCATCATGGCCTTTCCACCGATTGTGAAGTAAACGCAAACTCAAAACACCACGAGCCACTCATGGCCGACGGCTAAGCACAATCAACATCTTGCCGGCACGGTGCTTCGTCGGCCAAGAAAGCACTGGCGGCATCCCTCTGCCGATGCGCTGTCGGATCGCACGAGGGGATGCGGATGACGGCCTGCCTTCCTTGTTATCTCACCGTCGGAGTGGCATCATGAGATTTTGGAGTCTCATGAGGTGGGACTTGGTGTCAGTGTCCAGGGAGACCCTTGAAGATGATGTCTATCTCCGCTATGTTGGCGCGAGGCAAAGACAATATCTGCTTGAAACGTGCTGGCATCCATATATGCTACACATGTCTACCTGCCTACCAATCTTAGACAGCGTTCAATTGATGCTTAGAGAGGGAACAGGAGACGTAGTGGGCATTGCCACACCGGAATCTTTGACGTGTTGACTGATTGGAGCTTTGGCGATGCCCCGACCTGCCAAACACGGCTACTCCCCGGCAGCATGCAAGATACAGACGCCTTGGATAGTACCAATACACCAGCCAACTGCCTACCCTAGACTCATGGGCTAGGTACCCGAGGTACAGAAGGCGGGCTCTCTTGCCACCCTTCGCATCGTGAACCTACACCTGCCCGCAAACCTACTAACGGCGCCTCATGTGGCAAGACCCTTGTGTCCTTCCCCATACCAAATTCCCATTTAAAAACACACGGTAGTGCTCTGTCAACTTCATCGACAGCCATGGCAGACACTACTGTCTGATATTCAAACATATCAACATCTTGCATCGGCTACGATACCTGACTCCATCACGACGCAGCCTTATCAACACTATGGATGAAGACGCTCCCGAATACATCCGGCGAGAGCCCGAGGCCCTCAATGCCTTTATCCAAGAGAAAACGTCACCGTATGGAAGAGTCATCCGTTCATGGAAGATGGCCATCTTCTGGTCGGTTCTCTTTTCCGTCACCATTATCGGTGAGGGTTATGATTTGGCTCTCATGGGCAACTTCTTCTCCTTGAGGCAGTTCCAAGATCTCTTCGGTAGATCTCACGGCCCAGGTCTTCCTCGTGAGATTCCTGCTCTCTGGCAGAGTGGAATGCTGTGCGCGGCTCTCGCAGGCCAGCTTATCGGCATTTACTTTACCGGACACTCTGTCGACCGCTACGGCCACCGTAGGACCGTCATCTTCGCCCTTGGCCAGGTCATGGTTCTTCTCCTCATCGGCTTCTTCTCTCCAAGCGTTATTCCCATCGGTGGCCCGGACGCAGGCCTCGGTATGCTGTTCGTCGGCGAGCTCCTCATGGGCGTCCCCTGGGGCGTGTTCCAGGCCACAACGCTGGCGTATTCCTCTGAGATCGCGCCAGCCAAACTGCGTCCTACCCTCACCACCTTCATTAACATGTGTTGGATCTTCGGCCAGCTCTTTTCCACAGCTGCCAACAAGGCTGTCACACGTCTGGACGACAATCTCCTCGCGTTCCGAATCCCCCTCATGGTGCAATGGCTATGGCCAGTCCCCGTCGCCATTGGTGCCTTCATCGCCCCCGAGTCCCCCTGGTGGCTCATTCGTCAGGGCCGCTCCGAAGACGCCAGGAAGTCTCTCAGACGGCTCAACAAGCAGGCCGATTTCCCTCTAGAAGGCCACATCCGCGTCATGGAGCTCACGAACGAGCACGAAAGGGACTCCCTCCACAGCCCGGCAACGGCGAGCCGCACCTCCAGCATCGCATCCAAGTCCAAGAACGAACCGACCGTCCGCTACGTGCCCGCCGTTTCGGCAGAGGCAGCCGCGGCCCGGGGTCGCCCGATGCCGTGACCAGCTACGCCGTCTGCTGCCACAGCACCAACAGGCGGCGCTCAGAGATTGTCATCATGCACATCCTGACGCAGCAGCTGTGCGAGTCATGCCTCATGTTCTACTCGGCCAAGCTCTACCAAAGGGCGGCATCGCCGTCGAGCAGGCCTACGACTACACGCTCGTCCAGTACGGCCTCGGCCTCGTCGCCATCGCCTGCAGCTGGGCCTCATGCAGCGCGTCTGCCGCCGCGCCACCTGGCTCGGGGGCCTCGGCGCCGCCGCCCTCCTCATGGCCGCCATCGGCGCCCTCGGCTTCTTCAGGGCCTCGGCCGCTTGCGTCCCCTGGGTCATCGCCGCGCTCCTCATCGTCTTCACCGGCGTCTACAACCTGACGCTCGCCCCCTGACGTACTCGCTCGTCGGCGAAATGTCCTCCACGCGCCTCAAGGCCAAGACGGTCGTCATCGGGCGCGGCTGCTATCTCGTCGCCGGCCTCTTCAACCTGTTCCTGACGCCCAAGATGCCCGAGGACACGCCCAACGGCTGGGGTCTGGGACCCCAGTCTGCGCTCGTCTTTGCGGGGTGGAACGCCGTCTTCTTCGCCTGGGCCTTCTTCAGGCTGCCCGAGACAAGGGGCGCAGCTTCGCGGAGCTCGATGTCCTCTTCAAGAGGGGCGTCAGTGCTCGGGATTTTGGAAAGACGGTCCTCACGGCGCCGGAAGCAGTGCAGGCGCAAGGTTGAGCTGGGAATGTGTGAAGACTAAGATGTTTGCTCGTAGTGCTTACTCAATATAGCTTGTTTTGTTCTTCTCATTTTTGAAATGTCAAATTTTCCCCTCGCACCCTTTACTGACAAGGCAACATGAGGCCAAGTCAATCGGTGTGTGTCGTGCACAGCAGTCACTGAGTGGTTCAGATTGAATAGATCCCATGCATTGTGTATCGCTCCTGTCTATTTCGTCATCAAGTCCTCCTCATCCGGCGTGGGCCTCTGTTCAATCTCGCCGTCTGTCCAAAATGCATGTTCTCCTCGTTCAACGTTAGAATCCAAGTGCGAAAACCCTCCAATCCGCTTTGCAATGCGCCAGTAGTTCCCTACTCCGTGGCCCAAGTCACGTCCCTTGCACGGCGAAGCTTGTGCCGACGAATACCATCATGTTAGTACTCCAATCCACCAAAACTCTTATTCCTGGTCAGAGTCGCCCTCTGTAGGGTGGCACGGGGCAAATGGCCGTAACTGCGGCTTCGAGCTGTCATCGGCCGGCTCCCTTCTTCGTCTCCCTCCTCGGCTGCTACCGGGGCGTCCAGCGGCATGGGTGTGTTCTCGTGGATGCTCGCCACGAAGAAGGACGAGACGAGAACCGCAATGCCACCCAGTGCCAGGACGACGGAGATGGGGTGGTCCCCCGGTGTTCACCTTGGCTTCTGCCAGATCCGGAAGATGATGCTCGAACCAATGGTAGCGATGATCTGCGGTGCCGCGATGGCCATGTTGTGAATACCGAGGATGACGCCCGCCTGGTCCATCTCTTCATCGTCGCTTTGGATGCTTTGGATCGAGTGTCGATCTCCCCTCGCATGCACGTCGGATGAGACACTCTCGCTGCTGCTGCCGTGAGCCGAACGTTCATTTCTTGGGCGACGTTGCTTCGTGGCGCGGACCATCGCATCTCGTCGACTGATCTCCGCACTGATGATGGCCCAGGGAGCCCAGAGCGTCATGGCCCAGGTGATACCCACCAAGCCGATCAGAGCTGTGGCAGCCTCGACCGTCCTGACGATGACGGTGCAGAACATGGCCCCAGCAAACAAGACCAAAGACCCAAACCATGCCCTCTTCAGAGTGAACCCGGGAATTTGAAGGCGGTCGAGCCACGGCGGGCTATCGTCGTCGTAGTACTTCGGTCCCATGTCCGATTCCCCCGGTACGTCACCAACCACCGGGTGGCTGTCGTATGTCGGGGCAATGAGGAAGGGGGAAAAAGACGTTTGTCAGAAGACTGACGACTGACTTGATCAGAAGCGCAAAAGTGCCGACTTGCGTTGCTTGTTCGTACAGCTCGTCGAGTTCTTCAGGCGACATGTGCGGGTTTGCCAGCAAGTAGGGCGCCACATAGATCTCGCCAATGTACGAAGACGTATAGAAGAGCAGGGAAAGAAGCCGACCCAGGCACAAAACTGAACCTGGCAGACCTTCTTGACCTGCGGTGGCAGTCGTTTGATGGAGGTGAAGATCTTGGCGAAGAAGGACAAGAGTCCTGAATCGGCCTTGGCGGGGGTCCATCCAGTCGGGGATCCCGCTCCTTGATCAGAACGGTGCTCAGGGCGACGGTGGCTGCCAGCGCAATGCTTGCGATGGCACAGAGAATCTTGAACTGCGAGTCGCCGAGGAACCAGAGGCGTGGGGGCAGGTTGACATATCCGGCGCAGTATCCAATAATGTTGCCAAATCCTACGATCCTGCTCGCCATGGCGTTGGCTGCCTCCTGTTGATGCGGGGGCACAGTCGACGATGAATGCCCTGATGGCGGCCTGCACCGTATTAATGGCAAAGTCAAGAATGTAGATACCAGCGACGGCGGCGCAGATGATGGCGATTCTGACGCCCTGAGATTCGGGATGGGCTCCAAAAAGACCAAGAACATTTCCGACAATCTCCTTGGTCCATGCCAAGAACATCAGAGAGATGATGGTGGCGATGGTACCGCCGACCATGAAGGGCTTGCGCTTGCCCCAAGGAACGCGGCAGTTGTCGCTGAGCATGCCGACATAGGGCTGCACCAGGGTGCCGGTGAGGGGCCCAGCAATCCAGACCAAGGCCATCAAGGACTTGCTCAGGCCGAGCGACAGCAAGTAGGGCGAGCCATTGGACAATTCGACGGACCAGGCAATCTGTAGGCCTCCGATGCTGATCGTCAGAAGTATGAGGTACCAAACACTCTTGGTCTGCTGCGAGTCGTCGCTGTCGCCGAGGACGGTATTCCCGTCGCCCAGGTCATCGTCATCCGGGCCAGGGCGAAGCAGCGGCGAGCGTTCGTTTGCCATGGGATCACGACTTTGGTCGAAGGAGCCGTTT
The DNA here is from genome assembly GCA_019188255.1 of Verticillium longisporum. Classification (NCBI taxonomy): domain Eukaryota; kingdom Fungi; phylum Ascomycota; class Sordariomycetes; order Glomerellales; family Plectosphaerellaceae; genus Verticillium; species Verticillium longisporum. Next base: position 1,443,300 of record JAETXT010000012.1, read on the forward strand.
CGCGGCGTGCTGCCTGTAAGAGTCGGCGTCAAGTGGCTGTTGGCTTGCGAAGGAGGTTCGCTCTGGTTGACAGCAGGTGTCGGACGCGCTCTCGAGGGAGGTTCGTTCTGGGGAATGGAAATTTCGCTGGCTTGCTCAATCGACTGGCTGATTGATTGATCGGTTGATCGGTTCCAATCTTGAACTTCAAAGGTGGCGATTCGAAGGAAACGGGTAAAATTACTGCGGTGATGGCCTTGGACGTCAGCGTCCGATCGAGGCGTGAGGCATCGGTCCTGAAGGGCGGGGTTGCGCGGGTTTGGTTTGACACAAGGTGAGGTGGAAGAGTGGTCGAACACGCCAGATGATGTTCGACCAGCACGGGAATTCCGTGATGGAATTAACGGTTTCCAGGCAAAACGGATGGGCGAGTCCTCAATGATCTGTCAGATCCGGCGGGCCGTCATGCGGTCAAGTCAGAGGACGCCACGAGACACGAGACGGGCTGGGTGATTTGGGATCGCACGCGGAGCAGTTGGGAAAGTCGCGGAGGGTGTGCGTCATTCGTTCCAGGGACCGGTGCCTGCAGACTGCAGCTGGACGTGGGCGAATGGGGTGGTGTAGATCCGGAGAAGAGGGTGGGCCACGTCCTTGTGTCTGGTGCTTGAGTGAGGTGAGCTTGGGTCGAGTTGCAGGTAGATCACGCGGCACTCGTGGTTCCTGTCCTGGTGAGTGCAGTTGGGTGTTGGTGGTGGAGGTACTGGTGGTACTGGTGATGGTAAGTGAGTAAGTGAGGGTTGTCTGATGGTAAGTGGCAGATGGCCGAGGTGGAAGCAGTGAGTGCTGCCCAAGGCTCAGCTCGTGACGAGGCCAGGTCGGAGAAGGCGCAGGCAACGGTCCGCCTGCTCGTGAGAGCTTCGGACCTTTCAAAGACGCAGCACCCACCCGGTACATTGTACATTGTACATTGATCCTGACCAAACCTACATCACACAGTGCGGGCGCATGGGAAAATAGCGACAATGCGGGCCAGAGTGAGCGAAGTGCGGGGGCTCTGTCGCCCGCTGGGACACAGGGACCTCAGGTACCTTTCCGCTGGAACCATCCCCCCCCCCCGTACAGTTAACCTCGGAGTGCCGGCCTGAAGCGGCCCTGGTATTTGGGTGCTCGACCCCCCCCCCACCCCGCTTATCTATCTTGGACATGTCGAGATCAGTCGAAATGTTTTATCAATTCTTGACTATCATATTACCCTTCTCGCTTCGTCAAGGTCCTGGATGATCGATTCAGCCTAAAAATGACACGGTCATTGGCCCGGAGAAATGATGGTGAGTACCTCATTCAGAGCCCCGAGCGGCTGACGGGCTGTGCTCTTTCCCAATCATCCCCCATTCAGCCTCTCACGTCGACTGAATCGATGAGACGTTGAGACTGATTGACACGCTCAGGGTGCTATGAGTGCTGCAAGAGACGACTACGATGTGATAAGACGGAGCCCTCATGTTTGAAATGTCAGAAGAAGGGCATTCAATGCTCTGGCCAAGGCTTGCGCTGCCGGTTCAGCAGCCACATGGCCACAGCGACTTCGCCTGCCTCCAGGGCAAAGAAGAAGAGTGCATCGCAAACATCACAGTCACCCGTACCATCGAACCCCTCTTCGTCTTCATCAACGCCATATACTGCTTCCTCTCCTTTAACCTTGGGGTCTCTACTGGACCCAGCCAGTCAAGAGACCATGGCTTTGGTGCCGGTACACGCTTCCACGCTAGATCCGGCATCCTTTTCATCACTAGCCAGACGAGACTTTATGCCTCTCAGAGCTGCTCCCGATGAGCCGCTGCATCCTCAGGCCAGGATGCTGATGAGCCACTGTACATTCCTTCGCCCCCCTCTTCTCTCCTGCCTGGCTGACGATTGCTAGTCTGTGACCACATAGCCCCAGTCATGGTAGTCCTTGACTTTGCAGGAAACGGGTATCGAGATGTCATCTTGCCCCTGGCTATGCAGGACGATGTGCTTCGGCGAGCGATATCCGTCGTGGCAGCTTTCCATCTGGCGCAAAAGGCCCCGCACCTACAACAGACGGCTCTGGCAGGACACCAAGCCATTGTGCAGAAGTTGAGGCGAGACTCCCTCATGCTCCGCCCAGATCAACTCTTCACGCCCTACACCTGGGCCACGATTGTTGTACTTCTCGTCGGCGAGACGATCACGGGGGCTGACAACTTTGTCTACCTGCTCGAGATGCTCACATGCCTGCGACAGTCTCCTGAAGCAATCGCGGCGCTGCCTCTCGCCCTGAGGGACTTTTTCGTGCAGCAGGTCAAAATGTGAGCGATTCCAGTGCCCAAACCACACAATGTCACTCACAAAACTGAACAGGTTCGAGTTGTTCGGCTTTCCATTATCGGATGAGACAAAAGGCCTCGATGTCTTGCAGAAACCGCCCGACAACTACATGGACTTCATCGCCTATCCATCCCTTTCCCCCGGCTCCGAGCTTCAGTCCAACATGCAGATAATGCGAGGCGCCATCCGAGACGCCTGTGAGCTTTACAGGAGGCGCGCCCTTTCCTCACCGTCGACAGAGGACTCGGTGTCACTCGTCGAGTGGCTTCGCCAACGAGTTCTCCCACTAAATGCCCATACCCCTGGTGCACATGCGCTGGTGTGGCCCTACTTTATCGCTGCGGCAGAAAGCAGTCTTCCTGAGCACCGCGAGTTTTTCTCGGGGCGACTGAAAGATCTTCACCAGTTTACGGGATTCGGCAGCATCACCACCGCCCTACAGGCTCTGGAAACGATATGGGCCATGCAAGGGATCAAAAGATGGACCGAGATCATGTCGAAAGATTTCCACGTGCTTGTCATGTAGCTTTATTTCTTTTTACACAGTGATATACCCCAATTGAATGCTTCCCACCGTCACAACACCCTTCTGCTATATGATATCCGTCTTTCAAAGTCTTGATCTAGCAGTCTCCTCCCATCATGCGAGTTTGGGCTTCAGCGGCGTCTGACGCGATTGCGCAAGGTCGTTGCGCACCGCCAGGCCCGCGCGCGTTCCCTCTTCGATGGCTCCGTCGATGAAGCTGCGCCAGCCCAGCGCCCAATCTGAGCTCGCGAAGAAAATGTTGCCCTGGCGAGCGCGCATGTCGCCCAGATGTGTAGAGAGGAGCCCTGGCTTGGAGAAGAACCTTTGCAGTCGGTCAGTCAAACGAAACAAAACGTCAGCACAGTGGCGAGACTTACCAAGCTCCTTTGGCGAATTCGTCCTTGGACCAGTTGTGAAAAACCCGTTCCCGCGAGGTCAACCGGTGCGAAAGAAAAAAGACGTCGATAATCGAGAGAAATTAGGGAACTTACGATGCGCTCAATGTCCATGGGCACGAGGCCCTGCAAGGCCTCCTTTGTCTTTTCGATGTTTTCGTCTGGTTCGAAGTGCTGGTGTTGGCCGCCGAACGCAACGATGTGAGTGTTTCCCGAAGGCGTCTCGCCGTCTCCAAAGGCATAGAAGAGGCCGTTGTGAGGATAGTTGATGCCCGTGTACGATCTCAGGTCACGGTCCCTGACTTCAGCGTGCACCTTGACACACTGGTTGACGTGGCCCGTGTCCGCCGCCGATTTCTTGCCCACCGATAGCGGGGGGTCAAAGGCGATGCTGTTGAGGATGTTCAGAGGCATGGCGCTGACCATCCTCTGGGCCTTGTACCCTTTCCCCTCACGGGTCGTGACGTGTACGCCGGCAGCAGTGTTCTTGACCGCCGCTACGGGCGAGTTGAAGGCGTACGACAGGTTGCCCGTGGCGAGCGCCTCCTGGAAGAAGCGGATCGCGAAGCTGGACTGGCCGCCGTGGAACTTGTACTTGACGAGATACTCTATGCAACCTTCGTACGAGTAGGCGCTCAGGGCCCACCAGTGCATCATCTCGAAGAGGCTTGTCGTCTCGACGGTGCCTCCACTACACAGGAGAACGAATGTTTCGACGGCAAAACGCTCGTTGGGTGTGAGCGAGTCTTTAATCTGCGCCAAGCGGTCGGCGACGGACAGTTTGTCCAAGGCGAGGGCTTCTGGAGTGAACTTGCTCGTGTGAGGGAAGGGCATGATTTTCTTCCCGTATGCGCCGTCGACGTTGACAAGCTTGCGCATACCCGACTCCATCAGTGCATCCTTTTTGCATGGGCAGTCAGCAACGAGCATCCCAAAGGGGTTCCAAGGGGGGGTAAAAATATTACCTCTTCAACGTGGGTAAATTTCTGCGTGCCTTGTTCGTTTACCAGATGATACTGGTTGACGCCTCTCGAGAAGTCGTAGGATATCTCCAGCTCGTCTTCCATCCCATAGCGCTTGATTTCCCGCCAGACATTGGGCTGTCCCCAGAAAACCCAGGTGCCGCCCATTTCGAAGGGATATCCTCCAATATTGGAAGACCAAGAACGTCCACCAATGCGATCCCGTCCCTCCAAGAGAAGGACCTTGAGCCCTGGCAGCTAATCAGTACACAAGAACGGAAAGAGACGCATCATGGTGATTGTGCGTATTTACCTGCAACAGCTGCATCTCGTGCAGCAGTCAAGCCGCAGTATCCGGCACCTACAACGACAACATCGTAAACAGTGTCTTTTGCCGCCTCTGGCAGGTTTGATGGAGGCTGAATGGCGCCAATGCAGGGAACCCCGGCTTTCAAGCCGTCCTTTTCGGTCCAAGAGAAGCCGTCTCTGGACGACATTGTAGTGCTCGCTTGTGTTTAGTGATGGAGGATGCCCTCGAGATGGTGAAAAAAAAAGGCAAGTACAGGTAGAAGATTCGCAACCAAACGCGCAAAAAAATAAACGACCGTCCTAATGGGGTTGGTTGAAAGGCGGCTTATGTACGGATATTGTTACGTGGATTCAAGCAAAAAAAAAAAACCACGAGGGGCTGCCCATCATCACATCCATAAATTGGTAAACGGGCCCTTGCGATTGACATTAGACCGCTCTTTCAGGTATTTTCTGGAGACCCTCCTTCCCAGCTGCAGCAGTTCGACACATCAGCATTGGCGTCACCGCGGCTCTTGTCGATATCGCCCCGCTCGCCGTCGCAACTTGACATACAACGCCTACTTATCTGGGATCTCGCCCACCCAGTTATCAAAGTGTCGTCGACAAAGTGCTCGAGAAATTGCCTGTTCAGTTCTAGTTCGCCGTGGCTCGCCTATACCCCGCATTTTAGAACTTTCTCTCATGCTTCGAAGCTATACAGGGGAGGGGCCCAGCGCTCGCATTCATACCCGATCCGGCAATTCCTCGAGCGCTCGAGGGAGCGATAACACCCAGCGAGGGGACAGTGGCTGGGCCTCGAGCTGAAGCTCCAGTTCCCCGGATCATGCGGCAGACAAGGGGTAGCGGCAATCTTGACATACACCCCCCCTCTGGTGGGATAAGCATATCTCGACTGGCTGGCGACGTTACCCGAGCATGACCTCCTTGTTACGACGGCAGTGCACTGATAGATAGCCGCGATACGTATCGAGTCGTGGGTGATCACGCGCAGAGTACGCCAAACTACATGTGTGCCACCATGCTGGGGGACAAGTCGCCCAAGAAACTAGCTTTGATCATCATGGCGGTCGTCTGAAGGGATACAAATGTCATGGCTGGCCCCGTGCCACGTTCCTGGATCACCCATAGCCCATTTCTCAACATCAGTGCTCTTACCTCACAACCTCGAACCATTCTTCCACGTTGGTTTAATTCCTACCATACAGGGGGAAAAGTGTACTGATTATTGACATGGCACATCATGGAAAGGCTGGCCATCTGCAGGCCCGATTATCGGGCCTCAACATGGTGGCTATGGCATTTGCCATCCTCAAGTAAGTCCACTGCGATCGTGTCCAAGTTCAACAAGCTGATGGTACCCCCAAACAGTACATGGATAGCTCTTGCCGGCTCGATAGGCCTTGTGTTGCCGTCAGGGGGTCCCGTGTCCCTGTTGTATGGGTTCGTCTTCTGTGTGATGTGCAACTTTGCGCTCACTGCGAGTCTTGGTGAGCTGGCAGCCATCTGGCCAACGGCTGGAGGTCAATATCACTTTGTGTATGCGCTCTGCTCTACAAAGTGGAAGCGGGTCATGGTACGTCCCTACTTCAGTCTACGAGCGGGATGTTGTCTGATATTGGGATGCAGAGCTTTTGGGTGGGCTGGACCAATATTGTTGGCTGGCTGATTGTCGTTACGGTTCAGGGGTTCTTTGCAGGTACGTCAAACTGGAAAAAGCAGATGGCCTCAAACGAAAACCGCTGACATCCCCTGTAGCACTCTTCATATGTGCTGCCTCTGTTGTTGCTTCGGACGGGAGGTTTGTTGTAACACAGTGGAACACGTGCCTCAGATTCCTAGCCATCCTGACATTTGCCACGGCGGGCAACATCTGGGGTAACAAGATCCTCGGTAAATGGAACGATCTCGCCCGTAAGTTCCATGTCCTCTCTGTCTGTGATGCCACGGGGCTAAAGCAAGCAGTCGCCTGGTCCATCCTCGGCGTTGTCGTTATCAGTATCGTCCTCCTATCAATGTCCGACAAGTCGAGCGCGGAATACGTCTTTACATCCTTCAACAACGAGTCTGGGTGGTCTGACGGCATGTCTTGGATTCTTGGGTTGCTCCAATCTGCTCTCTCTCTAGTTGGTTTCGACGTGGTTCTGCACATGACAGAGGAGATGCCGAACCCCTCGCGCGATGCTCCGCGGGCCATGGTGTACGCCATTGCTGTCGGAGGCGTAACGTAAGTCCAAATGTCGCTGAATACCCGCCAGCATCGCTGAAGATATGACGAAACTAATCATAGAACCATAGAGGTCTGGCTTTCATCCTTGTGATGCTCTTCTGTCTCACCGATCCGGCTACTGTCCTTGCTTCGCCAACGGGCATGCCCATCGTTGAGCTCATCCTGCAGGCAACAAAGAGTCGCGCCGGCACGTGCGTGTTGACTCTCATGCTGGGAGTATGCTTCATCAATGGTTGTAACGCATCCGTCACCAGCGCCAGCCGATTGCTCTTTGCCATGGCGCGAGACAAGGGTATTGTCTTCCCGAACTACTTCTCCCACATCACGCCTGGCCTCAACGTCCCTGTGCGGACCATCCTGCTGTGCTTCGGCTTTAACGTGCTGTTCGGCCTGCCTTACCTCGGCCCTAGCGTTGCGTTTGGTGCCTACATTGCGTCGTGCACCATCTTCCTCAACGTCTCGTATGCGTTCCCCATCATCACGCTCTTGGTCAGGGGGCGCAGCGTTTTGGCCGAACATCAGCAACACGATACACCGTTCCAGCTTGGTTCGTGGGGCCATGTCATTAACTGGGTGGCGGCACTCTTTGTTGTTGTGACATCCGTGGTGAGTTCCCCTTTTGCTCCCTCGACATCAACTGTAGCTGATCGATCACTCGCAGTTCTTCTGTTTCCCTGCCTCTCTGCCCGTAACGAGCGATACGATGAGTAAGTCTGGTCCAAAACTTGGTGCACGACAGGCGAGGTGAAGAGCGCTAACTCGTGACGTAGACTATGTGTCAGTCGTGATCGCCATCTTCGTCGTCGTCAGTGCGGTGAATTGGTGGGTGTATGGGCATCGGTTCGAGGGACCTGTAAGCTTGTTGATTTTCTCACAATGACAACCCGATACTGATAAAGGTGCTCCCTTGCAGAAATTCGAGGTCATCATGGGCCAGCACGGAGATGGGTCACTTAGCAAGGCGGATTCTGAACCACGGCTGGAGACGATTGAGGCCAAGAGGTCGCATGCCGAGGTGGTTTGAGGGGTCAGGAGCGAGAGTTCCTATTGCTGTGATGATATTTCATTTTTTGTAGTGTAGAATCCATTGATAAGGTATATGGGATAATCAAGTTGAGGGGCAAATGTGTTTCAAGCTCGAAGCCTGTAGGGACGTGATTCTCATGAGCAATTGCCTTGGGGGGGGGGTGAACCTTTGACGTCTGAATTCAAAGGCAAGCAAGGTGTTTCGTTCTTTGAGGGACAGACCAAAGGACAGACCAAAAAGGAAGTTGATGCAAACTCGGGGAAGGACAGATCCGGGCCCCCTTCCCGTGAAGTAAAAGGGCCGAGACGAGGAGAGGAAGAGGGGAGGTCCGTTCGGGGAAGGCAGAATCAACGCGACTGCTTGCCCTGCATTTGCATGATGTGTCCATCCCGTTCAAGGTATCGGTACTTCAGCGACCTGCCTGTGGGCACCAGATGGGGCAGGTTGATCGGCCGCTATGACTAAGGGCCATGTATCGCACCCAAGTACCGTGCGGCGCCGAATAGCTGTCACAAGCTGCCCCTCAACCAATCACTTGACCACAACCGCTGCTCTCCGCCAGCAGGGCAGGCCAACCTTGGCAAAGGATCTACGCGCAACAGCTTGCGTCTGCAATCTAAAGGGTACCTTACCTAACACCTGTGCAACCTGTCGACTTCCACCATTTCGAGCTTCAACACGCTCTTTCGAACGCCAACCTTGTCCACCTCGAGTCAACCCCCTTCAACCCACTCGGCGCGCTCAATCGATCGCTTGCGACCTGATCTGTTCGACTGTTGATGAGCGCCATCTCCGCCAAACGGCGCTCCCGTCCGAGCTCTGCTGCGTCGCCTCCATCCCACCCCATCTGACCATAACTGGCCGATCGCGACAACGCCGCCGCCATGCTCCCCTCGTCAGATATCGCGGTCCATGCCGCCGAGGTTGTGAACCAGATTGCCCGTACGATTCTGTCCTGTACTCGAAACGCTTCGACTAGAGAGTCACTGACCTTGCGACCAGGCCGTGCTGCAGCTTCTGACGAAGACTCGGAAGGTACGCGACCAGCCTCCCCTGGCCCCCCCAACCCGCCCTCTCTCGTTGCCAATCGATGCGAACAACGACCGACTGACACGACAACGTAGGGACCGATGGAACACAAAAAGATCAATTGACAGCATGGGCTCTCTTCATCTCCATATTCCTCCTGATCATCGCCTTCCTTGCCAGTTACTACCTCCACGAGAAGAAGATTGAGGCAGTCCACGAAACCGTCATCTCCATCTTTGCCGGCATGACCGTTGGCATCCTCCTGCTCATCGCCTCTGACGACTCGGTACGAAAGCTAATCAGCTTCGATCATCAAATCTTCTTTAATCTCTTACTGCCTCCAATCATTCTCGGCGCAGGATACGAACTCCACCAGGCCAACTTCTTCCGCTACATCGGCCCCATCGTCACATTCGCCTTCGCCGGCACGTTCCTCTCTGCCATGACTATTGGTATTGTGCTCTGGTTCTACGCCGTCAGTGGCATCGAATCTATCAGTCTGGACTTCGTCGATGCCATCTCGGTCGGCGCGACGTTGTCCGCCACAGATCCTGTCACTATTCTCGCCATCTTCAACACGTACAAGGTCGATCCCAAGCTATACACCATCATCTTTGGCGAGTCTTTAATGAACGACGCCATTGCCATTGTCATCTTCGAGACGGCGCAAAAGTACAAGGGTGAATCGCATACAGTCAGCTCTCTCAGCTTCCTCGAGGGCTTTGGTATCTTCTTCCTCGTCTTCTTCGGAAGTTTGATAATCGGCGTCCTTGTTGGTGTCGGCACCGCTCTTTTGCTCAAGTTGACTTATATCCGGCGTTACCCCAACATTGAGAGTTGCCTGATCGTTCTCATCTCCTATGCGACGTATTTCTTCTCGAATGCGACACATTTGTCTGGTGAGCACTTCGCAATGTGATGCTGATATACTGCATGACTAACGCTGTCTAGGTATCGTGTCTCTGCTGTTTTGCAGCATCACATTGAAACACTATGCCTACTTCAACATGTCTCGCCGCACCCAGCTTGCCACGAAGTACTTCTTCAAGGTTACAGCGCAGCTGTCAGAAAACTTCATCTTCATCTACCTGGGTCTTTCCCCCTTTACCGATAACCGACTGGAGTTCCGCCCGCTTCTCGTCATTGTTACTGTGCTGGCTGTCTGCGCCGCTCGCTGGGTGGCCGTCTTCCCCCTCTCGCGCGCCATCAATGCCGTGATTCGGTACAAGGCCAGGCGCCGTGGCGGCGACCTGAGCGACGAGCTGCCGTACAACTACCAGGCTATGCTCTTCTGGGCTGGTCTCCGAGGAGCTGTCGGTGTCGCCCTTGCTGCCCTACTGACCGGCGCAAACTCCTACGCGCTGAAGGGTACTGTCTTGGTTGTTGTCATGCTGACTGTCATCATTTTCGGCGGTACTACCGCACGCATGCTCGAGATTCTCGGCATCCAGACCGGCGTCGTCGACGAAATCGACAGCGATGACGAATTCGACATCGAGACCTCTGGTGGCGGCAACTACTACAAACGCTCCGGTGGTGGCGGTATCGGTTACATCCCCGGACGCAACGGAAGCCTCTCTCTGCAGAACCTTGGCAACCAAGGTGGTGGCCGTGGCTCCTACGTCTCCGGTCATCACTCTCCCAACCCCATTCGTCGCACCTCCAGCCTTAGTCGCAGGACGACAGAGGAGCAGGCCGGCCTCCTGGGCCAGACACCGCACGACTCTGACCTCGAGAGCGACATTGACATCTCCGACCTGCCGCCACCCGCCCAGCGCGGAGCCTCACGCCAGGCGAGCCCCCTCAACGTCCAGTCTTCCGAAGCCTCCTCCTCATTCCTCCCGCCTGATCCGACTCCGGCGGCAGCGCAGCATCATCATGTTACGGCCGGCTCGGCGATCCGCTCGCTGTTCACCACCGAGGACGCCTCACAGCTGTTCCGCCAGCTGGACGAGGACTTTATCAAGCCGACGCTACTCCTAGATGGAGGCCACGGCGGCAGGTCAGGAGGTCATAATGGTGGCCCGTCGGGCGTATGAGGGCCATGTTTCGGGAAAGGGACCACGAGATTTAGCTCTTCTTGTTGCTCCGCATTATGAACATGCGGTTCCGACGAACAGAGAGGCATGTGCAGTCTCTGCCGAAGAGGGTTATTCGAACGAGAACCCAAGCCCTCCCATTTTTCTGTTTCCTGATATGGACGAGCATCATGTGGCGTACGGCGTTTCTATAGACCTGAACTTCGTGGCAGCGCTGCGGCGCTGCCAGATCTCTAGTACGTGTATTGAATTTGATTTTTTCCTCTCTTCCATCCTCGACCGTTGTGCAGCAAAGCCGTGCCGCGTTGCTCGTAATGACATGCATGTATCACATTCGAACGAAGCTTACTTGCGTTCCACTCTTATTTGTGGCCGCAGTGTCGCTCAAATCAGCACATCATTCACATTCAGTCCATCTGAGGGGAAATTTGGCTTGTTTAAAAAAAATTGAACACATGCTCGAGGCAGACTCTGGATTCGTCCGCCTCGCAACTCGCTCGCTCTTCTTTCTTTCGTCTTCCTCGTCTTCGTTGATTACAAATGTATGTACACCTCCCGGGACCCCTGCCCACCTATCCCTTTCCCACGCGAGCCGGTGCCAAAAAAGAATTATCTACATGAACGAACCGTAATGCGCCCATCCATGGCTCTCGCCCCTCATTTCCTTAAGACCAGTCCTTGCACAGGGGTCACCGCAGGAGTGGGAGCTGCTCACCCGGCAGCCCAACCAGCGAATCCTAAATTTCATTCAGTGCAAACGAGCAGTCTCCACTATGAAGCTCCCGAAGGCGTCGCACTTCCACTGGCTTGCCTCTGTGGCGGTGGCGGTGGCGGCTGCGGGGTGCCTTGCTTCTGAGCCTGAGCCTGAGCCTGAGCCTGACCTTGGGCCTGCGCTGGGGGCTGGGCTGGCGTCTGGACTGCAATTGGGGTTGGAGCCTGGGCTTGCGCCTGGGTCTGTGCCTGAGCCTGCGCTTGAATTTGAGCCTGCGCTTGCGTCTGGGCCTGGGCCTGGGCCTGGGCTTGGGCTTGGGCTTGGGCTGAAGCCTGTACCTGATGAGCCTGAGCCTGAGCCTGAGCTTGAGCTTGCGTCAAGGGCTGTGGTTGAGGCTGTGGCTGGACTTGTGACTTGACTTGTGGCTGCTGCTGCTGCTGAAGCTGCTGCTGAGGCTGCTGTTTTTGCTGAAGGGGCTGTTTCTGCTGAAGCTGCTGCGGCTGCCTTTGTTGTTGAAGCTGTTGCTGTTGCGGCTTCTGCTGCAGATGTTGTTGCTGGGGCTTCTGCTGTGGAGGCTGCTGTTGGGCCTGAGGCTGGGGCTGGGGCTGGAGCTGCTGTTGCTGAGGTTGCGGTGTCGGGGAGGACTGCTGCGGCGTTGACCGTTGTTGAGCCTGTTGATGAGCCTGCTGCTGCTGGTGTTGATGGACGACCTGGTGCTGCTGCGGGTGCTGCTGCTGAGGTGTTTGTTGCATCGGCTGAGGCGAACGGTGCTGTTGTTGCTGCTGCTGAACATGGTGTTGCTGCTGTGCTTGATGATGCTGTCCACCCTGGCCGGAGGCGTGCGCAGCCTGCTGCTGCTGTTGCTGCCTCAGGAGCGCCGCGTACTGATGGGGGCTGGGCGTCGCCGTGATTCCGTTCGCCATACCTGGAGACACTCCGCCCCCACCTCCACCGGCTGCCGCGTTCATGGCGGACTGTGACATGTTGACAGCGCTTTGCCGGTGCATCATGACCCTAGTGAGGTGCTCCCTAGCCATCCTATGTGCCTGTTCCGGCGTCAACATAGGGTTTTTGGCCTTGTATTGCATCTCCAGCGCTTGGATGTGGGCGTTAATGTTGGACTGTGGTAATGCATCCGGAGCGCGAGGCGACCCGGAGGGGCCATTCGGCATGTGTAACCCGCTTGCAGGAGGTGTTGAGACGTTACCGTTGGCAGCATTCATGGTTGCCATCATGGCTTGCGTTTGCGCATTCGCCATGAAGTTTTGCTGGTTGACGACTCCATTGGCGACATTGCCATTGACACCGTTCACGCCGTTGACGCCATTGACACCATTAACACCGTTACCGTTGATATGACCTCCGTTGGCGGTGCGGATGTTGGCCATGTTTGGAGGCGAGTGGGACGGCTGAGATCCAGGGGTGCCCTGATGCATCTGTTGGCCTGGTTGCTGTTGGCTCTGTTGCTGCATCTGAACAGCATGGCGCTGCTGCTCAGAGATACGACGCGCCTGCATCATGACCTCGGTTTGTTGGTTCTGCATCGGCTGCATCCTATGCTGTTGCTGCGCTTGTAAGGCAGCAGCTTGCATCTGAGCGGGTGTCGCTCCATTCATCTGCATGGGAGGTACCAGGTTGCCCATTTGCTGCGCACCGGCATGCGCCATACCAGCCTGCTGCGCGGGCATCGGAACACGACCTCGGACTTGTCCGGCGGCGGCGGCGGCGGCAGCAGCGAGCTGGTTTGGACCATTCGCCCGAGGCATGTTGAGCTGTGCAGTGCCGTTCGGAGCCTGCTGGCCGGTGCCAGGCGTGGTGGGAACTTGGCCATTCTGACCTTGTGCACGTGCTTGTGCCGCGATCTGTGCCAGTCATTAGTAACGCCGCTGCGCGGTCAAGGATATCCGGAAGCACTTACCTTGCGCTGAGCCTCTTGTCGCTGGTGGTATAAAGCCACCTTCTCAGCAAGTGCCTGATCGCGCTCCCATCTCATGATGCTGTAGTCCCTAGGCGTCTTCGTTGGGCCCCTAGGCTGCACGGCCTCGTTCGCCTTACGCATGGCCGCTGTCTGGGAAGCCTGCTGTTGCTTCTGGGCTGCGGCTTCTCGCTTCTTGGCCAGCTTCCTCATCGCGTCAATGAGCGTGAGGTGCTTCTGCTGTCGGCGTCTTTCAACCCTAATCGGAGTGCTGCTTGGTCGCCTTCGGGGAACCGGGGTGGTGGGAGTGTTGCTAGGGCCACCCGCTGCTTGCTGCTGCGCCGACTGTTGCGCCGGTTGCTGCTGCTGCTGCTGCTGCTGCTGCTGCTGCTGCTGCTGCTGCTGCTGCTGTTGCTGTTGTTGTTGTTGCTGTGCAAGCTGGTTGTGCTGCATGATGACGCGCTGAGCAGCGTCAATTCTGTTCTGGTACGACTTGAAGTACTGGGTCTTCTGCATGTCCGACGGCAGACCTTCCAGATTGATCCAGCGTTCGAAGCACTCCCAAGGCGTTCGCCTTTCAGCTCCTGGTGCATACAAGCATCGAGGGGCCAGGATGCTCGAGATGAAGGACCAATTGTATGAGTATTGTCGAACCAGATCCCGCAACTCCTCGTCCTCTGCCGGGGTCCACTGCGAGGCATGCCGACTCTCGTAAAAGGACTGCATCGGCATGTTGTATTCTGCCGGCGGTCGGAATTGGTGGCTGGCGTGAAGACGATCCCTGATTGATTTCAGGTCAGGATTAAAGAGTGCAACATCCGCGCTTTCGGGAGCGACATTAGTTCCTTTGAAGCGTTCTTCGCCGAATATAACACGGTCTTCATCATCTTCTTCCTCTTCCTCGTACTCGTAGCGACCTCGCTTACGTGGCGGTCCCTCGGACAGAAGCTTCATCTGGCCTTCAACATACTTGTTGAGTGGCAGTGCAGGTCGCTTCCAGTGCGCATCCGGGTCGAACTCGGGTCCGGAGAAGTCAAAGGTAGGTACCTTGAGTGGAGCACCATACATCGGAAGCTCATCCAGCAACAAATTGGCCGTTGGTGAACTCCGCATGGCGAAGACGACGTCGTCCTCTTGCAAAGCGAAAATCGCGGAGGGGGCAACCGTTTCAAGGATGTCATGGTGAACTTCCTCAAGATGTTCTGGAGTGTCCACGTCGCCTGCGATCAAATCAGGAGTGCTGGATGTAGCGGCATCCTGTTCCGAATGTATCATCGAAACGTCGCCATCGGATGCTTGGGGCTTTGGAGGTATCACGGCATTTACCTGCAGTGCTTTACGATCTTCCTCGCCCGAGTGAACCCAGAGAGCACAGGCGTTTGCGAGGTTGCGAGCACATGCCGTCTTCCACTTTCGTTCTTCACGGAAATCCGTCCGCATCCACTTCGCTTCTCCGAGAAGCACGTCCCAGTGAGATTCCTGCCTGGCTGGTTCAGGACACCGCTTCGGCTGTCGGAGGAGCCATTTGTCCTGCTGCTGAAGGTTGTATACCCGTCTCAACACGCGACAAGCCTGGTTATCCAACAGTGCAATGTTCGCATCTGACGTCGAAACTGTCTTGTGCGCTTGGTTCAATACCACTTCGATGGGCTTCATCCACTTGCTGGATTGGCTGAAGCCTTGGACAAAGAGCGGAGTGAAATAGTCGTCCGTGGGCAGATAGGATTCAGTCTTCGGTTCCCTGTTCAGAGCATTCTTGTCGGACGATGATCGCTTGTGAGACTTGCCGAATACAACAGCCGAAACCTGGTTCTTCGGCTTTTGCTTTCGTCGGTACAAACCAGACCTGGAACGGGACGCTGGTGACTGAGGCGTGGAAGTGACCGGGGTTAATTGAGCACGCGGTACATCAACACTGGCAGAGCCTTCCTTGACTGGCGTAGCCCGCGTCTCGCCTAGAATCTCAGAGACAGACTTTTGTCGGATGGCTCCGGTGCTAACTCGTGTAACTGCACGCTCAGGTGCGTGAGCTGCATCGGCCGGCATTTGACGGGAAGAAGACATCACATCGGCGGAATTTGCTGTGGGCGGCACTGTCGACTGGGATGGCAGCTTGACGGCCTCCATTTCCTTCTGAGGAGGGGCTGCCGTCGGCGGGTCAACGTCCATACGATCGGCGGAAGCTGAATCCTGGCTGTCGGGGATTTCTGTCGGAGCAGCTGCAGTCAAAGCCGAGGGTTGAGAGCCTGCCGTGGTCTTGACATTTGGTGAGGTCGATGGCGAGATAAGCTTTTCTGTAGCCGAAGGTTGGTTGGACCTCGATGGTTCCTGTTTGACCTCAACGGGCTGTGGTACTGGCGCAGAAATCTGGGGCCGTGCCAATGCAGACTGAGACGCCGCCCTTTTCGAAGCGACACTCAGGGATTCTTGGATCAGTTGAGCCTCGGGGCCGTCCAATACTCGGGCCTCGGTCGAGTCGCCCTCGTTAGACGCCATAACCTCCGATTCCAGAGCCAATTTCTTCGCAGGCGGTTCCGCCTGTGCCGTATGGCTTTGGCCATCGTTGCGTTCGGCAAGTCGTGCGGGCTCGTGCTCCTGACTCGTTTCTGTCGATACATCTCCAACAACGGGTGTAGCAGCGGTGTGCGCAGTCGATCCGGGGGAGGACAGAGTGTCAGCAGGACGCGAGGCTTCCTGAACCTGCCTTGTCCGGGCGGCTCCATTCTCGGTCCTCGCATCGTGGAACTTTTCGGTTAGCGACACGGCCGAAGACGGGAATGGACGTGTCAGAGGCTTCGGCTGGGCATCCTTCGGTTCACTTTCTTGTGGTGTGCTTTCCGTCGCGCCTGTGCGCATACTGGCCTCGCCAGGTTGCTTGGTGTCCTTGGAGACATGACCATTCGGCCCAACATGTCCATTAGGAGGCGTGTGGATAGAGGTAGGCGGTGCACTCCTCTGCGCAGATGTTGTTGGAGGAGCTGGGGAGATCGACTGAGGGTGTATGGGTTTCGGCGGTAGAGATAGGTCTAATGGCTTCTGCTGTGGTCTAGTCGGCTGCACCGAGGTGTTGTTGGCCGGGGTAGGTGTCTGCGGCTTAGGTTTAGGGGTCGTCGTTGCGTGCTGGGTGTGTTTGTTGTCGAGAGTCGGAGGTTGTACGGGGTTAGGAGAGGGTGCAGGTTGCGCAAAGAGGTCAGACCTCTCTAGAGAGTGCCTAAAGGCATCATATCGCAGTGGTGGGCGCGCAGGGATGCTGCGCTCATCGAGGACGCCCCTAAAAGCATGTTAGTCGGACGACGGCGAGCGGCTCGCGCGAAACATGCGAGCGGGAGCGTATATCGATTGCGCGGCAGGGTGCAACGTACTTGAAGATGTCGCTGCTCTGCAGAAAGTGCAGTTCGGGGGGCAGGGCGGGCGTCGCGTCGGGGGTCGCGAAGTCGTTGGTGGGTATACCATCGTGGGTTGTCGCGACTGCGTACAGCTGGCGAAGCTTGCGCTTCCGCGACGTCACGATTGAACTACGCATCGTCAACAGGCCGTCCATGGTATCGCTGGCATCGGAAAGAGCAGGGCTATCAAATGCAAGTCAAACGCACCTGAATTCATCGCGTTTGGATCGCAAAAGCCTGGCGCGGTCGGCAGGCCCGACCTCAGTCATAGCATCAGTCGCGGCGACATCCGTTTTTAGGGAAAACGGAATGTCGAGGGGACTCGTGAGCCTCGTGCGAGATGAAATAATCGGTCGGCGAGGATGAAAAGGGCGTGTGGTGGTGGTGGTGGTTGATGGCGATTGACGGGTCGATGGGGGTCGCGGTGGGTGGACCGAATTTTCGCTGGGGGATGCACGATGGTAGCGATTGCTGCGCGGGCGGGTGGTGATGCTGGTCGTTGAACACCGATTTCGACTGTCTGGTTGGACTGGTTCGGCTTGTCTGGTCAGGTAATCTGGGGCCCGTCCGTTGAGGTGGGCTGGCAGCTTGCTTGACTGGCTGGACGCTTCCTCAGGTTGAAGACAGTAGCAGGCGGTGGCAGCGGACCGGGATGGGCCACCGAAGGAAGGGGGGAAGGAGAAGGGGGGTGCGGCTTGGGGAGGAAAGGACCGGGCGGGAATGAATGGGAAAAATTGTTATCGCTAGCAAGGGGCTATTTTTCGCACTGTATCACACGGTGCTGGGTAGAGTGGATTTTAGCGCCTGTTTGGTGTCTTGGTCACAAGTTCCTGTTAGATAACAGGCAGAAGCAAGGCACAGGACAGTGCGTCTCCACCTCATTCCCAAATCTGATCTCTGGAAATGACGGGGAAGGGGATGCCAAGCCTGGTATTGCCTTCAGTAGGACCAATGGAACCTTGCCGCCTGTTTCCTCCCTGCTTCTCTGCTCTCGCCCCTGAGGCAGTCAGTTAATAGTGCGCAGGTTAACACCACCATGTGCCTCCTTACCTAACCCAAACCAAGGGCCCCCTCCATATTACCTACATATGCATGCAAAAACATCATCGCCAGATCTCATCCAGCAATCCAACAATCCATCAGCATGTCATCATCAAATCATGGTTCATCCCCAGGCAGAACCGGGGCGCTCGTCCGTGGCGGCATCATGACGCGTCTGCCTTGTGCAAGGCAACCGAGTGTGCCCGTTGCCGACGCCTCTCTCCAGGCATCCTCAACTCAAGTCTGCTCTACTTTGCTTGCCTACGGATCGAGTCCCCAGACCGTCGCTAATCATGCATTCGGGATAATCAGCCATTCCCAGATGCGATTTTGACTGTGTCGGGTGCTTATTACCATCAACAACTCAAGCCAGGTCGGGCGCGCGAGTCGTGTTGGAGGGTGAGAAAAAAGTTTGAGCCCTGCGCGAGCGTACAGGTGCATACGGGTGATTCATCACTGTCAAGCCTTGCCTTATTAGTGTCTGAAGTCCAAGGTAGCGCACAAGGTAGGCGACTCGACATGTGCTTTCGTTTCTCACATGCGTTCTCGAGAGGTTGCCAGACTCCGGTTCAGAGCGACTCGATGCATGCCCCTCGGCGACTCAATGATGAACCATGCCCCTCGCCCTCCGTTATCGGAAGAGCGAAATTTGTCCCTTGCTTTGTCTGTCTGCCATCCTCGAATGCCATCTGTTTCTTGACGTCCGTCATCTGCATCACCTCCCTCGAGCACCGTTGATACGACTACGGCAACCTTCACTCGCATTTGTGTGCCCCATTTTTCTCTCTTACGTAACACCATCGGGATTGGGCTTAGGGAAGGTTTTCAAGCACTTCTCATAGTGAGCCTCAACGCACTCATGATCCTGTTATGAGAGTGAGAATCAGCCACTCAACGCATGAACAGTACTTACACCTGTCAATCGCCCTTGGATTGCGATCTCATCTCACTTTCCGAGGCTCATGTGGAAACACTGCGAGCGCCACTATGCCTCTAATATACGCGGAACTCTCGAAATAGGTCTCATAGCGTCGAAACGAAGAATTTCACCCAAATCATCCAAGTCGTGCAAGCCGACAGACACAGTCTCTGGGTAATCGTTTTAGTCTTCAATATTCAACCCCACCATGGGCTGGTCTCCCAAGGGAACATCGCCTTCTATCACCAGTCTACCCAGTGAGACACTTCGGTATCCCCATTTGGAACGGCAAACGCCTGTTCAAGAACACCATCTGACGTCGTCTGGCTACGTCTCCTTCTCGAAAGACATAGCGCCCGTGGGCGTTTATGTTGCTGTAACCGTGGCCGTGGCCGTGGCCGTGGCCGCAGCCGAATCAATCAGAGAGGCCGAACCCGTCACGGGCTCACACTCCCCAATTGAACTGCGCTGCATCCCAGGCACAAGCCCCAGCGAAACGTCCCAGCCCGTCACGCCCGCCCAGTAGTGGCAGTACAAGGTACTGTCCTGGCAGTACGTCGGGTTGCACAAGACGCTGCTCGTCGATGGGCTAGTCGTCACGTTGCCGACAGTTGAGCTTGTGGAATTGACGACAGCTTTGGCCGTCACCAGCGATAAACCATTGAATTCAATGTCCGCTTTGCTGTCGAGTGTCTCGCCGTCGTCAGAAACATTGGTCCAAGTCGTAGAAGCGGCAGCGGAAACGGTGCAGGGCTCAGAGAAGACGGTCTGGGTCATGCCAGGGATCACTCCATGAGAGACGTCCCAGCTAGTGACGCCGCCCCAGTAGAGACACATAGACACCCCGTCCTGGCACCAGTCTTTGATGCAGCTGATCGAGGTGTCGGTGGCAGCATGGGAGACGGGGCCGGTGACGGTCGAGATTGTAGCGGGAACTGTGATGACGGGAACGGCGGCGCCGAGGATGGCCGTCACCAGATTCAAGCCGAGGACGAATTTGCTGAATGGCGACATTGTGTCTTGATGCTGTCTGGCCGACTGCTTCGGGTATGATCTCGATGAGGGGCGGAGAGTCTCTGTCGGCAAGCGTTTGCAAAGCTAGGAGCGTAATGTACGCATGGTTAATAGTGCCTCGTGAAATGATATGAGGATGGACAAGTGAAAGCTTCTCGGTGCCCAGGCACTTGCCTTCACTTGAACTTGAATGAGTCTTCTGCTTTCAGGAGCTCGTTCAATTACTCTTTGACATAAGTCGAAACTGCGAAAGACGATACACGAAACAGGCGGAGTGTCCTGGGGGTTAAGCCATGGAAGGCAGTGAGAGAGAACAGCCAGACGATCCGATTCATACGAATCTGCATGGCAGACGTTCAGGGCATGGAGTTGACACCTAACGCGAGGTTGTGCCTCAAAGGTCTGGGGGTGACGCGAACAGCTCGGCTGATCCTGCGTCCATCCTTGATGAACGGTAGACGATGAAGAATCTGGACTTACTGGCGTATCAAGGGTTGAGGTTTGATCACCGAAAGAGCTGGTGAGCTCAGCAAGCCTGCTGTGTTGGGTGCGTAGATGAAAGAGGCGAGGGCTTTGGCTAGGAAATGGCTGCTCCTCTTTTGGAAAGGAGTTCAGTCTTGCCCCTCCCAGTTATTTACCGTCAAAGCCTCTGAATCATTCCTCTCGATGAACCACATGTATCAAGTGGGTTTAAAGGCAGTTGAGGACGTGGAAACAGACAGTATCGCCTGATTGGTAGGGGCCGCCAGGCAGTACAGGTGTGCTGAACGCTTCATTCATCAGCCCTTAATTCGCGGTTGGTTCGGAGATATTGTACTACATGGTACAAATTCCAGCATCGTCTCATGGGCAACACGGCCTCGGAGGCCAGGAATGGAGCCTAGCGTTTTTTGTAATCGATTGAGGTCACGAAAGTGTTTGAGGAGAGGAAAATCGGATGACACGGGGCTTGAGGGTGAGGCGAGCCGAGCAAGTCAGAAGGTCAACATGAAAGGGTTTATGGCGAGGCAAGGCGAGTCGGACCGTTCGGCGAGCTCCGGGGGAAGCACGTCTCTCGAAGCCTCGAAAGCCGCGCGGGCGATTTCCTGTACTATCAACGTGCGCTCGAGACGCGGGGGTGGACTGCCAGCTTCGACCGAGAGAGACGTCTTGTGGCATCGCAAGCACACCGAATGCGAGTGACAATGGCGCGCGGCCGGTGGGACAGTTCGGAAGAAGGATGCCGGCAGGGCGAACATGGGACGATGCGAGTGTCACAGGCCCCGAGTGTTCCTCACAGAATCGTGACAGAAAGAGGCAAAAATAAAGAGCAGTTGGATTGTCTTGCTATTGTCAACCTAGTATTATATGGAAAAATAAAAAACGGACATGGTATGTCATGAGCAAACACGTACAACAGTCTAATTGCATACGCCACAAGAGGACCCCGAAAGCGGATCAGGTAGACAGGGCGCCCGCGGCCTTGAATAACAGGGTGACGGTAACGATCTGGCCCATGAACCAGACGAGAGTGCGCAGAGGAGCAAACTTGCGATTCGCCTGTAGGACGACGTAGATGAGGGTGTAGAAGACGCGAGAAGCTACATAGGCCAGGGAGAGGATGTTGATGGTAGAGGCGTCAACACCAGCGACATTGGCAACGACGACGCCGCCGGCGTAGTAACCGAGAGCCTCGAAACCGTTGGCACTGGTATTCTCAGCGCGAACGATGCATTCTTTAGTCAGTCTGGGACTTAGGCCCACACATGGGCGCAGCGACATCCGACGTACGGGCTTGTCCAGGGTCTTGTCGTCTTTGAGTCTCTGCTGGAGGGATCGAGGGTTGGCCATGTCATAGCTCTTGCCGGCCGCCGTAGAGGCGTAGGAGTGGGAGCCATGGCAATGAATCAGGTGACCGGCACCCAAGTGGACAATTGTGTCAGTGAGAGCGTTCGCAAAAGTGCGTCTCGAATATGATGACTCACTGTGTAGAACGAGAGCCCCGTTTGGGCGAGGTCGAGGCCCATGGTGATGGAAAATCTGATGGGAGCAGGGAATTCAAGAAGATATTGTCATGATCACGTAGCAGGGAGAGTCGAAGAATTCCTCAGACTTCCTGCCGTGGGTTCCAATACAGGGCCGTTGGATACAATAACTAAGATCTGCACTCCCGAAACAGGGAGAGGCCTTCGTAGTTCTGTATACAAGGCTCGCACGAATCAACACGCACTGACGCAAATCCTGGCTGAAGCTTTTGATACAATATCCCCTGTTCCAACTCTCAGGCGCCTCTGAAATTCGCAGGCTCCGCATTCGCCGCATTGCTCCGAATGCCCTGGTTCGTTCCTATAGAGAGCCAAGAGAATCGACGTGAGCACAGGCGCGGTTTGCAAGTTTATGACTCCTACAGAGTTAGACAACCATTTAACAAGATGACTGCAGAGTGACAATGAAAGCGTCGAAGACGGCGGCTTCACATGAAAACATAACAGCACCGATCAAGGCAGCCGAGCACCTGAGCTCACCCAAGGAGCATTCTCTGCCACAGGGCTCCCCAAACAAGGCCACTGTGGAAGCGCTTATGTCTGTCCGAAGATAGACTGACAGACAGGCCACATTCATCGCTGGGAGTCTCGTCGAAACGCACATGTAGATGTCGTGGCGCTGTCGACCAACGGAGTCGTATGCGGACTTGTTTTTGGAATAGACTGCGCTGATCGAAGCGCAGTACGTCGAGTCCGCCACATGGCAGACACATATTCAGTATTGGCGCGCGGCCCGTGTAGTCGGCATCCAGACGTGAAAGAGACAGAATGGAGCTCGTCTCGGTATCGCATTGACATCTTATCCAAATCGATGGGGCTTTTCTTCATATATGAAGGCGTTTGAGTTCGAAGCCGTCACTACGTGATCAGTGTCTCAACAAAGCGACATGTGACGCCATGTCACGACTTGTTGTCCCGTGGCAAAGCCGGGAATTGACCTCTGTTGCAGATACGACCACAATGTATGATCTCATACGGTTTCGAGTCTGATGAGTCGTAACGATTGTCTTTGCCAATACGTTGATCAAGGTTTTGGAAAGTTGGATTCGAAGAGTACCTAGATAGCACCAGGGGTCATGGCTGAGTCATCCAGACCACCCCGCCATGGAAGCTCCGCAACGTGCGAGCATCCACATGCCCAGCCCACCACCCAGCGAGTCGCGCCCGTTCAACGCGACTTCAACACCAACTCCAGCATCGCGACATCGCGTCGCATATGGACCATAGGCAACGCGTACAACCACTCCCTGATAACAATGTCACAACCACCGCCCTCAGATAACCCGCCACCGGCCACCGGCCCAGAACCCACAGAAATGGACACCTCGCCCGACAACCCCCCACGAGACCCGGCCCCCGACGCGCCGCAGCAGCCAGCCGACCAAGACGAAGCGGCAGCAGCAGCAGCCCCCGCGTCGCCCCCCCTCCCCGAGAAACACACCCCCGTCGCGCCGGGCTACCGCGCGGCCCGCTTCATCAAAATGTACGACGAGGCTCTGCGGCGCACGCTGGCCCGCGTAAAGTACGACAACTTTGCCGCCTGCTTCCCGACCATTGCCGCCCACGCGCCCAACGCCCTGCGCAACGTGCAGAAGCAAATGGTCGACTACCTCGAGGACCGCTGCAACGTGCGTTCACCCCCCCCTGCGAGAATCCCCTTTCGCGCGCGTGCGAACAGAGGGCAAACACAAAATAAAAGATGACGAGGCGGAGAGAGACATGGCATGCTGACGAGTACCACAGAAGGATTTCCAGGCCATCCTTGACGAGAGGGACCTCGTGCGCAAGCTGAACGAGCTCGAGGCCCTCGTCGCCGAGGCAGATCGGCAAAAGGGCGAACACCCAGCCGATGCGCCAGAACCGATACCGTGAGTCCCATTGTGCCCTTGAAACTAATGCCGGCGCCCCTTCTTTCAGACCCAAGGGAGCGAGCAGCTGGCTCGAACAGTACCGTTTCTCGGATCAAGAAATCAGCTGACGGACAGAACAGCCCACACTCTCTCCCCCCTGAAGCCGTGATCAAGGGCCATCTTCACCCGCCGCTCGCTCATGCCTACTCGCACCTGAGCGCCGCTCTCCAGAACACGCGCATGGAGAACGAGGACCTTTTCACCACGATACAGGCCCAGCGCGCCGAGATGGACGCTCTGCTTGCTGACCTGGACGGCGTCGTTGCTGACATAGACGGCGCCAACGATCTTCTTGGCGAAGTGGCGCCCGAGCTTGCTGCTGAGGCACGCAAGGCAGACAACGGTATTACAGGAATGTAGAATGGAGCTCACTTCTCCTTTCTTCGCTTGTCCGAGACTCTCAATACGCCATTGACTGCGTTGTGCATCTCAGCAGCGAGCTCAGATGTGACCTCGCCGACAAGTCGAAGCAAGGCGATCAGGTTAACTGCCATTTCGAAACAGGATCACACGCAACGGGAAGAGGGAGGCCAAGTTCAAAAGGGGCTCGCGCCCCGTTGTACACCACGCTATGTATACTATAATGATGCCCACGACGCCATGACAGCCGCGGCGCGGCTTATATATAATGCCAAAGAGTAACACACCCCAGCTGCCTCCATTCAGTTCGACTTCCCATTCGTGACCGTACTACCACGTGCCCATCTGGCGCCGGGTGGCGTCTGGGCCATGCAGCAGGAAATCATGCAACCTGTCACATCAGGAGTGACGTGCCTCTCTTCGAGCCCACGCTCCACTCCCCATACCGCGGGGGAAAGACCCTCACTTTCCTCCCCGTCTCCCAGTTTATCGTCCATCGCGTTCCTCCTCGAATGACAAACTCACTCTTTCTCGGGCTGCGGTACAACAGGATGGCGAAGCAAAGCCGCGCATACCGCATATCATCCACTGGATCCCACGTCTCGCGCGGCGGCGCCCACTTACCATCGACTTCGCCGCCTCCGGCCGCAGCAACGAGCCTCCGAAAGCTTGCCGACCCGGTCGTCGATCGCCTCGACAACGCGGGCGTCGAGCCCCCAGATGATCCCTGGCCCTGGGTCATGCCTTGTCCCGCCACGCCCTGTGTACCATCTGACATATCAGGCGACGGATACGGATCAGCGTCCACGTCGAGATGCGAGCTTAGGCTCAGACTCGAAGTGATGCTTGGGGAGTACGCCCTCGGCGCGAGCGTCAGTCCGCCTAGTGGTCGTGGTGTCGGGACGGGATAGCTCACCCTCCCCGCGTTCGACACGCGTCGCTGAGCCTGCAGCCACCGTGTCCGCTGTGAACGGGGCACAGACTGATCGGCGGGATACTCGCGTTCATCGAGGGGGGCTGCTATAGCTATGGCGGCAAAGAAGGCGTCAAGCCAGCGAACAAAGGTGGCAGACTCGAGACACGACAGCAGCAGCTGGTCTGTTTCGAGGCGGAGGCGGATGACGTTACGCCGTCTATTCTGTTAGTCATGTTTCCCCTTCCCGCTAGGTGGTCCTACCCGCTTGTTCATATATGATAAGTACTTACTTTTTGTAGTCGGCAGCAATACCAATGTCGGCGTGCTGTAAGTGGTATGTCCGCAGAAGGGTCGCTCGACGAGCCCATGGCGGATTATCGGGAGACTGGTTAGAAAATGCCCACTCGCGTGCGGCGCCCCAGTCCCATTGTGTCCACTCCTTTTTGACGCTGTAAAGCTTGAGACTGGTGCCGCGTAATTCGACAATGACAGTGTGCCAGGTGCGGTCATCGGCGCGGTCCACGGCGTCCTCGAGTTCCATTTTAAGCTCCCAGACGGCAGCGAGATCAATGTCGGTGTGGTATTTCGGCGGCAACTCGATGGGGGCCTGCCTCTGCTGAGGTTGCTGCCGGCGGTCATCAGTGGCGGAGATGAGGGACGATGCTGGACGCAGAGCCTGTGGTCGATAGGGGGGTGGTGGTTCCGAAGGCGGCCTTGGGTCGGCTGTCATGAGCTGTTGATAGAACAAGTCCTCCTCGACGGAGAGGCGGCGGCCGTAGGCATCATGGCGGGCGGTAGATGTGGTAGAGGATGGAGTAGATGTTGAAGATGAGGAGGGTGAGATGGAACGTGAGGCTGCGGTCCAGAAGCCTTCGCCGCCTGCGGCAAAACGAGAACTCATGAGAGTGGCTCCAATGCTATTAGATGACGAGGCGTGGGGAGAGGAAGCAAAGGCGTGATGGGGCGTGGTAAGGCGAACAGAGGTTGTCCGAGGGTGATGGTTGGTCCCAGAGGAGCCATCAACCATCATGATGGAGGTCGATGTCGGTGCTTGGATTGAGAATGCAAACCGAATGTAAGTACAAGAGCTGGATAGGCAGGTGGCAGCTGCTGCGGCAAGTTCGGCCCGCTCAAGCTCGTTCATCGACTCGATCTGAAAGTAAATTTGGCTGACGCACACGAGGCGGTTTTGGTCGTCATGAGGCTCGTTCAGCTGAAGAAAATCGCTGGCCAGAGGTCGTGTAAGAAGGTATCGTTGCCTCCAAGTTTGGGTCAATGTTGAGTCTGGGACTACCGTCTTGGCACCAGTGCTGTCTGCGCAACTCACTTGTCTTGATATAATAGGGGACGCGCAGAGGGTTCGTTTTCATCAAGTAAAGAAATAACTTTTGCAGCTAAGACGGAAAAAAAGTGAGTTGTCGTGTTGCAAGGGCGCGGTGAAAGGCACAGACACAGAGCAAGGTACGGCTGTGGGTGAGCAGCGGAACTGAAGTGAGTCAAGTCATGTCAAGGGTCCATATAAGGTAGGGCGCAATATGACACCTCGGAGCCAGTGACAAATCGCTCAACAAGACACGAGATGGGGGTAGCGTTGATACAGCAGTTTGGTGAAGATGAAGAGGCAGAAGATGGATGACGGTTGAGGAGTCAAAGAGGAGAAGGGGAGAGAGGGGATACAGCTCCCAGAAGGGGCAGAAGAAGCATTCTAGAAGGATGGGGAAAAGACGAAACAGATCTCGCGAAATCATGGCAATCAGCACGCAGAAAAGTGACCGCGCCAATCGCAGCGAAAGGACGACGACGTGGGCATGGGTCGGGAGGCGCGGGAAGCAGACGACGGGCAGCACTTCTGCTTGGAGCCATGGTGAGGTGCTTCTTCGGAGGATATTGTGACGGCGGCGGGAGCAGCAGCGACGAACTGTCGTGATCCGCTGGTGCGCGCGGGTGTACATCTACATCCTAGACGGACTGGATTCGAGCTGGTGGAGAGACGAGCCATAGGTTAAAGTTGGATGCTGATCCGCTGGGTGCTGTGATGGATGGTGTCTGTGAGTGGAGGAGCTCGGGGCCGTGGCATGGGGCAGTAGCATGGGACAGTAGGTAGCATGGGGCATGGGGCATGGGGCACGGAGCACGTATGGGGCACAGCGTACAGCGGGTAGGGGTTTCCTACCGGCTATCCTACAAGGGTGTAAGCTTTGAGGCAGGTGCAAAGTTAGGGGGTTCTTCCGGCGGCCTCACGGGGTGGTCGTAGAGGCCATAGAGGTTGGGTGGACGGGCCAGGGCGTGAGATCTGCTAGGCCCTTCTGGGTAGGTCCTTCTTCAGGACCATCTGATCCATCTCAAGCACGACCCAGGCTGACGGCCGGACTGAAGCATTTGATGGAGACACTCGACACGAGAGGCAGGAGATGTCGTGATCAAAGAAAGAATAGGGAAGGACAAGGGAAGAACCCAGAGCTCGGGTGGATTTCCGAGGTCGCATCAAATCTGGGTCGGCTCACTTCCTCCGCCGCATCTACCTACCTTACCTCACCTTACCTTGCAGCATACCTACATGTTGTCATGTGTGTTCCAAGGCCTCTTCTCCCCGTATTCCTCCTGCCGCTCCGTGCCTTATCACTTTCCTCTCTTCCATCCTGAATCGCCATTGCCCCCATCTCCAAGTCTGGAAATCATGCAGCCACCAGAGGCGGCTACGACCTCCCCCTCCACCATCTCCCCTCCCTTGACACCTTGGTTGCCGATCGCATCTACAGCGGAGTCGCTGTGAGCCTCCTGTTAGACCGTCTTCCCCTTTCACCATCGCACTCATTAGTCGTACCCCATCCTCGACCCCCAGCGCCATGCCCGGATAGCCGCGCGCGAAGCCATGAACGGATATCATCTCCGTTGGATTCATCATCACAGCTCCTCTTTTACAAACCCACCAACACCGACGCCCTAGCAACAACCAAGACTTGCCTGGAAATGATCGGTGCACAGCAACAAGGCGCCTGTTGTCTCCTGGGCACCCAGCGGCAACTCACCTCTCTTCGCTCATGGGCCTCGTCTTGATAGTCAAGGCAAACCAATGAACAAACACACGAACAAGAGCTTCAAGCTTCATTCGTTTGGCACGATACTCTTCGAACAGCATACTCATGCCTGATCCCTGCGACGGCAGCAGCTTGCTAGCTTTAAGCTTACCACTCCAGTCTCTTGGCACCATTGAATCCTTCGCCCAAGGAACACTTCCAGAAGCCCCTCGCCTCCCGCCCCCTGTTCCTGTTCGCCGCCGCCCACCCCCCTTCCTCTCAGCTGGACTTCCGCCCCCCCCCTTCATGGGTACGACAAGACAGTGACATACCCGCACATCACAGCAAATCACCTTGGCTAAGCCTCCCACATCTCGAGCAATCCTCCTCCCGCACCTGTATTTTCTCTTACTCCTTCGTGCAGCGCCGGCGCACGACGCTTGTCGATCTCCCCCTTTTACCCTGAAGCCAATTGAGTCAAGAATCAGCCTGCTGCCAGACAGGGTTTGCCACATGCGTACTGCGCGCCTGTGCTGCTGTGCCTGCCTACCGTGCTCCGTGTGCCCATGCCCATGTTCGTGCTCCGTGCCCATGCTCGTGCTCGTGCTCATGCTCGTGCTCGTGCTCGTGACCCCTGAGGGGTTGTCATCGGTCGTCGGCCTCGGCGCCGAAACGGGCCCTGCTGGTCTTGCCTGGTCCGGCAGTTGGACCTGCCACTATTGTGCATCTCGCCCGAGAAAGCGGGACAGACGGGCCATCAAAGAGGGAGAATAGAGGGGTCTTCCAAGACTTCTCGTCTTCTTCCTCGGACTCGGCTGCCAGCGATCGCCTCGCCGCATCAAGAAGGTGGCTGCGAAGTGCTTGCCCGTTCCCCGAACATGACAAAGCGGATAGTAATACACAAAAGGACATAGAATGCCTCGCAACACCAGAACTTGACACGAATGACTGACAAACAGTCGGAATTAGCAATCATCGTCCCTATTTTTCATTACAGCCTCTTTTGCGTCCTGCTTCAGACGTCTCATCTTGACGAGGTAGCTCGCCCTTGCTCGCGAGCTTGCCTCCAGACGCTTCCTACCCACTATAATACAGCGCCCAATCCCCCTTTCCATCCCTGAAATCCGCCCATTGCCAGGTGGGCAGTCCGCTCACGGCGAGCGCGCACATATCCCCCCGCCCACCTGATTTTACCTGCTTGCCCACCTGCCATACGGCGACGACCGCCAAACTCGCCTTCGTCAAATATACACTTTTCGTCGCCTCGTTCGTGAGCGGCTGGGCCACCGCCCAGAGGAGAGACAGAGAGAGAGAGACCCGACGCCTGCTTTGCTAGATTACCCCGTGCTTTTCCCGTCGCCCGCCGCCAGAAAAAGACCAACAAACGGTCGAAATGCAAATGCTGAGTGGCCATGCTCGGGGAGGAACAGAAGAGTGCCCAGGGGTTCGGGGAAAATAAAAAACACGCAGAACCTAAGGTCAAGCTGCCCGGAAAATGGCCATCACAACCACGCCCCGTCCGACTCGAACTCCGTGGAAAAGACGACATGAATAAATAGAAAGGGGTTCCGAAAACAATAACCAGCTTTTGTCTTCTCGCAGCCCAAGTACCCTGAGAGGTTACCTGGAGAGATGAAAGGAGGAGAGGGAGGATGTGATCGGGGTGTAGTTACAAGTCGACAGTAAGCGCGCGAGATGCTGCGACTGGTAAGGTAAAAGGTGGAATCGGCATCATCCACCGAACCGTGGGTTTTCCATCATGTGTGTGATATCAACCCTCGGTCGTGCATGTGCCCTGCAGCGCGCTCAAAGGCTGCCGTTCCTCAAGCGTTCGTGGCAGCCTGCGAGGCGCCACGGCCGCGGGGGCACCCCGGCCACGGCCCTGTCCGCCGGTGAAGTTGCCACGGCCACCGCCCTGGCTTCCCTGGCGCTGGCCCTCGAAACCGCCGCGTCCGCGGCTGGGAGCGCCGCCACGTCCGGAAGCGTAGTTGCTGCCACCGTATGCGCCAGCCTTGGGACGGCGGGCCTCAACATGGATTGTCTCGCCGTTGACGGTGTGGGGGTTAGCGGCGGCGGCGGCCTGGTAGCCGGCCGCGGTCGCGAACTCGACAAAAGCGCAGTTCTTCTGGCGATTGACATCGAAGTAGGTGAGCTCACCGTGGGCGTCGAGAGCAGCGCTGAGGTCCTCAGTCTTGACCTTGTCGGTGACATACTTGACGTAGCCAAGGGTGTCCTTGTTCTCGGTGGGAGGGCCGGAGATGGACTGGGGGCGGTTCTGGCGTTTGGAGTCAGAGACGGACTGCCACTCTGTGGCAGCCTGGGAAGCTTCCTTGGACTCGGTAGGCTGCTGAACGGCGGCGCTGGGCTGAGGGATGCGGCTGCAGGGGCGGCAGCGGCAGGAGTAGCTGAAGCGGGGGCAGCCGACTTCGCGGCGGGAACAGCAGCCTTGGGGAGGGGAACGGCGGCCTTGGGTCCGACAGCAGCGGCAGCGCGGCTGGCCCAAGACATGGGCTTGGCGGGAACAGCAGCAGCAGGCTTCTCGGCCTTGGCAGGAGGAGCAACGGGAGTCGGGCTGGGGTCGGTAGGCTTCTCAGCCTCCTTAACGTCGTCCTGCGCAACCTCGGCGGCAACAGTCTCAGGGTTCGTCTCAGCGGCAGCCTCAGGCACAGCTTCGACGGGCTCCTCGGCCTTGGCCTCGTCAGCATCGCTAGCAGCCTCGTCAGTGCTGGCGGCAGTCTCCTCGACGGAATCCTCGAGCTTCTTATCGACCTCGTCAGCATCAATGGCAGCCTCCTCCTTAGTCTCCTCCTCAGCCTCGACGGGAGCCTTCTCGGCCTCAGCGGCAGGGGGCTTGGGCTCAATGTTCACTTGCTCCTCCTGGGTCTCGACGATGGCCTCCTCCTCGCCTTCCTCGTTGACAAAGCGCAGGATATCGTTGACGACGAAGTAGCCGGAAGGCTGCGGTGCGAGGACGAAGGTCTGGACGAACTTCTGGGGCTCAGCAGCCTTGTTGGAGGTCTCGCCGATGACCTGGATGACGATGTTGTCGAACGAGGCCATAGAGTCGACGTTGGTGACGCGGACCTTGCAGTCCTGGAAGTCGAGCTCCTTGATACGCTCCTGGATGGCCTGAGAGAAAGGAAACGAGGTCAGACAAGAAACGACAAGGCAGACCAGTGGGGCTACTCACATTTCTACCCACGGACACTGTGGCAACCTCGGCCTCCTTGCCGTAGACGAACTGGGAGCGCTTGCCGTAGAAGAGCTTCAGGGGATTAGCAGGCCGATGGCAGCATGGCAGCGGTCAGGCAGGCAACGTACGTGAAGCTTCTCGGGTGTCTTGCTCAGGGTGGTGTAGTACTGCTCAACGAAGTACCAACCGACCTCATCCTTACTGAGGTTGGCGTTAGAAGCCGAAGAGGGAGAGGAATCAGTGGCAGCAGCGACGGACGATTGATCGGCATTGCCCTTGTACTGTTCCTGCGCCGTGAAGTTTCCGTTGGCCGCCATGGTTGCGTATGTGATATTTCTGATCTGGCGCAACTCGAACCGGGATGATCGGGTCTGACGATGTCGACCGGACCGATGTGGATGGGATTAGACTCGTTGTACGTAGGCGACGACGAGTGTGCGTACAGCTGCTTCGCTGCAGACAGAGTTAGGGCCAAGGAGTCTGGCAGAGATGGATGCAGACAGGGCTGCCGAGCTTGATGGCTTACCTTGAGGTGCGAGGCAGGGCAATCGTTCGAAAGGACCGAGTCGCAATGGGTTGGCGTTCCGTTTCAAGAACAAGGACCAAAAGCCGAAATTATGTAAGGAAGGAGGATGATGGGAGTGGACGTTGGAGGGAGGAGAATGGTGAACAGAGGGAGGGAGGGAGGGAGAGACGTTGGGTTCGTGTGCGGGCACAAAGAGATTGTTGGAGGGAAGTGGCTGAGATGCAGTCGTGGTGATGTAGTCGCGAGTGATGGACGGACGGGATTGGGATTTGACTTGGGGGAGATAGACGACAGACGGGAAGGGCCTCGGGGAAGGTGGTGGAAAAAACACGCCCGGGTGATCACGCCCTGCCCTGTGCTTTCCCCAAGATCCAGCCAGGAGGACTTTGCACGCAAGGGGGGGAGACTCGGTGCGCACGCTTAGGCACCGCGACGTGTCATGTAGCTGCGAGCTAGGTCAATGTACCATCTAGGCAGCTTAATCATCGCGTCCGTGCCCCACCTGCCGCCGCCTTGCAGTTGCGACCCGTCAAGGTGTAATGGCCCAATCTTGACTCTCGAGCTGTGGCAGGAGCTGGGAGCAGCTTGGGTGCTCCCTCTAGGTACCTACCTAGGTAAGCAGCTAAGAGCAGTCTGACGGCACACGACAGCGCGCGGTGTGGTCCATGCTTCAACGTGGTCATCAAATGCCATTGGCATTTCGGTACACGACGATTGGGGCAGAAAGTCATGTCTTAGAGTAGACTGGAACACCATCTGGCCGGCTCCACCAAGCTCTGCTTGTACCTCTTATGACCATCAGGCAAAATCACTCAGATGCTGCTGACCATTACGCAAACAGCGAAAGATCATCGCATCGCGTGAGGCAATGCAAGCACCTGGAATTTGTATATCGTGAATGGCATCGACGGGAGGTCGGGCATGCAAAACAATCTTCTACATCTTGCTCCTTGCTGCTCTGAAACTTTTGATAATACTACAGCCAACGATGCGGGCCATATTGTTTGATACAGCGCCATCAGTCGGCGAATCCAAACACCTCACTCACAGACAGAGTGTTTGACCTCACACCCGCCAGAGTCACCACGATGCACACCAGATCCACGACCAGCAACAAGACAGCACCCATCATGAACCTCGGGCAGAACACCCTGTACAGCATCAAGTGTCTCCTCAAATGCCCTGCCCAAGCCATGGTAGCCAAGCTTTCGACGGCAAAGAAGGACACAAACGCCGCCAGCGCTCGACTGGCACTCTCCAGCACGCCTTTTCTCTTGGGTCCGACCTTCCACAGCACCACAAGAGGCACCGCTGACGCTGCGATGATCTGCGCACCAAAGTGGTTGAGGGCCACAACGATCGGTGTCCATGGGTAGCGGATCGTGAACAGTGGAATAAAGGCACTGTCCCACTGAATGCTCGAAGGGGTGGCCTGATGGCCAGTCTTGAAGTAGGCGAAGTTGCCGAGGAGAGCAAGCATGACAGGGCCAATCGACTCAGCGGTCAGGCCGTTGAGGTCGAGAATCTCCATGAGCGACATTGTCTGCCAGAAAACCAGGGCGAGGGCGCCGCCACCAATGGGCTTCGATAAAAGGATGCAGCCGGCGAGGAGGTTCATTGGCAGAAGTAGATAGCGCGCGCCGTTGGTGTTTCCGTAACCAAGAATGACAACTTTGTTGCTGCCGTCGGGGGCGCGAGACTGCACGACCGATACCAGAGGGGGCGCCCAGACGAAGGCTGTCGTCCCAGCCACAAAGACAAGGGCGAGAACCAGTTGGGCCACGTACACAGCGATTGTCTTGAGCGTCTGCTCAGGCAGACCAGGGACCCACTCGCCGTTGTCTGCAGCATCAAGAACCCAGTAGAGAGCGGCCATGAAGAGGCCAGCCCTGTAGATGTAGCCAATCCAGGTTGGGCCCAGGCCTTCCCATGACCGTGAAGGCACGAGGAACGACTTGATGATAGCAGGGAGAGCAAAAGCAACAACAAAGGGGATGAGAAGCTGCCATCCAGCCGACGTCGAGGATGACGACGAGGCATAGTAGGTGGATGTGCAATAAGGCATCTGCTCCTCGCGGCAGAGCTTGGAGAAGGAGGCTGCCCTGCCCAGAACGATGAAGAGAACCGAGTGGTAGACAGCAAGGGTGCGCTCCACAGGAGAGGGGATGGAAAAGGATGCGACAGCGCTGATGGCGCCAAAGGTGGAGATGAAGAAGAGGAGGATGGAATCCTCCCAGATGGTGTACGAGTTTGACGCAAATCCAACAGACTGACTGACAGTAAATAGGACAGAAAGCCAGCCCCAGACGGAGGTGGGCAAGATGTTGAGAAGGCCCTTTCCAGCGTCTGTGAGAGCTACAAGAGCGGCCACAATACTAGCGAAAGCAGCAGCCGCCGCTGCATAGGTCAGATCGTTGACGCCGAGGAGCTGAGAGCCGGCAGCCCCAGCGAATGCTCCTGGGATGGCGCCCACAAGAGCCGCGACGACAATGTTCTTGTGAAGCTGCGTATACTCCGGCGAAGCAGCGCCCACGATGCCTTGAAGCTCAAGCTTCTTCTCAGCAAAGTCAAGCTCAATGTCTGTGGCTGCGAAATCCTCGTCTTCGTCGCGGGACGCATATACTAGCAGCATGATGACACCCGCCGCCATGACGATGATGCCCGTGATCATCTTGGGTACATCAAATCGTGCCCAAAGATCCTTGCACACCTGCAGGGTCTCCTCCTGGAAATTCCTGAATGACTGATATGAAGCGGGCCACGACTTGGTAGCCCACGCGCCATGCGCCTGGGTCCAGCTCGCATGGGTCGGGCTCGACTTGGACGAGCTCTCCATGCCACGTGCAGCGAAGTAGGAATCTTGGTATCGTTGTGTGCCGGCAGCCGAGATCCGCGAGACGGCAGCCAGGTTGGCCCAATCGTTGCCCTTGACACCAGCAAATGCCTCCTCAATGGGTCCTCCCAGGTTGTTGAAGGGAATGGGGATACCGAGCAGGAGGGCCACCGTAGGCACAAGATCAATCTGGTTGACAGGGCGTTCCTTGCCTGTTGCGGGCGGCTGCACATGATTGGGGTCGGTTCGGCCGAAGAAGGGCCTCTTGCTGTACATCCAAAGGGCTGCCTCAACTTCGTCATCGGATTCGCCGCCGTGGTCGTCCTATTCGTTCATGCCGTTATCCCCCATCACAAACAGAACGGTATCGTCATCGATTTGTGTAGATAGGTCACGCAGTCAGGCACCCATCTGATTCAGCTTCGCCTTCATGGCGGGGTGGTCTGGGCCATATCGGTGGCCCGCATGATCGACTCCAAGAAGATGTCCGATGAGGACGTCCCATTTCCCCTTGTTCTCGGGCTGAAGTAGGGGCGCTAGGTGATCAATGACGCCAGTGTCGACCGTGTGCAGGTCCCAGACGTTGAAACTGTCGTACGCGCGGCTGATGTTGGGCTCGAAGTAGTCGGGGAACAAGGACACCCAGGTATCGTCGCCAATGTGAACAATGCGCTGCCCCAGGCCCTTCATCTGCATAAGCAGGTTATCCTCCTCGATAGCCGTGCCCGCAAAATTGCTACCAGCGTCGATGAAGGTCGGTAGCGTTCCGGTCGTCAAGCCCTTGAGCCTCTGCAACGTGGCCGTCGGAGGGTCGGCAATAAAGGGTCGAAGAAAGGCGTTCTGCGGCGACTGGAGCGCCGTCTCGTGCAGAAAGGGAAACGCGTTGTGGAAGGGCGCATTGTCGGCGACGGGCACGGTAAAGTCGTACCGCAGCGCATCAATGATGACGACAACGGCCTTGTCGAAGGACTTGGGATGCCAGCAGCCGCCCTCGACGGTGCCCATCCCCTTCCAGCTCCCCGCCGGCTCGACGGGCGGCACGGCGCACTCAGACTTTTCGTCCAGCACCATGCGCGTCAGCAGGAAGCCGCTCGTGAAGAGCAGGATGCCCACGGCGTGGATGCAGAGCAGCCAGAGCCAGAAGCCGACGGCCCACCACCAGCGCCGCCCAAAGGCGCTCTTGCGGCGGGCCTCGAACGCCTTGCGCTGGAGTTCGGATGCGTTTGCTTTCGTCTTGGGCGCGCCATCTTGTTGTTGTTGTTGTTGTTGCTGCTGCTGCTGCTGCTGCTTCGCGGCGTCGGATGCCTCTTTCGCTCGCTTTGCACGGGCGTATTCCGCCGCGATGGTTTTGTAGTCGGCCGATGGGGCGGGCTGTTTGGAATTCGGTTGGGCCATGGCCGGCTCGGGTTTCGTGGTAGGAAAGTAGACAAACAATAGAAGAAGAAGAAAGAAAGAAAAGAGACGGTTTTAGGAGCGGACGGACTGTGCCATGGGAATTGGAAAGGGCTTTGCAGACTCGCCGTGTGCTGGTCAATGGCAGGCAGAGTCTGTAGGAGAAAGAATGGAGTCGTGGAAAGCAGAGAGAGGGTCGCGCCGACGTCGTCCGTGCCGTGACGGGACGGACCCTCAAGGTTGTGAACGCAATGTGGGGTCGCCGCCCTCGCTGCTTTTACTTACACAAGCTTCTTACCTATCCCCTTGACAGCCAGCCAGCTCCTGGGGCCGTCCGTACGATAAACACATCATAGCAAATGTAGCGATCTTGATGTTGTTGTATTGCACGCAAAGTCTTTGGTTGGTCTGGGGAAAAGAACAAAATCTTTCAAGGTTCGTACATCATCAGAGGTCTACAGATAGGTCGAAATACAATCATGCCCGCCAACGCCATTGCCTTTCCTTGATGCCGGGACTCAATGCATGTCATGATTGACCAGCATCATCAGAGATCCAATCTTCTGCGGCATCGTCCGCACCGGAGCCTTCCCTGCCCATTTTTAGGGGGGTGGCGCTCATCGCAAAGAGATGAGGCACTCAGTAGTGCCAGAGACCGTCCCCGCCGTCCGAGTCTTTCTCATCTCCCTCCTTGTTGTTCAACTTCTAATCGAACATGTCGGCTCCTGTCGGCCTACTCTCGCTTCGCCTCCTCTCCTGTCTCCTCCTTCGGCGATTGTCGGCCGCCGAAGCTGTTGGCTTGTCGCCGGCGCCCCCAGGTGACGGACTCATAGCGCTCCACGTACCGTGGCTTTCCGGGCTACCAATGCTAGAGGCTTCCGGCGGCGCCAGAGATGCGCTTCCTGCCGGCTGGCCAGAGTAGTATGCCGAGTCCTTGGGCTTGCGCCCCTTGGCAAACGCAGGGTTCGGTGGTGATAGCGGCGGCAAGGGTGCCGCGTCGGTAACAGCGCTTTCTGCTGCAAGCTCAACTCGACGCTGGCTGGAGTCACGTCTATATCGTTGCCGGCTGGGTGACCCGGTGCCGATGCTGCTGACTGAATTGTCGCGCCTCCTCCCCTGGTCCCTCCTTGAAGCCGCTGCTTCGTCATCTGTGAGTCTGCGGAGCGTCACGTTCCTGTCCTTGTCGTCGTGCATCTTGACCTTGACGCTGACAGGCCCGCTGGGGGTATAGGCCCTATGCCTCGCCTCCACTGCCGCCGCGAGTGCGCCGGCTGAAGCTGCTGCCGCTGCCGCTGCGCGTTGTCCTTCTGCGCGTCTCCGCTCCGACGGTCGCCGGTGTGGTCTTCCGCCAGGAGAAAAGTAGGATTCACTTCCCGACTCATGATGAAGGACACCTTGTGGGTCGGCTGGCATGGCCGGTATAACGGCCGGTTCAACCACGTCTGTTCTGGCCTGCGAGTCGGTGCGGGAACGAGACGCGGGATACGGAGCTGGTATAGGAGGTGCCCCAGCTGGTAGAGGTGGCATGGGCGGGCCACTGTGTCCCGAGTCCGCAGGTCGAGGCTCGAACTGTGAGGAATCCTCCGTCAACCCAGTGACCGACGTGCCAACGGCTGAATATGGGGCCTGACGTCCGGATGGCCGTCGAGAATGTCTTCTGGTTCGTGATGGTGAGGAGTAGCCGTCGCCCGTATATCTGGAAACCATGGTCTCCTCTTCATCTCGGTACCTGTAGTCCTCCTGTCGCTTGTTCTTGCGGTCTGCCAACTTCTTTGCGAACCATCCGAGTCCCAGGCCTGCCAGTATACCATTTCCTTTACCTCCAGCTCCAGCCGCGCGGTCCCCATCACGCCTCCTGGAGGGGCTCACGTAGGACGAATAGTCAGAATCCTCAATCCCATAGCCTGAGCGAGTTCTGGCGTGCGTAGGACGAGTGGTGATGGGTCTGCTGTTTTGGGGGCGCTCCTCGGCTGCACTCAGGGCCTGAGCAAGATGTGGGTTGCCGGGGGGTGGCAGCAAGGACGCCGTACCGGCATCGTGTCGAGTGGTTTCCGTATAGTCGCTGTATTCACTGATAGCCGGGGCTGTGCCTCGACCGACTCTATCTCGACGAGGCGTTTCGGTCGAGACGGCGGAATACTCGTCGTTGTAGTGTTTCTTTTCCCGGCGGTTCATCATGCCGGACACGAGCTTGCCTGCTCCCAGTGCCGCGCCAACACCGAGCATGGCTTTCATGAACCCACCTCCCTTTTTGTTATCCTCTCTGCGGGAATCGAATTCAGTGTACTTGTCGTCGTCAATGTAGCTCGCCGACGGTCTCCGAGCGCCTGCATAGGATGTCGACGGTCGTCCGCCGCCGACATAGCTGGTGGAAGCTCTTCGCGAAGCAATGACCTCGGGGGCTCTGTTTCGGCTGCGGCTTCGGGATCGCGATCCACTGCGACTCGTGGCGTTATCCTTCTTATTGTTTCGTCGACGCGTAAAAGCCCAGAGCGCTCCGCCAGCCGCCAGCGGTCCAAGCCATCGGGACATGCCTCCACGACGTTCCGTTTTCTCCGTAACTTCTGTGCGGTATTCCGAGTCAGGGCCATACGTCAGTTCGGAGCGACCTCCTCTGGTGTAAGCATCCCGGTCCTCGAATTCTCCCCTGCGGTAGTCGAAGATGAAGTAGAGCAGAAAGAGAAAGGCCATCCACAACGAGTACAAAATGAACAGGTACTTGGGCGATCCATACAGCGTGAGACCGAGAGGAACCTGAATGATGCCGAGAAGGGCAATCAGCCGCCCGCTCCACTGTTGGAACATGATCCGGATGGATCTCCCCTGCACGTGCCGGACGAGTCGTCCTCCAATGGCCAGGAGCAGAAACATGTCGTAGATAGGTAGACCGATGGCTTGGTGAGGATTGGTCCAGCTCCTGTTTGGAGCGACTGCGAACCAGCCGAGGACGAAGACGACGGTGAGCAGCAGGATGTTGAAGATTCCAAGCATGGCGTGGTATTTGATGGCGAAACCAGGACGTCTGGTGTAGAACCGGGCGAAGAAGACTGCTGCTGGAACAAAGAGAAGAAAAACGAGGGCGCCAATCACAGCATGTGCCATGATCAGGCTGTGGTATTCGGCCACGGTCGAGAAGCGGTTGGCCATGCCTGTGGCAAACGCGGGTTAGCATGTGCGCAATGTAGTGAGGCATGATGGAACGTGGAGGGCAGAGGTCGGCCTACCGTTGTATCGCATCGTCTCGAAATTCAAGCCTTGCAAGTTTGGCAGCAGAAAGGTGTTCTTCTCAAAGTCCCAGGTGCCATCGCCGACAGTCATTGTGTTCGAGTCGTACTGCGCGCCGCCTGGGGCCGAGTATCTGTCTGCCGGCGCCATAACGGCGACGACAAGGAGGGGTCGTAGTCAATAGGATTGTTGGAGGTTGGAATGTTGGAGGGTCGGTGTCTTGGCCTTGGTTGACTTTTCGCCAGAATAGGAAGGGAATTATCGGCCGAGGTGGTGGAGGACGATGGGAGACCGCTCGACTGGTATGTTCAAGGTGGGGGGCCAGTGTTAATGGCGGTAATGTTATTTCGAAGTACTTTGGCCACAATGTGTTTCTGTGGAATTCATAAAGCCTTCGACAGTGCCAATGCTGAGATGTCCAGAAGCCGGATGTGACGGTATGTCTGGGCTAAGCTGTGGTGTCCTTGAGTGGTTGTGCAGTTGACCGTTGTCCTGGGAGGAAGGGGGGTTGCCTGATAGCTTGATTGCGCGGGGTGACGGGGCAACGGGCGGGACCGTCGCCAACAGCACGAACAGTGACAGCGCATTGTACACGGGGGTTTTCCTCTTGGTTACATGACGAACGTCACTGTTGATTGGTGGGAGCTCTTATCGTATTTATCGGCAAACAGGGCCTCTGTGTTAGTCAGCCTTTCCAGTCTATTTCCAGGCTGGCCAGCCTGGGACATGCGCCTGGACCAACGCTTGTCTGGGCTTCGAACTATCCACCCAGCGGCCAGGTCCCTGTCCAGCCCCCCAAACCGAGGCAAATGAAGTAACATCATCAGCATCCTCCCTCACCTTTGCACGCTTAGGAGGGTTTGCAAAATCTCTAATGACTGGTATAACCAGGTCCGAAATCAGCAAACTCGCTCTCCTGTGCAGCAAACTACACCCAACATCGGTAGCCATAGAACAGCTGCCATGACGTCGCGATCGAGCCTTCCGTCCCTCCTCCTCCTCCCCGCACCCCCGGCGCCAGCATCAGTGCAGTCACTGAGTGCTGCTTACCGTCCCTCGCTTCGTGCCGCGATTCTTCGAGCAAGGTCCCCGACCGCAGCAGCATTTCTAGTGGTTGCACTTGTTGCACCTATCTTGACCGGTTCTTCAAGGAGGTCCAAGGTGCTCGATTGGAAAGCATCCCAGTCGCTCCTCGCTGGTCTCTATGGTCTGGTCGCCGTCATATGTGCCGAGGAAGATGTCGCTAGTGATATTGGTGCGGGCAAAGGCGCGGTCGACATTCGCATCGTCCTGGTTGATCGCGACGAACCAAACGGTGGCTCGGCATCCCCTTTGTCTCCTGAAAGCAACAACACCGTCGTCGTCAACCTGCAAACCTTCGCCCACGCATATCACCCATGGAATCTCATCATGCATGTCGATGGGGAGGCGGGGCACAGTCTTCGTGCCTCGTTCCTCGAGCACGCGCAGGGCAAACAAGTGATACGCCAAGACCAGTTCTTCACCGCCGAAGGAGGCATCAGCATCAAGCTTGGTCACGACGCCCTGGATGCTCAAAAGAATGCCGACGCGCATCAAGGCTATCAAACTGTGTGTCTTGGTGGCACTTTTGACCACCTACACCCAGGCCACAAACTGTTACTCACGGCCGCGCTTCTCCTGCTAAAAGTCCCAGAGGAAGGCTCTGGAGCGGCCTGCAAGCTTATCGTTGGCGTCACAGGTGATGCTTTGCTGCGGAACAAGAAGTTTGCGCAGTACGTCCAGCCGTGGTCACAGAGAGCAGCAGCCGTCGTCGATTTTGTCGCATCTGTCGCGAGTTTGCACGAGTCAGGATGGACTGGCAAGGCATTCCCAGGGAAGCAGGCAGAGAATGAATCTTCTATCAGCGTAGAAGCATTCTTCCGTGAGAGGACGATCCATGTCCACTGCGTCGAAATCCAGGACGCATTTGGTCCCACTATTACAGACGAGCATGTCGATGCTCTGGTCGTATCCGGCGAGACGCGATCGGGAGGGCAGGCTGTCAATGACAAGCGAACAGAAATGGGGTGGAAGGCGCTGGACGTGTACGAGGTGGACGTTCTAGGCTCGGCAGCCTTGGAGGATGCAAGTGAGAGGTCTGACGGCCCAGCCGACTACTCCTCCAAAATAAGCAGTTCAACCATCCGACAACAGAAAGCGGAGGCAGCGGCTAGTACCGCACGCAACGTTTGACAATATAGCCGTGGCGGTTCTTTTCGCTTTCTACGAACAAGCAAAATATCCTTGGTTCACACGGACCCTTTGCAATCTCGCCATATTGAGATCATGAGGGGAAACCAATCGGCCTCGTCGTCTATTTTTAGCCCTTGCCCTCGGAGATAAACCGCAAGACAGCCTTGAACAGGATGTTCTCGGCAGGACTTTTCTTTGATTGTTGCTCTTTCGGAAGGCTGTCCAGTTAGCCTGCCCCTCCGCATCTTCTTGGCAGATTATGGACGGCGACAGAAACAACTTTGCGCAACTTAACCTCGCCTGTTTTGAGCGGCGGGCTACGTCAAGTCGAGTCCAGGCATGCAACCGCTGGTGCCCTGTTTGCAGGGTCCAGCTGTAGAAGGCCACGAACAAAGTGTATACTCCCCACGAGCCAGGTGGTAGCCGTTAAGATCTGCAGATGCATCAGCTTCGAAAATCGTCAAAAGTTCCTCTACGGCGATAGAATTGTCATCCTTCCTCGGCCAGACTTGGCACATCCATGACGTCCAACCAGGCTCTGTGCTTGGGGGCCAAGGGGCTGTGCAAGTGTGCGCTATTGACCATATACGTCACTCATGCCTGAAGAGGTAGTGAGCAGCCTCCCCAAATAACCTTCGCAATCCTTCGACCGTGTCTAGAGCGGTAACAGACTGCAACAGAACCCCTGCTAGCCATCCATTCGTGCATTCAGCTCACGGATTCCGACGTCGTCGGCGGCATCCTTCAATCTCAATGCAACGTGAAAGTGCAGTATGTGGCGATATTCCGTCCGCCTGCCTACCAAGGCCAAATGATATAAGCACCACCATCTGCACCCCGATTGAAGCGCCATGATCCTCTTCACGTTGGCAATTGAACTGAATTCCGTTTACCGCCATCATCTTGTGTCAACATGGGTCGACTATCAAGCCTCGCCGCGGCCATCTCATGGCTGCAACTCAGCTCAGCCTGGTTGCCAAGTGAAAGGCCAGAGGGCACTCTAAACAAGAAGTGGTTACCCGGAGCAGGAAAAATCAGGGGCGTCAATCTTGGCAGCCTATTCGTCTTTGAGCCATGGATTGCCAACAGGGTTTGGACTGGACTAGGCTGTGAAGATTCGCCGGACAGGGGGTCCGAGTTCGACTGTGTGTCGAAGCTTGGCCAGGAGCAAGCGGATGCTGCTTTCCAAGGTCACTGGGGATCGTTCATTACCGAATCGGATCTCGACGAAATGAAGAGATATGGCATCAATACCATTCGCATCCCTCTCGGCTACTGGCTCGACCGGTCACTGGTCGACAGCTCGGAGAACTTTCCTCAGGTATGGCCTTATACCTCCCTTCACTCAGATTCGACCTAACTCGTTCACTTAACAGGGCGCTGAGGAGTATCTGGTCAGGGTATGCGGCTGGGCTACTGCGCGTGGCCTATACATCATCTTGGAGTATGTCAAGCCCCGTCGTGGAGGAGAATTGAGCTAAGAATAGTAGTCACCACGGCGCACCCGGGGCACAGGTGGCCAAGAATGCCTTCACTGGGCAGGTGAGTGTTTCAAGGACTCCATGGAAGGGACGTCATCATTGACATGATTGCAGCTTGCTCCAAGCCCAGGCTTTTACAACGAGTACAACTACGGTCGAGGTGTCAAGTTCCTCCAGTATCTCACCAAGTTGGCGCACGAGAGGCCGGAGATGGAGAACGTTGGTATGATCGAGGTCCTCAACGAGCCCGTCCACTGGGATCAATTCGTAGAGTCCCTCCGAAGCACTTTCTATCGAGATGCGTACAATGTGAGTCGCCGCTTGTCTCAACTAAGTCACCCTTCTGGCAACAATTCCCGCCTCACCAACGAATCTGTCTTGCGGCGGTCAAAGTACCTTAGCTAACGGTCAATGTTATAGGCCATCCGCCAGGTTGAGAGAGACCTCAACGTCAGCCCCGACGACCAGTTCCACATTCAAATGATGGGCTCCGGCTGGGGGGCCGGCAACCCGGTTGAGTTCCTCAGCGACACGCAGCTCACGGCGTTTGACGATCATCGTTATCTGAAGTGGGCCAACCGTGACGAGGTTCCCCTCTCGCACGAGAGTTTCATCTCCACGTCTTGCAGTGACAATCTCAGCCGCGACAGCGCAGGTCCGACCATCATCGGCGAGTGGAGCCTCAGCGTCCCAGACGATGTCCAGTGGAGCGACGGGTGGCATCCCGAGTCGCAGAAGGACTTTTACCGCAAGTGGTTTGCGGCGCAGATTCACTCGTACGAGACACGAGCTGAGGGCTGGGTCTTCTGGACGTGGAAGACGCAACTAGGTGATTATCGCTGGGGATACAAGGGTAGGTTCTTCGCCTTTTTTGTCATTCCGGACAAGATGGCTGACGATGAAATGCAGACGCTGTGGCAGCTGGTGTCATTCCGGAGAATATTGACGAGGCCCTGAACTCGGGCGTGTGTGGATGAGTGTCGAGTGCCTTGAGCACTGCCGCTGATTCGTTGGTTTGAGCCAACGCGAACGCCTGGGTACGAAATACGGGTTGGCATATTGGAGGTGCGGCGTCTGATGGCATTGGTCGTGTCAGCGCCGCCCGAAGTCTGACGTCCATCATGACTGCCAGTATGCTGTTGACAGGACAGTCGGATAATATGAAGCCGATCTGTAAATGTGGATTGATCAAGTGGCCTTGTCGTTTTACCTGAAATATATATTTGCATCGCTCCCCAGTCTTGCGCCCCCCGTCTCAGACCATTTCACACGACTCGATCGCACGGCTCTAGGCACGTCGACCACCATGGCCTCTTCCAAGAATGATTCATCTCCAGTAACAGCGTCCTACGCGACACTGTCTTTCCACAAGAGTGACCACGTCTGCTTCACCAATTTTGCCGAGCCCCTCGCCCGTGGAGCAGAAGCCATCCTAACAGCCTCCTGGCCGCCCGGCGTCAAGAAGGAAACCAGCTCCGCAGGCCTTCTGACGTATCAGGTCAAAGGCCGCCCCTGGGATCCCAACGACGACGCGTCCGCCATTGCGGCGTGCCGCCTCGTCCGGGACCTCCTCGCCTACCTCCATCGCCACGGCTGGATGCTCGTCACGGGGCTCGGGCACAGCGTGCGCATGTGGACGAAGGACTCGCTCGTGTTCCGCCGCGGCGCCGCTTCCGCCTCGGCGCGCCAGCGCTTCTGGCTCGCCGTGTCGTTTGCCAAGTCGGACAAGCTGCGGCTGGACTGCGCCGAGCGGACGGTGCAGGAGAAGACGGTGGAGGCCATCCGAGAGGTGGTGACGCGGATGGGCTATGTCACCGGCGGGACGTGGAACTGCGACGCATACGAGTTTCAGCTGAAGGATAAA
The DNA here is from genome assembly GCA_019188255.1 of Verticillium longisporum. Taxonomy (NCBI): domain Eukaryota; kingdom Fungi; phylum Ascomycota; class Sordariomycetes; order Glomerellales; family Plectosphaerellaceae; genus Verticillium; species Verticillium longisporum. The sequence continues at coordinate 1,488,087 of JAETXT010000012.1, forward strand.
CCGTGGAATGCCAACATGGATGGGGGGCTGAGGCCGAGGATGCTGGTGCTCGGGGTGCTCGAGGCGCTGGAGGGGGTGGGCTGGCAGTCCTACGGCGCGGTCGCGCAGCGGACGAAGGTGGAAAACACACAAAAGGCGGATGTATGGTACTTTAGCAAGGAAGTCGACGTTCCGGCCCGTGAGGCTGCCTGGGGTTCGAGGAATCCTTATGCCAGAGGTGATGTGGGGGGGTAGGCAGGCTTCTGGGGGTGGTTATGTGTGAAGGCTTTGGTGCTGGACTTCTCATCTAGGTACCTCAAGTGGTTGGTGTTCCTTCAAGTACCTTGTACCGGCACTTGACCTCAAGTTAAGTGTCTGTCTCTGTCAACCAGCCGTCACTTGTAGATACTTAATAGTCATACGCTCTTTGCTTCATTTCCTTGCCTGCAGTATTTTGTAGCGCCAGCGTTGACCAATCTAACCGCCAGAGACCGAGAGCAATATTGAATTATCGCAACGCGGGAAAAGCCAATGATCTATAGTCTTAAAAAATAAGAACCTTGAATCTTCAATTCTCATTTTCCGGAGAATATCGTGAGACAGCCGATTATGTAGGTAGAAAAAGAGAATACTTTATTTGTTCAACTGTCAGTTCATATGTATTAACAAAGTGACCCAGACATGCATCATAACCAGTTGCCGAAGTCCCTACGAGCTGTGCAGAAAGATGAACTATAAGTGAACAGCACAGCAATGAGACAGCCAGACACGAACAACCGAGTAGGCTTCACCCATGGCCGTTTACAAAGTCATGCTGCTTCCGCCAGATGCCTATTCCACTCACCGAGGCTACCGAACGCTCTGTGGCGCACATAGCCACATGTCGCTGCTGATGCTGGATCCGTGCCTCCTGAGCCACAATCATACGTGGGTGGGTGGGGCCCAAGGCAGCGCTAACTTCCAAGCTCAAGGTGCGTGTTCCAACCAGCCACGAGTCGCAAGCAGCCCAACCCAATCTCCTCCACCCAGACGTCAAGCTGGTCAATTCTCGAGGGCCTCGTCATCACACAGCTCCTTCCAGCCTGGCAGTACCGACTGCTTCCCCGCAGAGTGCCTTTGCCATTCATCGACGGCCTCATCGGATCGCCGAATTCCCCTCTACATCGGCGCAACAGCGCCTCCTCTCACCAAACTCGACGTCGTCGCTCGTCACCTTCCCCCGTGTCTCAGGAGGTCGACCCCCTTGCACGCGCCATGTATTCCAACTCAAACTCGTTTCTCGGCGGCGGCGGCAGCCAGCGCCCCGGCGCGCAGCAATATGGAGGCTCGTTCAACAGCTTGGGAAGCCAGCAAGGCCAGCAGGGAAACCCGAGTCCCTTCGCTCCGCAGCCGACGGGCTTCGGCCAGGCTCCTCTGCAGCAGCAATACACTGGTTTCCCGGGCGGCCTGCAGCAGCAACAGCAACCTCAGTCTCAGCAGCTGCAGCCCCAGTACACTGGATTCCAGCCTCAGCAGCAGCAGAGCTTCCAGACCGGCGTGCCGCCCATGCCCTCGATGCCGTCCCAGTTCCAGCAGCAGTTCCAGCAGCAGCAGCAGCAGCAGCAGCAACAACAGCAACAACCGCAACCGCAACAGCAACCGCACCAGCAACCCCAGCAGACTGGATTCTCCCTGACCCCGCAGCAGACCTCGGCGCCCGCCCAAGCCATGAAGCCGCAACCCACGGGCTTCAGTCAGATGGCCGCCTCGTTCCAGACGGGCGGTGGCTCCAAGCCTCAAGCGCCTGCTCAGCCCAAGAAGAAAGCCAACAAGGTGCCAAACGTTCGACTGTCCTTCATCACTGCCCAGGACCAGGCCAAGTTCGAGACGCTGTTCACATCCGCTGTTGGCGACGACTCGACCACCATGTCAGGCGACAAAGCTCGTGATCTGTTGATGCGCTCCCGTTTGGACGGAGACTCGCTGTCGCACATCTGGTACGTTGGCGTGCTCCTGTCATCTGCAAAAGACAGCGATACTGACATGACCTGTCCAGGACCCTCTCCGACACCACTCGATCGGGACAACTTCACTTTCCCGAGTTCGCGCTTGCCATGTACCTCTGCAACCTAAAGCTGACAGGTCAATCTTTGCCCTCGTCATTGTCCGAGAACATCAAGAATGAGGTCTCGAGCATGGTGGATATCATCAACTTCAGCATCATTGAAGAGGCGTCTGGGAGCTCGTCCGCTCCCACCACTGCCCCCGACTTCACAGGCAGGCAGAGCAACAACACTCCGCCGACCATTCATCAGCCCCAGCCTCAGCCGTCAAACTCACAGCTGCTCCAGGCCCAGATGACTGGTTTCCCAGGCCAGCAGCAGCCCCAGCAAACCGGCTTTCTCGGACAGCAGCAGCCTCAGCAGATTGGATTCCTCGGTCAACAGGGCCTCCAGGCCCAGCAGACCGGCTTCCCCGGCATGCAGGGCCAAGCTACCGGCTACAACGGCCCACGCCCTCCGATGCCCCCTATGCCCACTGGCTTCGGCGCGGGAGGCCCGGGTGGCATGGCGCCATTGAACGCGCAACCCACCGGTCGCCCCGGTCAGTGGGGCTTGGTGAACGCCCCGGCCACTGGCCTTCCCAACATTGATGCGCTGCAAGCTCAGATGATGCCGCAGCAGGGCCGCGAGCAGCAGAACTTCACCACCGCTGGCCTCCAGGGCAATGCTGTCATTCCCTGGGCCATTACCAAGGAGGAGAAACAGCGTTACGATTCCTTGTTCAAGGCCTGGGATGGCCTCAGCAAGGGCTACATTGCCGGTGCGCAAGCCATTGAGATCTTTGGCCAGAGTGGTCTTGAGAAGCCTGACCTGGAACGCGTCTGGACGCTCTCTGATAACGGCAACAAGGGCCGCCTCGACCTCGACGAGTTTGCCGTTGCCATGCATCTGATCTACCGCAAGCTGAATGGCTACCCCCTGCCTAACTCGCTGCCGTCAGAGCTCGTCCCCCTTGGACTAGGAACTTCAACGCATCCATCGGCACCATCAAGAACATGCTTAGCGAAGAGTCCAACTACCGCAACAAGTCTGGGGCCGCTCTTCTGCCCCAGAAGACAGGCGTCAGTTACATGAAGAGCCACTCTTTGAAGGGTAACAACTTTGGTGGCGCCGGACGCAAGGACGCCACCGTCTTCAAGAACAACGATGACGACGTTGGCTACAAGTCTAGTGCGCGCCGCCGCCTCGGCAACAGCTCCCCTCGACCTGACTCGCCTTCATCTGTTGCGTCGTCGAACGATGATCTCAATTCTGAGCAGCTGAAGAAGAAGATCAGGGAGAAGCAGGTCCTCCTCGACGCCATGGACTTCAAGGATGAGAAGAGCCTCGAGGAAGACGACATGCTGGACAGGCGCGACCGACGCGAGGCCGAGGAGTTGTACCGCCGCATCCGCCGCACCCAGGATGACATTGATTCTCACCCTGATGCGGCCCTCGCGACTGGCGATTCCGACGCCGAGCGCCGCTCTCTCAAGCGCCAGCTCCAGAACCTCACAGACAAGATTCCCCAGCTCGCCTCCCAGGTGCGCCAGACCGAGAAGGCCATTCACGATGCGCGCTTGGAGCTGTTCCGCCTCAGGGACGCCAAGGCCCACCCCAGCAGTGCCTCTACGATTGTCGGCACCGGTCCCGGTGGTGTCGTGACGGAGTCTGATAGGCTCAAGGCCAGGGCAAAGGCCATGATGCAGCAACGCACTGCTGCCCTCACAGGCCGCAAGATCGACACTGTCGTCGATGACACCGATGGACCCAAGCGCCTCGAGGAGGAGAGCATCAAGGTACGGACAGAGAAAGAAAACAACGAGCGCATGGTCAAAGATGTGGAAGATTCGGTGCGCGAGTTTTCTCGTGGCATCGAGGACAGCCTGAAGGAGGGTGCTACTAGCTCAACCAACGAGCACGAGAAGAGGCGCTGGGAGGACGCTCTAGGCGTTGAGGACGAGGTCAAAGACTTCATCTTCGACCTACAGCGCTCTAGCCGCTCTGCGCGACTTCGATCCCAGGACAAGCGTAGCGCGCGTAACTCTCCTGGCCCGGAGACCTCGCGAGCCGAACCGCCGGCCGACCGATATAGCAGCCCTGCCCCTGCTTCGACTTCGCGCATAGCTGCTCCTCCCGCCGCCGGTGGCTCGTACTCTTCCTACAAGACCCCGGAGGAGCGAGCTGCTTTCATCAAGCAGCAGGCCGAAGCGCGCATGGCTGAACGTCTCGCCGCCCTGGGTATCAAGGCTCCTTCCAAGTCCGGAGAGTCGGCTCGTGCTGCAAAGCTTCGCCAGGCAGAGGAGGAAGATGCCCGTCGGGAGGCTGAACGTCAGGCTCGCATTGCGCAAGAGCAAGGCGGCGCTCTGGCCCCTGCCGAGGAGCCCCAACACGCCAGCGAGACAAAGAAGCCAGCGCCGCCCCCACCCGTGGTACTGGCAGAAACGAGGCAGCCGAGCGGGAGGCCTCGCAGAAGGCGGAGCAGGAGGCGGCTGCGAAGAAGGCCGAGGAGGAGCGTCTGGCTGCGGAGCACGAGCAGCAGCAGCGTGAGACCCAGGAACTAGAGTACGTCTCACCTCTATTAACACAGATTTATGACCAGGAGGCTGACCAAGTCACAGGAACGATGCACAGGAACAGGAGGACCAGCTTTCTAGGGAGCGCAAAGCGGCTGAAGACCGTCTCAAGGCGCTCGAGGAGCAGGTCCGCCAGGGCAAGCTTAAGAAGGAGGAAGAGAAGCGCAGGAAGAAGGCCGCACTGGCGGAGGCCAAGGAGAAGGAGTCTAAGCTCGCTGCCCGTCGGGCAGAGATCGAAGCCGCCCGCCAGCGGGAGCTGGAGCTGCAGCGCCAGCTCGAGGCGATGAACGATGACGATGACTCGTCCTCTGATGATGACGGTGGCCCCGAGCACCTCACGCCGCAGGCTTCCACGCCGACACAGGCCGGCAGCCAGATCGGCAGCCAGGAGCTCGAGCGGAGGGCCTCACCGCCTCCTGCTGCCCCTGTGATCTCGCCGCCAGCCATCACCACCACCAGCCCTCCGGCTGATGCTGAGAGCAAGAACCCTTACTTCCGTATGGCTGCGGCACCCTCAGCACCCGCGGCACCCTCAGCACCCGCAGCACCCGCAGCCCCTGCACCTCCTGCTCCCGTTGGCGATGCGTCTACCAACCCGTTCCACCGCATGACGCAAGAGGCCAAGACTGAGCGACCGCCTGCGGCGGCCCCCACAGGATCGTTCTCGCGCAAGCGTCAAGAAGAGGACGACTGGGGCTCCGACAAGGACGACGAGGACGACTCGGATGACGAGGACAGGCCCGGTGGCAACAGTGCGGCCGCGCTGGCGTCGATTCTCTTTGGCACCATGGCGCCCCCTCGCCCCCTCTCGGCCGCAGACAACAAGGCCGGGTCGACGGTCGGCAGCCCGGCCAACGCTCGCTCGCCCACGTCGCCCCCGAGGCGCCGCCCCTGCCTGGTGCGGGCGCACCCAGTGCCCCGCCGCCGCCCCCTCCGCCGGGCCCTGCGCCTGGCGGCCCCGTCTCGTCGCCCCCTCCCCCGCCGCCCTTTCCCCCTCTGCTGCCCCAGGAGGCCCCCCCCGCCTCCTCCCATGCCTCCCGGTGGCGCGCCGCCCCCGCCCCCGCCGCCCCCGCCTGGGGGTGACGCGCCCGCGGCCCCGGCCATCGGCGGCGGCGGCAGGCCCGCTGGCTTCCTCAGCGAGATTGCCCTGGGCAAGGCGCTCAAGAAGACGACGACAAAGGACAGCAGCGGTGCGGCGACGGCCGGCCGCGTGTTGGGCTAGACCGTGATGCGCGCATGCATGTCTGCAAGTACGCAGGAAGCTAGGCAGCAAGGGAAGGCACTATGTGTTTTTGCGTGTATGAGTGGTGGGAGAGGAGGAGCAGAGAGATCATTACCAAAACCATGTGCACGCTCATTCCTCTGCGATCTCAGTGCTCCGAGAAACGTGTCGGCGGTATTTTTGTATGCACTATTCTAGCTAGTTGTAGTCTGTCGCCCCCTATTTTCCAACATGACCAAGTTTCAAAAAATAATACCCGTGAAGCCGGGGGAAGCGGTTCATTTGTTTCGTCACACCTCACTCTGTTCTGGTTTAGCATGGGGTCCTCTGTCTCCCCCCCTCTCTCTCTAGCTATCTGACGCGTGGCATGACTTTTGAATCCTCGACGATAAGTGCCCGTGTTAAGAGGCGCCTCGTCTTCTCGCCTCCCCATAGCGAGCGGTGCTAAGAACGTGCTAGCTGGCTGGCAGAACGGTCAGATTGACCCAACGCAGACAAGACAGGCAAGGCAGGGTTATCCGAGACGGGGCGTGTCAGGTCGCAGAGCCGCCAGCGCCAGTCGTCGTGTGCGCTCCGACCTCGATGCAGACGCGGCGCGACGCACGCGCCTAGAGGCCGTCAGGTCCGTGGGAGGGGCCCTCACCGCCATGATCGGTAGAGGATAGGGGGATTGTTGGTCCTGCTGCAAGAGAAATGAGTTGGGCGTCGATTTCTGGAAGACGAGGGGCAACTGCTCATTTCACGAGGTCCCGATGCGGGAGCCAGCCGAGTGCGCGGGCGAGAGAAACCTGCACGCAGGGACTGGGTGCAGGTCTGGGTGTAGGTCTGGGTGCAGGTCTGGGTGCAGGTCTGGGTGCAGGTCTGGAGACAACGACGATGTGAAACCTCGCGGGAGGGGTCCGTGTGAAGTTTCCCAGGGGAGCGTGTCATGACGGGGAGGCTGAGTGGCCGGTTGAGATCTGGAGATGAGAGGATCGGGGAAGAAGAAACGTTTGTTTCCCTGTTTGGTAGGCGTTTGTCTTTTTTCCTTCTTCGACCCTGCATCTGCAGAATGGTCATCAGACGGTATGGCCTTTGGAGGTCGTCAATGAGAAACGGGGACCAACGGGCGTTTTTGTGGGCGTGGGTGCATGCATGCGTATTCAGGGGATCTTAGTCAGGGGATCTATCTGGGTCGTGGTGCTCGTTCGAGATGAATACGATGGCGTCTCGGAAGATTGCGAGAAGGTCAAGCAGGTCTTGAAATGGGGCTCCGGATAGACCGAGAGAGAAGCAACGAAGCAGCCAGTTTGCGTTTGACGCCAGATGGGAAAGGCGATCGAGGATCTGGAGTGCATCGCGTTTCGGAGGCATCACGAGTTGGCGATCAAGGCCAAGTCGCGTTGGCTACCTAGCATAGCTGGGTCGAGGATGCTCTGTCGGCGCTGCTCCTGATTTGCCTTATGAACATGGGGGCAGAAGTCAGCCACGGCACGATGAAGCCTGGCGAGAAGAGCCGGCCTGTCATGGTCGACAGGCCAGGGTAGGCTTGCCATCCGAGGCTAGATGCGCTGTTCGTGCAGAAGAGAGATTTGGGCGTTATGCGGAGAGTGGGTGTTCCGGAGCCGGGGTCTCGGTCTAGGTCTGGTCTGGGTCCGATTCCGACGAGGCAGGCGAGGCCATCGTGGAACGAACCGTCAGGTTGGTTGGGGAGGGGGCCCCCCCCAAAATGCCAAAAGGGAGAAAAGGCTTGGTTTGGTGGCATCTCATGATCGACGCGTGATGCCTCGGGCGGGCGAAACCTCGAGGCGGCATATGGTCGTATCCTCCCTGCACTCGCGAAGAGGCTCAGTTTCCGAACCTTTCAACGTCGAGGCTGTGACCTGTCACCTGTGAGTGGCTCATGCTGGAGGGACAGGGAGGAAAGACTGGAGCCGTGGGTTGAGCTAGGCTGAAAGCTCGGATCGGGTTCGAGTCCAAGGTCTGAATGCCATGATGTCAGATGCAGCTCTGAATCTCTTTGGTGACGAGCTAATGACAGCCCGACTGTGAGGATACCAGGCCATGGGAAACACTGAACCTGGTTCACCTCGGCCAGTCATTTGAGCACTGGACTTCTTTCGCCCAAGCTTTGATCGGAGCCAAGCCCATGTGGGGGAAGCTGTTTTAGGGCAAAGATTTTTTTTCCTCAGTAGGGATGACTGTGAACGACTGCTGAATGCCTGCTGCTCCATGGGACCCTGTCTGAAGAGAAAGACCTGAAGAGACGGAGCGACTCACAAAGAGTGACAGAGAAAGTGGAGGCAGAGAGGAGGCAGAGAAGAGGCAGAGAGGAGGAGGACGCGGATCCGGATCACCATGGCGTCATTGGCTCGTCCTGGTCTCGGCAGTGCAGCCTGGAGGTCCCAAGGTTCCATTCGCTCCGTTTGCTCCATATCTCAATCGGCTCCATCTGCCGGGGGGGACACAGCGTTCTGCCATCTCCCGTGTCGCCCCGTCTGCAGTGGTACGTTTGCGATTCACGCTGGTGACCTTGGGAAGGGGGAGAAACGCGAAAACCTGGCAGGCTGGGCCACGTCTGTCCGACCATCCCGAGGCAGCGCCAATAGCTGCTGGTATGCGGTCGTCGGCACAATGGAACGGGAGCTCTGGGGGAAGAAACCCAGCCCGAGCCGGCGTGCCAGGTTCACAAAGGAAAGAAGAAAAAAAAAACTGCTAAAAATGGGCGCCCGGTAGTGGTGCGTCACGGGCATTCCGAATCATAAGTTAGCGGTGGTGGTGGCCTGTGGTGGAGTTGTAGAGGGGCAGGTTGGCCCGAGGGGCAGCCGGCACGGCGAGACCAATGGGTGCTGAGCTGAGGCGCTGCTGGGCCTTTGTTGGACTGGAATTAAGTCATGCGGGGTTCATACTCGAGCCACGGCGAGGAGGCCTTCCCATCGACAAAGAACATGCCCATGTGTCACGACGATCAATGTCCCTCTGTGAATCAGGCACCTGTCTTTGCCATAGGGGATGACGTGAAGTCAGGATTAAGACGGACAGACCCAAATCTCGAATCTCACATCTCAGCAAATGGGCGGCCAAGTCAGGTACCAGAGTCGTTGAATGAGGTCCAATGGGCGAATCAGAAACTGTACTTAGCATGCAGGGAAGGTGTGGCGGGGTTCATTGGCTGACGTCAAACGGAGACGTCCCATTGGCCCAGGATGTAAACAACTGGGCGCGTCGACGTGTCTCGGCGGCGCGTCGCAGGCCGACTTCACGGCCTTCAGGCGGCCTTTGGTGCACTCGAGTGCATCTCGACAAGAAGGCGAATCTGGCCACCCACTGGTCGGCCTTTGGCGCCCACGACCACAACCAATCATGCCCGCAACCCTCGCACGACGTGCAACATCGTGTCCGATGCACGTCGTGTCCGATGCACGTCGTGCCAGACACCATGACCATGTCCATCTCGTCTTCTATCGACCGCTGATCCGGTCTGGTCTCGATGGTAGGCCAGGTCGGTCATCACGACGAAACTCGAGACGCGTCGACCAACGCATGCAGCCTGCCCTTCCCCTCTCCTCCGTCGCTGTCGATCCTAGCACTAGCAGCTGCCGACGAGACGTGCGCAGGAAAATCCCATTCCCACTGCGTCCACTGATCGAGATGGCGCTCCACCATCCCAGCATGCAGCACCACGCACGCGTCTGTCTTCAGCCTCTAGTAGCTAGACTCGAGGCTCAATGAGAAGGGCTTGGCTGCTAGTTCAGATAAGCCCGATCAGCGAACGCCTCTAAAAACCTACGATACCGCTTAGCATCATCTTGGCTTTGATACACTCCCCCCTCTGCTGCCTGCCGGTGTCCATTCGCCCGCAGTTTGGGCGTGAGGGGCACGAACGCCCTCAGCTATTCATCGCTGTGACCGAGTGTAGTAGCTAGTCTGGTTGACAGCCTATCGAGGACGGAAGAAAAAACTAAAGGCTGCTGACTGCCCTCCCTGCCCTAATTTGCGCCGCAGAATCAGTTTTTCTCTTGCTCTCAGACAAATTTCCAGAATCCAGCCTTCACAAGGCACCTGAGCCACTCCACTCTGCCGCCCACTTCACGGCCATCCCCTCCGCCCTCCCCCTGGAGCTCAGGCCATCATCCATCATCCGTTGCCCATCGAGCGTGCCAGCAGCGTACCAGCGTGCCAACGGCAAAGCGCGTCGAGCTCTTCGTCTCGCGCGCCCACACCTTCCAGCGCCACGACCCCCGGCCCAGGCTCCATCCCTGTCGCGCCCGGCCTCGTTCCTGCCCTGACCTGGCTTGCCTGGCCTGCTCTTCGTGTCAGCCCGCGGCGTGCTCGCCCAATCGTCGATCCCCGCTCTCTCCCTCGCCCCACCAGGTCTGCGTGCTTGGGACCTTGCAACGACTGGCTCTTCCGTCTTTTTCGGGCAAGTCACGTCTGCCTCTGGCTGGCTGACCACCTTACCAGGCCCTGGCTGGTATCATCATCCCCACCCATCCAGGAAGCACCAAGTCAGTCGAGTACCAAGGAAGTAGGAACCAGGAAGTAGCACCGTAGCAAGGCGCGGCCCTGTCAAGCACTGGCACTGAAGCAGGTAGTACCTAGGAAGGAGGAAGGCGCGCACCCACCACCACCACCCACCCACCTTCCACCTCCCACGGCTCGCGCTTGCCCACGCTCTCATAGGCTCCGGCGCGCCCTCTGGATCATCCACGTCCACACCCTCTCCACATCCGCTCTTCACTCCCGCTTCTCCGTTTGCTCTTTCCCGTCCTGCAGCTCTCCTCCTCCCCTCTTTCCACCACCACCCCATCCCGTTTCCCAAACCTCCAACGACCGACACCTATCCGTCTCTCAACCTTTCGACTCCTTCGACTTCGACTTCGACTTCGCCTTGCATCTTGGCTTCCGACACCACGCGCCTCGACCCATCCTCGACTGCTCGCACTCACCGACACGTCTTTCCACTATCGCCGCCACCGCGACTGCCTACTGTCCTCGACACATGCGCGCGCGCCCTTCGATCTACCTCGTGAACACGCACCATCGCACACGTTCTGCTCAAACCACGCCCGAAATCGTGATCCATCCAACCTGCTTCGCACATCGCCCACCCCCATGGTCACAGAGAGCCCCTTGCTTCCACGACCCACCCGTCATTTCCAGAGACGAAAGACCCAGGTGAGCACATGAATCTCTTCTTTGAACCGACCCTCCCTTGATCATGCATCTCTGCCTCCCCACCCCCAAGCCGCGCTGCACAAGAATCCAGGAACACGGCCCGCCGACGCTTGTTCCTGCTTGATCAAACGCCCTGGCCTCTCCCTCGACATATTAGACCCGGGCCTCCGCACCCTAGCTAACCCAGAACCCTCCAAGACGACACCCCTGTGTTATCGATCAAGCCTCACCAATTCCTTCGTCTGCTAGCTGCTAGACGTCCCGACGCCAAACGCTTCTCCTACCCGATCATCCGTGGTCGAGTCGACATGGCCAGACCGACACGTCTTGCCGGCGGCGCCCAGGACACCTTTCAAATCTTCCGTGACGACTACTACGAAAATTTAACCCCATGATGAGCCACGCACCAATGCCCGCCGTCGCCAAGCCTCCTCGCAGGCCCCTCGCCTCCTCCAACAGCAATGTCGTCCTCAACCCCCTTCCTCCTCCTCGTCCCGACAGCCGCCCGTCAAGGGTGCTCACATGAACAGCGCGCCATTGAACTCGCTGCAACCCGCACAGAGCAACCGCCTCGGCATGGTCACAATGGCACCGCCATCCTCCAGGTCCGCCGACACGGACTCTCTTCAGAAGAAGCCCTATCTCTCCAAGTTCAAGACGGTCGCCCAAAAACCCGTGACCGACGCGAGCTTCAACTACGGCAAGGAAAACGTGCAACCGCAACTGTTCCCTGCGCCTCCTACGATGAACTTTGACACGTACTTTGTCCCGTCGCAGAAGACCCCTGGAAAGCGTGGATTGATGGATGCCGCTCCTATCAAGGAGGCAAGACCTGTGAAGAAGGCAAAGCTAGACGAATTTGGTCTCCCACCCTACGACTCCTTCCCGCCCACCACCGATGACGGCTACAAGCCCGGACTCAGCTTTGCGCAGCTGATTGGAATGGCCATTCTGCGATCTCCCCTCAGGCGCCTTACGTTGGCCCAGATCTACAAATGGATCTCAGACACCTTCAGATTCTACAAGGCCGAAGACGCCGGGTGGCAGAACAGCATCCGCCACAACCTCAGTCTTCACAAGGCGTTCATCAAGGTTGAGCGACCCAAGGATGACCCGGGCAAGGGCAACTACTGGACCATTCAGACAGGCATGGAGCAGCAGTTCATCAAGGAGAAGCCCACGCGTAAAACGGCCTCCACGGCCGAGAACTTGCCCGTCATGTCCACCCGCCTCGAACCCTCTCGCCCCGTCTCGATGCCTCTTCCCGAACCAACGCTGCCCCCGCCTGCGCCCGTCAGCCGCGCCACGCTGCCTCCGCTCCCGACTTCGCAGGCCACCCTGCCCGCCGGGATGTCGTCGGGTGCCACGGTTCCCAACTCCGATCCTGCCGGGCCCGTAGACGGCGTCGACAAGGGCGTAGAGACGTAGGCGCAGTTTGGGCTTCACCTGTACTCACCCATGCCTGCCGCCTTGCACTCGTCCCCTCCTGTCCCTCGTCACATGGGCTCACAGAGCCGCACGCCGCCTCCCGCAGCGCGTGTTTTGGCTACATCGTCCATCAACCGCTCACACAAGCGCAAGTTTGCTTCCATGGACGACAGTGGCTACATCTCTTCTCTCGAGTCCTCCGCCATGAGGTCCACGAAACCCGGCCTGCTGACATCTGAGGCTGACCGCCCTCGCTCAAAGCGTGGCCGCACCAGCCGTGAGGGTCGCGCCGAGACGGAAATCGCCAGGCTCCGCGCTTCCTCCTACGACAGCCCCAGCAAGGGACGCTCGTACAACGCTCTACCTCCTCCTTCTTCATCTCCCTTCCGGACCACCGAGGGTCAGATGCTCCCGCCTCTGACACCCGCCATGAAGCTGAAGGCTCCGCAACGTGCGCCGCCCTCGGCCTCGCCGAACACCAACCTGCAGATTCACCGCGACCAGGTCCGTGCCATGTTGCAATCACCGCTACGCAAGATGACCGGCGCTGGCGACGAGAGCACGCCTTGGAGTCCCGCTTTCAATCTCGAGCACTCGTTGTACGACTTCAACAGCATGAACTATCCTGACCTCGATATCTGGCAGGACCTGGACGAAGGCATGTTTGCCGGTGCAGCCGCCTATGAGTCGCCCTGCAAGAAGTCGACTAAGCGCCCCCGCATTGAGCGTACCCAGTCGGCGAGTGCTCTGGCCGATCTAACCAGCGCGCCCAACGGCGCTGCGGTTACTTCGACACCTTTCCTCAAGGGATCCGAAGCCATCACCTGGGAGACGCCGAGCAAGGTGTTCATGGGACTTGACTCGTCACCCTCCAAGCCTAACAGCATGCAGCCGCCAAGCAAGCGCTCCTCCCCGCCCAAGTTGGGCTCCCTTAACGATAAGCCTCCCGATGGCTTCTTCCCCAACATTCTTGACGACCCCAGCTTCCTCATGGAGGACAGCGAAAACTACCCTCTCGACATGTGCCAGGGCTTTCAGAAGATCGGCTCGGGCTCTCAGTCAACAGAGACCAAGGCTCCTACGAAGCCCGGGCTCCCACGGAGCTACACTACCCGCTTCTAACGAGCGTGTAGAGCCTTATTCTGAAAAACGGTGACGGGAGCTGCGCATTTTGCCCGGCCTCCGCTGGAGATGTACGCCACTTTTTTACGACGCAACGAGAAAGACAGCACTCGCGACACCCTCAAAGGTCCATGGGGACGGGCAGCAGGGCCGGCCCACACTACTAGAGGGTGCCGGATGAGCTTCGCAGCTTTCCCTGCTGCCTATGATACTTTCCTTAACTATTCCGAGTAATGACGATAATGACGGACGGAGGAGACGCACAAACACTTGAGTATGGCTCGATGGATGGATTGCATGACGCAGCACGCACGGAAGCGCGGAAATTTGATTTTTTTGTATGTTTGATTTTCTGGGGGCTTGTGGAACACTTGGACTCGCCTGTGTCTGGATCGGATGAACAGCTGGCGTTTGCGGTTCTGGCTGGTTTTGCGTTTGGCTTGGCAAGGAAAGGACTCGGATAGGCAACGGTAATACCATCGCTGGATGTGTACAGCTGCATTCTACGGATGGGGTAGTTTACTTGTCTTACACGTTGACTGATTATTTTGACTACGTTTTTTCCTCTCGTATAGGATTTGGCGCAGGGTAACCTGTTTTGACTTGATGACGTGACGTGATTTGGACGTCTGTTGGCTTGACATGTCCGCGGTTGACTCGATTCTGATCACTTGACACGATCTACTAGCGACTTGACATTGGGCAACCTGACTCCCCCCCCTTGCTTCGAAATCGACGCTACAGAGCCCCGAGTCCACTCGCACCTCACTCAGCCCGTTGGTGGCACGTCGGACGCCACCGGACGCCTCGTCACCCACGCGGCTCGACGCGAGTATTCAATAGCTTTTCAGCAGCAGCGACCAGTTCCTGCACGGTTCATGCACGTGGGGGAGTGAACGATGGGTCTCTCCCTCTCTCTCTCGGCGTTATGGAAGGGGTATCTTTGTTCAAAGCACGGGCTCAGCACACGGCGTGGCCTCTCTATGTAGTGATTGTTTAAAGAAAAAAAAAAGGCACGCAAAAGCAAATCGCGCCGCAAGTGACGCCCAACTGCGAACGCCTGTTTCCCCTCGGCAGAAGTACAAAAGAAAAAAAATGACGAGAGACAAATGGGGGCAGGCCCGTGGAGCATGTCGTGGGGGTCCCTCGGTTATTTCCGAGTGTGTCGATAGTGTGTCGTCGTTCGGAATTCGAGTCGGAATTCGAGAGAAGCAAACGAAACAAGGCGCTCTCGGCCGTGGTCTCGGTTTGCAGCCTTTGATGCAGCCTTTGATGCAGCCTTTGGTGCAGCCTTGGTGCAGCCTTTGAATGCTGGCTTCGGACTGCCTCGACGACACCCCCACGTCACGTCGCTTCACGGCACGCACCCCCCTCGCCCTCAGTAGATGCCCATGCGCGAGGCCCAGCCGCCGCTCTCCTTCTGGTTGACACTGATCTGGTAGGGAAAGGGATTCGCGCCCTGGGCCGTGATGGGCGGGATGTGGTCCTTGTGGGCGTTGGCGTGCGTGACGATTTTCATGACGGTCGTGAGGAGGGTCTGCTCCATGGCCTTGCGGACTTTTGCGCGTTCTGGTCAGGGCGGGGGGAGGTTAGCATGACAGCCATCGACTGAGAGCAACCTGGCTCCAAAGGCGGGACAACGCCGAGCAGAGAGGACATACCGCTCTCGGTCCGCGGCTCGGCGACGGTGACCCGCACCGTCCACGTCTCCCAGCAGACCTCGTCGTCGCCGCCGCGACCGACGAGCCAGGCCTTGCGGCGGCGGCGCTCGAAGAACTGCACCGTCACTTGGCCACGGCCGTCGGCAGGGGCGGCGTCAAGGGGGCGCAGGCGCCGGTCGATGAGCGTCTCGAGCTCGACGTCGTCGACGTGCGGCAGCGTCAGGTCGAGGACGTCGCGGGTGCGGGGTGTCAGGGCGGGGAAGAAGCGGTGGAAGAAGATTGTGTGTAGGATGCCTTTTTTTTTGGTCGCTTCCGGTCAGCGCGATGTACTTGAGAGTGCAGAGGGGGGATGCAGGCCGGGGGTTGTTGGTGATAGTTTGAGGTATCAAAAGCAGCGCAGCAGCAGCGTCATCGGAGCATGACGCGGGGTCCGGTCTGGAAAAACGGCGCGAGCTGCGGCAAAAGAAAGCAGACATACCTTTGACGACATCGCGCACTGAGGCCGGGTCGGCGAAGGCGTCGAGCATAAATTCGGGAGGGCTTCGTTGATCCATGGTCGTCGCGTCCAGTCTCTGTGTCGCCGGCGAGGGAGCAGCAGCAGAAGTCGTGACAAAGACGGACATGGCATTGGATGAGATGATGGAAGGACGGAGTGACAGACAGGCATGTGGGCAGGCGGGCAGGCGGGGCAGGCGGGCACGGGAAGGGATGAGGGGCGGGCGGGGTGGGGCGGAGGGGGGAAAGGGAGGGACGCGATAAGGAATGCAAAGTCGAGATAGAGCGCCCCATGAACTGCTTACAGCATGAGCAAGCTGCTTACAGCAATACAATGACCTCAGGCAAATGCACCTATCGGGGCCCCCAGCCCATGAACAACCGCGAAGCTCTAGTCCACGTCCATTCGTGTGTATGTGGTGTGCCACGCAATAACCCCCTTCATCAAGAGCAGCCCTCCCAGGACTACATTGCCCGTCATGGACACTTCAATACCCACCCAGATCGCCGAGACGGTCCAGACAGCACACATCAACCGCGCGCCCTCGCCGACGCACGACCTCAATCCCTCGACCGCTGCTTCAGAGAAGCGGCCCGTCGACATTGATCTCGACCTCGACTCGGCGTCCGATGACGGCATCGACAACCTTGAAGATGACATTCCCTACAGCGTTCTCCGCCCGCGACGTCGCTCCCATAACCTCCCGCCAATGCCCGACCTGCGCTTCGAGCAAAGCTACCTCAACAGCCTCGCCAAGGCACAGTCATGGCAGGGCGTTGCATGGATCACGACGAGGGACCAGGTGCGTGGCACCCACAGGGGGATGCGCAGAGGAAACCATGCTCGACGCTTCCAGCAACTAGTGAGAGCAGTGCTGACACCTCAGTGAATAGGTCTTGATGCCGCTGGTGCAGGGCGTCGTGTACAACCTCTTCCTTCTCGGCTGGCAGAGCTGGAACCGCAACGCACAGATCCATGGGAGCTCCGTCGGGGCGAGGGTGCGTCGGTGGTGGTATGGCGTCAACAAGTGGGCGATACCCGCGCCGATCAGGAGGTAGGGACCTCATCACAGACCCAAAATGAAGGGCATATGCGATCAGGCGGCAGCCGGTACGGCGATAGAGGACGGCCAGTATTCAAGCCAAGGCAAAGGGGCAAAGGGCAAAAGACTTGTTTTCATAGCATGCTACTAAACACCATCGCTCATAGCAGTGTTTTCTCTTCCAAGTCATGAAACCACCACGCACGCACCTTGCGGCATTGGTCATCGTGATAATATCTGATTCGCCTTGACAGATAGGTGCCATCCCCGGGGCGCCTTAAGCTGTAGATATCTTGAAAACACGGGAAGCCTCCTCCGAACCGTCCGTCCTTTCCCCGTAAACGCCGTTCCACGCCTCGGTCAACAGAATGCTCCCATTCTTTAGAGGGCCGAGCCATCATTCACAGACCCTGCCGCGACGCTCTTCTCCGGGCTTCCCCTAAAAGCCAGTGATGTGGGACCTGGCAGAGCCACAATCTCAGGTTCCGGTGTGCGTTCTGTCTGCAGGCTCTTCGGGGTCGGGACCTTCTGGTCATCGGGCTTCTCATGTCGAACTTCTTCCTTGCCTTCGGGAGAAGGAGTCAGATTTGTCGCCTTTGCTCCATCTTTAGGGTTTGGTCGCTTGACCTTGAGCTCCACTATGAGCTCCTGTCGCGGCCGGTCTTCAAGATCATCGTCCACCATAGCCTCGTCATCGTCGACATCATCATCGTCGTCCTCTTCGCTTTCCTCTGGCTGATGGTCGTCTGCCTCTTCCTCGTCATCGCCAAGGTCAGGCTCGACGACATCCCCCTCATCATCCGTCTCATCGGCTGAGTAGCCTCGAGACCTGCTGCCCCGGGCCCTGCCATTACCAGCATAGTTGACTGCCGCCGATCGTCGGGGTCTGCCATTGGCGTTGACGCCGCCGTCTTCCGGATCATCTTCTTGCACGCTGGGCGCGGCACTGCTAGTGCCCTCAGCCTCCAGACGATTCGGCGCCCGTACTTGGCGGCCGCTCGCAGTCGTCAGGGGACCCGCCAGCTCGGTAGGCGTGTGTGTGCCGGTGTTACGAGTCGATCGGCGCGTAGAGTCGGTGAAAGAGCCATCCTCCTCGTCCGAGTAAGTGTACTTGACGCGCTTGCCACGTGTGCGCCCCTCGTACAGAGAGAAGCCGGGTGAAGGCCGCTTGAAACGATTCCTCTGCGCCTGGCGGTATTCGCGTCTACGGCGTTTCTGGTTCTTGTCAGTAGCCGAACAAGAGATGGTCGGGCCTTGCTTGGCAGCTTACCTCTTCTGTAGCCTCGAACCTGGGAACGGCCGCAAGCATCTGTTGCGCAAGCTTCTTGGCTTTTGGACCACCATCCTTCGTCTGTAGCTTCTCGGCCAGTGCGTTCAGCTCTTCGATTGACCCAGCAACAGAGATCCAAACCCGGTTGAAGCTTGCTGGGTTGCCCTCGCGATAGACTCGGAAGGCCGTGTCATCCAGGCCCTCGACCAGGAAGTAGCGTCTCTTGTCACTATCAGAGCCCCATGGCTGGACGGAGAGTGGTTGGTTCATGTCGTCTTCGTGACGATTCTGTTTGTAAGACTTGGTTATGATGGCCTTGACAGCATCGGAGGCGGAGAGAGACCAGAGGATCAGAGCGCGAAGTATCTTGAGCTAGTGGAGCACGGTATCAGCAATGAGTTGCATCGAGGGAGGGCTCATTTTACATACCCTCTGCACGTTGTTCATGTCGTTGAAGGTGACGCCGCCAGACAACGGGCTCTTGCCTTCCCATGCTCGAGGCCACTGGTTCTTGTGGCTACTGATAGCATCCTCCAACGCGCGCATGTAGTGGCCGGGCCTATGACCTGATTAACGATATTGAAGGGTACCGACTGGGGCAGGTGGCATACTTGACGTCCTGCTTGCGGTTGAGTAGCAGTCCCAGCACGGCGCACAGGAAGTTTTCAACCCGCTGGCCAGGCGGGCTGTCGCTGATATCAGTCTCGAGTTCTTGGGGGCCAAAGTTGGCAAGCGACTTGGGCATGGCTTCGTTGAATCGGCTTCGGAACATGACAATGAACTGGGAGCGCAATCGCGAATTAGCTACGTAACCTCAGGACGTTTGCGCACGCGCATATGTCGCGTCCATCGCGACAAGACATGCGACGCGCTGAATACATACAGCAATATCAGGGTTGTCGGCCAGAACGAATTCATGCGGAGGTGATGGCGATCGTTTACGGGGAGGCGGCGATGCCTCCTTCTTTGTCGTCGCTTTTTGCCCTTCGCAACCTTGGGGAAGAACTTCTGAATGCCTTTCTTGGGCGGCGAGGGAGGGTGGTCGGACTCCATGTCAGAAGGGGCTGGAGACAGCGAAGACAAAGATGAAAGGTCGGAAGAATCGTCCGCCATTTTGGCAGCGGTCAGTTCTGATCCTGGCGCGTGGAAAGAGGTGGTGGTAGAAGGCACTTTCAGGTGATGGTGGAAGGAACGCGTTCGACGTGTCGGAGGAAGGTAGGACTTAAGAGGTACCCAGCAGGTAGGCGCGGTGACGGGAGGTGGAGCTTGGGGGGGTAAGGGTAGGGGACGTGGTGATGGAGGAGAGAGGTCTCGGCCAGCCAGCCACCAGCCAATGCGACAACTACATGACCATGGCCCAGTTGAGCCGCACAACCCAGGCAAGAAGCTGAGTGACCATAGCGCAGATGAGCGGCCTTCATCTAGCTGCTTTCTTGATGATGCATGTTAGGTTATCGCGAATTTGGGATCCAACACTATCCATGCGCTGACTGGCTGAACGATGGGGCTACGAAAAGGCGAAACCCCACCCAGGTCCTACACACGCAGTTGAACGCCCACGTCTGGGAGAGTGGGGCACATGGGCAAGAAGTGGCCCAGGTCACGTGGGCGGCACTGGCCCGTTTGGTTGCCCACAACTCTCTGAGAAAAATCGCTACCTTTGACCGAAATACCCTAACCTCCGTCCATCACCAACTCATTCCGCCGCACAGGAAGTCAAGATGGGTCGCGTCGTAAGTGCCGCCTCGATTCGCAACAACATGGCCACTGGTATTCGAGTCGCTGGATTGTTCTCGGGTGACGACGACGAATTTCGACCGCCAGACCTCGACGGCGCCTCGACTCGAATATTTTCTGGCCATGCAGCTGCAACTTCAACACAGGAGGACAATGGGCGCTGACACAACCTTCCACAGATCCGCAACCAGAGAAAGGGCCGCGGCTCGATCTTCACGGCCAACACCCGCCTCAACAAGGTGAGAAGCGACCCGATTTCCCCTGCCCCGCGAAAACGGGACTGGGACGAAAACTTTCCCCCTCCGAACGAGGACGAAATTTCCTAACTTCCATCATCACAGGCCCCGGCCAAGTTCCGAACTCTCGACTACGCCGAGCGCAATGGCTACCTCCGCGGAATCGTGAAGGAGATCATCCACGACCCCGGTCGTGGTGCTCCCCTCGCCAAGGTCACCTTCAAGGACCCCTACAAGTTCAAGCAGCACACCGAGACCTTCATCGCCAACGAGGGCATGTACACCGGCCAGTTCGTCTACGCCGGCAAGAACGCTGCCCTGACCGTCGGCAACATCCTGCCCCTGAGCTCCATGCCCGAGGGTACCGTCATCTCCAACGTCGAGGAGAAGATTGGTGACCGTGGCACCCTTGCCCGTACCTCCGGCAACTACATCACCATCATCGGCCACAACCCCGATGAGGGCAAGACCCGCATCAAGCTTCCCTCTGGTGCCAAGAAGGTCGTCCACAGCCGCTCCCGTGGCATGATCGGCATTGTTGCCGGTGGTGGCCGTACCGACAAGCCTCTCCTGAGTATGTTTTTTTCTTGCCTGGCGCTCTCGGAGCCATTATTGCACGAGAAGCGCAGATTTGCTAATTCCTTCTACAGAGGCTTCGCGTGCCAAGCACAAGTTCGCTGTCAAGCGCAACTCGTGGCCCAAGACTCGTGGTGTTGCCATGAACCCCGTCGACCATCCCCACGGTGGTGTAAGTAGCAGCGACCGCTTTACGCTCGGGACAGAAGACGCTGACACAAGACACAGGGTAATCACCAACATATCGGCAAGGCCTCCACCATCTCTCGTTACGCTGTTGCTGGTCAGAAGGCTGGTCTCATCGCCGCCAGGAGGACGGGTCTGCTCCGTGGTACCCAGAAGGTCAAGGATTAAAAAGCTGGCTAGGATGGTATCCATGGTTCCATTGGGATGGTGTTACGCGGTTGGCATCTTTCGAGGTACTCGCGAGGGCAAAAACTCGTAGCTCTGGTGGCAAGTACCATGACATTTCACGCATTAAGAAACCATGCCCCGGATGTCAGCGATGTGTGTCGGATACCCCGCGAATACAAATGTTCACGACCCAAGGAAGTGATGCATTAGGGGACGCCATTGATTTATGTGACTGGGACATGCGACGAAGGGTCACATTCTCCCAATGACACGCTTCCTATTCTTTGGCGTTACCCAGGTCCTGGCCGGGCTCAACAGCGCTCGCTACACATTTTTTTCTCGCACATGGGATTTGAGGGTCGTGACATCCACCATGAGCACCATCCCCGCCTACCTAGGTGGCGTGGGTCATTAATCCCTACAGTGTCGTAGAATTAACCCAATTCAGGTCAGTTCACGATGCGGCCAGATATAGGGTCTGCCACGAGGGAACGGGTTGGAGTCTGGCAAAAAAGGGTTGATCGTTCGGCGTTCAGCGTTGCTTGTTGGAGCGACGTTTATTTGAGATGATTGACTATGGAGATACAGTCTCCGAGAGACACTTGGGCGATAGTCAAGAAACCGAAATTGAGTGCGTCACGTCACCCACGTCCTAAGCCAACCAGACTCGAAATCCATTTGGTTCTGGTATTCGCACAGCCCTACCTACACTTGACACGCATCATCGCATGTCCTTCGTCGACGTGTGGCCCGCAGGCAACCTGAAGATGGACAAATCTCGCGCGTGGGCATTCAAGGCGCCAACGCTGGACTCATTCATCTTCTCTTGCCCGATTTATCATAGTTGGGCCTGTCGTCGTGTAAGTAGTGCTTTCCACTCCAGATGAGGCTAAAACACGCACATCAGGTAATGCGACTTGTACTGTTGAGGGCTCATGTCATTGTCTTTTCTTCATTGGACCTGTGTATCTTTGCAAACTTCTTGCGATGCAAGACGTTCCTGACGTGAAACCGAATGCCTGGTTTATCTCATGAAAATCAGATCTAATGTGCTTTCCTTTGGCCGTGTCACGACACGTGCTTCGATCGCTTGCTGCTCACTAGCATGCGTCACAGAAAGCGCATCGTCGTTGATAGCTTGGCTGGGAATCAACCTGTGCTTTCTCA
Source organism: Verticillium longisporum (assembly GCA_019188255.1). Taxonomy (NCBI): domain Eukaryota; kingdom Fungi; phylum Ascomycota; class Sordariomycetes; order Glomerellales; family Plectosphaerellaceae; genus Verticillium; species Verticillium longisporum. The sequence goes on from JAETXT010000012.1 coordinate 1,510,131, forward strand.
GGTTACTGACGATCTTCAATTTGCTCGTGCTATGCTCGCAGTATTCAGGACGGTCGTGCAGTGAATTGTTTGTCGGCACTCGCGTGTCAGGTATTCTTCGACTACTGTCCCCGGTATCACTCAAGACCAACCAGATCCCAGGTCAGCCTGCCGTAAGCTGACGGGCACGATGGACCTCACCCGCATCGAGAAAGCAGCGCGACTGAGGATGTTTTACACCCGAGGCGGAAGTGTCTCTTGAGCGGCCTGCGTGGCTCAGCTGTTGAACCTGAAAAATAATGTGACTTCTGCGGAGTCTTAAAAGTAGCAAGATGGGAGACGCCGATTGCCGGGTGGGGACCGACTCGCTGCCACGACCGGAATCTCCCCTGAAAAGTCACTCTGTGTTGGGTGAATGGTCAGGGGGTGGGCGGGCAAAGAAAAGCTGCCCCACGTAGGGACCAGCGACCCCTCGATGCTTGAGGGATTCTACACCCCACCTCCAAGTTTCCCTCTGCCAACGCAGCCACCACCATCAACATCAGCAAAAATTCTCCCCTCCCCTCCAATCCCCCAAAATTCACAAACCAGTCATCGCCATGGCCGCCACAAAGGAATACAGCCTCCTCGTCCTGGAGAACCCTCTCCTCGGTATGACCGACACTCATGGCCAAAAGATCCTTGACAAAGCTACCAGCTAACCCCTCACCGTCAGATATCCAGGCCGTTGGCAACCAGGAGCTCCTTGACAAGTACAAGCTCAAGGCCAACGATGCCATCCTCGCGTCTGAGGAGCACCTCAGCATCTACGAGGACCTTCTCACCAACTACGACGCCAAGCTGATTGCCGGCGGCGCTGCCCAGAACTCCGCTCGCGGTGCCCAGTACCTCCTGCCCCCCAACTCGGTCGTCTACCTCGGCGGTGTCGGCGATGATAAGTACGCCGCTATCCTCCACGATGCCGTCAAGGCTGCTGGCCTCCGCGTCGAGTACCGCGTCGACCCCAAGACCCCCACCGGCCGCTGTGGTGTCGTCATCACCGGCCACAACCGCTCCATGTGCACCGAGCTCGGCGCCGCCAACACGTACGCCATGGACCACATTGACCGCCCCGAGATCTGGCAGCTCGCCCAGAACGCTGATATCTTCTACGTCGGCGGCTACCACTTCACCGTCTGCCCTCCCGCCCTCATGAAGCTGGCCCGCGTGGCCGCCGCCCACGACAAGGCCTTTGACCTCTCCCTGGCCGCCCCCTCCATCTGCCAGTTCTTCAAGGAGCCCCTCGACGCCGCCGTCCCCTACTGCGACTACATCATCGGCAACGAGACCGAGGCCGCCGCCTTCGCCGAGTCCCACGGCCTCCAGTCCACCGACCTCAAGGCCCTCGCCCGCGAGGTCGCCAACCTGCCCAAGGAGAACACCAAGCGCAAGCGCGTCGTCATCTTCACCCAGGGCACCGAGCCCACCTTTGTCGCCGTCCAGGGCGAGGACGAGGTCAAGGAGTACCCTGTCAAGGCCATTGAGAAGGAGAAGATCAACGACACCAACGGCGCCGGTGACGCCTTTGCCGGCGGCTTCCTCGCCGGCCTCGTCGAGAAGAAGTCCCTCGCCGAGAGCGTCGACCGCGGCCAGTGGCTCGCCAAGCTGTCCATCCAGGAGCTCGGCCCCTCGTACGTTCCACTTCGAACCTCTGGTCTCGTCCATCTTGTCATCTGCAAACAGAGCTAATTTTTTTATCCCACTAGGTACCCCTTCCCCAAGCAGACCTACGAGTCTTCTTAGATCGGTCCAGAATCGACCGGGAGCATAGCGACTTCTGAACCTCCACAGCTCGCAGCAGAGCAGGGTCAGGTTCCGGGATAGGGCGAGGCGTTGTAGGTTTCACAGGGAAAAACAGGTTTCAACAACAGGCGTTTTAGCAACACCCCATGGAAGAGGGTTGGTTCACCCACCATTTAGCGAGAACGGCGAGCGTTCTTATTTTTTGCATCAACTTGCAAGCAAGAAAAAAATTCCCCGGCCCCCGCCCTAGATCTGAATGATGATAAAGGTCACGGATTACGGGGCCAAAATGTTGTCGACCAATTTTTTCTATCGGTTTTTCATTTTCCCATCATCTACGGGCAGACTCGTTGAACAGGCATCTAACTATGAGGCTGCATCGTCTCTCCTAGAAAGAGAGGCGAGCAGCCCAAGACAGCTTCGGCTCCTCTCATCAACGTATCCCTCCGCGTCTCGTGCATTGTGAACGTAATGATCCGTACAAGTGGTGCTCCAACTCGCCCCCACAGTTTTCCAGACACTTTTGGATGCTGCGCCGATTCAACCTAGAGAATATGGGTTAGGATTTCAATGACCAAAGCAGAACGCGTGTGCCACTCACAGCTCCAAATAACACCCACAAGCTTACGGTGCCCCCCTCTGACCACTGGCAACAAAACAATGCCTGATGAGTGAGACAAGGGGGGGGGGGAGGTTGTTTGATAGCAGAAACTCCCTTCTACCGGAGACTTGGGCCCGACTTCTTCGAAAGACTCGCCTCTGTCGTTGCGCACTTTGGCACCCTACGACACAGCGAACAAAAAAAGCCAGGGCCGCATTAAGGCAGGGGTCGGATGATTTCCGAATGGAAGAACTGCGCTTGAACACTTTCAGAAGAATGCACTGAACTGAAACAGGCAGAAGCATAATGGCGAAAAGCATGTAGCAACTAAGAGGACCAGCTGCGAGACGACCTAGCGAGCGCGACGTTGGCTTTCGTCGTCGTCGCCGCCTTTCCGCGCAGCCTGAAGGACCATCTGGTCGTAGCTGCCAGCGTAGGCGTCCGTCTCGTTGGCGCTGCTCCTGATCAGGTTTTTGTAGTGGGTCGGGTCATCCGTGCCCTGGAGGCTTCCGCGGCCAAAGGCCGTGAGGGAGCCGAACTTGGGGTCCCAGTTGTAGGGTGTGCTCTGAAAGAGGCTGCTGGCTTGCGAGAATGCCATGCTCGATCCGGCAAAGTGTCCTTCGTGCGAGAAGAGCTGCTGCTCCTCCTTGTTGTGATTGTCGTCATTGGTGAAGGTCGAGCGCGAACCACCGTAGCCATGAGAGTGTGACATGGAACGGCCGCCTTGGCTTCCGTGACCGTTGGTTGGCGGCAAGGCGCGAGGCCAAGCGTCGGCGCCGGCGGCCGTGTAATCTTGGCTGGCCGAACGAGACGTGGCCTTGGGAACATCGAAGGCTTGGAGCAGGCGGGCGCGGTGGGCTGAGAGACCAACGTCGGGCGACAGGGGGCCGTATTGCGGATATTGTTCTGCAAGGCTGTGGGCCCTGCCGTTGCTGGCCTGATGTCCCTGGAGGTTCATGTTGCTGAATGCACCGCCAAAATCTTGACCATCGTGGTTGGCAAGAGCAGGATTGGAGAATACGTCCGGGCGTGCAAGCTCCGCAGATCTCGTGTTAGGGGTAGGCTGATAGACCATGCTCCAGGGCAGAGCAGGAAAGGCGCTGGCACTTGCAGCGCCGAAAGCAGACGGGTCTCTGGGGCGCACACCGCCAAAGACTTCGTTAGCAGTGGCAGAGTGCATTCCATAGGATGAATCATCGTACTCCTGCTGAGCAGACGCAGGGAAGTTGTCCATGGCTGAGTGGGCATCCGGGGGTTGCATAAAATCGTTTACCATGTTCATGACCTCGCTGTTCTCGCTGAAGTCATATTCAGTTGTGTTCATCGTTGCGTTCTTTTGCTGGATGGGCATTGTGTTTGGGCCGTAACGATTGGCACTGACGTGTCCGTTGCGGCCACTCTCGTGCGCTGCATTTGAACCCTTGACCGAATTGCTGCTGGCGTCATTCGGGGCCACCTCAAGCGAAGGTGGGCCGTCACCAGCAGCAGGCTGTCTAACGCTCTCGGGATTCTTGGCGTATCCAGCTGACTGAGAGGGCTCTTGGAGGCCGTACTGCTGAGGGGAGGCTTGAGTCTGCTGCGTGGTCGAAACGGCCTCACCGTAGGTGAAGACAAGTCGATCCTCGTGGAAAGCGAACGGAAGGGCTGGATCCTCGGTCAAGGCATAGCCACAGAGAAGAATATCCAGCATGCGGGCAAGGCCAGCCTCCCAGCCTTCCAAGAGTTTGCCATCGTAGTAGTCGCACAGGGGCTTCACCACGTTGAGCTCCTGGTTGAACGATAAACGGCATCGCGGTTCAAGTGTCGGATCGTTGAGGGGAGAAGGCCAATGGCCATGTGGTCTTCCGGAAGCATGTGGGGTGCGAGGCTCAAGCCGTCGCCGCCGTGCAGCTCAGCGATGAGGCTGAGGCATTCAGCAAGCAGCTTCCCGACTTGCTCAACAGGCACATTCGGTGAAGCTATGCCAACTTCAGCGCGACAGGCAACGAGCCAAGATGTGTATAGGCGCACGAGCGGAAGGATTACAAGCTCTGTGGGAGTCGACTGGGGCCGCGTGCTGTTGTTGTCCGACAAATTCTTGCCTGCGTGTGTGTCCTCCCAGTCGATGCGCTCAACCTTCAAGGTCTCCAGCTCTGTTTTGAAGATGTTCAAAATAGTGCCGAAGAAGAGGAAGTTGAGGCGCAAGATATTCTTCGGGTAGAGTGAGGCCTCATTTTCTAGGCCCGTGTAAGCATTCACACTCGCAAGTGTCACTGGATCTTTCAACCTACGCTTGACCGACTGTGTAGCCACATAGTAAGCGGCCATATTGGTAAGTACCATCTTCAGAAGCATCGCGCTTGCGTCAGGATCTCTAATCGCGGCATCGAGGCGATGGATGACCTCAGCCTCCAGCTCGCGCTGCTGGGGAAAAGGCTCTCCACGGTAACAATAGGCATGAAGCCTGAGGAACCACATCATGAGAGGATCGTAAGGGCCGGAATGTTTGGGCATGCCAGACTTGACAGAGCTGAGGGTTGCCTTAAACTGGAGCTCGAGGTTGTTGGTAGCGCGCGGATGGGGTTCTTCGATAGCGAGAGACCGGAAGAAGTGGTAGACAATGTCAAAGTCACGCTTCTCATCCAGATATATGATGGCCATCTGGTGGTGAGCGTGGCCCACGGTCGGCTTAAGATCGTGAGCAAGTTCGTAATAAGTCAAAGCCAGATGGTTACTGGGCTTCTTGTTGTGGCGGACCTGGAGTCGGTACCGAACCAGATCGCCTAGGCGGATGAGAGTCATGTAGCAAGAATGGAGGGCCATGAGACGAATGGATGAAGGGACATCATTGGTGCGGTCCTTCCCGCCGTTGCCGCTGTTTGAGTCTTCGGCATCCTTTTGTTCGGACGAAATGCGTCTAGCAGCCACCTGAAGTTCAGGAATGCCGTATCGATTGGCAAGGCGCCGGATGTATTCCTCGTAGAAGCGCTGGGAAAGCTTGAGGAACCGGACGTAGGGCGTCTCGAGCTTGCTCTTAAGCACTGCGAGCTGGGCTGTTCGGACTCGGTTGAGTGAATTGCGATACTCACTGTTGACCAAAACGTGCGCCTGCCAAAGAGTCTCCTCGACGTTTTCTTTGGCAGCATAGATGTAGTCCATGAAGAGGGTCTGCACGCAGAGCAGGCGCAAACTTGACAACGTTAGAAAGCTGTCTTTCAAGGCATTTGCTATGAGGGGAGGGGAAAGACAAAGAAAACTTACTGAGCAAGGATCTCGGCCAACTTCTCGTACCGTGGAATGTTGCTCACATCCTCCTCACGGCGGAGCTTCGCAACCTGCGAACTCAAGAGCTTGCGGATCTTCTGAGCCTCACTGTAGTTTAAATATTAGTCTGGATCCTCCTCACTGATGCGAATTTGCAAGCCAGGCAACGCTTTGGGGGCCTTACGTCCAAACATCCGCCACATTGGGCATCTGCGGCTCTTGTTGCTCTCCCTCCGTGGGCTGCTGCGCCTTTCCAACCTGTTCCGGCTTCTTCGCCAGTTTCGGCGTCTCTGACTGCTTGGAAGGGGTTGCCTGCTCATTCTGCTTGGCATTTTTCGGTTGCTTTGCCTGGCGCGAGTGCCTCGAGGTCTTGGGTCGATCAGACATGGTGGCAGATTTGTCGCGTGCTACTCGACAACTTGCGAGGTGGGAGCAATTCGAGAAGAATGCGCGCGTCTCGCGATGAGCAGACTCTGCTTGTGCGATGTGTCGAGACAAGACAGCCGAGTGTCTGGTCTTTGTTGTCTTTCTGTATCGGAATCCCCTAGCTTCCAGATCGAAAGCAGTGTTTGATGCGATTGCCGTGTAAGGGGGATCAAGTGTGATCGCAGCAGGTCGTGTGCTACGCCCTCACTCTACGGAAAGCTGACTTCGTAGTCTCGAGAGTTCCATAACCTCGTTCGTTGGTCTTGGGAGGAGGGCGGTCGGGAAGAGAGTGGTCCGAGGCAACAGCAGGTGATGAGGATGCGACGGCTGGAGGAGAAAACATTGGGCAACGGCAGATAAAGGAATATGCGGCAAAACAGCGCCCAGAGGCACAAGGTTCGGACATTCAAGAACAAAAACTCTAACAAGAGATGAGCGCGCGCGTGCGTCAGGTGGTGCGACAAGGACTCTGGGAGAGGTCGTTGGGAGCAGCTCGCGATGTGTTTCCCAGCGTCGCGGAAACTCAAGAGGCAAAAGACAAAGCTAGCCTCGACTAAATCTCCATTATGACCCTGATGTTGGATTGCTCTGCCCCTCAGGTACGCAAAGGTCGCCATGGGGCTCGTGCAGAGGCGCTAGGCCATGCTGATCGTCAAGAGGCACTTCGACCACCTTCAACCCCACCACGCTCGTTCGTTTATTACGACCTGCATTGCATGCCTGCCAGCCAGGTAGGTTGGGCACCTCCAGTAACGAGGGGCACACCGCTGCTGCTGTGTTTCCTTGAACTTCGCTGTCTCATCTACACGACAACCAGGTTTTATTGAGAGAAGAGTGGGAGTGAATGTTTGCAACGGCCACCGTTGTTCATTTACTATTTTCTGCTTGCACCTGACGACACAATCGCCCACCTTCCCTCCCACACCCCACCATCGCGACGCATTTGCTGGAACAAGGGCTTGCAGGGTAATCCACCCCACCACAACCACTTGAGGATGAAGCGCTCACGAGAGGCCGAAGACGAGCCCGACTCGGATTGTGCCGTAGTAGACGACCAGGACAGTCCAGAACCAGCTAACACAGACGAGCTTCCGGCTACCAAGATCACCTACCTAGATCCATCAGACCAAAGCATCACCGGCGAAGACGTCGTCATGAGGTGCCATCTGCCGGGCCATAAGGATGGTATGGCCTTCAGGTCATATGACGAGTATCAGTCGCACTACCACAAAGCACACACCAACCGCTGCCTAGAATGTCGCAAGAACTTTCCCTCGTCGCATCTTCTGAGCGTGCACATTGAAGAATGCCACGATTCTTTTGTCGCGGTGAAGCGAGAAAGGGGTGAGCACACTGTGAGTTCCCATCTTTCACATATGTTGCACATTGTACACCATCTGACGCGCTCTGCAGTTTTCCTGCTTTGTCGAAGGATGTGAGAGGAAGTGCATGACGCCCCAGAAGCGAAGGATGCATCTTATCGACAAGCACATGTATCCCAAGAACTTCTTCTTTGCTGTCACAAAAGCAGGCATCGACGGCCGCAGCTCCCTCCTAATCGAGGAAGTCCATCATCGGAGGAGATCATCTGTGGGCAACCCCAACAACGCAAAATCACTACGGCGAAGGTCAGGTCAGCAGGAGACAACTACGTCACCAGGTGAGGCTGGTCAGTCTACGGCGGACGGCGCCAAAACAACACAAGCGAAGCCCCAACCGACAACAGGGCACTCTGAACGCCCCGACACCGACATGGAGGATCTGGCAGGGGCCATGTCTTCGTTGCAGTTCATTCCCAACGCTGTACGGTTTGGGAGAGGGGGTGGCAAGGCAGGCTTCGCAAAGAAGTGAACGACTTGGCGCGTCGCTGGCGAGTCGTCGTGGACGATGGGCTGGAGGGAGAGCGTGTTACGTATCACTGTCATGATTAGCGCCATTGCCTTGATGATCTTGAAGGTCAATTTGAAGGACCACTACCTCTTGCAAATGTCCATCCCTTCATTTCGCCTCGTCTCGGAGGGGGTCCCAAAGCATGCGCCAGTCGCCAAACGCCAACTCAAATAACCCGTGGGGGGGAAACCGAGGGAATCATTGTATCGTCGCGCCTAATCGCTTGAGGCGCATCCTCGGCACCCGCAGCTGACACACTGAACCTCCTGGTCGTCTTTGAGGGTCGCCTTCGGCACGCGACAAACGCAAGTCGAGTTGAAGTTGGTCTCTTTTGTCTGGACACAGCGGAGGCAGCAGAGCTGGATTCCTTGTCAGCGCAAGATCGAGAGTGATCATGAGATTACCGAGACTAACCTTTTCATATCCTTGCTTCTTCCACTTCGCGATTAGCATCGCATCGGCGTATCCGTTCTTGAGAAGCCAGTCGTAGAGCTGCTTGCTGATAGCCTCCTTCTCGTAGTACAAGTCGTAAATGTATCGACTCCGTTGATGCGAGATCTGGAAGATCTCCCATTGCGCCTGGTGTTTCGGACCCGTCGGCGGCGGCTTCTTCTGCGCGTCCTTCATCTTATTCTGGAAAATCAAGAGCTGGTCTTCGAGGTCGCTGAAGCCGTCTGGAGGCAGCTTGCGCTTGGAGGAGTGGCGAATGGGAGGCATGACGTTGGTTGCTGTTGGACTTGGATGGAGAGATCGTGCAAAAAAGAAGAAAATCAATTGCGTAACCCAGGCGTTGTTGATTAAGAAACTCAGAAGGTAGTAAGGGGGATCGTACGTGAGGTTTTCTTGTCAAGAAAGCTCATGCACTCAAGTCAACATGTGCAGAGGCGAGAGCACTGGAGGGGCAACGAAGTCTTGATAATCCTTTCACGTGATCGAATAGGTGATGACAAAGGAGCGAACGATTAGGTCATGACTATGCGACTAAGCAGTTCAGTGTCCGTGGATCGAGCTGCATCCGAGATAAACATGTAAAATTCTGTGTGAAGTTCCGACGCTTACGTTCAAAATCGGGCACTAATTGAAGATACTCCTTGCTATGAGACGCATAGTAGTTATGGCATACTTCCTGCTTGATGAAGAAACGACCTGTCGCAAGAGTAGGTTATATAGACGGGGCTTGGTGCACGTCCTGCTTGTACTGGGTGTATGCATCTCTCGGATAAGTAGCCGAGCTGCCAAATCCACAGGCAGTGAGTGGCTCCTGGCTGAGAATCACGTGATACATATCCACCCTCAATCCATGCTGAAGCATCCGGTGATGTCGCAGTCCCCAACGACGAACCACCAGAAGCAGTCGATTCATCACAGCATTGGCCGCCCAAAATGGCGATCACACCGACACAATTCGCGCAGAAGACGCGCCAGTGTACGCAGCGTCCCTCAGATGCCGGTTCTTCAGCGCTAACATGCCGTGCAGCTGCCAATTGGCCCGAGGCCAAGCGACGAGTGCTTCACTCCTACCGACAATGGATCCGCGCGGTATGACTGCTCTCGATACCCAAACACGCGATACAGAGAATCTGCAAGACTTCTCAAGGAGGAAATGAGGCTGACATTGGTGTTTCCAGGCTCCCGAGGTTCAGACCATGTACAATCTGCCCATGCCTGTGTCGGTTATCCGCACCCGGATGCGTGAGGAGTTTGAGCGCCACCGCTTTGCCAACAAGCTCTCCGTCGTGGATGTGCTGCTGTTCAAGAGCCATGCCGACTATCAGGTGCGTTCTGTACTGGCTCTGAACTTGTCCGACGTTGTGATGCGGAGTCTCCAACGCGTGGATGGTCGATGCGTGCCCTTTCCAACTCTATCATACTGACCATGCTTCCCTGTGCGTAGGAGACGATGAACTTCTGGCGCCAGACCAACCACATCATGTCTTACTTCAAGAACGAGAACTTCAGGGGAGACGACAGGCTACCCAAGAGCTTCATGTCCGGATTCCTCGAGGTGAGCTCGTCTGCGCACATGGCCCTTCGGGGCATCACGAATTACACAGCTAACCCAGTACGCAGGGCCGCAACTAGCGAGAGGCAGGATGCGGGGTGGAGCGAAAGACGGAGGGAGCAGGCGAGGAGCCAGTGCATTGTACATAGTGCCAATAGAAGAAATTACCAAAACACCCCGAGAACGCCCGTCTATGTTCTGTACCCCCACAACGCCGCTTGGCCGTCACGCCCTATTTCCTAACCTTCACGGACTCTTCCTAGTCTTCATGGACTCTTTCTAGACTTTACGTACTCATGACTCCATTTTGTCGACGGCGAAAGAGTCGCGTTCACGAGTGAACTCATCAGTCATAACATCGCAAAGCCCTTGCAGATCCTTCAGGCCTTTTGACAACGCGGATACTGCAGTGCCATCTGTGAAAAGTTAGCAGAGGCACACGATAGTGCAGTTGCATGTCGCTTACCATAGGTCTGGATTCTGATATTCATGAGATCCTCGGAAGGATGGGGAATGGAGTAGGCGCAGAACTCAACATCAGGGCTTGAAAAGTCAGCATATGGCAGCGCTCCAAGGTGACAAGAACGACTGACTTCTTCATAATGATGTATCTCAGGGCGTTGCCAAGGGTGTGTCCCTCAGCCTTGAACTCAAACGAGGCCGCCGTGTCGGTGGAACCAGGGAGCTTCTACAATGTCAGCATGCTCTTTCCGACCTCGGAACTGGGCTGACGTTACAATTCGGACGCGCTGCTCAAGCTCCTCCTCGTCCTCCTCGTCCTCCTCACCCTGCTGCCCGTCGTTGGCAAACTCATCCTCTGCCGTGGGCTGGTGAGAGGGAGGGGCGCCGTCCTCCATGGGCACGTCGGCGCTAGTCTCGTCTGTCCTTCCGGGCATGGTGGCGGTATGATGCGAGAGATCTGGGGTATGGAGGGGCGTATATGCGGCGTTGGCGATGAATGCAGGGCTGTGGCTGTACTGAAGCTGACTATCGGCTGTGAGATGCGTTTGTCTGGAATTTTTTTGGCGGAGAGGCGGGGACTTTCCGCCCCAGCCAACGACAGTTTTCGGCGCCAGTGCCCCACATTTCTATCTCAACTCCAAATCGGGAGTTGGCTCAAAGAGTCGGAATGCTTGCATTCTGAAGTCGACAATTGGATTTCCCAATACGTGGTGAATGAAGCTTGGCCAGGTGCATCGACCGACCGCTCAACACTACACGCGGCTGGCTGCAAGTGCGGTGAGCATGTTGCTCGTATACCAAGGAAGCCCTTCGTCATGAGCGATCATAGTACCCCAGCCATGCATGACTGCCACCATTCCTATCAGAATGTACCTTATGCACATCGAGACCAAAATCCCCTGCCACGAATGCATGCTCGGATCTTACAAACCAGCGCCACAACTGATGGTTAAAACATGATAAGCTCGCAGGACCAATGGTCATCTCCGTTACAGCGCACGGCAGTTGAAGGTTCCCCAAAGCAGGCAGGCCGGCCAAGAAGCGCACAGGTTCTACATGGCTCGATCAGAGCTGGGGTCCTGTCTCGTTACCTCGCACCCTAATGCGGCAATCGATAAAAGCCCACTGGCGCGCGGCAAGGTGCTTGAGCCGCGACGCACGACTCAGGGACTCGAAGGCAGGCCGACGGCGAGTCAACTCGGCCGGAGTTGTGTCCCTTTGGGGACGCTCTTCACACCGAGTCCGACGTGTTAATGCAGCGGAGGGCTATAACATGGTAACTGTGGCCAGGGGGGGCCGCAAAGTTCGCCTGTTGGAAACAGGCACAGCCTTCAAATGCAATTGGCCCCTTCCCCGACGGACATCGCCGTGACGGGCGCGTGCCTTTTAGCTTTTGGCTTTTTTTTTTCGATATCACAAATCGGCATTAACGAGCAGGCCCTGCGCATTGTGGTCGTTGATGAGCGAATATGGATCAAGTCAGTGCTTCACCCTTTTTCAGGGCCCATGGACAGGATGCTGTAAGTTGGATGGATGGGGGCCAGGCCAAACGTCCCATGTTGGTTACGTCGGCAATTCGCGGCCGGCGGGGACCGACATGTGAACGAAGCGCAGGGCTACACACCTGGCAAAAAAAAAATTTGACGATCCTCGTGACCAACAGGTCGTAAAACGAGGGTTTTCGCAAGTGTTGACAATGCTTGAAAGCAAAGCTGGCAGCTGGCCAGGTGTGTGAGTCGAGACTCACAGCTGCGACCTAAAGTGATTGGGCAAGGCTGTGCTGGCCGTGTTTCAGAAGCAATGGGCAGTGCTATTGGTCTGACGGCCAATAGTGGGACTGTCCCGATCGGGTTTGTGGCACCTAATGGGGGCGTGGCCAGGGGGCCATAGGGGCGTGTGCTGGGGCCAAGGGGAATGGCTTGCAGCAAGTTGCAGGTGAGAAACGGTGAGAAGACAGGGATCAGCAATATCACGAAGGGAGGGGGGGGCTGATGGGGGCAGCTGTGGTGCAAAAAGCAAAGGATGGAGGGTCACGATGGGAATTTGTCTGTCCTGTCAGCTGGCTGACCAACTTTGCTGTTGCGGTCAGCGCACGCGCGTGACATCCATCGTGGCTTACTTTACTCGAGTTCCCACCGCCACTAGAACCCTGATACAGTCGGTGTCATGTCCGAGTCGCAGCCAGCGTCCAGATCTCATCTTTGTTATTGCTGTCAAACGGACAGGCGCTCATCGACAGTCTGATCTTTACTGTCAACAGACCAAGAGGCGCGATAAGCCACGCGCGGGACGGGTAGGGCAATCATCCCATCCTCATCTTGTTGAAACCAGATCCTCGCTGCATGACCTCACCACCGCCCACTGAAGGACTCTGTAAAGCGACATTCGGTACCCCTCCGAGCCCTACGAGAGTCGTTGTGGCGGTGGCAAGTGCCCAACATTGCTCGCCTTGCAGCGTTGCTATCGTTTGTCCATGACCAAGATTCGTTCCCTCCGCAATTCGCCAACCGGCCCCAGCACACATGCTGCAGGGGCCGCCTGACAGTGAAGGGTGAGCCTTGTCGAAACGTCCCTGACGATCCCCCCTCCATCTCAATTCACCATCTGACGACACGTCTCGCGCATCAAGGAGATCCATGTCTCGAAGCTCGCCTCCGCCGGGAATCGGTCGTCGATGAAGCACACAGAGTACCGCAGCTGGCAAGCCTGCGTAGTTCGATACGAGATGGAGACGTTGCCAAACACCGTCTCGCACGCCATGCTGTGCCATGTTTCGCCGGGTGTAGTGCGACGCCCTTGATCTGCCTCCTCATGCTTTCGAGCCTCTCCTATTCATCGAGGCAAGTCAGTAAAGTAACAGCGGGATATAACACATGCGAGGTCAATATTGCTTCTTCCGCACGATGGTTGATGGGAGATTACCAAGGGCCTGTCACGACCACCTGGTTTAGTATGTTGATGCACACACGTAGCCTTGGGATCGCCACACCCCCCTCGAGCCGAGCAATGGGGGCAGTGAGGCAGGCGGAGGAGAACTGGAGGCCAAGTCGGCCGTGGGCCCGCGGTCAAACCGTACAACCCTCCTTTCCCCTCACGTCAAAGTATCTAACGATCTACGGCCATAGTATCGAGAGCCGTCGTTCCGAATACCATGGTTCGCGACGGTTCGACGGTTCGTGTGGTTCAGCCGGCTCGGTCACGATAGGCTAGTGCTGATGGATTGGCATGGCGTGGGTGGTTGGCCGTGAGGATACGGACCACTCAGGGGACTCACAGGGCTCAGTGGCCAGAGATCGCGGCGCTTGAAACAAGCCGGAGAGCGATTCGGGGGCCAATGAGGGCCCAGTATGCTGGCCATTCGAGGTCGGTCGGATAGGGGAGAGTTCGCTCCCTCTGCGCATGCAATCAATGTCGCCTGCAGGGTAACACGTGCGGCAGTAGAGGAAGGGCGAAGGCAAAGGCGCAGCATTGCAAGCCCCTCCATAGCCTGCCTCCTTTGGTCTTGTTTTGCCATCGGAACGTCGAAGGCATCGCGAGTCTAACGCTGTGGGTCGCGCTGGCCACCGGTGGTAAGGCACAGGCAGTCCAGGGTCGAGTTGAGTGCACTGGTCCAGATGGGATCGAGTGTCGCAGATTCGACAGGGGAGCCCAATCAGAAACAACGGGTGCAGCGCTCGTGGCTCGTTAGCATCAATCCCAAACACCCTACGCAGATCCACACCCGGTGGCAGGTCCTGCCTTCCATTACATTCCTCTTTTCAGTCCTGGTCAGCTCCTGCCAGCCGGGACCCCCAAGACAGGCCAGCAGCAGGAGACTCTCAAGAATGGCATGCCATGCCCTGCGAGCCTGCCACGCCGCCATGCCGTGAACACTGTATCACACACTTGACTGGCCCCCTTTCATCTTTTCGGACAGTGCTACCCCCCAACTTGACCCCAGCTTGCCCCCAGCACTCACAAGCCCACGGAAGGACCATCCCAGGCTGAACGGCGTGCAGGCCGCTGCAAGGCAATAAAACATCTCCGGGACCCCTCCTTCTCCACGGGCCCCTGGCTCGTCCCTTCTGCCACCTGAGCTGAGCTTCACGGCTGCGTCTGCTTAAACACCCCTCCACCCGCTGTCCGCCCCCTCGCCGCCGACAGGCCTCTCTCTTCTCACCTATTCTTCTTTCCTTCGAACGAGACTACTTGCCTCTTGGGCAAACGCCTCTCCTGTTGTTGACGACCGAGCCTCTTCGGCATCCCCATTAGCAGACACACCAACGACTCGTCACCAGCGACTCAGAAAGATTCGCTTCTCGCCCCGTCGTGCCCGCTCTCTCACCCAGCACTGACGCCTAATCAATATAACCGGGCCCCTACCGCATCAGTACACATTCTTACCGGCAACTAATTTTGGTACACCTGAATTCGACCTGAGCTGCTGCCTCTATCGAACATAGTCTATCGGCGACCACCGACCAGGCCTGAACCACTGGAGCACGAACTGCAACATTCCATTCACCCACCCTTGACTACCTAGACAGACGGCCATCAACTCAGCGCGTGCACCGGTTCCGCACTTTTTGGAACTTCAAAGTCACTCTTCTTCCGCCAAGCTTATCTTTTCATTTATCTGATCGCTTCCCTCTCGGTGCGACTCGAAGCTCTCCAGCAATCGACAGACGGGGAGAAGGAAAGGCACGCCGGACGAAACAGGCACAGAAGAAAGGTTCCATTGTAACGGCAAACAGTCGATCCCCTAACCGCAACCGCCCGTCGCCCGTCAGCCCAACATTGTGACGAGCCAAGAGCCACGCTGCAGCCACCACAACCTAGAAAGAAGGGGCGCCCGAGTTTCACGAAACTGATCCTTCCCCACCAACCGGCAGGCACACAGACTGGACGTGCGACCGTCGCATCTACCCCCATCGCGCCCAACCACCACCATTTCACTCTTTTAACCATCACAACCCCGTCGACTCGTGCTTTTGACGCGAGGAGGGAATAAGATCAAGAGAACCGATAGCCGTCCAAAAGAGGACGCCTTCAGCGACGATCTTTCGCGACGACGTGCACTGTAATTATCAATCAACGCTGATCAGCATAAGCGGTTGCAACGCTCCTCAGAGGTTCCTTACCCGCCCGCCTGAGACACTGGCCTCCCAGTCCACGGAGAAAACCCGGTCTCGGATCCTGAGGGCTCTCGCAATCGCCCTCCCCCAACGCTCTTGCAAACCGCCTTCTTCCATTTCAAGCTTCGCAAACGAAGTTTTAACGACATCGCAATTATGAGTGCTGCCATTGCAATGGCTCCCTCGCCCGCGCCCCACGACAGATCCTCATTCGCTTCCGACCTGCCGCCCCCTTCGGTACCGGCCAAATCCGCCTCGGCGTCCATGCCCTCCCCATCAGCACAACGCAGCGCGCCTTCTGCGCCTGCGGGAACTCCCAGCACGACAGCACACCGATCAGCCAGCGGCAGCCCCAAGGGAACTGCCGGTGCCAGATCTTCTCCTCTCAGCGGGTAAGCATTACCCAATAATTGCGCGTGCCGCGACAGTGTTTTCGGTTGATGTGAGGCAATGCATCCGCATTGCCGAGGCGATCGACGTACATACCTTCCTGTTCTTTTGCTAATATGCGTGTGTTTCTCAGAAGCTCGAGGCCCTCCAACCCACCCCCGAAGATCGTCGTCAAGAAAGAGCCCGGTTCTCCAGAGATGCCTGCCACGGCTAGGCATCGACCGCGCAAGCTGGATCTGTCCAAGGGATCTCACCCTGGCTCCAACCAACCCGGCACTGCTCGTCCTCTGACCGCGCGAGATGGTCTCGGTATTCAGGAGGTTGGCATTGCTTGCCTTTCGCCTGGTTTTGTTACGAAAGATCCTCTGATGAAGGAGCAGCTCCAGCGCAGCATGAGCGTTAGGGACCAGCAGCGCCATCTCATCGAGCAGAGATTGCACCAGCAGCAGTCGGCAAAGGGAGACGGTCCTGACACTGCCGGTCGTGAGCCTCCAGCGTCGGCATTTGCCGCCAAAACTCCCGGCATGTCGCGCCGCAATAAGGCACCGCCCGGATTGTCCATCATGGCACCAGCTGCAGAGAGCTTTGCCAACGAACGAGTGATCCAATCCGCACCTCTGGGTCAAACCTTCACCGGCCGCCACAACCCGCATCCTCTGACCCGCCACATCACCAACCAGCCGTCGACACTGTCAAATACCTCTCACATTCACCATGTCCCGGCGAACCAGACGTCCAATCGTCTGCCGCCCATTGCCGATGTATTTGGTCAGGGACTTTCTGGCCACCCAGACAACGCGTCCGCGTCAATGTATCCTGGAAACGGCCGGGCACCGCTCACATCCCCGAGCCACCCACCACCGAACATGCAACATCAAGCTCCCACCCCTGGGCGTCCAAGGGAATACAAGTCGGCTGAGGAGGCTCAAGCTGAACTCGCTGGAGGCAGGGCGGAGTTGTTGCCGAGAATTGTTCATTACGGAGGACCCCAGCCACCGACCCCACCTTCCCCCCTTCCTGGTAGCCGCGCCGCGGAAGCCAGCCGGAGCGCCAGTCGGAGGAGAACACGAGCCGAGTACGAAGATGGGGCCAGCCCGCCTCTGGGCAATGGTCCCGCACCACAACGACGAGGACCTTTCGGCGCGGGCCGCGACAGCTCCGAAACGCAACAAGCCAAGCGAGAGGAGTTCCTCCGGTTATGTGAGCGGGCTTGGGACCTCTTCCACTCATGAGGTCGCAATACGTCTGGTTGCACTGCTTTTGATCATGCGCAAGGTGTATTGGGATTTCATGTCTTCGGTTTGTTTACACTCTCGTCAAGGGGCAGCGAAGAGAAAATGAAATGCATGGTCTATGCTGCACAAACACGGAACAACAGTAACAAGGAAAACGATCAGCCGATCTATATGAAACACGTCGTTTCATTACTTATGTCGAAATTCACTTCGTTCATGGCTCAGGGTAAACTCATTGCTTATCTGTCCAAATGGCATGGGATGGCTCGAGAAACACGAGACGGCCGGTGCTTTGGGCTGGATGGGACTTGGGTGCGCTGACCACCATGTTGATTTCCTCGTTTCTTATGTCCTGGAGATGCAATCTTTGCGAGAGAATCACTTCTTTCTTCTTCTACTTCTTCATCTTTCACCTTCTTGACCCGGATGGCATGGGAAACGAGACACATGAACGGCGGAGGCGAATTGAATCGGGTTTTGTACGTTTACGTGACGATTACTTGAGGCTGTGTGTGGACATACGGTCGGTCAGGGGAGGGGAGGAAAGTGAGTGGGCGTGGAGCGGAAGGGGTAGTTGTACACGTACAGTAATCTTCATTGCCCGTGAATAGGGTTTCGTTTCTTCCCAACGCTTGACTGGAACGCATCTTACCTTTCGTGACCTTGGCTACCTTTGTTTCAAGACCATACACTGCTGGGCAGGATATCCTGCAACCCCCACGGGCGCCACAGTTGAGCAGCATGCCCACGTATCTCGTCTTCTTTGCCGAGCCACTAGGACTTGACCGCTGCCTCGCCTCTGTGCAGTATGCACGGGCAATTCGCTCTCGGAAGATGATTCCGCGGAAGCGAGCGAGAGATGTCTGGTGCTCGGCAAGGCAAGACGTGGAGAGAAAGGAGGGGCTGTTGGCTGTTTGTCACCCCCGTCCCCCCCCTTCCTCAACCCGCCTCCTGCTTGAGCATACGTTCCTCGGATATATATGCCTTGCGCAGCTCGCATGAACGACCTGGGTTTCTCTCCGCTGGTGCGTGTTGTGCGCCTTCCTCTGCCTGTTTGGAGGCCGTGACCACTTGGGGGCAAGCTGCGTACGGAGTTCCCTGGTGTAGAGGCCATGAGCGTCAAGGTGCCTTTTGGGTTTCGCTCTCCTCATTGTGACAACGGCTTCCAAGATGGTGGATTGACGGTTAAGATGGAGCGCTCTTTCAAATGGGTAGTGAAGAGTGTCTGGAGTAGATGATCACAGCTCGAGGGACGTAACGACGGCCTCAGCTAATACTTCCATCGGCAAAAGGCTCGGACAACCGAAGCCTCTGGAACGCAAATGCTGAATCAACAACTCATCCCATCACAGGCGAAGAAGGCAGCCTCGAAATATTTCTGTATGCCTGAATTCATCACAGGCCATCGTTGTTAAACTATAGAACAGGCTTTCCTTCTACACGGCTGTGGAACCTGCTTCACCTCAAGCAAGCACACTTCCCAACGTCAGGGCTTGTGCCTGTAACATCATTCCTTCGATCCTCAAGCGTCGCCCCATCAATGCTTGTCCCACGAGAGCAACGCGGATATTCTCCTATGTACTGTGCGTGGCATGCATAAACCAAAAATAAAATAAAATAAAATGAATAAAGAGGGGCTGGCAGAGGGTGTGGGAGGTACCAATGCCCCAATGAAGCTTTCGTTCAACGCCAAACGCCGATGCTCTTTCGCTGCGCGCATACCAACTCGGCAATCGTTGCTGTTGTCACGGGGAGGGAAGGAAAGAATTTCCTCGAATCTTGGTCAATCATATCGTTCACATGGTTGCCAATCCGGGGTTGGAGAGGGCGTTCTGTCCGTTGACGCTCACAGACCTTCCTCGCCGGCCTTGCAGAGGGTAATCTCGCGACCCCACTCGGACTTGAGAACCTGCGAGGCCGTGATACGTCGCGTGGGGTTCGGGTCTAGGATGGAGTAGATGACATTCCGACAGCGGGCCTTGGGACATGTTAGGCTGAGACAATTACATCCGGTTTGTACGGGGTGCTCACTCTGTGCAAGGATTCGATGGGACCGTACCCCTCTTCATCACGGCGTCCGGCGAGATAGCGATCGTAAAACTCATCCTGGTCTTTCCTGGCGACGCGCCAAAGGTGACGGCCGGTCCGCATGGCCATATAAATGACGCCACATGCCCAAACGTCAACGGCGCGGGCGTCGAATTCCTTGTCCACGTATTCTTCAGGCGCGATGTACGGGGCCGATCCGCAAAGACCAGAGACCATGTGGGGGTCTGTCTCCCACGCCATGCGGAAACACTCGCCGTTGCCGAAATCAGTAATCTTGAGGCCACCACGTGTGGTAAGGAGGAGGTTTTCAGGCTTCAGGTCACGATGGGCGACGCCCATCTCGTGTAGATATTCCACGCCGCGCATCATTTGCTTGAAGAAGCAGTCCGCCTCTTGGACCTCGAGCTTGCCGGCGGCTAGCACCAGCGTGTACAGATCACCGCCTGCGCAGAACTCCATGACTTCGCAGTAGTCGCCCTTGGCGTCCTTCAAAAGGTCGAGCGTGTGGATGACGTTGGGGTGTCGCAGGGACGAGGAAATGCAGAACTCGGCTGTCAAGCGTTTGCTGTACTTCTTCTCCGTCTCCTCTGGACGGCGACGGAACTCCTTGACGGCGAACAGTTTCTCGGCGCCATTCTCGGCCTTCTTGTGAGAGATGCGCACAATGCCAAAGGCGCCACGTCCGACAACTTCGTGGCATTTTCCGTACTTTTGTGTCAGCGAGACTGACGCGTTGGGTCCGCCTTTCCTGTCTCCCGCTACATCATCGCGGTTCTCATCCCTCAGCGTATCGACCCAATTAGAGACGAGTGACAGGTCGTTTTCTGCGATCTCCTGCTTCTTTCCGAGCAACATGCGCCACATATCCGAAAGCTTTTCCTGTCGGCGACTGGACTTGAGGTGGTGTGAGTGGCCACCCTGGACATCTTCATCGGGCATGAAGCGGTGCAGTTCCTTGGGTTTTGGCTTGACCGCAGGGGCAGACTTTTCACTCGCCTTCTCGTTGCCGTTGGCTGGCGTACTGCGCGGTATCGGCGGCGAGCTCTTCTTTGGTCTCGCCGCGTCATCGTCGAAGCTGGCACGACGTGGAGTGACGGAGGGTGTTGATCGTGGTGTTTCACGGTGGGAGAACATGCGGGAGAGCTTGTCCTTCATGGACACGGTGGGGCGGGCGACAGGCTGGAGGAGAGCGCCGGGAGGAGGCGAGGTCTTGCCGTTGACGCTGCTCGAGACACTACCATTCCGACTGGCGGTGCCGTTGGTTTGGCCGTTCTGCGGGTTCATGTGCGGTGATCGCTTAACGGAGTCGTCGTGGGACTTTAAAGACGGGGGTTTCGAGCTCGACACTGAGCCGACTCTGGACTGAGGTGCGCTATTCATTTTGCGGGCAAGAGCACGAGGCTTGAACAGAGTGGGAATTCGGGTGGTGTGAAGACGAGGTCGTTGTTTGTCGTGGTGGGTGGCGGGTCTTTATGACGACAGTCGTGACAGGGTTACTTGGCAGCCGGCCAGTCGTCTAGTTGGCGAGGTGCGTTGGTAAGCAGTGGGTATTGCCGGAGAGGTCGCGATGCCCAAAAAGTCGACAGGAAGCGAGTCTAGGGACCGCCAAAGGTGATGTATGGGAAGAAGCGGCGACGTAAGAGACGCCTGGGCGTAAGGGCTTATGCCCGAGGAGACGCGACTCGTTGAGCGAACAAAACAGCTGCTGTGCTGTGGGCTGGACTGGTTGAAGGTGGGAGTCGCAAACAGAGTAGCGACGGAGATGTGGACGACGGAGCAGTGGTGCTTTTGGTGCTACCAGGCGTGAAGAACAGTCTGAATGCACAAACTAAAGAGGTGCCAAGATATTTTTTGGGCAGGGAACAGCAGGTGGAAGCGTCTTTTTTTTCGTCCTTTTGTCTGTCTGTTGGCGGTCGACAAAAAGCAGATGTCGAAGGAGGCGGACTTCTTCTGGGTGATCGATGGGTGGGCGCAGGTTAAAGCGTGACCGAATGCAGTGGTGGGGATGGATGGCCGAGAAGGGAGGGGAGGGGATGGGGGGGGCCTGGGAGAAAGGTGAAGTGAGGTTGGTGCAGACGAACGAACCCTGTACCGAAGGACTGGGTTGGCAGGGAGTGGTAGAGGGCTTCGAAGGCCTGTGGCGGGCGGCGAGAGCCAGGGAATTATAGGGCCGAGGTGGGGAGCCAAGACGTGTTAGAGGGGGGTGCTCTTCGTTTGGCGCTGGTGCTCAGGTAAGATGGCGGCGACCTGGGTACCTGAGGTAGGGAGCCACTGGTGTGTTTGTGTGCAAGCGGAGCTGGTGGCTGCCGGGGGCTGGCCCGCTGGGAGACCGAGGTGTCAATTGCTGGTCTTGGTTCGGCCTGGGTTCGGGGAGGGATCTGAGGAATTTCCAGGCATGTGCGTGCGGAACGGCTGGTTCTGTTGGGACGGACGAGGGTGCGGCAGAGAAGAGTATGTGTGAGAGAAGAAGACGAATTCTTGAGCGACGGGACGTTGGGAGGAGAGAGAGGCAAGAGAGCAATAAAGTGAAGGCGAAGATTATTGAGAGCGGGTGGAGAGTGCGGAAAAAAGCTGTTCTTGTTTGCAAAAAAAAGTCATGATGGCTGGCGTTGTGGACTGGTCTAGACGGAGAGGGGGACGGGAAGGCGAGTTGCGACTGTCAACGTTCGGGGCACACAAACGGACGGGGCATAGTCGAAGACTGAGGTGGTCAAATGTGGACGGGTGGCCGAGGCAGCGAGATGCCGGTAGTGGTAGACTTTTTGGCGTTGTACTCAATACCTCGACGAATATGGTCTCGACGATGCAGAGAAATGTACCATGATTGTAGCGTGCCTCTCAGACTGAAGTGCCTGGCGGAAAGTAAGGTACCTAGCTAGAGAGAGAGGGTGATCTCGGAGAGTGGGCCAGTTCAAAATGCAAGGGGATGGGGAGGGGCAGCCCAGGGCAGGGCCGGCGACTAGAAGGGTTGTGGGTTGGTAATGATTAGACGAAGGCTATCTCCTTCTGGAATGCACCAGCGAGGAAGGGGGGTTTGTGGTCTCGTCTCGGGCTCTTTTTCTTACTTGTAAGCTGTCATGCAACGACCATAAAGTGCATGCAAGCAGAAGGAAATCAGCATATGACGGCTGACAAAACGGTGGGAGGCGGTGGCAGTGAGCAGAGAGTGACGGTGATAGATGATAGCTTAGGAAGCGACCCGAATATCGCGACGACGGTTGCCTGCGGTATGCAAGGCATGTGCACCAGTGCCCGCTCCAGCAAACCATACCAAATAATTACCTACCTAGGCAGGAAGCACAGGTGTTCCAAAGGGGGGCGGACACGAGCTGATGGGTACCTAGCTTCTCGACTGGCGCTGTTGCTGGGTCTGAAGGTGTACAACCCCAGGTACCTTTGGCGGGGAACCTCATGAACGAATCCACCATGGCCTCGTCCCAATCATTTTCTGCCTCTGTACACACAAACAGAGATCGCACTTGACCTGAAAAACGGGCCTCGTTAGGGCTGTTGCCGTTTGTTCAACTTGGCCGTGCTTGCCAGGAGGGGGCGGGGGCCGGCCACGCAGCAGCAGCAGTTGCCCTCTGATCGGGTGCCCTGGGGGGGTTCTTTGTGTGCGAACTCGGCGGTCTGCCGAGGGAAGGGAAGGAGTATTGCACATTTGTTGCTGCAGGTGAGATGCAGGTGCGGGTGGAGGTGCAGTTGCAGGGCAGGGCAGGGCAGACGATGGCCACTGCTCATTACCCATGTCAGTGGCCGGCCTTCAGCGAGCGACAACCAGCTTTGCCCCCGGGTCCGTGGCACTGTAGGTCTGCCACAGTGGATTGGGACCAGCAGCGAAAGGAAGTCGCCCAGCACGGCGTGCATGGCACCGAAGCAAGAGCAGGGGGGGGTAGGGTGAACAGGGCAAGACCGCCAGCCAGAGATGCCAAGCCGGCTTGCTCAGATCTGAAAGAGGGTCCCTCTTTGCGCCGCACTGTGGATACCAACTACGGGCCAGCATGTCGGTACAGTGTCCGCGCCCTGAGCACGAGCCAGTTGCCAAGAAAATTTCTCCTCTCTCCACATGGCCGTCGACAGTGGAAAGTGGGCCGGCCCTTGATGGCGACTGCTGATTCTCATCCGTCGATGTCATGTCCGCCAGCAGAGCAGTCCCAGCAGCCCCCAAGGCGGCATGGCTTGGTCAGACCGACCTCTCGCTCCCTCCTTCGGCCAACTCCCGTTTTCGTCTCGCCGCTTCGTGTCCTGCCGGCATCTAATACTTTGATGTGTCTGCTCAGGTCCATTTTGCGACTGGCCTCTTCTGGTCAGAGGAGGAGGGCCATGCGCCCCCCTCGCGCGGCCGACGCGCTCTGCGGAACCCGTTTCGAGTCAACGCTGCTTACCACCTACGAATGTGGCTCAGCCTGGCACTTTGCCCTACACCGGAAGAGGCGAGGTCAAACCAACCACGGCAGATAAAACGAGCCAGCACTCGATTATTCAGGAGACCGACCAAGACCGAAACTCCTTGGGTCGAGTCCTTTTGCTAGTTTTACCTGCTCTCCGCCTTAGCTTCAGACGATGCTGCTGCACCAGTAGCAAGCGTCAACTGAAAGGGGGGACACCCACATCAGCAGGACTCGGACTAGGTCCCTTAGGTAGGACCAGGACCATGACGGGCATTTGCGCTGGCGCTGCATGCTCACCATTTCACCGCTGCTTACACTAATTTCCCGTCTCGTGAGCTGGTCCGTCTACGCCAGCCATTGCAGTGCCCCTCCTCTCTGTTGGATGGACCCTTTCAAGGCCTTTCGTCCGCTCGTTTCGTACATCATCACCTGTCATTACACGACAGAAACTGTACATATGAGGCATTTCTTGGCATCCCGACTCTTCTGTGCGACTCGCAGCTCCCCGGTCCAGAGGGCCCTACCTGCAGGCAGGGCAACGTTTCAACCGACCAATTGGGTTTCATCCGGGTGGTCATCAACCCTCAGCCACGCTCCTTTGCCTCAGATCAGTGACATTGCATACTGGTGACAGATCACTTGGCATCTGTACCCCCCCGCATCATGGATGGACGACTGCCTCACTGACCAGAGCTCTCCACTGGCGCTACCTCCTATGCATCACTTGAACACCAGCAGTCCTCGTCGGCTAGCCGCCAAAGCTAATGTGGCCAGGGAGCTGCCTCGCGCATGCAGCGAGTTAACGTGCTATTCCGTTTCGAATTTCCTTTCTCTTGTCTTCGTCCCACATTGTCTCGACTTCGGGGGGGCGCGGGTAGAGAGGGGCATCGGCGCCAGGGTCGAGAGGGGCATCGCGTCACAGCTGTCAGTCTCTGGCTGTCTCCCGTGGACGTGGGCGGCCTCCCCGGTCGCCGGAGCCTCCAACGTCCCTTTTACCTCCACCCTGATCCGGCATCCACAGTCTCACGCCCGCCCCCTCCCCAGCCATGTTACCGTTTCGCAGCCCGAGAGCGCCGTAACCGAAGCCGTACAGGGCAACTTCCGAGTACGCCGCAGACTACAATGACAGGACGCGAAAAAGCACTACATGTTACGCCTCCCAGAGTCGCCCTGTGATCAAGACAGGGACGTCATGAGGCTGCCGATCAGATCCCGAATTTCGTGCGGATCAACGATGATCCTCTCATCCTACGTTCTTTGACCTTGCAAACTTACAATAGGACTTCGTAAGTTGTCATCAGCTTTCTTGCCCTGACCGCCAGAACGCCACCTGGACCACCAAGAGCTGGCCTTCTAAACAGTATGAACCCTGCAAAAGCCGTTGGCCTTTCGTCTGCGTGAACGTGATAAACTGGGCCAATATAGCAGAATGATCGCCTGCATCCGACAGCCTGTCGGTGGCGAACCTTTAATGATTCCCGTAGTCAAGCTCATCGCCCGCAGCCACCCGCTCGGGACCCAGCTGTCAGTAACATAGTCGAGCTTGGGTCTTCTGGCGGCCGCTGCTCTTCGTGGCAGACCCTGCGATATTCCCGCCTTGCATGCTACCCGGTCGTCTGCAGTCGCATTTGCGTCTCCCTGACATGTGCGCGCGCGCGTTGTGGCCACGTATGGTCGGTGCATGGCTGTTTCTGCTCATGGCCGATCGTAACGTGTCCGGACGATGAGCAACCCGAACCGTAGCAAGAGGTTGCTGCACCTCTGCTGGCGGCTTTGCCGTGGTGTCGTTCCGGCGGCGGTGAGACTGCAGGGCGCATGGACGTCTCTGCAGGCTGTCGCCGCGAAGGGGGGCCAGCGGTTCCATATTGCCAAGCCATGGTGCTGGGCCCAACGAGGCACGCATACCTCCAGGTGTGACAGGTCAAGGGGAGAGCTCCATGCCGTGTGTCGTCATTGTTGATGGGGGAGCTCGACTCTGAGCTGCGTTGGCCGGTTGAGCTGGCTATCATCTCGGTTTCGTGCGTATGCTGGGCTGTGCTGCATTGGCCCGCCGATAAGGTTTTCGCAGACGAATCAGGATGAATGGACGGGCACGTTTCGGGGTCTCGAGGGGGGAGAGGACCGGCGCAAAGGCGGCTCTGTGGTTGCGGTGTGTTTGGGTGGACATTCGGGGAGTAGGGGTCAACCGAGCCATGTTGATGCTATCCCTTTAGACCCGAGAACGACCTCAGGTACAACGGTACGTACTGGGCGCTCCAGATATAATGGCCGAATTCAGCTTCCGGACCAGTTATATGATATCGCTTGATAGCACTATATTAGATAAGAATCTTTTAAGTAGGCGGTCGAGCCGGCTCCTTGGCTCCAAAGTACCTGAGACCGTTCTCGGGCCTAAAGGGATAATCCTTGCATGAGTCGCGAGTTTCCTACGAATGGTGCTCATGAATGTTGTCAGTCAACCCGTTGACACCTTCTCTTCTTCAAGAGGGGGGGGATTTCATCGGCGTGTGACCTTTTGAGCCTATCAACGAATGAGAGAGAGGCTCCTGGTCTGCCGTGCAAGCTGGTCGTGGAACTCGTCGAAGATGTCTTGAACTACCAGCTGTCACGATCTCGGCGACGAAACCTCCAGGCCATCTGGTGTCGAGAGTCCATTACAACCCACCACCTCTGAGACCTCTTTCTCTCTCTCTCTCTTTCTCATATCCCGTTCGTCACATGTCAGACCAACCCACCATGGAACGCGGGCCGTGGCAGGACCAAAAATCGGTCCATTTTGCATCGAGAAGTCTTTTTCCCGATTCCAACATCCCTCCCGTGAAGGCTCCCTGCCGACCTCATCCTCAATATGGCCCAGCGGTCTGCGGTCTAGGCCTTCGGCAAGCCGGATGCCTCTCGATTAAGGTTAAAGTCAACTCTCGGCATTATCCCGACATGTGAGACGTGTATGTATGGGAGATGGCTGGATTGTGGGTGGTCCCGTGTGTTCGGGCTGGTCTTGGCCTGATGCCCGTCTACTGGCTGGCTTTTGGGGGGAAAAGGGGGGTTGACTTCTCAACGTGATGCCATGCTCAACCTCCGAGCGGGTTTGCGCTGGTGGCTCGTCTTCTCGGATGGATCCTCAACATGAGGTGCTCAACCGCAGGACGCAATCGGGCCGGCGCGGGAGAGCTCAACGGAGGGATCGGCTGGTATCTAGATGTTTCAAGACCCATCTTTCGATAGTACGATCACGGGAGAGCAAAAGTTGAATCAAATTTCAAGTGTCGACGATGCGCGGTATGCAGGCCTAGAGACCAGCAGACAGGTACAGTGTGAGGGCAAGAGCAGCAGGATAGGCGTGATTTGATAGGCATGCATCTCAAGTCCATGATATTCGTGTCTCGCTATCACATAGATCGTGTAGCAACAAGTGTCAAAAAAAGATGGCCCAGCATCGCTAGCCAGAACTGCGTCCTCCAGTAGCAAAAATCTCGTACAAAGTCTTCGCGGAATGTACGGCGCTCAGCTCGCTGTCTCCACCTCCTTCTGTCCAGCGGCCACGACTTCACCCTGACTCTCGGCGACTGCCTCGTGCGGCACGCCACTGGCCTGCTCCGGCTTGTCGGCGACCTCGCCCTTCCCACTATCTGCCCTGGCGGGCTCCCTGCTCTCCTCCTTGCTCCTTGCCGCCTGCCCCAGCCTCGTCACCAAGTCGGCGAACCGCCCCCTACCCTCATCAGGACCCGGGCCATGTCCTCCCGTACCGTCCACAACGTTGGCCACTGTGCGGTAATTCTCCCTTTCCTTGACAAAGCGTGTTAGGTACATCGTCGGTTTCCTCGCCGGATTGGCCATGATGCGCTGCACCTCCTCCTCGTACGCCCGGTCGTAGACGTTAAAGTCGGCATCCGTCGGTGACTCGGCCACCGTGTCGGCAGTCAAGGGCTCGCCGTACTCGTCGCGCGCGCCGGTGCCGATACCGAGGAAGAGGGGTTCCAGCTCGGTCAAGAGCTCAGGAACCGCTTCGGGGCGTGGAGACGCGGCCCTGCTTTCGTCGCCGGTGCCGCGACTCGAGTTGTGGCGGGCGATAAAGTTGCGACGGCGCTGGACGAGGGCCTCAATCTCCTCGGCGCGGGCGCGGGCCTCGGCCGGGTCGAAATCAGACTCCTTGGGGGCAGGCAGAGCGTCGTCTCTGCGGTTGGCGGCGTCGGCGCGGTGTCGGGCTAGGACGACTTTGAATTTCTGGATGGCCTTCATGACGCAGAGGAGATGGTTCATCTTCCTGGTGAAGGCGCGGTTCAGTTCAAGCTCGTTAGGGGGGTCGACAAGCATCGCACAATTATCGTCTTCCGAGAGCAGGGGGTCAGCGCCTTCTTTGGTGACCCAGGGATGTTGCTGCGGGGGTGGTTAGCAAGGCTTCACATGTACCACTGTGGCGGATGGCGTGCTTACCCGTAGGTCGGCCATCTTGATGCGGTTCTGGGGGTCCTTCTCGAGGATTTTGCTTAAGAGGTCTGCCAAGTGAGGATTCTCATCTTCTGGCACCTCGTGAGGATCGCTTTTTATCGCCTCGTATATCTCCAACACGCCGTCGTGGCTGAAAGGCAGCTTGCCGTAGCGTAGGCAGTACAGAGAGACACCCATGGACCAAATATCAGCAGCCTTGCCCGAGACGTCACCATGGCGGGCCACGCAGAGCTCAGGGGCTAGAAAGGCGGGGGAGCCGGCCGACTTGGCCGTCATCATCCTGTCTGGCTTCTCGAACATTTCCGAGACGCCAAAGTCGACGACCTTGAGAACCTCGTCTTCCGTCAGAAGAAGATTGTCCGGCTTGATGTCGCGGTGAATGACACCTTGGGCGTGGACTGGAGCTAGTCAGGTCTGGGGAAGACAGGAGAGGCCACCAAATAGGACACTTACGATACTCGATGCCCAGGATCAGGTCGCGGAACCAGCAACGGCAGCACTCCTCACTGTAGGGCGTCGCCGTCTCCCCGAGGCCGACTTTCATGACGACACCGCGGTTGCACATCTCGAGCACCATGTACAGCGAGTCCTCCTCGGGGTCATCAAGCACCTCGATCAACTGAACGAGGTTTGGGTGGTTCAGCTTCTTCATAATGGCGATTTCTTCTCGGATGAGAAACAGGGCGTCCTTCTCGTCTGCAGCGGAGGGCGCGCCAAGCGAGCCAAATGCCGTGGCAGGGGGAGACAGCGGTCCATTGAGGCCTGAGCGAGAGAAGCGTTGAGGGCGCCGTGGGCCCTGGCGGAGCATGCTCGACTGTATGCGCTTGCGCAACCTCGCCTTGGAAAACTCCTTGACGGCCTGGGGCAGGTAAGCACAATGAAATTCCGTCTGATAGTCGGCGGATGACTGACATATTCGGTACCAAACTGATCGACAGCGAGGTGGACGGCGCCATAGGAGCCTCGGCCAATCTCCTCCTTGATGATGTACTGGTTGATGCGATGGTGGCTCTGGCCCTCGTCCCCTTCGCCAGGGTACTCTGTGCGGGCGTCGAGCGTCTCCTTGACCTCGCGGTGGGCGGATGGTGTGCGACGGTGGTGGCGCATGGGGCTGTGATAGCTCTTGGTGTGTGCTGTGGGTTCCGAGCTGCGTTGACACGACGTCACATCAGATCCCAGAATGTGGTTTCAGAAACAAAGAGTGGTGGAGATGGGGCAGCGGGGATGGTTGAGGCGGTGCAGGATATCATATGCAGCCCTACGGTGATGTGCGTGCGGCGCGGGGTGGATGAGGGTGAGACCAGACCAAGGCATGGGATTCGCGAGAAGGCTGGACGTACATGTGAGGGGTCAGGGGTGGACGAGGCTCGGCATCGGGACCGTCACCGCTATGAATGGCACTCTCGGGCGAGGACAGGCTTGCTGCCGGTATCTCGGGGTCGGCCATTGTACTGCTGGTGATGTTGGGAGAGGAGGACGAAGGAGGGCGAGGGGTGAATTGCGCAACAGGATGAGGGGCCTGTGGATGAAATGGCACGAGAAAAAAAAGGAGGCAAGTCAAGAAGAAAGAAGATGGAAAAAAAAAAGAATAGAAAAAGAACGCGTGTCGCTGGAGCAGGGGTATGAAGGCAAGTTGAAGGCCTCAGCGTCAGCAGTATTGGGCTTGGGAAGGTGTAAAGCAGTGATGATGGGGGCAGGTTGAGAAGGCAAGGGCAGCGAGGCTGTGGGAATGGGTAGCAGCACAGAGAGAAAGAAGCACGACAGTCTGCAGTTTGGCAGTCACTCTGGTTGCAGGCCTTGGTGGCCGGGCACTGCACAGCCAGCTGGGCGCACTTCAGCTCGTCTGACAGGCAGCGCGCGTGGGATGGCGCTTGGGATTCGAGAGCTTCCGCAGCTGTGTGATGGCGGCTTCGACTGCCCCTCATGTTGCCAGCCTTGGGGCAGCAGCCGAGCACCCCACCAAGACCAAGAGTAGGTACCTATGTACCTGGCAAGCTGCGTAAGCGTATCGCACCAAAGAACCCGTCAAGCCGTGCCCCGCGTCTCCACCAAACTCCCAAGCGCCGCCCATTAGAGCAGCATCTGACCGACCCTGACCGAGACGACACCCCGAACTGCCTCTCCACGACGATACACCTAGGCTCGAGCTGTCTGTCATCCAATCCGCGACCCCATCACGAACCACACTGCGACCTCCAACCTAGCTTCCACCTGCAATTGACCATCCCCCTGGAGTCTGCCAGACCTGATACGGAAACGAAGAGGACGAGCATCAGGACTTGCTACGCATTTCGTCGGCGTGGCAGCCAACAGAGAGCCATAGCTCGCCGTCACCATGCCCGTCTACTCAATATACATCTTTGACCGTCACAGTACGTTCTTTCTTCTCCTTCTCTGGCCCTCCTCTTCTGAACCTCACCCACCGGCTCTGGCTTCTCCTATGCTAACGTAAATCCAAAGCCGACTGCGTCTACTCCAAAGCCTGGCTCCCACCGCCCTCGCGTCCCCTCTCCCAATCCTCGACCTCGACCACCGCCCTCCAACACCAGCAACAGCAACAACAACAACAGCAGCAACCACCGCCGGCCCCCGCCCCCGTCCACCCTCACCACCACGCCTCCTCCAGCGACGACGCCAAGCTCGTCTTCGGCACCGTCTTCTCCCTGCGCAACATGGCCCGCAAGCTCGGCGGCGACGACGACGCCTTCATCTCCTTCCGCACCGCCACCTACAAGCTGCACTACTACGAGACCCCCGCCAACCTGCGCTTCGTCATGCTCACCGACACGGGCGCCCTCAGCATGCGCAACGCCCTACACCAGATCTACATCATCCCCTGGGTCGAGTACGTCGTCAAGAACCCCCTCGCCCCCGTCGAGCACAAGGGCGGCGCCGGCGTGCGGAACGAGCTGTTCGAGCTTGGCCTTGACCAGTTTGTCCGGGGGCTGAGCTGAGCTGTGTTGCGCCTGTTGTGCCTGCTGTGCCCGTGGTCGTCTGAGCTGGTATTGGCTTGGTGTGGCGGGCAAGATGTGTTCTTTGCATGAAACCCTGCGGTGCTGGGTGCCACGAGGTTACGATCATCTTGACATTGGCGGCGATAGATTTTGTAGCGTTACCTTTTTCTTTTTTTTTATTCGTTTATAGAGGCTGGTCTTGGCCCTGCTATAGCTGCTCAATCTGTATTCAACTTTCTAGAGCTCAATACTTTGTGCGATCATCATCTGGTGTATGCCGTGCGGATGTCTTGGTTTGAATGTCACGCCTTGACTTGGTCTTTCTTATCAATAAGGCCAGACATGCAAAAGCCTGTTCAAAATGTCGCGGTTTGAGCGAGCAAAAGTAAGTCTCCGCCGACACGGGAGTTCTCACACGGCAAAGATGTGACATCTAGCTGGATGACAGTCTCCACATACGTGGCAGACGGCCTTGACGACTGTGGATCCCAAGACACCTCACTTCACCACGGCATTCACCAGGTGCATGAACGGCATTATATTGGTACACGGCGTTTTTGTTATTGCTCCCCCATTCTACTCACTTCTGCTGCGCCCTGCTCCAGGCATCCTCGAGGCTCGGCTGGCGATCGACAAGCACGATGCTCTCTTCGCCCGACCCCGCCGCCGGCCTGTCGCCGTCCTTGGCCTCGGCCACGCCCGCCGCGAGGTTCTGGTCCCGCATGACCTCGTTCTCCCAGTTGCTCGAGTAGACGACGGCCGCGAAGCCCTCGTGGTCGCGCACCCGCTCCATCTCCCGGAGGTACTCGTTCGGCATGCCGTTGCCGATGAGGTGCGCCTGGCGCGTCAGCACCGACAGGATGCGCGGCAGCTGCACGCCCCCCGTCGACCGCAGGCCGTCCTCCTCTGTCGGCAGCTTCGTGCCCAGTGGCGCGCCGCCGACGAGGACGCCGTCCATCGAAGGACGCGCCGCGGCGGCGGCGGCAGCAGCCAAATCCTCGTCACCCTGCGGCGGCAGCTCAAACGCCGTCGTGGCGACGCGGCGGTCGACGAGCTCGGAGAAGCCCGAGTCGAGGAGCTCGGTCAGCACGTGCGCGAAGGACGGCGACTCGATGAGATCGGACGTCTCGTCAAGGAGCCTCCGCAGCGAAGCCGAGGCCGAGGAGGCGGCCTGGGCGCCGAGGTCGACGGTGCTGCCCTCGACCTCGTCGAGGATGCCCGACGCGCGGATGACGTCGTCCTCGCTGCCGCGGTCGGGCAGCAGGTAGGCCAGCCAGACGGGGTTGGCGCGGCGGGCCTCGCGCGTGTCGCCCTCGACGAGCCTGCGCACGTCGAGGGTCAGCTCGGCGAAGCGCTCAAAGGAGAGGAGGTCGCGCGGGCTCAGCTGGCCAAAGACCTGGCGCACGGCGGCCTCGACGCGGACGCTGAGGTCGCGCCAGCCGCGGTTGAGGAGCCACCAGCTGAAGGCGAGGTATTTGCGGTTCGTATCAAAGTCGTTGCCGTACGCGTGGTCGGGGCTGTCGTCGTCGTTGTTCTCGAGGCTGATGGGCGCCGAGGCGGCGGCGCCGGCCGCCAGCGACACGACGCTCGAGAGGTAGCTGCGGCGGCCGAGGAGGTTGAGCTGCACGCGGGTGAGCATGGTGAGGAGAGCGAGAGTGTAGAGAAGGGTGAAGGAGCGCGTGATGGCTGGGTGTTCTGATTAGCTGAGATTCCCCACAACCGGCCTCAATGGGTAAGGGAATACGCACAGCTGATGGTCAGGTCATCCCAGAGCTGCCGCTTCGTCTTTCTGGGCTTCTGCGGCTGCTGTGCCGGGGTCACCGGGGCCGCGGCACCTCCGTCCTGGGCGCCCTCATCCTGCGTCACTGCTGTCGATGTTGTAGGCGGCGCAGGCGGTGGCACGGTAATCTGGCTCGCGTGCACGCCGCTCTCGCTCTGGGCGCTGCTGGGTGCGATGCTACTCCTGGCGTCATCCTCGGTCAGGGTCGTGTCGGCGATGCTCGGCGCGCCGGCCTGACCTCCGTTTGTGACGGCGCCAGCTTTCTGGCCCTTCATCGTCTGGATCTCATACGTGATCCTCTCTGTATCAAGGGCTTCGAGAATGTTGGATGTGGCTGTCGGCAGCAGGGCGAGCACTGTGAAGGTACAGTCCTCCTGGTTCTGCTCGAAGCGGCGGCGCAGGTTCTCCTTGGCGATGCGGTCGCTGCTCATGCGCTCGCGCGCGTCGCTGAGCTTCGAGAGGACATATTGGGTCGCGACATAGCCGGCGCCCACAATGCCGACGCCGACGGCGAGGGGCGTTCGATTGCGGTTGAACCACCGCCGTGTTGCGGCGAGCATGGCGGTAGGATGTCAAGTGGGCTGTGGGTGTGGAGGGCAGAGGGCGGCGGGCGAGCTCGGGCTCACGATGTGCCCTATGTCGCAATGTAGTGTTGGGTTCAGAGTGCCTGCGGCGGAGGGATGGAGGGAGGGGGGGTATGGGGGACTCGGTCAGAAGGGGATCGTGTCTAGGTGTCTAGTTCCAGTCTGGTTCATCACATGCCACTCTATGATGCTCCACGCCGGGATTGGACATGGATGTCGCGAGACGATGATGAAGTGGTTTGTCGTCCTAGAGAAATGGTTGAGCCGTGCTTCAGTCGCGGCTCCGGTGCCTTACCTCGGCCCAGCCACATGTGGCTCAACTTGGGTACGTACCGCTCTCTCGAGGATCCTTGCCCTGTGACTGATCGAGTGCTGTACTGTATCTCCTTAGGGGCCGGCCATTGACAGCCTGGTGTTCCGGCGTCAACAGTTGTTCGAAATGGTATACTCAGGGTGAACAGATGTAAATCCGTAAGTAGTATGATGCAGATGAAGCCGACCAGGGTTTCATGCATGCACAAAACGTCAAGCGATCGCTATAAAATGTATAATCATAATAATATTAATAAAATAGGCAGTTACACACGTCCAATTCATGAAAAGATGGCAATTCCATCTCACATAATACACCAGCAGCAGCGTGTATGTGGGCCTGGTGAGCCTGCGATTGTTGGTGCCGAGGGCTGTGATGGGTTTACAAGGACAGACGCAGGATTTCCAGGCACTAGGATCGCCGTACCCGACGGGCGCCCAAAGTGACAGACCCGCCAGCTCCCAAGGCACCTTAGGTAGCAGGTGGCAGGCACCCATTCAGTGTGATGCTATGGTTCCGTAGGCACGTGACGTGACGGTCGTCGTGCCGCGAACCAGGTCGAAAAAACTGTCTGTCCGCCATCTGGTCCTGCACGGCCCGCACAAACATCAACTTGCAGAGGCAGAGGGAACTGCGCCAAAGACCCGTCCAGATCCGAGCCATTACTCCAGCGCGTCGCCCGGTGCTCGCCGTCTCTGTTCTGCCTTTTCCTTCATTTTTTCCGCATTCCAGTTGCCCACCATGTCGGATCCCAACTCGACTGAGGCCGAGAAGAACGTATGTCGCTCTGTTCCACCCCCTACCTGGCCATTTTCCCACCGCCAGCCCGCCCGCCCCTCTTTGCCCCGCGTTCTCACCAAAAAACTGACCATGTCGCCCTGCGCCCATAGATCGAGATATGGAAGGTCAAGAAGCTCATCAAGAGCCTCGAGGCCGCTCGCGGTAACGGAACGAGCATGATCTCTCTCATTATCCGTACGTCACGAACCCCTCCAACTACGTCATTTGCGTCTTGGTCGACAAAACCGCTGACCTTTCATGCATCGCAGCCCCCAAGGACCAGGTCTCTCGTGCTGCCAAGATGTTGGCTGAAGAATACGTATGTGTCCCCGACGCTTTGCGACCCCTCCGCACGATTGTTCGGCCAGAGCCACTGACGCCCGACCTCAGGGTACCGCCTCCAACATCAAGTCGCGAGTGAACCGACAGTCTGTCCTCTCCGCCATCACCTCGACCCAGCAGCGTCTCAAGCTCTACAACAAGGTGCCGCCCAACGGCCTCGTCGTCTACTGCGGTGAAATCCTCACCCAGGAGGGCAAGGAGCGCAAG
Organism: Verticillium longisporum; assembly: GCA_019188255.1. Lineage (NCBI taxonomy): Eukaryota > Fungi > Ascomycota > Sordariomycetes > Glomerellales > Plectosphaerellaceae > Verticillium > Verticillium longisporum. The sequence continues at coordinate 1,545,104 of JAETXT010000012.1, forward strand.
GTCAACATTGACTTTGAGCCCTTCAAGCCCATCAACACGTCGCTGTACCTCTGCGACAACAAGTTCCACACCGAGGCCCTGTCCGAGCTCCTCGAATCCGACCAGAAATTCGGCTTCATCATCATGGACGGTAACGGTGCCCTGTTCGCCACCCTCAGCGGCAACACGCGCGAGATTGTCCACAAGTTCTCCGTCGATCTGCCCAAGAAGCACGGCCGTGGTGGTCAGTCGGCCCTGCGTTTTGCCCGTCTCCGTGACGAGAAGCGCCACAACTACGTCCGCAAGGTCGCCGAGTTGGCTGTCCAAAACTTCATCACCGCCGACAAGGTCAACGTCGCCGGTCTCATTCTCGCCGGTTCCGCCGATTTCAAGAACGACCTCAACGCCTCCGATCTGTTCGACGGCCGTCTGCAGACCAAGGTCATCAAGGTCGTCGACGTGTCGTACGGTGGCGAGAACGGCTTCAACCAGGCCATCGAGCTGTCCTCCGAGACGCTGGGCAACGTCAAGTTCATCCAGGAGAAGAAGCTCATCGGCAAGTACTTTGAGGAGATCAGCCAGGACACGGGCCGCATCTGCTACGGCATCGAGGACACGCTCAAGGCCCTGGACCTCGGCGCCGTCGAGACGCTCATTGTCTTTGAGAACCTCGAGATCACGCGCTACGTCCTCAAGGACAGCGAGGGGGCCGAGATTGTCATCCACACGACCAAGCAGCAGGAGACGGGCGACCGCTCGCAGTTCATGGACAAGGCCACCGGCCAGGAGATGGACATTGTGAGCCAGGAGTCCTTCCTCGAGTGGGTCGCCGAGCACTACAAGGACTTCGGCGCCACGCTCGAGTTCGTCTCGGACAGGTCGACCGAGGGCAACCAGTTCGTCAAGGGCTTCGGTGGCATCGGCGGCCTCCTCCGCTACAAGGTCAACTTTGAGCAGCTGGCCGATTTCGACGATGATGATGATGATTACTACGATGATTGACCGACCGAATCCCCTAGCGGGGATCGACCCAAGTGTCAACGTCCCTGCCTGATGACGGGAAGGAGTGCAACCTGGGCGCCAGCAAGCCCGAGCCAGAGCCAAGCACCAGTGTCGCGCGTCGGAGCATGACGACTGGGCCGCGGAAGCGGCTGGCCTCGGGCTACCAGACGGCGCGCCCGAGCCCGCTCCGCACTGTCATGATGGCCACTTGAGTCACGAACAGCGAGATTGGAGGTGAGCCGCCCCTGGCCCTTGACGCAGGCAGATGACGTTGGCCTGGCGGATGAGCGAGCTGACTGACATGTTTAGATGCGTCCGCCTCTTCGTCAAGTCGAGAAAAGCCACATGCTTTCGCCTCAAGCGACTGATGGGAAGGGGGGTGCGGTTGGGTTGACGATGACGTCTGCTTAGACTAGCCGCGTCATGATCAAAAAGGGGGGCAGCTAGGAAGATAGACCAGTCGTCTGTGCATCACAAAGTGTTTCAACTCGGAATTGTGCCCCGCGTTTGTGTGATGTTATGGTGAGCCTGCAGAGTGGTGTGTTTGAAGAGTGATTGTTGTGGTGGGCAGCGGGGGTGGGCAGCGGGAGTGTGCATGCTGTCTCTGCGATGCTGGTAGTCAATGGCCAACGAAACGGAGGACCACACAAAAGGATGGAGATGATCAGAATGACCGACTGAATGGAGCGAACTACAGATATTGCAGTGTGGGATGTCGTTCTCCCTATAACGATCGATCTCAGAAGAGACCAGCCGGTTGCTCATTTCTCCCTTGGCCCCTGCACATCTTGGTGCGCACAGACCAACACAGACCAACACAGACCAGTAGCCTCGCAGCCTCACAACCAGGAACCTCAACTTTGAAAGCCAAAGGAAGCTAAAGCAATCATTTCCTCCTGCCTGCTCCCAGCTCCCACACACTGCACTCTCGACCATCACCCATCTCCCACCGGACGACTGAACGCATCTCACCACGCCATGCGCTGAAATACACGCGCCTCACCATGTCGACACAGCGCAACGGCACGTCCAACGGCGCCAATGGCGCCTACGCGACGCCCACGAGCAAGCGCTTCTCCGACATTCCCTCTGCGATCGACGTGCCCGTCCATGGCGAAGCCGAAGACGAAGCCGTCGAGATTGACCTCGAGGCCCTCTTCGATGACCCCACAGAAGTCTGCACGCTGCTGGAGAACGAGCGAGCGGCACGCACATATTGGATGACCGTGGCCCTCGCCTACGCCAAGCAGAAGAACATCGACCATGCCATCGAGATGCTGGTCCGCGGCGGCAATTCCATGCGCGACAACACACCGCGAGAAAAGCTCAGCCTGATCGGATGCCTGTGTTGGATGTACTTGTGGAAGGTCCGCGAGGCCCCGCGCCTGCCCCCCGACGGCGTGCCAGCGAGCGAGGCCAAGACGAAGGAGCACTACCTTCAGCTGGCGACGTCGACGCTCAACGACGCATCACGCATCAACCCCGCGTTCCCGCCCTTGTTCCTCGCGCGCGGTGTTCTGCAGCTGCTGCGCGCGTCGCTGCAGATCCCCAAGGCGACCGGCCTCGGCAAGCTGGACAACGAAAAGGCAGACCTGCTGCGGGCGGCGCTCAAGGCGTTTGAGGATGCCATTCGCGTGTCGCAGGGCAAGAACATGCTGGCCGTCATGGGCAAGGCGAGGGCTCTCTTCTCCCTCGGCAAGTTTCCCGAGTCGCTCGCCTGCTACCAGGAGGTGCTCGGCAAGATGCCCGATCTCGTCGATCCCGACCCGAGAATCGGCATTGGCGCCTGCTTCTGGCAGCTGGGGTTCAAGGACGACGCGAGAAGCGCCTGGGAGCGCTGCCTCGAGATCAACCCGGACCACAAGGTCGGCAACATCCTGCTCGGCCTCTACTACCTCGACGCGAGCGGCCACGTGCCGACAAATAGCCCCGAGTTCATCCGTCTCTACAAGAAGGCCATGACCGAGTACACGCAAAAGTCGTTCAAGCTTGACAAGAACATGCCCCTGACCTGCGCCACGTTCGCCAACTACTTCCTCTCCCGCAAGCAGCTGGGCACCGTCGACACGCTCGCGCACAAGGCCATTCAGTACACCGACGTCAACGCCATCGCCAGTGACGGCTGGTACCTGTTGGCCCGCAAGGAGCACCACGAGGGCGACCCCAGCAAAGCCTCCGACTACTACCGCCGAGCCGACGATGCCAGGGGCGGTGCGGACCGCGGCTACCTGCCAGCCAAGTTTGGCGCTGCTCAGTTGTCCGTTATGAGGGGCGACCTCGCAGAGGCCAAGCTGACGCTGGAAAAGATGGTCCAGCAGTCCAAGCACCACGTGGCCTTGGTCCTCCTGGGCACGCTCTACGCCGAAGAAGTGTTTGCGAACCAGGACCTGGACGCCAAGGAAGACAAGTCCGCCGAGACGAAGAAGGCCATTGGGCTCCTGGAGAGCGTGCGCGGCGCGTGGCGGGACTCGAAGAAGAACCTCAACCCTGATGCGGCCGTCTTGCTCAACCTCGCCCGCCTCTACGAGGCAGAGCACCCCGACAAGGCGCTGCAATGTCTGCTGCAGGTCGAGCAGCTCGAGATGGACCTTGTCAGCTCGGCAGACCGGCCGCCACCCGACACGGACGAGGCCGAGACGAAGAAGGCTCTTCGCAGGTTCCTGCCGCCTCAACTGCTCAACAACATTGGCTGCTTCTACTCACAGTCGGAGAGGCACGAGCAGGCCAGCGAGCTGTTCGAGGCGGCGCTGGACGCGTGCATGAAGCTCGGCGAAAAGGATGAGGACGCCGACGTCGACGCGCTCGTCACGACGATCAGCTTCAACCTCGGCCGCAGCTACGAGTCCCGGGGCATGTTGGACGATGCCGTCAAGGTGTACGAGGAGCTCCTCAAGCGTCACGATGACTACACAGATGCCCGCGTTAGGCTCGCGTACATTAAGCTGCGAAAGTTCCCTCACAAGGAGGGCCCCGAGGCCGTGTCCAAGCTGTACAAGGAGAACGCGAGGGATCTGGAGGTGCGCGCTCTGTACGGTTGGTACCTGGGCAAAGTGCCGTCGCGAAAGAGGTCGGGCAACATCAACGAGGACGACGAGTTCCGTCACTACAAGCACACGCTCCGCGACCACGACAAGCACGACCGCTACGCGCTGGTCGGCGCCGGCAACCTGCACCTGCTGACGGCGCGCGAGATGCGGCGCGAGAGCGACAGCGACAAGGCGAAGCGCAGCGCCATGTACACCAAGGCGGTCGAGTTTTTCGAGAAGGCGCTCTCGCTGGACCCCCTCAACGCCTACGCCGCGCAGGGCATCGCCATTGCGCTGGTCGAGGACAGGAAGGACTACAAGACGGCGCTGAGCATCTTTGTCAAGATTCGCGACACGGTCAGGGACGCGCACGTGTTTGTCAACCTCGGTCACATCTACGCCGAGCTGCGGCAGTACTCCAAGGCCCTTGAGAACTACGAGACGGCGCTGTCGAAGGAGGGCAAGAGCAACGATCCTGTCATCCTGGCGTGCTTGGGCCGCACGTGGCTGAACAAGGGCCGCTCGGAGAAGAACCTCGACGCGTACAACCAGGCACTGTCGTATGCGAAGAAGGCAAGTCACACAGAAAAGGGCGCGCATATCTCTACGTGACGACGGCTAACATTTGTCACAGGCTCTCGAGGCTGCGCCGGAGCAGGTGCACTACAAGTTCAACGTGGCGTTTGTGCAGATCCAGCTGGCGTCGACGATCTACCTGCTGCCGGAGACGGGCCGCGTGCTGCAGCAGCTGGTGGACGCGCAGGAGGGGCTCGAGGCGGCCATCACGGCGCTCGACGAGATTGCGGCGCACCCGCAGACGCCGTACCCCAAGCACGACGTGGAGCAGCGTGCCAACATGGCGCGCAACACGCAGCGCAAGCAGCTCGAGAGGGCGATTGCCAGCCAGCGGGAGTACGAGGAGAAGAACAAGGAGAAGCTGCAGGCGGCGCTCGAGCAGCGGCAGACGGAGATGCGCAAGCGCGAGGAGGCGCGGGCGGCGGCGCTGGCGATCGAGCGGGAGAAGCAGGAGAAGCTCCAGGCGGAGCGCGAGGCCATTGCGGCGCGGGACCGGGAGATTGCAGAGAGGCGGGCCGAGGAGGAGAAGGCGCGGGCCGAGGCCGAGATGACGACGGACAGCGAGACGGGTGAGAGGGTCAAGCGCAAGCGCAAGGCGGCGGCACCCCGGGGCGCGGCGGGCGAGGGCAAGGCCAAGAGGGGCGCGCGCAAGAAGAAGGGCGGCGACGACTCGGAGGGCGAGGACGAGGACGAGTCGGAGTCGGAGGAGCGGCCGAAGCCGAAGAAGAGACGTCTCGCCAAGAAGGAGGCCGAGAAGCCCGGCAAGTTCAAGTCGGCCGAGATTATCGTCGACAGCGACGAGGAGGAGGAAGAGGAGCAACGCGACGAGGACGACGAGGAGGATCCCCTCGAGCGGGCCGAGAGGGCGCTCGCACGGGGTGGTCGTGCCGCTTCCCCTGACGGGCGCGACAATGGCGACGACGAGGGCGACGAGGGCGACGACCGCATGGACGTCGACGCCGGCAGAGGGGGCGACAATGATGACGAGGAAGACGACGATGCCGAGGTCACGCGGCGACAGCAGAGCAAGCGTGCCCGACGCGGTCGCGTCGTCGAGAGCGACGAGGAGGACGAGGAGGAAGGCGACGAGGGTGCCGCGGCAGGCCACGGATCAGGGGACGACGACGTGGCGGCGGCCAAGGCTGACACCAGCATGGCCGATGCCGAGGACGACGACGAGGCGTGAAGACTGAGAAGAGAGGCTCTCTGGAAGACTGAGAAGAGAGGGGCTCTCTGGGGTTGAAGGTTGAAGCTGTCGCCGGCCAGGGCGTCCTCGATCCCGTGTACGCATAGTAGAAGCAGGAGAAAAAAGGCGGCAAGGCGTTCCCAGAATGGTTATTCAGACAGACACAGGATGAATTGGTTGCTATCATGGTGTCTGACATTGTGCCTGTTAGGATGACTGTACTTGCTGTTCTTGGGGGCTCAGACTGTCCCGTCTCTTATCTCGTTTGCTGGCTTGCTCTGTCTCTCTGCCTCTCTGCCTCTCGCTTGCTGGCTTGCCTTTGCTCGCCTCTCTCTTCTTTCTCTACCCCTCCCGCTCTCGCTCGCCTGCTGTCTCTTCACTAACACGGAGTCTCACCGTCAGCAAGTCACGATGCTGACCATGATGCACCATACTCCCCCAAACTAGCGGAGCTACTCCGCAGCGGCGAGCCGCAAGTGGCAAGGAGACCAGGTTTGAGCGAGAGTTTGGGCGACGGGCGCCCCCCCCCTCCCCGCCGTCCCGCGCTGTTCAATTGCAGCGAGCATTGGCGGCGTCTGAGAGAGGCCATTGGCCAGTCGTCGTGCCATGTCTCTGCGATGCCCAGATACCCCATGGAGAGCCAGGGCGAGAGGGCGAGTTTCCCGATCGGCAGCGGGGGAAGGCCGTCTCCTTGCCATTTGCACCGAGGATTCTCCCGCTCTGGGCTGCCGTGTCTTTTGTTCGGTCGTGGTGTTTTTGGAGAACGTCACGAGGGGAGGAGGGGCATGCTTTCTTGCCTGATGGGGACTTGAAAGCATGCCTGATGGGGAATTGACGATGTTGGTGTCGAGTATAAAGGGGCCCTCGGGGGAGGATGTGTCTTTGCTTTGGGGTCGTGGCTGTTTGCATCATTGACTTTGCGCTGCCTTGTCGTCTTCTTGTAGAGTTGTTGAGCTGTCACCTTGGGTTTTGCCTCGGAGCTGTTGAGCTGTTACCTTGGGTTTTACCTTGGCTGAGGCTGTACTGAGAAGCACTCGCACTTGTACTTGGAGATCCTCGACCTGCTCTTGCCCCTCCTCTGCCCCTCCTGCCCTTACCCCTCCATCTCAGCTTCTCTCTTCCTCTTCCTCTTCCTCTTCCTCTTCCTCTTCCATGAAGCTCATCCTCGACCTCGTCATCAACCACACATCAGACCAGCACGCCTGGTTCAAGGAGTCACGCGCCTCCCGAGACAACCCCAAGCGCGACTGGTACATCTGGCGCCCGGCGCGCTACGACGCCGACGGCACGCGCCGCCCGCCGACCAACTGGCGGTCCTACTTCAACGGCAGCGCCTGGCAGTGGGACGAGCACACGCAGGAGTACTACCTGCACCTGTTCGCGACGCAGCAGCCCGACCTCAACTGGGAGAACGACGCCGTGCGCGAGGCGCTGCACGAGAGCGCCATGCGCTTCTGGCTGCGCCGCGGCGTCGACGGCTTCCGCGTCGACACGGTCAACATGTACAGCAAGGGCGTCGAGCTGCGCGCCGCCCCGTCGTCGACCCGAACAACTACGAGCAGCCGGCGTGGTGCATGTACGCCAACGGGCCGCGCATGCACGAGTTTCTGCGCGCCATGAACACGCAGGTCCTCGACGCCTACGACGCCATGACGGTCGGCGAGCTGCCGCACACGCCCGACCCCGCCCACGTCCGCCGCTACATCGGCGCCGGCGACCGCCAGCTCAACATGGTCTTCCAGTTTGACATTGTCGACCTCGGCCAGGGCGCCGAGCACAAGTACGCCTGGCGGCCCTGGGCGCTGCCCGACCTCAAGGCCCTCGTCGCCAAGTGGCAGCAGTTCATCGACGGCACCGACGCCTGGACCACCGTCTTTTGCGAGAACCACGACCAGGGCCGCAGCGTGTCGCGCCTCGGCAGCGACGACCCGCGCTGGCGCGCCGTCTCGGCCAAGATGCTCGCCCTCATGCTCTGCTCCCTGACCGGCACCCTCTTCGTCTACCAGGGCCAGGAGATCGGCATGACCAACGTGCCCGCCGACTGGCCCATTGACGAGTACCAGGACATTGAGGCCCTCAACTACTACCGCGCCCTCGAGGCCCGCCCCGGCACGACCGACGCCGAGAAGCGCTACGCCATGGAGAGCATCAACCTCCTCGGCCGCGACAACGCCCGCATCCCCATGCAGTGGGACGACGCGCCCCACGCCGGCTTCACCGACGCCGACGGCGCCAAGCCCTGGATGCGCGTCCACGACCTCTACCCGGAGATCAACGTCGCCAAGCAGGAGCGCGAGCCCGACTCGGTCCTCCACTTCTGGCGCGCCCTCCTGCGGCTGCGCAAGCACCACCGCGACCTGCTCATCCACGGCGCCTTTGCCGTCCACGACGACGCCAACGCGCACACCTTTGTCTTCTCCAAGACGCACGGCGACCGCACCGCCGTCGTCGCCCTCAACTTTACCGCCGAGGACAGGCCCGTGACGCTGCCCGCGGTCAAGGGGCTGCGGGCCGAGGTGGGCAACTATGACGATGTCAGGGCGCGCGACGAGGCTGATGTCGGCGGCGGCGGCGCGAGGGTGCTGCGGCCGTGGGAGGGCAGGCTGTATCTGCAGTGATTTGCGTGGCGTATTCGCAGTAACAGCTGTCGGAGCTCTGCTGATCTCGGTCTGTAAATAATGATATCAACTGTATATGAGGTTGCGCAAAAGGAGTGGGACGAATTTATTCAGACTTGGTACCGAATTCATATTCGACGCATCCAGCACTTGTTGAACACAAGATGCCAATCTTGTTAGCCAGCAAGTGCCTGACCACCATGCATGGACATGTAGCTCTCTGCCTTTCCGCGTCTGAACTTGGTGCTACGGAATGCAGGATATTTCACCGGCCCTCCTCAGCTTCATCAGACACTCATGGAACAAACACGCACGAAACACGGCAACTAAGAGCAGGAACAGCACCAGATAGGAGCCGCAAGCCACAGCTGCGCCGGGCGGGCATCATTAGACTATCGTCACCACACGCACATCATGTATAATCTAGAACGTTCATGCCCGGACGTAAACATTTTCCTTCCCTTAGCCTTCGCGCTGTTTGCACCCTCCTGCACTCCGAGGGGCCTTCGCCGCGATACGACTTTTCATACAAAACGTGACGTCTGCCAGCCTAGCAGTCAAAAACACCCCTGACCGTGTCCCGGCCAAGGCCTGTCCCGTTTTCACATACAATAGGCACGACGCACAACGACACAAACAGTCGAAAAAGCGCGCGTCCTGCCTCGGGTTCCCGCCCCTAGACGCCTTTTAGTCGGTAAAGGCAGTCGAGGAGGTGACGTTGTTCCTCTTGGCCCAGTCGGCAATGTTGGCCTTGCTGCTGGCGAGGGCGCCCGAGAGGTTGAACTGCCTGGGGATGGCCTCCACACGGTGCGTCGAGTTGATGTTCTTGACGAGGACCATCTGGTAGCACGTGGCACTGCCCTGGCGGGAGATGATGGTGGAGGAGGCGAGGAAGTACTCCCAGATCTAGAGGTAGTCAGCAACACTGCTCGCAAAGGTCTTTGTTGTTTCATATGAAGAGCAAAAAAAAGCAGAACTCACGCGGAACCACCGCTTGCCGTACTTGGCCTCGACCTTGTCCTTGTTGGCGAGCCAGTTCCTGTACCAGCGCCAGAGGGTGCCCGAGTAGTGGACGCCAATGGTGTCGATGTTGCGGACCTCGAAGCCGGCGCCCTCGAAGCGGTCAATGTAGAAGCCGAGCGGGGTGGAGGCGTCGGCACCGGGGAAGACGTATTTGTTCATGAACAGACCCCAGATGAGGTCCTCGTACTGCCAGTACTTGCGGAGGCCGGCGAGCTGGAAGTAGCAGACACCGTCGTCGTCGAGGAGGTCGTGCATCTGCTTGAGGAAGGCGGGGAAGTGGCGGACACCGACGTGCTCGCCCATCTCGAGGCAGGTGATCTTCTTGTAGCCGCCGGGGACGGTCGGGGTGTCGCGGTAGTCGCAGCACACGATCTTGCTCTGCTCCTCGGGGATGCCGGCCTTGCGCATGGCGTTGTTGCCCCAGGCCGTCTGGTTGCGGCCGAGGGTCACACCGGTGGCCTTGGCGCCGTAGAACTCGCTGGCGAAGCGGGCGAGGGTGCCCCAGCCGCAGCCCATGTCGAGGAGCGTGTCGCCGGGCTGGAGGCCGATCTTCTCGCAGACAATGGCCAGCTTGTTGTCCTGCATCTCCTCGAGGGTCTCCTCGCGGTCAATGTCGGAGATGACGCCCGAGGTGTAGATCATGCGTGGGCCGAGGAACCAGCCGTAAAAGTCGTCGCCGCGGTCGTAGTGGTCGCGGACCTGCTCCTCGTCTGGACAGGTTAGCGGGCACACGCACAGACAGACAGAGAGAGAGAGAGAGAGAGAGAGAGAGAGAGAGAGACATACCCTGGGAACGAGAGTGCATGATGACCTCGGGAGCAAACTGGAACAGGACAAACTTGAAGAGGCTGATGGTGAAGTGGAAGGCGGCCCAGTCGTGGCGGTACTCGAGGACCTCGAGGGCGTCGCCGTTGAACTCGACGTCGCCGTCAAAGTACTTCTCCTGGAAGGTCTCCATGGGGATCTTGTTCTTGCCGCGGTACTTGAGCTTGTCCTCGTCCTTCTTGAAGGTGATGTAGTGCTCGACGGGACGGCCGGGCAGGCGGGCCTTCTCGTTCTTGCGGGGCCCGATGCGCGAGGCGACGTACCAGTAGCCGGTGAGGATGGGCACGGTGGTGAAGAGGGCGAAGAAGAGGGCCGTCTTGAAGCCGTAGCCGATCTTCCAGGCGCCGTAGTACGGCACAATGACCATGGCACCGATCATGAACCAGTTGGAGAAGCTGTCCGAACCGGGGCCATCGGCGGGAAGGGGAGCATTCTTGATGGCGGGCGACTGTTGATGGGGCCAGGTCAGCAATCGTGTCTCTGGATCTGCCTCTCGACCGAAATCAGAAATCAGAGGACAGGTGGAAGCTCGCTCACCTTGGTGGTGCGCACGCCACACTCTTCCTCCTTTTCAAAGGTGGGCTGGGGAGCAGGAGGCGTCTGGACGAACTCGAAGCTCTCGACGCCTGTGGGTTTCGACATGATGGGCGAGCCGTATGAGGGGGGGTAAAGGCCTCAATTGGCGATGGAAAGGGACGGCAAGTGTGATGTTGCTGTCGAGGAGGTCCTCACTGGCAAAAAATGTGCAGTGGCAGACGTTGTTTCGTGGAGACACATGAAAGGGGAGGGGGGTTCCGGCTGGTGGGAGGGGAGGTCCTCCCCGTCCGACCCTAGTGCCAGTTCTGACCGCCTCGACTCGAACTCAACGAAATGGAGTGCTGTGCTGTGCACCCCGGCGCTGCATGTGCTGGGCTGCTCCTACCTAGGTACCCAGGTTAGGTAGGTAGGTACCTTAGGTAGGCAGGTAGCCACAACGCCTAGGTACCTACATGTTACCTACCTAGGTACCTCGCAAAGCAAGGCCTAGGTACCTAGAGACAGCAAGAAGCCTGCAACCCCACCGTCGGCTCCAAATTACGATGCGCCCACATCCCCCGCCCCGCCTTCATCACCCCCTGAGCACTGCCCGGAAGATGGGCCTCGAGCCCCTATTCGTAGGTCGTTTCGGGGGTTGGTGGGCGCCCCTGGAAGAGACTGTCTAGTGGGGCCTCTCGACCGGTGCCGTTTCCTGTCCTGTACCAGGCAGCGTCTACTGCCCGGGGGCACGCGCAAGAACAAGAGCGCGAAACACTGCAATCTGGCAGGATGCTTGACTGCTCCACAGATCCTGTCGAGTCCGATGACATGGAATTCGATCATGGCCGGTTTTGAGGCGCCTTCTTGCTCTCATTCACCAGTCCATCATGGGGTTGGCACGATGACATTGTTTGTAGCACTGACCGAGGAATGGGCACAGCCGATGGAACGGCGCTAGTGACGAGACCCTAATTCGCTACCACCGATGTTTTCCATTGGACGACGCTGGCCGCACACATGACGCAAGCTCCAACCTGCGAGATGCTCTTATCTCAGTGATGCCCGAATAATGTGCCCCATGTTCAACTGAGGGATGAACGACCAACGGTTCTTTAATGACCATGTTGGAAACTGTCTCTGCTTCGTGTGAGTACTTCCAGGGCACGATTCGCAGACCCCTCTCTACACCCAGATGGTGCACTCCACCTGGCACACAAGTCACAGCTCAGTTCCCATCACAGAGCCCAATGCCCAACCACCGACCTCATGGATGCCAGTAAGAATCGCGCCCCTGTGGCAACTTTGCCGGTGCATGTCCAACCAGCCCAAGCTCAGCGAAAACAGCGACATGCATCCATCTGATGAGGCTCCGAGATGTTGCTTCCGATGTGGCCCTTCTGAGTATGGTTCCCGCGGCTTCCCCAAATCGTTCGCATAAGCATGTACGCAAGAGCCATCTCACGGCCCGCCCGCCAGCTACCTCGAACTTAATCACCAGCACACACAGGTCTCCGAAGACAACCTTCTTTCCAGATTGACATATGCTAGAGCTTCTCAAGTATATCCGGTGATGAGAGGCTACCCAGAAGAACAATATCCAACCGGCCATGGCCACGAGAACCTTGGCGGTCTCAGAGATCTTGCACAAGAATTGCCCTAGAGTCTAACCATGCCATCGAGATGTCGAACCTTGCTACCGTCGGGCACCCTGGGAAACCGAAACCTTACCTCAACAACCCGAGACCCCGCCCCCTGTGCAGCCAAACGTCAATGCCATCAAATCGGAACCCACGGATCAAGTCTGTGGGGTTAAAGAGAGCGACCTGCATTCCATACAGGCTATCTGGCCCTGCGGCGAGCACTCGTACGAGACAGCGAACGGTGTGTCTGTCTGTCGGCCTGTCTGTAGAGTACCATGCTGCCAAGAAACGCCCGCTATCGTGTATTCCCGCCTCGTCAGAAAAATATCATCAAAATGCCCCCGTCACCGCCGTTCCCTTGACAGCCATGCCGCCGGCCGGCCCCTCCACCCACAAATCCCACCTCCTCTCGTCCGCGGCCCCCGTCCTCGAACCAGCCTCCTTCTCGCGGACGCACACCCGGAGCTGCTCGCCGCAGTACAGCGGACCCACGTTGCGGTACTCCAGCCTCCGCACGCCCTCGCGCGGCGCCGCGCCCCGGAGCGCCGCGAACGCGAGCGCCAGCGTCAGCGGGCCGTGGACGAGCAGCGCGCGGTGGCCCTCGGCGAGAGTCAGCGCGCCGTCGAGGTGGATCGAGTGCGCGTTATACGTGAGGGCGCTAAAGTTGGCGAGCAGCGCGCGGTTCGGCGTCAGCGCGAAGGCGTAGTCTGGCGTGTGCGGTGCTGTCGGGTGTCAGCGCTGCATACTTCTCCTCGTGCTAGTTCGTGACAACAAGATGAAATGCAGGGGCCAAAGGTGCCCCCCTTTTCCTGTCCTCTTCGTCATACGTACATTTGACGATACGCGGCGGGCTCTTTGCAGCCGCAGCCGCAGCGTCGCCTGTGAGGGCCTCGACCTCGGGCATGAAGACGAGGGTCCTCCTCTCCTCGATGGCCGGGGCCGCGTCGTCGCCGCCTGCGACTGTATACCGCCGCCAGACGTCGACGAACGCCATGGCCTTGTCGCCCTCGCCCGAGAGACGGACTTCCTCTACGGTCTCCGTGCAGACGGCCTCGCGCCCGTCGAGGGGCATGTCTTTCTCCCAGCCGGGGCGGAAGCGAACCTCGCCGCCGGCCCACATTCGCCGCATAAAGGGACGTCCCGGCCAGTGGTCTGCGTCGGTGCCATCGGGATGGAGCTCCGACGGGCGCGCCTGGATGGGGAAGTAGACGAGGTGGTGGCCCTGTGGCAGGGGGTGGGCCGGCTTCCTGGACGGTGAGGGCTGCGGCTGGTGGGGCTCAAGACACTCGGCGGGCAGATAGTCTGACAGCGAGAGGGTCAGAAGGCGGGAGTTGGTTGGTGATAAGTGATCTTGGACATGCTTTGGTTTGTTGAGGATGTCTCTGATGGACTTCGCCGGTGTTGGCGCTGCCTGGGAAGAAAGTGATCTTGTCTGTAGAGCCCGAAGCATGCCGCCGAGGGAATGCCTGGGATATTGAACCGACAACGACTTCATCTCGACTCGACTTGATGCTGTACCTTAGACTGAGACTACGAGAGAGGTCGTTTGGTAAGATCGCTGGGCAGGAGAAGTGGAGATGATATTCAACGTCAGCCGAGGTAGGAGGACGACGCGAACGGCAAACCGCTAAGCCGAAGAGCCGTTATGAAGATTCAATTCTCAAGACAAACAAAGATTCTAGGATTACGAAATTACATGATATGCTGTTTAATCGCTACGCATGTTCGGTCGATATAATCCACCGTCAAGCTGGAGCTCAGCAAGTATTCAGTAATCGCGAGATGGGGCCAATGGAGGCATGCTACTAGGCAGAGACAACCTGGCCCGTGCACGCAACCTGCCTACTGATAGCAAGGCTACCGATAAGGGAGAAAATTATTTCTGGAAGCCAATCCATCCCACCTCCAGTAGCAAGCAGCACCAGCAGCCTCAGCACCGCAAAGTCAAAAAAAAAAAAAAAAAGGCGACGAGCCGCCAGCTGCCAGCCGCACCTCGACGCACAATCGACCCGGATGCCTGCACCACAATCGACGGCCGACATGTCCGACGTCAACGGCAGGAAAAGGAAGAGGGACGGCGAGGGCAAGTCGAAGCCCAAGAAGAAGACGGCCATTGATGGCGACGTCACAGAGGTCCCTGGAACGCCCATCCGGATCAAGTCTGTCAAGAAGGCGAAATACTGCCCGCCCGTCATAGGTATGGTTCAGATTTTTGCTCGGCAGGGACTGCCCCAGAGTTTCATGGCTGACGGCATTTTTAATACAGTGTCTGCACCCGGCGTGCGCCTGGACGAGGACATCACGTTCCGAACCTATCAGAAGAGGCAGACAACCGGACGCAAGTCGAGCCGGCGACATGCCTCGGAGCAGGAGATCACCCTGCACTCGACAAAGCACCGTACCGTCGACTTCACCGCACGGGAGGAGGAGGTCGACACCAGGGGCGAGCCTTACCAGCAGGAGTACGTCGCCTTGTACGACCCCAAGACGGGCGGCCTCGAGGTCATCGCGGCGAAGAAGATGGTGGTGCGAGGTACGGTGAGGGCGAAGCAGGCAGACGAGGACGCCATGATTGCACCTGCCGACATCAAGGTAGGACACCCAATCACGGGATGCACGACGACAAGAACACCAGCTGACCAGCTACACAGACCTACCAGGACCGCAAGGTGGACCTCGGCCAGACGTTCGGCACACGAAAGGCGAAGAAGATCATCGAGTCGAACCGCATCAACGCCATCGGCCCCAAGCGCGCGGACCAGGACGCCGACGGCAACGCGATTGCGGCCAGGCTCGATTCGGCGGAGAAGGCGACGCTGTCGCACATTGGACAGGTGACGTCGACAATGGCGTCGCGCGACGAGCTGCAGGCGGCGATTGACGAGTCGAAGCCGGTGCCGCGGGCGAACCTCGAGGCGGACGAGGTGGCCGACGTGTACGACCCCAAGGTGATCATCGGGACCGACGTGCTCAAGGCGGTGCCGGTGCGCGACTGGCAGAAGGCGGTGGAGAAGAACGAGAACATTGACCTCGCGTCGCGGTACGTGGCGCGGCGCATCGGGCGCGTCGGCAAGCAGGAGAAGCCGCTGGAGAAGCTGCGCATCATGCGGTACCTCTACTTCCTCATTCTCTTCTACGTCACGGCCAAGGACGGCCGGCAGAGGGGCACCAAGCGGGTGCCGCCGAAGGACCAGCTCGCCAAGAACCTGTCGCCGGCGCCGCAGTCGGTCATCGACAGCATCCGGCGCAAGTTCTCGGACGGCGGTGAGATTCGCAAGTTCCACATGGACCTTATCATGACGCACTGCGCGGCGCTGTCGTGCATCATCGACAATTTTGAGACGGAGCCGAGGGACCTCAGGGAGGACCTGCGTCTGGACTCCAAGACGATGAACCAGTACTTCCAGGAGATTGGTGCCAAGATTGGACAGAGGAAGGCGGCTGGCGAGGCCAAGGCGCAGCCGGTCGCGAAGCTGGCGATGCCGCTCGTGTTCCCCAAGATGAGCCGTGGCGCGCCGATGCGGCGATGAACAATGATTCGCTACGCCGTTCGGTACTTGCTGAAGCTACTTGCTGAAGCTGACGAGACTGATGAAAGAGTGTTTTGTGCCTTCATTGTCTTGCCTTGGCTGCGGGTGCTCCCGAGCTCAACAGGATGAGCGATACCAGGGACTAGGAGTAAATGAATGATTTCACCACCACTGAACCGAGTGCCACCGCAATTCGAGCGTACCTTGGTGATGA
Organism: Verticillium longisporum; assembly: GCA_019188255.1. Taxonomy (NCBI): domain Eukaryota; kingdom Fungi; phylum Ascomycota; class Sordariomycetes; order Glomerellales; family Plectosphaerellaceae; genus Verticillium; species Verticillium longisporum. The sequence continues at coordinate 1,561,239 of JAETXT010000012.1, forward strand.
GGAAACCTGACAATCATAGCGCTAGGCCTTCCTTCCTTCCAACAACAGCCTGCCGTCCTTGCCCCTGGCGGCTCTTGCGGCTCCCCCGCATCTGGTGGGTGCTTTGGGGGAAGTCGCAGTCCTCAGGGGCGCACTTGCCGAGGCATTTCGGTAGTGTGGGGTAGCTCGTCTGGGGAAGGGAAAGCTCACCCCAACCTGGACCTGCCATTTAAATGTCAATGGAAGTTGGTACTGACGAGGAGCATTTGACTGATTTGCTCGTACATGTTTTCGACATTGCCCTTGCTCTATAATCCGGCCTGAGCTTTCCATTTCTTTGCTGAGCCTCTTCGTCTTCTTGCACTAAATCCAACACTCAACTCATTTCATAACATACCGTACCCGCCATCATGTCCAACATCATCTCGCTCGAGTATCGCGGCCGCGTTGCGCTGCTGACCATTGACAATGACGCCAAGCTCAACGCCATGAACCAGGAAAACTACTATGACCTCGCCCAGAAGCTCCGTGAGATTGCCACACACGACGAGGTCTTCATCACCGTGCTCGTTGGCAAGGGCCGCTATTTCTCTGCGTATGACTTCCTGCACATGAATCAACGCCACATGGCCGCCTCCTGCGTGCGCCGCTAACGAGTCCCCATCAGCGGCGCCGACGTTTCCCTCGCCAACAAGGCACCCGCCGCGGACGATGCCCTCGCCAACCACAAGCACTGGCTCTCTGCCTTTGTCGCCAACAACCTCAACACGACCGAGGCCTTCTTCTCCCACCCCAAGATCCTCGTCGTCGGCCTCAACGGCCCCGTCATCGGCCTCACCGCCGCCCTCGTTGCCTTTGCCGACTTTATCTACATCACGCCCCACACCTTCCTGCTGACGCCCTTTTCCTCCCTCGGCCTCGTCGCCGAGGGCGGCGCCAGCCGCGCCCTCGTCCAGCGGCTCGGCCCCGCGCGGTCCCACGAGGCCCTCCTCATGAGCAGGCGCATCACGGCCGACCAGCTGCTGCAGACGGGCTTCGCCAACAAGTCGTTCGACGTGGCCCAGGGCGACAGCGACCGCTTCCGGGACCTCGTCCTCGCCGAGGTCGACGACAAGCTGGGCGAGCACCTCACGGGCGAGAGCCTGACGGGGATCAAGAAACTCATCCGCGCGCCCGAGCGCGAGATTCTCGAGAGGCAGAACCACAAGGAGGTGTTTGCCGGTCTCGAGAGGTTCGTCAAGGGCGTGCCGCAGCAGGAGTTTGCCAAGATTGCCTCGGGGCAGAAGAGGCACAAGCTGTAAACTAGTCATGTGGATTTGGTCTGGCTCTCTCTACTTTTCTTGGAAAAGCAATGCATTGGTTTATATGCTCGCTCGCTACAGGTGTCTACATGTATGTGAATGGCGTTCATGTCTATGGGGACGGATGACCTTTCCTTCACGCCAACAGACCAAACAGCAGGCTCGTCTTCCTCCAGTGCTCACGCGACGACGCGGCGATCCGCTTCCGCGCCTCGGCGCCGTCGAGCCCCGTATGGCTGTACACCTTGTCGCCGAGGGCTGGTAGTTCGCCCGCCGTGGATGCGCTGTCTGCCGCAGGTCCAAAGGCGCACTCGAACAGATTAATGTCGAAGAACCACTGGGTGAAGAGATCCTGCCTCTGCTGCTCTTCCGTCTGCTTGTCGTCGTCGACGGCATCTGCCTCCGTTGTGCTGCCGTCCTTTGCCTCGTTCTCTGCTTCGGCCTCTTCATCTGAGTCCTCGTCCTCGTCCTCGCCGTCGGCAGATGTCTCGTCCTTCTTCTCGTCGTCCTTTGCTTTCCCTTGGTCGCCCTCCCGGCTGCCATCGAGCTGCACCTCCACCGCTTCGAGCCAGGCCTCACAGACCTGCTGCCGCACCTTGCGCTTGACGACACCGACAGCCGTGGCGCTCCACAGGTCGACGCCGGCGTCGCTCATGGCGACGGACAGGTCGCGCAGGAACTTGAAGGCGAGCGGCGACGGCTGCGCCGGCAGCTCCGGGTGGCCCTCCCACAGGGGTCGTCCGACGACGAGCTTTTGCGTCAGCCCGCGCGACGCAAAGACCTCGACGGGCGCCGCCGACACGGCGAGGGCCAGCTTGTCGTGCAGCGACGGCACCATGTCGAGGCCGAAGCCGCGGAGGGCGGGGGCCCTTTCGAGCCGCGGCAGGCCGGCGCGCACGTCGCGCAGGACGCGGAGCATGTACGTGGCGACGCGGCCGGCGTTGACGGCGTCGGCGCGGGCGCGCCACAGGTCGGCGAGGCGGGTCTCGAGGTCGGCGAACGCGCGTGCCAGCGTCGCGTCGAGCCTGTCGTGCAGCGCCGCGGGGTCGTCTCTGCTGAGCTGGTCGTGGCGCGCGTCAATGGTTTCCTCGTCTTCAATCTCGTCGTCGTCGTCGTCGCCGTCGTTCTCCCACCGCTGCTTCTTCAGCTGGTCGACGACGCCCTCGACCTCGCCAATGACGCGGCGCCACGAGGCGAAGCACGCCACGGCCCTGGCGACGGCGTCGTTGCGGCCGTGGAGCTGGGCCACGAGGTCCTGCAGGAAGGCGTCGACGCCGGCGGCCGGGTCGATGTCGAGGGTCGTCTGCGCCCAGAGGGCCGCCGGGCGGTCGGTGACGCCGTCCTTCCAGGCGTCGAGCGTGGCGGCGACCTCGGAGGCGACGAGGTGGAGCTTGTGGACCTTGGCGTCGATGAGCGCGAGCAGGTGGCCGTTGATGGCCTCGCGCAGGGCGTCGAGCATCTCGGAGGGGTCAAAGCCGCGGGCCTTGCCGCCGTCGCGGATCCAGAGGCGGAGGACGTTCGTGCGGAGGTCTATGACGGCCTTGAACTCGGTCATGCGCTCCATCGTCGACCGGAGGCCGGCGACGAGCACCTCGCCGCCCCTTTCGGCCCAGCTCGTGAGCATGCTGCGCGCCTGGGGCCCGTCGAGGTCGTCGTGGCGGACAAAGGGCGTAAAGGTCAGAATGTCGTCGCCGCACCAGCGCTCGTACACGTCGAGCCTCAGCGCCTCGACGTTTCGGAGCACGTCGCCCTGCAGCAGCGGCCGCTTCTTGAGCTTGGCCAGGGCGTCCGAGAGCTTAAAGGGCACCAGCGCCTGGACGTCGAGGAGCGTCCTCACGTACAGCAGCTGGCTCTTGAGGACGTTGGCGCCGCCCTGCTGCCGGCCGGCCTCTGCGTCGTCGGCGTAAAAGGCCGCCGACATGGCTTTGCTGCGGACGGTGAGAAAGTGCTTGAGCACGTCGCGGGCGCCCGAGCTCGTGGCGAGGCTGTAGGCGCACAGGGCCTTGAGTGTGTGTTCCTGCCTCTGGGCCTGGTTGTCTGCCGTCTTTTCGAGAAACTTTTCAATGCTCCGAAGGAGACGCCGGCGAAGACCCTCGAGGCTCTTTCTCGCCGTCTCGACGACGAGGGCGACGTCGGGTTCCCGGTCCAGCTCCTCGCGCGTGAAGCCCTTGGACAGCAGGCGACTCAGCACGAGGACCTCGCTGCCGAGCAGCAGCCTGTCGCCGGGTCCCAGTTTTGCATCGTGGCCGGCGGCGGCACCGCGGCCCTTGAGCAGGAGCTTGCCGACGACGAGGGCACAGGCGTCGAGGAGTCTCGCCCTCGCAAAGACGGCCATGCGGGGGTCTTCAGCTTCGGGGGCAAACTCGGCGTAGCCCTCGAGTTTGCGGCCGACGACGGCGCGGCCGCAGCGATGGCCCATGCGGGCGAGCAGGGCCTGGACGGCGTCGTTGTCCTTGCGCATCTGGACGATCGAGTCGGCGGTGCCGAGGAGGCCGCGGTAGGAAGAGCCGACCTGGGTGCGCAGGCGCGCGGCCTTGTCGTCAATCTGGACATGGAGTGCGCGGTGGATGGCGCGGATCTGGGGCAAGGTGTGGTTGGCGGCGAAGACGTCGGCGGAGGAGGTGAGGTTGGTGATGTCGGGGGCGGCGGCCATGGTGGGCAGTTATGAGAGGGGCATCGATGGGGGTTTGTCTGTGTGCCGGTCAATGGTCTAGGCTTCTGGTGAAGCAGAAGCAGAAGCAGGAGCAGTCTCAGGCCGTGTGCAGATGGTGGCTTGATGCAGCTGCTGCAGGCTGTGTGTGGTTGAGGGACTTGAAGCTGTCCTCCAGCTGTGTGTAGTGGTTCAGGATCTGTGATCTGTGGTGAAGCTGTCTACAGCTGCGGTTGAGCCTTCCTCAGCAGTGGACAGATGCTGGAGCACCTTGACGTGACCAGCTGCCGCCATGCGTCACAGTGTCAGTGCAGTGTCAGTGGTCGGTGGTTTGTGGCCACTATGGCCACTGTAAGTGGCCACTGTAAGCAGCCGCTGTCTTTACTCTGTCGTCTTCCATGGACCATTTTATTGCCGAGGCAAACACAGCCAAACAGCACCTCAGAACACCCCAAACCTGGGCGACAAGTATGGAGGTACCCCTTTTCGAGCAGACGAGTCTCATTTTGGCTCAAGGGTGAGGCTTCCCCTGCTCCTCCATGTTGCCCACAGAGGGGATTCCACTGGTTCTGGTAGACCACTTCAGCCGATTCACCTGGGCAATCCCGACACAAGGCACTGCAGCAATCGAGACACTGAACACCGTATGGACCTCGTCTACATGACCATTCCGATGACTCATCAGACGACGTTGGAGGCACAGGATTGAAGGGGTCGGGCGCTGGAGGGACACCATCAAGATGCAGGTCCTCCTCAGGTGCAGGTCCTCCTCAGGTGCACGTCCAACATGTCCACCAAGTTGCGATAACGTCCTCTGAGATGGACGTTGCCCTTGGAATCCATGTCCAATTGGCTGATTGGGATGCCTTGCTCCGAAGCGTGCCGTAACCCTCTGCAGACGTGGGCGAAGGCTACCTGTACCGGAAAGCACGGGGATGCGATTCAGCAATGAGAGAGTACGCCCAGACATTATGTGCCGCAGTAGGCTGGATGGTCCCTCACTGTAGTGGGAAGACCTGCACATGTATATCTCTACAGAGATATGGATATATATATATATATCAGCAAGTCCATCTGTGCGTTTGTCACACCTGTCAAGCGGTCCATCTGCAAAGTGCTGACTGATGCCATGAGACTCATGGGTTGGATGTCAGCAAGTTGACCTGAGCCTTCAATCTAGGTAGGTACCTGGTTGTAAGTGGTAAAAACAGTTGGTATGGTATTAGGTGGATAAGTGTTGTTGTATCTGGCTTAGTTTGGTCGCCAACGTGCCCCCAGGGCTACGTTATATAGATCCTGCTGACTAACTGTACCACCAGGAGTCCCTTCCTCCAGTGGTGCTCGATCCCACTAAGCGTTATCTTATCAACCCGAACGCACCTGCCCCACCAAAAAGTTCTCGCCGGGTGGATTTTTCCCAAACTCCCATCGTCAAGGCTGCCATCGACGACTCGTCCCTCCCAAGATCATCATCGCCACCACGTCGAGTCGACGAGAGCAACACGGAAAAGAAGACGAAGATGGGCAAGAAGAGAAAGGCGTCCTCGCGCAACGCGCAGCCGACGGGCCCCAAGGAGCTCGACGCCGCCGACGCCCGCCTCGGCCCCATTACGACGTACAAAGACGTCGCCGACTCGGGGAGGAGTACTTTATCAACCGCGACAAGATCATGTTTGACGAGGAGCCCCGTTCGAAACGCGCGCGGCGTGTGGCCGAGGAGGACAAGTTTCTCGAGCAGTCGGATGAGGAGATTCTGGACGAGGACATGGACTCGGAGGACGAGGACGAAAAGGAGGAGGCGCCGCGACCGAAAAAGGGCGCTGCCGCCAAGGACCGTCGTCGTCGTGCCGCTGCTGCTGGCTCCGATGACGAGGCCGGCGAGCAGGGCAACACCAACGACGACGACGGCGAGCAAGGCGACAGCGGTTGGTGGGGCGACGCCAAGACGGACTACTACGACAATGACCAGATTGAGACCGAGGCCGACGCGCTCGAGGAGGAGGCCGAGGCCAAGCGGCTGCAGCAGAAGAAGCTCGCCAAGATGGCCGAGGAGGTCTTCCTCTTTGACGAGGGCGACTGGCTCGCGGCGAGACCCGACGGCGACGCCAACGACGGCGACGAAGACGTCGTGACCGAGGTGCTGCAGGACGTGGCCGTCACCGACGACATGACGCCCGAGGCGCGCTCCACGCTGCTGGCGGCCCGCTACCCCGAGTTTGAGTACCTCGTCCGCGAGTTCCGGGAGCTGCAGCCGAGGCTCGTGACCCTGCAAAAGGCGGCCCACGGCAAGTCGGGCAAGTCGCTCGAGGCCGTGCGCTACTGGATCCTCGGCTGCTACGTCGCCGCGCTCGCCAGCTACTTTGCCATTCTGACGTCGCCCGCGCGCGATGGCGCCTCGACGACAACATTCAAGATTCTCGCGCCGGCCGAGCTCCGCGACCACGAGGTCATGGAGACGCTCGTCACGTGCAGGGAGGCCTGGCAGAAGCTCGACGCCGTGCGGGCCATCACGGCAGCCGACGAGTCGATGGACGTTGATTCGGCAGGCGAAGAGGACGACACGCTCGCCTCGATCCCCGCAGGCGCCGATTTCGTCCGTCCATCCAAGGCCGACAAGAAAATCAGAAAGGCCAAGGAGAAGGCGCAAAAGGAGAAGGCCAAGCGGGCCCAGGCCGTCGAGGATTCGTTTGCCGATCTCGACGGGCTCCTCGCAACGACGACGACGTCAAAAAAGGCACGCAAGTCGGCAGCGGCCAAACGTGGCGCAGGGGCCGCCGACGAGGACGGCAATTCCGACTTTGGCGAGGAGGAGGAGCTCGACGCGCGCACGGCGGCCGACAAGGCGGCGCGCAAGAAGAGCCTGCGTTTCTACACGTCGCAGATTGTGCAAAAGGCCAACCGCCGCGCCGGCGCCGGCCGCGATGCCGGTGGCGACGCCGACATTCCGTACCGCGAGCGTCTCCGCGACAGGCAGGCGCGGCTCAACGCCGAGGCGGAGAAGCGCGGCCAAAAGGGGTCCAAGTACGGCGAGGACCTGGGTGCCGACCCGGGGGGCGACGAGAGCAACGACGAGGACGCGGCGACGGCCAAGGCGGTGCGGGCCGAGGAGGACGACGAGTACTACGACATGGTGGCGGCGCGGAGCGGTGCCAAAAAGGCGGACAAGGCGGCGCGGCAGGCGGCGCTGGCGGCGGCGGGCGTGGCGGACCGCGTGGTCGAGCAGGAGGTCATTGGGCCGGATGGCAAGCGGAGCATCAACTACACGATCGAGAAGAACAAGGGCCTCGCGCCGAAGCGGAAGAAGGAGAACCGGAACCCGCGCGTCAAGAAGAAGCTGCAGTACGAGGCCAAGCAGAAGAAGCTGCGCAGCATGATGTCGACGTACAAGGGCGGCGAGCCGCAGGGAGGCTACGGCGGCGAGAAGACGGGCATCACGACGGGGCTGGTGCGGGCGAGGAAGCTGTAGTTTGTAGAGGAAATGGATCTGTTGTTTGCTGCCTGTGTCTGGATGTCTGCCTCTGCATGTGTGACGATGTCATTGTGTGACACGATGTCATCTTCCTCGTGAGGTGGCTGCCTTCGCTCGATGCCTCCAGCGTTCTGGCCACACGGAGAGAACAGGTCAAGAATGCCATGGCAGCTTGCATCAGAAACAAACTCAATAACAGTAGGTTTACTAGTCTGTCATGTCACCCTCCATCCATTCATCCATCCATCCATGCACCCTCCATCTCGCCACCATGTCAGGGGTCAGACAAAGCTCGGTGGGGTCCGTCAGCACCAGCCACATCTCACTCGGCTTAGGTCAGACCAAGCGACTCTTCACTTGTACCATGTACGACCTCCCCCCTTCAACCTTCCCCCCCTCCCCCCTACCCAATCCTACCCTACCATCCGCCTCCGGACGACGGTAAACTCTCCCTGTCGTCGTCTACAAAAGCAGACGCCATGCCTGACGTCGGCAGCATTGCCTGGATCATCGGTTCTGCCCTGTTTGCCGTCCTTCTCGCCTCCGCCATGGGTCTCTTCAACAGGAAGAACCACATGCCCGTCGAGGGCAAGGTACGTGATGCCTTCTTTCCTTGTACCACGTCGAGGCGTGGCTACCGTCAAGGCGTGGCTACCGTCAAGGCGTGGCTACCGTCAAGGCGTGGCTACCGTCAAGCGTGGCTACCGTCAAGGCATCGCTGACAAGCTTCTCCAGACCATCCTCCTCACCGGCGCGTCCGAGGGCATGGGTCGCAGCGTCGCCATCAAGCTCGCCGCCCGCGGCGCCAACATCATCGCCGTCGCCCGCAACGTCGAACGCCTCGAGGCCCTGCTGCCCGACCTCCGCGCCGCCGCCAGGAACCCCTCGACCCAGCGCTTCCACACCCTCTCCGCCGACGTCGGCGTGCCCGACTTTGCCGCGCCCCTGCTCGCCGAGGCGGCGGCCTGGAACAACGGCCTCGCCCCCGACATTGTCTGGTGCATCGCCGGCATGTCGACGCCCGGCCTCTTCGCCGAGACGCCCTTGGCCCACCTGCGCCGCAACATGGACGTCAACTTTTACGGCACCGCCGAGCTCGCCCACGCCGCCCTCGGCCTCTGGCTGGCCCCCGACGCGCCGCGCCCGCGCACCAAGAAGCTGCTCGTCATGACGAGCTCCGTCGCCGCCTTCTGCCCCATCGCCGGCTACTCGCCCTACGTCCCCTCCAAGGTCGCCCTGCGCGGCCTCGCCGACGCCCTGTCCCAGGAGCTGCACCTCTACCCCGACAACCCCGTCGGCGTCCACGTCGTCTTCCCCGGCACCATCACGAGCCCCGGCTTCGACCGCGAGAACCTCACCAAGCCCGAGATCACGCGCCAGCTCGAGGACATCGACCCCGTCCAGACGCCCGACGAGTGCGCCGAGGCCGCCATCCGCGGCCTCGAGCGCGGCCACTTCTTCGTCACCGTCGCCTGGCTCGGCTTCTTCATGCGCGTCAGCCTGCTCGGCGGCTCCATCCGCAACAACTGGCTCGTCGACACGCTGACCGCCATGTTCGTGACGCCCCTCATCTGGCTCTTCGTGCTGCCCGACATGATGGGCAAGGCGAAAAAGTACGGCCGCACCCACGGCCATCCGAGCACCTATGCCAAGGTGGCGCCTTAGGCCTGCGTTCTGGCCTGCGTTCTGGCCTGCGTTCTGGCCTGGAGGACAAACTAGATACCCGTAATCAAGCTGTAATGAAGAGTAGCGCATAAAAAGCACGTTACTTATTTGCTCATGTCTTTCACGTTCAGTTGACGTGTATTTCGACCGAGTGCTCTGTCCGTGTCGCACATTCTATGGTCAAGGGTATCACTACATGCCATCCATCCATCCATCCATGCGTCCTCTTACAGCCGCCGCAGCCCTACACACCGCTCCACTTGCCAAACTGCGTGTACCGCTTAAACATCTCGCGCAGAATCGCCCTGCCGCTGGCGTCCATGGCGTCGTTGAGAATCTTCCGGACCTCCGACGGCGTCACGTCAAAGATGGAGTGCATCCCCGGCTCCAGCGCCTCGCGCACGCCGTGCGGCACGTCCACCTCGAGCTGCAGCTTGACGTACAGCATGAGCACGAGGTACACGTGCCGTCCGGCCGTCTTCTTGGCCGCGTCCGTCGCCGAGTCGAGCGCGCCGACATGCTGCGCCCGCGACACGGACGCCACCGACGGCTCCGTCACGAGCGTCACGAGTCGGCCGTACAGCGTCGCGTGCCGGCTGCCGAGCGTCGCCGCCGCGGCCTTGCTGGCGTCGTGGACGAGCGCGCGCAGCAGCGCCTCGAGCGTCGACAGGAGAATATGGTAGTGGTCCTCGAGGCGGAGGCGGTGGCGCCGGATCACGACGCTCACGAGGCTGCAGAGGGCTTCGTAGACGCGGGGCGACGACGACACGGCCACGCCGCCCTTGCCGGAGGCCATGACGGAGACGGCGCCGAGCGTCGTCTCAATGTTCCACTGCGTCATGGAAGTGCCGCGCTGGTCGAGAAGCAGGCGGACAACGTCGGCGGTCCGGCAGAACGCGCGGGCTGACGTCGTCTTAGCCAGCCGCGCGGTCAGCTTGCTGTGGGCCGTCGCCAGATCAAAGGACGTGGTCTTTTCGGATGAGCCTTGTTCGTCTGCAGCATGTCAGCCATTGTCGGCGAGTCAAAAGTCTTCGTTAAAATGCAGCAACGTACCGGTCAGGCGAACGACAACCTGGTGGATAGCCAGGAGCTGTCCATCCACGGCCTGTCCTCCGTTGAGCTCCTCGATCAGGCTCTCGAGGTACTGCAGCTTCTCGCTGCGTCCCATCCGACTGACGATGGCGTCGACGCACGCATTCGTCGTCTCGCGTGAGCTGCTCGCCGATAACACGTCAGGGACGCTGCCCGTCCCCTCGCTCGCGTCATCAGACTGGAACAGCAGGCGAAAGTCAGTTGGTCGCGGCTGAGCAAGCTGAGGCGCAAAGTTGCTGATAAGGAAGGTCCTGAGATGCCATCCACGAAGATATCCCTGAGACACGGCGTCGGCGCTTGCCTCCTCGAGCGCCTTGATGTCAATCTTGAGCCCTTCCAGTGCGTCGCTTGGAAGTCCTTCGGCAGCATCAATGGCGATGAGGAGCTTGTTGATAGCTGCCCGGTCGTTGGAAGAGCGCCACTCGCGAGCATACGCGTCAAGGATACCCTTGACAATGGTAGCAAGGCGTCCACGGACGTCGGAAAGGTCGAGCGAAGCATCGTCGCCTTCAAAGTTGCCGGAACCCGACAGGACCTTGACCAGTGCTTTGAGGACTGCCAATTTCAGAATCTCATCCGAGGACTCCTCCTCGTTCTTGTCCAGGTGACGGCCGGCCTTCTTGAAGTACTTGGCACCCCACTCCTCGTAGTGGTCATTGATCTGGCGGATCGTCAAAGTGGACAGCTCGCAGATCATGCGAGATGTGCCGAGAGCGGTCTTTGGGTCCATGTCGGCTATGGCCGGGGATGCGCTTGTAGCGAGGGCAGTGAGATCAGAAAATGACATGCCTTCGTAGAATGTCGACCTCTGCATCAACTTGACCATCAGACCGAGGACGAGATTCCATGTAGAGGCTGACACCTTTTCAGTCTTACTCTTCATCTTGCGACGTTGCAGCATGAGCGTCTCCATGATTCTCTCTCGCTGGGGTCTCGAAAGCAACTCATTGGGTGTGTCGATGAGGGCTTTCAGCGCTGCGCTTGTGCTTGCATCTTCCCAAGGGGAAGACTTCGAACCACTGGTCAAGGCCTCGATGACGTGGTCGATGATGTCTGTTGTAAGTTTGGCCTTGTGGAACACGTTCTCGTTCGAGAGCACAGCACTCAGAGCACTTGACAGTTGCTTTGATTCTTTCGGCGCGGCTTCTTTGTCATCAGAAAAGGCAATGATATGCCGCAGAAACTCTGGTAATGTGTCGGCCTTTCCGCTAACAAGAGGCAGGAACCGTGACGCTTCTCCCAAAGCAAAGTCCACATAGGACGTAATCGTAACAGAGGATGTGGTCGGCCTAGTCTCCGGTGCTGAAAGCTGGACGGCATATGGGTCCCATGGTATTTCGAGGGACGCTGGCTTTAGCTTTCGAAGTTGCTTGGCTAATCGGTCGGCGAAAGATCCGAGTAGTGCAGCAAGCTCTGCTGCATCCTCGCCATCTGGGAAGGCTGATAGCCACAGCTGGGTGGCGGCACGGAAAGCCTCGAACGTGTCGGGATTTTCCAGCTTGCCCTTGGCCAAGATCTTCTTGAGTTCGGACTGCACCTTCGATCGAATCTTTGAAGCCTCTTCATTGTTGACCCAGGAAACCGTGCTCGCGATGATTGGCCAGCGAAGAGCGATGAGGTCGGAAGACAGATCATCTGACAGCCAAGCATCCTGCATGAGGTCGAAGAGCCTCAATTGCACTGCATCCACAAAGTCGTCACTCTTCAGAGCAGCTGCAATTGTGTCGAGGAAAACCAGAGTTGCCGCCGGCAGGACGCTTCCTTGCTCCTCAACCCATTGCAGCACACTCAGGAGCTGCTTTGGTGTAAGAGAATTTTCGATGGCTGTCGTCAGGCGAGAATTACGATGCACTGCCGAGGAAAACCAGGCTGACCGGTTCGTTGCATCCGAGAGTGAAGAGGCGTCGCACTTGACGAGTTGCTCAAACCACTTCCTCAAGAAGGAAGACAAGTCGCGAGCCTTCTCGTAGCCACCAATTATGCAGTCGAAAAACGTGCGCACAGCCTCTAGATCTTCTTCGCCACCTAGGGAAGATTGTGGTTGCATTAGCCGGTCCGCAACCTTGTTCCACAATAGATCTCCATCGTCCGTGAGAAGGAAAACATCGGGGTCGCATTGTGCCACGAGTGACAAGGCCTGCCAGTCTGTGGAATCGCTGCCGAGAGCGTGGTCCTTGCACAGGGCGCGAAGATCTGCTAGGTCAATATATGACCTGTTGGCGATTGCTTCGCCAAGCATGATCTTCAGAGTGGTGGATTTCTTCTGTTGGGTCAGGTCGGCCAGGCTGTCGCGCGCCAACTTGAATGTTTCCTTGACCCAGTCCTCTTCAGACGTCGATGCGCTTGGCCCGGAGAGAATCCGGGGTGTTGTGGATGCCAAGTGAAAGAACACGGGGCCCGAGACTGAGGCGATAGGTCTGGAGGCGTCGACTGCCCGAATGGGTGCTTCGAGGTCCTTTCGATTGAGGAAAGCCGATTTTGCAGGAAGAAACAGATTGCGATGCATGAAGCTCTCTAGATGATGTACCCAAGAAGACTTGACACGGTCCTCAAGTGTGATGTCGACATCGATTGCCAGCCCAGTCAGCTTTCCCAGGAGGCCAAAGCCAGATCGCGAAAGGTAGAGAGCCACCTCCAAGCCATCGGTCTGCCCTTGTAGTCGCAGGTTCCATATCGCGGACAGTGTGTGAATCCAATTCTCTTGCGTTTCGGCGCAGCTCAGGTCGCTGGTGGCTGAGTATTCGCACAGCGAAAGGATGGGCGCCAAGTAGGTAACCACGTCACTGGCAGGTTGCGAGAAAAGGCCCTTGATGTGCTCCGCGCCCATGCGTTCATTCTGGGACGTGTGTGCGGTTCCATCAACACGAGCTAGGAGAATTCGGAGCGCTCCCAGAACAGCATCTCCCGTACTTATACAGCCGTCCCGTGTCTTCAAAGCTTCGAGATTGAATGTAACCTCGGGTGTTCTCTTCCTCTTCTTCGACAATGTCGCGGGGACAGCATCCTTGGGTGTGACCGGTTTCGAGATGCTCTTGAGAGTCTGTTGCAAGATGGCCATGAACTTTCGATCGGCGAGAGATTTGGCGAGGGAGAATAGAGGTATCCTTTGAAATGTGCAGCCTAGGATCCGCCATGTCAAGGGAAATCTTCGCAGAGTGTCGGCGGCATCGTTGTTCGTCGTCATGGACTTGAGAAGCCATCGCAGCACAGTCTCCTCGGCGGCGTAGAAGTGACTGGAGCTAACGGAGGTGAGCAGAGTCCAGGCGCGCTCAATGTGTTCACCATCGTTTCCCGGTCCGGTTCGGTCGAGTGATCGTACGGTCTCGACAAGGTCTCGTCCACGGGTCTGTTGGTTACGAATTAGATGCGATTGGTGCGTGGAGTGGATCATATCTACTTACAAAAGTCTCCGTAGACCCATGGCCGTGACCATTTACCATTGTCACATCCATGGCGAGAGAATGAGCGAATGTGGCAATCGTGAAGGTCAGCGTGCAGACGATCGATCACTCGAGATTCAGCCCTTCAGTTGTAGCTCCCCGCCCAAAATTATTTCCCGGAGAAAATACTGCCGCCCCACTCGTAGTCACCGAAGCTCACCGGCGTCTCACCGCCTTCGGGTATTCCAGGTTGGTTCTCCCGACCACCTCGAAAATAACATGACGGAACCGTCCTTGATTGAAATCCGACGTCAGTTCGAGATCCCAACCACACCACCAATTGCCCAATCGTGTCACACGTGTATGTCGCAACGCCTCGCCATCAACACATGTCAACTGGCACCGACTGATGATTCTACAGCTCCGCAATCATGTCTGACACTGCCATCCGTCCTCCTCCGAGCGCCGTCGCGCGACCCGTCAGTGAGGCACTTCTCAACGAGAAGGTACGACAGCTTCTCGGGAGCACTCGATCCATCGCAAGCTTGGCGCGCCAACAGCTAACACGAAACAGTGGGACCGCTGCCTGTCCAACCTCCTCGTCAAGTCGTCTCTCGGTCTCGGCTTCGGCGTCGTCTTCTCAGTCCTTCTCTTCAAGCGGAGGGCGTGGCCCGCCTTTGTTGGCGCTGGCTTCGGAGCCGGTCGGGCGTACGAGGAGTGCAACTTCAACCTGCGACAGGCGGCGAGGGACCTGAAGAAGCAGGCATAAGCAGCAGACCAGACGACCAGGGGAAGAGCACGAGACCACCAACGACGTGGAACAGCGCCTTGTACAAAAGCGATACGACAGGTAGCAACAGGCGCGCGGTGGAGCTACGACTTTCGGGCACTTTTATATCGGCCGGGATAGACCGAACGAAAGGCAGAATGAGCATAGGTTAGGCAGGGTGGAGAGAAGTGGAATAGATTCACTATGTACACCAGTCCGTCTTCATGAGTCGTTGTGAAGCTTTCGTGAGTTCTGTACGCTGCTCATCTCATACATAGAAGGCGATCACCGCCCTTCTATCCCACTGTCGGCCAAAACATCCAGAAATACTACCCGACTCGATCTTCGTCGCGTTCCCGGCGGGCCTTCCCTCTCACGGCCACTCGCTTCGGTACTCTCGGGCTTGTCAAGCAGAAGCTCAACATCATTGTGCCGGTCGGAAGCGGGGCTGAGTAATGCAGAAAGGTCGCTGCTCAGCCGGCGGAATCCTTGAGAACAAGCATCCCCTATGTTCTACAAGAGGGAGCTTTGGATGCTGCTCGTGGAGCTGGTCGACATTCTTCTTTCAAAAGAGCCAATCTCTCTCTGTACGCCGCTGACCAGGGAGACGCTCCGACGGCGGACGCTGTCTACAAAACTCTCGCTGTCTGCGACGCTGTCGGGTTCGGAGTCATCATCTTGTTGCCAGCGCATGCTATTACGGAGCGATTCGCGATGTTCCGATGCTGTCCGCTCCCGATCGGCCCGGATTCCGGCGCCATAATACAGAACGATGCCTAGTATACTGACTAGAATGAAGAGAGTGAATGCGAGAAGCATAATCTCGGATTTTTTCTGCTGTAGTTCGCGCATTTCATAAGACATCCTGGACTACGCCTCAGATGTGTCGATTTGTGTTTGTTTGAATAACTGGACTGGCCAGTGCTAGGTTGCTTGACTTCGAACTTGGACGTCTCCCAAGTGTCGCCCAATGGAGGTCAGTCGAACCAGCAAAAATATTGATAGGGAGTATCGTGGCGACGGTTTTGAAGTTGGAAATCAGGTCGGGTCGAGGGGGCTTTGAGGTCATTGGTAACTTGAAGTGCCTGGGTATTGAGAATCCCAGCGAGAACTCCCCTCTTTCTCTTTGTGAGAGCAGCATTCTCACGTAGAAGTATCTTCCTCTATGGGTAACTCCGATCCATCGGTACTGCCTTCCCCCTTACAGCTTGGAGATTGATATGTGAGCCCCATTGTGCTTGCCTCTGTAGAATCCTAGCTTGGTGAAAGTTCTTGGCCCGCTGGCTCAGTGGCTGGCGGTCCTGTGAAAAGCTTATCCTAGGTACTAACCTACCCTGTGCCGGGTTATAAAGGTTGGCGAAACCTGGATGTCCGTTGTGTTGATAATTTTGGGCTTCACATTTATCTTTAGGGTTGCTCGATTTGAATTGACTCGAGATTTCGTAGTTGTGGGGGCTTGCTTTGCAGTACCCAGTGAACCAGCACGAACGATGCAGAATGATATCGAGCATCGACGAGCCCCTTGACGTGCAACACATTTACGCAACACAAGAGTACCGTACTAAGCATAAAAAGTATCATATCTGGAATGTCCGCCCTGTCCTTTTCCTTCTCAAGCAAATCCTAACACTTTTAACTCCTTCACCATGTCCCAGGGAAACTTAGACACAGCTTGCCTGTCCTCTTCACGCCAGCTCCGGATGATAGCTTCTCCTGAACAAACGCGTGGCAGTGCGGTAGGAATACCCTGTGCGTAACCCGGCTTGTTCCGACCGCACTGGTCCATAGTCCGGATTGGCATGGATACTGCGTGGGTCGGTGTTGGAGCACTTTTCGTAATACTTGCCCTGTCTGAGCCGACGGAGCCTAATCATAAGATGTATGATCTTATAGACAATCAGGAAATAGCATACTGCCCCAACAATGGTGAGCACAACAGAGACCGAGTGGCCAAGCTTTGGGTTGCTGCCGCTCATCGGAAACATCGAGTATGCATCATAATCGGCCCACATGACGCGCGGGGGTCTGTTAAATCGGCGTCGGAGGCGTTCGTAGGGCCCGAGGCTACGCTCGTTCATCTGAGGCGGCGGCGGGAGTAAGGCATGCGCAGCCTTTTCGCACTCTGGAGTTGCTGTCCCAGCTTCCTGTACAGCCGGCATATCAGACATCGCATAGTCCCAGGCTCCCCGCTTCTCCCGAAAAAGAAAACGTACCACAATTTCACAGCACACCTGGATATAATCCTTGAAAGCTGTCCAGCGGGACAGCTCTAGTGCCTCTTCAGACAAATACTGGCTTTTGAAGCTAGGGAACACGGAGATGATGGCAACCAGCAACCCGGCGAAAGCAACGAAGAGCGCGATGCAACTGGCGGCAAACTTGTGGGCTTCAAACCATCTTCCTACCTGGGCGAGAAAGGTAGTCTGGGTCTTGGTGGGAGCATCCTGTGGTTGCGATGAGACCTGATCTGATGAACCTGTGACTGCCTCCGTCGTCTGTGATGGCACGTTCGCAACAGTGTAGGGAGGCGGCAAAGTGGCGACAGGCTGGGAAGGCTTCGTTGGACCGGGGACATGATGCTCTTCGGCAGGGTGGTCGAGAGAAACCGGTAGGGAGTTGGATCTGCCGACCCCCGCAGGAGGCGACGCCGACGAACCTGGGTCAGGCGGTATGTGCATGTCGGCAGTCATGAAGCGACATTTGGGTAGAGAATCACAACCTTTCCCTGTCACCAAATGGAGGTGCGAGAGGGACGTCAGCCTTATGTACCGACGTGCAGTCAGTTTAAACACTTCCGAGTCCGATGAGGGGCGTCAGATCCGCGGCCCCCAAGTTTCGATTACGACATATTAAGGCTCAACGATTACGCCTCGGGGGGTGACCAGGCTATGTCGTCCTGTTTCGACACCGACGGTTCGAATCGCCTAGGCTGACAGGCCAGTACCAGGCATCATTGGCTCGCGGCTCGCGGTTCGACCAGTTATGTTCACGACGGTATCAAGCCACTGGCGTGAAAACCCCCGTCCTCAGCTCACCTGCCTGATCGCCTGTGACCGGCGATGCCGCCTTGCATACAGAACTGTATGAAAAAGGGGTCAACGCGCTCGTCACAACATCGGTGCGATTTGCTTCACTTGATTCAAGTGGAGAGACGGCCTTCCTGTAAGGGTCGAGACTGTGCTAGAGAGGTTGAAATGCCTTTTCGATGATTGGCCCTGTAGATCAGCAACGGCTGAGTCATCCTGCACCGGCCGAACCGATCCGAGCCGCCACCATCAGCCGGGCTCTTTACATCACATCCTCGGTGGGTAGAATTTGTCAGATGCCTTCGTCACAACCAAACCCACGTTGACCTGCCCGCTCCGCCACATTGTATCAATATGGCCTCTCTCCGGTGCGCGAATCCAGCATCTAGTGCTGGACTGTTTGTTCAGCTTGCCAGGCGCACGACGACTCCCACCACCACACCCGTACTCGACATCCTAGCTCCGCGATGGAGTCGACAGACCGCTCGTCTCGAGGCTGCGTACAGCACCATGACACAGCGCGCATGGTGTGACAAACATTCAGCAAGAATAAATACAATTACAAACTCTCAAGGCCGTGTTCTGAAGAATATCGGGCAGAGGAGAGCTTTTTCGCATCTCCCCGCACGACAAGCTACGGCCTGCGTCCATAACCTTCAGGTGGACGAGGACGGAAAGGAGATGCGCCTCGAGATCACCGATCGTGCCGGCAAGGTACCTACTTGACCTCATATATGCCACCGGACTGTATTTGTGTGCTGACAGACTACAACAGCGCCTGTCCCAAATCATGCAGAAGGATAAGAACCCGGACCTCGCGCTACGCATCCAGGTCGAGAGTGGCGGCTGCCACGGGTTCCAATACCTCATGAGCTTGGTCACCCTCCCGCCGGCAGAGGGGAGCGACGGAAACGTGTCTGCGGCAGTGGGCGAGGACGACAGCATTTTTGAGTACGCTGAGGGGGAGGATTACACAGCAACGTCACCGACGCCAGGAGCACCTAAGATTGTGCTTGACCAGCCATCACTCGACCTGCTCAAGGGCAGCAAGGTCGACTTTACGATGGAGCTGATTGGGTCGCAGTTCAAAATTGCGGACAACCCCCTGGCAACGAGCAGCTGCGGATGCGGCACGAGCTTTGACATCAAAATGTAGCAGTATTATAGTTTTATCAACAAATATCATGGCGGAAACAAACATGTTGGATGAGGAGTCACTTCGGATTGATCGAGACTACCAAACAGCACGCACAAGAGGGTGGACCCGGTAATGAAGTCTGAAAAAGCTCAATTTCACAAATCCCCTTTTGTGATCGTAACGCCGTGCGACCATGAATCATAAAGCCCTTGGTATTTTTCTCAACCTATCAACAGAGACGACCCAAACCCAGTCCACAGTGAGGGACTAACGCTTAGTTCATCTGGCGGATGAGGGCGTTGATCTTCTCCTCGCGGTTGCCAAGGTCACCACCCTCGATGAAGTGCTTGAACTTGCGGGGGCGGAAGCCACCAGTGGGGTTGGAGAGCTTGAAGGGCCACAGGAAGTTGGCGGCCTGCTTGAAGTTGGGGCCGACGGTGTAGATCTCGTGGATGAGATCCTCCATGCAGATGATGCCGTACTTGCCGAGGTTCTCCTCAATGATGGAGTTGTCGGTGAGGGCAATGCGCTGCTTGTTGACCTTGCCGTATCCGCGCTTGTAGATGAGCTCCTTGATAGACTTCAGGTTGGGGTAACCGTAAGCGACCCAGGGCTCGATGACCTTGATCATCTCAGTGGTGGCCTTGGTGACGCGGATGAAGACACCGTTGTTGATCTGGAGGAGACGCAGGAGCTGGAGGATCTTGCGGGGCTTGGGGGCAATCTTGTTGATACCCTTGATACGGATAAGGAAGATCAGGTTGGCCTCGGCAGGGACGTAGGCAGAGTCGCTCTCGCGGGCGACGCGAGCAAGGCGGACCTTCTCGCGCTCTTGCTCGCGGTACTCCTGGACGTACTTCTCGGCACGCTTGAAGATGACCTCACGCTTCTCCTTGTTGTTCTGATTGACATTGTTAGTCCATGAGCTTCTCCAGAAGTGAGAGTAGGCAAAGGTGACAGTGTCCGGTAAATCTCAGACCCGAAAGAAGATGTAATTTTAAACAACAGCAGCGACACCAAGTGTCTAGTCGATTGGGGTATTTTATGCATCATGAAAATCCAGAGGGGAGCTGGGACCAGGGCAAACTTACGGTCTTCTTCTGGTCGTTGGCGGCGTTGCGCTCGGCACGAGCCTTCTCTTGCGACTTGCGCTTCTTGAGAAGGGTCTCAGGGACCAGGATCTGCTCCTTGGTGGGGACGGAACTAGAGGACGAGATTAGTACGTAGTCCGGCATACCGCAGTATGGAGCAGAGCGCCGGTGCGAGAATTGCAGCAGTGCGCGACATTCTCGCCTTGGCTAACTCGAGTTGATGTATTTGATCGGTAAGCCCGTGTTGAACAAGACTCGTCTCCAGCGAGGAGCAAGTTTTACCAAGTGGACGCTTATCCGACAACATCTCAGGCTCAAGCTGAGGAGGTGTGCATGCTTGGAATGTGACTGCTCGAAGAGCCTTTCGGCGTCATGAGCAGTCACCAAACAGCAATGTATTTAGAGGAGAAGACTTCTCTTCATCCCCAACACCCCGAGACATCGTCTCTCAATCCGCAGGCTGTGTTCCAAACCTGCAAGAAGGAGGGAGATGCTCGAGATAAATCGAGCTGGGAGAGCCGAGTTTCACCACATGGTGAAGCAGGGAATCCAGTTGAGAAGACCACGACAATCTGCATTCATCGCCATCCAGGCGTCGTAGGGAAAATCATGGGGAGCGGTAGACATACGAGCCAGCCATTGCGATTGTCGGTCGAGGGTGTCGAGAGTGATTGTCGATGGTCGGAGTCGGGATGGAGAGGGACGAACAAGAGGAGAAGAAAAGCCGTCAAGAAAAGTGAAGCGATGTGGATGGGGGCCCTAGGGCGGTCAAGGGAAAGAGTGGGGCTTTTTTCCTGCAGAAAAAAATCGCTTAGGTGCTGCAGCGAATTGGTGGGTGGGTGATTTTTGGCAGGTAGGGTTGAAGCCCCATTTTCGGACTGGCGGTCAGTGCTCTGGCTCTCTGTTCTACCTTACCAGCGAAACCTTGAAACAGTCCATCGCCAATCCTCACAAACGACGACCTCATCCCTCTTCGACAGAGTCACCAGAACGACAAGATGGCCCCCAAGTCCAAGGCTCCCCGCGCTCCCCAGGAGAACATCTCCCTCGGACCTCAGGTTCGCGATGGTAAGCTTTCACGTCTGCGCTGTGCAAGAGCCGCCTTGTCGCAGCTCCCCGCCTTGGGAAACTTTTCACGATGCTAATTCCACGTTTTCTCCAGGCGAGCTCGTCTTCGGCGTTGCCCGCATCTTCGCCTCCTTCAACGACACCTTCGTCCACGTCACCGATCTCACGTTCGTCTCCCCCTGATTGCAGCGCGGCGCCAACGCTGTACCCCGCGAAAGCGACCAGCTTGGGCGGTTGCTGCTGACGAAAACATACCCTGTCACGCATGTCATGGTTTAGAGGCTAACCTGGGTGATTCCAGTGGCCGTGAGACCATCTGCCGTGTCACTGGTGGCATGAAGGTTAAGGCCGATCGTGACGAGTCCTCCCCTTACGCCGCCATGTTGGCCGCTCAGGACGTCGCTGTCCGCTGCAAGGAGCTCGGCATCACCGCTCTCCACATCAAGATCCGTGCCACTGGCGGTAAGTCCAGTTATCCGCTCCATCCTTTGAGATGCATTTGCTAACGCAGCTCTCAGGTAACGGCACCAAGACCCCCGGCCCCGGTGCCCAGTCTGCCCTCCGCGCCCTCGCCCGTTCCGGCATGAAGATTGGCCGCATTGAGGACGTCACCCCTACCCCCTCCGACTCTACCCGTCGCAAGGGTGGTCGCCGTGGTCGTCGTCTCTGAGCGACAGACACAATCAAAAAATGGTGTCTGGCATCAGAGTCGTCGAGTGGGGACGGCAATGGTCAGGAGTGTGCTCTGCGGATTGGTCTCTTGGGTGGCATCGTCAAAAACGAGGGGAACGGCACTTTTGCCTGGTCTCCATGTTCTACGCGCTTTGTCGCGTCTTTTCGGCCGGCTGTAGCTGAAAAGTAGACAGAATAGAAATGCGCCGTA
Organism: Verticillium longisporum; assembly: GCA_019188255.1. Classification (NCBI taxonomy): domain Eukaryota; kingdom Fungi; phylum Ascomycota; class Sordariomycetes; order Glomerellales; family Plectosphaerellaceae; genus Verticillium; species Verticillium longisporum. The sequence goes on from JAETXT010000012.1 coordinate 1,582,750, forward strand.
CGGCCCTGAACTGAAGAGCAGCTCCTGATACATCACACCTGTGCCTTGTCGCCCACTCTCTCGGTGAAAGTGTTATTCGAACGAGTCAAGCCTGTAGTTTCAACTGATTGTCTGAGGTTGATTCAAATGAGCAGAAGGTTTATGGTCTCTACGTGACCGGGATATCTCAAGACTGCTACGAAGCCCCTGCCGTGAAGTCCTACTCATCACTTGTCGTCTCAGCTCAACGACTTGCTCGCTCATTTGTAAGCCGGCCGCAGAGACCATGTGCTACGACCAGCGCCTCCGGACTTGTTGATCTTAGCGACCCTCTCCAAGGCCTCCATGAATTGCTCCTTCACCTGCGCCTTGCCCTTTACCTCGTGGTTGAAGTGATCTACTATCGACTTCGTAGGTACCGTGCCGCTGTGCCGCTTGATGAACTCAATGATTTTGGGCCCAAAATCTACGGCCTGCACTTTCTGTCCGACAGGTGATGGCGATGCGCCCATACCTTGCCGGGCAGCAAGACCACTCATGATGCCAGCACTGCTCGGTGCTGCTCCGCGACGGCGGTTGTGTGCACCAGGACGTCCTGCTTCGCCAACTTCGCCGGTCCAAGTTACTGTTCCCGGGGTGATGGTGCGCGCCTGGACATGTGCGCGGCGTAAACTAGCTGCGGCTGTGGCTGCGACGGCATTTGCCTCTTGCGTGATCATTCCGCGATCGGCCTGCACTGTGTTCTTGCCATTCATGACCTTGTCGTGTTCATAAGCGCTCTCGACATTGCGAGCAAAGATGCCTTCCACCATGCGCTTCTCGTCCTCAATCTCCTCTGGGTTGTTTGTCTCTTCCATGCCCTGTACGCCATCGATATTCTGAACTTCACGCGTTTCCTCGCTGCCAGTCTGGGGTTTGTTTTCACTGCTCACGGATGAGATCGGTACTAGACTGGCAGGGGTATTCTCTTTGGGAGGTGTGGTTCCGTCGAATTTGACTTGGGCATCTTTGAGAATACTGCTCCGGTCGATATTACCCTTGCTGTCTTGGGAATTGCCGAATGTGAAGAGGTCGTAAAGATCCGATAGATCGAAAGCAGCTCGCTGTTTAGGATCTTTCAACACCTTGTTTGTCATGAACTGCTTGAAGATTTGGCGATGATAAATCTTCTCCTCAATAGTGCCAGCAGTCATGAGACGGTAGATTTCAACAGACCGGGTCTGTCCAAGACGCCATGCTCTCTCACGAGCCTGCATGTCTGTCGAAGGGTTCCAGTCAGGATCAAAGATGATGATTCGGTTTGCACCCGTCAGATTGACTCCAAGACCGCCGGTACGGGTTGTCAGGAGAAAGATGTCAATCTCGGGATCCGTGTTGAACCGATCAATGAGACTCTGCCTCTTCTCGATGGAGGTTTCGCCGTCCATGCGAACGTACTTCACTGTCTCAAGACCACCCAGAAATTTCTCGATGACATTCAGCATCATTTTGCTCTGTGAGAAGAGCAGTGTCTTGTGGCCAAGCTTTTTCCAGATTTGGAGGAGATTTCGCACAACTAACATCTTCCCTGATTTCTCAGGGTCTCCCCAATCGTAGCCTGGCTTGTTTTGAAGGTGAGGGTCGATAAGGTCAGGGTGATTGCAGATTTTGCGCAGAATATCGATACCATAAAGGGATTTCCGTCGGGCGCTTAGAATC